>OY728141.1:704965773-707417284 GCA_963277665.1 Viscum album
TCCAACTATTTTCTTATATGTGGATTCTTATGGTGAGGCCGGTTCTATCCACCACTATAGAAGACAGTGAGTTCAACATCGGATTTGGGTAAGGTTTATTTCGTTTTTATTCTTTGGCATAATTTTAATTAGGGCTTTTTTTATTTTTGGGTTCCTTATATTTTTGTAGTGCATTTTTTATTTTGTTGAGGTGGATTCGAGTCGCCATTGACAAAGGATTACATGTGTATTAATAGGTAGGAATATACATATATAAGTTCCCCCTTTATATATATTCACTCATGGAAGTATGAATATATATATATTGGGGATAGGTGTGCTTATATATAGATATGAAAAATAAATACATGTTTAAGTGTAAAGGGGTATATAAAAATATAAAAATTTATGTAAGGACTCCCTTGTGCATATTTGTCAATGCAAATATGTACATAGGGGCTAGGTGTCCTTATAAATGTGTGAAGTTACATATGTGTTCAAGCAGAAAAAAAGGAAGATTCAAGTTTTCATCAAAATCAAAACACACCTTTAGGTTGAGGTAGGTTCCCTCTACCTAAATCTTTAATTTGAATTCTATAATTACCTGATTTATTTGAAAACTTGTTTCCATAATTGCTTTATTGTTTTAGAAAATGGTTTTCTAATAACCACTAGCTTTGTCAAGGAAGAACATGAATATATCCCTTGAACTGATTTATAGAGCTTGTTTTTTTATGAATTAAGTGTTTACTTCAACTAACAAAAATGATGGTATCATCCGCAAACATCAGTTGAGATTTTCCTAGTACAAGATTTCGGAACCGAAATGAATCTACATTTCCTTCATGGATGTTCTTATTAATATTTCTATAATGGTTATCTTGATATAGTATGAATAAGTTTAGGGATAGGGTTTCTCCTTGCCTAATCCCCAAACATATTTGAAGAATATGAATTTCTTCCCCAAGAAATAAATGGACATCCATGGTAAACTAAAGCACCTAAAAATAGTTTCAATAAATCCACTAGAAAAAACCATGTATGATAACACTTTGACGATGAAAGACCATTCTACCTGATCATAGGCTTTGTCTATGTCCAACATAATGGAAATATTGGATCCAGTATCCCTTTGTTTCAAATCACCAATCATCTCTTGTGAAAACCATTAACACCCTGGATTGTTCTGCCCTTTACAAACCCATGTTGTTCATCTAAAATCCATTGAGGTAGAATCTGGGACCGGTGCGTGTTAACCACACTAGAAAAAACTTTATAGGAAAAGTTACAAAGGATGATATGTCTCTATTGACTCAAAGAAGAAGTATTTATATGTTTAGCGATATAAACTAGGGAGGTGGATCTGGCCATGAACAGGATTCTTCCACCCCAGAAGATGTCATGCACCGCTGCCACTAGATATTTCTTAACTAGTTCCCATGAGTCAACATAGAATAAACCATGATAACCTTCGGGACAGGGTGATCTAGAATGATAATGATAAAGCACTAACTCATGTATCTCATGCTCCTTCGAAACTAAACCCAAGATGAAATTATAACTAATAGTCACTACTCTGGGTAAGGCTTCAAAGAGCTCTTCCTAACAACTCAGATAGCCACTACGTAGGACCGGTCCCTGTGAGAGGAGACTAAAATTATCATCGTCCATACCTATGACTTCTTCATGACCAATAGAGAATGAACCATCCTCCCATAAATATTGGGTGTGGTAATTCTCTGCTTCTCTTTGAGGAAATCATGAAAAAAATGTGGTGTTTTGTCTCCTTTTTCAAGCTAGGTGACCCAAGATTGATTGCGAGTTGAGAGTTCATGATCTAGGAGCCTTTCCACCAATATATTTCTATTGTGAACCAGGTATTTAAAAATAACATCATTCCATCCTTTTGGAATAACCATTATAATAGATTCTTTTGCAAGGGGGTGGGGCAGGGGGTGTAGTTAATCTCTATAGGTTTCTTTAATCTTATATAAGGTTGAATAACCATTACAATCCATATCTAAATCCCCCATTTCTTCATGATTAGTTTTCTTTAAATATGTCCTCCTATTTACAATATATTTCTTTCACTAAATCATAGCTTGATATCACTTGCAACAAATCAGATTTTTTATGATACCACTATTTGTTATTGGTATGGCTTTAACACCTTTTCTTTTAAAAATCTAGGCCCTCATTTCCACTTTTTTTCCTTATAGATTCTAAAGATAGATTTGGATCCTGCAATTTTTCCTCCTTTTGGTGGGATTATTCCACTACCACATTGAAATCTATCCAGGATGGGGTGTCCATGGGGGTGAAACATTGGTCTACAAGTGGGGGAAGGGGGTGCAAGGGGGTCTGCAAGTGGGGGGGAGGGGGGTTGTCCACTGTGCAGAAGGGGTGCAAGGGGGTCTAGAGGGGGGAGGGGACAGGGGGAGGGGGTCTGTCTAGAGTGGGGGGGCTATCCAGGAAGGGGGGTTCAAGGGGGTCTATAGGGGGGAGAGGTAGGGGGTGTCCAGGAGGGATGGGGGCTGTGTTGGGGGGTCTATCCAGGGGGTGTCTAGGAGGGATGGGGGGCTATCCAGGGGGTTTCCAGGTTAATAAGCCACTAGATCATTAGGGTAAGTTGAGTTTATTCTAAATGGTGATTAAGAGATCATTAGAAAAATAAATGACCAAGGGAAAATCTATAAATCACTACTATTAGTTATTCATATTGGGGTGAAATGTTAATACATTTGGTAAGGTAGAGGGTGAACCAACAATTTATAAGAACTTCCCTATTGAAAAACATGTCTCACAGTTACTTGGGGTGAAATGTTAGGAAATTTGGTAAGGTAGAGGGTGAGCCAACAGTTTATGGAAACTACCCTATTGAAAAATATGCCTCATAATTACCTAGTATGGGCCACACAATATTGGAAAAACACACTCAAACCTTGTGACGCATCTGGACAACTACCAAGACAATCACATAGTTTCCTTGGTGAGAAACATGGTTTGAAAAGTCATGATAAAACCATGTAAAACAACCTTGGAACCTCATAGTGTAATGTTGGATAGTTACTACATAGTTATTACAAATCGTCCAAACTTTCTATTTTTCTGAACTATTTCTCCCAAAAATTTGATATTTCATTCCACATTTCTATAAAACCTATAGAATTCTACTATGGATCAACCAAGATAAACTAATATATAACTTTTTCTTATAGGGAATCAAAATTCTCCCAACCAAAAATATTTATATCCCTAGAAAGTGCTCAGTATTATAGATTCACAATTAGAGAATACCACTACATCCTCATCAATGATTCATGCTCCCACATCCAATGGATATCCCATTTTCACTTCAACATTACAAAAACAATGGGAATTGTTTTATCATGTTGTAAAATTCCATGAAGATCCATAATCTAAACTGGTCCAATAATATTGGTATTGGGGGTGTCCAGGGGGGGTCTAGGGGGTCCAAGGGGGGTGTCTAGTGGGGGTGTCAAGTGGGGTGTCCAAGGGGGGTGTCCGGGGGTGGTCCAGGGGGGTGTCCAGGGGGTCCAAGGGGGGGTGTTCAGTGGGGGGGTGTCCAGGGGGGTGTCCAGTGGGGGTTTTTAGGGGGAGGTGGTGTCCAAGGGGGGTGTCCAGGGTGGTCCAGGGGTTATATCAGGTATGGTGTTTATGTAAAAATTTATAATCATTATTCTATTCCCCTTCGATTCATTCATTCTTTGTTGTTGAACTCTAAAGGAATGTTTCTAGAATCTGTATGCACTTATGTGTTTTCATATTCTATATGCACTTATTCTTTATACATCTTTGAATTTATATTGAATGGTGATATTGACTCATGACATATCAATATTCAATCTTTCTTCATCTATTTTTTTGATTCAATTTCATGTTGTCATGTATTATGAAGTAGTTGAAGGCTATTCTCACCCTTGATTGGTATCTATTCATGCGATCTTTAAAACCCACAACCCAACACTCTTGACATTGACTTAAGAAGGTGGACATTCAGATGATGGGGAAATGTTGTTGCATCCTAATTCTATGGAGTAGGATCAGGCTGATGTAGCTTTGAAGCAAGTTTCACTCCTTCATTTATGTAACTCCAATTTCCATTATAAATTTCTTGACATTTGTTTTCAGATTTAAACTTTGAATCTATTTTTTAACTGTCTTCATGAGTTCATGTTGATGTTATTAGAAATAAAATGGAATATATAAATGTGTGTGTGTGTTTGGTTTGAATGAATATATAATAGTGGAATATTTATATGATTTCAAATAAAATTTAACAATCCCATGCATTTTCACGGGTGGAGTACTAGTTTGATTTATTTTCATAAATTTTAAGACTATTTGATATCTAGGGTCACCCAATCCCTTAATGTTTGTTTTATAGACATTGATCATTGGTAGCTTATTATCCAACCGTATAAATAGAGTTTTATACTCTCATGTAGAAAATAGGAATTTATTGATAGCTCATCTTATCATTTCATTCTATTGATATATCAGTGTTCATTTACAGAGGGGGGTGTCTGTCCGAGGGGGGCAGTCTGGGGGGGTGTCTGTCTGGGGGGAGGGGGTTGTCCAGGTGAGTGCAAGGGGGTGTCCAGCAGGAGGGGATTCTATCTAGTGGGATGGGGGGCTGCTGTCTAGGGGGGTCCAGTAGGGGGGCTGCTGTCTAGGGGGGTCCAGCAGGGGGGGCTGCTATCGAGGGGTGTCCATCAGGGGGGTCTAGGGGGTGGCAGGGTGTACAGGAGGGTGGGGGTGTCCTAGGGAGTGTCCGGAAGTGGGGGCTTTCCAAGGGTGTCTAGGAGGGAAGGGGTCCAAGTGGGAGGGGGTGTTCAGGGGAGTGTCCAGGAGGGGGGGGCTATCCAGTGGGGTGTCTAGGGGGTCTAAGGGAGTGTCAAGGAGGGAGGGGTGTGCAGGGTGAGGGGGGAGGGGGAGGGGTGCAAGGGTTAGGGGAGGGGTGCAAGGTGGGGATGGGTGTGTTAAGGGCGGGTGGGGTTGAAAGGGGGTGGGGGGTTCAGGGGAAGGGTGGGTGAAAGAGCTTCTTAATAAAAAATAAAAAAACATCATGAGTTTTTAAGAATAATATAGATGAAGTTGATTCGATGCTTGGGTTATTCATCATAGCTTAAATCATTGTGATTTGAGCTGAATGAGTGGTGTTTGAAAAATACAGATCTTTATTAATGATCATGTTATTTAGTATTGGGATGTATGTATCAATCTGAATATTATTTGTTCATTGTTTTTTATGGATTCATGTATCATTTATCATGTATAGTTGACACATTGATCACATATATATAAGAATTCGTTATATCTCATTTCTTTTCCAACTATTTTCTTATAGGTGGATTCTTATTGTGAGGCTGGTTCTATCCACCACCATCGAAGATAGTGAGTTCAACATCGGATTTGGGTAAGGTTTATTCCGTTTTTATTCTTCGGCCCAATTTTAATTAGGGCTTTTTGGATTTTTGGGTTCCTTATATTTTTGCAGTGAGTTTTGGATTTCTCTGAGGTGGATTTGAGTCACCATTGACAAAGTATGACATATGTATTCATAGGTAGGCATATACATATATAAGTTTCCCCTTTATATATATTCACTCATGGAAGTATGAATATATATATTGGGTCTAGGTGTGCTTATATATAGATATGAAAAATGAAAACATGTGTAAGTGTAAAGGGGTATGTGCAAATATAAACATATATCTAAGGACCCCCTTGTGCATATTTGGCCATGGAAATATGTACATAGAGGCTAAGTGTCCTTATATATATGTGAATTTGCATATGTGTGCAAGCAGAAAAAAAAGGAATATTTGAGTTTTCATCAAAAGAAAACACGCCTTGTGGTTGAGGTAGGTTCCCTCTGCCTAAATCTTTAATTTGAATTCTATAATTACCTGATTGATTTGAAAACTTGTTTCCATAATTGCTTTGTTGTTTTAGAAAATGGTATTCTAATAACCAATAGATTTTTCAAGGAAGAACATGAATATATCCCTTGAACTTATTTATATACCTTGTTTTTTTATGAATTAAGAGTTTTCTTCAACTAACAAAAATGATGGTATCATCCACGAACATCAGTTGAGATTTTCCCAATATAAGATTCTGGAACCAGAATGAAGCTACATTTCCTTCATGGATGTTCTTATTAATATTTCTATACTGTTTATCTTGTGATAGGATGATTAATTTTAGGTATATGGTATCTCCTTGCCTATTCCTCAAACATATTGGAAGAATCTGAAGTTCTTCTCCAAGAAATAAATGGACATCCATGGTAAACTAAAGCACCTAAAATGAGTTTCGATAAATACACTAGAAAAATCCATGCATGATAACACCTTGAAGATGAAAGACCATTCTACTAGATCATAATATTTTTCTATTTCCAACATAATAGAAATATTGGATCCAGTCTCCCTTTGTTTCAAATAACCAATCATCTCTTGTGCAAACCGATAGCACCCTAGATTGTCCTGCCATTCACAAACCCATGTTGTTCATCTAAAATCCATTGAGGTAGAAGCTAGGATAGATGCATGTTAAACACACTAGCAAAAAATTTATAGGAAAAGTTACAAAGGTTGATAGTTCTCTATTTACTCAAAGAAGAAGGATCTATAAGTTTAGGGATATGATCCAGGGAGGTGGATCCGGCCATGTGCAGGATGCTTTCACCCCAGAAGATGTCATGCACCGCTGCCACTAGATATTTCTCAACTAGTTCCCATAATTCAACATAGAATAAACCAAGATAACCTTCAGGATAGAGTTCTCATTTAATGGTAATGATAAAGCACAAACTCATGTATCTCATGCTCCTTTGAAACTAAAACCAAGTTGAAATTATCACTAATAGTCACTACTCTGGGTAAGGCTTCAAAGAGCTCTTCCAGACAACTGAGATAGCCACTAAGCAGAACTGGTCCCTATAAGAAGAGACTAAAATTCTCATCATCCATAACTATGACTTCCTCATGACCAATATAGAATGAACCATCCTCCCATAGAATATTGGTTATGGTAATTCTCTGCTTCTCTTTGAAAAAATCATGAAAAATGTGGTGTTTTTGTCTCCTTTTTCAAGCTAGGTGACCAAGGATTGCTTGCAAGTTGAGCGTTCAGGATCCAGGATCCTTTCCACAAATATATTCTTATTGTGAAACAGGTCTTTGAAAATAACATCATTTCATCCTTTCTTGGCAGGGGGCTGGCAGGGGGGAGGGAAAACTGGCAAGGGAGTGGTCTGCAGGGGGGTGGTATGTAGGGCAGGGGGAGGGGGAGGGGGAGGGTGGAGTGGGGCAGGGGCAGGGGGTGGGGAGGTTTGCAGGGTAGGGGAGGGGATTGGGGATGGGGGAAGGGGCAGGGGGTGGGTGGCAGGGGGAGTGGGGGGTCTGCAGGGTAGGGGGAGGGTGTGGGGGGCTCTACAGGGCAGTGGGGACGATGCAGGTGCGGTGCAAGGGGGGAGGGGTGCAAGGGTGTGGGGAAGGGGGTGCAAGGGGTGGGGCAGGGGTGTAGTTAATCTCTATAGGTTTCTTTAATCTTAGATAAAGTTGAATAACCATTAAAATCCATCTCTAACTCTCCCATTTCTTTATGATTAGGTTTCTTCAAATATTACCTCTTATTTACAACAAATTTCTTTCACTAAATCGTGGGTTGATATCACTTGTAATAAATCAGATTTTGTATGATACCACTAGTTGTTATTGGTATGGCTTTAACACCTTTTATTTTAAAAATATAGGCCCTCGTGTCCACTTTTTTCATTATAGCTTCTAAAGATAGATTTGGATCCTGCAATTTGTCTTCTTTTTGGTGGGGTGATTCCACTACCACATTGCAATATGTCCAGGAGGGGGTGTTCAGGGGGGGAGTAAGGTGGGTCTGCAGGTGGAGGGGGTGCAATGGGGTTCTGTAGCTGGGGTATGGGGGGTTGACCACTGTCTAGGAAGGGGGTTCATGGGGGTCTGCAGGGGGGAGGGGCTGGGGGAAGGGGGTCTGTCCAGGGTGGGGGGGCTGTCCAGGAAGGGGGTGCAAGGGGGTCTATAGGGGGGAGGGGAAGGGGGTGTCTCGGAGGGATGGGGGCTATGTAGGGGGGTCTATCCAGGGGGTGTCCAGGATGGATGGGGGGATGTCTAGGGGGTGTCCAGGTTAATAAGACACTAGATCATTGGGGGAAGTTTAGTTTATTCTAAATGGGGATTAAGAGATCATTAGAAAAATAAATGACCAAGGGAAAGTCTGTAAATCACTACTATTAGTTATTCATATTGGGGTGAAATGTTAGGACATTTGGTAAGGTATAGGGTGAACCAACAGTTTATGGAAAATGACCTATTGAAAAACATGTCTCAAAATTACTTAGGGTGAAATGTTAGGACATTTGGTAAGGCAGAGGGTGAGCCAACAGTTTATGGAAACTGCCCTATTGAAAAACTTGTCTCACAATTACCTAGTATGGGCCACACAATATTGGAAAACCACACTCAAACCATGTGATGCATCTGGACAACTAACAATACAATCACACAGTTTCCTTGGTGAGAAACATGGTTTGAAAAATCATGATAAAACCATGAAAAATAACCTTGGAGCCTCATAGTGCAATTCTGGATAGTTACTACATAGTTATTACAAATCGTCCAAACTTTCTATTTTCCTGAACTGTTTCTCCAAAAAATTCAAGATTTAGTTCCACATTTCTATAAAACCTATATAATTCTCCTATGGATCAACCAAGATCAAACTAATATATAACTTTGTCCTAGAGGGAATCAAAATTCTCCCAACCAAAAATATTTATATCCCTAGAAGGTGCTCAGTATTATAGAGTCACAATTAGAGAAGACCACTAAATCCTCATCAATGATTCATTCTCCCACATCCCATGGATATCCCATTTTCACTTCAACATTACAAAAACAATGGGAATTGTTTTAACATGCTGTACCATTTCATGGAGATCCATAATATAAAGTGGTCTAGTAATATTGGTGTTGGGGGGGTGTCCAGGGGGGCTAGGGGGTCCAAGGGGGGGTGTCCAGTGGGGGGTATCCAGTGGGGTGTCCAAGGGGGGATGTCTGGGGGTGGTCCAGGGGTGTGTCTCGGGGGGTCCAAGGGGGGTGTCCAGTGGGGGTGTCTATGGGGGAGGGGGTGTCCAGGGGGGTCCAGGGGGTGTATCAGGTATGGTTTTTATGTAAAAATTTGTAATAATTATTCTATTATTCATAGATTCATTCATGCTTTGTTGTTGAATGCCAAAGAAATTCTTCTGGAGTCTGTATGAACTTATGTGTTTACATATTCTATATGAACTTATTCTTTATATAGCTTTGAATTTATATTTAATGGTGATATTGACTCATTCCATATCAAGATTAAATCTTTCTTCATCTATTTTTTGATTCAATTTCATGTTGTTAGATCTTTTGAAGTAATTGAAGGCTCTTCTCACCCTTGATTGGTCTCTATTCATGCGATATTTAAAACCCACAACCCAGCACTCTTGAAATTGACTTAAGAAGGAAGGCATTCAGATGATGGGGAAATGTCGCTGCATCATAATTATATGGAGTAGGCTCAGGCTATTGTAGCTTTGAAGAAAGTTCCACTCTTTCATTGATGTAACTCCAGTTTCCATTATAAATTTATTGACATTTGTTTTCAGATGTAAACTCTAAATATCTTTTTTAACTACCTTCATGAGTTCATGTTGATGTTATTGGAAATAAAATGGAATATATATGTGAGTGTGTGTGTGTGTGTGTGGTTTTAATGAATAGATAATTGTGGGATATTTATATGATTTCAAATAAAATTTAACAATCCCGTGCATTTTCACGGGTAGAGTACTAGTTTGATTTATTTTCAAAAAATTTAAGACTATTTGACATCTAGGGTCACCCAATCTCTTAATGTTTGTTTTACAGACATTGATCTTTGGGATCTTGTTATCCAACCGTATAACTAGAGTTGTATACTCTAATGTAGAAAATAGGAAAATAATCGATAGCTCATCTTAGCATTTCATTATATTGATATAGCAGTGCTCATTTACAGTGGGAGTGTCTATCCGAGGGGGGGATACTGTCCGGGGGGGTGTCTGTCTGGGGGGGAGGGGGGTTGTCCCGGGGGGTGCAAGGGGGGTGTCCAGCAGGAGGGGTTGTTGTCCAGTGGGGGGAGGGATGTCCAGGGGGGTCCAGTAGGGGGGATTCTGTTCAGGGGGGTCTAGCAGGAGGGGCTGCTATCGAGGGGTGTCTAGCAGGGGGTGTCCAGGGGGTGGAGGGGGTGTCCAGGAGGGTGGGGGTGTCCCGGGGAGTGTCTAGAAGGGGGGGGGGTTGTCCAGGGGGTGCCTAGGAGGGAGGGGGTTCAAGAGGGAGGGGGTGTTCAGGGGAGTGCCCAGGAGGGGGGGATGTCTAGCGGGGTGTTTAGGGGGGGTCTAGGAAAGTTTCAAGGAGGGAGGGGTGTGCAGGGTGAGGGGGGAGGGGGTGCAAGGGGAAGGGGGAGGGGTGGAAGGTGGGGAGGGGTGTATTAGGGGAAGGTGGGGGTGAAAGGGGGTGGGGGTTCATGGGAATGGTGGGTGAAAGAGCTTCTTGATAAAAAATAAAAAGAAACATCATTATTTTTTAAGAATAATATAGATGAAGTTTATTCGATGCTTGGGTTATTCATCATATCTTAAATCATTGTGATTTGAGCTGAATGAGTGTTGTTTTAAAAATAAAGAGCTTTATTAATGATCATGTTATTTAGTATTGGGATGTACATATCAATCTGAATATTATTTGTTCATTGTTGGTTATGGATTCATATATCATTTATCATGTATAGTTGACACACTGATCACATATATATAAGAAGTCGTTATATCTCATTTCTCTTCCAACTATTTTCTTATAGGTGGATTCTTATGGTGAGGTTGGTTCTATCTACCACCATTGAAGATAGTGAGTTCAATATCGTATTTGGGTAAGTTTTATTCTATTTTTATTCTTTGAACCAATTTTAATTAGGTCTTTTTTGATTTTTGGGTTCCTTATATTTTTGTAGTGCGTTTTGGATTTTGTTGAGGTGGATTCGAGTCGCCGTTGACAAAGGCTTACATGTGTATGCATAGGTAGAAATATACATAAATAAGTTACCCATTTATATATACTCACTCATGGCAGTATGAATATATATATTGGGTCTAGGTGTGTTTATATATAGATATGAAAAATGCATACATGTGTAAGTGTAAATGGGTATATGCAAATATAAACATATATCTAAGGACCCCCTTGTGCATATTTGGCCATGAAAATATCTACATAGGGGATAGGTGTCCTTATATATATGTGAAGTTTCATATGTGTGCAAGCAGATAAAAAAAGGAAGATTTGAGTTGTCAATAAAAGAAAACACACCTTGAGGTTGAGGTAGGTTCCCTCTGTCTAAATCTTTAATTTTAATTATATAATTACCTGATTGATTTGAAAACTTGTTTCCATAATTTCTTTATTGTTTTAGAAAATGGTTTTCTAATAACCAATAGCTTTTTCAAGTAAGAACATGAATATATCCTTTGAATTTATTTATAGACCTTGTTTTTTTTATGAATTAAGAGTTTACTTCAACTAACAAAAATGATGGTATCATCCACGAACATCAGTTGAGATTTTCCCGGTACAAGATTCCGGAACCAGAATGAAGCTACATTTCCTTCATGGATGTTCTTATTAATATTTCCATAATGGTTATCTTGAGATAGGATGAATAAGTTTAGGGATAGGGTATCTCCTTGCCTAGTCCTCAAACATATTTGAAGAATCTGAATTTCTTCCCCAAGAAATAAATGGACATCCATGGTAAACTAAATCACCTAAAAAGAGTTTCGATAAATCCACTAGAAAAACCCATGCATGATAACACCTTGACGATGAAAGACCATTCTACCCAATCATAGGATCTGTCTATGTCTAACATAATGGAAATATTGGATCCAGTCTCCCTTTGTTTCAAATCACCAATCATCTCTTGTGAAAACCAATAGCACCTTGGATTGTCCTGCTTTTCACAAAACCATGTTGTTCATCTAAAATCCATTGAGGTAGAAACTGGGACAGATGCATGATAAAAACACTAGCTAAAACATTATAGGAAAAGTTACCAAGGATGATAGGTCTCTATTGACTCAAAGAAGAAGGATCTATAAGTTTAGGGATATGAACCAGGGAGGTGGATATGGCCATGTGCAGGATGCTTCCACCCTAGAAGATGTCATGCACCGCTGCCACTCGATATTTCTTAACTATTTCCCATGAGTCAACGTAGAATAAACCATGATATCCTTTGGGACAAGGTGATATATAATGGTAATGATAAAGCACTAACTCATGTATCTTATGCTCCTTCGAAACTAAAACCAATATGAAATTATCACTAATAGTCACTACTCTGGGTAAGGCTTCAAAGAGCTCTTCCTGACAACTCAGATAGCCACTAAGCAGGACTGGTCCCTGTAATAAGAGACTAAAATTCTCATGGGCCATACCTATGACTTCTTCATGACCAATAGAGAATGAACCATCCTCCCATATAATATTGGTTGTGGTAATTCTCTGCTTCTCTTTGAAGAAATCATGAAAAAATGTTGTGTTTTTGTCTCCTTTTTAAAGCTAGGTGACCCAGGATTACTTGTGAGTTGAGTGTTCATGATCCCAGAGCCTTTCCATCAATATATTATTATTTTGAAACAGGTCTTTAAAAATAACATCATTTTATCCTTTCTTGTCCGGGGGCTAGCAAGGGGAGGGAAAACTGGCAAGGGGTGGTCTGCAGGGGGTGGTCTGCAGGGCAGGGGAGGGGGAGGGGGGAGGGTGAAGGGGGGCAGGGGGTGGGGGTTGGGAGGTTTGCAGGGCAGGGGGGAGAGGGGAGTGGGGATGGGGGCAGGGGAAGGGGCAAGTGGTAGGGGGAGTGGGGGGGTCTACAGGGGGTAGCCTGTAGGGAAGGGGGAGGGTGCGGGGGGGGGGGGTCTGCAGGGCAGTGGGGAGGGTGAAGGTGCAGTGCAAGGGGGGAAGGGATGCAAGGGGAGTGGGGAAGGGGGTGCAAGGGATGGGTTAGGGGGTGTAGTTATTATCTATAGGTTTCTTTAATATTAAATAAGGTTGAATAACCATTAAAATCCATCTCTAACTCCACCATTTCTTCATGATTAGGTTTCTTCAAATATTCCCTCTTATTTACAACAGATTACTTTCACTAAATCATGGCTTGATATCACTTGTAACTAATCATATTTTGTATGATACCACTAGTTGTTATTGGTATGGCTTTAACACCTTTTATTTTCAAAATCCAGGCCCTCGTGTCCACTTTTTTAATTATAGCTTCTAAATATAGATTTGTATCCTGCAATATGTCCTCCTTTTGGTGGGATGATTCCACTACCACATTGCAATATGTCCAGGAGGGGGGTTTCCAGGGGGTGCAAGGTGGATCTGTAAGTGGGGGAGGGGGTGCAAGGGGGTCTGTAGGTTGGGGGGAGGGGGGGGTTGTCCACTGTCTAGGAAGGGGGGTGCAAGGGGGTCTGTAGGGGGGAGGGTAGGGGTGTCCAGGAGGGATGGAGGGCTATGTAGGTGGGGTCTGTCGAGGAGGGTGTCTAGGAGGGATGGGGGGTTTTCCAGGGGGTTTCCAAGTTAATAAGCCACTATATCATTGGGGGAAGTTTATTTTATTATAAATTAGGATTAATAGATCATTAGAAAAATAAATGACCAAGGGAAAATCTATAAATCACTACTATTAGTTATTCATATTGGGGCAAAATGTCAGGACATTTGGTAAGGCAGAGGGTGAACCAACAGTTTATGGCAACCGCCCTATTGAAAAACTTTTCTCACAATTACTTTGGGTGAAATTTTAGGATATTTGGTAAGGCAAAGGGTGAGCCAACAATTTATGGAAACTTCCCTATTGAAAAATATGGCTTACAATTACCTAGTATGGGCCACATGATATTGGAAAACCACACTCAAACCATGTGACACATCTAGACAACTACCAATACAATCACACGGTTTCCTTGGTGAGAAACATGGTTTGAAAAATCATGATAAAACCATGAAAAACAACCTTGGATCCTCATAGTACAATGCTGGATAGTTACTAAATAGTTATTACAAATCATCCAAACTTTCTATTTTCCTGAACTGTTTCTCCCAAAAATTCGATATTTCGTTCCACATTTCTATAAAACCTATAGAATATTCTATGGATCAACCAAGACCAAACTAATATATAACTTTGTCCTATAGGGAATCAAAATTATCCCAACCAAATAGATTTATATCCCTAGAAAGTGATCAGTATTATAGATTCATAATTAGAGAAGACCACTACATCCTCATCAATGATTCATGCTCCCACATCCCATGGATATCCCATTTTCACTTCAACATTACAAAAACAATGGGAATTGTTTTACCATGCTAAACCATTTCATGTAGATCCATAATATAAACTGGTCCAGTAATATTGGTGTTGGGGGGGCTATCCAGGGTGGGTATAGGGGTGTCCAGTGGGGTTTCCAAGGGGGGTGTCCGGGGGGGTTGTCTGGGGGGGTCTAGGGGTTCCAAGGGGGGTCCAGTGGGGGTGTCTAGGGGGTGTCTAGTGGGGGTGTCTAGGGGGGATGGGGTGTCCAGGGGGTGTCCAAGGGGGAGTGTCCAGGGGGTCTAGGGGGTGTATCAGTTATGGTGTTTATGTAAAAATTTGTAATCATTATTCTATTCCCCTTAAATTCACTCATACTTTGTTGTTGAACGCCAAAGCAATGTTTCTAGAATCTGTATGCACTTATGTGTTTGTATATTCTATATGCACTTATTATTTATAAATCTTTGAATTTATATTGAATGGTGATATTGAATCATTCCATATCAAGATTCAATCATTATTCATCTATTTTTTTATTCAATTTCATGTTGTCAGGTCTTCTGAAGTAGTGAAGGCTCTTATCACCATTGATTGGTCTCTATTCTTGTGATCTTTAAAACCCACAACCCAACACTCTTGACATTGAATTAAGAAGGCAGACATTCGGATGATGATGAAATTTCACTGCATCCTAATTCTATGGAGCAGGCTCAGGCTGCTGTAGATTTGAAGCAAGTTCCACTCCTTCATTAATGTAACTCCAGTTTCCATTATAAATTTCTTGACATTTGTTTTCAGATGTAAACTCTAAATCTCTTTTTTAACTGCCTTCATGAGTTCATGTTGATGTTATTGGAAAGAAAATAGAATATATATAGATATATATATATATGTGGTTTGAATGAATAGATAATAGTGGAATATTTATATGATTTCAAATAAAATTTAACAATCCCATGCATTTTCATGGGCGGAGTACTGGTTTGATTTATTTTCAGAAATTTTAAGACTATTTGACATCTAGGGTCACCCAATCCCTTAATGTTTGTTTTACAGACATTGATCATTGGGAGCTTATTATCCGACCATATAACTAGAGTAGTATACTCTCATGTAGAAAATTGGGATTTATTGATAGCTCGTCTTAGCATTTCATTCTATTGATTTAGTAGTGTTCATTTACAGAAGGGGGTGTCTATCTGGGAGGGGCTATTGTCCAAGGGGGTCTGTCTGGGGGGGTTGTCTAGGGGGTACAAGGGGTGTCCAGCAGGAGGGGATGCTATCCAATGGGGCGGGGGCTGCTATCTAGGGGGTTCCAGTAGGGGGGACTGCTGTTCAGGGGGGTCCAGCAGGGGGCTGTCCAGGGGGGTCCAGTAGGGGGGCTGGTGTCCAGGGGGGTCCAGCAGGGGGGGCTACTGTCTAGGGGGTCCAGTAGGGGGGATATCTAGGGGGGTCCAGTAGTGGGGAAGTTGTCCAAGGGGGTCTAGCAGGGGGCTATCTAGGGGGGTCCAACAGGGGGGCATCTGTCCAGGGGGGTCCGGCAGGGGGGGTTGTTGTCCAGTAGGGGGGACTATATAGGGGGGCTTCTGTCCAGGGGGTGTCCAGTAGGGGTGGTTCAAGGGGGTCCAGTAGGGGGGAAAGGGGTGTGCAAGGGGACCTCGGGGTGGAAGGGATGTGTAGGGGTTGTTGTCTGGGGGGTCCAGCGGGGGGGGTTGTCCAGGGGGTCCAGTAGGGAGGGCTGTCTAGGGGGTCCAGTAGGGGGGCTGTTGTCCTGGGGGGGTCCAACAGGGGGGCTGTCTAGGGGGGTCCAGCAGGGGGGATGATGTCCAGGGGCAAGGGGTGTGCAAGGGGACCTGGGGGTGCAAGGGATGTGGGGGGTGTTGTCTACGGGTGCAAGGGGGCGTCCAGCAAGGAGCAGGGGTGTTGCAAGGGGGTCCAGAAGGGGGGCTGTTGTCCAGGGGGTGCGGGGGGGGGGGGTCTAGTGGGGGTGGTGAAAGGGGGTCCAGCAGGGGGGGGAAGGGGTGTGCAAGGGGACCTGGGGTGCAAGGGATGTGCAAGGGGTCTGTACTGGGGTGTAGGGGGGTCTGTCCGGGGGGGTTGTCCAGGGGTGCAAGGGGGGTCTGTCCAGGGGTGTAAGGGGGTTCTGCAGGGGTGCAAGGGGGTCTATCCATGGGTGCAAGGGGTTTTTCAGTGGTGCAGGGAGGGTCTATCTAGGGGTGCATGGGGGGTTATGAAATGGGGAAGGATATAGCCATGCTTTAAAACTGTGGCTAAATCCCTATAGCCATGGTTCCATGAACCATGGCTATAACCTATAGCCATAGTTTTTGGTCTTATATCCACGGTTCCAAACTATAGCTATAGCCTAAATTTCTAGTAGTGTGTCGTGAAACCTTTGGGTTCTCATTATAGCAGGGAACTGATATGATATTTCAGTGTGATAAGATATTATTAAGATATTATAACATGATATTTCATATAGAGGAACAATCATGATATGATAAAAAAACTTCATAATATCCAAGAAAATGGATAAATTCAATCATAAAGTATTTATAAGTTGGTTTGAGGACACCAACTCTAATATATTCTCACTTGAACTAGAGCCAACTCTCATCAACCTTCATTCCACTAGCTCTCACATGATACCGATGACTCTGCTAAGACAGAGTCTTTATCAAGGGGTCTTAAAAAAATTTCCTCCATGGATATTATTCTCACTACAACCTAACCTCATTGAGAAAAATTCCTCAAGAGATGAAACTTATGAAGTATATTCTTTGTCATTTGATGTGACCTTGTCTATTTGGAAAGTGCCACTACTGTAGTGTTATCATAGAAAATTTTTATAGGATCTTGAATACTAGAAACCACATAAAGCTCATGGATAATGTTGTAAATAAAAATTTATTCATTAATTACATCAAAATCCACTATATACCTAGACTCCACTTTAGAATCGACAACAAATGGATTCTTTGAACTCTTTCAGTTCACATCTTCTCCATTGAGACTAAATACATATCCTGACTATGATTTTCAGATCATTCTGATACATATAAAAGATAACATATGTATAACCCCTGAAGATTATCTATTAATATACTATATACACTAGAAAAATATCCTTAATTCATCTCACATACTTAACATTACCCTTAACAGTAATCTAATGGTGTTCGCCTGGATCCTCTTAATATCGGCCTACCATGCTCAAAGCATAGGCAACATCAAGCCTCGTACATAACGTGAAATAAATGATAGTTCCTATCATATAAGTTTATGATATATTAACTCATTCTATATCTTTCATGTTGTGTCCTAGGAAACATATTATTGGGATGATGTATACCATGTGACACTGGAACCAATCACCTCTTGGATTGTTCCATATTGAACCTCTTCTGTGTAAATTCAATGTATATACTTTGACTTAGTCCAAGTATCTATTTTGATATATCTCACATGATCTTGATCCATATAATTTAGGTTTATTCACCTAATTCCTTCATGAATATGTACTTTTTAACCATGTATTAACCTCTTGTAATGTTGGTATCTCATTTACAAGTAGTAATGTGGCGTTAACATATACTATTATGAAAATACTCATACTCCCATTAAACTTCTTATAAACACATAACTCACATTCATTCTTAATGAAACCAAATTATTTTATAGATTCATCAAATTGAGTTTTCTATGACCTATATTCTTTTTTTAATACTTAAATGGATCTCTACAACTTACATACCCTTATAACATCACCCAGAGTCACAAACCCTTATTATTGTTTCATATACACATCTTCTTGAAAGTTTTAATCAAGGAAATAAATTTTAAAAAACATCTTTCAAATCCCATAGTCATGGAAAGGTTATATAGAAAGTAAAATTTTGATGGATTTAAACATGTAAATTAGAGAAAAGGTTTCATCATAGGCAATTCCTTGACATTGTTTAAATTATTTATCCACCATCCATTATTTTTAGGTTTTTTTTTACCTCCAATTTCAAGTTTTCTCTTTAATACTCATTTACACCCAATGGGTTTAACATGAACTAGTAGATCGATCAGAACCGGAACTTTTTTCTGGTACGTGGAGTCTATCTCAAAATGCATAGATTCTTACTATCTTGTAGTTTTTGATCTCTCTACTACCTCTTTGTAGGATATATGTTCATTATTGTTAATTAATAATGATTCACTATCATTTATGATTAGAAAACCATATCTTTCTGGTTCTCTTAACTCTTTAGTGATCTTACACAATACTTGTGTTTCGGGAATAACTTCCTGCATGAGGAACTTTGAAATCTGTTCATGTATCAACTATTATATATATTGAGCATCAAATTCATTGAATTAAATGTTTATCCCACTATAATTATTGATAATGTGCTCCCTATTAAGAAAGAAAGAATTTATTATGATAGATACTTTCTTATCTGAAGGGTTATACAGATAGTATCCTCTTGTTTTATTGGGATACCCTATAAAGATATAGTTCATGCTTTGAGGTGCCAACTTGTTTCCTGATATGGCCTTAACAAATACACCACAATCCCATGCATGAAGACAAAAATAGTTTATTTTCACTCCATAACTCAAAGTTAATATCATTCACCACTTTATTTGGTACTTGGTTTAGTATGTGTGTTGTTGTGTGTAATGTATATCCCCAAAAGGATAATAGAAGGATTGAATGACTCATCATTGACCTTACCATGTCCAACAAGGTATGGTTCCTCCTTTAACTAAAACCATTAAACTATGGTGTATAAGGTGGAGTGAGTTAAGATAAAATGTCATACTCCCATAGAAATTTGATAAACTCTTATTTAAGATATTCACTGCCTCAATCAAATAAAATTTCCTTTATCTTCTTATTAAGTTAATTCTAAAATTCATTCTTGGACTCTTTGAACTGGTCAAAGTATTCATAATTATACCTCATCAAGTAGATGTAATCATACCTACTCAAGTCATCTATAAAAGTAATAAAATATGAGAATACACTAGTAACTTCTACTTGAAAAGGTCTACACACATCTGTGTGTACCAATTCTAGAATCTCTGTGGCCCTTTCACCTTGAACACCAAGTGATGGTTTGGTCATATTTCCTTATAAACAATCATGAAATGTTTCAAGTGGTTTAATCTCAAAAGTTTCTAAGTAACCATATTGATAGAAATTCATCAAATTATTCTCATTTACGTGATCGAGATGGTGATTCCATAACTAGGTGTGAAATGAGTTATATTAATTTGATTTGTTATCAATTTTCAATATTTGGTTTTTTTAATTTAATACATAAATATTGTTATTAAATTGTGCCATACCATAACATATGTTGTCTTTATAAAAGTAGAAACTCTTATTGCTAAATCTGAAAATAAATCCATCCTTTTCTAAAAAAAGAAATATATATGATGTTCTTAGTAACACTAGGAACAAAATAACAATTCATTAAAACTAAAATCATTCATGTTGTCAATGTGAGGTGGTAGTCTCCAATGGCTAAAGCATCCAACCTAACCCCATTAGTATCCTATAGATCCACCTCACCTCTATCAACCTTTCTAAATATATATGGTTCCTATATTTGGATACAAATATGATCACCACATGTAGTAACTAACACCCAACTTTTAAATACAGAAATATTACACTCAATAATGAATAAACCTTTATATTTCCCTTTATTCTTTGGCTAGGTGAAGTTCCTCTTCCAACAGTCTTTCTTGCCACATGAAAAACACACTATGTTTTTCTCTTTTTCTTACCACTAAATCTTTTTCTTCATGTAAGGATGGTGCATTGAAACCTTAGACTTGGAGTGATTTTTTAGACCCTTTGTTGTGTTATTAATTTTATTATTCACCATAAGAACTATGGGGTTTTCACATCCCATTTATTTATCAAATTGGTGAATAAGAGTAAGAATTTCCAAAAGAGACTCCTCACTATTGCTCATATTATAATTCAAAATGAAACCAGATAAGGTTTTAGGTAGTGAGGATAGAATAAGATCTATGTGAAACTCATCAGATGTCTTAAACCCCAAGATTTCTAAGCATTATATATAGCCAATAATCTTGACTATATGAGGCTCAACTGGAACTAACTCTCCAAGAATGAATGTGAATAGTGTTTTGGACATATCATGTCTCTCTTGTCTTACCTTATCCTAATAGAGATCACAAAGATGAGATATGATTATATATGCATCCATACCCTCGTATTAATTTAGAATCTCACTAGATATGGAGGATATCATAAAACATTGGACATCCATTGCATCATCCACATGTTTCAGGTAGAGAAATACTTCTTCCTCACTGACCTATTTAGAAAGTGACTCATAAAGTTATCTTTCTGGGATGTATAATTTTTATTCATGGAATAGTATAATGCATAAGCATCATAATATTCCTATAAATTTTCATTAGTGATAAGTTTATCTTTATCTAGTATGGATCATAATGATATGGTCAAATTCGTATAGTTTTCCATTTATATAAAAATCAAGAGAATATTATTAGTACTTCCTCAATTACTAAATTAGACTGATAAATTTAAATTTTATTAAATTTTATTAATCTTACACTATTTTTTTGAAACCTAATAGTTCTTTCCATTAGTTTTTAAATATCATGTTGCATAGATATTCTAGTGTCAAGGAACCATATTCCCCTTACCATAACCCAGACTAGGGAATGATAAGTTATCTTAAGGGTTTTAGGTAGGCGTAATTTTCCAACTATATTAACATATAGTTACTTTATCTGTTGAGTAGAGTCCCCAATCCTAAAATCCTTTATAAATATTTTTTGAACTCTTGTCTCTCACTTAAGAGAATTTTTTATTGGGAATTCAACCCTTGACTTGATCCAAGTTAATTCAACCCAAAACTTTAAGCTAAAAGTTACTTAATAGTTTAAATCACCCATACTTGGTCTAGTCAATCACTTTAAACTATGGGTTTAACTCTAAATTAAGTAATGGAATTCTATACTGTAGAATCCTATGTTTTTTAACTGGACTAAAATACAAAGGTTTTTGAACTTTTTCATTTGATGGATATGTCAGTTTTAAAACCGAGATTCAGAACTTAATTTCGATTGTTGGAACACTTAAAACATTTTTTTTGGACTTATGTGAAGGGAAGATAAGTTTCCTGGGTGTCCTGAAGAGTTTTAGGAGCACCAAACCTAGAGAATTACACTTTTAGGGACTTTTAAATGATGCATGTTTTGTTTAAAACTATGTGTCCTATAGAAAGAAACCTTTAGAGTTAAATCATATATAAATAGGAGCTCTCACGGTCTATGCATGGTTAGGAAAACCATGCGGGACAGACTGTGCGAGGTGACTTTCATAGATAGAGGGATCCACATAGTTATTGCATGGTTTTCCAAACTATGCAGGTTAAACCTTACAGATAGGTCTGATTAACATTTTAAAATTATTTTTAAATAATGATGATTTGGTGAATTTATTTAATTAAATTAATTTGAAGATAATTTAATTAAATGATGTTAAATGGGGAGTTTGGGGTTACCAAAGTGGTGTTTTCATTAATTGATAATAATAATAATATAATGGTGGTTATTATTATTATTATTATTATTATATCAAATTAGTTTTATTTTAGGGTTTGAGTTTTTTTGAGGACATAAGAGGCACTTCATGAATTGGGAAATGGAATCCAATATAATTTGGACCATTATGTTTGATCACGTTAGATTATGAATTGATATTGGTATTGATTAATGGGATCCAATTTTCAATCTATGAAGTGTATGGGCACTTCATGAATTGGGAAATGGAACCCATATTAAATGTGATGGCATGAGGCCTTTTGAAATGATTATAAATGTGAAATATGTTTAATTTTGATCTGAAATCAAATTGTTGACTTTTAAAATGCAACTGGACCCAAGTAGGTCTATTGGGGAATGTTTTTATGTGATGAACCATTAGGGTGTTTGAAGTTTAAGGATTTTTTTTACAACTATTTTAGGTTGCATTTAGATGAACCCAGGTTGGCGTATTTGGAACCTTATAGGCCACCTTGATTATTAAAATGAATTTAAATGTAAAATTTCTTACTTATGATGAATGTTAATAAATTTTTAATGGTTAAAAGGGGGGTTTTTTATAAAACTTTCCTATTTTTCCCATGGTGAATTGGTTAAAAATCAAATACCCTGTGTTTTTTTATAAAAGTGTTACTTGGTGTTTTGATTAAATCTTTTGATGATTAAAGATTAATGGTTATTAGATATAAAGGGCTTGGAAATGGAACCTTTAGTGGGGTCCTCTATTTTAAAAACCCATGTGTAAGGGTTGTTTGGATTTTCTCCTTTGAGTTGTCTTGGAATGAAAGAATGAGCATTTTTTGTGGAAATTATTTTCTTTAGTAATGTCTTGATGATCGACTTTTAAGACTAGTGGTTTCCTTTAGAATTAAATGGTGTTATGTTCGATGTTTTTTCTTTTTAAGGGGCTATACCGTGGTAGGTAGCATCCTTAGAGATTTTGTGCCTTGATTATATCGTGATTTTTCTGACTTTTGGTGTTGTTCAGGTGTCTTTGTCCCAAGTATAAATTTTAGTTTTAAAGTTAAACCCTTGTTTGGATGGGTGGTTATGTTTTTCTTCACCTTGTTATGGGATTGAGCATCAGGTAATTCTCGTCTTCAGCTAGTTATATAGGCCTTGGGAATGGTCAGTTGTTTTGTTGGTTGTTTGACCCTTTCTTCTTCTTAGTAATGGAAAAATTGGTATGGAATCATCCTATAAAAAGGTCATATGAGTTAATATGACTCTGTAATAAACATCTTATGTCATTGAGTATGGTTTTGGGTCGTCTCCAAGTAGAGTAAACTGAGCATTAGAGAATCAGTTTCATCCTAATGCTCAGGATGAATTTCAAAATATTATGGTGTTTTGACACACTGATCTTGTTTCTTTGACCTTCTTTGTATGTTCTCTCACTATGATTGTGTCTTGGAGGAGTGTCACGCATTCATTTAAGTTTTGATCTAGCTCAGTTATGAGATGCTAGTTTTCTTTCTTTTGCAGCTAGGACACTCCTAAGGTGGGTAGTGTCATGTTAAACTTGGTAAATGTTTCCTTCCATGTAGAAGGATCACAACCTAAGGAAGACCATCTATAATTGTTCAGTATCATTTGAATGACATTGAGGCTTGAAATTCTTAAATTGTGTTTGTGCTTTCTTGGCATCATGACTTTGATCTGTTTTGTTGTGTGTGCAAACCTTGTGAAAGCACCGTTGGTCTCAGATAGACTTCAGTGGATTATCTTGAATGATTACAGAATACCTCGTGTGATAAAGTCTAGTGACCAGCTAATGGTGTGTTAGCAGGTGAGTTTAAGTTTTATTCTATGCAAAGTTGATCAGTCGTGGTTTGACCATTTTTCCTTATAGTATTTGGGTTTGTTTGACTAAAAATCATTCCAAATCCTCTTAGTGTACTCTTCTTAAGAGACTACCACATACTCTCTCTTGATGTTGTCCTAGATTCACTAGGAGAGCATCGGTCTTACGCCATGAAAAAAATTTAAAATATGTTAAGCTTTTTGGGTGATATTTATCAATGTTATATTCTAATATGTGGTTCTTATTGAGGCTTGGTAAGTCTTGAGTGATTCTCGGGTTCCCAAGTTGGAATACCTTGGTCATACTCAAGGACTCCAAATTCTTCTTTTGAGTTTCCTTGGCCGCCTAAGTCGGACATCTTCAAGAGAAGTCGACCAAGTGGTTCGACTCTTTCCCTCTTAGTTGTTCAATGTATATGACTAGTGATGAAACCATTTTAAATAATGTTTCCAAGTAAAGGAAAGTGTGGTTTCAAGGTCATAAGTGTCTTCTAAGAAATCTTGTGCGACCAGTTTCTTTTTGGTGGATCAGGATTTGACCATCTCCTTTCTACAAAAACATGCCAGGAGCATCATAATAACACTCAAAGGCATGATTTTCACAACAAATCCAATGGTGAAGGTATTGTGGCTTGGATTTGGCTCTTCCTTAAGTTAAGACCAATGGCGGGGAGTACCATCATTCGAATTTTTATCCAAATGATGATGTGAACATGCCTCTATCATAATGGGAATGTGTAAGCTCTATTTTAGTGTTTTAGTTGGAAAGTGAGTGTTGGCTCAGGTTGTACTGGTTTAAGTGTTGAATTCTTATGAACTGCTTAAAGGTACATCAAGCATTGGTAATGAAATGAAACCGTTTAAATTGAAATTCATGAATCTTACAAGTAGGGTGATGTTTACATTGTTCCCAAAAGATTATCAGGGATGAGAAGTTTTTAAAGTGGGTAGAATGTATAATTCCTTGTTTTTTAACCAGACTAAAATATTAAGGTTTTTGAAAATTTTCATTTGCTGGACAGATCGGTTTTAAAACCAAGATTCAGAAATTAATTCCGAGTGTTGGAACATTTAAAAAGTACTTTTTTGGACTTGGGTGAAGGCCTGATAAGTTACTTGGGTGTCCCTAGGAGTTTCAGAAATGCCGAACATGGAAAATTCCACTTTTAGGGACATGCAGAGGGTACACAGTTTGTCTGAAACTATGAGGCCCATAGTAGGAAACTGTGCAGGTTAAATTAGATGGACAAAGGTGCTCGCATGGTATGCACATGATTAGGTAAAATTTTCGGGATAGATCGTATGAGGTGAGATTTGTAGAAAGAGGGATCCACATAGTTTTCCAAACCATGTGGATTAAACTGTGCAAAAAGGTCTACTTAAAGTTTTAAAATTATTTTTAAATGATGATGATTTGGTGAATTTATTTAATTAAATTAAGTTGAAGATAATTTAATTAAATGATGTTAAATGGGGAGTTTGGGGTTTACCAAAGAGGTTTTTTAATTAATTGATAAAAATAATAATATAATGGTGGTTATTATTATTATTATTATTATTATTATATAAAATTATTTTTATTTTAGGGTTTGAGTTTTTTTAAAGGAGACAAGAGGGAGATGTGCATTGGATATTCCAGTCATGAACCCCCCCCCCCCAGCTCTCCCATGGTGGTTTGCTACCCCCTCAACCAGGATCCCTCTCCGTGCACTGGATTCATCCACTTCCTTCATGAAATTTTTTCGCCTCGTTGAGGTGAGTTCCTCTCCATGTTTCTCCTCCTTCAAATCATCTATTTCATCTTCTCGTTTCCCAGATTCAATTCAGTTGAAACCCTAACCAAGGGTTTGATCTGGATTTCTTGTTTCTTCTGGTTCTAGGTGGTGCAGAAGATGTCTCGGGACCCGTTGGTCTATATTTCGAAAACCGGTGCCAAAGTAGAGGCAGTCTGGATTGATTTAGTTCACCACTGTCAAATCTAGGTAAGTTAATACACCCATTTTTTGGTTTAACACCCTTTAATTTATGTTCTTATGGTTTATATAGGTTTTGAGTAATTATTTATAGGTGCGTTGAATCTTTTCACTGCGTTTTTGTGATTCTAAATTATGTTGTAGTGGGTTTTGATCAACTTTTGAGTGAGCACATGAATATAAATAAGGTATGTATAAATATGTGTGTGTGTGTGTGTGTGTCCATGAGACTGTGGACCAATTACACTTGGTTTCTTCCAATTATTTCAAAGTACTGAGTATTAAACTGGTTCCACCCTAAGGTAGGTTCCCTTTCCAAGTCCTCTAATTTTATAAATGCATTAAATAATTACTTACTGCACTTTTTAAATTTAAAATAATGTAGTGAAGTTGTTATATTTAATGCCTCCTAAATAATAATTCTGTGTGCTTCATGTTTTAAATGATGAGTGTGAATAGTGATTTGTTGATAAACAATATCATGATTTTATAGTAAAACCCCTCCAACAAAGGTGTGTTGTCTTCAAGATAAAAGTATTGATTGGGACTTTATGCTTGATTGGATTATTGTATTGTTTTTTCTTATTGCCTTGATGTTTCATGGAAATATGGAATGTTTAGGAAATGTACCTAATGGTACTAGAAAAAAATAGAGTTACCTTTTTAAATTATTAAAGGGGAAAGGCACCACCTAAGTGCTTGGCCCAATTTCAAATTGGATTTATCCATGTGTGATGTTTTCTATAATTGTTGTTCATTTTTTTGACACATTTGGGCCACCTTTTGGGTGTGCCTTATCTTTACCTTTATAAGGGTAAGCTTTCCTACATTAAATGGCTTGTTTTAGAATTGTGAATTACATAATGGCACGTACCATGTATGCTCACCACTTGACCCACCTAAGGTAAGTGTTTAAATTTTAAAATTAAATGTGTAATGGAAATTGGAAATAAAACTAGTATATGACCTATACATATTAAATTTAATTGAATAATATTTTTCCTGTCTGTATCACCCCTTACCATGTTAATGGAAGGTATCGGAATGAACCTTGACTTTTGAAAATGCCTTAAATGGATTGAATAAATGGTTTCATGCTATGTGGCCTTGTCACATTAATTAAAGGCAAGGCTTGGACCAAATGGACTTAATAATTAATTATGACCTGATAAATGGTTGCAATGCTACTTGGCCCTTCCACACTAATGGAAGTCAATGCTTGAACCAATAAATAAATTTTTGTAATGCTACTTCACCTTTCCACACTAATGAAAGGAAAGGCTAGAACCAATAAATAAATGGTTTCAATACTACTTGACCTTTCCACACTAATGAAAGAAAATGCTTGAACCAAAATATAATATTACGTGAATTCATTATTAAATAGGAATGTCCTGACTCGATCTTTTCTTGTATTCTGATTGGAGAATTCCTTGAGCACTCGAGGACCCCATTCTGAATTCAAGGATGTGGCCTTCTTTGGTTGAAACCCACCAATATCCTGATCCCTTTTATTTTCTTGGATTCTCATTATGACACCATAGGATTCATTACACATTATCATAGGATGCCTCGGATACACTCCTTGGATCCAGATTTATAAGAAGGTGCCATGGTTAAATCCCATTAGGCCCTGTCATTTCTTATCCCCATTTTACCTTGGATTAAATCCTTAGACTCTATAGGCATATCATTGTGAAATTCCTTGGACTACGCTCCTTGGATTACACACTTACCCCTTTACTAGACTCAGATACTATTGAGTTAGCAACCATTAAGGTTTGTGATACTTTGGTACGTTCACTATTTATACTATCATGAGGTGATGTCAGTGCTGGCTATGCCTCACAAGACTTATTAATATAAAATGGTAATCAATTAATTAATGAATTGTTTACATGTTCAAATACTAGCCGAGGGATGAAGTAGGTATTTGGGTATTTAGTTTCTTGTACTTTTTACTTAACTTGTGCATGCTTGCACCCTAATTAATTTATATCACACTATCAGGATTGGGCTAGATATCAGTGGTTCCATCCTATTGAGATTTAAATATCACACCCTACTCAGGCCTTCATTACACTAGGTTACCCGAGTAAACCCTTATTGTTCTCAGTACTACAGACCATGATTGTTTTTTGTATTTCTTGTACCTGTAGTTAGGAGCAAAGGACCGAGCTAGAGCTCAAGATTCTTAAGGAGATCACTCATGGGGCTTTTATATCTTTTCTTTTTGTACCATATTGAAAATAATATCTTACTATTTACTATTTTCAAATATATATCAATACCATGTCATGCATTCATCTACTGTATAAACTGGCATTTGCTACTTTTTTTCAATTATATCAAATATGTCATCTACTGTTGATTGTTATGTACTCTTTTATACCACTGTGCAACTCTGATAAGAGGGTATAGTATCTCCACCAACTATCCTTACACCCTCACTTCTAGTCGGTAGCCTATAGAATATGGGGAGACGTTCCTGAGGTCATGTGACATGCCGGTTCAACCACTATCTTAGAGGTGAGCTGGTTTGGGATGTTACATATACCGAATTAATATTTTAGTTGAGATATTTTTATACTTATGCATAAAAACCTAGTTTTATCTTATCTCATGTCTTTTTAATATTAAGTGTATTTTACTTAAATAATTAACCATCTATGATAAAATTTACACATAATCTAGTTTTATTTTATTCCATACTACATGATTATTAATTCATTTATTAAGTGATCATGTAGCATCTATAAACATAAATAACCAACCATGCAACTAACATAAATAAAATATAAGTGGCATGATCATGAGATTATCTAATGGTTAGTTTATCCAGAAGATGATAAATCAACCCTTAACTCTGTTGGGACCAATTTGGGTGGAGAAGTAAGTTTGAAGAGTATGGTTTTTGCAAAGTTTTTTCTTTTTTTTCAAAAGAGTATAAATAAATTCACTTTGTAAAAGCCTTGAAAACTATGACGATGCTTTGATGATTTTTATTTCACAAATATCATAAGTTTAGAAAACTTGTGATGCAATCCTTATAAAGGATATGGGGAGTAAATAAGTGTTTTTGGAAAAGGAAAGAAAGTGGTGCATAAGTCAAAAGTGGCACGCAAGTGTGGAACATAAGTGTATGTTGCGCACAAGTCATATTTCAAGATCATCACATCAAAATATGATTAAGGAAATAAAGTGGTGTGCAAGTTAAAGATTGGAATGCAATTCAAAAAGTGTCTTGAAAGTATAAGTGGAGCGCAAGTGTGGTGCACAAGTATAAGTGGAATCCAAGTGTATGTTGTGTGCAAGTCATATTTCGACATCAGCTTATCAAAATATGACAAATGAAATAATGTGGTGCGCTAGTGATGGAGCAGTGCACAAGTGATGGAGTGGTGCACAAGTGATGGAGAGGTACGTAAGTGATGGAGCGGCGTGCAAGTAGGAATGGCGTGCAAGTGTATGTGATGTTCAAGTCACCAAAATGCCTATAAATAGACAGTTACCCTCCTCATTTATGCATGCTCAACATTTAAGAGAGAATTTGAGCTCTGATCGCACAAGTAGTAGAAAGTTGAACACAATCTAAGGTGTCATGAAAGTAAGGTGTTATTTATAAGGTGTAAAAGCAGGGTGGCATGCAAGCAGAGTGGAGTGCAAGCAGAAGTGGCGTGAAAGTTGTGAGTTGTGCACAATAGTGGTGTTCAAGTAGTTAGTGGTGCGCAAGTAGGTAGGCACGCAAGCTGAGTGGCGCCCAAGAAATTGGTGTGCAAGAAGGGAGGCACGCAAGTAGGGTGTGGTGTGCAAGTTGTTTGCACCAGGAGGTTCTTACTAGCTTCTAGTAGGAAAGTGAAGAATTTTTTTGAAAGATTTGATTTGTGAAAATTCATCAAGAAGCACAGAAACATTGTTTTACCCTACTTGTTCTAAGAGGAAGCATACACACTATTGGATTGTTTTCAAAGTGATACACGAGTGTAAGGGAATATCCTTCTCATTGTATTCCCCATCAAAGGATTGTTTTCTAGTGTATTTTATGGTAATGGATTGTTTCCATACCATACCAATGATGAAGATACTCTTGTTGAGTAGTGAACCTTGTAAATCTTGTGTTCATGTGGTTATGTGTGTTCAGCAGGGAAGAAACTCTTTAACAGGAGGCTAAGGTTGTTTCAAAAATAAGGAAACATAAAAAAAAGATATCACTAATTCACCCCCTCCCCCTCTCAGTGATACTTGGATCCTGACTGGAAACTTCAAACTCTAGGGGAAAACTCCCCAAACCATAGTTTCATTTGTATTGCATCATTCCACCTCATACCACCTCGATAGTAGGTGTTTACATAAAAGAAAATGTGGGCACATAGAATCTTACATAATAAGGAGGAGGGGATGACTCATAATCCATCATTTAAATTTAATGATAATAAATTAAAATTAAACCAATCACATTCACATGTATGATCTAAGATCATGATCATCCACGTATCATTAAATAAACACACATTTTCAATTTAGTTATCAATTAATTCAATTAATTTTTTAATTAAGATAAAACACCATGAATTAATCAAATTTATTCAATTTATCTTAATTCCATCCAACTATCCTTGAATTTCCATCATCTATAATTTTAAACAAATTAAATAAATTAATTTTAATCAAAGTTAATAAAGTGAACAAGTGTACTTATAGTCAATGAAATTTACTCATCCAAACTACCAAACATGATCATTGTGCATGTGAATTCTCTTATCATCCAACAAACGTTGTGTGATAAGTAATTACATGGTGTGTACTATTAGAAAAATGAAACACAAAACACATTTGAATTACACTACATAGGATTATCTTGACATGTGTGGAACACACTATAAGAAAATAACATAAAAAACTTATAGTTTTAGAATTTAACACAAAAATTAATTTAATATATAATCAAAAATCCTATTACATGGTGTGTACTATCAAATAAATGACACATGAAACACTTTTTCAATAGTTTAAATTAAATAATTAATTATTCTACCCATGTAAAATTAAGAACATTATTTTCAGCAGAGTACACGATGTTTTTATAGGTTACATGACATGTTTTCTCTTCTTCCTGAGTCTGCAGTATACACCTAAGGACTGGGTGCATTTCCTTTCCACAGATATGTAAAAGTTACACGTCATGTAATTTTATTACATAATGTTTGGCATAAAAGTTTCATGGTTTGTTATATCCCATGCCATGTAGTAGATACATGATATTCGTGGACCCATGTGTTCTCCACTGCAAGAATGTGGGGAATAAATATTGTGTGAAGATCCCACTTTGTGTATGAGTTGTATTTTTTTCAATGATTGTCATTGGTTTTCAGAGGTGATCAATGAGATAGGAATATCTCATTGATTTAAATATGGTGAAGTAGTTCCAAAGTTAATGGAGCTTGGATGGAGTGATAAAGTCTTATAATTTGATGAAACATATAAATGGTTTGAAAAATTTGAGTTTCAAAGGTGATTCCTATGAAATTGTTATGGATTTATTAAATGACATCGGATGTCATAATTGAATAATTCTCATAGTAACTCTAATGATTGTTAAACTGGTTCTAAGTTCAAAATACATGTGTCACTCAGTTTTTTGACATGAAACCTTGTTCACAACAATGAAAAGTGAATATGGGAGAGAGCCATTGAATAAGGTCATGCAATATATCATTATTACATAAGAACTGTGAACATATTACTTAGAAACAATGAAAATATTTATTTTCATGAATACTTAAATGAAGTTAATGAAAAATATCATTTTTTATAATGAGAAGAAGATGGATTATGAGATCCAACCATTATACATCCATTCAAGGATATCCTCAACCATATTTGTCGGACCCAGGGGGTAAACCACATGGGAAGACTTCAACTAGTCCATCCATCCATGGCAGAAGAGGATTGGGAAACCATAGTGCCCTCATGAAGTGAATGTCAGCCTGTGTATAAGGAATGTAGAGAGCATGGCTGAATCCATGCATAGTTTAGGCTAGAGGCTTGCAAGGAAGGTATCCATGGACTGTGTGTGTCATGTCCCGTGTGGTCGTGCTATGCTTTGTATCCAGGTTCCAACCCCGGTACTGGATCAAAGTTGTAGTGGGAATGAGATTTCTTATATAGAACATCCCAACCATGCTAGAGATCAATGTGGGATGAACTATCATGAGTTACTATTCTTGTGATTAAAAAAATAAGGATATAACTTCATCCATTTGAGCGATTAAATCAAAGTCATCTAATCTAATCCATCGATCATCTTCAACCTCCCGATGCTTAATGGATGTTTGTCTAGCATAAGTTATACTTACTGAGAAACCTACATCCTCGATCATGCTGATCTTGAGAACGTAATGAAATCTCACCAAAAAAATTATTCGAACATGCATGGATGTTTTTTTGTTATGCTCATATGATCAATAACTTAAAGAACAATTCCTGGAAAAATAAAAATGGAGTTTTAGAGGTCGTCTGAGCCTCCAATATGCATGGAAGAGTCTAATTTTTTACATACATGAAACTCATATTGACTTCATGCTGATAAAGTGTCATTATAATGAAGAATCCCAATTTTTAAGTAAATACGCCACCATTTTTGGTGTCACATATCCCATGTTTGAAGAATTCAAAGCTGAGATGTTCAGGTGATCAAAACCAATTATTGAAATTGAATAATTTTTTGGATTTAAGTCAGTTAATCTCAATGGTGTAAGGATGTGATCCTTTTATATAAAATAGACACACCCTTGACCTTGAGGTGCTGCTGCAGATTTTATATTTCCAAATTGATCTCATTTAATAGAAAAAAGATCACTTTAGAAGTGTTTTTTTTTGTGAAGAAGTTTCACACACATCCTATATGAAGAAGTTCTATAGACACGTGAATGGTGTGCACACCCTCATCATGCTTTATGAATGGTTCCATGAACCAGTTCTTGGGTATTATACCCCCACTATGTTACACAAATATAAAACCATGCATGTACAATGTTGATAAACAATGGCCAGAATAAAATCTATGCACTATTGTTCTATGATAAGGAAGAATCGATTCACGTATAAAACTGTACACAAAAACACTATGTATCTGGTTGATACATGACAAATAGTAAAGATGAATTTCACACTGTTGAGTTGTGTGAAGGAGGAGGCATACAATTGATATTCTTGTGAAAATATAATATTTATATTGACTAAAAAATATGATATTACTACCTTAAAAAGGTACTATATAACATGATTGTGTGTGTGTGTAAAGAAGATAATATAAGGTAGAATAATGAAGTGAATAGTTTTCATGTTTTCATGCATATTTGAATGAATGATAAATTGAGAAAGGGTGAAAACATAATGAAAAACACATAAAATAATAAAAACAAATATATATTTTATGGTTTATTCATAGAACATGAATCATGCTTTATGCATGATGTGATTTAAAATAAAAAAAAATTTGAATTCAATAAGATAATGGTTTGAAAGTTTTCTAGATTATTCTTGCAAGTGTGGTGAAATACAGATACATAAATATTAGGTGCACTAAAGTAGAACATAAGTGAACTGATACACTCATATGTTGATATTTCATATCAAAGAAATAGAATTTGAAAACACTACAAAATTTCATATTATTGTGTGTCCAAGAAGAAAATAGTGTGCCCAGGTAAAGAATAATATAGGGTAGTTCAATTGCAATGATGCTAAGATGAGATGATCTTTAATTTTTTCAATAATCAAAAATAAGTTTTTTATTCTAGAAATAAAAAGAAGATATAGATTCAGTGCATTCTATTTTTCACTAAATAATAAAGTGATCAAGAAACTGATATACACTATTTCATATTACTATGTGTCAAAGATCAGAGATAGAAGAAGAAGTGACTATGAAAACTATATTCAATTGATTATAATTTGGGTCAGAGATAATTATATGATTATTGACCCACGCCATATTCATACTATTGTGACTAAAGTTAGTAGAATAAGAAGTACAACTTTTAGTGTGACACTGGTAAGAAGTAACAAGTGTTTATTTCCTTCTTCTATGCAATAAACCAAGAAAAAATGAAGTTTGTGGAATATTGAAGCAACATTGTGACATCCAATAGTAGTCTTAATAGGTGGAAGAATTTATTGGTGTTACAAAGGACCATATCAACATGGTAGAGACTATATTCATAGGAAGTATAAAGATCCAACCAAGAGCTATAAAATATGAAATTTCAATTGACTATAGTTCATTACAAGTGAAAGGGTGTAACATACTTCCTATAACCACATTCAAAGGATTAATTTATTATGGTTGTGTGGTTGGATCATTTCCATACCATGTTAAGGACTAGATATTCTTATTAAGTAGTGAAACCTGTAAAAACATTGTGTAATATTCTTTACTGCTTTCATATACTTATATGAAATAGGGAAAATAGAATAATATAATTAAGATCATAACAAGTCAAAGAGTGAATTTCCAAAGGATCGAATAACAACTGAGAAGGGGGGTTGAATTAGTTGTTCAAATTTTATAAGTTTCAATACTTTTCAAAACATATCCCCTAAAACCTATTAAGATTTATTTTCTTATCAGCTTTTAGTAAATACCCATACATGTAAAAGTATGAAATAAAGTAAATCAAAAAATATTTATAAGTTTTTTCCTCATTTTGAAACATACATCCTTACTATAGCCACTCTCGTGGGTCTATGGAAATCTACTGTTATGAAGAAGTGAATAAAACTTGTTCTAAACCCTATTAAACACCTTCTATCTCCTGATAGGAATGATTATACTAAATTCTGTTAGTTTATAATTTTTCTTTATGAAAAATTGAGCCAAAAAAAGAATAAATATTTTTTTGAAACTTCTCCAAAATTTCTCAAAATCCTCAGTCTGATTTTTCTAGATCCAATTTTCTCAATCTGATGAGTCTAGATCTGATTCTCTCAATATGATGAGTTTGGATCTAATTATATCAATATTATAGACTCAATACAATTAAATCATTCTCAATATTCAAAACTCAAACTCTACTCAAATTCTCACTATGATCTTCTTTAGTCCGATCAACTCAATACGATCTTCTCAATATGATCTTTCTCAATTTGGTAAACAAACATTCGGATGTCTAATCCTCCTCATGAGATCTCTAGCCAACAATTAATTTCACTTGATTTATTTAGTGATCCTCCTTTTTTTCTTGCATTAAAAGTCACCAATGAATGAATGATCTAAGTAGGTATTTGTAGGTTACTCAGAAAACAAAAATGGAAAACTTGAAAACTTTCCCCGCTTCCTCAAATTTCAAAAACTCTAAAATATATCACATTTAAACTTTAAATTTTACTTCTTTAATCCTCCTTTGATTTATCTAAGATTTATACATAATTTAATTTCATGTTTGACCACTTCAAATCTTTATAAAACTTCTAGAATTTTATTTTTGAGTCTTCTTCGTAATCATCTATTTACAATCTACCTTTCTTTCTTAGTTCATTATGAATCTATTTTCTTCTTATCTCATTATAAATTCTATTTCTTTCTTGTTGATTATGAATTATGTATCCTTCTTAGTGATTATGAATTATGTTTCCTTATCATATCATTATGAATTATATATCCTTATCAGTGATTATGAATTTTTTATCCTTCTCTGTGATTAAGAATTATGTATCCTTCTCAGTGATTACGAATTTTGCATCCTTCTCAGTGATTATGAATTATATTTCCTTCTTAATGATTAAAAATTATGTATCCTTATCATTTCTTACAAATTCTATTTCCTTATCAGTGATTAAAATTTTTTTATCCTTCTTATTTATTATGAATTTTGTTTCCTTCTCAACTCATTACGATTTTTTCATCTTTCTCAGCTCATTAGGATTTCTGTTTCTTTCTCAGTTCATTATAGTTTCTATTTTTTTCTTAACTTAATCTGATGGAATCTTCATAATGATGAAATTCCCATTACAATGGGATTCCCATTATTATGGAGTATCCATACTACAACTATGAAATTTTTCAAAACTCTCTACCATTTCATCAAAATATTTTATCATGAAAGTTTTCATGATTTGTGAGAACTTTTTTTATCAAAAAATCATCATTTTATTTAGTTTAGAAAATATTAAAACCTTTTAACTTCTTACTTCAAAATATTCTTTCAAAACTCTTCAATAAAAATACGACTTCTTCACTCAACAAATTTTTTATTTCTAACTAAAAACTTCTTTCTTTCTATGATTATGGAAAAAGTAAATTTCTAGAAAATAATAATTTTTGCCTCCGATTATTTTGGATCTGATTATCTGAATCTGATACAGATAGATCTAATTATTGAATAACAAAAACATTCTTCTACAACAAAGTTAGTTGTCAAAAAATACAAAAACTTTGTTAAAACAATTTATCACAAAGGTTCTTAAATCTCCCCCTTTGTATTTTTTGACAACCCTGGTTAAAAACTTTTCCAACTCTCAAAAAATTTTCCCAACTCAACTTTTGTAAACAACTCAAGTTTTTATACTTTTATCAAAACATAGCCTTTCTAAAAAGAGAGTGTCATAACACCACACTACTAGATAGAGTGATTTTTTTAAGTAATTTCATCCCTTGTAGAGAAGAAAATGTTATGTCCATGTAAAGATAAAATCCTCCTCGCTTTTATCTTTTCCTCTCTCACTTTTCTTTTTATATCCCCCATTTTATGAAAACCAAAGCTTCAAATTCATTTAATAAAGATAATTAAAAACTTATTACAAATTAGAAAGTTTTTATTTTATTTCTACCTTTTTCAACAAAATCCAAATCACGGTGGGGGATCTTCCTTATTAGGTTTAGGAATTCATGGGAGAAGGATGAACATAAATTTATAGCCCCAATTCCTCAAATATTTCTTTCAGAATTTCTTTTGTAAATATATCAGCAATCTAATACTTTGTTGAAATTTATTCCATAAAAACATCACCAGTAGAAAATTTCTCTTTTATAAAGTAAAAAATTTATATTAATATATTTTTATCTTAAATGTTGTAAAATATTTTTTGAAAGATAAATTACACATTAATTATCATAAAGTATATTTAATGGTTTAGAAACTTTTACTTTCAAATATTCTAGTTTCACTTTCATCCATAACATTTGAGTATAAGCATGAGTAACTGCAACATATTCAGATTTATCTATGCTCAAAGTTACTAAACTTTGTTTCTTACTATGCTAACTCACACAACATTCACCCAAGAAAAATGTTCCTCTTGAGGTTTATTTTATATCATTACAATCTCCATACCAATCAGCATTAGTATGACCATGAAACTTTATCTCACAATTTATTTTGTATAAAAAACACATGTGAAGTTATTCCTTTGACATATCTCAAAATTATTTTTGTTGACAACGTATTTGATTCCTTCATATTACTTTTATACCTAACACACAAAGTCACAACATAAACAATATTAGATTTTGAGGTTATAAGGTAAAGTATACTTTCTATCATCTTCTAAAAATATTTCTAATTCACACTTTTTTGGATTAATCTTTACTCAAATTTTTTCACTAAAATAGAAGTTGAAACTTATTTGGATTCTTCCATCCCAAACTTCTTTAACAATTCCCTAGCATAATTTTATTAAGATAAGAAAATGTATTTTCTTTTTGTTGAACTTGTAATTCAAGGAGTAAAGTTAATTCTCCCAAAATTGACATTTCAAATTTCATCTTCATTTATTCTAAATTTTTTTTAAAAACACATTATCCATACCCAAAGAAAATTATATCATCCACATAAAAAATTAGAATTAGAGATATCGAGTCAACATATTTCACATATAAGTTGAAATAAACATTTCCTTTAGAAAAATTTAATATTCTAAAAGAATTTTCATGTTTTGAATACCAAGAATGTGGAACTTTTTTAAGCCTGTACAAATCTTTATTCAATTTACAAACTACCTTTTCATCCTCATCAAGTAAAAATCCACAAGTTTGTTCATTGTAAACTTCTTCCTCAATCTGAGAATTTATGAAAGCTAACTTTACATCCATTTGATAAAATTTGTAATTCTTATGTGCATCCACTAAAAAAACATTCTAATAGTTTATAATCTTACAACTAGGGAAAACGTTTCTTCAAAATACACACCTTCCACCTATGTGTAAACTTTACAAACAAGCCTTGATTTATTTCTTGAAACTTCTCAATGTTCATTTAACTTGTTTCTATAACCCCACTTGGTTCTGATAACATTTTTATTTCATGGTCATGAAACAAGTTCCCATGTTTCATTATTCTCAATCTGATCCAACTCCTCATTCATAGCATCCACCCTTTTTTTTAATATCCACTAAAACTAATTCTGGTTCAACTTTTGAGATAAGTGAAGTATGATTTTCTAATATCAACTTCCTTCTGGTCTGAACTGGTTCCTTTTGATTCCCAATAATTTTTTCGGATTCAACATGTTTTTGTAAGGTAGGAAATTTCAAAGTTTCTTTCCCATTTTAACTTTCCTCGTCACATGAATTTTATGAATCTTGATAAGGATGTTTTCACTTACTTTCACTATTATTAGGAATCTCCAGTTTATCCTCCTCAGTATTCTTAGAAACTTTTATTAAGGAAATTTTATTTTCAGTTACCTTCACATCATTTGATTCCACCAACTTTTTTAAACATTTTTTCCAAAAAAAATAACTTCTTCTATTTAGTGAATAAACCATAAAAGTTCCCTCCTCATCTTTCTCATCAACCTTTCCCAAATTTCTATTTTTCATTTTGAGAAAAAAAATGGACTTCCAAAAACTTTTTAAGTATATCAATGAAGGTTTTTTTATTCCAAATTTCATAAGGATTCATGTTATTTTATGATCTCAATAAGCATCTATTTTGAATATGTACAATAGTACTAACAGCTTCTCTCAAATAGAAATTTGAAATTTTGTATTCTGCCATCATACTTCTTCCCATTTCTACTAAGATTATATTCTTTATTTCTGATACTCCATTTTTTTTGTGGAGTATAGGGAGCACTATAATAATGTTTTATACCATGAATTCTTAAATATGATTCAAAATCATTACTTACGAAATCAGTACCATTATCTATTCTCAACTTCTTTATATAAGCTCACATTTCTTTCTCAACTTCTTTTCTAAAAAACTTAAACATTTCCATAGCCAATGAATTATGTTTCATAAACCTAATATTTGTCATCCGAGTGAAATCATAAATAAAAGTGATAAATTATAAATATTCTTTTGTTTATTGATGTCTCATTGGACCACATAAATCGGAATAAACAAGTTCAGGAGGTCTGGTATATTGAATCTCAATTCTCTTATGATTTTTGTTAGTCATCTTTTCATTATGGAAAGTAATATAAACATCACCATATCTTATTTTTAATTTTGGAAAATTCCAAATAGAATAAACTTTAGAAAGTTTATTCATGTTTTTTTACCCAAGGTGGTCATGTCTTCAATTCCATAATTTGTTTTCATCTTCAACACTCAAGTAACATGAGTTGTTGAATTATCCTATTTGAAAGAGATTCCCACTGGTTCTTTCTCCTTTTGTAATAACTTTTCCATATTTCACAATTCGGATGATATAAAAATATTTTCTAAAAAAAACTTCTTTTCCATCATCACGAAATTGAATTACACTAAGTAAGTTATGTTTTATCCCATAAACAAAGAAAACTTTCTTAGATTTCAACTTTTCAACATCAATCTCAGTCATTCTGATTCCTCTAATTTTTAAGGATGTATCATTACCAAAGGTAACTGCTCCTCCATCATGACTTTCAACATGTTTCAAGATTTTTATTTCACCTATCATATGTGAAGAACATCCAATATCAAGTATTCATTGTTTGTTCTTTTTACTTTCTTTCAAAGTTGTCTCAACAACAAAATCCCTTTCCTCAACTTTATTCTTTTTAGTTTTCTTTTCTTTTCTATTATAAAAAGCTTGTTTCTGAAGGAGTGTCATACATTTTTTAGCATGATGAATATCCTTATCACATCTTTCATAAAATTCTTCCATACATTCTGATTGATTTCTTGTTGGAAAGTTTCTAACATCTTGAGAATTCACTTTTTCAACTTTCTGTAAGTTAGGAAATATGATCATTCTACTTTCACTATTTCTTATACTTTTCTCAAACATTCTTCTAGGTAAGGATAAGTTGGAACAATTATTATAAGATATGTGCCCATAGATTCAACGACACCAACAATAACCATCAAATCTTGACTTTCTATTGAAATAAGATCTTTCTCTATTGAAATTTTCTTGAGGTTGGTAACTTCTTTCAGCTCTAACATACTCAGGACATGGAAATATTTTCTTTTGAGTGAATTATCATGTTTTTTAGATTTAATAGGTTTCTCACATATTTTATCCACCCAAGATTTTCCAATAATTTTCTATAACCTAAAATGTTAAAATAATCATATGAAACATTATTTTTGGTAAGAAGATATTTCACCTCATTCTTGTATTGAGCCTTCTCATCATATTTATAAGTATCAAGTTTTACTTTTGAAGCATTGTTGAAGTTTTCAATAGTATTACTCAAGGTACATTCATACCTAATAGGTTTTTATTGAAACTTTTTAACTTATTATTCCTTAGATTTCAACTTCTTACTAAGATCTTCAATTATATTTCCTTGTTAAACAATTCTAAGTTTGTAACTTAAAATCTCCTCGATGTATTCTGCCTCCTACTTGATGACATATTTTCATCCATCAGTGACTTCTTTACAATATTTCTTCATTACTCTAATTTATTTCTTTAGAGTTTTTTTCTCTCAATACATTTAACAAGTTCTATTTTGAGCTGATACTCTCTATAATATTCTTCACCACCTTCTTCACTCTCTAAGGAATATTTTGTTTTATCAACTTTTTCAATGAAGGTTGTGAATTTTTCTAAACTTTCATCTTTAGAAGAATTTTTTTCAGTTAAGTCTTATTAAAATTTCTTACTCGACATACTTATTTTGTTTTGAGTAAACTTCTTCTTGTATTTATTGGACGGATTTTCTTCTTTATCATTTTTATTCGACTTCCTTCATTGAGGTTTTTCATCAAAATCATCTTGATATTTTCCAACTTTATTCTTGGGGAAATTCATAAAAAAGTGTTTGATTCCACCACACTCAAAACATTTTAGAGGAATTTTACCTCCATACTTTACTCTTCCTCTTCAATAGTTCTTGGATATAAGAAACATGATTTTTTCATTCAAATCATCATCCTATTTATCTTCAAAATCACAAGGATTGGCTTCTTCAACATCTTGGATTTTCATATTTCTCATAGATTCAAAAGTTATTTCATCTTTAATATTCTTTTTTAACATTAGAGATTTTCTCATTTCATAATAAATAAGAAATATATGCAATTCATCAAGATATAAATCATCCTTATCTTATAAAGAGGAAATTTTAGAATCAAACATGTCTGGAAAGTTTCTCATAATATTCTCCACAATTGTAGAATCTTCCAAGAATCTTATAATCCTATAATGTTTACAACAATTTCATTTACTTTTTTGAAGTATTCATCAATTGTTTCTTCATATCTTATTCTGATGTCTTCATACTTACTATGCTAGATTTGTATCTTTTCTTCCTTAACTATAGTATTCCCTTTGAAAACACTTTCTAGCTTTTCCCACATTCTTTTTGAAGAACGGATACCCATCAACTTCTGATAAACATTCTATGATAAGGACATAAAGATTGTATTTATACCCATTCCATCAACTTCTATATTTCTATTATCAGAAAATGTCAAAGGATAATCTTTCTCAATAGGTGGAAAACCAATAGTGGTAGCATCAAAAACTTCTAGACCAAGAGATAGGAGATTAAGAATCATCATATATTTCCATCAATAATAATTTTTTCTATAAAATATAGTAATTCCTCTCCTATTAACATAATTTATATTATCCATGATAAGGATTTAATAAGTAAACCTTCAATCTCATACCAATTTAATTTCTAAAGGATAAAATAACAACTGAGAAGGGGGGTTGAATCGGTTGTTCACTTTTTATAAGTTTCAATACTTTTCAAAAAATAACCCCTGCAACCTATTAAGATTTATTTACTTATCAACTTTTATTAAATAATCATGCCTAGAAAACTAGGAAATCAATTAAAACACATAATATTTACAAGCTTCGGCCTCAGTGTGAGAACCTATATCCTTATCATAGCCACTCCCATGGGTATATAGAAATCCACTATTATGAAGAAGTGAATACAACTTGTGACAACTCCCATTAGACACCTTCTATCACCTATTAGGAATTATTATATTGGCTCTCTTCACTTTACAATGTTTTCTTATAAAACAATTTATTCAAAAAAAGAAGAAAGACTTTGTTAAAACTGCTTCATAATTGCTTAGTCTGAATCCTCAGACCGATTTGGTTGGATCTGATTTTCTCAATCTGATGTGTTTGGATCTAATTCTCTCAATATGATGAGTCTGGATCTGATTCTCTCAATATTATGAGTCTATATCTGATTCTCTCAATACGGTGGACTCAATACGATGAAACCATTCTCAATCTACAAAACTCAAACTCTACTCAAATTCTCAATATGATCTTCTTCAGCTCGATCAAATCAATACGATCTTATCAATATGATATTTCTAAATCTAGGAAAAAAAAATTAGCTATCTGATCCTCCTCATGAGATATTTGGATATCAATTAATTTCACATGATTTCTTCAACACTTTAACGTTTCCTCTTATGTGAAAATTCACCAATGAAAGAATGATCTAAGCGGGTATTTATAGGAGACTTAGAAAACAAAATTGTTAAACTTGAAAACTTTCCCCACTTCCTCAAATTTCAAAAACTCAAAAAATCTCTTATATTTAAACTTAAACTTTGACTTCTTCAATCCTCCTTGTATTTATCTAAGATATACACAAAATTGAATTTCATTTTTTATCACTTCAAGTATTCATAAAACTTATGGAATTTTATTCTTGATTATTCTTCGTAATTAGCTCATTAAGATTTTCCTTTCTTTCTCAATTCATTATGAATATATTTCTTTATCAGCTTATTAAAAATTTTATTTATTTATCAGTGATTACAAATTTTGTATCCTTCTCAGTGATTATGAATTATATTTCGTTCTCAACTCATTATGAATTTTTTTATCCTTCTCAATGTTTATGAATTCAGAATTCTTATCAGTGATTATGAATTTTTTATCCTTATCAGTGATTACAAATTCAATTTCCTTCTCAGTGATTATAAAATTTGTATCATTATTGGTGATTATTAATTTTATTTTCTTCTCATCTATTATGAATTTTATATCCTTCTCAGTAATTATAAAAAAATTCGTTCTCAACTCATTACGGTTTTTGTTTCTTTCTCAGCTTATTACGATTTTTGTTTCCTTCTCAGCTCATTATGATTTTTTTTCTTTCTTAGTTCAATATAATAGAATGATCATAATGATGGAATTCCCATTATGATGAAATTACCATTATGATGGGATTCCCATTATGATCGAATTCCCATTACAATGGAATTTTTATTCTGTAACTCTAAAATTTTTCAAACCTCTCCACAATTTCTTCAAAATATTTTATCATGATATTTTTCATGATTTTTGAGAACTTTTTTATTAGAAAAGAATCATCTTATTTATTTTATAAAGTATTAAAACTTTATAACTCCTGACTTAACAATCTTCTTTATAAACTCTTCAATAACAATACAACTTCTTCAATCAATAACATTTTTCTTTCTAACTCAGAAACTTATTTCTTTATATAATTATATAAAAGTTAAATTTACAATAAATAATAATTTTTACCTCTAATTATTTTGGATCCAATGATCTGAATCTGATGTAGATGGATCCGATTATTTAATAACAAAAACATTATTTTATAGATTTTATTTTTCAACAAGTATAAAAACTTTGTTAAAGAAATTTATCATAAAGGTTCTTCAAATAGGAAAAGGGATAAAAGTTTAAAACTTTTCAAATACTAATTCACCCCCCCCCCCTCAGTGTTAGGAATATCCCAAACTAGTCTTTTCAAGTGGTATCAGTGCACAGGTTTACCTCTATTAAATTATATATAGTGAAGCTATTATATTTTGATGATTTGAGTTTATTTTTAGAGTCAACAATGAAGTGTGGTTTTGGTAAAGATTTAGTTATCTTTGAGTATAATTATGTATCTAGAAAGACCATGGTAAACAGGAAAAAGAAAGAGAAGTGAAATTTGTACAATAGTTCCTTCTCATCTAAAGAAGATGAATTATCTGTATCTCCTTGATTTGACAACAATAAATATTCTAGTTCAAGTGTTGATGATTAATCTACATCTACTCAAGATATATTCATCGATATATTAAGAGTTATTCAGAATTGTGTTCTTATATATTTAGCATCCCTTGTTTATGGATTCATTCTATTTATGTATTATAAAATAATTGAGATGAAAGAGGAAGTTAATATGCTAGATAAGGAATTACATGGAAAATTTATAGAATATTTAAATCCCTCCAAAATGGTTGGGTCCTTTTAAGGAACAACGTGGAAACTTGAAATAAGTCCCTTAAAATGACTCAAAGAAGTTTAAGAGAAATAGGGAGTCAATAAGACTCTAGAAGAAAATATCCATGCACTAAAAGAAAAATTGAAGAATACCACTAATGTCAAGGGATTACAATTAGAATAAAAAACCAAGAATATCGTGGAATTTTAATATTTGATTCATAAAAAAGTTAATCTGTATAAAAATTAATTTTATATAATTAAGGATTCTGAATAGAATATGATTATGATTAAAGGTCAAAAAATCATAATCAATATGAAATATCTAGAATTGGAATCTCCGTTATCCAATCTTGAGAAGACACCTATTAACACTTCAAGAAACAAGGTAATAGTTGTTTCTACTACTCAAAGGTCACTAGAGAATTTTAATGTTAAAATACCTCCAACATGTGATGATAATATCAGGACATCTTTTGATGATCTATCTCAAGCATTTGAGAAGCAAGTACCATCCATACCATCTTTCACTAATGTTTTTAAACATGTTATCATGAGCAGTGTAGTATGTAAAACAAAATATGAATAATAATGGATGAATAAATGTGATAATAATCCTACCATCATGACTAGGGTGGATAGGAAAAATAATGTGGAAGTTGGTTCCCCATAAAGAGAACAAAAAGCTATAAAGGAAACCCAAAAACATTATACAAAATAAATAAGAAGATCATGGTTTTTTTTTCCAATGTTGGCATTATAATAGATTTGGGAATTGTGAATTATATTATAATTACAATCATTTAAACATAAAATCATATAGAAATCCTATTTAAATGGGTAAAAATAAAGAAGGAATGTCCATAGGTCCAGAAGAATCTATATACTGGAAATATATTTGTAATTCTTGATAAAATATATGATGCATGAAATTCCAATGGTCACAAGGTTGGTACATGGTCATATCAATATGTATCTAAAGTTTATAAGAAAATACCAAAAAACTAGTTAAGAAAGAAGAATATACCTTGGGAATAAATCAAAAGAATGTTTTAAACACAAATTCTACCAAGAAGATTCCAAGAAGGAAAGTTGAGAAGACCTTAGATTATGAATCCAAGATATTGAAGGAAATCACTTCATTCAAAAGAAAAAGATAAAAAGGATGAAACTCAAAAAAAACCCATATAGAACATTCAAACTTTCTGATAATGTTCTTAATGATATATTAATAATCTAGCCATAAGATTTTGAAATAAAGTGTAAAATTGAAAATGAACAAGATAAGGCCAATGAAAAAGGAAAATAAAAGATCCCACATGATTAAGATAGAGTACATGAGAGTTTGTTAAGAAAATGAAACTCTTGTGTTAAAGAATTTTTGTGTGATAGGTGTAAGAAATCTGGTCACACTAAAAAAGGTTTTTTAAACTTTCTAACAGAATAAGAAGCAGTCTTTAAGAGGAGTAAGAATTTATAATCTATGAATAATATTAAGAAGAAAAGTTATCCACACAAAGAATATTAGGATGTCAAGATATCCATACTGCCCCAACATAAATTGGAATAAATGTTCATATGTGCAATAATAAATAATTGATCAAATGGAGTAACTTGGTTAAGAAAAACATCTCAACCTTGTTTTTCATATTGATGAATCAAGTAGTATCCACCTTATTCCCTTAAACCTTTTTGTATTGTATTTTTTCTTATAATATAGAGAATTTAAGGTGAAGAAATCTCTTCAGTGTATATCATAAAAAGCAATGAGGACTATAAATTATTTATAGCCAAGCTGAAGAAGTCGTCATCCTTGAATGATTCCCCAATTTTATATTTAAATACTAATATTATGGAGGATCTCCTTTGGTGAAGTTTAAGAATATGATGTCCTATTCTGGATATCCATGATAAAGATATACCATCTTGGTTTGATCTTATTTCTTGGTATCCTGAATAAAAAGTGTTCAAGAAGATCATCCTTGGTGAAGTTGTGAAAGTTGTCCAATCTATATAGTCATAAGTTGAAGATCCATTTTTGTGTATTCTCTATACTATAATTTATTTAAATCCATTCTTGATGCGATCAATCATTATGAATATGTTGTAAGTGTTTCCCTTAAGAGGGATACAAATGAAGAAAGATTAAGAAACTTCTAGAATCATTATTTAAATTGGTATCAAACTTGATTGTTCTGGAAATTACTTGAAGATCATGTCATTGGAAAAGGTATGTATCTCTTAATATCTAATCCTTGGTTATCAAAAATAAAAAACTTTTTACAAAGGGGGAGAAACATAATTTATAAATGGAATAAATAATGTAAAATTTCCACAAGGCCACTTATCCTTCATATTGCACTTGAATGTTTTTTATCTGTTTTTTGAAGTGAGTACAAAATTTTTAGGTTGTATTTCCTATAAAACTTTCATATCTCTTTTAAGTATCTTCATCATGGAATAAAATATAATAACATTTTAAGACAAGTATATGAGTTCTCATTTCATGAGGTATCATGATCAGTTGGTAAGGAACAACTTTGTTGTCTAAATAAAATCCTCTTGTTTTATACATCGAGCACATCTCAAGTAGACTTAGAGTTAAATGATGTATGTCACATTGCTTAAGTATGGACTGATAGCCTTTTCCCATGAACTTTTGTATTTCTTATTAATAATGGAGATAGAAATTGAAATAAAAGTATGGAAAAGTAAAGGGGAGAGATAAGATAATGATCCACATATTTTCACATTCATTTGGAAGGAAACTTTTAAGGTATTTCTAAAAAATAAAAGGGTGATATTGAAGATCCCACTTTTTGTATCAGTTGTATTTTTTGTTAAGGATTTTTCATTGATTGTCAAATGTGATCAATTAGATAGGAAGATCAAATTGATGTCAATATAATGATGTAGTTACAAATTTAATGGAGCTTGTATGGAGTTCTCAAGTATTATAATTTGAAGAAACATATAAATGGTTTGAATATTTTGAGTTTCAAAGGTGATGTATGGAGAATTATTATAGATTCATTAAATGAAATTGGATGTCATTCTTGAATAATTCTTCTAGTAACTCTAATGATTTTTGAACTAGTTCTAAGTTTAAAAGGCATGTGTCACTCATTGTTTTGACATGACACCTGTTTACAACAATGAAAAAGGAAGATGAGTGAGAGACATTGAAGAATGTAATGAAATATATGATTATTTCATGAAATCCATGAATATATTACTTAGAGACAATGAAAATATTTATTTTCATGAATAATTCAATGAAGTTAATACAAAATATCATTTTGCATGATGAGGTAAATATGGATTGTGAAGATCCAACCATTAGCTAGTTAGACAAGGAAATCCTCAAACATATTTGTGGGATCCAAGGGGTTAACCACATGGTAAGACTTCTACTCGGACAGCCATCAATTGTGGAAGAGGAGAGGGAAAGCGTAGTACCACCGTGAAGTGCATGTGATCCCATATATAAGGCCTGTAGAGTTCATGGATAAATAAATGAATAGGTTGGGCCAGAGGCCCATAGAGAATAAATCCCATGGACCATGTGTGTCATGTCCTATGTGGGCATGTTGTGTTGTGTATCTGGGTACCGAACCTAATGTTGGCTCTAAGATTCTATGAGAATATGATTTCTTATATAGCACATCCCAACTATGCTGGAGATTTGTAAAGACCCGTAAAATTCAAGGGAAATTTTTTCTTAATTTTCTTTGGAATTTTACAAGAGCACGGTTTCTGACGGCACCTGATTCCGAGGCCCGGAGTGCCCGGAATTAATTTCTGAAGTTTGGCTAGGGTACGTTCAGTGAACAAACGAGCGGGAATTTCTAACTTTTGATCCGGTGCTCGGAATTGAAATCCGAGGACACCGATGAACTCGCAGCGCCGATATTCGCTTAAGGAGACCTTTTCCGAGGTTGCATTTATTGCGGGTTGAGAGTTAGTTTTTGGGTTTTTAGAATAAGTTAAATAAAATTGTAGAATACAAATTTTATTTTAACTTGTTGGTTATTTTCTCCCAAAGGGAGTTAGAAGTGGGACCCACATCCACTTAACCTCCCTTGGGAGGATTAAGTGTGGTGGGGCCCACACGAAGCATAACTCTTCACCTTCTTTTTTTAAAACTCCCTTAAACTCCTCTTTTAATGAACATGACAACTTTGTTAATTAATGGAGTTGAATTGTTTGAATTTCAAACCTTTGAAATTCAAATTGTTAAGTGTGTGAATAAAATAAGACTTTAGCTTATTTTAATTGGGTTAGAATTCTCTAGCTGCCTTGAGAGAAATTTGAGTTCTTCTTCTTCTTCTTCTTCAAACTTTGACGAAGAACGTGAAGAACCTTCGAACATCGACGAAGAACGCCACGTTCTCGGGAATCGTCTTCCGCGACGCCATACCCGCGACACCGACGACGTCTTCTTCTGCGTCATCTCTTCCGCGATGATTTCCCGTGACGAAATCGTCGTCAAAGAACTTCGAATCCTCGCCTCATGACATCGACGTCCTTCTTCCGTGACGCCGACCACCGCGACGCGTCTTCCGCGGGTCGTTGACGATCATCGTTCTTGAAACCGAGGTAGGGGTTTGTTGTTGATTATTTGTTTACTCTCGTTCTTGGTTCTAGCATGATAATCTTGTGGATAAATATTTAAGGGTTATCATCTAACGAGAGGGGGGTCGGACCGCACAAACACGGCCGAATTCCCCCTCCTTTGTTCTTGATTATTATTATTTTCTTGAGGATGAAAGAGATGGCGTGGTGTCGTCGCACCATGCGGGAATCACACGGCAAATATTGCGCGGCGCCGTCGCGCCGCGCCGTGGAAAGATTATCTTGAACGCAATGCCTTCGCACCGCGTCGAAGGAAACGAAAGGCGCCGCGGCCAAAGCGGGGCCGCGGAGGAGGGGCGCGATGCCATCGCATCGCGCCAGACGACGAAGGCCGTGGCGGAACGGGAAGACCGGCGGCCAGCCGGGCCGCCGGTGTCGGAAGCCGGAAAGGGGACCGACCTTGCCGGTTCCGTTGAGGAAGGACCGGCCGGCCAGGACGGGCCGGCCGGAAGGGAGAAGAACCGAGGGAATTAATTCCCCCGGCTGGCCAAAACCGGCCCCCCATAATGGGGGGGGGGTTGCGGTTACACCAAGGGGGGGCAGCGCCCCCCCGTTTTTTTTCAAAAGCAGGCCCCCACGTGGGGGGGCCATTGGACAAAGGCGCGGCTTTCAGCCGCACCGCCAGCTGGAAAGCGGGGGCTTTGCCTCCCGCACATGGCACCCGAGCGGCGCCTAGGCCACGCCGCCGCCGGCCGCGCCGCGCCGCCGTGCCGGACTGCGCCGCCGCCGGCCGCGCCGCCGACCGGGCCGGGTGGGCCCGGACCCGGACCCCCCATTTTCGAACCGACTTCGGTATTTTGGACATAACTTGAGCTACGGACCTCCGATTGACGAACCGTCAGCGGAGATTCGATCCTTGGATCGAGACGGTCGATTCAGTATATCGCACTCAAGGTTTCGGAATACTTTGAGTTCGGCCGGGTTGGTTTGTACACGAAACCAACTGGGCCCTCGGAGTGGAAACGCTCATATCTTGAGCTACGAACGTCCGATTGACGTGTCTTCAACTTTGTTGTGTTCCTCTTAGTGAGAAGGATCTTTTGGAATACTCCGCCTGAGGTTTGGACGCAGGTGGAGTATGGTCGGGTTGGTTTTGCCTTAAAAACCAACCGGGCCCATGGGACGAAAAAGCCAATAACTCTCAGACCGGGCGTCCGATTGACGCGCCGTCTGTTGCGTTGAGTTCCTGTTGATGATACGGAACTTTTGGATACATCAACTCTGGACTGTGTGACAGTTGATGTATCAGCATCTCGTCTCGTGGAGCGGACCCTCCCGAACGAGCTTGCTGTGTGCGGGAACCCTAGTGTTGGCTGCGACTGTGACTGCTACTGTTACTACTACTGCTACTGTGACTGCGACGATAACAGTACAGAGATCCTTAGTGGATTCGACGACGACTACAGCACTCAGCGATCCTACGTGGATCAGTGCTACAGGTCCTGTGTGGGCCTGATCCTGTGTGGGTCCGATCCTGTGTGGGTCTTTGCGCTCAGCGGTCCTGTGTGAACCAGCACCTACAGGTCCTGTGTGGGCCCGATCCTGTGTGGGTCTTTTCGGGGGTTAGTTACCTATCGATCCTTCGTGGGTCCAACGACTTAGATGGATCAGAGATCATCTTTATCGTCCTTCGAAGTAGTATACCTGTGTGAGATGAATCCCGTTGCTTTCCTGTGTGGATTGTGTTGTGCTATCCTGTGTGGATTTCGTTTTGCTTTCCTGAGTGGAATACGTATACTTTCCTGTGTGGACTGATTTGTACTTGGTCACGGAGGTTGGAGCGTATTGGAATTGATGACTTAGGTATATGTATGGTCATATACCTAAGCAGTGTCGGTTGTTACTTCGTGTTTGTATCTATCCTTTGTGGTTTATCCTTTGTGAATTTTGGGAGACCTTCGGGGGTCTCGGGGTCCCTACTGAGTAGCTTATACTCACCCCTGCACGGGCTATGCCCGCACTACGTTGTGTTGGTTGCAGATGACGGACAGCGTTGATCTTAGCTGAGGCTTGCAGAGCAGGATGGTACCTGTAGGTGGACCACTGGGCGTGACGTGTTCGGAGCGGACGGCGGGACCCGAGGAGCAGTGGAGCTATCTGTACCCACCCTTCAGGTGGGATTTCCAGTGGACAGCTCGGTGTAGCGGCTTTTACTTTACAGTTGTTGTTTTCCCTTTCGAGTTATACTTTACTTTCAGTTTGGGTTTGTATACTGGCCCATTTACTTTTCCTCTCTTTCAGTTGTACTCTATTTTACTTAGTGTTTACTTTTCCGCTTGCTTACTCTGTGGTGTTTGTTACTTTTCAAAGGCAATGCCTTCCCTTTTTACTGGTATTTACGCCTTGGTGCTAGTCGCCAGCCCCTGGCCTATGGAAGGCGGGCTTGGGGTAGTCACGGCACGGGCCCTGAGGACGGGTCGTGACAAGATTGATGTGCGATAAACTATCATGGGTTACTATACCCATGATTAAAAACTTATGGATATAACCACATCTGTTTGATCGATTAAATCAAACCCATATGATCGAATCCATCAATAGTATTTAAGCACCCAGTGCTCGATGGATGATTGTCTAACAGAAATTCTTATTATTGATAAGTCAACGTCCTCAATCGGTGTGATCTCAAGAAAATAATGAAATCTCATTGAATTTTTTTTTTGAAAATGCATGAATGTTTTTATATGATTCTCATACAATCCTGAACTCAAAGAACAAGGCCTAGCTGAATAAAAATGAATTTATAGAGTTTGTTCGAGCCTCTAATATTCATGGAAAAGTTTGAGTTTGCACATGCATTCATCTTCACTTGACTTCATGCTGATGAAGTGTCACCACAAAGGAGAAGCTTGGTCATGAAGAGAATATGCCACCATTTTTAGTGTCACATATTCCGCATTTGAATAATTAAAAGATAAGATGTTTGATCATTTAAAACCAGTGATTCACACGACATAATTTTTGGTATTTAAGTCATTGAATCTCAATGGGGAAAGTATGTGATCCTTATATATAAAATAAATGCACCCTCAACCATAAGGTGATGTTTCTGCTTTTGTATTTATTAAGTGCTCTAATTTTAAAGAAAACATAGCACCTTTGAAGTGTTCTATTGTGTGAATAAGTGTCACGTACATCCTGTATAAAGAATTTCCACATACATGTGACTGGTGTTCACACTCTCATCATGATTTTCAAAGAAAGTTGGTTCTGTGAACCAGTGATTGGGTATTATACCCCCATCGTGTTACGTGAATATTAAACCATGCATGTGAACTATTGATACACAATGACTAGAAGAAGATTCATGAACTATTGTTCTGTGAAAAGTAATAATTGATCCGCATATAAAACCTTATGAAAAGACACGGTGTATCCGGTTGATACACAATGAATAGTGAAGAATAATTGTGTACTGTTGAGTTATGTGAAGGAGGAGGCACACACATGATATTATTGGGCAAATATCCTATGCATATAAACTAAACATTACAAGATTCATGCCTTGTGAAGGTACTATATAGCAGGACAGTCTCTGTGTGTGTGTGTGTGAAAAGAAGATAATGGAAGGGATAATAATGAATTGAATATTGTGCATGTGTTCATGCATATGTGGATGCATGATGAATTGAGAAAGGGTGAAAAAATAATAAACAAAAAAACATAAAATAATAGCAAAAAATATATGTGTTAAGGTTTATTCATAGAACATGAAGCATGCTTTATGCATAAAGTGATTTCAAATAATCCAAGTTTGGAATTTGATAAGAAAATGGTTTGAAAGTGTGATAGATTATTCTTGGAAGTGTGATGCAATATAGATGCATAAATATTGTCTACATCAATGTAAAAAATAGGTGAACTGATACACTCATGTGTTGATATTGAGTATCGAAGAAAATGAATTTGACACTACTACATAATTTCATATTATTTTTTGTCCAAGAATAAAAGAGTGTGCCCAAATAAATAATGATTATAATATATAGAATTTCAATTTTAATGATTCTAAGATGAACTGATCTTTAACTATTTCAATATCACAAATAAGTCTGTGATTCTATCAAGAAGAATAAGAAGGTGATTCAGTACAGTTTTTTTTCACTAAATAAGAAAGTGATCAAGACATTGATATACACTATTGCATATTATTGTGTGTCAAAGAACATATATAGAAGTAGAAATGACTAACCAATATAAATTTAGTTGATTATCATTTGGTTCATATAGAATTATGTGATTGTCAATTAACACCATATTCATACTATTGTGACTGAAATCAGTAGAAGAAGAAGTGTAGCTTTTGCTGTGTTTCTAGGAAGAAGTAAAAAAGTGTTTCTTGTTTTTTGTTGTGAAAGAAACCAAGTGAAGAAGCATTTTATGGAATATCACACTAGCAATGTGACATCCAACAGTAGTATTAACGGGTGGAATAATTTATTGGTATTACGAAGGACCTTAACAACAAGGTAGAGACTATCTTTATAGGTAGTATAAAGATCCAACCAAGAGCTATAAAACATGAATTATTAATTGAATATAGTGAATTTTAAGTCAAAGGGTATTTAATAATTGTTGTAACCATATTAAAAGGATTACTTTATAGTGTTTATGTGGTTGGAACATTTCTATACTATTCTAAGGACTAGCCACACTTATTGAGTAATGAACCTTGTAAAAACATCATGTGCCATTCTTTACAGATTTCATATACTTTAATGTGATAGGAAAAAGAGAATAAGATAATTGAGATACTAACAAGTCGAAGAGGTAAATGGATAAAGGTTTTAAAAGTCCCCAACACTGACTCACCTCCTCTCTTGGTGTAGGAAAATCCTGAATTGATCCTTTCATTATGTACGTGAGTTACACAACATATAATTCTTCAAACCACATTCCTTTTGGTATAGATCTACATAGATTCACTTTTATTATATATAATATTATATCATCATCTTGATCTGATAACCATGTGGGATACACGATAGATACATTATTATGCGATGTGTAGTTAAGTACATGACATATTGTCTTGTGATATCTAACCAGAATTATTGGAAAATCTAGATGGTGTTTTCAATTGTTTCTTCATTTTATTTTAACTCATTTATTGGTTCTATGAGTGAGAATAAAGAAAGAGAAGATAAATTGATATTTTTATTCCAATAAAAAATATATCTGAATAAAAAAATTAAAAAATCATATCATTCAATCAATAATTAATAGATAATTATAAATTAACTATGTGACCATTTTGATACCACTTGTAGCTTCCATGAATAACAGAATCACCTATTGGGCATGATCAACATGAATTTTTGTAATAATATTTAAATAATATGATATGTAAACAATGAAAACTTCATGGACAATATAATTAATTCAAGGATTAATTTAATTGAACATTGAAACCATAAGAGGCAGATCATCACATGTAATTTATAATTAATTTTTTAAGTAGATTTAGATTTACCTGAACTTTAATTATTTATCTATTGATGATCTGGTTGACTTGATAACACTATACTTCCATTTAATTGTAGTATCCAAGTACAAAATTCCTCTAGCGGTGATCCACACATGCACCACAATCTCTAAATTTCTCCATAGAATCACCAAGTGCTAATACAGTTGATCTCAATCTCTTGCGTAGTTTGTGATTGATCGTAGTAGAATTATATTTGAGGAAGAAGAATTATTATTTTTCTCTTGATGGCTTGATAGAGGAGGAGGATAGAGTATGTTTTATATCTTCATAAATATCTCTAGGGTTTTATAGATATTCTCTCTATCCTTTGTGCACCACAAATCCAACTTAGGAAAGAGATATAACCATATATAAATTAAGGAAAGTTTAGGGTTGTCTATTTACATATATTCCCCCTTACCAATTCCTTAATTATTCATGAACCTCATGTCTAAATAATAATATAACAATTATTCACTAGACAAGCGCATCACCTAAGAATAAATAAATATCATTTATACCATTTACAATCATACCATTAAATTCAGTCTGCTTATCATTCTCAACATTTATCAAACCTTGAATAATGACTATTTATTTAATAAATAAATTTAACTTCATTATTCATAAATAAATATGATAAATATTATAATTTTCAAACCTTTAAAATAAATATTTATTATTATTTAACTTACATATTCTTTCAAATAACTCGTGATTAAATCATGCAATCAACCAAACCTGAATAATTACTAAACTAAAAAGAAATAATAATATTTATTCTAACTTGATAAATTCAACATTTAATTTAACTAAGATTCTAGATACACTTAGTGTGTGACCCTATAAGATTCTTTCTCAGTGGAAATAGGAAGAGATGCATAATGTCCAAGGTTAGCATCTAGCAACATGCCAAGACACCAATAGAGAAAGAAGTTGATATCACAACAACATACATCCTTCTATGAATTCCCACTATGTAATACAATATCTACTGTGATATCTCTAATCTATAAGGTTTCATATTGGTGTTATCAACCTATGTGTTCAATGTATCTTTCTTTGAATCTCTAGAAATGAACTTTCCCATAGAACACCATGATCATGGATTTATCCAGGCAGTTCTATTCCCATAAAAAGGACTAAGATATCAAATTCTATAAATAAATAGAAGGGATAAATCTTTTCTCGTATTATCCATTAATACAATATCAATCGTGATGCACCCAACATATCCTACTTCACCACAAGAATATGTCATCATGATTTTCCTCAATAAATCAAAGTATGTGACTTATACTATTCATTAATGATAATCTTAAAGAATAAGGATAAATACACACATCCATAGATAGTAACATCAAATGACACATATAAATGTGGATTTCTTACTAGTGGTTCTCATTCTCATAATCTCTTACTTTGGAAAATAGCAAGGGCACACACCATGAGAGGATGCCTCAAAGTCCTATGTGTTGGAGTTGGTGTCCTAGGACCAAATGTTTCTACTTTGATTACATGTATATTTGATGTATTGAATATTAATAAAACTTCTTCTTATATATATTTCATTATTCTATATGATTCTAATGTAATAATTTCTTAGAGTATATGTCAAATTGATAAGGTCATAGAATTTCTCCATTGCGATGAGAACCATGATGTGCTATAAAAATATTATTAAATATAGTTTTATAGACAAATAACATACTATGATGTGATACATAGTATATAGACTATCAAGTTTGAGTACTCATAAGAGGATGAGGCTTCTTCTCATGAATTTCTCACTTTGTGATCTCCAAGATGGGAGATTATGAGAACAGACCCACCAGTAAGAATTCTATATGTTTTGGTGCTGTCATATATTCCTATCTGCAAGAATGTATAATGTTCCTTAGATTATAATATTATCATTAATTCATGTCATAACTTACACACTTAGATTTGCTGATAAAAATGGTGATGCCATATATTCATGGTAAGGTAGGTTATGTTGGGTGCGTCATGGTTTACATGTCATTAATAGATAAGTCAATGAAGGATTTGTATCTTCCAACTTTATAGAATCTTATATCTCGACCATTTCATTGGAACAGGAAAATCACCCTAAATTCTATGGACATGTTGTAATGACAAATTTTTTTCAGATAGTCAAAGAAATATATATCTACCAAATAGGTTTGTGACACTTATGTGCAACCTGATTGATTAGATATTACAACAAAGGAATTATATTACATAGTGAGTGTTCGTATGTGGTTATCATAATTGTGACATTAACTTATTTCTCTTGGGTACATTGACCATTTTCTAGATAGTAATCTTGGACTTTAGGTAGGACCGCCTAATTCCAATGAGAAATAATCTTAGAGGGTCACACACTAAATGTTATTGATGATCTTGATTAAATTCTAAGTGAATTTAATTAATAGAATAAATAATATTTTCAAGACTATGGAATAATTTTATTCATGTTTTATTGATCGAAAATATTTACTGATGAATAAAATATTTAATATTTATTCATATGTTCAATAAATGTTATAGGATTTTTAACATACCAAAATTGTGTTTGGTAAAAATATTAATTAACAATCCGGTTAAATAATATTTGTTATTACGCAAGTTGGCACACACCAAATAATAATAATTATATTATTGTTATTATTATTATGATACATGAGGTTTATTAAATGTTATAATATTTTTTAAGGGACACCATGAAATAAATTAATATTTTAACATAAACCCTAGCTCTATAAATAGACAGTTATTTCTATTATGTAGGTGTGTAACTAAAAATAGAGAATTGTTTTTCATAATGAATTATCTCTTGAATCCTCATTTTCTATCCCTATCAAGAATGATAAGTGAAAGATATATTTCTTCAATACTAAATTATGAGTGATCAAACACAAAAAACACAAGATAATAAATTGTCCATACTAGCACCCAAAGATCGATTGACATTGCTTGGAGATCAAAGGAGAATGTGTGGATCACTGCTATAGGGGTTCTATATTTGGATTCTCATAGTGAAATTAATGCAATCATAAAGGGTCTTTTCATATGATTGAAATATACATCAAAGAAATAATTCTCAAATAAATTATTTGTTTCTTTCGATATTAAATAAATTAATTATAAATTTGACCTGAAAGATCCTCACTCAGGATTTTAAGAAACTGAATATTAAAATAAATTTTAATATATTTCCCACAATGGAGTGATACTGTTATTCCTAGAAACATAATTTGGTTCAGATAGGTCATATTTAAAGATATAATTATTTATTTTATTTTCGATCCATATAAAATCATAGTTGAATTTTAATTTCATATTATTTGTTCTTTAATCTGTTTTGATTTAAGATTTTATCAACATAGTAATCATGTTCGTTCAATGTTTAATTTTCTTAAAGATCTAAGAATAGATGAATAACAGTATAAGATTACATCAGGAACTTCCAAGTTATTGGACAGTAAGACAAGGTTACACGATGTGTAGCTGGAGTACACGTCTTGTACCCTAGTACGCTACACCTAGCCATGTCGCAGGATACACAGCATACCACATAGTTATTACACATGGTGTATTCCATGTATTGATTGGCCAACCTGGCACATAGTATGTCATATTACATAGTGTTTATATGGCGTACACACTGTGTATTCTGCATAGGTTAGTAGTGTAAATCACAAAATCCGTTTGGTCATTATACATGATCAAACTGCATGAGACTAAAAACATGAAATATTTATGATACACACGATGTGTATGCAGTGTACATGTTTTTTAGTTCATAATATCTCGTGTTTTAAATACACATTGATCCATTTGGTGAAAGCATTGAGCACACGATATAAAGGATACACGATATGTAATTGGCTTGTACATGCCATGTGATCCCACCGAGATACACACTGAAGACCCAAGTGAAGTATCTCAGGTCACATGGTAAGTTGATACATAGCATGTATTTTTCATGTACACATAATGTAGTTTGTCTGATTCAACATGCTGAAGTATCTGGTGCGTAACCTGGATACACAACAACTGAAGTACATGATTTATAACAGGATAGTACACACTGTGTAGTCTCCCAATTACTCAAATACTTAAATTGCATTAAATTTCCAATTACATGATTAAACCTATTTTTATTTGATTAAAACTTTAAGTGTTTGAAATTTTCATAAGTGTTTTAAAGAATATTAAATAGTCAATTAATTTATTATAATAAATCAAAAACTATTATTTTTCTATTTATTTAACATTAATTCCTTTATGATGGTTATTTCCAAGAGGAATTAGATGATCCTTAATATAAAAGGGAATTAATTAATTAATTCAAGAACATTTATCTTAATAATAAATAATGAATAAGAAATGAATGTTTATCATTTACTTTTTCATATATGTTTTATGTATGACCGTTCATGAGCTTGACCAAGACCTTTTTATGTGTTGTATGCTTTAATTTAATTTATTTTATGGATTTTAAATTATTTATTACTAAATTAAATATGATGGCTTGAGATTCATCCCTCCCACCATTATTTTGTAGGACCTTTGTGTCTATGGTTATTTATATATCCCCCCTTAACAAATCCATTGGTTCCCCTCACCCGCATGTGAGTTATAAATAACTGTAGTTAATAGAGATTCCCAAGGCATGTGGAGGTGGTTCAAGATGGAACCATAATGATGCAAACCTATGATATACATAGGTGGATAGGTGTAATTTTGTAACTCGTGCATAGACCAACAATAGGAGTTATTTCCCCTAGTTCAAAGGTTGATTTAATGTCCACTCATTAAATCAAGTATTAGATAATATCATGATTAGGTTATTTTTTTTATTTTATTCTATGCATAATTTATTTTATGGATACAAGACCGTGATCATATAAATAAATTAATTAATGTGAAAATATAGAATTTAAATAAGTTCATTATGCATAAATATTTTATCCAGTATGGTTAATTAATCAAATTACATCAATTTAATATTAATAAGACATGTAAAGGAAAAAAAAGATAAAATTCAAGCATGATTAATTAAAATCCTTCAACCTAATATTAAGTAAAACTAAGCCTTTCCTTACTAGATTGGGAATGAAACCATAAAATTAAGTGTGGTGCATGGCCAAAATATGGATAGTTACTTTTATCGATGGAGTTCTCATTGGAGTTTTGGTTTGAATTAACTGAACTTATATTCAGTTTAATGGTAAAAGTTTATTCAATATAAATTTGGAGGTAAGTGTTGAGGAAATCTAAGTCAGGATTCCAGGATAGTGGAATCCACTCAATGGATCAAGGAGATACAATACCATATTTGTAATGACCGCTTACATAATTAATTTCTTATTATTTTCATGACCAAATTATGGATCATTTAAAAAAGTAATGGGGATCCTTTCCACTAGAATGTCTTAGAAACTAGATATTTTGAGTTTAATGGAAACGGTTATTGAGACTTGAAAAAATAGTGGGAGATTTAATTTATAAAATAAATTAATTTATTATTTATCAAATAATTTATAACCAATAAAAAGTACTAATAATATTCTCTTTAATTGTAGAATAAAATGGAAATCTCATAATCCATACTATTCCTATGATCAATATTGGAGAAAGAAAACCTACTCACTGGTAATAACTTCTAGGAGTGGTTTAGACTCCTTTCAGTTATTCTACTACATGAATAGAAATATTATGTTCTAGAATCCTCAATTCCTGATCCACCTTCTAATGAATCAAGTGATGAAGAGTTACTTGTCTATGAAAAACATTTGAGCAACGTAGTCGACATTCAATGTTGATGCTTTCATCTTTTTCTAGTGAACTCATGAAGTCTCATGAAAATAGGGAGTGTATAGAATGATTGAGAACGTATAAGGTTTATACTAGGAGATAGATAGATAAGAATATTTTTATATTTCAAAATCACTATTTCATATTAAGCTTGTGGAGGTTTCACCAGCTGGGCCTCACATAGTTAAGCTCATTGGCTAAATTAAGCACCTAGAAGTTCTAGGGTTTAAACTCTTAGAAGAACTGGACATTAATCTCTTTCTTGAATAACCACCACATATATTATCTATATTTATTGTGAATTTTAATATTAACAATATTTAGAAGTCTCTAATAGATATACTTAATCTTCTTCACTAAGTAGATAAGGATACAAAGTTCAAAAAATATTCTATCCTTATGGTGAAAAAATGAGAAGGGTAAGTGAAGAGATATAAGTCCAAAGATTATTCATGCCCTTCCAATAAGATGAATATCATTGGGTAACAAATGGAACAAGATGTTTTCTATTTTTCATGTGGAAAGAAGGGAAACTAGAAGAAAAATTGCACCTATCCAAAGAAACCATAGGAAGCTTCAGGTGCATTTTTTTATTGAGTGCAATTTATCTATTTTTTAAATTGGGTATTAGATATAGTTTTTGGTGCTCACATATGTATTCAAATATAGAAACCAAGTATATTTAGAAATATTGACTAATAATATTTAGATCTATGAGTAGAAAATAGAGCTAAACTTGTCGTTGTATCTATCTAGGACCACCACATCATATTTTCAACCAGAATGATCTTGGTTTTAAAGGGTTTTTATTATGTTCCATACATTACCAATAACATTATTTCTATATCAAAACTTGATACAGATGGATTTATTTTCAAATTTGGGAATAAGTTTTTCTTCCTTTATTATCTTAAGACACGTTTAAATAATGGTATTTATGTGTTGGATTACATGAACCAAGTAATTATAGTCAATAACGAAGTTAATTCACATAACTCATACCACATTCAACTTTGGAAACACTGTCTAGGTCATGTAAACAAAAAATTCTTGAATAAATTAAATCAAGATGGATATTTATATTCTTATAAACTAAAACCACTAGGTGTATGACACACATGTTTACAAGGAAATGACCAAATCTCCATTTAGTGGGAAATGTGAAAGGGCTAAAGATATTTTTTAATTTGTTCATACCAATGTGTGTGGAACATTTCATGTTGAAGAAAAGGGTGGGTACTCATACTTCATAACTTTTATTGGTGATTTTAGTAGATATGGTTTTGTCTAATTAATCGGGTATAATTCGGATTCTTTTGATAAATTCATGGAATAAAATAATTAAATTGAGAGATATATTGGTAATAATATTAAGAAACTATACTCAGGGAATTGTGGAGAATATCATAATCAATAATTCATTGATTATTTATAGGATTTCAAGATACTATCTTAAATCACTCCTCCTTATACACCTCAATGGAAGGGTGTAAGCATGAGGAGTAAGCAAACCTTATTGGACATGGTGAGATCAATGATGAGTCATGCGAGTCTTCCATTATCCTTTTGGGGATATGAGTTACTAAAAATAGAATATGCACTAAAATGAGTTCGAAATAAAGAGAAATATGGTATAGCATTCCAATTATTGAATGGAAAGAAACCCTTGTTGTATTACTTACATGTGAGGGTCTATGAAGCATTTTTATGGCCTCTTCAGGTATTAGGCTTTCACCTTGAGTCACAAAGTGTATCTTTATAGGACATCCCAAAAAAAGGGATACTACCTATACCATCCTTCAGAAAAAATGGTGTGGTTAAAATAAAACCAACATTTATTGTGAAGGATCTTATCTGTAAAATAGATAGTGGGAGCGAGATAGACTTCAATGAAGTTCAGTCTCAAGATACACAAGAGTTGGCTGAGGAAAAAATTCCACAAAGCTCTATGGAAGAAGAAATTATTATAGAGACACAAGTACTACGTAGGAGTACTAGAGAGGTTAGAGAACCATAATGGTATGGTTTTTTAGTCATCAAGGATATTGAATCATAATTAGTTTATAATAATGATCCTCTAATATACAAGTAAGTAGAGAGTGGAAAAAATGTTTCCATGTGGCAAGAATCCATGGATTCTAAAATGGATTCCATATACCAAAACCAAGTTTGTATTTTGGTAGATACTCCAGTGGATGTAAATATTGTTTGTTTTAATTGGGTATTCAAGAATAAATTGGACATATAAGGACAATTTAGTACCTATAAGGCATGACTGGTTGAAAAAGGTATTAAACAACATCAAGGCATTGACTATGATGGAACCTTTTTTCTAGTTACAATGATGAAATCTGTCATAATTTTACTTTCCATTATGGCTTACCATGAATAATATATTTAGAAAATTGATTTCAAAACAACCTTCTTTAATGGGAACCTTCAGGATGATTTCTATTTGACATGGCCTGAAGGGTTTATGACTCCAAAGGATTCCAACAAGATATGTAAATTCAAAAAAATCCATTTATGGATTTAAAAAATCATCTAGGTCAGGAAACATTCATTTTGATGAATACATAAATAAATTTGGTTTCATAAAGAATGAGTGTGAGCCTTGTGTTTAAAAAAGTTTTAGTGGGAGTACAGTCATTTTATTTATAGTATATGTTGATGAAATATTACTCATTGGAAATTAAATACTAGTCTTACAGTCTATTAAGTCATGGTTAAATAAATTCTTCTCTATGAAGGAATTGGTTGAGGCAACATAAATTCTTAGGATCAATATCCATCGTGATAGATCAAAGAGGTTTATCAGTCTATGTCAAAGTATATACATTAGTGAGATACTGAAGAGATTCAATATAGAATAATCAAATATGGGATTTTTTCCAGCATCACATGACATTTATCTTTTTGAGAAAAGGTTTCATTAGAAAGATGAGGAAGGAAATATAATGGAAAGGGTTCCATACACATCAGTGATTGGGTCAGTCATATATGTTATTATATGTACTAGGATACATGTTTCATACACATTAAGTATGGTAGGAAGATATCAAGTTGACCCAGGTGATTTCCCTTGGATGGCAGTCAAGACCATCATTAAGTATATGATGTGTACTAAGGATATGTTCCTAGTTTATAGAGAATATGAGGAACTAGTCATTAGAGGATATATATATATATATATGATAGTTTCCAATCAATATGGCATGAATTCACAAACAAGATACATCTTCACTTTAAATAGAGGTGTTTTGAGATGGAAGATCACAAAGTATGTTGTGGTTTTAGATTCTACCATAGAGTATGAATATATTTCAACACCTATGGTATCTAAAGAATCATTATGGATGTGAAACTTCATTTAAGATCTTGATGTGGGGAATAGTCATAAAGATCATATCACACTCTATTGTGATAATACTATAATGATATATCTCACAAAAGATCCAAGGTCACATTAGATAATGAATAATATACTTCAAAAGAATCATATCTTAAGGAATTTTTATTAGATAGGTGAGGTTGTGGTGAGAAATATTTCAAAGGAAGATAACATAGAATACCCCTCGACTAAATCATTGACTCATAAGAAGCATGATTATCATTTGAGGTCTAGAAGACTAAAATTCATAGGAAGTAGGCTCTAGTCCAAGTGGGAGTTTATTGGAGTTGTTGTCCTAGGAAAAACTATTTATACTTTGATTACATGTATATTAAATTTATTGAATATTAATAAAACTTATTATTACATATTTTTTATTATTTTGTAATACTCTAATGTAATAATGTCCTAGAGTGTATGTCGCATTGATAAGGTCATAGTGTTCCTCGTTATGATGAGAACCTTGAAGTGCTATAATGATATTCCTAAATATATTTATATGTTTGGATAATGTATTATGATGGTACACATAGTATATATACTATCAGGTGGGAGTAATCGTAATAGGATTAGATTTATTCTTATGAATTTCACACTTCATAATCTCTAAGATGGGATATTATGAGAACATACTCACCAGTAGGAATTCCACATGTTTTTTCATCATCGGATATTCCTATATATGAGTGTGTGTAATGATCCTTAGACTTTAAGATTATAATTAATGCATGTAATGAATCATGAAATTAGATTTACTAATGAAATCTATGATGTCATGTTTTTCATGGTGAGGTAGGTTATGTTGGGGGTGTAATGATTGACATGTCATTAATAGATAAGTGGAGGAAATATTTTTCCCTTAAATATTTATGGAAGATAATATCTCATCCATTTGATTTGAATAGAACCATAACCCTAAATTACATGGTTATGGTTTAATGAAGTGTTTATTTTAGATAATCAAAGAAATGTGGATCGAGCATATAGGTTGGTGAAAAGGATGTGCAACTTTCTTGATGAGATATTGCGAAAAAGAGATTGTATTACACAGTGATAATTCTTATATGGTTGTTATCATTGTGACATTAAATTATTTCTCTTGGGTTCCTTAACATGTTTCTCAAAATTAATCTTGGAATTTAGGAAATAGCTCATAATTCCAATGAGAAATAATTCTTGAGGGTCACACACTAAGAGTTACTGATGATCTCGATTAAATTCTAAGTGAATTTAATTAATAGAATAAATATTATTCTCAAGACAGAGGGAGTAATTTTATTTACTTTTTATTGATCATAAATATTTATTGATGACTAAAATATTTAATATTTATTTATATGTTCAATAAATTATGGAGGAATTCAAATGGACCAAGATCGTTTCCATGGATAGATATTAATTAACAAGCTGGTTAAATAATATTTTTCATTGCACAAGTTGGTGCACACAACAAAATAATAATAATAATAATAATAATATTATTATTATTATTATTATGTGACATGGGGTTTATTAAAGGTTAAAATATTTTTTAAGGCCTAACATACAATTTAATAATATTTTAACCTAAACCCTAACTCTATAAATAGACGGTTATGTCTATTGTGTAGGGTGTGAAATCAAAAATAGAGAATTATTATGCACAATTAATTATCTCTAGACTCATCATCCCTCCCTTTTAAGAATGAGAAATTAAAGAGAGATTCCTTTAAGACTGAAGGATGAGCAATCAATATAGACAATGCAAGATAATTGATTCACCAAAATAGAACCTGGAGATCAATTCACATTTCTTGGAGATCAAAGGAGCATGTGTAGTTCACCGCTAGAGGGATTTTATCCTTGGATCCACATAATGAAATGAAGAAAATTCAAAAGGGTCTTTTCAGATGATCAAAATCTTTATCGAAGAAATAACTATTAGATCAGGTATTCATTTATTTTGATATTAAATAAATTAATTATAAATTTTACATGAAGTATGCTCACTCAGGATTTTGACTAACTCAATATTAAAAGAAATTTTAATATATTTCTCACCACCTCACGCTTCTACTGCACCCAGAACCATAATTTGTTGGATTTGGTTTCCTTGGACCAACTTTTTGAACTTTCATTACATTTATATTCAATATATTAAATATTAATAAAACTTTTTATTATATATTGTTCATTATTCTTCATGACTCTAATGTAATAATTTCCTAGAGTATACATCATGTTGATAAGGTCATAACAGTCACCCGCTATGATGAGAACCTTGAAGTGATATGATGATATTATTAAATATAGTTCTACAGTCAGATAATATACTATGATGGGATATGTAGTATACATACTGTTAGGTGAGAGTACTCATAATAGGATGAGGATTCTTCTCATGAAGTTCACCATCCAATGGCCCAGAGGCCTTCAATTTTTTTATTATAATAATAAACCCCCTTTTAAGGGAATAAGGGGAGAACCCATACATCAAGGACTTAGGACATTATAGGACTCGAAGATGGGAGATTAGGAGAACAGACCCTCCAGTAGATATTCTGTATGTTCTTTGTGTCATTAGATATTCCTATTTGCAAGAATGTGTAATGGTAATTATACATTAAGATTATCATTAATCCATATCATGACTCGTGCACTTATATTTGAGAATGAAAACCACGATGCCATATTTTCATGGTGAGGTAGTGTATTTTGGGTGAGTTATAATTGACATATTTTCAATGGAAAATTTGAGTAATGATTTATCTCTTTCATATTTATGGAGAATGACATCCCATCCCTTTGATTGGGATAGAACCATCACCCTAAATTACATGGACATGTTGTAATGATGTGATTATTTTAGATAGTCAAAGAAAGATGTATCGAGCGTATAGGTTGGTGACACGAATGTGCAACCTGCTTGATGAGATATTGAAATAAAGGGATTATAATACACGGTGAGTGTTCATATGTGGTTGTCATAATTGTGATATTAAGTTATTTCTCTTGGGTTCCTTAACCCATTGATAGATAGTAATCTTGGACTTTAGGAAATACCACCTAATTCCAACAAGAAAAATCCCCAAAGTTTTACACGCTAAGTGTTATTGATGAACTCAATTAAATTCTATGTGAATTTAATTAATAAAATAAATATTATTCCCAAGATTGGGGAATAATTTTATTCACGTTTTATTGATCAAAAATATTTATGGATGAATAAAATATTTAATATTTATTCGGATGTTCAATAAATGCTAGAGGAGTTAGAACAGACCAAGACTGTGTCTAGTGACAAATACTAATTAACAAACTGGTTAAATAATATTTTTAATTGTAGAAGCTGGCATGAACCACAAAATATTATTATTATTATTATACATGGGGATTATTAAAGTTTACAATATTTTTAAGGGTCATAATACCATTAAATAATATTTTAATCTAAACCCTAGCTCTATAAATACACAGTTATGTATATTATGTAGGGTGTGAAATCAAAAATAGATATTTTTTGTGAACAATGAATTCTCTCTAGAATCCACCTTATCTCTCCCTCTCAATAATGAGAAATGAAAGATATATTCCTTCAAGACCAAAGGAAGATCTATCAACACAAAAAACATAAGATAGCCTATTTTCCACATTAGTACCCTATGATCAATTGGCATTGATCAGAGAAAAAAGGAGCACATGTGGATCACCACTATAGGGATTCTATCCTTGGATCCTCACAGTGCAATGAATGCAATCGAAGGGTATTTTCATATGATTGATGTCTACATCAAAGAAATAATTATCTGATCATGTATTTATTTTTTCTAATATTAAATAAATTAATTATAAATTTGAAAATCAAGATCCTCGCTCAGGGTTTCAAGAAACTCAAAATTAAAATAAATTTTAGTATATCTCCCACCACCACAAGCTTTTTCTTGCTCAAAATCATAAAGTGGTATCAAAGTGGTCACATTTAAATGTATAATTATTTATTTGAGTGTTGGTCCATACATAATCATGGTTGAATTTTCATTTCATATTATCCATTCACTACTACAAAAATGGGCATTAACAGCGCTAAAAATGGGCTTTAACAGCGCTAAAAAGGCATTGTAAAGCTCGGTGCTGATAAAGGGGGTACCCCTTTATCAGCGCTAAACAAGAGATTCTTTAGCGCTGATAAATGATTGTTTTATCATTTCTCCTTTAGCGCTGATAAAGGTGTAGTTTATCAGTGTTTTTTTAGCGTTGATAAAAGCATGATTTATCAGTGCTAAAAGAGCGCTGATAAATGCCCTCTCTGCTGCTATGATAAATCTACAGCAGCACACCCGAACACCTGCAAAAAAAATAGCATCTCAATAAGCCAATTAAAGCAAGTATACCCATACAAAATTAACTTATAAATCATAAGAAAATTAGACCAAGTATACCCATACAACAATTATACTCTTACACCATTAACACATAATTTATAAGTTAATCAAGTACTTAAAGAAATCAATTCATAATTCAGGGGGTTTGGGGGATGTTCAAGGGTTTGGGGTGGCTGTCCAAGGGGGGTAGGGGGTGTCCGGGGGGCTTTCTAGTTCAATCCTAAGGCTCCACATGGGTGTGTTTTATCAATACATAAATCTTTGGACTTTTCTCTATCCACTATGCATCATATTCTCAACCTCAAAGAAATTATAAGGTTTGTACACACACTGAGGTGAACATACCTGGGGGGGATGAATCTCATTAATAAACCCCCAATATTAAACCTGTAATAGGCTATTGTAAGTGCATGGTCAGGAAATATGCACAACCTAGTTGATAAATAACTAGAATAAAACTAATAAAAAAATCATCATTGATCCTCAAATCCATGACCATGATTAAACCCAAATTAATTTTCCAAGTGCTGAACTTTTACCAAGAATTTCACAAGGATCGTGTCAACATTATAAAAATATAGTTTGACCAAGTCCTACCCTATCTACATCAAGACACATTTATTCTCAAGTATTAAAGCTTGATCAACCATACATACTTCATCCAATGTTAGGGTTTCTCTGAGTACATCATAGGAACCACACAAAACATATAATATACCACGGTCTCCCCACTATATACATAATTATCATTGACCTCCAATATGTGAGTTTTATTTATACTCCATCATGGAAATCCACTTATGGGAGTTTTCTCATCCAGGGAATACCCTCAACAGTATCTCAGACCACCCATATGTGTTCTTCCAATTCTGAGGCATAAGACCTACAATGATCTCATCCCTATACTATGGGAGTATCCCTATTTAGGTAATAATACTAAGAAGCATATATTCTTTACCATATGGGAGTATTATCATCCAAATAATAATCCCTATAAGCATATCAACCCTCCAATATGGGTGTATTCTCATTTGAGGCATAATCTATATAATCATCTCAGCCCTCCCCTATGGGATTATTTTCATTTAGTGAATATTCCCGATAAGAATCTCATCCCACTCCTATGGTTGTATTCTCATTTGGGTAATAATACCTATATACATCTCATACCTCCCCTATGAGAGTATTCTCATTTAAGGAATAAGACCCATAAGCATATCCACCCTCCCAAATGGGAGTATTTTCATCCAGATATAAGCCCATAAGTATCATAGACCCAAACACATGATCACCCTGGTATACCAGGACAACCATGACTTGATATATATGAGTCCCCTGATATATCACATGCCATGACCCCCCCCCCCATTTAAAATATCAATGCAATCCGAATTCGTTTGGTCGGATTTCCGTAGGTCAGTTGTTGTTTTCACTTAAAATCTTGTCCATTTTAAACAAAATAGAGACCCTTTGAGTGATAGCGGCCACACCGTGCCTCGGATTGAGGAGGGGTTTACTCTTAAATGTCACCAAGGACCCTTGTATTGTTCTTATAAAAGATCAATGCAATCCTAATGCGTTTGGTCAGATTTCTGTAGGTCAGTTGTTGTTTTCAATTAAAATTGTGTCCACTTTAAACAAAATAGAGACCCTTTGAGTGATAGCAGCCACACCGTGTCTAGGATTGAGGCGGGGTTGACTCTTACACGTCACCAAGGACCCTTGGATCGTTCTTATAAAAAATCAATGCAATCTGAATGCATTTGGTCAGATTTCCGTAGGTTAGTTGTTGTTTTCACTTAAAATCGTGTCCATTTAAAACAAAATAAAGACCCTTTGAGTGATAGCGGCCACACTGTGCCTCATATTGAGGCGGTGTTGACTCGTACACATCACCAAGGACCCTTGGATCATTATTATAAAAGATCAATACAATCCGAATGCGTTTGGTCAGATTTCGGTAGGTCAGTTGTTGTTTTCACTTAAAATCTTGTCCATTTTAAACAAAATAGACACCCTTTGAGTGATAGCGGCCACACCGTGCCTCGGATTGAGGCGGGGTTGACTTTTACACGTCACCAAGGACCCTTGGATCGTTCTTATAAAATATAAATAAAATATGAATGTTTTTGGTCGTATTTCCGTAGGTTAGTTGTTGTTTTCACTTAAAATCTTGTCCATTTTAAACAAAATAGAGACCCTTTGAGTGCTAGCAGCCACACCGTGCCTCGGATTGAGGTGAGATTGACTCGTACACGTCACCAAGGAACCTTGGATCGTTATTATAAAATATTAATGCAATCCTAATGCGTTTGGTCGGATTTTCGTAGGTCAGTTGTTGTTTTCACTTAAAATCTTGTCCATTTTAAACAAAATAGAGACCCTTTGAGTGATATCGGTCACACCGTGCCTCGGATTGAGGAAAAGTTAACTCATACACGTAACCAAGGACCCTTGGATCGTTCTTATAAAATATCAATGTAATATGAATGCGTTTAGTTAGATTTTCGTAGGTCAGTTGTTGTTTTCAAATAAAATTGTGTCCACTTTAAACAAAATAGAGACCCTTTGAGTGATAGCGGCCACACCGTGCCTCGGATTGAGGCGAGGTTGACTCTTACATATCACCAATGACCCTTGGATTGTTCTTATAAAATATCAATGCAATCCTAACGCATTTGGTCAGATTTCCGTAGGTTAGTTGTTGTTTTCACTTAAAATATTGTCCATTTTAAACAAAATAGAGACCCTTTGAGTGCTAGCGGCCACACCGTGCCTTGGATTGAGGCGGAGTTGACTCGTACATGTTACCAAGTACCCTTGGATCATTATTATAAAATATAAATTCAATCCAAATTCATTTTGTTGGATTTTCATAGGTCAGTTGTTGTTTTCACTTAAAATCTTGTCCATTTTAAACAAAATAGATACCCTTTGAGTGATAGAGGCCACATCGTGCCTCGGATTGAGGCGGGGTTGACTTTTACATGTCACCAAGGACCCTTGGATTGTTATTATAAAATATAAATGCAATCCTAATGCGTTTGGTCAAATTTCCATAGGACAGTTGTTGTTTTCACTTAAAATCTTGTCCGTTTTAAACAAAATAGAGAACCTTTGAGTGCTAGCGGCCACACCGTGCCTCAGATTGAGGCGGGGTTGACTCGTACATATCACCAAGGACCCTTGGATCTTTCTTATAAAATATCAATGCAATCCGAATGCATTTTGTCAGATTTTCGTAGGTCAGTTGTTGTTTTCAATTAAAATCATGTCCACTTTAAACAAAAAAGAGACCCTTTGAGTGATAGCGGCCACACCGTGCCTCGGATTGAGGCGAGGATGACTCGTACACATCACCAAGGACCCTTGTATAGTTCTTATAAAATATAAATGCAATACTAATGCGTTTGGTCAGATTTCCGTAGGTCAGTTGTTGTTTTCACTTAAAATCTTGTCCATTTTAAACAAAATAGAGACCCTTTGAGTGCTAGCGGCCACACCGTGCCTCGGATTGAGGAGGGGTTGACTCGTACATGTCACCAAGTACCCTTGGATTGTTCTTATAATAGATAAATGCAATCTGAATGTGTTTGGTCGGATTTCCGTATGTCAGTTTTTGTTTTCACTTAAAATCTTGTCCATTTTAAACGAAATAGAGACCCTTTGAGTGCTAGCGGCCACAATGTGCCTCGGATTGAGGCGAAGTTGACTCATACATGTCACCAAGAACCCTTTGATCATTCTTATAAAATATCAATGCAATCCTAATGCATTTGGTTGGATTTTTGTAGGTCAGTTGTTTTTTTCAATTAAAATCATGTCCACTTTAAACAAAATAGAGACCCTTTGAGTGATAGCGGCCACACCGTGCCTCGGATTGAGGCGGGGTTGACTCGTACACGTCACCAAGGACCCTTGTATCGTTCTTATAAAAGATCAATGTAATTATAATGCGTTTGGTCAGATTTCCGTAGGTCATTTGTTGTTTTCACTTAAAATCTTGTCCATTTTAAACAAAATAGAGACCCTTTGAGTGGTTCAGCATTCTTGCATGTTACTGGTGCATATCATCTGTTAAAATGGAAAAATGACTCATTAGAGAAAGGATGTTTTATTTAATAACAATTACAATTTTCCTACGAAAATTTACATACAACAATGTTTCATCTTTTGATCCCCTTAACCCCTCTCAAAAATGACCACAAATTGTACATGTCCCCAATTCAGATCTTCATTGTATTTTTGTAAAATCTTCCATCAGGTATGTGACCCACTTGTTTCTGAACACATATATATTTTCTTGTGAGTATGAGGCTTTTCGTCAGTCATAGTTGTACTGCAAAATAAAAAAATAAATAATTAATAAATAACTTAAACGAACTAGTAGTTGTTTTTAAAAATACCTCTTTAGGGATGCTAGTTTGCTGATGAAAAACGATATCTTTCATAAATTTACAAACATAATAACCGCAATCATTATCATTTTTTTGTTTTAGACACTGCAAAAAAATTGATCATTAGGAGAATAAGTAACTTGTGTTGAGATGTGTTTGGATAGTGAAATTTTATTATATATACCCTGATATTTTTCCAGACGTAGTACTTGTTCACCTCCTTATGCTTAGCCCCTGGCCTCATTCTTTTTTTTAGACGATAATGATACACCTCCCTATTAGTAAAAGATAATATAAATTATATTACTTTATGTTTAGACCTAAAACTTAAGAAGTAGTGTCTTACAGATTCATAAACTCCATCATGTGTGGTCGGTTTGATGGATATCCTTGCTTTGAATCCAAAAAATAAATCTTCAGAGTATCCAAGTTCACCGTAATTAGAAACCAATATTTCCTAAAAACACAAAAAGTAATAAGTAATAAAAGAAGTGAAAATATAATTTATATGCTTTAATCATAGAGTATTACCCCTGCATGGTTGGTATTAGGAAAAGTCTGTCATCTGTAATCTTGCGTTCAAATGTTTTCAGCAAGCCGTTCACTATTTCATACCTTTTTGATGGCTCTATTTTTGTTAGGTGTGTTGATGTGATATGAGGACTAACCAGTCCAAATCTTGGCTCATGGGAAAATTCCTTCAATTTTTTTTCATAAATGCGTCTATCAACAATATAAAATACATTTAGTCATAATTTTCACGCTAGATCATCTTTTGGAAAATCAATTCATGGAAACATACCTCATATATTCATTTACAACTATGACGCCTAGCCAACCATTTTCAAGGATTTCATTTACATTTTCAGCAGCAACGAAATTTTGACTTTCCTCTCAGTATATATTCTCTTCAAAAACCACTATATGACTATTACCATCTTTTAGCTTCATATCCACATGAGTCTTCAATGCTAGTAAATGTGGAAAGAGAACAGGTGGTGTTATTGTGATTTTAGTAGCTCCTTGGGATCGATTGGTCGATCCTTTAGATGGTTTTGAGCTGATGTTTGTCACCCCCTTCCCTTTCTCCATCTATAACAACAATCATTGGTTCAGACCCTTCTTTCATTAATTGTTAAGGGTTTATCTTGAAAATAAAAGGAAATAAATACCTCTTTGTCTGCATGTACTCTTACAAGTTGTGACGGCCATGAAATGAATGTCCCAATAGCCTTTTCGACCGTATGAATATCATCGTCATCAAGTGGAATAGGTAGCTCTGCCTTTGGTTCATGAGCTACAGTAATCGTCACTTTCAGATAATCTTTCGGAAGTGGTCTATTATGCAGTGTAGCATCTGGGATATTGAACACTGTAGCCCTCGCTACAAGGTGATATATGGGTGTTGACAGATATAAATCACAATCATTATCACCCTATAGAAGATGAGTACAGAAAAATCATCAGTGTTTGTATGATTCATATTTCATGGGAACAATTATTAGAATATTGATTACCACGGCTAAGACAGTTCTTTGAGGCGAATGGCTCACCTCAAAGCTGGTGGGGGTGGGGCGGGATGTTCATGCGGCAGTTGTTCTTGAGTTATGGCTTCCCTTTGCTTCCCACCCATAAAAGTTGCTAGAAAATATCCCTACCATTGCAATTTTTCTTCAAGGGTTGCTATTTTTTCTCTCATTTGTTCCAATTTTTCATCTGTATCATCCATTTTTTTCTTCTTCTCAAAATATACTCGGGGTGTCACCCCAAACCCTGCACCTCTAACATGGCCATATTTTTCTGGCTGCTTCAAAGCCATCGATAATAGGTCTGTATCAGCTACAGGAGTAGCTGATTTCTATGACTGTCGGATATAGGAAAATAACTAATTATTTTTATGTAATGGAAATTTTAAACAAATTATTTTATCATTGTGTCATACTTACACATATTTCCCACACTTTCTGTGTGTTCTCATATACTAACTTCCCATATTTGTTCACATGTGCCTCCTTCCATAGCACATGACGTGGGATGGAAGTGAATTTGGTTTTAGACTCATCAATCTACATATAAACATAGAAAAATAATTATGATGTTGTTTATTGGCACCTAACAATATTATTTTAAATTTAAAATACGTACCATTTTCTTTTCTAATGAAGTGTACCTCATCCTTGCTTTATGATAGGGGTATGTTGGTTTTGAAGCACGTTCCTTATTTTTAGTACAGAGTTTCTGTTTCATAAATGAAATATTGACAATCAAAGTGATGAATACAGGTATCCTTAAACAACATATTATCACTCACAATGTACCTGAAACTTCGCATCCCCACGATGGCCAATAAATGCATCCCATACTTCTTGGGATATCAGGTGATCATAGACAATGGGTGGGTGCAAATTTATTTTACCTTTATAATCTTTGAGGTTACATCTTGTCAAAATAGTGCGAAAACCTCGATGAATCTTTCCTACAAGACTTAGTACATAATCCTTGTGTGAATAGTCTACTATAAATGTACTCTGCAAGAGATTGTGAAGAGTAAGACATTTTTTCATTATTTTATTTGCTAGTAAATTAAAGAAATAAATTCATAATGTTACCGTAATTTCTTCCCAGATCACATCCTTCAGCCCGGTCACAACATGGTACCATGAATCTATGTCAATCGGCACGCGTTGCCGAGTGACAAATCCAATGTAGCTACTAAACATAGCCCTGTTGGGATTCACATGTTGTCCTTGTGCATTCCATACGACTTCAAATTTGATGTTTTTGCTTTTCGCCTTGAGAATTTTGGATAACACTGTCAAACTACGACGCACCTGTGATTTCTGCGATGTTGGTCCTTCATTCCCGACCATTTCATAGATATCAACATCATCTATATGTTCATATAGAATGGTATCAACGACATGTGTTGATGGTTGTTGGACCTCAACACTAAGATCAGCAGGAGCCACAGCAGCAGGAGCAGCAGCAGGAGCAGCAGCAGCAGGAGCCGCAACAGGAGGAGCAGCAGGAGCAACCAGAGCCGCAGCAGGAGCAACAGCAGTAGCAGCATGAGCTGCAGAAGCAGCAGGAGTAGCAGCAGGAGAAACAGCAGTAGCAGCATGAGCTGCAGGAGCAGCAGCAGCCGCAACCTCAACTGCTTGAGAGACTTGTTCAGCCTCAAGGTTAGGAGCATCAGAATGTGCAGAAGTCATTATCTGCAAAAGTGGTTGAACAGTTAATTCATATTACATAAATTTAGTAATGATAAGATAATAACATGAGATAACAAGATCTATATTACAAACAAAATATAACCTATTTACTGAATGCTCTTTCTTTTTTTCAAAGGTTGAAGGGATTTGACACCTCTATCGACTATCCAAATCCCTTCATTGTGGTCTCCTCTAACATACAAAACATCATCTGCATTGGGACCGCTCCGAAATGATTGCGACATACCACTAAAAGGATCGTCCTCAACTGAATTTTCATCGGAACCTTCATTAGTTTTGGACGATAATAGAACAATTGACTACTTTCGGTTTGCGGGATCTGGAACATAAAAAACTTGTACCGCTTGTGATGCCATTATAAACTATTCGTCTTTGTACCCTTATTTACTAAAATCAACTTTCACAAATCTCCATTCATCTATTTTAACACCACTATTGTTATCAATCCATTTGCATTGAAAAATAGGCAATTGGAATGTCGTATAATACAACTCCCATATTAGTTTGATAATGCCAAAGTATGACATATTTGCATAAATTGGATTTCTGTCCTTACTACCAGAAACATGCATCAATTCAGCCACTAGTGTAACTCCACTATTTTACATGGTACTATCTTCATCATGTTTCTCTTTATAGAATGTATAACCATTAATTACATAACCACTGTAAGATAATACATACACACTATTTTTCATGGTACTATTTTTCAAACTTGATGAACTCTTTCACTCTGTTCTCGTACTCTATTGTTAAACGATTAGCATCCATCCAATCTTTATTCATCTCCATCCTATTAGAATCTCAAATATTAGTATTTATGGTTCAAGTCCACAAAATAATAATTCCAAATACAGTATAAGAGAACCACTTCCTTATAAAAATGGAGATTAATAGAGCATAACCATTAGTATTTATTCATCATGCCTAAATACTCACTGCTGGTGGAAGTGAAACCGTTCCTGATGATCATGCCAAGAAGAAATGGAAACCAAAAGGGGGGAGTGAATCAAAATACCCCAAACAAGATGGAAAAACCTGGTATTTGAGAATAGTTTAGTGGCTTTCATGTTGGCTAGACACCTATCCAATAGACTCCACAAGCAGTGATGGCCTCTACAGTTGTTGCACCAGGTGAAACTGTCACCTAAGAAGCTGAGATCAATGAGGCCCTTCCCAGCCATGAACTAAACACACTCATGATGGCCTTCCTCTGGAATGGGTGTCTACCTTTCCTTTCCTTTGGGTTGTAAATGACATTAAAGTCACCCCCAACAAACAATGGATGGTGGTCAGGATTGAAGGTATTTTGTTCAAAAGGACAATCAATCCCCCTCAATTTTTTAAAATACCAATACCATAAACCATTTAAAAACAAGACATTTTAATTTATTTTGGAAATCATTCCCAAAAAAATTCAATAAACAAACACATGCCAAACCATTTGGAATTTTATTTAAATAATCAACTTATATTTATTTTAAACCATGGTTTTTATTTATAATATCAAATCCACCAACGGTAGAAGGAAACCTAATTTATTTCAATGAAAAAGGTTAATTAACAACAAGATACCATCCATTCCATATATTATTTTCATTAATAGGGTTATTTTGTGCTTCAAAATGATCAAAACATGTCTAACCAACTTCAAATGGATAAAATATGAATTCATGAAACACATGAATCCCAAAAAGAATATATAGTATAGAAACACCCACTTGGAATCTGAATGAGTCTGCTCAAATGAAGAACATCATACATCTCCAACTACATCGATGCTTTCTCATATACAACGACACCACTAGCTAGATAGTGTCCCTCACCAAGAACATCATACATATCCAAATAAGAGACTACAACCACTAACCATGAAGAAAATCATAAGATGGAAATTTACTAAGAACACATCCCTTCACCCAAATAAGAGACTACAACCACTAACCATGAAGAACCACTAAGAGAATAATTTGAAACCTAAGGAAAGGTACACCCAAAACATACCAATGAATTAAAATGAAATAATTTCTAAACCAAACCATTGAAATCCTCAAATGTTCCTAACATCAAACCCCATCATATCTCCTAATAAAATTCTTTGATAACACTATTTCATGGCCTATACCCATTTAGACTCCTCTATTGGTTAGTAGATTATATTCTAGTGACCCCCTAAAACCATCCTCCAACATGTCATGGGTTAGTGAATGCACCGAGGGTATTTATCACAACCATGTGCAATGTACTTATAATAATAAATAATTGATATAGTTTAACATCAAGTTATATAGATGATTTTTCAAATGATACCAAGTGAAAGTTAGTATGGTAAATATGTGTGATAAGACATTTTTGGTCTAACTAAAAGGGGATATAGCCTAATGAGTGTATTTTGGATTCACAAAAAATATGACTCTATGGGGTTTTTTCAACAGTAAGAGTATGGACCACTAAGTGAATATAGTCCTCTATGTGTGGGAATGTTTTCATTTAGAGTATGGCCTAATATGTATGGTTCCCATAGAATAAGGCCCATTTGAATTGGATATTTGGGCTCATTACAGAAGGTGGATCACATTTTTCATGTGAGGAATCTACACCAATTTGGTTCATAAAATATATTCATAGCACATAAGGATTTCTATATTCATCAACTAATGAATCGTGTTCTTATCACACCAGGTAAGAACATAAGATCATCTACTAAGGGGAGTGTTTAGAGATCATATGCTCATCACATAGGGGATTCTTTGGCACATCGCCTAAGGAATCTCATGCTCCTCATGTGAGGTATAATCCTAGGATCATTGCCTAGGAGATGAATAAGAGATCTTATGATCATCACTTAGGGGATTCTTAGGCATTTCCCCTAATGAATCTATTTATAATCTCATGAGGTATAATCAAGGGAACATTATTTTGGAGATAAAGAAGATATCATATTCCCATAACATAGGGACTTCATACTCTCATCACCTAAGGCAACCTAGTATTATCACCTAGAGTTGGATGTTTCCTGAATTAAGAGTGGTCATAGGTTTATATCTCGGCAAAGGAACTCACATATTTGAATTTTAAAAGAGGGAACCACCCGATACACTCATCGCGTAGGGGGGTGAGCATAGTTTTATAGCCACCATTTCATTTTTATCCATGAATTTATTCAATTCCCACCAAACCCTTTTCAATTTCATCATTAAAAACTATATTCTATGTCACTGGGAAACTAAAAGGAAAACCCATATCAACTAACGATGTCATCTCCCACAATAACCCACTCATTACATCTTTTTAACAATGGAAAGGTTGATGCTTCCCCACTGCATGATTTACCACCTCAACCATCTCACATTTTCCCCCAATGGAATCTATCAGAACCAAACTAATAAAAAACTTCTCAAAAAACCCCATCAAAAAAATGATGATTTTCAACAATAAAAGTAAACAAGAACCATGTTCTTGAGAAATATAATGAAAATTAGTAAACACATGTGAATCATCCACTTTACATCATTTTCCATCAAGTATGGTCCATTTTATTTAATCGGTCAATCCATAATACTCACCCATATAATAAAAAAGCATGTTAAAAAAATGATATACAAATGGGAGAGGAGAACAATATTGAAAAAATATTTGGAAAACATTCCTTAAAGGAGGTACGGAAAACCGAAGATTGAAAGCGTTGCGGGTGGCGGAGGTCCGGAAAACTGAAGCTCGAGGGCGGCGGAGGTCCAGCAATGCGAACTCAGCGGGCGGAGGAGGTCCGGCAACGAGAAGCGAGGGCAGTGGAGGTCTGGCAACATGATCTCAGCGGGCGGTAGAGGGGAGTCGTAGGGTTCCAGTACCATGGGAGCTTTAGGTCGCGATAAAATGAGGGCATTGTACGACCGACTTTATAAAAAAATGCACTAAGGTTTTATCAGCGCTAAAAAAGAGCTGATAAAGACTACCTTTATCAGCGCTACAAAAGCGCTGATAAATCCTAAATGTATCAGCGCTAAAATTTTAGCGCTGATACAGGGAGTCTTTATCAGCACTTTTCTAGCGCTGATAAAGGTTACCCTGTATCAGCGCTAGAAAAGCGCTGATAAAGACTCCCTGTATCAGCGCTAAAATTGTAGCACTGATACAGGGTTTCTTTATTAGCACTTTTCTAGCGCTGATAAAGAGGCCATGTATTAGTGCTAGAAAAGCACTAATAAAGATATCCTTTATCAGTGCTAAAATTTTAGCGCTGATAAAGGGTAACCTTTATCAGCGGTTTTACTTAGCGCTGATATAAGGGGGTGCTTACCTTGCCCGTTTTTGTAGTAGTGATTCTTTAATCCATTTTTAATTAATATGTTATTAAAATATTATTCATGTTTATTAAGTATTTCATTTTATTAAAGGTTTAAGAACAAATTAAGAATGGCTAGAGATGCCATTAGGAACTTCCAAATTTTTTGCCAGTAAGATAGGGTTACATGGAATGTAGTTGGAGTACACATTGTGTACCCTAGTACAAAACATGCTATGTATTTATTACATGCGGTGTATGTTGCATGTTGACCAGCCAACCTGGAACATGGTATGTCAGATTACATGGTGTGTATATGGCATACATGCTATGTAGTCCGTACAGGTTAGTGGCGTAAACCACGCAATCTGTGTAGTCATTATACATGGTCAACCCTCATGAGACTAACATCCTAGAGTATTTATGATATACATGATGTGTATATAGTGTACACACTAGGTAGTTCATCATTTAATGTGTACAAAATACACACTGATCCATTCAAAGAGAGAATCTAACACACGACATAAGGGATACATGGAATGTAGTTGGATTGCACATGTCGTGTAATCCCACCGAGATACATGCTGAAGACCTAGAAGAAGTATCTTGGGCGCATTGTAAGTGGATACATGGCATGTAGCTAGTATGTACATGTTGTGTAGTTTGGTTGAATCAACACACTGAATCCCCAGACATGTAATCTAAATATATGAAAACTGAGGTATACAATGTATAGTTGGATAGTATATACCGTATAGTCTCCCAATTACTAGAATAATTAAATTAATTTAACTTAAAATTGTATCATTAAAACCTTATTGATTTTATTTTAACTTTAAGTGTTTGATAATTTAATGAGGTTTTCAAAGAATATTAAATGCTCAATTAATTTATTGTAATAAATCTACAACTATTGGTTCTGCTATTTACTTTCCATTAATGACTTTATGATGGTTATCTTCAAGAGGATTTATATGATCATTAAGATAAAATGTAATTAATTAATTAATCAATGCAAGCGTATTTATATTAATAATAAATAAGTAATAATAAATGAATACTATTAATTTAATTTTTCATATACATTGCATGTATAACCATTCATGGGCATGACCAAGACCTGTGTATGTGTTGGATGTTTTAATCTAATTTATTGTATGGGTTTGAAATTATTTATTATTGAATTAAATATGATGGCCTTTGAGTCATCCCTCCCTCCATTATAATGTAGTAAATGTGTATCCATGGTTATTTATGTAATTACCCTTAACCAATCCTTTAGTTCCCCTCACCTACATGTGAGTTATAAATACATGTAATTAATGGAGTTTCTCAAGGAACATGGAGGTTTTTCAAGATGGAACCATAATTATTCCAACCCAGAAGATACATAGGTGGAATATAACTCATTCTAAGACCCGTAATAGGAGTTATTTCTCCTAGGTCAAAGGTATATTTAATGTTCTCTCATTAAATCAACTATTAGATAAGCTCATGATCGGGTCATTTATTTATTTCTGTATATTCATTATTTATTTTATGCATAAATGTTTTATCCAACAAGGTTAATTAATTAACATCCAATTAATATTAATAAGACTTGTAAAGTATAGAAAAGGATAAAATTTATGCATAATTATTCAAAATCCCTCAACTTAATATTAAGTCAGACTAAACCTTTCATTACTTGATTAGTAATAAATCCATAGAACTAAGTGTAGTACATGGCCAAAATCTGGACAATTACTTTTATCATGGAGTTCTTATGATGGTTTTGGGTTGACATAACCAAACTTGTATTGATTTTAATGACCAAAGTCTGTTCAATACAAATTTAGAGGTAAGTATTGAGGAAATACAAGTCAAAATTTCAGGATAGGAGAATCCACTCAATGGATCAGGGAGCTGTAAGACTACATTTTTCAAGATCATCTACCTAGTTACATTCTTATGGTTTTCATGGATAATTTCTGGATTATTAAGAAAAGTAACGGGGATCCTTACCACTATAATTTCTTATCAACTAGACATTCTAAGTTTAATGGTGAGGGATATTTAGACTTGATAAAATAGGGGGATATTTAATTAACAAAATAAATTAATTTATTATTTCTCACATAATTGTTAATCAAGAAAAATTTCTGATAATCTTCTCTTTAATTTTATAATAAAATTAAAAGATCATAATTTACACTATCACTATGATCAATAATGGATAAAGATAACCACCTCACTCGTAGTGACTTCTAGGAGTGGTTTAGATGCCTTTAGGTTGTGCTACATCATTAACTAAAATCTTATGTGCTAGAATCCTCAATGCATGATCTTCCTTCCAAGGAGGAAAGTGATGAAGTGTTCCTTGTCTATGAAAAACATTTGAGTGACATGGTTGAAATTCAATTTTTGATGCTTTCATGTATGTCTAGTGAACTCATCGAATCTCATGAAAACATGGATGTGTATAGAATGCTTAAACACCTCTGAGTTTTATACCATGAGAGAGATAGAAAAGAATGGTTTGAGATTTAAAAAGGACCATTTTAGAGTAATATTGTAAAGGTTTAATTGATAAGGTCTCATGTAATTAAGAAAATTGGATACATTGAGTTCCTAGAAGTTCTAGGGTTTAAACTCTCCAAATAACGGGGCATCGATCTCATTCTTACATCACTCCCTCAGATCATCTCTAAATTTATTGTAAATTTTAATATGAAAAACATTGATAAGTCTCTTATATATATACTTACTCTCCCTCTCCAAGTAAATAAGGATATGAAGTGAGAAAAATCTTTTGTCCCTATGGTGAACAAATGGAAAGGGAAAGTGAAGAGTTCTAAGTCCAAAGCTTCTGCATGCCCTTCAAAGAAGAGGAAGATCAAGGGGAAAGAAAGGGAACAAGATTCCACATATTTCTCATGTGGTAATAAAATACACTTGAATAAAAAATTAACTCATCCAAATAAATAAGGGGAAGCTTCAGGCGCATTTGTTATCGAGTCCAATTTATTTGTTTCAACAAATTGGGCATTATATATAGCTTGTGGTGCTCACATATGTATTCAAATACAAGAACCAAGTAGATTTATAAAAATTGACTGAGTAGAGGTATATCTATGAGTATCCAATGGATATAAACATATTTTTGTAGCTATCAAGTACTACCACCTCATATTGATGACCAGAATGATCTTGGTTTTGAAATGTTTGTAATGTGTGTCATTTGTTACCAAAATCATTATTTCAGTATCCGTACTTGATACAAATGGATTTATTTTTCAAATTTGGTAATTAATGTTAATTATTTTATAAAGATAGTATTTTTATATTAAGGAACATTTAAATAATATTCTTTATGTTTTTTATTACATGAACACAATAATCACAATTGATAACAAAGTTACTTCACATGAATCATATCACAACCAACTTTAGCATCACCACCTAGGTTATGTAAATGAAAAATGCTTGATTAAATTACATCAATATGGATATTTATATTCTTTTTAACTAAAACCACTTGGTGTATATCATGCATGTTTACAAGTAAAAATGATCAAAGCCTCATTTAGTGGGAAAGGTGAAAGTGCTAAAGATCTTCTTGAATTAGTTCATACCGATGTTTTTGGACCATTTTATGTAGAAAGGGTTGGTTAATCATAATTAAAAACTTTTACTGATGATTTTAATAGATATGAATATGTATAATTAATGAGGTATAAGTTGGATTATTTTTATAAATTCAAGGAATATGAGGATGAAGTTGAAAACCAACTTGGTAAGAAGATTAAGAAACTTTGCTCGGACTGTGGTAGATAATATCTTAATCAAAAATTCATTGATTATTTATGGGAGTTTGGGATACTTTATAAACTCACTCTTTCTTATATTCCTAATTTGAATGGTGTAAGTGAAAGGAGAAATCATAAATTATTATAAATGGTGAGATCAATGACGATTCATGCAAGTCTTCCATTATCCTTTTGGGGATGCGTGTTACAAACAACATCATACATACTAAACTGAGTTCCAACTAAATAAATATATGGTATACCATACCAATTATGGAATATAAATAAACCCATCTTTTATTACTTACATGTATTGTGTTTCTAATTGTTTTTTAAGGCCTCTTTTAGAAACAATATTTCACCCCGAGGCACAAAGTGTATCTGTATAGGATATCCCAAAGAAACAAAGAGATACTACTTATCCAATCCTTCATAAAAAAATATTTTGGTTGATGTATGAACCACATTTATTGAGAAGGATATTATCTATAAAATATATATTTGTATAAATACATACTTCGATGAAGTCTAAGCTCAAGATACACAAGAGTTGGCATAGGAATAAATTCCACAAAACCCTAAGGAAGAAGAAGTTATTCTAGAGACATAAGTACAGTGTAAAAGTTATAGAGAGGTTAGAGAACCCTAACAGTATAATTTTCTAGTCATTGAGGATGGTAAATCATTATTATTAGATAATAATGATCCTCAAACCTATAAGGAAGTATTAGGTGGCGCAAATTTTTCTAAGTGGGAAAAGGCCATGAATTTTTAAATGGATTCCATATACCAAAACCCAATCTGGATTTTGGTAGATCCTCTAATGGATGTAAATCATATTAATTATAAATGGGTATTCAAGAAGAAACTATACATGAAAGGATAATACAGTACCTATAAGGAACCACTGGTTTCAAAAGGGTTTAATGATCATCAAGGCATTGACTATGATGAAACCTTTTCACTGGTTGTAAGAATCTAGATCATGAAATATTCATTTTGATGAATCTATAATGGAATTTGGTTTCATAAATAATGAGTGTGATACTTGTGTCTAAAAATGGTTTAGTGGGAGTTCGTTATTTTTCTTAATTGTATATTTTGATGACATGTTACTCATTGGAAACAAAATACCAGTCTTCCAGTCTAGTAAGGCATAGTTGAATAAATTCTTCTTTATAAAAGACTTGGGTGAGGCAGAATATATTCTTAGGATTAAGATCCATCATGATAGGTCCAAGAGGTTTCTCGGCATATTTCAAAGTACATACATTGACAAGATAATAAAGAGATTCAGTATGGAACAATCCAAGATGGGATTATTTCCAGCATCACATGGCATTCATCTTTCTAGGAAAATGTGTCCTTAGACACATGAGGAAAGAAATATAATGGCATGAAATTCATATTCATTGGATATTGGGTAATTCATGTATGTTATTTTATGTAATAGGCTAGATATCTCTTATACATTAAGTGAAGTATGAAGATATCGAGCTGACATAGGTGGAAGCCATTAGATTTTGTTCAAGACTATCCTTAATTATTTGAGTTATACTAAGGATATGTTCCTAGTTTATATAAGAGATGAGGAACTAGTCATCATGGTATATGCAGATACTAGTTTCCAAATATATCAACATGACATAAAGTCACAAACGGGATAAATATTCACTTTGAATGGAGTTGTTGTGAGATTGAAGTTCTCAAAGAAATCTATGGCCATAGATTCTGAGTATATTACATCTTTTAAGGAATATAAATAAGTATTATGAATGCAAAAATTCATCCAAGATAGTGGTGTGGTACCTATCAGTAAAAAACTTATCACACTCTATAGTGATAATACTATAGTGGTGGATCTCGCAAAAGATCTAAGGTCTCGTCAGTAGATGAAGCATATACTTAATAAGTATCACATATTTAGATTTTTTCCTAGATAGGTGAAGTTTTAGTGATAATTATTTCTATGGAAAACAAAATGGAAGACCCATTGACTAAAGCCTTAACTCAGCAGAAATAAGATTATCATGTGAGAACTAGAAGACTGAAAGTCATAGGCAGTTGGATCTAGTCCTAGTGAGAGTTTGTTATAGTTTGTGTCCTAGGACCAACTATTTGTACTTTGATTACATTTATATTTTTAATATTAATAAAACTTATTATTACATATCATTCATTATTCTACATGAATCTAATTTAATAATGTCTTATAGTATACATCGCATTGATAATGTCGTAGTAGTTTCCCTCTATGATGAGAACCTTGAAGTGCTATGATGGTATTCTTAAATATAGTTTTATAGTAAGATAAAATACTATTATGGGAAAAATAGTATATATACTTTCAAGTGTGATTACTCAAAAGTGTATGAGGATACTTCTCATGAAGTTTTCACTTGGTAATCACCAAGATGGGATATTATGAGAACAAACCCACCAATAGGAATTTTGAATGTTTCAGTGTCATTAGATATTCCTATCTACAAAAAATTTCAATGGTCCTTAGAATTTAAAATTATAATTAATGTATGTTATGACTCTAAAAATTAGATTTTATGATGAAAACCTTGATGCCATATGTTCACGGTGAGGTAGGGTGTGTTGGGTGTGTCGTGATTGACATGTCATTAATGGATAAGTCAAGGAAGGATTTTTTCCATTCCATCATTATGGAATCTGATATCCCAGACCTTGGATTGGAATAAAACTTTCATCATAAATTACATGGCCATGGTTTAATGACATGTTTATTTCAGATAGTCAAAGAAATACATGTAGAACATATATTTTGGTGACACGAATGTGCAACCTGCTTGATGAGATATTGTGACAAAGGGATTATAATACACAGTGATCATTAGTATGTGGTTATAATCATTATGAAATTAATTTATTTCTCTTGGGTTCCTTAACCCATTGCTGGATATTAATTTTTGAATTTAGGTAAGACCACCTAATGCAAATAAGAAATAATCCTAGCGGTTAACACACTAAGTGTTACCGATGATCTCAATTAAATTATAAGTGAATTTTATTAATAGAATAAATATTATTCTCAAGAATGAGGAATATTTTTATTCATGTTTTATTGATAAAAAGTATTTATTAATTAAAAAAATATTTAACATTTATCCAGATATTTAATAAATGCTAGAGAAGTTTGAATGGACCAGGACCATGCCAGGTGATAAATATTATTTAACAAGCCGGTTAAATAATATTTGTTACTATGAAAGTTATCATGCACTATAAAATAATATTATTATTATTATGAGACATGGGGTTTATTAAAGGTTAAAATATTTTTTTAAGGTCCAACATGAAATTAAATAATATTTTAACATAAACTCTATCTCTAGAAATAGATAGTTATGTCTATTGTGTAGGGTGTGCAATCAAAAATAGAGATTTTTTGCACACAAATAATTCTCTCTCAACTCCTCCTTATCTATACCTATAAAAAATGATAAATGAAAGATAGATTCCTTAAAGTTATAAGGAAGAATGATCAATATAAACAACAAAACAAAATTGATTCACCGCACTAGAACCTAGAGATCAATTTGTGTTACTTAAATATCAAAGGATAATGTGTGTATCACTGCTAGAGGGATTCTATCCTTGGATCCTCACAACATAATGAAGGAAATCTAAAAGGGTATTTTCAAATGACTGACATCTATATTGAAGAAATAATTCTTAGAGTATGTATTTTTTTCTTTTGATATTAAATAAGTTAATAATAAATTTTTCATTCAATATCCTTGCTTGGGGTTTGGGAAACTCAATATTAAAAGAAATTTTAATATATCACCCACCACTGCACACTTCCATTGTGCCTAGAACCAAAATTTGTTGGATTTGGTGTCTTAGGAAAAAAATTCTTCTAATTTTATTATATGTATATTTGATGTATTAAATATTAATAAAACTTCTTATTACATATTGTTCATTATTATTTATGACTCTAATATAATAATTTCCTTGAGTATACATTTCATTGATAAGGTCATAACAGATCCCTACTATGATGAGAACCTTGAAGTGCTATGACAGTATTTTTAAATATAGTTATGTGGTTAGATAACATACTATGATGAGATGCATAGTATAGAGACTATCAATTGTGAGTACTCGTAAGCAGATAAGGCATGTTCTCATGAAGTTCACACTTGGTAATCTTCAAGATGAGAGATTATGAGAATAGACCTGTCAGTAGGAATTCCACATGTTTTTTTTCATCGAATATTTATATATGTGAGCATGTGTAATGGTATTTAGACTTTAAGTTATCATTAATAAATTTCATGACTTTTGAACTTAGATTTTTTGATGAAAATAGTGATTCCATATGTTCACAGTGAGGTATGGTACATTGGGTGAATTATGATTAACATGTCATTAATGAATAAGTTGAGGAAGGATATATCCCTTCCATATTTATGAAAGATAATATCTTTTCCCTTTTATTGTAATAGAACCATCACCCAAAATTCTATGGCCATGGTGTAATGATGTGTTTATTTCAGGTAGTCAAATAAATATGTATCGAGCATATAGGTTGGTGACATGGATGTACAACCTGCTTAATGAGATATTATAACAAAGGGATTATATTACACAATCATCATTCATATGTGGTTGTCTTCATTGAGAAATTAAGTAATTTCTATTGGGTGCATTGACTCATTTCTAGACATTAATATTATACTTTAGGGAAGACCACCTAATTCCAACAAGAAAGAATCCTATAGGTTTACACACTTACTGTCACTGATAATCTTGATTAAATTCTATGTGAATTTAATTAATATAATAAATATTATTCTCAAGACTGAGGAATAATTTTATTCGCATTTTATTGATCACAATTATTTATTTATGAATAAAATATTTAATATTTATCTATATGATCAATAAATGATACATGAGTTCGAACGGACCAAGATTGTGTCTGGTGAAAAAATATTAATTAACAAGTCGGTTAAATAATATTTGTTATTGCGTAAGTTGTCGCGCACCACAAAATAATAATAATAATAATAATATTTTTGTTATTATTATTATTATGAGACATGTGGTTTTTTAAAGGTTACAATATTGTTTAAGGTTTTACATGTAATTAAATAATATTTTAACCTAAACCCTAACTCTATAAATAGATGGTTATATCTATTGTGTAGGGTGTGAAATCAAAAATAAATAATTTTTGTGCATAATGAATTCTCTCTAAAATCATCATTCTCTATCCTTCTCAATAATGATAAATGCAAGAGAGATTCATTCAAGCCTGAAGGATGAGCAATCAACACAAACAATTCATGATAATTGATTCTTCATGCTAGCACCCAGAGATCAATTGGCATTGCTTCAAGATCAAAGGAGCATGTTTTGATCACCATGAGAGGGATTCTATACTTGGATCATCATAGTGAAATGAAGGAAATCCAAAAGGGTCTTTTCATATGATAGACATCTATATCAAAGAAATAATTTTCCAATCAAGTGTTTGTTTCTTCTGATATTAAATAAGTTAATTATAAATTTGACATGCAAGATCCTCACTCAGGGTTTTAGGAAACAAAATATTAAAAGAAATTTTAATATATTTCCCACCACCATATGATTTCGATACACTCAAAACTATAAGGTGGTATAAAAGTAGTCATGTTTAAATTTATAATTATTTATTTGATTATTGATCCATACGCAATCATGGTTGAATTTTCATTTCATACTATTCAATCTTTATTTTGTTTTGAATTAACATATTTCCAGCATATAAATCATGTTCATTCACTATTTCATTTTCTTAGAGGTATAAGAATAGAGGAAGGATGATTGAATATGCTATCATGAGCTTCCAAATTTTTAGCCGATAAGACAGGGTTACCTGACGTGTATCCGGAGTACACATCATGTACCCTAGTACACTACACCTTTCCATACCACGGGATACATGACATTCCATATAGTTATTACACACAGTGTATTCTGTGTGTTGACTTAACAAACTAGAACATGGTATGTTGGATTACATGGTGTGTATACAGCATACACGTTGTGTATATGGCGTACACATCGTGTAGTATATATGGGTTAGCAATGTAAATCATGCAATATATGTGGTCATTATAAATGGTCAAACCACATGAGACTGATAGCCTAGATTATTTATGATATAGGTGACATGTATGCAGTTTACAGACCATGTACTTCATCATTTCCCACATCTGAAATACATGTCGATCCATTCGATGAGAGAAGTGGAAACATGAAATAAGGGATAAATAGTGTGTAGTTGGCTTGTAAATTACATGTGATACCACTTATATACATGCTAAAGACCAAGGTGAAGCATCTTGGGCACACAGAAAGTGGATACACATCATATCTTTGGCATGTACATGTCTTGTAGTCTGATCAAGTCAACATATCAAAGCCCCAGGCATGTAACCTAGATACACGAAAATCGAGGTATATGGCGTATAGTTGGATAGTACAAGCTACGTAGTCTCCCAATTACCGACATAACTAAATTACACTAAATTAAAAATTGCAACATTAAAACCATATTGATTTGATGGACACTTTAAGTATTTGACAATTTAATAAGGGGTTTAAAGAATATTAAATTCTTAATTAATTTATTGTAATAAATCTATAACTGTTGGTTCTACTATTTATTTTCCATTAATGAATTTATGATGGTTATCGCTAAGAGGATTAATATGGTCATTAAGATAAAATAGGATCAATTAATTGATTAGTTAATTAATTAATTCAAGTGTGTCTATCTAAATAATAAATAACAAATGAGAAATGAATTTTATCTATTTACTTTTGCATATACATCGCTTGTATGACTATCCATGTGTTTGAGAAAGACATTTTTATGTGTTTGATGTTTTAAGTTAATTTATTTCATGGGTATGCAATTATTTATTATTAAATTAAATATGACAGATTTCGAGCCATCCATCCCTCTATTATTATATAGTACCAATGTGTCCATGGTTATTTATGTAATCCCCTTAACCAATCCTTTTTCTCCCATCACCTGTGTGTGAGTTATAAAAACATGTAATTAATGGAGTATCCCAAGGTATGTGGAGTTGGTTCAAGACAGAACCATAATGATGCCAACCCAGGAGATACACAGGTGGACTGGTGGAATGCTACAACTCATGCCAAGACTAGAAATATGGGTTATTTCCCCTAGCTCAAAGGTTGATTTAATTCTTTCTCATTAAATCAACTATTAGATAAGCTCATGACTAGGTAATTTATTTATTTATATCTATGAATTACTTATTTTATGTATGAAAGACCATGATCGCATAAATAAATGAATTAATGTGCAATAATAGAATTTAAATAAATGGATTATGCCTAAATTTTTTATCCAACATGGTTAATTAATTAAGTAACATCCACTTAATATTAAAAATACATGTAAAAGATAAAAAAATATAAAATTTATTCATGATTAATTAAAATCCATTAACCTAATATTAAGTCAGACTAAGCCTTCCATTACAGGATTGGGAATGAAACCATATAACTAAGTGTAGTACATGGACAAATTTCAGACACTTACTTTTATTAGGGAGTTATCATGAGGGTTTTTGGTTGAATTAAGTGAAATTTTATTAAGTTTAATAACTAAATTATATTCAATAAAAAATTTGAGGCAAGTGTTGAGAAAATAAAATTCAAGATTTTAGGATAGGGGAATCCACTCAACAGATCAAGGAGCTTCAAAACCGTAGTTGGTAAGACCACCTACATAATTACATTCTTATGGTTTTTATGGCCAAATTATGAATCATTCAGAAAATTAATGGAGATATTTTACACTATAATTTATTAGAAACTAGACACTCAGATTTTAATAGTAAGGGCTATTGAGACATGATAAAATAGAAGGATATTTAATTAATAAAATCAATTAATTTATTATTTCCCACATAATTTGTAATCAAGAAAAACTACTAATAATATAATCATTAATTTTAGAATAACTCATCATCCACACTATCCTTATGATCAATATTGGAGAAAAAACAAACTCCTCACTGGAAGTAACTTCCAAGAGTGGTTTAGATGATTTTAGGTTGTGCTGCACCATGAACCAAAATATTAAGTTCTAGAATCCTCAATACCTAATACACCTGACAAAGATTTGAGTGATGAAGAGTTACATGCCCATTAAAAACATTTGATTGATGTGGTAAATGTTTATTGTTTGGTTATTTCATCTATGTCTAGTGAACTCATAAAGTCTCATGAAAACATGGATGCATACAGCATGCTTGAACACCTACAAGGTTTATACTAAGAGAGATCTAGATAAGAACGATTTGATAATTCCAAATCACTTTTTAGAGAGATATTTTGGATGGTTTTCTAGCTTGGCCTTACTCATTAGCTACATCGATCACCTAAAAGTTATAGGGTTTAAACTCCCTGAAGAACTAGGCATTAGTCTCATTTTTTTATAACTCCCATAGAGTTTCTCTAGCTTTTTTGTAAATTTTAATATAAAAAACACTGAGAAGTATCTCCTAGATATACATACTCTCTTTCTCTAACTATATAATGATATGAAGTGAGAAAATACTTCCGTCTTTATGGTGAAAAAACATAAAGGGAAAGCAAATAGAACAAGAAGAGGAGGTTCAAGGGGTAAGCAAGGGAACAAGATGTTATCTATTTAACTTGTGTCAAGATGGTCCACTAGAAGAAAAACTACACACAACAAAAGAATAAAGGGGAAAATTCAGGTGTATTTGTTATCAATTACAATTTATCTATTTCTAATAATTGAGTATTATATATAGATTGTGGTTCTCAAATATGTATTCAAATACATGAACCAAGTAGATTCAGAAATATTGAACAAGGATAGGTAGATCTATGAGAATCCAATGAAGATAAACTTGTTATTATATCTATTGGAGACTACCACCTCACATTTTCAACCAGAATTATCTTGATTTTGAAGGGTTGTTATTATGTGCTATCCATTAACAAAAACATTATTTTTGTATCCAAAATTGATACAAATGGACTTATCTTCAAATTTGGGAATATATTTTTCTTCTTATATAAGATATAATTTATTATAGTAAGACACATTAAAATAATGATCATTATATGTTGGATTACATTAACCAAGTAATTGAAATATATAATGAAGTTACTTCACATAATTCATACCACACCTAGTTTTGGAATCACCTAATAGGTAATGTAAATGAAAAATGTTTGACTAAATTACATCAATATGAATATTTAGAGTCTTTTAAACGAAAACCAATTGGTTTATGTCATACATGTTTACAAAGAAAAATGGCCAAATCCCCATTTAGTGGGAAAGGTGAAAAGGCTAAAGATATTATTGAATTAGTTCATACCAATGTTTGTGGACCATTTCATGTTGAATCAAGGGGTGGGTACTCATAATTTATAAATTTTACTGATGATTTTAGTATATATGGACATGTCTACTTATTGAGGTATAAGTTGGATTCTTTTAATAAATTCAAGGAATAAAAGAATTAAGTTGAGAACTATCTTGGTAAGAAGATTAAGAAACTCTACTAAAATTGTGTTAGAGAATATTTTAATCAATAATTCATTGATTATTTATGGAAGTTTAGGATAATATCTCAATTCACTCCTAATTATATGCCTTAGTGGAATGGTGTAATCCAAAAGTGGAACTGAATCTTGTTGGGAATGGTGAGATCAATGATGAGACATGTAAGTCTTCTATTATCCTTTTGCGGATACACGTTACAAATGGAAGCATACATAATAAACTAAGTGCCAATAGATGGTATGCCATACCAATTATGGAATGGAAAGAAATTTTTTTTGTCTTACTTACATGTGTGGGGTTACGAAGAATTTATTAATGCCTCTTTAGGTAACAAGATTTCTCCTCAAGGTAAAAAGTGTATCTTTATAGGATATCCCAAAGAAAAAAGGGATACTACCTATACAATCCTTCAGACAAAAAGGTTGTGGTTGACAGACTACCTACATTTCTTGAGAAGGATCTTATCTCTAAAATAGATGGTGGGAGTGCGATAAACTTTGATAAAGTACAGGCTCAAGATACATAAGAGTTGGCACATGAACAGATTACAAAAATCCCCATGGAAGAAGAAGTTGTTCCAGAGACACAAGTACTATGTAGGAGTACTGTAGAGGTTAGAGAAATAGAACAATATGGTTTTTTAGTCACCAAGGATGGTGACTCGTTATTAGTTGATAATAATTATCATCTAACCTATAAGGAAGCAGTTTGTGTCATAGATTTTTTCAAGTTTCGAGAAGCTATGAATTATGGAATGGATTACATGTAAAAACAAATATGGATTTTGGTAGATATTCTAGTGGATGTAAACCCCATTGGTTGTAAATGAGTATTCAAGAATAAAATAGAAATGGAAGGACCATTCAGTACCTATAAGGCACAACTAGCTACAAAAGGGTTTTAAAAAAATCAAGGCATTGACTATAATGAAAACTTTTAACCAGTTGAAATGTTGGAATCTGTCAGAATTATACTTTCCATTATGGATTACCATGACTATGAGATTTGAAAAATATATTTCAAAATAGCCTAGGAAGATTTCTATATAACACAACCTGAAGGTCTTATGACACCAAAGGATGCCAACAAGATATGAAAATTGAAAAAATCCATTTATGGATTAAATAAAGCATCTAGGTCATGGAACATTCATTTTGATGAATCCATAATGGAATTTGGTTTTATAAAGAATGATTTTGATCCTTGTGTCTACAAGCTATTTAGTGTGAATATAATCAATTTCTTAATAGTGTATGATGATAACATATTACTCATTGGAAATAAAATACCAATCTTATAGTCTATTAATGGGTGGTTAAATAAATGATTTTCTATAAAGGAATTATGTGAGGAATAATATATTCTTGGTATTATGATCCATCGTGATAGATCCAAGAGGTTTCTAGGCTTAAGTCAAAGTACATACATTGACAAGATATTGAATAGATTTTTCATAGAACAATCCAAGAGTAGATTGTTTCCAGTGTCACATGGAATTCATCTTTCCTAAAAAAATATCCCCAGACACATGATTAAAGAAATAGAATGGAAAAAATTCCATACGCATCAGTGATTGGGTTAGTAATGTATGTTATACTATGTACTAGGATAGATGACACCTATGAATTAAGTACGATAGGAAGATATCAAGATGACCTAGGTGAACATCGTTAGATGAAAGTCAAGAATATCCTTAAGTATCTATGGAATACTAATGATATATTCCTGGTTTATGGAGGAGATGATAAACAGGTCATCAAAGTATATTCATATATTAGTTTCCAAATATATCAAGATGACATAAAGTCACAAATGGGATACCTATTATTTTTTAATGGAGGTTTTCTGAGCTAGAAAATCTCAAAAAAGTTTGTGGTCGTATATTCTATAGCAAAATTTGAGTATATTATAGATTATGAGGTAGCTAAAGAGGCAGTATGGATGCACAAATTAATCTAGGATCTTGATGTGGTACCTTTTAGTAAGGATCATATCACACTCTACTATGATAATACTATAGTGTTGGATCTCACAAAAGAGCCAAGGTCACATCAAAGGAAGAAGGAAATACTTTGGAAGTATCATCTCTTGAATTATTTTTCTTATATAGGTGAATTTTAAGTGAGAAATATTTCCAAAAAATACAATGTGAAAGACCCCTTGACTAAATCCATGACTTAACTAAAACATGATTATCATATGAGTTCTAGAAGGATGAAAGGCATAGGCAGTTTTCTCTAGTCTAAGTGGGATTTTGTTGGAGTTGGTGTCCTAGGACCAACTGTTTGTACTTTGATTACATGTATATTTTATGTATTGAATATTAATAGTAATTATTATTATATATTGTTCATTATTATACATGAATCTAATGTAATAATGTCCTGGAATATATATCACATTGATAATGTCATAGCAGTTCCTCTCTATGATGAGAACCTTGAAGTTCTATGATGACATTCTTAAATATAGTTTTTTGGTCAGGTATCATACTATGATGGGACACATAGTATATATATTGTTATGTGTGATTACTTGTAAGATAATGATGTTTATTCTCATGAATTTCACACTTGGTAATCTCCAAGATAGAAGATTATGAGAACAGACCCTCCAGTGGGAATTCTACATGTTTTGGTGTCATCATATATTCCTATCCGTGAGCATATGTAATGGTCCTTAGACTTTAATATTATCATTAATTCATTTCATGAATCTATCAGTTGTATTTATTGAAAAAAAAACCACAACACCATATGTACTTGATGAGGTAGAGTATGTTGGGTGCATCATGATTGACATTTTATTAATGGATAAGTTGAGGAAGGGTTTATCCCTTTCATCTTTGTGAAAGTTGATATCTCAACCCTTTGATTGGAATAGAACCATTAACCTAAATTTCATGGCCACAATGTAATGACATGTTTATTTAAGATAGTCATAGAAAGACGTATCAAGAATATAGGTCAGTGACATGGATGTGAAATCTTCTTGATGAGATATTGTGATAAAAGGATTGTATTATATAGTGATCATTCATATGTGGTTTTTTTTAATTGTGATATAAAGTTCTTTATCTTGGGTTCCTTGACCCATTTTTTGATAATAATCTTGGTCTTTAGGAAATACCGCCTAATTCCAATGAGAAATAATCATAGAGGGCCACACACTTAGCATTACCGATTATCTCAATTAAATTATAATTGAATTTAATTAACAAAATAGATATTATTCTCAATATTGAAGAACAATTTTTTTCATGATTTATTATTTTCAAATATTTATTGATGAATAAAACATTTAATATTTATTTAGATGTTCAATAAATTATATAGGAGTTTAAACCGACCATGACTGTGTCTGGTGATAAATATTAATTAAAAGATGGTTAAATAATATTTTTTATTGTGTAAGTTGGCACGCACCACCAAATAATAATAATAATAATATATGGGGTTTATTAAAGGTTACAATATTGTTTAAGGGTTCTCATACAATTAAATAGTATTTTAACCTAAACCCTAACTTTATAAATAGATGTTTATGTCTATTGTATAGGGTGTGATATCGAAAATAGAAAATTGTTAAGCACAATGAATTCTCTCTAGACTTATCATTCTTTCTCCCTCTCAAGAATGAGAAAAAAATAGAGATTCCTTCAAGATTGAAGGATGAGCGATCAACACAAACAATCCAAGACAATATATTCTCCATGCTAGCACCTGGAGATCGATTAGCATTATGTGGAGATCAAAGGAGTGTGTGTGGATCACTGCTAGAGGGATTATATCATTGGATCCTCATAGTGTGAGGAAGGAAATATGAAAAGGTGTTTTTGGATGATCGATGTCTACATCGAAGAAAGAATTATCAGATCAGGTTTTCATTTCTTCTAGTATTAAATAAATTAATTATAATTTTTTTGTGAAAGATCCTCGCTCGGGGTTTTAGGAAACTCAATATTAAAATAAATTTTAATATATCTCCCACCACTACACACTTCTTTTGCGACCAGAACATTGTTGGAGTTGGTGTCCTAGGACTAACTAGTTTCACTTTGTTAACATGTATATTTGATATATTGAATATTAATAAAACTTCTTATTATATATTGTTCATTATTTTTTATGATTTTAATTTAATATTGTCCAAGAGTATACGCCGCATTGATAAGGTCATAGCAATTTCCCTATATGCTGAGAATTTTGAAGTGCTATGATGATATTCTTGAATATAGTTCTATAGTTGGATAATATACTATGATGGGAAACATATTATATAGACTATCAAGTGTGAGTAATCATAAGAGTATGATACTTCTTCTCATGAATTTCACACTTGGTAATCTACAATATGAGAGATTATGATAACAGAGTCACCAGTAGAAATTCCCCATGTTTTGGTGTCATCAAATATTCCTATTTGAAAGAATGTTTAATGGTCCTTAGACTTTAATATTATCATTAATTCATGACATTAAACATATAATCGGATTTTCATATAAAAAATTTTATTCCATATGTTCATGGTGAGGTAGGATATGTTGGGTGCGTCATGATTGATATATCATTAATGGATGTATCAAGGAAGGATTTTTACCTTCCATCTTTATGGAGGATGATATCTCAGCCCTTTGATTGGAATAGAACCATAACCCTAAATTTCATGGTCATGGTGTAATGATGTGTTTATTTCAGATAGTCAAAGAAAGACATATAGAGCGTACAGGTTTGTGACATGGATGTGAAACCTTCTTGATAAGATATTGCGATAAATGGATTTTATTAAGCAGTGAGTATTCATATGTGGTCATCATCATTGTGAAATTAAGTTCTTTCTCTTGGGTTCCTTGATCTATTGATATATAGTAATCTTGGTCTTTAATCAAGCCTACTTAATGCCAACGAGAAATAATCTTAGAGGGTCACACACTAAGTGTTTCTGATGATCTCGATTAAATTATATTTGAATTTAATTAATGAAATAAATATTATTATCAAGACATAGGAATAATTTTATTCACATTTTACTAATAAAAAACATTTATTGATGAATAAAATATTTAAATTAAATATCTATTCAGGAGTTAAATAAATTCTAGAGGATTCAAAGGGTCCAAGATAGAGTCTGATGACAAATATTAATTAACAAGCTAGTTAAATAATATTTTTTATTGTACAAGTTGGTACGTGCCATAAAATATTATTATTATTATTATTATGTTACATGGGGTTTATTAAATATTATTATATTATTTATGGTCCATAATGAAATAAAATAATTATTTTAACCTAAATCTTAGATCTATAAATATACAATTATGTCTATTATGTATTTCATCCAAAATAAAAACTTGAGAATCATTGCACACAATGAAACTCTATTTCAACTCCTCCTTTCTATATTCCTCTCAAAAATAAGAAACACAATAGATATCCCTTAATGATCGAAGGAAGAAAAATCAAAACAAATAACGTAAAACAATTGACTTGTTGTGCTAGCACCCAGAGATCGATTGGTATTGCTCAGAGATCAAAGGAGCACATGTGGATCACTGTTAGAGGGATTTTATCCTTGGATCCTCTCACCAAAACTAATTTAATATGAAAGGGTCCTTTCTAATGATCAAAATCTACATCAAAGAAATAATTCTCAGATCATGTATTCTTTTCTTTCGATATTAAATAAATTAATTATAAATTTGGCATGCAAGATCCTTTCTCGGGGTTTTTAGAAACTCAATATTAAAGAAATTTTAATATATTACCCACCACCACATGATTTCACTATGCATAAAACCTTCAAGTGATATCAATGGGTTCATGTTTAAATTAATAATTATTTATTTGATTATTAAACCATACACAATATTGGTTGAATTTTCATTTCATATTATTTATTATTTAATCTATTTTGAATGAATATGTTATCGACATATTAATCATGTTCATTTAGTGTTTCATTTTCTTAAAGGTTTAAGAACAAATGAAGAACAATCAGAGATTCCATCAGAAACTACCAAATATTTGGCCAGTAAGATAGGGTTACACGGCATGTATCCATAGTACACATCGTGTACCCTAGTAAATTGCATCTGGAAATGTCGTGGGATACATGAAATGCCACACAGTTATTGTACGCGGTGTATGTTTCATGTTTATTGGCCAACCTGGAACATGGTATGTCGGATTACATGAAGTTTATATAATGTACATGCCATGTAGTCTTTATGGGTTAGTAGTTTAAATCACATAATCCATGTGGTTATTATGCATGGTCAAACCGCATAATACTAAAAACTTAGAGTATTTATGATATAAATGACATGTGTGTTGTGTACACTGCATTTAGTTTATCATTTCCTACATCCAAAATAGACATTGATAAATTTCATGAGAATAGAAGATGCACGGCATAATGGATACATGGTATGTAGCTGATTTGTACACACCGTGTGATCCCACCAAGATATACATCGAATACCTAGGAGAGTATCTTGGGAATATGTAAAACGTATACATGAAAAGTAGCTAGAATGTATACATCATGTATTATGGATAAGTCAACATGCCAAAGCCCCAGGTGTGTAACCCAGATACACAACAACTGAGTTACACAGTGTGTAGCTAGATAGTACACACTGTGTAGTCTCCCATAACTTGAAGAATTAAATTAAATCATTAAAATCTTATTTCTTTGATTTTCACTTTAAGTGTTTGAAAATTTAGTAAGGGTTTTAAATATTTTTAAATACTTAATTAATTTATTGTAATAAATCTGAAATTATTGGTTTCACTATTTATTTTCCATTAATTCCATTATGATGGTTATCTCCAAGGGGATTTAGATGGTAATTATGATGAAAGGGAATTAATTAATTAATTAATTAATACAGGAATGTTTAAATTAATAATAAATAATGAATAATAAATGAATGTTATCCATTTTTTTTCATATACATTGGATGTACGGCTATTCATGAGCTTGACCAAGACCTTTTTATGTGATAGATGTTTTAATTTAACTTATTATCTGAGTTTTAAATTTTTTATTATTAAATTAAATATGATTGCATGTGATTCATCCCTCCCTCTAATATTATATAGGACCTACATGTCCATGGTTATATATTTAATCCCCCTTAACCAATATTCATTTCCCCTCACCAGCGTGTGAGTTATAAATACATGTAATTAATGGAGTATACCAAGGCCTTTGAAGTCACTTCAAGATGGAACCATAATGATTCCAACAAAATAGATACATAGGTGGATAGGTGGAATGTTATAACTCATGCTAAGATCAAAAATAAGAGTTATTTCCCTTATGTCAAAGGTTGATTTAATGTATTCTCATTAACTCAACTGTTAGACAAGATCAAGATCAGATAATTTATTTATGTCTATGAATTTTTTATTTTATGGATGCAATACCATGACCACAAAAATAAATGAATTAATGTGAAAATATGGAATCTAAATAAATGGATTGTGCATAAATGTTTTATCCAGCATGGTTAATTAATTAACATCCACTTAATATTAACAAGACATGTAAAGAATAAAATAAGATAAAATTTATGCATAATTAATTAAAATCTATAAACCTAATATTAATTCAAAATAAGCCTCCCACTACTTGATTTGGAATGAAACCATAGAAATAAGTGTAGTACATATCCAAGGTTTGGAAACTTAATTTTATCAAGAAGTTCTCATGAGGGTTTCTAGTTAACTTAACCTAACTTGTATTGATTTTAACAACCAAAGTCTATTAAATAAAAATTTGGAGGCAAGTGTTGAGGAAATCAAAGTCAAGATTTCAAGATAGGGGAATCTACTCAATGAATTAAGGAGTTGTAAGCCCGTAGTTAGAAATATCGCCTACCTAATTAATTTCTCATGGTTTTCATGGCCAAATTCTAGATCATTAAGAAAACTAATGTGGTTCATTTCCACTATATTGTCTTGGAAAATAGATATTATGAGTTCAATGGTGAGGGATATTGAGACTTGATAAAATAGTGGGAGATTTAATTAATAAAATCAATTAATTTATTATTTCTTACATAATTTTTAATCAAAAAAGTATTAATAATATACTCTTTAATTTTAGAATAAAATGGAAATATCTTCATCCACACTATCCCTATGATAAATATTAGAGAATGATAACAATCTCATTGGTAGTAATTTTTAGGATTGGTTTAGATTCCTTCAGGTTGTACTATGCCATGAATGGAAATATTACTTGCTAGAATCTTCAATGCATGATTTACCTACCAAGTAGGTGAGTGATGAAGATTTCCTTATCTACAAAAAATATTTGAGTGGTGTGGTCAACATTCAATGTTTGATTTTTTCATCAATGTCAAGTGAACTCATGAAGTGTCATGAAAACATGGATTCATATAAATTGATTGAGAACCTCTAGGTTTTATACTAGGAGAGAGGTATACAAGAATGGTTTGAGATTTTGAAAATCACTATTTCAGAGAAAGTGTGACATCCCGGCCCATAAAACTCAGTAATAGTAGTTAAATCGATGCCACATGGACTCAAGTGTGCCTCCTTGTATGCCAGAGGCTTATGACTAGAAGTGAGGGTTTGTGAATATATAGTGGGGATAATATAACCTCTTATTTCATAGTGTCACATTGGTATAATAGATGGAATAAACATTGGGGACATTATAATAATAGAGAAATAATAGATAATAGGTAAATAATTTTCTCACATAATAAAAGGAAGAAACCATATCTATAATTTTATAAAAAATGATTTAATGTTTATATGCTATACAAAATAGAAAAAACATAAATACATGGCAACAGTCATATACAACATGATATACTAAAAATAAAAAAATTCCAAAAACTATATCCAATGGCATCATGAGAATGTGCTCAATCCTTTTCTCTTGCACTCCATCCTAATATTGGGATTAAAGCATCAAAAGCTAGGTGATTCCCTTTATCCATACCTAAAATCATGAATTTTATTTAGGTACAATCAGTGGCTCGAATAGTGTGTGATATATACTCAATAGGCCGCCACCAATTGTGTCTAAAACTATCCTACCATTGCATATAATATGAGTAGTGTAAAGATGTAGTAATATAAACTGCACAGGGTCAGATCTGGTTCCTGAAGGACACCAGGCTGACACTACCTGCTTCGGCTTGTGCTAGGAAACCTATGAAAAAAAATCACCATTAACCTATACATACATATATATATATATATATAAGAATGTATTTATATATGTTCACTATATACATAATGGATTCTATAGAAATATATATATATATATATAGACATGTAGTGCTAGCTAGGAACTAAGGCATAACTTTAGCATCCATGTCTATTCACTAGCATCTTATAAAGTAGAAGGGGATTCCATGTCCAAGTATCATACATTATAAGGTTCACCATGCCCAATTATCATGGGTATATGGTACACCATCCCATAGTGTCACTGGTATATGTAACACCATGCCTGAGTATCATATCTGTAGGGATTTCATGCTTGGGTATCATAGGTATATGGTATGTGATTCTTGAGTATCATATTAGTAGGGATTTAATACCTAAGTATCACAGGTATATGGGACGTCATTTTTTATTATCATATCATTAGTGATTCTATGCCCGGGTATCACAAATATATGGGATTCCATTCCTGAGTATCATATCAGTATATATTCCATTCCTGAGTATCATGAGTAATAATATGTCAAAATGGCTTTATTATGAGCCAATAAATGGTTTATAATTCATTAGTGTTCCACTTAAACAATGGCATAACCATTTTTTATATAAAATCACATGACTTGGTCACACCACTCACTTTACATTTAATTAATTATAGTCATTTCATTTATATGCCAATCCATAACTACTTAAGAGTTGGTTAGGTCACATAAGAATTTATAATATAAAGGTTCAATTCCATAAACACACCTCAAGTGGTGGAAATAGTTGATAGGGACCTATTCCAACAAGAATAAGGAGGTACAAGGTCATTTCTATCAAGTCTAACAAATTAATTAAGGGATAAGTGTATTTTTAGGGAAATGTATGGAAAATATGGCATGCAGTATAACGACACATAATATAAATCAAAAATACATGAGGGGTAATTACTATAACACCTACCTCATGGTGTTAGAGATGTACTCATCCAGTATCAGATTCAAATTCAGCCTATAACAGAAGAAATCGACAAACTAAACAAATTCCCTAAAAATAGGTATATTATCTTACACCAAACTAACTCTAAAGAAATCGATATAAAATGAAAAAAATAAGGTAATGGATTGAACCTATGATTGGGAGGAATCCAACAAGACAAACAGTGGCTCGATCGAAGTCCGGATGAGGAGGAACCAAAGGAACCTAGGTGAGGAGGAAAGGAGCTCTTTGTGTGACACTACTATGTGGAAGAAGGAAGTTTCACATAAATTAATGGGGTTATAAAAAAAAATTTAAAAGGCCATGAAATATTCATTACATGAATTTGATTTAAATTGTGAATAACTCAGGGTTTTCTCGCTCTAGGAAAACCAATTCACATCCTGGATGGGGCCTGGCTAGACTAATTCACATCATGAATTCAATTCACATTGTGAATTCAATTCACATCGTGAATTCAATTCACATCGTGAATTGGTTTGGTAGCTAGGCTCTATCCCCCATGCTACCTTCTTCTCAAAAATAAACCAACTAGCCTAAAGGTGTGGTTTCTATGTCTAATCCAAAAATATAAACTTAAAGAGGGTTTACCAAAATTTAAAGGATACATATGAAAAATCCAGGATCTTACAATCTTACCCCTTAAAACAACTCATCCTTGAGTTTCCCTTCCAAGCGTGGTAAAGATTTTTCAGATAAAAGATTTATCTACTGAGTACGTACGTTAGCGTCTATCTCCCAAGTCTTTTCCTATATATATTCATGCTTCCATTTCACTCGTACTAAAGGCACATACCTTCCTTAGAGGGCATATGATCTATTATATGAATAGTGTACTCCTCAAAAGAAGAATCTTCCACCAATTCAACATCCTCGTGATCAAATATATGAGACAAGTCAACATGGCATCGGTGAAGTTGTGATATATGGAATACATAATGAATGCCTTGGAACCTCTGAGGAAGAGTTATCTGATAGGCTACTGGCCCGACTCTCACTAATATCTCAAAAGTACTAACATAATGGAGAGATATCTTTTACTATATCTGAATCCATCTATGCCCCATTCTAGGAGAAACATGCAATAAAAACTGATCCCCTACCTTGAAATCTAGAGGTAAGCAATGTCGATCAACATTTGACTTCTATCTAGACTAAGTTGTAACCATCTGCTTTCTAATAATATGTATCAACTCTAAAGCCTCCTAAACAATATGAGGTCCTAGTAGCACTACCTATGCTACCTCTAACCAGCACAGAGGTGAATGGAAATACCTACCATATAGAGCCTCTTAAGGATCCATTAGTATAGTACTATATAATCTTTTATTATAGGAAAACTCAACGAGAGGTATATGTTAACACCAAGAACCTATGAAACCAAGGACACATTACCAGAGCATATCCTCTAGTACCTATATTATCTATTCTAACTAGTCGTTGGTCTATGGGTGAAAGGATGTTCTCAGAAACACCCATGTCCCGAGATCATTTTGTAACCCCTATTAAAACATTGATTTAAAAAGATAATCCATATCTGAAAAGATGGTATGAGAGGCCCCGTGTAGGCATATAATCTCATGAAAATAAAGTATCCTAGTCTCATCCATTGAGAAGGTCTCCTTGGTAGAAATAAAATGGGTGGACTTCATCAGCTTGTCCATGACTACCCAAACTACATCGCTACCATGAGGACACCTCAGAACACTGGTCACAAAATCCATAGAGACATCATATCATTTCTATTATGTGATCATTAACAGATGTAACAAGCCAGCAGGCCACTAGTGCTCCACCTTCACCTACTGATAGGTAGAACACCTCATGATAAATCTTGCAAATAGATATTTCATCCCAGGACACCAATACTGGTGTCACATGTCTCGGTACATCTTAGAAATCCCAAGGTTTACTGCCCACTATGACACATGGGATTATTTTATCAGTTCCTCTTTCATGCATGTAGGCACCTAGACATACCCATGAACAAGTAGGATCTCATCTCCCTCGGTGTACCAACCCAATGGTGGATTCCTACCTAAACCACTCTTCCTTAGTAATAATCCATCAAGATTATAGAACAACCTATTATTCACTCTATCCATAAGTGATGAGGTTACCTCAAAGGACATAAGGAAAGGACACTAATTTCTATATTATACCTCCAAATTCATCTCATAAAGAATAGCCATAAACCTCCATTCATAAATGTATTCCTAAATAGCTTGCATCTCAGTCTTCCGAATCAGAGCATCAGCATATGTGTCACCCTTACCAGATATATAATAAAGCTCAACATCAAAGGACAGAAGGTATTCAACCCACTTCTTTGTTTTAGGTTCAAGTCACACTATGTAAATATATATTTGAGGCTTTTTTGGTTCGTAAACACCACAACCCTCTCTACCAACATGTAATTCATCCAACAATGCAAGCCATGAATGACAGCTGCTAGCTCGAGATCGTGTGTTGGGTAATTCCTCTTGTGAGGACTCAACTAACAAGACCCATATGAAAATAATTGATCCTCCAACATCAAAACTATTCCCATCCCAATACCTAATTCATAAAAAACACCATATAACCTCTACCTAGCTTTGGAAGAATCAGGATAGGCGTTGAAGCCAATCTTCTTTTCAACTCCTAAAGTGCCTTCTCTCATGCTTCAGAACACCATAAATTTACACCCAATTTAGTCAAGTTATTCCAAGGTACTTCAATTCATGAGAAGTCCTGTATAAAGTTTCTATAATATCTAGATATCTCCACAAAACTTTATATGTCAAAGATTTTATTGGTTTGTTTCCAGGAAACAACAGCTCTCACCTTCTCTGGGTCAACCGATACTTTTGTATCTGAGATGATATGGCCTAAAAATTGAACCTTGTCTATCCATAAGTATAATTTATTGAGCATAGAAAACAACTATTTCTATCTCTGTATATTCAATATGATCTTAATATTTTTGGAAATTTCATGAAGATTATGTGAATACACCAAAATATCATCTATGAAGAATACCACAAACAAATCCAGATATGCGTGGAAAACCTAATTTATCAAGAACATAAAGACTACAGGCACATTTGTGAGATTGAATGTGTTGATATGGCATGTGAGTATGATATACTCTATAATACCAAATATAGGATCGAAATAAAAGAGATACTGAGTAAAGTATCTAATGATACTCAATATACAAGAGGGGGTAAATTGTATACTTTAAAAATTCTTCAGGAACTTTTAAATATGGTTATGTTTAACAAGGTTAAAAAAGGTAATTCACAAAACCTCTAGTTCTACACACTTGCTCAATTCAGGAAATATGATTCCGAGAATGAAATTCTGGAAAAGATGGTTCTGGAAATGAAACTTAATGAAAGTTTACAACAACAAAGATTCTACCTTAAAGTGTATAGAATCTCACTAAATTAGAGTACAAGTATAAGGAAGTATAAGATAGTTATACTTTCCTCAACAATACAAATGCAGCGGAAAACTTGTAACAAAACAAGTAACAAGAAGTAAATCTTTTAACCCAAAGAGAAGGGTATCCAACAACCTTAGATAAAGGTCCCTTGATTTATAATTTCAAGAAAGTTTGTCTTACCCACACCAGGGTAATCCCTCGATACAAAGATCGGAGTCTGTCTTGCTATCCCCACAAGCCCTCAACTTCAAGGTAGTCGGAACCTCTGTCTTCCTATCCCTGAAATCCCTTGATTATACATAGCAACAATCGGAGTTGCATAAAGAAAATATGGACCAGGAGTTCAGTACGCACTAAGCATGAGAGTATCTCTCTTTAGAAATCAATTCAAATCAAAAGTTTTCCAAAAGTTCTGAGATCTTTCAAATGAGATCTTATTTATAGGCACGGCTTCAACGGTCGGCTCCCTCCTCCAACGGTCACATTTTTCCTTGAATTTTGGAGGGACCTATACATGTGTCACTCAAACAATGGTTAGTGAGTAACTGAAAGCACGACATCATTTTATAACAAAACAAGTGTAAGAAAAAATATGGTTACATAACTAAAATAAAATATTCGGAATGTAAGGAAATGAAATTTTGGAGTCTAAACAAAATTGAATTCGGAGTCTATAATACAAGGATATTCGGATTCTGTTTTCTAGGAATTCAGAACCTGAACTCTATAAAATTCTGGAGTCTGAATTTCAAGGAAATTCGGAATATGGATTCACAAGAATTCAGAACCTGAACTTACAAAGTTCGAAGTCAGAGTTCATGAGAATTCAGAGTCAGAACTCATAAGAGTTCAAAGTCTGTATTTAGAGAACTTAAAGTCAGAACTCATAAAGTTCATAACCAGAATTCGTAATCAGAATTCGGAGTCAGAACTTTAGAAATTTCGTAACCAGAATTTGTATTCAGAATTCGGATTCAGAACTCAGAAAGTTCATAACCAGAATTCGTAATCAAAATTTGGATTCATAACTTCAGAAGCGTTCATAACCAGAATTCATAATTAGAATTCGGATCCTAAAACAGAATGCTTCATATCTAAGTAATTATAGGATTTCGAGGTTTTGGTTTCAAACTGAATTTTACACTTAGAAAAATTATGATATGAACAATGAAAACATAATAAGGATAAATTTCCTTGGGGAAGGAAAATGTTCCTTATAGAAGTAAAACATAGGGTAAAAAGAGATTTTCCTTGAGATAAGGTGTTTTTGATTTTCAAAACAAGAAGGAATTGTAAAGTCATAAGGAAACCTTATTGACTAAACAATCTCCCCAAAGTATGAAGGAATGGAAAAGTCATAAGGAAAACCTTATTGACACAACAATATCCCCCTTTCTGGAAATCACAAACATCCTTATGAAAAAGAATATAAGGTCTTAGAAAAAAAATCTAGACTTTGAAACAAAACTTATCTCCCTTTTCACATTGGCAAAGATGAATACGACTAACTCCCCCTTAGTCTTTGGAACATTAAGGATTGTATTCTAGATTTCTGGAATGAGATTTTTCATTTGGCTTGAGTATGGAAATCTTCGTAATGAGAAATCTCCCTTTAATAAACTCCCCCTTACTTATGGATATTTCCTCTTTACTTAGAATTCTTTTTCATTCTCCCCCTTTGTGATTTTCAAAAAGAGTTTGAGGGAATGGAAAAAATATAGTACCTGAAATATTAGTAAAAACATCCAAACAACAACGAGCAACCAACAATTTCATTAGGATAGGAAAAATTTGTACTAGGAAAAAAATATAACAAAAGATCAGATTGATCTATTTTCCTTCCTTGTCCTTGGGTACCAACTTCTTTACTATGGTTTTCAGCTTCTTTAGATCCTTGTGATCTTCCTCTGCTTACTTCTCTAAGTCTTTGATCCTGTCATCCTAATCCTTCAGAGTCTCTGCCTAAACCTTCAATAGATTCTCTTCAATCTTGATCCGGAGATCCCTTTCTATTTTCCAACTTTGGAAAACATAATTCAACTTCCCATTCAGATCTTTGACATCCTGAATCCGAGTATTCTACTCAAGAGTTAGCTTTTTATCAAAGCTATTTGTGAGATCCTTGATTTTGTTGTCTTGAGTATCAATATTTTTCTTAACATCACCTTGAAAGTCATCAAGATCTCTCAAATATTCAACTATATTCTTTGACCAGCTAACCATTTTCCTACAAGATTTTCTTTGGGCTTCATAGTTGATAAAGAAGTTCTTGTGATCAGCCTCAATCTTTACACACCCATCCATCAACATGGATACAGAATCTGATTTCTGATTCATGCTATGTTGAAGAATATGACATATGGATTCAATGGTTGGAAAGATCGAAATGGTGTCAACAAGCTTCTTTAGATATTGAACGAAAAAATCATGTCCTAAAGCTGATGACTCTGAATCTGACACTTTGGTTGGTGATGGTTCTTCCTCCAGCTCGACCAGATTCCTCTTAGAAGATCCACTAGCTTCCTTCTTTCTTAAAATTACTCTTGTAAGTGTATCAACAACCACCTGTTTTCCCTTACTGGTCCTCGAAATAGCTTCTTCATCTGGAGACTCATGCTCACTTTCATATAACTGAACAATCTTATCTTCATCAATTTTTTCTTTCTCGACTCCTGGCTCAATATCTTCAAGGTGTATGAAGTCATGATTATAACCCTATTCCTCAGACAATTTTTTCACTTCCTCTTCAGCCTTCTCATCAATTCCAGGGGTAGCAAGTTTCGAGGATCTGGCTTGAGAAGTCCGGATTGACAATTTTTTGGAAGCACTTTCCTTATCATGAAAGTCTTCAGCTTGCTTTATCAGATCAGCTGTATCATCACTGCTTTTAGCTTATTTTACTTCTTCTCCAGGTTCTTTTTCTTCGACAACCTTTTCTAGTGCTTTTTCCGGAGTCATGAACTTCTTCCACGATGTCTCAGGTAATGGTTCTACTAAGAAATTTTTCAGTACAGGAATGTTCTCGGATTTTATCTCAGTATCCCTCAGAAGGGATTGAAAAATTTCAGCCTCTAACAATTTCTTCTTAAGCTTCTTCTCTTTGGCTTTCTTCTCAAGCTCTTTAGCAGTCTTTTCTTTTAACGCCTTGGCCTCAGCAAAATCTAGACCAAACTGTGGTTCCCTTTCCTTCCGGTTTTTCTTATCCTCCCTCTATTTGGCAACAACCTCATCCGGATAAGATTTCTTCTTCTTGGGCTTTGAAGGTGCGGATTGAGCTTCCTTAGCTTTAGGGGTTTCATCTTCAACTTCTACTCCCTTCAATTTTCTTTTCTTTCCAACCTTCTTCGACGGTTCGACCTCTTCTGCAATTTTCAGAATAGCTTCTGCTTCCTCTTCCTATAGATCGTAGAATTCTCCAGACTCTTTAGAGAACCCAACTTTCATCCTCTTGATAGTTTCATCACTGATTTGCACAACTTTGCAATTCCTCGGCTTGAAACTACAAGGAATCTTGAATGACTCAAGGCACCAAACTATCAACTTGGAGAGTAGGTCAGGATACATAATTATTTGTGCTCTCAAATTCCCATTCTTGATATTCTCTATCATAATGAGAATATGCTTCATCAGATTGATCTTCCTTGGATTTACCAAAAAATTCAAGATATACATATCACTTTTCTTCAGTGTGTCCTTATCACCCTTTCTCGGTATGATAAAACCCTGAACCCATAACTCAAGGATCCGATTGTTGGTAGAAAAGTGAGAAATCTTTGTTTTCTTGACATCTGTAAGTCCCAGACACTGCATAGCCTTCACCTTGATAAAATTTCCTTATACATCTGGAAGCTTGTGGGAGAAACACTCATCTTCTCATTCATAAGACATCCCTACCAAGCTAGCATCCTTGGTATATAAAAGTGAATATGTTTCACCATATCTTTTTAAGGAAAATTTTTCTCTGCCATCTTCCTTGAAGAAATAAGTTGATTCATAAAATTCTATCAGTAGATCTGAATACACTACATCTTGATCTCCAGGATTTAATATGGATACACTCTCCCATCCATTCATCTTGATATTCTTTGAAATAATAGAGTCAAGATTGTTGAAGAAGTTCGGATGAACCAACCTATCCCTGTATATCTACCACTCTGTAATCGGCTTGACAGTAGACATGTCTTGAGAAGGAACTTCACTAGACATTTGGAATTGAGAAACTTTTTGAGAATCTTGAATGGTCTTTTGAAGTGGTGTAGAGATTCGACATGAAAAAGCTTGAAAATCGATGTGGGACAACCATCGGGGGTCCCCTTTTATAGGTGTTGAAGCAACGGTTCATCTTCCCATCTCAATCCAATGGTTGAGAATTCTTCTGATCAGATCTGATGGTTGAGATGAATTCCGCAAGGAAAATTTGGTAGGATCCGATCTTTTGAGGTTTTTAAAGGAAAATAATCAGATTTAAGGAAACTAGAATCCGAGAAATTTTAAAAAACAAAAGAAACTACCATAAAGTAAAAGGTGATTATGAAAACTCAAGAAAGAATCATACCTTTTGGATTGTCAGGAGAACTATTCGTATTGAGGAAAATTCTTCTTAAAGGACTTTAGATTCTAGAAAAAAAACTTGAGTATGGAAAAAAAATTGAGTGCGCAGATCTTCATTATGAAAATATTCATTACGAAAATCTTCAATACGAAAATATTCATTAAGAAAATGTTTATTATGAAAATTTTAGACTACAAAAAATATGAAAACTTTTTTATGAAAATTTTTGAAAACATCACTATGAAAAATTTTGAAAACTTTATTATGAAAATTTTTCAAAACTTCATTACGAAAAATTTTAAAAACTTCATTACGAAAAATTTTGAAAACTTCATTACGAAAAATTTTGGAAACTTCATTATGAAAAATTTTGAAAACTTCATTACGAAAAATTTTGAAAACTTCATTATGAAAAATTTTTAAAACTTCATTACAAAATTTTTTGAAAACTAACAAGAAAATGTACTCCCCCTATGAAAAGGAGTTTATTACTGTAAGGAGATTGTTTTCAACAAGAAGTTAATTAAGGAGGATTGCCTTATGGTTATAATTCCTAACTTCTATTTAATGTATTCAAATCTATTAGAGGGTAAAGATTTTGTTAAAATATCAGCAAGTTGATCTTGCGTTCCGATAAATTGAAGAATGATATCTTCTTTTTGTGTATGATCCCTAATAAAGTGATGTCTAATTTCTATGTTCTTTGCATGAGAGTGATGTGCATGGTTTTTACTAAGGGCAATGGCACTTGTATTATCACACAAAATTATTTTTTTGGTAAAACTCATATCATAGTATGTGAGTGTGTGTTGCATCCACAACACTTGAGCACAACAACTTCCAACTGCTACATATTCAGATTCTGCAGTGGAAAGTGATACTGAGTGTTTCTTCTTGCATGAACAAGAAACTAATGAACCTCCTAAGAAATGACAAGTTCTGGATGTTCTCTTTCTATCCATTCTACATCCACCAAAGTCAGCATCTGAAAATATTTTTAAAAAAATCATTTCCATAAGTATAAAAGATTCCTAAATTTATGGTTCCCTTTAAGTAGCGAAAAATTATTTTCAATGCCTTTAAATGAGATTCATTAGGATTGTATTGATATCTTGCACATAAGCATACTAAAAACATTTAGTCTGGATGACTAGCTGTCAAGTAAAGTAAACTTCCTATCATACCTCTATGAGATGTTTGATCTACTAGTTTCCAAGCTTCATCAAGATCAAGTGTGTTTGAGGTACCAATGGGAGTACTTATACTTTTAGTGTTTTCATATCCATACTTTTTAAGAAGATCTTTAATATACTTATGTTGGGATATATAGATTCCTTCTGGTTTTTGAGAGATTTGAAAACCAAGTAAAATGTTAACTCACCCATCATACTCATTTCAAACTCAGATTTCATTAGATCTGCAAAGGAATCGGTTAAATATTTCTAAGTTGAACCAAATATAATGTCATCAACATAAATTTGAACAATCAAAACATTTTTCTTATCTTTATTTATAAAAAGGGTTGGATCTGCATTTCCCTTGACATAATTATTTTGAAGAAAAAATCTTGTAAGTCTATCATACCAAGCTCGAGGGGCTTGCTTAAGTCCATACAGAGCTTTGGTAAGTCTATAAACATGATCAGGATATTTTGTATCTTCAAAGCCAGGAGGTTGTTCAAAAAAAACTTCCTCTTGAACATAAACATTAAGGAAAGCACATTTCACATCCATTTAAAAAAGTTTGAAATTGAATAATGCTGCAAAGGCAAGTAAAATAAGAATAGATTCAAGTCTAGATACTGGAGCGTAGGTTTCTTCATAGTCTATTCCTTCTTGTTGATTATAGCCTTTAGAAACTAATCTAGCTTTATTTATTACAATGATTCCATTTTCATCACACTTATTTCTGAAGACCCATTTTACTCCAATAACAGAAGTTTCCTTAGGTCTTTCAACCAAGGTCCAAACTTTATTTCTTTCAAATTCATTTAGTTCATCTTACATGGATTTAATCCAATCATCATCACCTAAATCTTCATCAGTATTTTTTGGTTCTAATTGGGAAAGGAATGCTATATGTTATACTTCATTTCTTAAGGAACTTCTAGTTATTATAGGTTGATTCACATCACCAATGATTCTATCACTAGGATGATTCTTTAGAAATGACTGATTTGGGTTTTGTAAAACCCATTCATCAATATAGGGTAGGAAATATTCTGGGTTAAATGTTTCAGAAGTGTCTTCTTGGACATTTTCCTTATCAGAAGGATCTTATATCAAAGGTTGATAATCTTTTTTTTAAAACACATCCGAAGATGTAGGTTGGGGGTGTTTAAAAACAAAAGGATTGGTTTCATCAAATTTCACATTCACTGTCTCTTCAACAGTACAAGTGTTTTTATTGAAAACTCTATAAGCCTTAGAAGTTGTGGAGTAGCCTAAGAAAATTCCTTCATCAGATTTTGGTGTGAATTTATGTAGATTATCTTTAGTATTCAGAATTAATACCTTGCAACCAAAAACCTTAAAGTAGGAAAGTATAGGTTTTCTACCAGTCCATAACTCATAAGGATTTTTATTAAGAAAATGTCTAATCAAAACTCGATTTATAGTATAACAAGAAGTACTTACAGCTTCAGCCCAAAAATTCTTGGATACAGAATATTAACTCAACATGGTTCTTGTTATCTCTTGAAGAATTCTATTTCTTCTTTCAACAACACCATTTTGTTGAGGTGTTCTGGGTGTTGAGAAGTTATAAGTAATTCCTTTTCTACTACAAAAAGTTTCAAAATCTGAATTTTGAAATTCTCCACCATGATCACTATGAATAGTTTTAAATGGAAGGTTTTTCTCATTTTTAACTTGGGATCTAAAACTTTTGAAATAAGAAAAAGCTTCAGACTTCTTTTCTAGAAAATAGACCCACGTAAATATAGTGTAATCGTTAACCAGGAAAAATACATAATACTTTCCCTAATGCTTCCACTTTTTGTTGGACCAAAAAGATCCATATGCACTAACTGTAATGCATCAGTAGTTGAGAATTCACTGACTGATTTAAAACTTGATTTATGTTTCTTTCCATATTGACAAGGGTCACAAACTTTTGAAGAATAAAATCTAAGCTCTGGTATATCCTTAACTAATCTTTTCTTAGAAATTTTGCATAAGTTTCTAAGGTTACAGTGTCCTAACCTTCTATGATATAACCAAGAATGATCTTCCATTACACTAAGTTAAGGTAGATCTTGGCTCCTAAGGTCTTCTAAGTTTAGTGTGTAAACATTCTCTTTTCTATGGGCATAAAGAATAAACTCTTCCTTGGAATTGTGTACTAAGCACTTGTCATTCCTAAAATTCACAAGGTAACCTCCCTCACATAATTGGATTATGCTAATGAGGTTGTGCTTAGGACCTTTAACAAATAAAACATTTGAAATCAAAGTTTTTCCAAGAAGAACAATGTTACCTATACCAATAATTTCTCCCTGAGCATTATCTCTGAAAGTTACTTTCCCTCCTTTCATCTTGATAATCTTTCAAAATTGTTTTTATTACCATTCATATGCCGAGAACATCCACAATCCATGTACCAAGTATTGTTGTTGGTACCTTCTCTATTTTCCTGAAAATAAAAGAGTTATACTTTTGGAATCCAAACTTTCTTGGATCCGGAAATTTTAGAAAGAAAAATTTTAGGCACCCACATCTTCTTAGAAAAATAGGCTTTATGAAATCCTAAAGACTGGGTTTTATTTAAGGAACAATTTTTTCCCAGTGTTCACCACACTGGTACTTAGTGCAGAAAGGAGCACTTTGAGGAACAAAATAATGTTACTAAAAATCGGTTTAGAACCAGTATAACCAAAATCGTAACTATTCCTTAGAGGTCGGATTTGAGAATACATTTTATCAAAAAAATTCTTACCTAAGGTAAAGTTTGAAAAACACTTCCTCAAGGAAAAAATTTCGGATTTGAGTTTGATAACCAAGTTCTTGTTTTCTAAATCATTTGATTTTGAACTAGAGTTAGGCTCGAAAACAGTTTTCTTAGAAATTACGTTTTTTAGATCTTTAGAAAGTTTATTCTTCTCAGAATTTACTTTCTCAAGATTTTTTGAAATACTTTCAAAATCAACATTTTTTTATCAAGATCTTTAGAAATATCTTATATTTCCTTAGTAAGAATAGTATTCCTAGATTTTTCCTTATCAATTTTTTTCATTAGTTTTGAGTTCTCAATCTCAAGGAGTTTGGAAAACCTAGAAACTTCTTCATAGGAAGGTAAAGTATAATCTTCATCAGAAGAAGATTCTTCATATGAAGAGTTGTAATATTTATCATTACTATAATTTTCATTTAAAGAAATATTGATCATTGATTCAGCATTGTGTACCTTAGCCATCAAACAATGATTTTCAATAGGTAGTTTGGCTATTAGACCAAGATTCTTCTATCCAAAATATTCATAATCTGAAGATTCATCTAAAGAGTCTCCACCACTAGCACTCCAGGTGTTATTATCTTTTAAGACTTTCTTAGATTTATCCTTGTAATACTTGTTTCTATTTCTCCTTGAATGCATTTCCTTTCTTTCTTTTCTCTTGATCATAGGACAATCAAGTATTATGTGTCCAGCTCTCTTGCATTCATAACATGTAACTTCTGAATCTTTCTTATCTTTCCTTTCTTTCTTCTTATATCTGGATTGAAATTTCCTCTATCTAGATATCTTGTTCATCCTTCGAACAAGATTTTCTAATTCATTTTCTAAGGATTCACTTCCACTAGATTCGGATTGGATAACAACCTTCTTAGACTTAGATCTAGTAATTCTCTTAAGAGTCTTAGCTCTAATATGATTTGAAGTTGTGGTAAAAGTAACACTATCATTCCCATTCTTCTTCTTAACATTATTAGAATCTCTCTTCATTCTAGTCTCATGCTGAAGAAGAGTTCCAAAAAAATCCATCTAAGGAAATATGAGTAACCTTTCTGTTCTCATCTATAATTGTTCTATTGGATTCCCACTTTTTGGGAATGATGTCTATGATCTTATCAACAAGAGATTCATCATCTAATCCTTTCTCACCCATGGACTGTAAACTATTAACAATAGTCATGAATCTTTGTTGCACCTTACATATGGTTTCTCTATAAGGAAAGTTAAATCCATGGTATTCAGCTCTGAGCATGGCTCTTCTTGTTTCAATTACTTTGGAAGTTCCAAAGTGAATAAATTCAAGTTTCTTCCAAATACAATTTGATGCTTCACAAGATGAAATTTGGCTATATATATTTCTAGTCATGGATCAAAGAAAAGTATTCCATACCTTATAATTCAGTTGATATTCATGATTTTATTTATTGTTGAAGGTACTAACTTCTTTTTCATGGATTTTATATCCTCTAGTAAGAATAAAAAAATTATCAACACCAGTATTGATAATTAAATTCTTCATACGATCTCTCCAATATTCGTAATCATTCCCATCAAAGAAAGGTGGTCTAGTTGGATTGAGATTATCTATGGAACCAACATTGATTCCTGCCATCTTAAAGAAAATTATTTCCACAAAAACTTGTTAATAGAAAAAGTTTGTAAATAAGGAAAATATTCCTAAGAAAGGAAAATATAGAACAAGAGTATCTATAAGAAAAAAAAATGAATCCAAACTTTATGAGTCCGAAAAACTGATTCTGGAAAATAATGAGATGAATTCTCTTCTAAATCTAATCATGAGATTTTTTCAGATTGAACCAATCCTTTGATACTAATTATTGAGATGGTATGTGAGTATGATATACTCTATAATACCAAATGTAGGATTGAAATAAAAGAGATACTTAGTAAAGTATCTAATGATGCTCAATATACAAGAGGGGGGTGAATCATATACTTTAAAAATTATTTAGGAACTTTTAAAGATGGTTATGTTTAACAAGGTTAAACAAGGTAATTCACAAAACCTCTAGTTCTATACACTTGCTCAATTCAAGAAATATGATTCTGAGAATGCAATTCCAGAAAAGATGGTTCTTAAAATGAAACTTAATGAAAGTTTACAACAACAAAGATTCTACCTTAAAGTGTATAGAATCTTACTAAATCAGAGTACAAGTATAAGGAAGTATAAGATAGTTCTACTTTCCTCAAAAATACAAATGTAGTGGAAAACTTGTAACAAAACAAGTAACAAGAAGTAAATCTTTTAACCCAAAGAGAAGGGTATCCAACAACCTTGGATAATGGTCCCTTGATTTATACTTTCAAGAAAGTTTGTCTTACCCACACTAAGGTAAGCCCTCGATATGAAGATCGGAGTCTGTCTTGCTATCCCCGAAAGCCCTTAACTTCAAGGTAGTCAGCACCTCTATCTTCCTATCCCTGGAAGCCCTTGATTGTACACAGCAACAATCGAAGTCACACAAATCAAATCTGCACCAGAAGTTCAGTACGCACTAATAATGAGAGTATCTCTCTCTAGAAATCACTTCAGATCAAAAGTTGTCCAAAAGTTCTGAGCTCTTTCAAATGAGATCCTATTTATAGGCACAACTTCAACGGTCGGCTCCCTCCTCCAACGGTCACATTTTTCCTTAAATTTCAGAGGGACCTGTACACGTGTCACTCAAACAACAGTTAGTGAGTAACTGAAATCACGACATCATTTTATAACAAAACAAGTGTAAGAAAAAATATGGTTACATAACTAAAATCCAATATTTAGAATGTAAGGAAAATAAAGTTTGGAGTCTAACCAAAATTGAATTCGGAGTCTATAATACAAGGATATTCGGATTCTGTTTTCTAGAAATTCAGAACCTGAACTCTATAGAATTCCAGAGTCTGAATTTCAAGGAAATTCAGAATCTGGATTCACAAGAATTTGGAACCTGAACTTACAAAGTTCAGAGTCAGAGTTCATGAGAATTCAGAGTCATAACTCATAAGATTTTGGAGTCTGTATTTAAAGAACTCAAAGTTAGAACTCAGAAAGTTCGTAAACAGAATTCGTAATCAGAATTCAGAGTCAGAACTCAGAAGAGTTTGTAACCAGAATTCGTAATCAGAATTCGGAGTCAGAACTTCAGAAAGTTTGTAACCAGAATTCATATTCAGAATTTGGAGTCAGAACTCAGAAAGTTTGTAACCAAAATTCGTAATCAGAATTCGGAGTCAGAACTTCAGAAGAGTTCTAAACCAGAATTCGTAATCAGAATTCATATCCTAAAACAGAATTTTTTATATCTATGTAATTATAGGATTCTGGGGTTTTGGTTTCAAACCAAATTTTACACTTATAAAAATTATTATATGAACAATGAAAACATGATAAGGATAAATTTCCTTGGGTAAGGAAAATTTTCCTTATAGAAGTAAAACATAGGGTAAAAAGAGATTTTCCTTGAGATAAGGTGTTTGTGATTTTCAAAACAAGAAGGAATTGTAAAGTCATAAGGAAACCTTATTGACTAAACAATCTCCCCAAAGTATTAAGGAATGGAAAAGTCATAAGTAAAACCTTATTGACATAACAGAATGGCATGAAAAAATACTCATATAAACCATACCAACTTTAGAAATTCATACATGGTATATTTTAAGGTCTTACTCGTACTTGATGGTAGCCTAACCTCAAATTGATCTTAGTGAAAACCCTTGCTCCTCGAAACTAGTTTAAGAGGTCATCAATACGAGGTATTGGATACCGGTTATTTACCATAATATGGTTTGAATGATGATAATCCATGAAAATACTAAGGGTGTCATCCACTTTCTTATAGAAAATGATAGGTGGACCCCGTGGTGAAGTGTTGGATCATATAAAACCCTTAGCATCCAAATCCTATAACTACCTCTTAAGCTTCTACAACTCAATAGTAGATATCTTTTAAGGAGGAATGGATACCAGTGCAACTCCTTTCACTAGATCAATAGAAAACTCTACCTCTACATTAGGAGGTAGTCTAAAAAATTCATTAGGAAATAAGTATATAAAGCAATCAACTACCAGATGGAAATCATCTTGACGTAATCCCTGATTTTCTAGAAAAATGACAGAAATATGATTGTCACTCCGCTTAGTCCCTAATGCTCTAGTCCATTTCAACTCACCTAGACATCCTATTCACCCTTATGTATATTACTACCACCCTCTGGTGATGTAAAGGAAACCCTCTAGTGATATCAATCCACATAGGCATGGTAATAAACCGACCAGACTATCCTGAAAATGATGTTGAAACAATTCATCTCAAGGATGAAGAGGTTTCATAGAAAATGATGGTCGTATATCTCAAGGGGGAACTCCTTGCACTGGTGTATACTCTCTGAATGTATACATAAAAGATTTTCAAGGGTAATCACCCCACAAAACTACCAAAATTAAAGTTTGATACTTTCCAAGATTTCCATAGATATAAACGAATGTGAAGTTCCATTATCAAATAAGAAAGAAATTAAATTAGAGGATACTAAAATAATACCTAGAAGTATAGATGGTTTGGTTCCCTGATCCTTTGAAAAAGGTTTCACTATAGATATATGGCCAAATTCATGACCCTAAGATATGACCTAAATGTCCTGGGTAGGTCCGCCCTACTGGTGTTGTACATCTGAATCCTGGATACCTTGGCCACAACCACCTCCTCTACCTAAACAGTTGGTAGTAATAAATATACCTAAATAGAGAGGTACTATTGATCCCTCTCTTGAAGGATAAGATGATACAGATCCTCCCCCACTAGGCATAGATGGGAAGGTCCTACAAAAACACTAAATATGCCCCAACTTGTTATAGCCTCAACACTCGACAGGGTATTTGGGACATTGGGGAATCTTATGCCCTGAATTTATGCACTGGTCAAAAATCATGTAACTATCAATATGTGTCATCTGAATATCCCTTCCCCTATTTGTAATATCAAAATGAATTTTTTATCCACTAGTCTAACCAATTCCCTATCTTGGTTTTGAACCACCCTGGCCCACACCATCAACTTCCCTCAGGTTCCACTTGGTGATGAGAGCCTGGTTTACTATTTTTGAAATGGAGGTCAACCAAAAAACATTCACCTGATATGGGATGGTGTATACGATCTCATCCACAAAACATCTCACTATTTCCAACTCATCACTATAAATAGTCGATAAGAAGTTCTAGAGCTCTGTGAATAGTGAAGAATAGTCCATCACAAACATAGTACCCTACTATAGATTCATAAACTCTCAAGATCAATATACTCTCAGTGTCTATGGAATAAAATATTCATAGAATACTATCTAAAATCCCTCCCAGGACATACCCTGATTATGATCTTTCTAGGTGATAACATCCCACCATCTCTTGAAATAATATCTAAGCATATACATTTATAGATTCACTCTCCTCTCAGGAGGTGTATCTAGGTGCTCAAAGATAGTTAGCATGGCCTCCAACCATGACTCTACATCCTGAGGACCACCATCCCCTGAAAACATGGATGGATGTTTATGTTGAAATTCTAACATCAACTCTTCCATAGTAGGGGAAGGTCATGGGGATCCCCACATGGTATTCATGAGCCTCACAAATCCATCTCAAAATTGGGCATCATCTCCCAAGTTTGGTATAACAAGAGGTGCCATGGGTGGCACTACCAATGGATTAGGTCCCGCCATCTCTAGAGTATGGTCATCACCACCTTCTTGACACTCGACCTGAGGACGTCATGGTGGAATAGATCTACAATTTCCAAACATTCACCTCAAAACAAAATTGGGTAATGGAATAATCCATGGGTATAATAATAGAATAGGTATAAAGCCCCTCAATATAAAAGTCACAAACCTCTGCCTTCTCCTAAATCTATGTTTGGACTACATAAATCATAATAATCTCAAGAGATAATGCCTATTGCTTACTACTAAGGTTGGGTCGGGTTCATGTTCTCTATTATAAGTCAGGGGTCTTGGTATACAGAGTGTCAATTGAAAGTTATAGAGTAAAATAACATTTAATTTTCAATTGGAATCTCCGTTTAATGATGACCGTTTTATTTTAGAATATAAATTAATCTAATTTTTTACTCATTTACATAGAAAACGTTTTTAAATGGTTGAATTACATAAATCACCATCTTCAATTTATTAATGCACATACACTTTATAAATTAAAATTTGGTATCCATTTAATGACAACCATAAACAAATTCTTGCCCATGTGACCAATGGTTCATGACTCAATGTTCCATAATTGACTACTTAAGGTTTCAATGTCAATATATGTAAGAAAACACTATTAGTTTGGTGTAGGAATGTTAAGTAACAAATTATGTTTCTCATTCCCTTGAAAGAAACATTCACACAATTCCATATATAATAATCAAGTCACTCATAGAAACCATAGGCAATACAAGCAATGAGATGCGCCTATATGGCATGGCATAATGCATGACATGTGAATATTTACGTGCCTATGATGATTCATTAGTCAACACTTTCTTGTTATACTGAGACAAGGGTAAAATGGAATCTATAATCATAATATTAATAAACATCACATATCTTGTGTGTCACCAAATAGTGAAATCAAAACAACTGTAATGAGTGGAATCCATAAATAGAAATTCCCATCACTAATAATTTGGATTTACTCTATACATGAGTTATCTACTCCTAAGAACGATCTCATTACCAAATTTTGACATGTATGAGTCTCCTTTATACCATCTCAAAATAATAAGGCAAAGAAAAGAAACATCTTATACTACTTTGTGACATCTCGGCTTAGTTCACTTGGTAACAATAACCGAATCAGTGGTCACATGGTCTCAAGAGTGCCTTCCCATACACCAAAGTCTGTCAAATAGTAGAGAGGGTCTATGAAGATACAGTGGGGAGACTATACCCTCTTATGTTAGAGTGAAGTATTGGTATAATAGATAACATAATTAGAAGATTCATAATGATAAAATAGAAATATAAGAGAATAATTAAATCATTTTCTCACATAATAAAATTCAAGAACCATAAATAGTGTCATATTCAAAATGATGTCATGTTTGTATGCTATAAAAAAATAAAGAAAATAGGAATACATGGAAGCGGGTAGATACAACATGATATAATAAAAATAAAAAAGGCCAAAAACTATATCTAATGGAATCATGAGCATGTGCTCAGTCCTCTGATCCTGTACTCCATCCTAATACTAAGAATTAAGAATCGGAAGTTGGACGCTTCCCTTTGTATGTACCTGAAATCATGAAGTATTTTCAGGTACCATTTTTTTCTCGAACAAGGTGTGAGATATAATTAGCAGGACACCGCCAATGGTGTCTAGAACTATCCATCCAGGGAATATAATATGAGAAGTATCTAGATATAGTAATGGTAAAGTAGTAATGTAAACTATAAATTGTTGTCTCTAATTCCTAAAGGACACCAAGTTGACACCTGCTTCAGCCCATGTTGTGAAAACTCTGAACATATGTCACCATGAACATATACATATATATATATATATTCATGTTTTTATATATATGAACTATATATGTAATGATGTCTATATCCATATATATATATATATACGTAATGATAGCCAGGACCTGAGGCGTAACTCAGGCATCCATGTCTAGTCACTGGAGTCTTATAAAGTAGTAGGGGAAGCCATGCCCGAGTATCATGCATCATAAGGGTCACCATGCCTAAGTATCATAGGTATATGAGACACCATTACCAAGTATCATAGGTATGTGGGATTCCATGCTCGAGTATCATATCATTAGGAACTCCATGCCCAAGTATCACACTTATATGGGACGCCATGCTTGAGTATCATATAAGTAGGGATGTCATTCTAGAGTATCATAGGTGTATGGGATGTGATGCCTGAGTATCATATCAGTAGGGACATTGTGCTCGAGTATCATAAACAATAAGTTATCAAATAGGATTTAGTATGACCTAATAAATGGTTTATAATTCATTATCATTCCACTTAAACAAGGGTGTAACCATTGTTTATATAAAATCACATGATGTGTTCACTGAATTCACTTTCAATTCAATTTATTATAGTAATTTCATTTAAATCCCAATATATAACCACTTAAGAGGTGGTTTGGTCACATAATAATTTATAATATCAAGGGAAAATTCCACAAGCACACATCAAGGGGTGGAATTAGTCTATAGGGACCTATTCTAACATGAAAAATGAGGTATAAGACCATTTCTATCATGGATAAAATTTTAATTAAGTTCAAAGTGTATTTTTATGGAAACGCACAAAAAATCCAGCATGCAGCATCATGACACATAATATAAAGTAATGAGACTTGAGGGATAGTTACTAGACCACCTACCTTATAGAATTAGAGGAGTACTCATCCAATATCAGCTTTCAATTCATCCTATAATAAAATAAATCGGCAAAATAGAAAAATGACCTAAAAATAAGGCATATTAGCTTTCACCAAAATAAATCTGAATAAGGAAAGATAAACCAAGAAAAAAGGTAATATATCTAAGATCTTACCAGGAGGAATACAAAAAGACAAATAGTGGCTCAATCAGAACCCAGATGAGGAATAACCAATGGAAATTAGGTGAATAAGAGAGGATCTCTCCATGCACTGTTTTTGTGAAAAAGAAGAAAGGTTCTCATAAATGAATAGGGTTTGGACCCTTTTTTTAAAAGGCCACGACATATTCATGATGTGAATATGATTCATGTCATAAATAACATGGGGTTTTATCCCTCCAAAAAAACCAATTCACATCCTAAATGAGGTTTGGACAGACCAATTTATATTGTGGATTTCATTCATGTCATGGATTGGTTTGGCAGCTAGGCTCTAACCCCCTTCTAAATTCTTCCCAAAAACAAACTTATCAGCCTAAAGGTGTAGTTTTTTGATCTAAACTAAAAAAAACTTAACAATGGTTTACCAAAATTTGAAGGATCCATACCTCATATGAAAATGATGGGATAATACAAAAATCTTGGAGAGGGTGCCTTATTTGTGCCTCATGTAGTCTATCTCATTATCTATATTGAGAACTTAGAGGTTCTAGGGTTTAAACTCCTAAAATAACTGTGAACTGGCCTCATTTTTTAATCACTCCCTTTTATATTCTCTATATTTGTTGTAAATTTCAATATGAACAACATTGAGAAGTCTCTACAAGATCTTCTCACTCTTATTTTTCAAGTAGATAAGGATATTAAGTATGAAAACCCTTATATCCTTATGGTGAACAAATGAAAAGGGAATGTGAATACCACTAATTCCAAAGCTTCTTCATTCCCTATCATGAAGATGAAGATCAATGGGAAATCAAGGGAACATGATGTTTTCTGTTTCGCATGTGTCAATAAGGGCCACTGGAAGAAAAAATGCACCCAAAAAAAGAATAAAGGGGAAGCTTCAAGTGTTTTTTGTTTTGGATTGAAATTTATTTGTTTCTACAAATCGGGTATTTGATATAGCTTGTGGTGCTCACATATGTATTCAAATACTGGAACCAAGTATATTTATAAAGATTGACCGATGGGAGGTAGATTTATGAGTATCCAACAGAGCTAAACTTTCTGTTGTAGATATCAAGGACTACCACCTCATGTTTTCGACCAAAATGATCATGGTTTTGAAGGGTTGTTATTATGTGTCATATGTTACCAAAAACATTATTTTTGTATCCATACTTGATACGGATGGATTTATTTTCAAATTTGGGAATAAATTTTTCTTATTTTATAAATATATAATTTTTTATGGTAAGGCACATTTAAATAATGATCTATATGTGTTGGATTACATAAACCATATAATGGAAATCGATAATGAAGTTACTTCACATGACTCATACTGCACCCCACTTTGTAATCACTGAATAGGTCATATAAATGAAAAAATATTGAATAAATTACATCAAGATGGATATTTAGATTATTTTGAACTAAACTCACTAGTTTTATTTCACATGTTTTTATAAGGAAAAATGACCAAAGCCCCATTTAGTGGGAAAAGTGAAAGGGCTAAAGAGCTTCTTGAATTAGTTCAGACCAATGTGTGTAGACCATTTCATATTGAAGTAAGGGGTGGGTACTCATAATTCACAACTTTTATTTATAACATTAGTAGATATGGATATGTCTACTTAATGAGGTATAAGTTAGATTCTTTTGATAAATTCAAGGAATACAATAATGAAGTTGAGAACCAGTTTGGTAAGAATATTAAGAAATTTCACTCAGACCGTGGTGTAGAATATCTTAACCAAGACATCATTGATTATTTATGAGAGTTCAGTATACTATCTCAACTCAATCCACCTTATACGCCTTAGTGGAATGATGTTAGATAAAGGATTAACTACACCATGTTGAACATGGTGAGATAAATAAAGATTCATGTAATTATTCCATTATCTTTTTGGGGATACACATTACAAACTAAAGCATACATACTAAACTGACTGTCAACTAAAGCAACAGATGGTATACCATAACAATTATGGAATGGAAAGAAACATGTGTTGTCTTATTTACATGTGTGGGATTGTGAAGCATTTTTTAAGGACTCTTCAGGAAACAAGCATACATCTCGAGGCACAAAGTGTATCTTTATAGGATATCCCAAAGAAATAAAGGGATACTAACTATATAATTTTTCAGAAAAAAGGTTGTGGTTGAAAAACGTCCCACATTTATTGAGAAGGATATTATCTCTAAAATAGATAGTGAGAGTGAGATAGACTTAGATGAATTCTAAGATCAAGATAAAAAAGAGTTGGCATAGGAACAAATTCCAAAAATCCCCAAGGAAGAAGTTGTTATAGAGACACAAGTACTGCATAGGAGTACTAGAGAGGTTAGAGAACTAGAACAGTATGGTTTTCTAGTCACTGAGGATGGTAACTCATTAATATTTGATAATAAAAATCCTCTAACCTACAAAAAATATTAAGTGGAACAGAAGTTTCCAAGTGTAAAGAATCCATGAATTCTGAAATGGATTCCATGTACCAAAACCAATTATGGATTTTGGTAAATAATCTAATGGATGTAAAGCCTATTGATTGTAAATGGGAATTCAAGAAAAAACTAGACATAGAAGTAAAATTCAGTACCTATAAGGCATGACTAATTGAAAAAGGGTTTAAACAGCGTCAAGACATTGACTATGATGAAACCTTTTTACCAGTTGAAATGTTGAAATACATCAAAATTCTACTTGTCATTATGCCTTACCATGGCTGTGAGATTTGAAAAATGGATATCAAAATAGTCTTCCTTAATAAGAACCTTCAGGAAGATGTTTATATGAAATAGCCCAAAGGAAGTACTATAAAAAAGTCCTTTAACAGTGCTGGCCTTTATCAACACTTTTCTTTAGTGCTGATAAAAGTTACGCTTTATCAGCACTTAAATTTTTTGCACTGATAAAGCATACCCTTTATCAGCGCTTTATTTTTAGTTATGATAAAGGTATCCTTTATTGGCATTTTTTTAGCACTGATAAAGATCCTGAAAAAATTAAATAATTAAATAAATAAAAATAAAAATGAGTTTATTAAAAAATATTAAAAAAATTATCAAATAAATAATTATTGATAAAATTAGATAAATTGATTATACTATATATAAATTATAAATACTAATAAATAGTATATACCAAATATATAGATATATGTAAAATGAAAATTAAACAAATGATGACGCGGGCAGGCGGTGACGTAAGCACGATGCAGACAGGCGATGACGTAGGTAGAATGTTGCAGGCATGATGTTGCACTGGGCTTTCAGGCCATGTTATGGGCTTCATGGACACTAGGCCTACGACCTATGTACTAAATAAATAAGGCTTGATGATTGGGTTATCCCCTTGGGGGTGATTATGGCCTACCTTTCCAGCATGTGTGTGTAGTGTGTGTGTGTGTTTGAATGTAATTATACCCCCAAGCACCTAATATATATAAATTGAGAAAAATATTAAAAATTTTATTAATTAAATAATTATTGATAATATTAACAAATAGTATATATAAAATATATAGATATATATGAATGAATATAAATATGATTTATATAATACAAAATATTTATGTTTTACATTAAATAGTCATATATTTAGTGAAGAATGGATTGTAATTAAAAATTGATATGAATTAAAAATACAAACTAATTGCATCAAGTAATTGACATAATTGAATGTCATTTTATTTTTCAATTTAACATATATTTAACGTGTGTTATATTGATTTCACATATACTTAATTAATGAATATTTATATGCAACGCACACACACAAATATTTATGTAATTAATGAAATCTTATATAGAATTTTCATTATAACATGATACATTTAATATATCATGTCTTCAATCAGTAAATATTATTTTTTTATTTTTAATTTTATTACAATTAGGTATAAATTCATTTTAAATATTTTTTATTTTTTATTTTTTATTTTTTATTTTTTATTTTTTATTTTTTATTTTTTTGGGAATTCAATCAATTTCTATTATTTACTTATATATATTTATTTACTATGTTTTAATATTTTCAATATGAATTAATCTTTATTTCAATATATATCCATATATTTTAATAATTTATATTTAATTAATAAAATATGTCCATTATTTCAATATTGTTAAAGTATACTCATTTTTAATTATTCAATTTCACTCATTTTTAATATGAATTCACTTAAGATTAAATATTCATTGATAATGTTAAAAATATATTTGTAAATAAATGTTTATAAATGAATATATTTATAAATTTATATTTACTATATTTATACATTTATATATTTGTAATTATAAATAAATAAATATAATTTTAAAAAAAGTATTTATACAATTATAAATTAATACTTATATATATTTAAATAATTATAAAATTATAATAAATTTATTTAAATAATGATTATATTTACTATATTTATATTTATATTTATTTATTATATATATATAATTATATAAATATATATAATGATATAAATATTATTTTTTTTAAACGTATTTATATAATTATAAATAAATAATTATATATTTAAATAATTATGTATTTAAATAATCATAAAATTATAATAAATATATTTAAATAATGAATATATTTACTATATTTATATATATATATATTAAATATATATGTAATTATATAAATATATTTATAAAAAATTATTTATAATTATAATTATAAATCCTTTATCAGTGCAGATAAAGATAGAGCTTTATTAGTGCTAAAAAGGTGCTGATAAAATCCATCTTTATTAGTGCTAAAACTTTCTAACTGATAAAGATGGCTTTTATCAGTGCTTATTATTTTATCGCTGATAAAAGGGATCTTTATTAGCGCTTTTTTGAAAGTGTTGATAAAAGTGTCCTGCTATATTTAAATAACCCTAACCAGTCACGATATCTGAATCATTATGTGGAAGCCACCTTCTATCGGCGCTCCTCCTCATTGAATCCAAGCTCGAATCAAGGCTTGAATAATTCCAAGGCTTAAATCCAAGGCTCAAATGATTCAAGGGTCGAACGAATCCAAGGCTCGAACATATTCTAGGTTTGGAAATATCTCTACTTTCTCTCAGATGATGCAAAGCTTCAATCCAAGGTATGTTATTTTCTCCTCCTCACTTATTAATTTCTTGTTTGGCGATATCTATTTGCATTTTTTATCATTATTCTTTCTTTACTATCGGCATATCCCTGTGGTCAACAGTGGAAAATCATATATTCATGCCCCGGAAACTTCACCTCCCTGATCCAGAAAGTGCACTTGGACAACTATAGTAGCTCAAAAACTTGCTTCAAGAGATACTCAAGAGTAAGAATATATTCCTACTTCCATTTAGGAGGATTGTTGATATATTTTGATAAAGAATGAAAAACAGGATCAAGGTTATATCCCCATTCTGACAGGTGATCATTGTCCCATTTAAATATCCACTTTAGTGAAGGCCCATATTTCTTTGAACCTTACAATATCTCATTCATATATTCTAATTAAAACTTGCAAGTAAGTTGAGAGAGAGATCACATTTAAAGATCGTTATTTTCATCAAATTTCCATAGCCACCTAATAGAGAATATCCAAGAGAAATTCTTTCTAGGGGAATCCCAAAGTATAGGAGCATACCCATATCCCAAACCTTCTAAATTCTACTATTATTGAGGCCCTCAATATCCATTCGATGATGGATCAAGAATTTATTGACTCTTCATCATAAGGAGGAGGAAGCTACACTTGGAGGTACATCCCTAAAATATTGTTACTAGTTGTTATTCATTACACAATTATTTATTCTCGCGCTATAGTTTGATAAATGCTTCCCCTTCTAAATTTATCTTGAATACGATAGATATTGGTGACAGTATAGGGAATGACTTAGTGACCAATGTACATGTACAATGGGGTTCTCTTCATTCATTCAGCCTAATGGATGTAGAATCCAAGGGTTATTCTACTCAATTGAGAGATGCCTCCTACCATTGGACTTAGAAAATACTAGTCCTAATGAACATGTGATAGTAATGAACTAGTTCCTTACATAGGATTAATAGTCATAGGTGATTAGGTGAATGATATTGATCATTTCTATAGAGTGATAATTAAGTTGGGACAACACATTAAGAAAAAAATTAAACACATATATGGGAAATCCCCCAAGTATTGATCATTGTTTCTGATAATATTGTATTCATAATATTATATTTTAATTATTACTATTATTTTTTTTGCATCAATTTTAAAAAAACCCAACATTTTTTATTTTTTCAAAATATATATAAAATAACATAAATATAATAATGTGGTGGTAATAGTGAGTGATCCAAAATAAAATCTTTAAGGTAATGACCATGGTCATCAACTATGCCATACTAATTAGGAATATACATATTATTTTTTACCACCCCATAACAGTTGTGTCATATACTCAACCCCATAATCTAATATATACTTCTCTACCACATAATGAAACTCGTTTTAATACTTCTTCTTAAAATTTTAATCCCCTTTAGAGCATTATATATATATATATATATGACTAAAACATAATACATACAATCTAAGTATAATTATAGATGGGTGAAATGAAATACTTATCACAGTGCATTGATTCATACTTTGAGGGTCCATATATATCATAGTGAATAAAATCCAAGGGTTGTTTCATTTAAATATCTAATTTATTATTTTAATTATTAACAATCTCCCCATTCTAATTAGTATAAAATATCTATCAATTTTATCTTTTCATCATAAAAACATATCAACCCACCCTTTTTAAGTTAGTATTTAAAGGTAGCGTTATCTAATATGATCAATTTTTCACTACCAAAAATCAATTTCCTCTTTCAAACACAATTACCATAAATTTTTACTGACCCCAAATTATAATATGGTTCGGCTATTTTTCAATACCTTTGTAAAAATATATCCATCTTTGAAATGATAACCCACTCATTAATACTTCTTAAAAATTACTTCATTTCCTTCATCACACATATAATAAACATTATATATGTTTTACTTTAATCCATCTAAAAACAGATCATTCTTTAATATTGTATTTTATTTCCAACATATTTTAAATGCAAACAATTTATCTTAAGAGATCCACCATTTCTAAAATAATAATTACTGTTTTAACTTGTCAAAAATCTTTAATTACATCAATGTACGTGTCATGTGAGATTAACAACCAATATAAAATATGAAATGATGTTTATTTTTTAAATCCTTAAGTGTGACATTAATAATAAATTCCTCTTACATTTCATTCTTTTTCATATAATACATTTCTAATTCTTTCTTCACATTCATCTATTTTTTTTTAAAAAATAATTTAATAAAAATTACCAAAAAAATATATTTGATTTATGTAAAAGTAGAAAATAAATAAATTAAAACAACATATATATATTACAATAACATTTATTATGAAATATTATAACAAAAATAATCTAAATGAACCTTTTTTTCAAATAATTGGGAAGAATCGTGACCTAATAGTATCTTGGTTAGGTTTTGATACATAGATAGAAATAAAAACAATAGTCAGCAGAAGAGAATAAGTATTCAGAACTCACTAATCTGATGTTAAAGAATATCAAAATAAAAAAATACTTGAATAAGGGGAGATTGCTGGAGGATAAGAGAAGGTCGTCGCTCACTTGGGTGAGGGGAGATTATAGATCATGGGTGAAGGGGAAGAGGGTGGGAGGCTGAGGGTTATGTGAAGAATCTATATCAACGGTTTTTTAAAAACTATTGGAATAAGTTGGGATATACCAACGGATTTTTAAAAATAGTTGGTATAGCATTATATATACCAATTATTTATTTAAACTGTTGGTATAGACTGATTCTAGGAGATCTATACCAATGATTCCTGTAAACTGTTAGTATAGATGCGTGGGGATAGCCCCATTTTCCAGTAGTGGGAGTTGGTGTCTAAGGACTAACTATTTGAACTTTGGTTACATGTATATTTGATGTATTAAATATTAATAAAACTTCTTATTACATATTTTTCATTATTTTATATGACTTTAATATAATAATGTCCTAGAGTATACATCGCATTGATACATTCATAGCGGTTCCCCGTTATGATGAGAAATTTGAAGTGCTATGATGATATTCGTAAATATAGTTTTTCAGTTAGAAAACATACTATGATGTGACACATAGTATATAGACTATCAGGTGCAAGTAATCATAAGCATATGAGGCTTATTCTCATGAAGTTCACACTTGATAATCTCTAAGATGGAAGATTATTAGAATAGATCCGCTAGTAAGAATTCTACATGTTTTGGTGTCATCGAATATTCTTATCTTTGAGCATGTGTAATGGTCCTTAAACATTAATATTATCATTAATTTGTGTCATGAATCACGCACTTATATTTTTTGAAGAAAACTATGATTTCATATGCTCACAGTGAGGTAGGGTACATTGGGTGCCTCACGATTGACATATCATTAATAAATAAGTTCAGGAAAGATTGGTACCTTCAATATTTATGGAATCTGATATCTCTGTCCTTTGATTGGAATAGAACTATCACCCTAAATTACATGTTCCTGGTGTAACGATGTGTTTATTTCAGATAGTAAAAGAAATTCATGTCAAGCATATAGGTTGGTGACATGGATGTGAAACCTATTTGGTGAGATATTGTGACAAAGGGATTATATTACATAGTGAGGGTTCGTATGTGGTTTTCATCATTGCGACATTAAGATCTTTATCTTGGACACCTTGATCAATTTATAGGTATTAATCTTGGATTTTAGGCAAGCCCGCCCAATGCCAATGAAAAATAATTATAGGGGTCACACCCTAAGTGTTTCTGATGATCTTGATTAATTATAATAGTTCAGGGGATGGGGATTACAAAGAAACTATTGTGCCTACAAGTACTTGGGGAGACTCGATCATGAGACCTACTGTGAGACCCCTCAAAGGCGGAACCACTAAGTTACTCCCCGGGGGGATCTGATGATCTTGATTAAATTATATTTGAATTTAATTAATGGAATAAATAATATTCTCAAGACTAAGGAATAATTTTAATCATTTTATTAATCAAAAACATTTATTGATGAATAAAATATTTAAATTAAATATTTATTCAGGAGTTCAGTAAATGCTAGAGAAGTTCGAATGGACCAAGGTTGAGTCCGATGAAAAATATTAATTAACAAGACATTTAAATAATATTTATTATTTCACAAGTTAGTGTGCCACAAAATAATAATATTATTATTATTATTATGTGGAATGGGGTTTATTAAGTAATATTATATTATTTAAGGACCAACATGAAATTAAATAATTTTTTTAACCAAAACCCTAACTTTATAATAGACCATTATATCTATTATGTATTGCATCCAAAATCAAAACTTGAGAATAATTGTGTGCAATGAAACTCTCTCTCAACACCTTCTTTCTCTCTTCCTCTTAAGAACAACAAACACAAGAGAGATACCTTCAATATCGAAGGATGAGAGATCAACACGAATTATGCAAGACAATCAAATCACCACACTAGCACCCAGAGATCGATTGGTGCTTCTCAAAGATCAAAAGAGAATATGTGGATCACTATTAGACGAATTCTTTCATTGGATCCTCATAGTGCAATGAAAAAAGTCCAAAAGGGTATTTTTGGAAAATCGACATCTATTTCACAGAAATAATTCCTAGATCAGGTGTTCATTTCTTCTGATATAAAATAAATTAGTTATAAATTTGATGTGCAAGATCCTCACATGGTGTTTCAGGAAACTCAATATTAAAATATATTTTAATATATCATCCACCACCACATGCTTCCATTGTGACTGAAATCTTCAAGTGGTATCATAGGAAGGGGTTATATAAATAACCATGGACACACAGTTCCTATATAATAATGGAGAGAGGTATGACTTGTAGGCCATCATATTTAATTGGATAATAAATAATTACAAACCCATGTAATATATTAAATTAAAACATTCAACAAATACACACTTGAATCCTCTTGGAGATAACCATAAAAAAATGAATTAATGGAAAATAAATAGCAGAACCAAGAGATACAAGTTTATTATAATAAATTAATTAAGCTTTTAATATTCTTTAAAACCCTTCATAAATTTTCAAACACTTAAAGTGTTAATCGAAGCAATAAGGTTTTAATCCTAAAATTTTCAATTTATTGTAATTCACTTCTTCCTATAATTGGGAAACTATAGGACATGTACTATCCAGCTACACATCGTGTACCTCAGTTTCCATGTATCCGGGTTACACACCCGGGGCTTCATCATGCTGACTTGGTTAGACTACACGACATGTACATGCCACCTACACCCTGTGTATCCACTTGTTGTGTTCCCAATATACTTCACCTAAGTTTTATAATGTATCTCAGTGGGATAACATGACGTGTAAAATCCAACTACATACCATGAATCTCTTATGTCATGTTTCTGCTACTCTCGCCAAATGACTAAGTGTGTATTTCGGATGTAGGAAATGATGAACTACATGACCTTCACACCGCATACATGTCTTGTATATCATAAATACTTCAAGTTTTCAATCTCAAGTGGTTTGACCATGTATTTCATGATTTAAAATGCTAACTAGTGTAGACTACATGTCGTGTACGTTGTATACACACTATGCAATCCAACATACCATGTGTCGAGTTATCCAGTCAACACATGGTGTACACCATGTGTAATAAATGCATGGCATGTTGTGTATCCCGTAGCATACCCAGTGTCACGAACCAGGCCGGGTCGCCATCCGACCCGACGCCCGACCCGGTCCGCGACATGGCCCGAAGGGCATTCCTGATCCCCACGGGCTGGCACAAGTACCTGGGTATCAAACATTACATGGGAACGATTTACCTGAAATAAAAGACAGAAAAACAACTAACCAGATAAATAAACTGAAACTAGAAATAGACAACCAAACGTGCCTTTAAACTATGAACAGGTTTAAAGTCTACAATTAGAACCAATAACTAAAAAGAAAAGATGACAGCATAAACTAAAAATCATACTCAAAACTCCCGGTAAAAGAGAGGCCACATTAGCACCACTCTGCATGAAAAGACCAACTACAACCTGAACCACCATCGCTGAGCACGAAGTCACAACCTGGAATGCAGAAGAAACAGAATCTACATACACCCAAGGGTGTATGTAGGGTGTGAGATAAAAGCCCAGTAGGATGCCACTGAGAAAAGGTTCCATGCATAATTATTAAAAGACAAATACATTTTCAATTTAACAGAATAAAAATAAATAAGTTCTTAAAGAATTTTAATGAAAATAGTTTTTAAGGGGAAACTTCTCTAAAAGGAAAACAACATAAATTAACTTACACATACGCACGCACACCCACACATGCACGCACACACACAAACGCACGCACACACGTACACACGCACACACACTTTTCTTGGTAACCCCAACGTCACACCGTGTGCCGACGGTGAGCAGAAAGCAAAGGAAGAGCACAATACATGGGAGAGACCCTAAAGATACTAGCGAGAAGTGGGACCCTGGAACCTCGTGTCTCGATGAACAATATAGGAATCACAACAAAATATGTTCTCGTGCATGAGACACTAGACAGGGCAACACATCCATAACCTAGTGGTCTCCGATGATCATCCAATGTTTAGTTAGTGTTGTAAACATCAATCCAGCTAAGTGAAACTGGGTCGGAGCCACTCCCGTATCACTAGCTCACTAGTCCTAGTCCGCCCACCTAGTACCCAGGCTTCCCGTTTGTGCTCAAGTAATTCAAAGTTCATTCCACATGTCATAATCATACACTTAAACCCAATAAGATACTACACATGCCAAAACAACCATTTGCACACACAAAAACCATTTGAAATAATACACTCACTAAAAATGTTTTCAAAACACGCTTCACACTATTGACATAATTTAATAAACCATTTAAAAATTTTATAAAACAATAGAAGAAGAGTGTCACATGGTTTTACACACACACACAAAAACATAACTATTTATAAATCCAAAACACATTCTAACATTGCATGCACTCAAATACAATTTAAAGTGTGACCTGTACCACCCAAACAGTTTGATGAAAAACCCGACACTGCATGTAAGATGCTTTTGCACAAACTACACAACTTAACAATCCAAAAATAAAATCTTATGAAACAACTTTAAAGAAGTAACTAGGCATCACCCATTAACCCACTCAAGACCTTCTTTTATGATAAGATGCACACCAAACTATATCAAAAACATGGTTCACACTAATTGCACATCATGACAAGCTAACACTATTTACACAACATAATAAGACAACCACACAATTTAAAAATCACTAACAACTAGATATGATTTTTTAGCAGAAAACACGGACCTGATATAAACATGCTACGAAGAGTTAAAATGAAAATCAAACATCAAAGATCAACTTCGCACAACACATATTAATTAAATAACATGCTAAATTAATTAAACTTGCAAATTGATTAATCAGATAATAATTAAGAGGGGAACCACCTACCTCGATGTTTTTTTTTCAAAAAAAATGTTCGGATCTTCATCCGCACCTAATACGCACCACAATGAAATCAAAAGAACCTAAAGAAGAAATAAAGATAATAATAAGGTATCCATTAAGGCATTGAAATCAAACCGCGAACAAAACTCTAAACGGAAAACAAAGCCCTAAAAAACAGGGGTTTACCGAAAATAAAGGGGACGACGACGGGGTGTCACGACGGGAGGAGGGAAGGACAGCAACGGGGAGGCTGGAGGATTTCTGGGAGAGATGCGGTGTGATGGCAGAAGGCCAAGGGGGGATGGGTGCTTCCGACAGCAATGGGGTTCAGCCGGTAGGAATGGGAGGTGGTCGGACCGGGGGGTTACGCTGGGGTTCGTCGGACCAGGAAAGGGGGGTCGGTGGCTGAGGGAGAGGGGAAGTCAAGGGGACCAGCGGCTGGGGTTCGTTGGAGTGGTGTGCAGCGCCGGAGGGGAGCCGCTTCAGAACAGGAGTGCACCGGCAGGGGGGCTTCGCTCCGGCTAGGGCTCCTCTAGGAGGGAAGAGGGGAGGGTCGGCGAGGGAGGGGGTTGTGCGCAAGGGGGTAGGAGGTGGGTGTGTCGTAACAGGGGGAGGGAGGAAAATGGGGGGTCACGCAACCCTAGCCCCAAAAGGAAAAGAAAATAATAAGAAAATAAAATAAAAAGAAATGAATAATAATAATAATAAAATTAATAAAACAATAATAATTGTAAACTAAAATAGGAATAATAATAATTATTATAATATTCTCAAATAATAATATTATTATTACCATTAAAACAATAAATTTTAATTTTCATCGGACTCTTATTATATTATATTATTTTTATTATAATTTGTATCAGACTCTTATTATATTATATTATTTTTATTTTACGACTCTTAATTTTATTTCTTCATTATTAAATCATTTCATTTAATTAATTGAACATCGACAGGGCATGCAGTGACCAGGAGGGGTCGCGCGACGACTCAAGCGAGGCCGCACGACTTTGACCGAGGCGCGCTGGACGCATTCAAGGTCAAAACACACGTTTTTAAATAAGAACTCAAAAGTTTTATGTCGGGACTCAACCCGAACAACCTGATGCCCAAATATTTAATTAACAAAACAAATTAGAAATGACGGGTGTGACAATTCTCTCCACCATAAAGCTTTTCATCCCCAGAAAGCCACAAACAGAACCAAACCCCACAGCAGAAAACCACACTCCCTTAAGGTTCAAAGGGGATCCCCACAAACACCAAGCAAATAGAGGAAAAAGTATCGTGCTCAGAGAAAGTGACTCAAAGACAACTTCGAGAAACTCATATAAAGATTTTCTGATATGTGTTTCCTGCCCCAAAGATCTAGAATGCCTCCAGTTGATTGTTTTAGAAAACGAACTCTTGAACCCACAGAAACCAACCTTACAAACTGAAACACCTCAAGCACTATTAAACGAAAACCACAGCATTTGGCTAGAATGAACAAACAAGTTCAAACCACATCATTTGTCTGGAATGAACAACGAGACCAACCACAACCAAGAAACACCCTTATCACCTATCGCAAACTCATCTTTAGAAACAGAACCAAAAGGTCAACATGGGGAAGCCCAAGGTGCTCCCCACCATTAAGAACCTACTAACACCCAGGACGAGACTGGAAAACCAACATGGGGAGGTCCGGGCGGACTCCCCACCATTAAGGAAAGGCCAACATCGATTTATTCTAGAGACATTCATGCGAGACCCATCGTGGGTCTCCCCACCATTAGGACTGACAGAAGGTACAAAACTTTGAAAATTCTCCAACGGTGACCAAACACCCCACCACAAGGGGCAGGGAGGGAGGGGCCTGACTACCGGGGCTTCAAAAGCATAACCCAAGACAAACCAGCATTTCCACATTCTTGGATGAGCATCATTCCAACTATGAGACCGACTTACCCAACATCCTCCCATAAGGACCACTAAAGCGATTGCATCCAGTGGGACGCAACCCCCAAGACTTTAAGGCACGAGACGAACACGCCTCCACATGGTCACGAAAACCTTATGCAACCAGACGGCTCATTCGGAGCAGAACAACCATAGAAACAATTTAAACTGACTCTACTTTTAACACTGATGACAGAAATAAAGTTGGGGTCTCATACACTCTCGGGGTTTCTGACCACGCACCAGCTTCACTCTGAGGCCTATGGCTGGAGCCCTGATGTTTGAAGCATCTCCTGCCTCACAGTCATGCATTTAAGACTCCTGAACATAGCTTCTCCTTTTGGTGTCACATGAAACCACACTGCAACCGAGGCAACACCAGAAAACACAACACAATACGACATCCAACTGATCATACACGGAACATTCACCAACAAAAGAGCTAAAATGGTGCATGCGCATCACCCTTTGTCACACTGGATGAGAACACGACACCACAAATCGTCACCTGAACATGACCATTTCTATTAAGAGGAACATTATACGGAGAGGGACTTCAAATTGAGTCTTAAACAACACGTGACTCCTGCAATTGATCGTAGCATCCCCATGTGACTAGGTCTGCCACACTAGTGGCCTAACGTAGACCATTTCTTAAATGAAACCAACAAAGGACCAAAGGTCATTTAGAATAGTGTCACGCCCCGACCACTCTAGGCTACTTCCACATTTTCCCCACTGGAATCACCTTTACCGTTTCCAAACAGAACTTTCAAATTAATGAGGTCAAACTTCACCCTTGACAATAAAAGAGAACTTACACTGCAAGACGTCACCGAACATGACCCTTTCAACCGATGAAAATACTAAAAAGCCCTTTAAGACACTGGTCAACACTGATAATTCTGAACCACCTTCACCCTTCCCTGCTAGATTTCCTTTCTCCATTTCCAGGGGAAACCTTCAAACGCAACGATGTCAAATTTCATACCCGAAAACTAAGACAGATCAAAGAAACCAAAGCTCCTATCAATTTCCCTCGTGCCTGTCATCCCGTTGTGAGAGGATCTGCTTAGTTGTAAAAAGGAGAGGTGGGTTCAATTCTAGAATCCAAGAAGATATTCCTCTAATCAACTGGAGGGTCGGCCAACGGCGATTTTCCTGTGGCCGCACTTCAATCACATGTCAATGATATATGGGGGGCGTGCACTTGTCAAGAAAGGAAAACATGGACCCAATCAAAATGTTCCAATGGCCAAGAAATTTCACAAGCGAACGCTAAACGTGCAAGGGAAAGCACTGCAAGGGATTCCCAAATCACTTTTCAAAAGAGACCATTAACCACATGCTTTCACACCAACTGACCAACAAGAATTCAAACTCAAGACACAAATCAGTCAAAAAGGATTCTCGGCTTGAAACACTTCACATCCAACCTTTCAAAAATACTACGACACACCACACAATCACCATTTACTAAAACACCAAAAAAAAATTTAACAAAACATTTTGAAAATAAGCCAAGCTAGTGGGTTGCACAAACACCAATGGTGTCCCATGGGCCAAGCACATGCATGTTCCCGTGCCACACCGGCACCCACCTCATATCCATCCAGGCACTCATCCACTCATGCCATTAACCCTTTCTCTTTCCCATATACATTCATGCATGTGGTTTCCCATGAGAACACCGAGGATCAAAACTAAACCTTTCCATTTTTTTCAAAACCAAAACATCCAACCCACACTTTTCAAACCTCATACCTCATTTTCTTTTTAAAGTACTTTATCTCAAAACATTTTCCAAAACAGTTTCCAAGACCAAATCATTTTAACTAAAAAACCAAAAGTCAACAATTCCAAAACAAAGAAACGAGGAATAGTGCAAGAGAAAACTAGTGCCAACGGGTGACTGGAACATATGGTTGGTGGCCATACGCCAATCACAACACTGTCATGGAGGGTATTCTAGGAAAGCATCCCTAGCTCTGCATGGCTTGCCAGACCCTACAAGCTTACTAGGACCACTGACCTTACCCTTTTTTCATTTCCCTTAGACAATATTAACCGCAAGGACCAAAAACTCAGATAAACCTCAACATACTTTGGTAACTTGAGTCCCGCCACGAGGTGTGCTGGCCAGACACCTTACTCAAAGCCAGGATGTCGAGTCCCGACAACCGTAACTCAAGTCTATCGTGACTCTATCCCAAAAGAAAACGACCCAAGAGAGAAAACCTACTCCTCTAATACCATTTTGTACGAACCAGGCCGGGTCGCCATCTGACCCGACGCCCGACCCGGTCCGCGACATGGCCCGAAGGGCGTTCCCGATCCCCACGGGCTGGCACAAGTGCCTAGGTATCAAACATTACATGGGAACGATTTACCTGAAATAAAAGACAGAAAAACAACTAACCATATAAATAAACTAAAACTAGAAATAGACAACCAAACGTGCCTTTAAACTATGAATAGGTTTAAAGTCTAAAATTCGAACCAATAACTAAAAAGAAAAGACGAAAGCGGAAACTAAAACTCATACTCAAACCTCCTGGCAAAAGAGAGGCCACATCAGCACCACTCTGCATGAAAAGACCAACTGCAACCTGAACCACCATCGCTGAGCATGAAGGCACAACCTAGAATGCAGAAGAAATAGAATCTACAAACACCCAAGGGTGTATGTAGGGTGTGAGATAAAAACCCAGTAGGATTCCACCGAGAAAATTTTCCACGCATAATTATTAAAAGACAAATACATTTTCAATTTAACAGAATAAAAATAAATAAGTGCTTAAAGAATTTTAATGAAAATGGTTTTTAAGGGGAAACTTCTCTAAAAGGAAAACAACTTAAATTAACTTACACACATGCACGCACACCCACACACACACGCACACACACAGACGCACGCACACACATACACATGCACACACACTTTTCTTGGTAACCCCAACGTCACACTGTGTGCCGACGATGAGCAGAAAGTAAAGGAAGAGAAAAATACATGGAAGAGACCCTAAAGATACTAGCGAGAAGTGGGACCCTAGAACCTCGTGTCTCGATGAACAATATAGGAATCACAACAAAATACGTTCTCGTGCACGAGCCACTAGACATGGCAACACATCCATAACCTAGTGGTCTCCGATCATCATCCAATGTTTAGTTAGTGTTGTAAACGTCAATCCAACTAAGTGAAACTGGACCGGAGCCACTCCCGTATCACTAGCGCACTAGTCCTAGTCCGCCCACCTAGTACCCAGGCTTCCCGTTTGTGCTCAAGTAATTCAAAGTTCATGCCACATGTCATAATCATACACTTAAACCCAATAAGATACTACACAAGCCAAAACAACCATTTGCACACACAAAAACCATTTGAAATAATACACTCGCTAAAAAAGTTTTCAAAACACGCTTCACACTACTGACATAATTTAATAAACCATTTAAAAAGTTTATAAAACAATAAAAGAAGAGTGTCACATGGTTTTACACACACACAAAAAACATAACTATTTATAAATCCAAAACACATTCCAACATTGCACGCACTCAAATACAATTTAAAGTGTGACCTGCACCACCCAAACAGTTAGATGAAAAACCCGACACCGCATGTAAGATGCTTTTTCACAAACTACACAACTTAACAATCCAAAAATAAAAGATTATGAAACAACTTTAAAGAAGTAACTAGGAATCACCCATTAACCGACTCAAGACCTTCTTTTATGATAAGATGCACACGAAACTATATCAAAAACATATTTCACACTAATTTTACATCATGACAAGCTAACACTATTTGCACAACATAATAAGCCAACCACACAATTTAAAAATCACTAACAACTAGATATGAGTTTTTAGCAGAAAACACAGACCTGATATAAACATGCTACCAAGAGTTAAAATGAAAATCAAACATCAAAGATCAACTTCACACAACACATATTAATTAAATAACATTCTAAATTAATTAAACTTGAAAATTGATTAATCAGACAATAATTAAGAGTGGAACCACCTACCTCGGTGTTTTTTTCCCAAAAAAATTGTGTGGATCTTCATCCGCACCTAATATGCACCACAAAAAAATCAAAAGAACCTAAAGAAGAAATAAAGATAATAATAAGGTATCCGCTAATGCATTGAAATCAAACCATGAACAAAACTCTAAATGGAAAAAAAATCCCTAAAAAAACAGGGGTTTACCAAAAATAAAGGGGACGACGGTGGGGTGTCACGATGGGAGGAGGGAAGGAAAGCAGGGGGGAGGCTGGCGGATTTTCGGGAGAGATGCAGTGTGACGGTAGAAGGCCAAGGGGGGGGGGGGGCTGGATGCTTTTGATAGCAATGGGGTTCGGCCGGTAGGAATGGGAGGTGGTCGGACCGGGGGGGTTTCGCTGGGGTTCACCGGACCAGGCAAGGGGGGCCGGCAGTTGAGGGAGAGGAGAAGACAAGGGGACCAGCGGCTGGGGTTCGTCGGAGCGGTGTGCAGCGCCGGAGGGGAGCTGCTTCAGAACAGGAGTGCGCCGGTAGGGGGGCTTCGTGCCGGCTAGGGCTCCGCCAGGAGGGAAGAGGGGGGGGTCGGAGAGGGAGGGGGTTGTGCGCAAGGGGGTTAGGAGGCGGGTGTGCCACGATGGGGGGGAGGAGGAAAATGGGGGTCGCTCAACCCTAGCCCCAAAATGAAAAGAAAATAACAAGAAAAGAAAATAAAAAGAAATTAATAATAATAATAATAAAATTAATAAAACAATAATAATTGTAAAATAAAATAGGAATAATAATAATAATGATAATATTCTCAAATAATAATATTATTATTACCATTAAAACAATAAATTTTAATTTTCATCGGACTCTTATTATATTATATTATTTTTATTTTACGACTCTTAATTTTATTTCTTCATTATTAAATCATTTAATTTAATTAATTGAACATTGACAGGGCATGCAGTGACTAGGCGGGGTCGCGCGACGACTCAAGCGAGGCCACACGACTTTGACCGAGACGTGCTGGACGCAGTCAAGGTCAAAACACATGTTTTTAAATAAGAACTCAAAAGTTTTATGTCGGGCCTCAACCCGAACTACCCGATGCCCAAAGATTTAATTAAAAAAACAAATTAGAAACGACGGGTGTGACACCCAGGTGCATCATACTAGGGTACATGACATGTACTCCAACTACACACCATGTAACTCTGTATTACCGACCAAAAATATGGAAATTCCTGATGGAATCTTCGGTCATTCTTCATCTGTTCTTAGACCTTTCAGAAAATGAAACACTGAAGGAACATGATTAATATTTCAATAGCATGTCAATTCAAAACGAATTAAATAATGAATAATATGAAATGAAAGTTCAACCATGATTACGTATGGATCAACAATTAAATAAATAATTATAATTTTAAACATTAACCCTTTGATACCACTTGATGGTTCTAGGTGCAGTAGAATCATGTTGTGGTTTACGATATATTAATATTTCTTTTAATATTGAGTTGTTCGAAAACCCCAAGCGAGGATCTTGCACATTAAATTTATAATTAATTTATTTAATATCAAAATAAATGAATACCTGATCTAAGAATTATTTCTTCAATGTAAATGTCGATCATTCGAAAAAGACCCTTTCTGATTACTTTCATTGCTCTATGAGGATCTAATGATAGAATCCCTCTAGCGGTGATCAACACGTGCTCTTTTGATCTCTGAAAAATGTTAATTTATCTCTGGGTGTTAACACGATGAATCGATTCTCCTACGTTATTCGTGTTGATTGCTCTTCCTTTGATATTAAAGGGATCTCTCTTGTGTTACTCATTCTTGAGAGGAAGAGAGAGAGGAGCAGTTGAGAGAGAGTTTCGTTGTGCACAATGATTCTCAAGTTTCAATTTTAGGATGCAATACACAATAGACACAACCATCTATTTATAGAACTATAGTTTAGGTTAAAATGTTATTTCATTGCATGGAGGCCCTTAAATAATATTATAATATTTAATAAACCCCATGCCACATAATATTATTATTATTATTATTATTATTATTATTATTTTGTGGTACATTCCAACTTGCACAATAAAAAATATTATTTAACCGGGTTATTAATTAATATTTTTCATCAGACAATGTCTTGATCCGTTCAAACTCCTCTAGCATTTGTTGGATACTAGAATAAATATTTAATTTAAATATTTCATTCATCAATAAGTATTTTCAATCGATAAAACGTGAATAAAATTATCCCTCAATCTTGAGAATAATATTTATTCAATTAAATAAATTCAAATAGAATTTAATTGAGATCATCAGAAACACTTAGTGTGTGACCCTCTATGATTCTTTCTAGTTAGTATTCAGTGGGCGTTCCTAAGGTCCAAGATTATTGTCTATCAATGGGTTAAAGAACCCAAGAGAAATAAGTTAATATCACAATGATGATAACCACATATTAATGGTCATTATGCAATATAATCCCTTTATCATAGTATCTCATCAAGCATGTTGCACATTTGTGTCACCAACCTATATGCTTGACTAAAATAAACACATCGTTACACTGTGGACATGGAATTTAGGGTGACATCTCTATTCCAGTCAAAGGGCCAAGATATCAGCTTCCATAAAGATGGAAGGGACAAATCCTTCTTCAACTTATCCATAAATAACATTTTAATCGTGATGCACCCAATATACCCTACCTCAACGTGAACATATGGAGACATAATTTTCATTATAAAATCTAATTGCGTGAGTCATGACATAAATTAATGATAATTTTAAATCTAAAGACCATTACACATGCTTGCAGTTAGGAATATCTGATGACACTAAAACATGTGGAATTCCTACTAGCGGCTATGTTCTCATAATCTCCCATCTTGGATATTACCAAGTATGAACATCATGAGAAGAATCCTCGTCCTCTTATGAGTACTCTCACCTAATAGTCTATATACTATGTGTCCCATCATAGTACATTGTCCAGATGTATAACTATATTTAAGAATATCATCATAGCACTTCAAGTTTCTCATCATAGTGGGGAACTGTTATGACCTTATCAGTGTGACGTATACTCTAGAATATTATTTCATTAAAGTCATGAATAATAATGAACAATATATAATAATAAGTTTTATTAATATTAAATACATAGAATATACATGTAATCAAAGTAAAAATAGTTGATCCTAGGATACCAACTCCAATAAACTCTAACTTGGACTAGATCCAACCACCTGCGACTTTCAGTCTACTAGACCTCACATGATAATCATGTTTCTGCTGAGTCAAGGATTTAGTTAAGGGGTCCGCCACATTGTCTTTTGTAGAAATAATTCTTACCACAAATTTACATATCTAAGAAAAATCCCTCAAGAGATGATACTTCCAACATATGTGCTTCGTCCACTGATGTGGCCTTGGATATTTTGCAAGAGCCACTATTGCAGTATTATCATAGTAGAGTGTAATAAGATCTTTACTTTCAGGCACCACATCAAGATCTTGAATGAAGTTTTGCATTCATACTACTTCTTTAGCTACCTCAAAAGTCACAATATACTCAAACTCTATTGTAGAATCTGCGACCACATCATTCTTTGAGATCTTCCAACTCAAAACACATCCATTAAAAGTGAATATGTATCATGTTTGTGACTTCATGTCATCTTAATCAGTTTAGAAACTATCATATGCATATCTTCTGATGACTAGTTCCTCATCTCCTCCATAAACCACGAACATATCCTTAGTAAACCTCAGTTACTTAAGGATAGTCTTGACTGCCATCTAATGGCAGTCACCTAGGTCGACTTGATATCTTCCTACTGCACTTAATGTGTAGGTGATATCTAGCCAAGAACATAGCATGTCATACATGATTGACCCAATAGTTGATGTGTATGTAAACCTTGTCATTCTATTTCTTTCCTCGTGTGTCTAAGGACACATTTTCCTAGAAAGATGAATGTCATGTGACGTTTCCAACAATCCCCTCTTTGATTTTTTTCATATTGAATCTCTTTAGTATCTTGTCAATTTGTGTACTTTGAATTAGGTTGAGAAACCTATTGGATCTATCATTATGGATCATAATCCAAAGAATATATGTTGTCTCACTCAAGTCCTTCACAGAGAAGCATTTATTCAACCATACCTTAACAGACTGTAATACTGATATTTCTTTTCCAATGAGTAATATGTCATCAACATATACTATTAAGAAAATGATTGTACTCCCACTAAACTTTTTATAGACACAAGACTCACACTCATTCTTAATGAAACCAAATTATTTTATGGATTCATCAAAATGAATGTCCCATGACCTAGATTTTTACTTCAATCACTAAAATAATTTTTGAGATTTTCATCTTGTTGGCATCCTTTGGAGTCACAAACCCTTTGAGTTGTGTCGTATAGAAATATTCCTAAAAGTTCCTGTTAAGGAAGTCTATTTTGACATTAATTTTCCAAATCTTATAGTCATGGTAAGCCTCAATGGAAAGTATAATTCTGATGGATTTCAACATTTCAAATGGTAAAAAGGTTTCATCATAGTCAATGCCTTGATGTTGTTTCAACTGTTTTGCAACCTTTCATGCTTTATAGGTACTGAATTATCCTTCCATGTATAGTTTATTCTTGAATACCCATTTAGAACCAATAGGATTTACATATACTAGAGGATCTACCAAAATCCATAATTGGTTTTGGTACATGGAATTCATTTTCGAATTCATAGATTCTTGCCACTTGGCAACATCTGTGCCACTTACTTCTTCCTTTTAGGTTAGAGGATCATTATTATCAACTAATAATGAGTCACCATACTTGGTGATTAGAAAACCATATTATTCTGGTTCTCTAACCTCTCTAATACTCCTATGCAGTACTTGTGTATCTGGAATAACTTCTTCTTCCATAGGGCTTTGTGGAATTTGTTCTTATGCCAACTCTTGTGTATCATGAGCCTGGACTTCATCGAATTCTATCTCGTTCCCACTATCTCTTTTAGAGATAAGATCCTTCTCAATAAATTTGGGTCATCTATCAACCACAACCTTTTAGTCTGAAGGATTGTATATGTAGTATCCCTTTATTTCTTTGGGATGTTCTATAAAGATACACCTTATGCCTCCAAGTGCAAGATTATTACCTAAAAACTACTTAACAAATGATTCAAAACCCCACACTTGTAAGTAAGAAAACAAAATTTTCTCTCCATTCGATAATTGGTATGGTATACTATCTGTCACTTTAGTTGGCACTTAGTTTTCTACATATGTTTTTGTTTGTAACATGTATCCCCAAATGGATTATGGAAGACTCGCATGACTCATCATTGATCCCACCATGTCCAAAAAGGTTTGGTTCCTCTTTTCTCTTACACCATCCCACTAAGGATTATAAGGAGGAGTGAGTTTAGATAGTATCTCAAACTCCCATAAATAATCAATGAATTCATTATTAATATATTCTCCACCACAGTCTGAGTGGAGTTTCTTAATCTTCTTACCAAGATGGTCCTCAACTTCATTCTTGTATTCCTTGAATTTATCAAAAGAATTTGACTTATACCTAATTATGTAGACATATCCATATCTACTAAAATCGTTAGTAAAAGTTATGAAGTATGAGTACCCACCCATTGCTTCAACATGAAATGGTCTACACACATCGGTATAAACTAATCCAAGAAGATCTTTAGCCCATTCACCTTTCCCACTAAATGGGGATTTAGTAATTTTTCCTTATAAACATGTGTGACATACACCAAGTGGTTTTAGTTCAAAAGAATCTAAATATCCATCTTGATGTAATTTAGTCAATAATTTTTCATTTTTATGACCTAACTGATAATGTCAAAGTTGGGTGTGGTATGATTCATGTGAAGTAACTTCGTTATTGATTTCTATTACTTGATTCATGTAATCCAACACATAAAGACCATTATTTAAATGTGCCTTACCAAAAAATGCTATCTTCATAAAAGAAGAAACATTTATTCCTAAATTTTAAAATAAATTCATTTGTATCAAGTCTAGATACAAAAATAATGTTTTGGTAATGGATGAAATATAATAACAACCCTTCAAAACCAAGATCAATTTGGTCGATAATGTGAGGTTGTAGTCCCTGATAGTTACAACAATAAGTTTATCTCTACTGGTTGCTCGTAGATCTACCTCTACTTGATCGATATTTCTGAATCTACTTGATTCCTATATTTGAATATATATGTGATCACCGTAATCTTTATCTAATACCCAATTTGTAGAAACAGATAAATTTCACTTGATAAAAAACGTACCTGAAGCTTCCCCTTTCTTTAGCTGGGTATAGGTTTTCTTCCAGTGGCCCTTCTTACCACATGCGAAATAGATAAAATCTTTTTTTTTACTTTCCTCTTGATCTTCCTATTCTTGGTAGGGTGTGAGGAAACTTTGGAATTAGAGCTATTCGCTTTCCCTTTCCGTCTGTTCACCATAAGGATAGAAGGCTTTTCGCACTTTGTATCCTTATCTACTTGGAGAAGTAGAGTAAGTAGATACGGAATAGACTTCTCAATGTTGTTCATATTAAAATTTACAACAAAGCTGGAGAAGCTCTGAGGGAGTGATGTAATAATGAGATCGGTGCCCAGTTCTTTGGGGAGTTTTAGCCCTAGAACTTTTAGGTACTCAATATAGCCAATGAACTTAACTACATGAGGCCCAGCTGGTGAATACTCCACAAAGCTTACTCTGAAAGAGTTATTTGGAAATATGAAATCGTTCTTGTCTAACTCTCTCCTAGTATAAACCTTAGAGGTGCTCAAGCATGTTATATGCATCCATGTTTTCATGAAGCTTCATGAGTTCAATAGACATAGATGAAAGCATCAAACATTGAACATTAATTATTTCGTTCAAATGTTTTTCGTAGACAAGAAAATCTTCATCACTCGCCTTCTTGGCAGGTGGATCATGCATTGAGGATTCTGACATGTAAGATTTCTATTCATGGTGTATCATAATCTGAAATTTCCTAAACCACTTTTGGATGTTACTACTAGCAAGGAGGTTGTCTTTATCCCAAATTGATCGTAGGAATAGTGTGGATGATGATCTTTCCATTTTATTCTAAAATTAAAGAGTAGATTATTAGTACTTTATCTTGATTACAAATTATGTGAGAAATAATAAATTAATTAATTTTTTTAATTAAATATCCCACTATTTTATCAAGTCTTAATAGCACTCACCATTGAACTCAGAGTGTATAGTTTCTAAGACATTATAATGGTAAGGATCCCCATTACTTTTCTTAATGAATCATACTTTGTCCATGAAAACCATAAGAAAGTAATTAGGTAGGCGTTCTGGCCAACTGTGGGTTTGCAACTCCTTTATCTATTGAGTGGATTCTCTTATCCTGAAAACCTGACTTGGATTGGCTCAACACTTGCCTCCAAATTTGTATTGAACATACTTTTACTGCTAAACTCAATACAAGTTTGGTTAAGTCAACCCAAAACCCTCATGAGAACTCCACAATAAAAGTTAGTGTCCAAAAATTTGGCCATGTACTACACTTAACTCTATGGTTTTATTCCCAATCAAGTAATGGAAGACTTAGTCTAACTTAAAAATAGGTTGATGGACTTTGATTAGTTATGCATAAATTTTATCTTGTTTTATCATTTACATTTCTTGTTAATATTAAGTGGATGTTACATAATTAATTAACCATGCTGGATAAAACATTTACGTATAATCCATTTATTTAAATTCTATCTTTGCACATTAATTCATTTATTTATGTGATCACGGTCTTTCATCCATAAAATAAATAATGCATAGACAAATAAATAAATGAACCGATCATGAGTTTATCTAACAATTGATTTAATGAGCGTATATTAAATCAACCTTTGACCAAGGAAAAATAACTCTTCTTACCAGTCTTAACATGAGTTACAGCATTACACATGTCCGCCTATGTGTCTCCTGTGTTGACATCATTATGGTTGTGTCTTGAACCGCCTACATGCGCCTTGAGAAGTACCATTAATTACATGTATTTATAACTCACATGCAAGTGAGGGGAACCAAAGGATTGGTTAAGGAGGATTAGAGAAATAACCATGGACATGAATTCCCTACATAATAATGGAGGGATTGATGACTCTCAAATCATCATATTTAATTTAATAATAAATAATTACAAACTCATGTAATAAATTAAATTAAAACATCCAATATATACACAGATCTTGATCAAAATCATAAATAGTCATACATACAACGTATACAAAAAAGTAAATGACTAACATTTATTTCTTATTCATTATTTATTAATAAAATAAATTCTCTTGCATTAATTAATTAATTCTATTTTATCTTAATGACCATTTGAATCCTCTTGGAGATAATTATCATAAAGGTATTAATTACAAATAAATGATAGATTCAATAGTTGCAGATATATTACAATAAATTAATTGATCATTTAACATTTTTTAAAGTCCTTATTAAATTTTCAAACACTTAAAGTGTCAATATAATGTTGCAATTATCAATTTAATGTAATTTAATTATTCCAGTAATTTAGAGACTACATGGCATGTACTACCCAGCTACACGCCATGTGCCTTGATTGTCGTGTATCTGGCTTACATGTTTGGGGCTTTGGCATGTTGACTTATCCAAAATACACAGCGTGTACATGTCAGCTACACCTCGTTTATCTGCTTGTTGTGTGTCCGAGATACTTCGTCTTGGTCTTCAATGTGTATTTGTAACACCCCAAAAATTTAAAGGGTTAAAAGGCTTAATGATATGACTCATGTCAACAAGGTACACATTTATTTTTGAGATCCTACCAAATTAGAACTTCATATTTAAACATGCTTGTCCTGGAGTAGTGGTCAGGATGGGTGACCTTTTGGGAAGATTCTCAGGGTGTGTGTGAGTGAGAACAAAGCACACTAGAAAGAACATGTGTTGGCCTGTGAGGATAGTCAATAGTTTGATGACCCATTCGGGCATGTGGGTGGGCCCTAGGGAGGGGACCACATGTCTGTGAAGAAACTAGTGGTACTTGGAGGGCTAGGACCTGACAGCCATGTTAAGGTGGAGTGCTTGTGCTGTTAGCAGGGCCCAGTTGTTACATTGGAATCAGAGATGAAACCCAACCTTAAATATGGTGGCACTGCCTAGGTTAAGATGTAGGGTCTAAAATGAAGACGTTGTTCTCTGAAAGGGGGAGTGAATGTAACACTCTAGAAATTTAAAGGGTTAAAAGGTTAAATGATATGACTCATGCCAACAAGGTGCACCTTTATTTTCGAGAGCCTAACTGATTAGAACTTCACAGTTAAGAATGTTTGACCTAATTGGACTTTAGGTACATTCAATAGTTTGATGACCCGTTCGGGCATGTGGGTGGGTCCCAAGGAAGGGACCATGTGTATGAGGGGAAACTGGTGGTACCTGAAGGGCCAGGACCCGACAGCCATGTTAAGGAAAAGTGCTTGTGCTGTCAACGGGGCTTGGTTGTTACATTGGTATCAAAGCTGGAACTCAACCTTAAGTGTGGTGGTGCTTCCTAGGTTGAGATGTAGGGTCCACAATGAGGACATTGTGCTCTAAAAGGGAGAGTAAATATAACACTCCAGAAATTTAAAGGGTTAAAAGGTTAAATGATATGAATTGTCCCAACAAGATACACCTTTCTTTTCGAGAGCATACCTGATTAGAACTTCACGGTTAAGCATGTTTGACCTGATTGTCCTGTAGGAATAGTCAATAGTTTAATGGCCCGTTCAGGAATGTGGGTGGGCCCTAGGGAGGGGACCACGTGTCTGAGGGGAAACCAGTGGTACCTGGAGGGCCAAGACCCGACAGCCATGTTAAGGAGGAGTGCTTGTGTTCTCAGCAGGGCCCAGTTGTTACATTGGTATCAGAGCTGGAACACATCCTTAAGTGTGGTGGCACTACCTAGGTTGAGATGTAGGGTCCACAATGAGGACATATTACTCTAAAAGGGGTAGTGAATGTAACACTCTAGAAATTTAAAGGGTTAAAAGGTTAAATGATATGACTCGTGTCAACAATGTGCACTTTCTTTTCAAGAGCCTACCTGATTAGAACTCCACAATTAAGCATGTTTGACCTGGAGTAGTGATCAGGATGGGTGACCTTCTGGGAAGACTCTCTGGGTGTGTGTGAGTGAGGACAAAACACACTAGAAAAAACATGTGTTGACCTGTGGGGATAGTCAATAGTCTGATGGCCCATTTGGGAATGTGGGTGGGCCATAGGGACGAGACCACCACTACTGGAATTTCGGCTATTTGCGATGGGTTATTTGTGACGGGATCCCGTCGCAAAAACTCTTTTTTGACAGGTTCCCATCACAAATAGCCCGTTGCAGAAAACGGCATCACAACTAGTATTTTTTGCAACGGGCCCGTCGCAAAAAATACTACTTGTGATGGGAAGAGGTCTCGTCACATATAGATCTCCAATTAAATACATTATATATACAAGAACCTGTTGTGATAGGCCCATCACAAAAAGTATTTGCGACGGGATGACGCACCGTCGTAAATAGCCTTATGTTATAAACCTGTTGCGACGGGCCCATCGCAAAAATGTTTTTGCAACGGTAAAGTAACCCATCACAAATAAGCTTTAAAATATATATATATATATATATAATCTATTTGTGACGAGGTCCCATCGTAAAAGTTCCCGTCGCAAATACTTAATAAAATTAAAAATAATAATATAATTACGATTAATGAAAAAATAATATTAATATTATTAAAATAATAAAAATAATAAAAATATTAAAATTCTCAATATTTTCAAATACTTAATAAAATAAAATAAAATATGATTAATGAAAAAATAATATTTATATTATTAAAATAAAAAAATAACAAATATTAAAATTCTCAATATTCATAAAAAAATATAAAAAATCATAAATTATTATTATTATTATTAGTAAAATAAACAAAAATTAAAAAATATAATACTAATAATAAATAAAAAAAATATTTAAATGTTAAAAATAATAAAATAAATAAATTATGTAATATTTGCACCAATATAAATGACAAAAACTATAAATAGTTCATATTACAACAAATGTTCAATTCAAATGTTTTTAACAGAACAAAAAAATCATTGGGGATAGTCTTCTGGAGGAGCTAGAGGAGCTGGAGGAGATGGTGGAGGAAATCTCATCCCTAAACTACGAGTTAGATGGTGTATGTACTCTATCTGCTTGTGCTGCTACTGCTGCCATCGATGCATGTTCTCCTCGTGTTGTTAACGCATCTCTTCTTGCTACTTCTGCAAACTCTCTATAAGCTCAGTTTGAGCTCGCAGCTACTCCTGATACTGTGAGCCAGAAGATGATTCCTCTCCACGAGCTCCTCTTGAGTTGGACGCCGACATCTCAGTAGTACCATAATAAGTCCCATGAGTCAAATGAGAGTTGATACCAAGTACTCGGCCCTTCTCGAAGTCATACTGGGTCGCCTGCATCCATGCTGCCTCATCAAAATGGTGGGCACTAGTCTGATCAGCCGTCTCGGCCTTACTCTCATCCCGTGTCTGAGAGGTCGCGGCCTCATATGACTCCTTCAGTTTCAATTTGAAATTAATATAGTGAAAATATTATATGTAGTTAATTTTCAAACTGAAAAATAAATAATATTGACCACAATCTGATGCTGGCAATCACCTCTAATCTCTCCAGTGGCTGGATCACTGTACATCCTTTAATAAACGTCATACTCCATAATATCGGGATTCTCGATTATCTATATGAATATAAAATAAACTTTTTATATTTAATGTTATATAAAATATTTAAAAAATATACTTACCAGATGCTCTTTATGCGTACTGAATATACGGCTACCAGCTCGATGTGTCACCTCCTGTCTCCCCCGGTTTTATTGGCCCAATGAAGATCTCCTCTGAAATCCGTCACTCAACCAGTGTGAACATAATTCATCCCAAACATGAGATAAAATGTACTCTGGTTGGTGGGATCTACATGACTCATAAAATATTATCACTCCTGCTTTCTTAATGGTTTTCCTTCTTAAATTATGCAAAAACTGATAGAAATGCTCACGCATAGACACCTCTCATGCCTCGTGGATAGCGCCATGCATGATATCATCGATGGGATACCATAAACCGTACAAATAATTTATAATATCAAGTTATTAATGAAATAAATTTATAAATAAATATTATTTATTTATTTACCAGCCAATGGTTGAACATTCCAAGCTGCACATCAACGGAAATCTGTTCTCATGTGATCCATGACTGAAAAAAAAAAATTGCGCAAGATATCGCTCCCCTATCCAACAGCTACATGTGAAAAACTGTGGAAAATAACAAATAATCAAATAATTATTATATAAATAAATTAATGAAAGCTAACTAAAATACACAGGTTACCATACCTCCGCGTGTGTGGATCAAAACCAAGATGTGGACGTCACTCGGGGATAGGGTCAGGAATCATCAGTCATACAAGACCGCACCCCCTCCGCGTACCCCCTAAACCGCCAGTAGGTTGAGGGTCAGATAATACCAAATCCTACTCATCTAAAGGTAGTTCAGCCTCCTCCAACTCACGAAATAGATCAGGGTCCATCTGAAACAAAAAAAATGATTATTGTTAATAGATAGTTGAAAATAAATATTACATATAGATATATATTTGTTATGATTATAACCAGCATTTAACTGTGTCAATGTTCACCTTCATCATCATCTTCATATCTGATGATGTCAATGTCTTCATATTCATCATCAGCGTCATCAATATCCATATGAGTTTCAGTTTCATCATCTCTTTCCATTTCAAATTCATTTGTAACATCATTAACATCATCGTCACTATCGACCCTTAATTGTAGGGTGTCATCATCGATATTCATGTCTCTTTGTAAAAAAGTTGGATTTTGAGTAGTCTCTTGAAAAATTTCAATTCCTTGTACTTCATCAGAACCACATTCAGTTTGAGTAAACTGATTTTCTCAAGATTTCATTTTCATTATGCTCCACCAATCACTCAGGTCTCTTGAAGTAGCATAGTACTTTGCGTAATATATTTGATGTGTTTGTTGAGCCAGTAAAAATGGTTCATTTATTGCAAGAAGACTTTTATATTTAATATCGACGATTCCATGAATCAGATGAACACGCAATCCTCTCTCAGTATTCGACCACTGACATTTAAACATTGTTATGTAATTTTTCCCTAGATAACACAGTTCAATAATTTCGTCTAGCATGCCATAAAAGTCAACTTCAGTTTCTCTATGATGTGATCCTCTCAAGAAAACTCCACTGTTCATTGTTTTTTTATTCCCCATATTCATGTGTATGAAATCGAAAACCATTCACCACATATGAATTATAAGATTTAACCATTTTGGATGGTGGGTTACTCAATATACACAGTCGCTTATCAATTTTATCAGCATGTTGAGACACCTGAAGATTTTTAAAACAACTATCAACATAATAAATAATAAAATGAATTAATATATTAAACCATCAATAATTTCTGTTACCAGTTTTTGAAACCATTGAGAAATTTTTTTTGTTGGCGTTCTTCAAGAGCAGCTGCTGTAATTTATGGAAGATGTTTCTTGATATGATTATCATATAACCTACAAATAAAATAAGTTTACTTATTGTAGCATAAATTATATAATAAGTGATAGAAGCACTCATAGTACAAATGGTTTCATTTCTGCACAGTTGAGTAGAACATATGTATGAGCTCTGTGATGTTCATCATCTGAAAGCCATCATTCATAAACTCCACCGAAGTCAAGCTCTGGCTGATTAAAAACTGATAATTGATTTTCCATTTAATCATCAACATTCCACTTGTTATGTCCCATGCAGTTGTGTTTTGAATGGTATTCAGATTCAAAATAATGAGAGCAGAAAAAAGAAATTTCCTCTTGCAAATAAGCTTCAGCAATTGAATCTTCAATTGATGCTTTGTTACGTACTTTTTTCTTCAATTTATGCATGTATCTCTCGAATGGGTATATCCATCAAAATTGTACCAGACCTCCACATTTAGCTTCATGTGGAAAATGTAATATCATATGTTCCATTGAGTCAAAGAAATCCAGCGGGAAGATTTTTTCCAGTTTACATATAATGACAACAACGTCATCTTCTAGTTTACTTAGTTCATAATAGTCTGTTGTCGCCACACAAATGTCTCAAAAAAATATGATATGTCTGTTATCTAATCCCAAATCATAGAATTCAACAAACCTATGAATCCAATCGGCATAATTCTTTCCATTATAACATGAAAATCATGAATTTTTAATCCAGTAATATGACCATTCTTAATACATCTTTCCAAATTGGAAGCATAGCTATCTGGAAGTCTCAAATATGTAATCCACTTATAAAATAATAAGTGACTCTCTTTGGACAGTGTATAAGCTTCTTTTGGCTTCATTAACCTCTGTGATCTGACATTTTGAAACAGTTCAAGTTCCGGTCGTCTACAAATTTGGGCAAGATCTAATCATGTCTTTACATTATCTTTGGTCTTACCTGGTGTATCCAAAACTATATGAAATAAATTATCAAAACAGTTCTTCTCAATATGCATGACATCCAACATGTGATGTACTAACAAATCAGACCAATATGAAAGATCCCAAAAAATCCTCCATTTTATCCAATTATGTTCTTTTCCAAAGCCATAAATTTTTTGTTGGTTTACTGTTGGCCCAAATGTGATGGAAGGTAATAAAAATACAACTGATTTTAACTTTGTACCTGAGATCATTTTTGGAGGTTCATCCCTTTTAATTATGCCTTTTCTGAAATGAGATTTGTTCCTCCAAAAAAGATGATCGGTTGGAAGAAATGTGTGATGACAGTCAAAAGAGTAAGGTTTTTTTCCATTGATGAGCATAAAGGATTTGTTTTCTTTCATACAGTAAGGACATGATTTCAGACCATGTGTACTCCAGCCAGATAACATTCCATATGTTGGGAATTCACTAATCGTCCACATCGATGCATATTTTAATATGAAATTTTGTTTCACATCAACATCATATGTACTAACACCATTACTTCACAATGAATTTAACTCATCAATCAATGGTTTCAAATAAACATCAATATTCTTTTTCGGATGTCCTGTGATTAATAAGGTCAAAAAGATATAGGGCTCCTTCATCAACATCCATGGAGGTAAATTGTACGGAATTATAAAGACAGACCAACATGAATACTGACTACCATAAGAACCAAACAGATAGAAATCGTCAGTAGAAAGACTCAATCGCACGTTTTGTGCTTCTAAAGAAAAAGACGGATGCAGTTGGTCAAAATGTTTCCATGAATCATCATCAGATGGATGATTCAAGCTTTTATTGGTTGAAATATTGATTTTGTGTCATGACATCATTGATGTTGTGTTTTGAGACATAAATAAATGTTGCAACCTCGGTGTAAGGGGGAAATATCTCAACTGTTTTACAGGAATAGATCCAGCCTTCCCCGGTTGAGCTTCTTTATATCTCGATTGTCCACATGTGGGACAACTATCCAATGACTCATTTTCACCAGAATATAAGATACAATCATTTGCACATGCATGAATCTTCCGATAACTAAGGCCCAAATTACGAACCAACCTCTTGCTCTCATAGTAATTTTCAATCAACACATTTCCTTCAGGTAACAGTGTTTTAAACAAAGAAAATATCTGATCAAAACAGTTGTTTGAAATTTCATTATCTGATTTAATAGCCATAAATTTTGCAACTGCTTCTAATTTGCATATCTTGCAACCAAGATATAATGCATCCTCAGCAGACCTCAACAACTCATAAAATTCGGATGGTGCCAACTCAGGAGTTAAATCAATATCATCCTGAGTTTTAGTTTATTGAACAGATAGACTTGTAACATCATGTACTAAATTTTGAAATCGTGATGGATTCGAAATCAAGTTATTAGAATCTTCTCTGAAACTGCGTTCACCGTGTTGATACCAAAAAACATAATCTGGTTGAAAACCAAACCACAAGAGATGTCCCCCAACCTTGTCAAATGTGTCAAATGTTCTCAGAGCACATTTTTTACAAGGACACTTAATTGTGCCTTATGAAACAAAATTTTGGTTTTGATGATGCAAATGATAAGAAAAATTTAACACCCTCAATATATACAGGATTTAAACCAGAACCGTTTGGATTTCTATACTGATTTATCCAAGCACGATTATCTAATAATGACTGTTATCGACTTCCTTGTTCCATATTTTTCTACAAAATATAAAATAATTATTTTTTTTAAATAATTTGACATTAGAAAAACACTATCCAAAAGAAGAAGATAAATAATTACTACTTAATAATTGCCATTAATTACTGGCGACACAATTTCTAGTGGATTGACAGCTACTCTTTTATCTGACGACTCATTTACTTGCAACTTTCTCACACTGAAATAACAATGAAGAATCTGCTTGGAGGTATGCATATTCATTCTTGTGCATATGAGAATGTATAAGCGTACCTCCGAGCAGATTCTTCATTGTGATTTCAGTGTGAGAAAGATGCAAGTAAATGAGTCGTCGGACAAAAGAGCCCCCTTTTCGTCGATGAATCTTCTTCTTGCAACTATCACCATCAGAAAACATTATAAAAAATGTGGTCCTACGAATGCATATTCAAACACGTGCATACGAGATTGGATATGCATACATAGCAGCATACTTTTCATAATGTTTTGAGTCGGTGAGAGTTGAAAGGAGAAGAGTCATCGAGAAAAAGGAGTATCGTTAATCCACTGAAAATTGTGCCAAGTTATTACAATTTATTACAATTGATTTTATTCCTAATCATTCCTAATTATTACTAATTATTCCAAATCATTTCTAATTATTGCTAATTATTCCTAATTATTGCTAATTATTCCTATTTATTGGTATTTATTGGTAATTATTCCTATTTATTTCTAATTATTTCTAATTTTTGATAATTTTTGCTAATTTTTGCTAATTATTGTTAATTATTGCTAATTATTGCTAATTATTGATAATTATTGCTAATTATTGCTAATTATTTCTAATTATTCCTATTTATTGTTAATTATTGCTAATTATTTCTAATTATTGCTAATTATTGATAATTGTTACTAATTATTGCTAATTGTTACTAATTATTGCTAATTGTTACTAATTATTGCTAATTGTTCCTGATTATTGCTATTTATTGCTAATTATTGCTAATTATTGCTAATTGTTGCTAATTGTTCCTATTTATTCATATTTATTCCTATTTATTCCTACTTATTCCTATTTATTCCTACTTATTCCTATTCATTCCTATTTATTCTTAATTATTCTTAATTATTCCTAATTATTACTAATTATTACTAATTATTACAATTTATTTCTGATTATTAAAATTTATTACTAATTATTACAATATATTACTATTTATAACTAATTATTACTAATTATTACTAATTATTACTAATTATTACTAATTATTACTAATTATTACTAATTATTAATAATTATTACTATCTATTACTATTTATTACTATTTATTACAATTTATTACTAATTATTACTATTTATTACTTTTTATTACTAATTATTACTATTTGTTACTATTTATTACTATTTATTACTATTTATTACTATTTATTACTATTTATTAGTATTTATTAGTAATTATTAATATTTATTACTATTTATTACTATTTATTACTAATTATTACTATTTATTAGTATTTATTACTATTTATTAGTATTTATTACTATTTATTTGTATTTATTAGTATTTATTAGAATTTATTAATTTTTATTACTATTTAATAGTATTTATTAGTATTTATTACTAATTATTAGTATTTATTACTAATTATTTCTAATTAATACTATTTATTACTAATTGTAAATATTTATTTCTATTTTTTTCTAGTTATTACTAATTAGTGTTAATTGCTATTAATTACTGCAAAATACAGCCACTAATTACTAATTACCGCTAATTATTTATATACATTGCTAATTATCATTAATAATTATTAATTATTACTAATTACTAAGAATTAGTACTAATAATTTAATTTTATTATTACAAATAAATATTGATAACAAAACAATTTAAATCTAACTTAATTAGAACTAATCAACAATAATTAAAATTAATATAAAGAAATAAAATAAATACTAAATTAAATAAAACATAAATACCTTTAAACTTGATCTCTTATAATTGTAGGCAGCTTCACAACTTCTTTGTAAAAAAAATGAACTCTCAAAAATTTTCACTCTAAAATCAGAGTTTAGAAAAGCAGAGGAAGAATGAATTCAGGAGGAGGGAAGAAAAAACGAATGGGGGGTATACATAGGTTAGATTAGTTGCGACGGGATTCCCGTCGTAAATAGTATTTTTTGCGACGGGTCCCGTCGCAAATACCTTCGGTCGCATTAATTACGGTCGGCGGTTAAAATGTTATTTGCGACGGGCCCCATCGCAAAAAGTAACCTGCCGACGCACTATTTGCGACGGGACATCATCCCGTCGCAAATAGGTTTTTACCGCCGCCGGTTATTTGCGACGGGTCTCGTCGTAAATACCCTTTGGGAGGTCGAACTAGTTGGGACGGGGGATCCCCCGTCGCAACTAGTTCTTACCGTTTCCCGGTATTTTGTGATGGGCGGTGCCTACCCGTCGCAAATACCTTTTTGCGCGGTTTGGCGCGCAAACCGCACCAAACCGCTTGAAAGTTTTTGTGATGGGTCGCCTATTCCCGTTGCAAAAAACGGTTTTTTCCCGTAGTGCACGTGTCTGGGGGTCAACTGATGGTACGTGGAGGGGCAGGACCTGATAGTCATGTTAAGGCAGGGTGTATGTGGTGTCAACGCGGCCTAGTTGTTACAGTATCTTGGCGGAATCACATGGTGTGTACAAGCCAACTACATGTTGTGTATCCCTTATGTCGTGTGTCTGATGCTCTCGCTGAATGACTCGATGTGTATTTTGAATGCGGGAAATGATGAACTACATGGCATGTACATCGCATACACGTCATGTATATCATAAATACTTTAGGTTGTCAGCCTCACACAATTTGACCGTGTATAATGACCACACAGATTGCGCGATTTACATCGATGACCCATGAAGACTATAGGACGTGTACGCCATATACACATCGTGTAATCAAATATACCGTGTGCTAGGTTTGTCAGCCAACACGCGGCGTACACTGCGTGTAATAACTGTGTGGCATGTTGTGTATCCCACGACATGACCGGGTGCAACGTACTAGGGTACACGGCGTGTACTCCGACTACACAGCATGTAACCCTGTCTTACCGATCAAAAATTTGATAGTTCCTGATGGTATCTCAGATTGTTTTTCATCTGTTCTTATACCTTTAAAAAAATGAAACACTAAACGAACATGATTAATATGTCGATAACATGTTAATTCAAAACGAATTAAAGAATGAATAATATGAAATGAAAATTCAATCACGGTTGTGTATGGATCAACAATCAAATAAATAATTATAAATTTAAACGCGGCCTTTATGATACCAATTTATGGTTCCAGGCATAGCGGAAGTGTGCATTGGTGGGTGATATATTAAAATTTATTTTAATATTGAGTTGTTTGAAACCCCGAGTGAGGACCTTGCACGTCAAATTTATAATTAATTTATTTAATATCGAAAGAAATGAATACTCGATCTGAAAATTCTTTCTTCGATGTAGATGTCGATTGTCCGAAAAGACTATTTCAGATTGTCTTTGTTGCGTTGTGATGATCCAAAGATAGAATGCTTCTAGCGGTGATCCACACATGTTGCTTTGATCTCCAAGCAATGTCAATCGATTTCTGGGTGCTAACGCGGTGAATCGATTGTTATGCGTTATCTGTGTTAATTGATCATCCTTCAGTCTTGAAGAAATCTCTTTTGCGATTCACATTATTGAAAGGGAACGAAGAGGAGTCAAGAGAAAATTCATTGTGCACAACAATTCTCTATTTTTTATTCCACACCCTACACAATAAACATAACTGTATATTTAAAGAGTTTAGGTTAAAATATTATTTAATTACATGTTGGTTCTTAAACAATATTGCAACCTTTAATAAACCTCATGTCTCATAATAATAATAATAATAATAATAATAATAATAATAATAATAATAATAATAATAATAATAATTTATGGTACGTGCCAACTTGCGCAATAACAAATATTATTTAATCGGCTTGTTAATTAATATTTGTCACTAGACACGATTTTGGTTCATTCGAACTCTAGCATTTATTGAATATCCAAATAAATATTAAATATTTAATTCATAAATAAATATTTGCAATCAATAAAGCATGAATAAAATTATTCCTCAGTCTTAAGAATAATATTTATTATATTAATTAAATTCACATAGAATTTAATCGAGATCATCGATAACACTTAGTGTGTGACCCTCTGGGATTCTTTCTCACTGACATTAGACGGTCCTGCCTAAAGTTAATATTACTGTCTAGCAACGAGTCAATACACCCAAGAGAAAGAACTCAATTTTGCAACGACGAAAACTACATATGAACGCTCACTGTGTAATATAATCCATTTGTCGCAATATCTCTTTAAACTTGTTGCACATCTGTGTCACCAATCTATATGTTCGATACGTCTTTCTTTGACTATCTGAAATAAACACATCATTACACCATGACCATGGAATTTAGGATGACGGTTCTATTCCAATCAAAAGATCGAGACATCAACTTCCATAAAGATAGAAGGGATAAATCCTTCATCAACTTATCTATTAATTACATGTCAATCATGACACATCCAATGTACTCTACTTCGCTGCGAACATATGACGTCACATTTTTCATCAACAAATATAAGTGCGTGAGTCATGACATGCATTAATGATAATCTTAAAGTCTAAGAACCATTACACACGCTCGCAGATAGGAATATCCGATAACACCAAAACATGCGGAATTCCTATTAGCGAGTCTGTACTCATAGTCTCTCGTATTGGAGATTATCAAGTACAAACTTCATGAAAAGAAGCCTCATTCACTTACGAGTACCCGCACATGACAATCTATATATTGTGTGTCTCATCATAGTACATTATCTGACTGCAAAACTATATTTAAGAATATCGTCCTAGTAATTCGAGGTTCTCATCATACTGAAGAACCGTTATGCCCTTATCAATGTGACATATACTCTAGGACATTATTACATTAGAGTCATGCAGATAGAAACATCCAATGACACATAAATGTGAATTTCTTACCAACGAGTCTCATTCTCATAATCTTCTGCTCTAGAAATTACCAAAGGCGCACACCATGTGATGATGTCTCAAAGCCCTATGAGTCTCCACCCTTAATAATTTGTATCATTAATGTCATGTCAAACAATATCATTCGATTACAGAACACACACACGTGTATATATATATATATTCAAAAATATTGTCATGACACCTCTAGGTTATCATCACAGCGAAGAATTGATGACTTTTTAGTGTGACAGATATTTTTAAGACATTGTCACATACTATGTCATGCAGATGAACAATCATAATGTGATAATAAACTTTATTAATATTGAAGACAATGAATACAAGTAATCATTAAGTACTTAAAAGTTGGTTCTAGAGCACAAATTACAACATGAAATGAGTTTTGAACTAAAATGTCGATTTTAAATAAAAAACAAGCAATTTCAGGCATACTGGTCACATCGTGCGTCAGATTAATGCACAACTGATCTTTATACATCACAAATGACTTGTGAACCATTTTCCTAAATTATCAATACAATTTGAGTGTGTTTTCCATGTTTTTAGCAAGTGACGCATGTTTTGAACTAAAATGTTGCTTTTAAATTTAAAACACGCACTTTGAGACATATGGGACACACGTTGTGTCAGATTAATGCGATCTTGATTCCTACAAGACAAAAATGATTCATGGACCATTTTTGTAAAGTATTAAGAAAATATGAGAATGTTTTCTCGATTTTGAGTATGTGACGCGCGTTTTGAATTAAAATGTCAGTTTTAAATCAAAACACGGACTTTCAATCATTCAGGACACACCGTGTATCAAATTATTATGTGGTTAATTCCTATATGTCAAAAAATGACTTATGAATCTTTATCCTAAAGTATCAAGACAATCGAAGAGCATTTGCTCGGTTTTCAGTGAGTGACGCACATTTTGAACTACAATGTCACTTTTAAACTTAGAACACACACTTTGAGTCATACTGAACACAACGTGTATCAAATTGATGTGCGGTTACTTCCTATGCATCATAAATGACTTAAGGATTATTTTATTAGAGTTTTATCACTGACACATTATTAAAGTCTTTGATCCAAAATAGAATGCATTGAATCACTACTGAACATAAACAAATCAAATAAAGAGCGAACAACTCTAGGGAGAGAACATTAAACAGTAACTTAATGCATCATCTTTATCAAAACCTTCGTTGATAAATTATTTTTTTACAAGCATTTTGTGACTATAAAGATCACAAAAGACTTTCATATGTAGTTCATGGTCCTTATTGAAGTTTTAGTCATGTTTTCAACTTATCTTGAGATTAATTAATTAATTAATTTTTTTATCACTAAAATGTTATTAGATATCTATTAATCCATACTAATTAGTCCATTTTTAATCAATATTAATTTTTACTTATTTTAAAAACCATTTTTCATCAAATATGATACATATTAAGTGAATACATATTTAGTATTAGATAAATCATATACAAGAAAATATAGTATATATATATTAATATAATTTTTTATATATATTAAAATATGTTTTTTATAATATATAATTTTTTTATGATCACTTTTATCAACGCTAAAAACAAGTGATTTAGAGCTGATAAAAACACATCTTTATCAGCGCTAAGAAAAACACTGATAAAGGAGTACCTTTATCAGCCCTAAAAAAAATAATGACGAAACATATCATGTTATCAATGTTTTTTTTTAATGATGATAAATGATATATTCATTAACACTTTTAGCTAACCTTGATCAAAGTATCCCGTTTATCAACATTTTTGTTTTAACAATGATGAAGAGTATCATTAAATATTGCTAATAAATGATATCACCGAATATTATTGATTCTATAGTAATCTACCCAACAAAGAAAATAGATTACAATAATAAAATAATTTCACGTGTAAAATATTTCTCCCAATAGACTTTCACCACACATTCCACCGTCCACCACATTATATAAAATAATCATACTTTAATTAAATAAATATATTACATCCCGACAATTCATCATTTTAAATATATATCAAACAATGTTCCACACTTATCTTTAAATATTATTCCTCGTCATAATATCAAATATTTAAATAAATTCAACAATACTAATCTTCAAATAATAATAATTATTTTTACAATAATGGAAAACCAATTTTAATTATAAAATATTTATGAAAAATACATATCATTAGCAACAAATAAAATACTCATATAAACATATCCCACCCCAAAAACAAAAAAACTTATATCTATTTTATTTTTTATCTAGTCATTTAAACAATTATTCTCCACTAATATTACCATGATAATAAAAAAAATCATTCCACGCCATTTATCCATAAAACATGTTATTTAACATTTCATAATATCAATTAATATTTATTCGTTCCAATAAATATATTGCATCTTTTAAATTAAATCGTATCTTTATCATACCAAAAATAAACATTAGTTTAAATGTATTTGACAAACCCCTTGTTGATTTAATAAAACAAAACAACAATTTTCCTTCATTTGAAAAATTAGCAAAATTCGTTTAAAATTTTCACAAACACTAGAACATTCCGGGTCTCATAATTGCGGTCTATTGAAGTAAAATTGTCTTTTACTGAAAAAGCTTCAAGAAGTGAAAGTCCAGAATTGTGAGAAAGGAGACTTACTAGCTTCAAGAGGAGTTGGAAGAAGCATCGCCCAGAAGTTGGCTCAAACACTCAAGTTGGGAAGAAAATCAGGTGCCGCAACTTCCCGGGTGAAATGATCGACACAGGCCATCCGGATCCGCTCGGGGGTCGCTGGGTTATCAAGAGGGAACCAGCCGTGACAACCCTCTTCTGCTCTTGCTGCCAAGATGGCGTCTTTGATCGCAAAAAAGACGGCTGAAGCCAGGAAGAAGGGAGGCTCGCCTACTGCTTTAGAGGAGTGGATGGCTGTGGCGTTTGGAGCACCCTGACAATTCATACACTTATATGAACAACAGGATCACCAAATTAATCTTATTACAACAGTTCGGGGAGGGGAGAATATAAAAAAAAAAGGAAAAAATCTACCGCGCTTACTCTAAGAGACTCAAATCTGAGACTTCTCATGAAACCCCTCAAAGGCATAACCACTAGGCTATGCCCTTGGAGGCCATCACCAAATTAATCTAACTACTACTACTACTTGAAATGAAGGGAAATTAAGACAAAGGGAAATGTTTGAATCAAATACTCAATCCTATATAAGATTATAACAAACTTTTTTTTCCCTTTTATTAAGGGATTTCATTCCTACCCGGGGTACTAAAAGTGCAGTTCGGTCACCATCACAGAGATCGCAGAAATATCCACTTCACCCCTGGAAGGACTCGAACCCCTGACCGTGAAAAATCTGTTTTTTTTACCTAAATGGGCTGACCCATATGGGCCAAAAATCTGCAGCCCAATATTTTGTGAGACCTAATTCAAATTTTCGCCATTTTATTAAGAAGAATCAATAAATTTTCAAGTAAACTACATATATAACCCAACTAAATTTTCATAATTTAGAATCTTATAAATAGGACAGGCAGCCCATATACAAAATGGATCAAAATGGCCACAGCTTAAACCAACCTGGGCCCATCTAAGGCCGCCCCGCCCATTTACAAAGATAAAATCAAACTCAGGTTCTCCCACTCGACGCCCATGCATCCAGTATGGCACACATAACCAATGACCGTGCACCGTGATAGTGTTCAGGGAGGAAGTTCTAATCATTTACCTTGAGAAGTGAAATGTTGAATTTGGAGGGAACATCATTCACAGAAGGGATTTTGTAATTTCCAGGCCCACATGTGTATAGGCGGCCTGGGGGGATCCACTTGTGAGCAGCATCACCCCATTTCAACTCTTCCAAAGCTACCCACCCCAGTCCTTGAATAAAGGCTCCTTCAATCTGCTCATCAAATTAAGATAATCACAAACAGGCTAACTCATGCGCGCCCTTTGTTCATGCAATCAATTTTATTACGCATCACCCTTTAAATTTTGAAAGAAAATTACAATAAAATTGCATCGACAGGAACAGCTCCTCAAAAAGAGACATTCTTCAATAGAACATCACCGTCCGGCTAACCTTTTTTTTATATAATTTTAAATGACTGGAATTCAAGGTGGCAATAAATATAAGCAGACAAATATATAAATATTTGAAAATACAGTTTTGATACCATCCTGAGCAATCTGCTCGCTACCTACAAGCCAATGGGTAGATTTTATCACAAAGTGAAATGAAATCAATTATTGTTGGTCACTCACTCAAATGGAAGTGGTCGTTAATGTGACAAGCATCAGTTCCACCCATTATATTTCTACATATTTGGGTCTTATTTGTCAAGCTTTGCATGGAAGCACTTCCTTAGACCAAGCTCCCATCAAATAATGATAAATGCATTTTGGCATGTCATCTTTATTGTTACCTGAAATTCCATTTTATAAATGTTTTGAGTTGGCAGTATAATCAGTACACACGTTATTCTTACATAAATAAGAGCACATTATAGTAGTTACAATTGAATACCAAACTTATTTTTGAAGGAAAAAATAGTATCTGGTAGGATGGACAAAACAACAGTGGATATCATTACCACATTTATGCAAGTTCATGCCCCATGCCCAGACAGCAAATAAGAGAGAAAACGGGTGAACAGAACAGAGCAGAAAAGGAAGAAGAGGGCAATGGAAAGAATGATGATGGGAATTAAACCTGTCCGACATCAATGGCTGGATTAAGAGAAAATCCAAGATCCAAGTAAACATGCGTGGCCCTCGTGTGGAGATCACCAGTCAAAGTGTCGATTTCAACTTCAGCGAATGCAGCACCATAGGTGAAGTATCTGAATGGGTTCCCTTTGCCAGTCTTCCAATCAAAACCAATATCAGGTGTAATGTAAAATCCATGGGCAGAAAGGTCAATTCGCTCCAAATAGGATGCAGTTGCAAGCTGATAATTATGGAAAGCAAAGCCAGATTTTTCATCAGTAAAATTATTCTCCACGAGACTTGTAATAATAAATGATATTTTAAAATCAATATACACAACTGAAAACAGATAAAAAAAAAACATTATGGCTCTCTGTTTGACAACAGTTGCTGAAAAATGCTTAATACAAGCGTTTCCAGATTTCTTATTGAAAAAGTAGTTTGCAGCCAAGCAGTTTTCTTCTGGGATTCAAGTGCAAGTGTTTTTTCAGAAACAAAACAAATACCGCTTACTTTTTCAAACTGTTTATTGTAAGTAATAAGTGCTATAAGCAGTTATCAAAAAGTGCTTTCAAACGAAGCCTACCTTTTTCTTATTTCAAAATTGATCATATGGCTGCCACTTACGTAATCTTAGTCTTACAAAAACCATATCCAAAGCTAGAGGAACTGTGGATCATACCTCTTGTAATGACGAAAGATTGTATTTATTGGCAATAGGCCTCATCCGTGCATTAATCTGCTCGCAAGCATCTAAAACTGCAGCCCCATACATGTCTGAGCTAGCAGAGGCTGCTGTAGGTGAAGCATTAGGAACCTGATTTGGCATGTTACACAAATATAAAAAAATGGTAAGTATGGTCGATAGATGATGCAAAACAGCATGTCAGCCATGAAACAAACATATCAGATTTTTAAGCCCATTCAACAACCAATTGGCCATGAGCAGTGTTGTAGACAAAACAACTCCAATTCAATTTTGGATTTAATGAAACAAAAACGACCTTGCAAATGTAAATAACAGTGGTAAACTGATACCTTGCCATTTTTTAATGAAAAAGGGCACTAACAACTCCAAAACTATTGATTCCGCAGTGATTGATTAGTTTATAGCAATAATGATTTCAAGTCAAATTTTTCATTCAAAAGCCATGTGCAATACTCTATTCTACAGTAGTGAAATCAAACTTCCTCCAACATGGCAATTATGAATTTGGTCCGATAGAAAAACAATTTGGAATAATAATGACACCACTCTAGCGGATACAGAATTGAAAACACATAGATTCCTCAGTCATGACACCCCCATCTTCTGCACCCCTGAGCAGGAGCTTGGGAAAGGAATCAACTACTAAAATCAACCATAATTGTTGGAGTCTACATCCCACATCAGACTTGTGGTCCGATGTGGTCTTCATTATTCGTTATAAAATAACCCCAATGCCTCCTTTAGTGAGGCAACTTGGGGATTCAGGTCTACCACTTTTATACTCTAACATGGTATCAAAGGAGATATAACCCTAACCCTCCCCCCCGTCACTTTTTTCCCCTACTCACTGACACTCGGTTTTTCCCCTTTGGGGGGCGGCGACCTCCATGGCCAGGGGGCCGAAGGTCCTCCGCCGTCGCCCCCCCTTCAGGGCTCCCTTCCCAACGGCGTCCCGCCTCCTCCGGCGGCTCCCTCCCGACGGCTCCCATCCGGCGGAACCCTCCGGCGCGCAACTCTCGTGCGAGGCATCTCCCGCGCGCCGCTACCCTGCGTGACAGCTGCCTGTCGAAGACCCCGCCTCCCGCTGCGACTCCGGCCCCGCCTCCCACCAGCAATTGGAGGTCCTCCCGCCGACCAGCCTCCCGTTTGCGCGCGATGACTCCGGCGGAACCCTCCAACACGTGACTCCCGCGCAACGGCCCCCTCCCGCGTGCGACCTCTTCCATCGAGGTCTACTGTTCCACTGCTACGAGCGCCGCTCGCCAGGTCTCCTGCCGGCTTCCCGAGATCCGTTCATCCCGTCGCCCCCTTACACAACACTGCTTCCCTGTGCGTGCAGGCTCTCGCAGCGCCACCAGATCCCGCGGCATCTCCTCCAGCAATCTGATCCAGCCCCGACGGCTCTCGCCCTCTCGTGTGCACACTGCGGCCAGATCGTCTGCTCACCGTCCCCTCCTTGCGCACCTCCCTTAACGGCAGCCATGGATAGCGCTTCTCCAGCAGCCACGACAGCCACTCCACCCAGCCCGCAGTCTCCCTGAGCGATGACCGTCGGCTTTCCCGACGTCCTGACTACCGGCCCACCTATGCAGCTTTCCCGAAGTCTCGTCGTCTGGCTTTCACGACGCTCTGTTGACCAGCCCCGCCTGTACGGCTTTCCCGGTGCTCCGATGACCAGCCCCGCCTGTGCGGCTTACCCGATGCTACATCGACCGGCCCGCCAGTGCAGCTTTCCCAGCAATCCATCGACCGGCCCTGCCTGCGCGGTTCTTTTGATGCGCCTCCACAACTTGTCGCATCACCGATGTAATCCGACACATCTTCCACCGTTTTTCATCTCAAGGGGGAGCTGTGATCTTGAGGGGAAGCTGCAATCGCGAATGATTTCTTTTCTGTTTCGTTTTGTTTTTTGATCAAGCTGGGTATGTCTAGCTTGAAGAGGAGTGTTTGCAGTGTTTCTTGTTTGCATTGTATTGTCTTTACTTTGGTTTCTTTTCTTTATGTGTCCAAACAAGGTACACCTAGCTTGAGTGGGAGTGTTGGAATCTACATCTCACATTGGACTTGTGGTCCGATGTGGTCTTTATTATTCATTATAAAAGAACCTCAATGCCTCCTTTAGAGAGTACTTTGAGGATTCAGGACTACCTCTTTTATTACTTCTACATGGTATCAGAGGAGGTTGTTTAAACCCTACTCCTCCCTCCCCAACTCTTCTTTTTTTTTTCCCGTCGGCCTCTAGGTTTTCCCTCGTTAGGGGGCGGCGGCCCCAAGCCCTTTGGCCACCATCAGCGCCGCCCCCTGGCCAGCCTCTGGGGATTCCCGGCTTAGCTCAGCCCCGCCTCCCTCCATCTCCTCTGCGGCTCCCCAGCGTTCCTCCCTCTCGATGATAGACTTCCGACACGACCTCCCAGTCCTGCTCTCCTTGCGGCTTCCCTTGCGCTGATCGGCCCCGCTCCTCCCTGCAGTTTCCCAGCTACGTCGGGTCCCGGCTCCCTCAAGGCGGACTCCTTCGCTTTGCCTCCTCCCGTGGCGTCCCGATAGCCCGCCCTCTACGCTTCCTAGCCCGCATCCCAACGCAGCTCCCGGCCTCGCCTCCCATCGCGGCTCCTAGCCCCGCCTCCTCTCACAGCTCCCGACCCGCCCCCCATCGCCGTTCCCGACCCACCCTCCAGGTGGCTACCTAGATCTGTCCGGCCCCCCGTCCTTCCCGACGGCAGCCTCGCTCGCGACGCCCCTCCCGCAACACTCATGGCGCGGACGATTGACACCAAGCAACACCCTTCTTGCAGCGCTCTTTTGGCCTCTGCCTCTCCTCCCTGCCGGACGACCTCCACCGCTGCGCACGTAGCCGTCAGCGGCCCTTCCTGCTCGGAATCCCCAAGCTCCCTCTGTGCGCCAGCTCCGACAACCACCATGGCCAGGGAGCCCTGATCCGTCATCACCCCTCCCTCCATGGCTGGTCCTCCCTCTTGCGGGCGCTTCCTGCCCCACCTTCCCAGCGTTGTCCCAGCTTTGTCCAACGGTTCCCTCGCTGCGCATCGCCCTCCGTCCCTCCAGTCTAATGACCCCTGCACGACGCCTCCAGCGCTGCTCCCTCCATGTCGGCCTCCACCTGCGGCAACCCCCCCCCCCACCATGTCAGCCCTCCACCTGCGGTTTCCCGGCACTCCAACAACCGGCCCGCCCGTGCGGTTTTCCCGGCGACTCTGATGACCGACCCGCCCGTGCAGTATTCCCGGTGACTCTAACGATCGGCCCGCCTATGCAGATTTCCCAGTGCTCAGTCGACCGACACCGCCAGTGCGGCTTTCCCGACGCTCCGTCGACCGGCACCGCTTGAGCGGCTTGGCAAATATTTGTCAGCACCATCATCCATCTTTGTGAGGGGGAGCAACAGTCATAGTGATTTATCTTTGTTTTGTCTTGTTTTATCATCAAGCTGGGTATGTTCAACTTGAGGGGGAGTGTTTGCAGTATTCTTTGTTTTCTTTGCTTCCGTTTCTTTATGTGTCCAAGCTAGGTACACCTAGCTTGAGGGGGAGTGTTAGAGTCTTCTTTGTTTTCTTTGCTTCCGTTTCTTTATGTGTCCAAGCTAGGTACACCTAGCTTGAGGGGGAGTGTTAGAGTCTGTATCCCACATCGGACTTATGGTCCGATATGGTCTTTATTATTCATTATAAAAGAACCTCAAGACCTCCTTTAAAGAGAACTTTGGGGATTCGGGTCTACCTCTTTTATTACTTCTACAATAATCAACAGAATATTAATAACCACTATGATAACTACACGAATTAAGATTACCAAATTACATTTCCAAGAAGTTCAATGTTTAGATATTAATCCTTCACCCGGAACCCAAGGCAGGTTTCAACAAGTTCTAAGAGTCCAACTGTGATTCATTTCTAAAACCCTTACCTTGTCAATTTTTAGGCCAGAAGCTACCCCTCCCTATATGGGTCAAAACAACATCACATCCAGGTGACAACACCACTCCACATGGACAACAAAAGCACAAGACCAATAATCCACTGACACAACATAATTCACCTTCCTTGGTTCACCTCTAAATCAGCTGGCTCAAATGCTAAGAAATAGTACTAAGAGCCCGCTTAGTCACCTAAATAGTTTTCCATATCATTCGATAATGATACAGGTGGCGGGGGTTGAAGATTTTTTCATTATTTCAATATGAATATCAATTAGTTGGCGATTACTATAATAAATCAAGAGTTATACACCCCTGCAGTAAGTAATGGGAATGAGAGACTGTCTGAAGGATTTTCATGCTGTGTATGAAAACTTAAATTCTACAATGAAATGTACCTATTGGAAGTTTGAAAATGTGGTTTATCTTTGTTATCATGTTTTGAAGGTTTTAGAGTGCCAAGACGTGAGATGTATACCTGATGCATACATTTTCAAATGGATGTGAGCGAAAATTCCATACTGAAATTTGAACAGTTAAAAGGGCTTACCAGGACAACTGTAAATATTCTTGCACAGACTACTGACATTGAAGGTGGTCATGCAATAGCGACATCAACCTTACAGAAATTTGTTGCGGATTTGGATATGCAGAGGAAGGGAATCTCATCCACCACTGTAAACAACTGTGAAACATCGAAAATTCAAAACCTCTTAAAAAAATGATCATGAAATTGAAGTCAAAATTCTAAGTGTTAAGACCGTAACCTAGCAATGGAGCTCGGTAGAATTTAGGAAGAACAAAGTGGATTTATGTAAGTAACAGGCAGTAGGAATTACAACAGAAGATATTACAGCAGGCGAGAGAAGATAAAAGGGGAAGAGACGAAGATGATGGACTCCCTTGGGAACGACCACTTCTCCGAAGCCGAAACCATATCCTCCCAATGACCGGTTCTCAAAGCTATTTCCCCAAAAAATGAATCGTACCCCACTTTACCCTGCTAGCCCCCTATTTAATAGCCCCCAACCAAATACTAACTACTTCCTGCCTGCTCTGCCAGCACAACTAATAAAAGTAAAGGGAAAAGACAAAACTGCCCCTCGCCCATACTAACATGGACAGCCCCACTGCACACACAGTCCTAACATTAGCGTGGAAAAACACGTACTCTAGGTTTAATGACAACAATACCATTCATTAAAGTTCTGATATCAATTTCATTTTTTGAAAAATATTTGTATCATTTAATATATTGTTGGATATGCACTTGAAGGATATTGACAAACAAGCTCAAAGGTTGATGGCAACCATTACTGAACAAGACTTACTGGAAAAGTCATTTTTTTATGACAAACACACTTCATTTGGACGTATTGTGTTGTATGTTGGAGTTGTTGATTCTGACATTTTGCACCATATAGAATCATCAGACTTCCAATTACAAATCGATGGATTGAACTATAACCATCACAGTATATCCCATAATAGTTTTGGAGGTTCTACAAAGGGAATGAGATATTTGAAATCTAGGTATACATCGCAAATGTATGTAAAATTCTGACTATTTTTTGGCATCAACAACATTATCATCAAATTGTAAACCAGAGTGAAGTATCAAACCATTCTCTGGATTTTGATGGGGCGTGTCAAGGAAATGTGACATTAAACTTCCACATTTGATATCCAAGAATAGAGGTAGTATGTTGATGCAAGCTAAAAGATGATGTTGAAGGGGTAGCAGAACTTTAGTTGCATAATTTGATGTTGAGTCCATCGCACAAATCCTATTGTAAAGGAAAACATGAGTTGCTGTAAAACAGTTGTATGAAAAAGTTTGGCATTCACTTTGTGCTTTTAGCAGACATTATGCAGTTACTACATCTGTCATGGTTTCCATCGGAAAAACCTGATCTTCATTCCAAAATATCAGCATTATTCGTGTTTTTTTTTTCCAACTTGAGGCAAGCCTTTGTCTGCAACGAAGATATTATTTCCATGGATCATTTCGAGCGTCACACCTGTTTTCTGAAAAATCACGAGTCTGGCATGAATCATATTTTCGTCTTTTTTTTTTTTTTTTTGAGTTCTGGAAAAGACATTATCTGCAAAAATGTTCTTATCTTAGTGGATTATGTGGAGCATCACACCAGATATTCCTTAAAGAAAGAAATGACCTATGAATTCCACAGAAGGAAATGAAACAAATGTGAATTACATTTGTCATGTCTGCTTCGTGTGCAGGCTGTCATTCTCGTTTGTAATGTGCAATACACCCTTACTTTGAAATGTGTTTTTGTCAATAAAAGAGGGTTTGATCCCTGACAAGACTTAGCCCCAACACTGCAGCCATATCCACAAGCAGTGTACAACAACAATATACTTCGCACTATTACAGTTTTCTTTTAACCTTGAGTGCTCCAAGTCATTCAAGAACTTGTGAACCATTTTTAGTCTAAATTCATCTGCATCATATGAGTCAGCTTGGAGGACACTAGTTGCTATCGCCAGCTTCTCGATGATACAACACACAATAATGCCGCAAAACAAACTGCATAGAAATTCCTCCCAGATTATGATTTGTAAATGACTATTGTAGGAGTTAGGCAAATTTCCCTTACCTCAAGGTGAGGAGGAGACATTCTTTTATAGATGGGTAAAAAAGATTACACGGTGGAGTATTTCGATGTGGGACTCAGAAATACCCTTTATACTAAAACAGGGTTTAACACTCCCCCTCAAACTGGACATGCCCAACTTGGACCAAAAGTCCCACAAAAGAAAGACGACATCGAACAAGACCATACACACTCCCCCTCAAACTGGGTCGGTGATTCTGTGGATACCCAGCTTGATACTGAAAGAGTCTAGACGAGCTCCCAGGAGGCCTTTGGTGAAGATGTCGGCAAGCTGATCGGTCGTCGGTATGTGGTCGAAACTGATATGATCCTACTCGAGATGATAGCGAAGAATGTGACAGTCCACCTCGATATGCTTCGTTCGTTCATGAAAGAAAGAATTAAAAGCAATTTTCGTGGCTGTCTAATTGTCACACCAGATATGAGCAGACGTCTGCAGTGGGAAGCCAAACTCATGGAGGAGATGACGAAGTCAAAAGATCTCAGTAGTGACCGTGGTCATGGCACGATATTCAGATTCCGCACTAGATCTGGAGATGACAGTATGCTTCTTGTTGTGCCAAGAGATGAGGTTACCTGTCAAGAAAACAGAAAACCCAGAAGTAGACTTCTGAGTAGCAAGGCAACCAACATAGTCAGCATTACAGAAGGCCTCAACATCTAGATGATCGTGATGTGAGTACCGAAGACCACGGGCAGGGTCTTCCTTGATGTACTTGGCAATGCGGAGGATGGTCGCGGGCAGGAGGGTGCCGCTCGGACAGGACGGAGGTGCGCGGGTGGGAGGGGTACGTCGGGCGGGAGAGAGTCGTCGGGAAGGATGGAGGACAGCGGAAGGGAGGAAAAAAATTATCGGGGGTTACCCTCTGATACCATGTAAGAGTCGGGCGAATTCCCCTTACCTCAAGGTGAGGAGGAGACATTCTTTTATAGATGGGTAAAAAAGATTACATGATGGAGTATTTCGATGTGGGACTCGGAACTACCCTTTATACTAAAATGGGGTTTAACAACTATAATATAGATGAGACAATTGTAATAGATATATTTTAAGATTCAGATAGTTGTTGTGGAAATGCTTCAACTTCAAGCTCAATAGGCTCGGATAGTCATGCCCTTTCTTCATCCATCACAGATGCTTTCTGTTTCGAATTTGGGTTTGTGGGCTGTCAGTGATAGGAACGAGTATGGAGTATCTGGTGGAGTTGTCCGTGTGTGGTCAAGAGTAGTAAATAACCACCAAGGGGCAGACTTGTATTTTGCAGTTAATAGTTTGTTTTGGCTTCAGTAGGTAGGGGTAGTTGGTAGCAGGTTGGGGTAATAAATAGGGGAGATGTTTGTTGGGAAGAGGATACGAATATTATTTGCTCTCAGCTTGGCTGAAAGGTGGTCCGACCTTGGCTCCTGGAAGTGGTCTTCCGTGGAGAGTTCTCCTTCGTCCTCTTCTTTTCCAACTGAACTGTAACTCTCTGGAAGGTTCTCCTTTTTGCTACTATCAATACAGCGGCACATTTTGTTTCTTCTTCCATTCCTCACACTAGCATCTACGGCCCTAACAAATTGGTGCTTCTATTGAGAGACGATTGAAGAGAGGCTATCGTTGAAAGTCGATTATTGGGAGAAACGAACATTGATAATCGATCGGTGAGAGAAATAGAAAATGTTGCCGAAGTATCAAACATTCTTAGAAGTCTTGGATTGTGGAAATGTGGAGCTCATGAAGCAGTATTGTGAGGTTCAGAACCTGCAGCAAGAATGTATGAAGGTTGCCGCTGGTACTTCAAGATGTTAGGTAGATTCTGACACGAGCCATAGAGAATGCAGGTGAAGAGATATATGCCCTAAAACCTTATATATATTATACCGCCTATGTTGGTAGTATTGATTGGACAACCAATCAATCCTCCACATCAACTATCATCAAAAGATACGTTTCATAAGATAAAATGAATGAGAGTATATGCATGCAATGCATGAGCCAGCCACGGTATTTATTCATGCGTTTCAACGCACGAATAAATGATACAACAATTAAGGAGCGTCCTTAATTGTCTATTTAAAATACTATAATGCGATTACAGCGCAGAGGAATGGATTTAGATCCTCATGCTTGGCCAAAACTCCCTAAAACCCATAGCTCTCTTCTTCTTCTTGCTTTGCATGCTGAGATGCTAGCGCATCATGAGAGAAAGAAGAACCCTACATGTACGACATGTGATTCAGTTCGGCCCATGGATACCTACGCAGGTGGTGCTTTTGTTTGCCACTTTGGTGATTTTTATCAAACTCATCAAACGAAGATCAAAAGGTTGCAATGACTCTTCAGTGTAAGGTACACACATTTATAGTATTCTTCATTTCTGTATTTTATGCAAGTTTCATATACCGTGAATGAGAAGATCAAAAGGTTGCAATGACTCTTCAGTGTAAGGTACACACATTTATAGTATTCTTCATTTCTGTATTTTATGCAAGTTTCATATACCGTGAATGAGAAATCCTTGAATTTGGTTTCTAATTGATTTCGTTGTATCTAATAAGTGTTATTAGATTCGTATGAAACTTTCAGTGGTAACAAAGAAGGTCATGCTTTAGATTTATGAAATCGTGCTTGAAATGAAAAAGAATAAAAAAAACAAAGCAGTTTAACGTTTCTGGAAATTCGATTTCATAAAAGGATTTATCCTAACGTAGCTGAGCTACGTAAAAGTAGTCAACACGTTACCCTTACACAGCTGAAATGCGTAAGGGTAACTGAGGCATTACCCTTACGCAAAGTAGTCCGCAAAAGGGTCATCACAACTTACTCTTATGCGAAATAAGGGTTGCGTAAAAGGAGTTGAACTTTTAAAAGGACTACGTAAAGGTAACCGACTGCTTACCCTTACACGATACCCTTACGCAGACCTTCTGCGTAAGGGTAACCACTTTGTTGCAATTACACAAATGGTTTGCATGAAGGTAGTATCCTTACGCAGCGGTGCGAGAATGCCGCGTAAAGGTAAATGAGACCTACCCTTACAGGAAGCGTTCACGTAAAGGTAATATCATTTGTACCCTTACACAATGCGTTATACTTAAGCTGCATAAAGGTAAGTAATGACTTACCTTTATCTGTGTAAGGGTAGAAGGCTTTACCCTTACGCAGAAATACCACTATGCGTAAGGGTAATCAGAATTGTTTAAAAATTGTTAGAAAAATGTTTTTAACATTTAAAATGGTTTAGATAGTTTATAAAATGTTTATAAATCATTATAAAAGGTATTTTGAGAATATTTAATTTATAAATAAATAATTTAATTATAAATTGTTTATAATTAAATTAATTAAATGTTTATGAAACATTTTATTCTCAAATATTAAATGTTAATATTTGAAATACCTTTTAACAAAATTATATGACATAACTTATGTTTTAAAAATAAAAATGTTTATTTAAAAAACATAAGTGATAATTTATAAAGGGTTGTATATTATGAAATAAGGCCAAAATATAAAATGTATATATTTAAATTATGAATCGTTCATAATTAGTTATTTTGAATTGTTCAAAATAAAAGGAGGCCTTGTTTGGAAATTATTAAAGGCACATCAAAAATGTTTTGATGATTGATATGATCAAGGTTTAAATAATGAATAAGTATATAATATTTAGATTATGTAAAATGTTTACATAATAGAAATTTGATTACAAATAGTTTATAATTCATATATTATCAAATATTTAAAATGAAAATTTCATATAATGATAAATATGAAATAGTTCATATTGGAATGAATATTGTAAGTTGAGAAAATAAGAGACCCGAACCCCCAAGGTATTTCTCCTAAGGAGGTGTATTTATAATAAATAAGAAAGACCACACCGGACCTCAAGATCCGATGTGGGATGCAGACTCCAACAAATATAAAATGTTTATATTCATAATTATGGAATGTCCGTAATGTTAAAACTAAAATTATAAAGTGTTTATAATTAACTTTTATTTATGAATTGTTTATAAATGTTCATCTCATATTTAAATATCTGAATTGTTCATTTATTTTAAAAGTTATTATTTATTCATATTTATAAATTGTTTATATGATGAATGATGTATGCTTTAGTTTAATTGTTAAACTACTTCTAAATAGAGTCTTGCATTACATGCTAGAATTAACTCCATAATGAATTTAGTTTTTCATTTAACTTGACCTCGGTTTGTAACTAAAGTAATTAGCTTGAATTTAGTTGTTGAATATAGTTTGTACATATTAAGTGTTAAGAGTTATGATTAACTGGATTCTCTCTTGAGTGAAATATCCCCGGGTGGAGGGACTTGGGGTCGGACTATCTACTTACATGGAGGCTTATGCCTTGTATAGGAAAGTGAATAGGGTTGACTCTGTTGCCCCGAGCTTCTTCATGTGAAGATTTTCAATCTCATATAATTCTAAACCTTTACATGAAGTGTTCATGTACATTATGCATATGATGCATTCAGATATGACTTTTATTTTCGGGTGAGTAACACAAATCTGTGAGTTGTGTAAAGAGTAAAAATCAATATGATTTTAACATATTGGTTTGATAAAGGGGATAGGATTCCAAACTAAAGTATTAGAAGCATACATACTAAGTGTGAAATCCCTTCCAAAACAACACTTATCAATACCTCTATCATCCAACCGGGTAGGACATGTCATCGTTGGGTGCTCTTGAATTATCTTGTGTAAGGCAAGCAAGGATGGGTGACACTGGATCATCCTTGGGTAGGTCATATCAAAGCTGGGTGCCCTTGGATTGTCCTTTGCTAGCCTGTTCTTGACGCCTGTTTTGGGTTACACTAGCCGGGAGACCCTAATAGGATTAGGTTACTGGAGGAATAAAGTTGAGTATATCCCTATGATAGATTTGGACAGAGTTGTCCGCACTATCCAAGAGTCACAACTATCGTGATTGAGATGATGTCCTAGCCAAATAAGTGGTGAGAGAAACGCCATAGAGGACTCATTGCTTAGCGAAATATGGATCTTGGCTCACTAATGGATATGATTGATTTTAAAAAGAGTCATTATTTTAGTGGGACCCTATTTAAAAAAAACATTAAATGACCAATTATACATGATACTCATATGATAAAAGTTTTTGTTGTAAATAATATCATCAACATCATCTTGCTAAACTTTGTGATCAATTCTTGATAAAGAGAAGCTTAATGCAAGTAGCTCTTAAGACTAATAACTTAAGAAAAATTCTTAAGCAAGATTGGTGATTTAAAAAAAGTTTTTAAGGAAAAATTCTATGTGTCGGAATAGTTCATTCCAGAGTAACCAAGTGTTGAAATTGTTCGGCAGGTGAATCGTGATGCTTATGAAAGTATAAAGTGATTCATTTAAGGTTTCAAAGGCATTAGATGAAAAATGACCAAAGGAATCTTAGTTTCCACTCAAATACTCAATATAATTGGGAACATCAATGATTCAAGTTTCATATACTCAATATGATTGGGTACGTCAAATGATATTCAATATGATTAAATATGTTGATGACTCGATGAGACTAAAGGTTTCCTTAAAACTTTATTGGTTATAGAAATCAATTCTATTATTCTGACATATATTTGATATTGTTGGAGTCTGCATCCCACATCGGACTTGAGGTCCGGTGTGGTCTTTATTATTTGTTATAAATACACCCCAAGGGCTCCTTTGAAGATACACCTTGGGGGTTCGGTCTCTCTTATTTTCACCATCTACATGGTATCAAAGGAGGTTTTTTGAAACCCAATCCCTCCCTCTCTATTTTTTTCCCCTTCCTTTAGGGTTTCCCCGTCCGGGGGGCGGCGGCCTCAAAGCCCCGTAGGGTTACCGCCGCCGCCCCTCCGCCTCTGCCCCACGCCGCTCCTGCCGGTCCTCCCTTCCGGCAGCTCTCCTGCTCCCGCGGCTCCCCGGCGGCCCTCCGCCTCGTGTCCCGCCTCTGCCCTGCGCGGCTCCCCGGCAGCTCTCCCTACCGACGTGGCAGCCTCCCGCGCGGCAACCTTCCGCTCTGGCTCTGTCCGGCGACGCTTCTTCCTGGCGCGGCTCCGTCACGGCGGCCCTTCCTTCGCGCCACAGCGCCCTCGCCCCGACGCCTCGCCTCGACTCCCGGCGGCACTCCATCAAGGCGGCCCTCCCTCTCGGCGCGCGATCCTCCCGGCGGTTCCGTCCTACGCGCGACTCTAGCCGGATCTCGCTCTGTCCGGCGGCCGATCCTGCCTGGCGCGCCTCCAGTTCCCATCGCCGGCCCTCCGCGGTTCTTCCCGTCGGCGTCCAAGCCCCGACGGCCTCCCGCGCCTCCCGCTGCTCCCGGCGCCTCCCGCTGCTCCAGCGCCTCCCGCACCTCCCGCTGCTCCCGCGCGCTCGCGGCTCGCGGCTCCCGGCGGATCTCCCTCCAGTCCGGCGACCCCTCTCCGGCGGCCTCTCCCGTCCCGCTCCCCTCCCGGCGACCTCGCCTGCTGCTCTCCGTCGGCCAGATCCGGACAGCTCCGGCCGAATCCGGCCAGATCCGGTGATTTCCGGCCAGATCCAGGCTACTCCGGCCGGCTCCGGCCTGATCCAGAGATTTCCGGCCAGATCCGGACAGCTCCGGCCGGCTCCGGCCTGATCCAGGCTACTCCGGCCAGATCCGGCGATTTTCGGCCAGATTCGGCCAGATCCGGCCAGATCCGGCGAGTTCCGGACTGTTCCGGCCAGATCCGTCCCTGCGCATCTCCGCTGCTCTCCCTCCTTGTCGGCCTCCTCCTGCAAGGCGGCCCTCCCTCCGACTGAATTCATCCGCTCCCTTTCGGCACCTCCTGCGGAATCCCCGCCTCGTCGGCATCTCCCGGCATCTTTTCGGCAGCCGCATCTCTGTCCATCGGCACGCCCGTGCGCTTCCTCCACCGTGGCGCAACACTTTGCCCGACTCGGACCGGTCCATTTGGCGCCGCCAGTCCCGCAACAATTCTGCGGAATCCCCGCCTCCCGTCGCCGACCCCGCAAGTGCGGTTTTTCCGGTGCTAGTTTGGATTTCCCGGCGTTTCATCGACCGGCCCCACTAGTGCGGCATTCCTGGCGCTCCGTCAACCAGCCGATCTGAGTGGTTTCTTCTGCTGCACCCGCAACCTCATCCATCCATCATCCTGCGGAGGAGCTTTGATCATGAGGGGGAGCAGCAGCCTTTTGCAACTTTTTTTTTTATTTTTATTTCGTCTGTTTTGTAATCAAGCTGGGTATGTCCAGCTTGAGGGGGAGTGTTAGCGTCTGTTTTATTGACCTAGCTTGAGGGGGAGTGTTGGAGTCTGCATCCCACATCGGACTTGAGGTCCGATGTGGTCTTTATTATTTGTTATAAATACACCCGAATGGCTCCTTTGGAGATACACCTTGGGGGTTCGGTCTCTCTTATTTTCACCCTCTACAGATATCAACTACATGTTTTACAAAGTGTTGTAAATATACAGGTCAGAAGATGAAAAGAATTGAAGCTTGGATTTTATTTTCAAATAATGGGGCAAACGAGTTACTGCATTAATAACTTGGATACTTCAAACTTGGATGAACTTGTCATAAGATGTATATTATCTCATTTTGCTCTTGGGAACAACATGGAAACAATTGTCGTTTAATAAAATGAGATAAGGTGTTTTTAATACACATGGTTCATGATTTGTTCAATTCTATACCATGCTTTAAGGGGAGACTAAAATAACTTGTTTTAGTTAGGGAATTTATCATATTATTATCTATGGAAATTTTCAGACAATATGATTGAATTCAAAGAACGTTTATCCGATATTCTTAAGTGTTGGGAAAATATATGAATTAGGCATATGATGTCTAGGTTCTAAAGCACTGTATAGACGGTACAAGTAAAAGTTCAAACCAGAAGAAGAAAAGATGGTTGAAAAGTTCAACAATATTTCTTCAAAAAGTCAATCAAGATCATGGAAACCTAGAGTTGTCATGAAGGAAGAGTAATAATTCAATATGATTGGATTATCCAAGATATACCTGAAAGTGTTTGTGAAACTTCATGGAATGTCCATATCAGGTATGAATATTATAGAAATTAATTCTTCGGTTTGAAAGGGTGAGTGATACCAAATGTATATTTTACGAAGTGTTGTAAATATACAGGAGTTCAAAATCAAAGAAAGAATTGATCGAGCTTGTAGTTTATATTCACGAGATAAAGTAAATAGTTACTACACTAAGGATTTGAATGTAAAAGATTTTATCAAGCTCAAATGAATCTAAGTAAAGGAAATGTATCTTGCGGAAACGCTGGGAGTCGCAACGACCAAATAGGTTTGCAGATCAAGAAAAAAACACAAAAACAAGAGAAGAAGAAGAAGAAGAACACGAACACAACGGTTTACGTGGTTCGGGAAATGATCCATACATCCACAGAGAGGCAAAATTTCACTATAGTCGGGAACACAAATTACAGAGAAAATATCAGAGTTTCACACACAGAAACCCTAGCCTAAAATGAGCTAATAAGGAGGACGAAACACTGTTTCACCAACCGCACAGAATGTCCGTTGTGCTACAATGAAAGGTGGCTGGAAGTCTGCACTACTACAGTGTGCGACCACCAAAGTCCAAGCTGCTACAGTAACGTTGTCTCCAAAATCCGACCTACTACAGTAGTCGTGCCAAAGTCCGCACTGCTACAGTGCCCTGTCTGTAACGTCCCAGATCCGAGTGCCACACAACGGGTGCCCCGAACCCGGTTGGTCACATAACCTCAAGCGCATTTCCCCAAACGCCAGAGGCCGCCGACTAGCAGCGATGGCCTAGGACTGATAGTGGGGAAACTATGCTCTCATTTGTCAAAGTGTAGCGCAGCAGAATAAATATAAAAACACAAAAGCGGAAGCGGTAAACAATATAAACCTGAAATGGACAACGGAACTAAAGTAAAAGATAACAAACAGACATATATATGATGATGCAACATGTCTCTAATTCTAAGAAAGCAACCAAAACAGGATACACTGCAATCAGATATAATACAACACAAAGTACAAAGTACAATCAAACAAAACCAAAGCAGTGCAATAGAAACTCAGCAGCATCGAAAGTCTAAGCTCGGTTTCATGCTCTCCTACTCCTCTGCAACAATCATGTACTTGTGTAGGGACCCTTGTCCTTATCGACATCTGCAACAATATAATTTGTTTGGGTCCAAGACATGACCCAAACAGGGTGTGAGAAATAAATCCCAGTAGGCAACCACCAAAGGCCCGTGCCCAACTGTCAGTGAAAATGTGCCACAACAGTGTGCAATAATGAAATGCAGTAAACTAGGAAGTACTCAAAAGTAACTATTCCTACCAGTTACATTGTCATTTTAATAATTATTTAACAATTCCAAGCCAGTGTTTTAGCTTGGCAGGTACAACGTAAGAAATCACCACAATGAATATTCAAAGTAAACATTGTCCTCAGACGTGCAAATCCTTACCCTCAGGCATACAAAAACGAAACCCTCAGGTGACTGCCCTCAGGCATAATGAATATTGCCCTCAAGCGTAAGAACCGTTGCCCTCAAGCTAAACAAAACCTTGCCCTCAGGCTAAACCAACACTGCCCTCAGGCATAAGAAACGTTGCTCTCAGGCTAAACAAAACCTTGCCCTCAGGCTAAACAGAACCTTGCCCTCAGGCTAAACAGAACAAAAGAAATTAACCGGGCCGAGCCCAAAGCATAAGCAATCAATTCATATATGTTTCTTCTCAAGAAAACTCAAAACATGTTATAATCACGGCATACCCACGGGTATCCTGGCCAAACGGCTAAACAAGGGAAACGCACCCTCGGGGTGGCCCTGGATCAAAGCAACGATCCCAAACAGCAGTTTATACTTATTCATTAGATTACCTATGCAATTCTAGGTATCTCAATAGTCAAAGTCTCAACCATACGACACCTCGAACATGGACGCGTGACACAACGGTGCACAAAATCAACTCGACAATTGAAATTAAACACAAGACCACCTACCTCGATCTCCTCTGATCGATATACGTGAAAGGCACCTCCCGAAACAACCAAGAACGACGTAGATCTGAGATAAGCGATTACCCATTCAAACCCAAATAACTTCCCTTAGGGAAAGAATTGGAAGGAAAGATTCAAGAAAAGGGAAGACTTTACCCACGCGGTTCAAACGAGATCGACGACGGAAGAATCGGAGTCCCGGTGTGCGATCGGGAGCTCCTCCAAGTCCCGGCCTCCTCTCCCGCGGCTTCTAGTGAGTTCTCTGCCTCCTCTATCAAATGAGGAGGCTACCGTCTGTTTTTAACGAAAAAACATAACTACATGGTGCGTACTCTCAAGTACACGGCGTGTACTTTCCTTTTTTAAACCGTTCCACTGGCAGCTACTCTCCACCGCCTCACTGTTCATCTGCCGACTTGCTTACACGGCGTGTATTACTAAGTACACGACGTGTACTATCGTTCTGCTGGCGGCTACTCCCACCGCCTTACTGTTCACCTGCCGATTGATTACACGGTGTGTAGTTAGTTTTTACACCCTTAATCGCCGACAAGCCTACACGCCCTGTATTTTCATCCCACACGGCCAAAGTACACAGCGTGTGTACAAAGTACACGACGTGTACCCATAAATTTGGGATTTTTCCCACATTTCCCTTGTTTTCTCAAAAACACTTAAGGAAAAAGGAAAAGAAGAAACTTGTACCTCAAGAATAAGGATCAGGTTCTAACACTGTCAGTGTCGTCAGGTCAACTCTGCTACAGTTGGTCAAAGTTGCTACAGTGCCCCCCAATTTTGGACCATGGGCCATCGACCCCCCCGACCCCCGGAGCAGGGGCGCGCTGCCCTCTACAACCCCCAAAAACCTCACCGTGGAGTTGTGGCATGGTGTTTAGTATGGGCCGCAAGCATTCAGCCCAACGTCATCTAAAGACGATCAGGCTACACCAGTCCAACAATGTAACTTCATTTCATTTCTCTTATATGATAAGAGAAGTTGTTCGGTTACATAGAGTTTTTGTGAACAAGTATGAGGTGATAAATTGTATATGTTAAATCATATTTTCTATTATTCTGTGTATTTTCGAGTCCCACATCGGAATACTCCTGTATGTATTCTGTATTCTCAATCTATAAAAGTAGGCCTCCGCCTCATCTTGAGGTAAGGAGTTTTCCTCCCAACATGGTATCAAAGGGAATATAATCCCGAACCCTCCCTCTAGATTTTTTTTTCTCCTCTCGGGTCTGCCCTACGTGGCCACCCTCCTCCCTCCGGCTCTGTCCCCGGCGGCTCTCATCCTCGGTGGCTCCCATACCCAGCGGCTCCCACCCCGACGGCTCCTTGCGCCGCTTCCCCGCGCGACAGCCCCGCCCTCCCAGCGCGACGACCCCGCCCTCCCAGCACGCCCGACCGACCTCGTCCAAGCGCGCTCCATCGCGACGGCCACACCCTCCATCGCGATGGCCCCGCCCTCCATCGCGACCCAGTGCAACGGCCCCGCACTCCCAGCACGCGACTCCCGACACCCTCATCCAAGCGCGCTCGGCCTGCCTCGTCGCGTTGCTCCCAGGCGACTTCGACCGACGGTCCTCCACGCCGACTCCCTTCCCGGCGGCTCCCTCCCGACGCCCTCCCGTGATCCCGATGTCCACGCCAACCTCCCCCCCTTTCCGCCGACGACCCCTCCAGGCGCATACATCCCAGCGAACACTTTTTTTTCCAGTCGCGGCTCCCTCCAGGCGAACCGGTCCAGGCGAACTGGCTCCCTCCAAGCGAACCGGCATCCTCCCGGCTCTTCCTGCGCACGGCTTCCACCGAATCCCAGCGCCCCTCCCGCTGTCCGCTGCATCTCGCGGCTGCACACACTGCCCGACATTACGGCTTCCCAGCTTCCACCAGCCCCGACTTCTACCGGTCGCGCCTCGTGGCATCCCGCTACTTCTAACCTCTTCGGTGGTTGTCTCATGCCTCCATGGCAGCCTCTTCGGCTCTGCCCCATATGATAACCGCCTCCACCCGCCTCATCGATGAGCGGCTCGACGCCACCAACTTCTCCATTTGGCGGAAGACTGTTTTGATGTCCCTGACAGGAATGGACCTGGATTCTCACCTGGAGGATCCTCCACCGGCATCGACTGATCCCGACTACCGTCCATGGAAGCTTGCTGATAGCAAGATCTTCACCTTGCTGGTCAACTCCATGGATCACTTAGTGAAGGATGTCACCCGGACCGCGAATACCGTCAAGGAACTCTGAGATTCCTTGTACATCATGTATTCTGAGACCAACAATTTGGCTCGGGTCTCCGACATTCTTCAGCGATTGTCGCTCCTTCGCCAACAGGATCGGCCTTTCAGGGCCTATTTTATGGAATGGAAGGGTCTTCGCGATGAGTTGCAAGAGTTGTGGCCTGTACCCCAGACACCAGCGGCCGCTCAGACTCAGAGGGACCAACTTTGCATCTTCAATCTTCTCAATGGCCTCGCCCCTGAGTATGCCACGACGGCTACTGAGATGCTCGTCATCCCTTCTACGCTGGATATACCACAGGTCTATCATCACATGGGCAAGGCCCAACGGGCTCTTCCCCCGACCACCCCCATCTTCGACCACTCAGCTCTCGTCGGTCGTGACGGTAGCCGCTCAGACACTCGTGGTCGTGGCCGTATGGAGAGTCGTCCACGTCCCCTCTGTCAACATTGTGGCAAGCTCGGCCACTTGATTGATCGATGTTGGGTACTTCATGGGCGCCCATCTCAGCACCTACGGCAGGGTCAGACAGCGGTCCAGGAGGCTTCCTCCTCAGTCGCCACTCTCCCACCATCTCTGGACCTGTATATGGCGGACATCCGGCTAATTCATGATCCTCAAACCTCTACCGGACCTGGTTCATCTTCGGCTTCTCTAGCTCATTCAGCTGCTTCCGCCGCGTTTGTTGGTCATCGCTCCCCTGCTTGGATGCTCGACTCAGGTGCCTCTGACCACCTCATCGGTGATGCTGGTATGTTAACCTCCTACTATCCTTATACCGGTCCATCAGCCATCATCGTCGTCGATGACTCCACTATCCCCATTGCGGGTTTCGGTGCATGCTCCCTGACGTCATCACTTCAATTGCCCTCTGTGACACATGTGACACGCAGTCCCTTTAATCTTCTTTCCATCAGTAAGCTCACAAAAGATTTTAACTGTGCTGCCATATTTATCTCCTCTGCTGTTGTTTTTCAGGAGCAGACTACGAATCGGGAACTTGGTAGAGGCCAGCTTCGGGACGGGGTCTACATGTTTGATGGACCGGCACCCGTCCCCTGCTCATCTATCTCTGCTCGCGCCTTGGATCTTCATTCCCAGTTGGGGCATCCCCCCGCCTCCACCATTCATCAACTTTATCCAGATTTCAGACAACATATTTCTTTTCGTTGTGAGTCTTGTACTTTTGCGAAACATCATCGCACTTCATACATTCCTCGAATGGATACAAGGGCTTCCAAACCTTTTGATCTAGTTCATTCAGACGTTTGGGGTCCCTGTACCATCTTGAGTCATTTGGGGTATAAATACTATATATCTTTCATTGATGATTTTTCGCGAATGACTTGGCTATACCTCCTTCGAGAACGCTCCGAAGTGTTTTCCACATTTAAGACATTTTACAATGAAATTCATAACCAATTTTCCACTTTTGTTAAATGTCTCCGCTCGGACAATGGGCGTGAGTACCTCTCCACTCCTTTTCGGCACTTTTTCCAAGCGAAAGGCATCATTCATCAGACCTCCTGTCCTGATACACCCCAGCAGAATGGAGTGGCCGAGCAGAAACACCGTCATATTTTGGAGACTGCTCGTGCCCTCCTCTTCCACCGACAGGTGCCTCTGCATTTTTTGGGAGATGCGATACTCACTACTACCTGCCTTATAAACCGTCTTCCTTCTTCTATTCTTCAGGGGGAGACACCTTTTCGGGCTTTGTTCTCTTTTCTCCCTCCTCACTCTTCCGCTTCGAGTGTTTGGATGCCTATGTTATGTTCGAGACACACGTCCCGAACTCTCCAAACTCTCTCCCAAATCCCTCCGGTGCATCTTCCTTGGCTAGTCCCGCACTTAGCGCGAATATCGCTGCTACTCACCGGACTTCCGGAGGTCTGTCATCTCTGCTGACGTCTCATTTGTTGAGAACTCTCCGTTCTTCCTTCCCTCTCCTCATCCTTACTCAGCCATCGATGATTGTCTTCCTCTCCTCATCCACCCTCCTCTGGTGTCTCCCCCTACTACTGACACCCATTTTGGTAGGGTCTACTCACGTCGTCCATCACCTGTATCCCCCGTCCCGACCAATGACATCGTCGTTCTCGCTTCGTCCGATGCTCCTGCCCCGACACCAGATGACTTGCCTATTGTCATCCGGAAAGGTACTCACGCTTGCCAGAGTACTCCTCTATTTGTATCTTCCTACAGGGGTCTGTCAGGCCTACAGACAGTTTCTATTCCTCACATCGTGGGTGATGCAAAATCTCACTCAGGATGGCTAGCCGCAATGCGGGATGAGTTATAGGCCTTGGAAGAAAACCACACTTGGGATCTTGTCCCTCTTCCAGCAGGCAAACAGGCGGTTGGCTGCAAATGGATTTACACAGTCAGGTCGAATCCCGATGGCACTCTCCATCGACTCAAAGCCCACCTTATGGGGGGATTGGGTATCAACTCTTATACTTCTACATGGTATCAGAGCAGGTTTTCTAATCTCGAGTCCTTCCTCCCATTTTATTTTTCCCGTCTAGGGTTTCCAGCGTTTTTCCCCCGTGGGGGGCAGCGGCCTCCATGGCCAGCGAGCTCTAGGTTTTCCGCCGTCGCCCCTCCCTCTCGGTGAATCTCTCCTGTGGCTTCCTGGATCTGTCCGACCCCACCCTCCCATCAGTTCCCTTCGGCCTCCCAGCTTCGCCTCCCGTCGTGGCCTCCCGATTCTGTTCGGCCCCGCCCTCCCGATCACAACACCGCGCATCCCAATCCCGACGTTGTCGCCTGGCCACCCGCGTCTCCCGGTCCAGACATCCAATCCCGGCCACCAGCGGAGTTTCTCCTTGACAGCGCCCCTCCCGCCCGCGGATCCTCCTCCCACGACGCTTCTCCTCGACAACAACCCTCAAAATCGTGATGGTGGTCGGCGGGGCTCGAGGTTGACGAAGGCGACGCAGCAGGATCCCACCTGAAGGCTCCTGTGCGCCATCCCCTCCAGTGCGCCAACACCCTCTAGTGCGCCAGTCACCCCATCTGCTGCTCCTCTACAAGGCAGCGCTCCCGACCAATTTCATCTGCCTCCCTGCGCTGCTTCGCCAGCTCCTCCGCAGCTTCTCCGTCCCTCCGGTCCAGCTACCCCTGCGCGACGCCTATGCTCCCTCCATGTCGGCCTCCTCCTGCGGCAGCCCCCGCCTCTATGTCGGCCTCCTCCGGTGGATTTCTCAGCGCTCCGACGACCAACACCGCTAGTGCGGCATTCCCGGCGCTCCGACAACTGGCCCACCAGTGCGGCTTTCCCAGTGCTCCAACGACCAGCACCGCCAGTGCGGCATTCCCGGCGCTTCAACAACCGACACTGTCAGTGCGGCATTCCCGGCGCCTTCGACGATCGGCCCGCTTGTGTGGCTTTCCAATCATCCATCTTTTTCATCTCAAGGGGAATCTGCGATCTTGAGGGAGAGCTACAATCGCGCATGATTTCATTTCTGTTTGTCTTGTTTTGTAATCAAGCTAGGTATGTCCGGCTTGAGGGGGAGTGTTTGCAGCGTCTTAATTGCTTTGTTTTTCTTTATGTGTTCAAGCTAGGTACACCTCGTTTGAGGGGGAGTGTTGGAGTCTGTATCCCACATCAGACTTCTAGTCCGATGTGGTCTTTGTTATTCCTTATAAAATAACCTCAAGACCTCCTTTAAAGAGTACCTTGGGGATTGGGTATCGACTCTTATACTTCTACAAATATAATTTGAAGAAAAATAATAATGTAATTAAAATATAACAAGGATGGTGAGATAATGTAATCCATATACAGCGTTGTAGAGTTCAAGCATGTGAAAGTCACTCTCATGCTATCGAACAAGTGAACTTCCAAACTACCATTTTCATTTCCACTTCATTGGTTTTAGTTACAACATAGCAAAGCATTAACGTAACCCGTGTACAGGATCGTGGAGTTTCAGCATGTAGGAGGTTCTTCAACCATTGCAATGCCAGTTGCATGCAGATAGCACCGCAACTGACACCAATACAAATTTCCAAATGAAGATAACTCAGAAAGATTGAAAAGAAATCCAATCATAGAAACTTGCAATATGAAATTATGTAAATACCTTGTCAGTACTAGTCTCTGAAACAAATACTGAACTAAGAGAAATATTGAAGGCAGAAGCAGCAATCTGAGCAACTTTTGTATGTAAACCTTGCCCCATCTCCACACCCCCGTGTGTAACTAAAACAGTTCCATCCGTATATACTTGGACTAGAGCTCCAGCCTGCAGGCATAATGATAAACATACGCAAAGAAGATGATAACAATCCAATTAACATAGAACAAAGTATTAAAGACCAGTAGAATTCTAAAGCTTGCGCCATAACTAACATTTAAAGGTTCTGTAACTTGAACCCTGGCTAATAATTAGAAATGCCAAAACTTCACAAATAACCAGGAGTTGGAATCTGGAGAGGGAAGGCAAAAATTACCATCATCAAAGGTCAAGACACTTCAAATGCATAGAACTAATATTATAATTATATTAAATCCTATTAAGGATTCATATGCACATAGCCCATGAGATTTATGGTAAAAGGGATTGACTTAAATGGTGTATGCATTGCCACCTTGCCAAAGGATCAAATGGCCCATTTACTTGCCCATGCTAATCAACCAAGTCGGATGGTGTTATTCCATCAGCGAGTGTTAGGCTGTTTGCATGATTCTTCACATTTGATTGGATTGCATGAATCTCACTGATTAAGTTGAGCCATGCAAGTCTAGTACTCAAAACCCACAAAAGGAAATTAGGGGCTTATAGTTCTTGGCCATGCCTCGGCCAAAGGACTCATGAGAGTGTTCTTTCAGAATTCAATTTTGTGGTTACGATTTGGAATTGTGTTGGATTATGTTATGTTTTATTTATGAAAATTTTATTTATCATGTCATTTATATATGTTGGGTTTGATATATTTGATTTTATTTCTAAATAATTAGGGATTTACAGCACAAAGCCATACCTAAGTCAAAGTAGGGACTCGTGTTAGAGTTCATTCAGAAGTCAATTATGTGATTATGATTTGGAAATAGTGTCGAATTGTGATTTTTTTTTAAGATTGTGTTGGATTATGATATGTTTTACTTTTTGACAATTTTATTTATCATTTCATATATATTTGTAGAGTTAGATATATTTTATTTGATAATAATCATGGAATATAGTATTTCTAAATATCCCTAGTCAAGAATCAACATAGATTAAGTTGTGATTATATGTCGAGACAATTATTGGTAGGTACTTGTATGAAAATGTAAAAACATGTCAATCATTCCTCTTTTTCCCCTCCAATTTCAATTAGTCAAATTCTTTATCTTTAATTTGGCCAGCACAACCATCCCTCATAGATAAACAAGAGCAAACTGCTCCCGCATGATACACAAAAGTGAGAAACGAGAGATACTCTACTTCAAAGAAGCTTTCCGATCTCGCAGCACACCGTACGACGAAGAAGAAACGCTCCCAAACCACAATCGCGCGCAAAACCCACATATCAACCTACACCGCATTAAGAGTTATAAAAAACGCAGCCCAACTCACAACCCAAACCAGTGGATCCCCGGGAGAAGAACGAAAGAAAAACAACCAAGAAGAGAAGGGTTGACCACTGATCGTCAACGGGCATCCACTGAAACCAAATGATCAAGGTGAGGAAAGGAGGGCTGGAAGATCCCTCATTCGCCTAGGGCTCTGCTAAAAAAGAGAGGAAGAAAACCACAGACGAATGGAAAAGAATCGACCAAACAAAAGGATTTAAAACCTGGATTCCACAGATTTCATATCGAGTATTCCTTTCACGACGTGAATTTCACGGGATTTTCCTTCCATCGAAAATCACATCGCCTCGGCCTTTATTTAATTACACATCGTGAGTTCACCTTTCACGATGTGAATCCATTTCACGGACTCCCCCCTTTCCCCACATACAAGCCCTGAAACTATTGAGCCACACAAGCCCTGAAACTATTGAGCCACACAAGCCCTGAACCACAAATTCACGTCGTGTGAACCTTTCACAATGTTAATTTCCTGCAGCAGCTCTGCTGCACTTCTAACAACCACAGAACCTCCTCAATACTCCTCTGAAATGCCTCCAACACCCAAAACCAACAAACGGGTCATCAAGGCACGGGCCGTTGCACGACAACAACAACAGGGCATAGTAACAATGTGGACTTCGACATGGCATTGTAGCAGAGCTGATCACGCGACACCAACAAGGAACTGTAGCATCTCAGACTTTGAAGACAGTGGTATTGTAGCTCCGCGGACTTCTTGCCACTGACACTGTAACAGTGCAAACATGGAAGGTTGTGGCACTATAGCACTATGGATTAACTGTACGGTTGGTGGAATAGTGCATCTTTTTCTTTATTAGCTCATTCGAGCTAGGGAATCTGTGTGTGAAACTCTGATTCTCCCTGTAATTTCTGCTCCCAAATTAGTGAAGTGATTCTGTCTCTCCGTGGACGTAGAGATTTTTCCTGAACCACATAAATCGCTGTGTCTTGTGATCTTCTTTTTTTGTTTTTTCCATCATTTCTTCATCTGCAAACTTTTTTTGTCGCTGCAACTCTCAGCGTTTCCGCAACATCTTGACTACTTTGTTGAAGTAATTCATCTTCATTTATGTCCTTTCAGATCTAGTGCTTGGAACAAAGTTAGTAAAATCGCTAGAAACTTCAGGCAATAGATTTTCTCTAACTCTTGGAGGAATAGATTCTTCTCTTTTAACAAAATGAGATTGAAAAATTTATTAACATCCACATCTTCATCGGAATGAGAATGTTCTGATGGTTTGACAGATGATGCTTGCTCTTTACTACTTCAAGACTCTTCTTCCTGAGAACTGAGAGAAGTTTCTTCCTCTTTAGATTGTGAAATTAAAGATATTGAAGTATGAACAAAAGATTCTCCAAGATCTAAAGACATTTTGATGGCTTTAACAACTGCATCTGACTTTCTTAACTTCCACTTCCATATTACTTGAGATGGTCCTATGGGATGAGAAACTTCAGCAACTTCTTTTCCAACAACTCTTTCAACAACATCTTCAACAACCTTCTTCCCTTTATCTTTTGAAACTGTTTGAGAAATTTCTTCAACAACTGGAACAGACTGATTAACATCCTCAACAACTTGTTTTCCTTTGTCTTAAACAACGGACCCAGGAACAACTTCTGCAGGAATGGACATAGGATCGGCCGAAGGAATGGATAGAGAAGCAACGAACACGGGAACCTACTGTTCCTTCACAACATCGACAGACAAAGGAACTATTTCCTCATTCTTCACAACTTCTTCATGAGCTTTTTTCCTTTTCCCTTGGGAAATCTTTCATCACTTTGGCCTTCTTCTCTTTGATGGCTTCTTCTCGGCAGTATCCAATCCAAAACTTGGTTCTCTGTCTTTCTTCTCATGTTTCTTCTTCATAAACTCTGTGAACATCAGACATCGCCTTAGTCTTCTTCATAAAGAAAATTTAATTTTTCAATGTTAACCTCTTTGACATTTCGTGCAAAAGGGTGTTGCACTTTTAAGAATAAAATAGTAATACCGAAAATGAGGTTTCTCTTACGTAAAACCAATTCCAAAAATATTTCTATGAGGTCTCAACTGTCAGCATAGGTTATCAAAAAATTTCTTCCCATAAGTAAAATTTGAAGAAAAAAAATCAGACTAAATATTTCAGAATTAAATTTTACAACTAAGTAATTATCATTATTAGTTGAGCTAGAATTAGATTTTTTATCTAACTCCAAAGTAAGTTTAGAAATCTCTGAAGTGCAAAAATTCTACCATTGGCTTTAGCAAGTTTTCCTTTGGCACAATCATAGTCTTTCATAACTTTATTATTCTTTTTCTCCAGTAGAGTAAAATATCCAGTCATTCCATCAAAACTTGGTATATTATCCATATCATCCGATGTAACAATCTTTTCTTCTTCCGAAGAAGTGGAACTAGATTCATCATCGGAATGAGGGTAGTTAGCCTTTAAGGTTAAGTTTGTAAGAGATTCAATGAATACTTTTGTCATGTAGCATTTGTTGTTCTTCGGAATTCCAGCATAAAATTCCATAACCTTTGACCATCACTACTATCATTAAAAGAACTTTCAAAAAACGAACCTCCTCCACTTGCACTCCAAGTATCTGAAGCTTTCAAATTTTTATTTCCTTTACCTTTATAAAACTTCTTTGAGCCTCTCCCTTTCTTCAACCTTGGAAAATCTGGTCTGATATGCCCTGGTTTTTACATTCATAGAAAATCATCTCGGAAATATCCTTCTTATCACTTCTGTATTTTTTTTTGTACTTAGCAGAAATCCTTCTTTCCAACTATCATGTCCATCCTCTTAGCTAACTGAGCAAGCTCGTTCTCACTTTCCTCTGATGAACTACTTTCTGATTCAACCTTCACTTTCTTCTTAGATTTAGAATATTTAGACACATTTTCACTAGCTTTAGCTTTCTTAGCTGTAGTAGCAGATGTGGAAGCAAAAGCAACACCATTACTAAAATGCCTCTGGCAGTTAATGAGATTATTCCCTGTACAACTGCATGTCAACCCCTTAAGTAGCCCATGATCCTATCATTGAAGAACCCGAGCCCGACTTGATTCATGTTATTTATGCACTACTTTATTGTTATACTTGCACACTGCTTCATTTTATATACACCAATTGAATAGCATTAGAAACCGTTGGCGGTGGCCTACTAAGCTTATCTCACACCTTGTTCGGGCCGCCGTTCGACACCCGGGACAGACCTCATTGTTGTAGGATCAGGATTTTGGATTGGACTTGCTTGCTATTGTATCTTCTGGGCTAGGACTTGGCATGGGAGTAGCGACTAAGCACGTACTCGGACTGCCCTCCGGAGTTGGAGTCCTATTTATTTACTGACAGACTAGCCCTGTTTATGTATTTATCTTATGTATGACTATTGTTGTACATTGTAGCATGTTCATGCAAGATCTTTTACTCATTTATTATTGATTGTCAATTGTTATTATCTTCCGCTACTTAATTATTTATATTGCTTTCGCTGTTGATTTATTTAGATGTATTGTTGTGCCACTTTGACCATGAGTGTATAGTCTTCACACGGTATCATCATCAGACTCTCGCTGCTAGTCGGCAGCCTCTAACATACAGAGAGACGCATTTGAGACCATGTGACCAACCGACTTGAGGCACCGTTTTAGTGGCTCCCGGGTCGGGACGTAACATTAGGGTCTTCAGGTCATGTTTCTCTCAGGCATTTGTGCCTATTGGTCTATGGGCCATGTATTGGGTTCCCCCTTAACCCAATTTAAAAAGGGCTTTCCTTTCTAATTTTTAATAGAAGACTAGACCCACATGTTGCAAAAAATATCATTGGAGATGTAGATCAACCAATCAAAACTCGTAGTTCCTTAAGAAATGAATGTGAATATTGTGCATTCTAATCTCAGTTCAAACCTAAAAATCCTGATGAGGGTTTAGATGATGAAAATTGGATAATGGAAAAGCAAGACGAACTTAATGAGTTTGAGAGGAACAAAATTTGGAATTTGGTAGAACGACCTAAATATCTTATTTTGATTGGAGTAAAATGGGTTTTTCATAACAAACGTGATGAAAATGAAATTATAGTAAGAAATAAAGCAAGGCTTGTTGCTAAGGATTATAACTACCAACAAGGTATAAACTATGAAGAAACTATGAAGAAACTATGAAGAAACTAAGAAGAAACTTTTGCACTAGTAACAAGACTCGAATCAATCCGTAAACTCTTAGCCTTTACAGCATTCTTAAATTTTACTATTTATCAAATGGATGTGAAGTATGTTTTCTTAACGGATATGTATAGGAGGAAGATTATGTAGAACAACCACCTGGTTTTAAAAATACAAAATCTTCGGATCATGTTTTTAAACTTTCTAAAGCACTTTATGGACTTAAAACAAGCTCCAAGAGTCTAGTATGATACTTACCGGATTTTTACTTCAAAACAACTTTGTTAAGGGAGATGGTGATTCTAACTCTTTTTATTAAGAAAGTTTTTAAAGATACTATTATAGTTTAAATTTATGTCAATTAACATTATATTTGGCTCAACACAAAAATCTTTTACAGATTCCTTTACGTATTTAAGAAATCTGAGTTTGAGATGAGCATTCTAGGTGAACTTACTTTTTTTCTTGGTTTTCAAAATTTTCAAAAACCGGAAGGAACTTTCTAATCTCGACAAAAGTAAACAAAAAAATTACTTAAAAGAGATTTGGTTTTGACAATGCCAAATGTATAAGTACTTCTATCGGAACCTCAACTCTAAATCCTGATGAATCTAAGAAACCAGTTGATCAAAAACATTTTAAAGAAATGATTGTAGTTTATTATATCTTACAGCTAATCGACCAGGCTTAATGTTTTATGTATGCCTCTCTATGAGATTTCAAGCAAATCCGAAATAATCTAATCTTAAATATGTAAAAACAAATTTTTCATTACCTTAAAGAAACTTTGGATCTTCGATTATTTTATACTTCTAGAAATGATTTTGAACAAAAAAGTTTTTAAGATACTAACTTTGATGGATGTAAAACGGATAGGAAAAGTACATTTGGAACTCATCACTTCTTAGGAGAGGTTTTAGTATCTCGGTCATGCAAGAAACAACACTCAGTAGCACTTTCCACTGCTTAAAATGAATATGTAGTAGCTAGAAGTTGTTGTGCTCAGGTATTGTGAATGCAACACACTCACTGATTCTTGCATTAGTTTTACTAAAACTTCAATTTTGTGTAATAACACAAGTGTCATAACTTGCCTAAAAACCCAATACATCACTCATGAGCAAAACACATGGATATAAGACATCATTTCCTTCAAGATCACACACAAAAAAAAGATATTATTTTACAATTTATTTGAATGCAAGAACTTGTTAACATTTTTACAAAACCTCTCAATTCAGATACATTTGAATATATTAAACAGAAGCTTAGTATAATCAACATAAAGTGATCATTAATTTACTTTTAGTTTAACTATCTACTTACTGAGAAAAAATCCTCAAGGGGGAGGACATTTTTGTTTTGTTTTCCTAATTTTTTCTTTCTCATGTTTTTCCTTGTTACTAAAATCTCCAAACAGAGATTTTTATGAAACTTTTTCAGTTTCATTGGAAGGATGTTCGTTCGAAGTTTCATCGGACAAACTCTATTCCACTAACTTTTTCTTATGCACCCAAGTATTTTATATCATCGGACAAACTTTCGTAAGAAAGTAAACTTACAAACTCTCTGGGAGGTACCATTTCTTTTCTTATAAATTTTATGGAGAAAATTTTATTAAAGTTTTGTTATAAACTTTGAAGTTCTACCAGAACGATGTTTGTCCGATAAAACCACAAAACTTTCTAACAAACTTTTTACGAATATCAAGAGTTCAAAACATATACTTTCTTAAACCTTTAACGTCATCATCTTCCAAGATTAAATCTCAGCCGTTAGATCACCTGGAATTCGAAGAGTCGCTCAGCTTGCCTATATATAGTAGATGACGCCCGATTCATTTTCTTCACAAGCTGCTTCTGTGGAGAAGACTCGTCAGTTTAATTCTCTTCTGTCCGTTCACCTCTACGGTTTGTCCTTTCACTCTCAGAAGCTTTCCAATGTCCGATAAACCTTGATGGCGCCTCTTGATGATTTTGCTAATAGGGAGGTGATTAAGGAAAGATTGATAGAGCGAAGCTGGTTTGATAGGAATGATTCTCTGCTAAAATCAACAATTATATTCCTACGGACGGAACTTTCAAAGCATTGTAATGGTGTTGCATCAAACAATCATCAGATAGAGTGATGCTGTGTTGATACTGTAGATGGGTGAATTCCCCCTTACCTCAATGTGAGGTGGGGATACTCCTTTATAGAGAAGTAAAACTAATTACAAGGTGTTAAGTCCGATGTGGGACTCAGAACAGAAATACCCATTTAACCTTACATGGGGTCCAACACTCCCCCTCAAGCTGGACATGCCCAGATTGGATAGAGTCCCACAAAGAGACAAAGACAACAAAGACACATGACCATCTCAGACTCCCCCTCAAGCTGGGCCAGGGAGGCTGTGAATACCCAACCTGGTAGTGAGAGACTCAAGGCGAGCTCCTGGAAGACCTTTGGTGAAGAGATCGGCAAACTGATCGGCCGTCGGGATATGGCCGAAGCCGATATGGTGCTGCTCCAGATGGTGGCGGAGAAAGTGACAGTCCACCTCGATATGCTTCGTCCGTTCATGGAAGACGGGATTCGAGGCAATCTTCGTGGCGGCCTGATTGTCACACCAGATATGAGCAGGAGTCGATGCGAGGAAACCGAGCTCATGGAGGAGATGACGCAGCCAGAGGATCTCAGTAGTGACGGTGACCATTGCTCAATACTCTGCCTCGGCACTCGACCGGGAGACGACAGTCTGCTTCTTGCTGCGCCAAGAGATGAGATTGCCGACGAAGAACACGGCGAAACCCGAAGTAGACTTACGGGTAGCGAGGCAGCCGGCATAGTCCGCATCACAGAAGGCCTCAACATCCATGTGAGCATGATGTGAGTACTGAAGGCCACGGGCAGGGTCTTCCTTTATGTATTTGGCAATGCGAAGGACAGCATCCCACTGAGATCTGGTGGGATGCTCCATGAACTGACTGACTTTGCCAACGGCACAGGCAATGTCGGGACGCGTCATGGTGAGGTAGTTGAGTTTACCGACCAGGCGTCGATAGCTCTCGGGATGAGGAAAGGGTTCCGAGTCGGAATGAAGGGAGCGTTCCCCAGGCTCAAGGGGAGTGTCCACGGCGGTGGCTGTGCTCAACCCGGCATCCTGCAAGATATCAAGAGCATACTTGCGCTGGCAGAGAGAAATAGTGTCAACAGTCCGGGAGACCTCGATGCCAAGGAAGTAAGTGAGGGGACCAAGATCCTTGGTGTGAAAGTGCTGGTGAAGATGCGCCTTAAGGCTGGCGATGCCTCTGGAGTCACTCCCTGTGATGATGATGTCATCAACATAAACCACAAGCAAGATACAACCATGCGCCGTCGTACGGAAGAAGACGGTGTGATCCTTCATACTGCGAGAGAGGCCAAAGGCTGTGACGACCGTGCTGAAGCGGCCAAACCAAGCCCGAGGAGACTGCTTGAGGCCGTAGAGGGAGTGACGGAGACGACAGACATGGCGGGCGGCACCAGAGGCCGAAAAACCAGGAGGCTGCTGGAGGTAGACTTCATCAAGAAAGCCATGGAGAAAAGCATTTTTAACATCCAGTTGATGAAGCGGCCAGTGATGATGAGCAGCCAGCGAAAGGAAAAGGCGGACCGAGGCCATCTTTGCGACTGGAGAGAAGGTCTCAAAGTAGTTGATGCCATATGTCTGAGCAAACCCCTTCGCGACAAGCCGGGCTTTGAGGCGGCAAAGAGAGCCATCGGGATTGAGACGGATCGTGAAAATCCATTTACAGCCGACCGCCTGTTTGCCCGTCGGAAGTGGAACAAGATCCCATGTATGGTTGTCATCCAGAGCCTGCAATTCATCCCTCATGGCAGCTAGCCACCCGGGGTGAGATTTTGCTTCACCTACTGTCCGAGGAATCGACACGGTCTCCAGCGCTGACAGACCCCTGTAGGAAGATACAAAGAGAGGAGTAGTCTGACACGAGCGAGTACCTTTCCGGAGCGCAATCGTCACGTCCTCGGGAGCTGGGACAGGAGTATCGGACGAAGCAGGAACAAGGTGGTCCTCGGCCGGGATGGGAGGTACAGCGGAAGGACAACGGGAGTAGGTCTGGCCAAAGAGATGACCGGGCGGGGGAGACACCAGAGGCGGGTGAACGAAGAGCGGAAGACAGTCATCGATGGTAGTGTCGGGAGAAGGAGAGGGGAGAGTGAAAGGAGAGGTCTCAACAAACGATACGTCGGCAGAGGTGATATACCGGCGGAGGTCTGGAGAGAAGCATCGGTACCCGCGCTGAGTGCGGGAATATCCAAGAAAAATACAGCGAAAGGATTTGGGAGAAAGTTTGGAGAGATTGGGGCGAGTGTCCCGGACATAACAGAGACATCCGAAGACGCGGAGTGGAAGGGAGTGAGGAGGAATAGAGGGGAACAGGGTATGAAAGGGAGTCTCCCCCTGAAGGATTGAGGAGGGAAGACGATTCAGAAGGTAAGTAGCAGTGAGGATGGCATCCCCCCAGAAGAGAAGAGGGACCTGGCGGTGGAAGAGGAGGGCCCGAGCGGTTTCCAAAATATGCCGGTGTTTCCGCTCGGCCACCCCATTCTGCTGAGGGGTATCAGGACAGGAGGTCTGGTGGATGATGCCGTGGGCCCGCAGAAACTGCTGAAAGTGAGTGGATAAGTATTCCCGCCCATTGTCAGAGCGGAGACATTTGACAGGGATAGAAAACTGTGTTTGGATCTCATGGAAAAAGGTCTGGAAGGTGGAGAGAACCTCTGTCCGATCTCGAAAAAGATAAAGCCATGTCATCCGGGAATAATCATCAATGAAGGAAATGTAATATTTATACCCAGATTGACTCGAGGTGGCACAGAGACCCCATACATCAGAATGAACCAAATCAAAGTGTTTGGCGGCCCGTGTGTCAACTCGAGGAGGATATGAGGTGCGATGATGTTTCGCAAAACGACACGACTCACAAGGAAAAGAAAAACGGGGACTAATATCGGGGTAGAGGCGATGAAGTGCAGAGGCGGAGGGGTGGCCCAACCGGGAATGGAGGTCAACGACATGAGCAGGGATAGACGCGCAGGCGAGGGAAGGCGGGCCAGCGAACATGTACATCCCATCCCGAAGCTGGCCTCTACCAAGTTCCCGGTTCGTCGTCCGCTCCTCAAACAAAACAGAAGACGAGGAAAAGATAGCAGTGCAATTGAGATCCTTGGTCAGTTTGCTGATGGAAAGCAGGTTAAAAGGACTCCGGGGTACATGAGCCACCGAGGAGAGGTGAAGGGAGGAGGTGAGGGAACAGGAGCCAAAGCCGGCTATGGGGAGAGTGGACCCATCAGCAACAGTGATGGCTGAGGATCCACTATAGGGACGGTAGTGGGAGAGCATACCTGCATCCCCGGTGAGGTGGTCGGACGCACCCGAGTCAAGCAGCCATGCAGGGGAACGATGACTGACAAGGGCAGTGTGACCACCGGAATGGGCAAGAGAAGCTGATGAAGAGCCTGCGAGGGAGGTGGACCGGTAATCGTGAATCAGCTGGAGCTCAGCCAGGGAGAGATCCAAAGACGGGGGAAGAGCAGCAGCAGGTGAGGACGCATCACGGAGCGCAGTCTGGCCCTGGCGGGTGTGCGACTCGGGACGACCATGCAGGACCCAGCAACGGTCTACCAGATGGCCGAGCTTGCCGCAGTGCTGGCAGAGGGGGCAAGGTCGGCCGTCCCCACGGCCGCGCCCGCGAGGGCCGGTAGGACGACTACCGCCACGTCCGAGGACCGCAGTGTGATCAGGGAGGGGGACGGGTGGTGCAAGGGCCCGATGAGCCTTCTGCAGGCGATGATAGACCTGCGGGATATCCAGTGTAGACGGGCTGGCAAGCATCTCAGTGGCCGTCATGGCGTAGTCCGGTGCGAGGCCATTCAGGAGATTGAATAGGCAGAGCTGGTCCCGCTGAGTCTGCGCTTCGGCCGGAGTTTGAGGAATCGGCCAGAGTTCCTGTAGTTCATCGCGGAGACCCTTCCATTCCATGAAGTAGGTGGGGAAGGTCCGATCCTGCTGGCGGATATGGGAGAGACGCTGTAGAACGTCAGAAACCCGAGCCAAGTTATTGGTCTCAGAGAACATGACAATCAAGGAATCCCAGAGCTCTTTGACGGTGTTGGCAGTCCTGGTGACATCTTTCACGAAGCGATCCATGGAGTTGACCAGTAAGGCGAAGATTTTGCTGTCCGCTAGTTGCCAAGAGTCGAACTTAGGGTCAGTGATTTCAGGTGGGGGTTTCTCAAGATGAGAATGAAGTCCCATGCCGCGGAGGGACATCAAGACCGTCTTCCGCCAGACGGAAAAATTAGTGGCATCCATCCGGTCATCGACAAGCCGGGAGGAGGCCGTGATCAGGGACGGCAGAACGGAGGACGCGTCCATGGAGGGCGGGCGCTGGACCCGTTCGCCGGGAGTCGGGCGGTGGAAGGGAAGTGGCCTGGAGATGCTGCCGGAGGGAGCAGCGACAGGGGGTCGCGCTCAGGATGGTGCGGCTGGGCAGGGGCGGCGCGGATGCTAGGGCGCGGGTGCTGGGCAGGAGCGCCGCGGGGCCGAGGGCAGGGCTGGACCTGGGCGCGCCGGGCGCCGGAAGCCAGGGCCCGGAGCAACGCCGGGAGAGGGCGCCGGGAGGGGAGCCGCTGGGAGAGGGCGAGGGCGCGGCGCCGGGGCGAGGCCGAGGGCGAGACACCTGGGCGGGGCGCCGAGGGCTGGGCTCCGGGGCGAGTCGCCGAGGGCGGGGCGCGAGGGCGCGGCGCCTGGGCGGGGCGCCAGGGCGAGTCGCTGAGGGCGGGGCGCTGGGGCGAGTCGCCGAGGGCGGGGCGCGGGGGCGAGTCGCCGAGGGCGAGGCGTCTGGGCGGGATGCGCCGGGGTGAGGCGGCGGGGCGAAGAGCCGGGGCGAAGCCGGCGAGGGCGATGCGTCGGGGCAAGGCGCCGTCGTGGAGATCGCGCGCCTGGCAGGAGGGCGACGCGGGGAGCCGGGACGCAGGGGAGCCGGGAGCCGCGGCAGGCAGGAGGGCCGCCGGGAGGATGGAGGGCAGCCGGGAGGGAGGGCCGCCTGGAGGGAGCGCCGCTGGAGAGAGGGCCGCCGGGAATGGCCAGGCCGGAGAGGAGCCGGGCGAGAGAGCTGCGCCGGGATAGGAGGGGGGGCCTGCCAGGAATGGCTAGGGCAGCAGGGAGAGAGGCGGGGCCGGGAGGACGCCGGGAATCCGCAGAGGAGGGAGGGTTCGGGATAAAAATCCCTCTGATACCATGTAGATGGGTGAATTCCCCCTTACCTCAATGTGAGGTGGGGATACTCCTTTATAGAGAAGTAAAACTAATTACAAGGTGTTAAGTCCGATGTGGGACTCAGAACAAAAATACCCATTTAACCTTACATGGGGTCCAACAGATACACTGAGAAGTTGTTTGTCCGAAGTCGTTGCAACCAATCCCGAAAAGTGCGGAATCCAATCGTTGGAAACATGCCTATAAATAGGACTGCAGCCTCAAGGAGAATGAGCTTTTGCAATCGAACGATCTAAAGCTTCTATTGAAGTTTTGCAACATCTTGTTGCTAAGTGCGCTTCAAATGTAATCTTTAGAGAGTTTTCTTAAAGCATCCTTTGTGAGGATTTCATTGTAAATGTTTTAAGGTTTGTTTGTTGTACTCGTTGTTTGTCTGATCTGTTTGATCGAGAGCTTTCGGGGATAGAGAGACAGGGGTGTGTCCAATCATGTTGATCGAGGGCTCCTAGGAAAAGGGAGACACAGTTTTGTCCGATCTGGTGGATCGAGGGCTTCCGAGGCATGGAAGACAGACAATACAACAGGTTAAGCCGTGGATATCTAAAGTCAGGTTAAGAGATTTCCTTATCAACTGAGGTTAAAGTGAAGATCTTTCTTAGCAAAGACTATGTAAGTTTTTTTTACGTTCTTTATAAAAGTTGTCATATCTTGCTATCCTTGTTTCTACAAGTTAAATATATTTCCGCTATGCATTTTAAGTAATGTTTATACTGTTTCGTATTAAAATTTTTTACGCTGGTTATAAAGTATAACGAAACAACTCTTTGTCCGATTGACTTTCTTAAATAAGGTGTTGGTTAAATTGTAAGTTTTAATTTTTATAAACTACAATTCACCCCCTCCCCCACTTAGTATTGTTTGACGTCCAATCATAGAAGCAATTCATTTGATTAGAGGTCTGATGGAGAGTATTATCGACAAAAAGCCCAAGATTTGCATATGGTTTTCATTGATTTGAAAAAAGCATATGAGAAAGTTCTTAAAAATGTTTTACGAAATGCTCTTGAAAGAAAAGGGGTGCAGGTGGCATATATCAAATTCATTCAAGACATGTATGAACAGAGTTTGACTCGGGTTAGAACTCTAGGCGACACTACAGACTTTCCTGTCTCGATGAGACTACAGCAAGGTTCGACTTTAAGCTCATACCTTTTGTGGATGATGTAGTTATTGCAGAATCCAAAGAGACTATCAATTTAAAGTTATAGTTTTGAAGAGACTTTATAATCGAAAAGTTTTCGTTTAGTAGGGATAAGACAAAATATATTGAATGTTGTTTTAACAAAGGATTGTCTAGTAATGTTATGGATGTGAGATTGGGAGACCGCATTATTTCAAAAGTTGATCGTTTTTGATATTTAGGTTCATTTCTACAATGTGGTTGAGATATTAATCCAGATGTCTCTCATATGATTCAAATTGGATGAATAAAATGAAAAAAGGCTTCTGAGGTGTTTTGTGATCGTAAAATTCCTTTGAAATTAAAGGGTAAATTTTATAGAACTATTATCAGACCAACTATTTGTTGCGGAATCATCGGGAGACACAACGGCAGAATCGAGAAAACGAAAGAAAGCAAAAAAAAGGACAACGATTTACGTGGTTCGGGAAAAATCCCTACGTCCACGGGAGAGGCAGAATTCACTATATCGGGAGCACAAAAAATTACAGAGGATTTCAGTAGTAAACCCTAGCCCGAAATGGGCTACATATGAAGAAGACGGTCCACTGTTCTGAATAGTAAGTCCGCGTTGCTACAGTGATCGGCGGCCTACTTTGTCAAAAGCGCTACAGTGACTGCCGGCTGGAAGTCAAAAGTGCTACAGTGAAATTGACCCCGAAGTCCGCACTGCTACAGTGTCGGTCGGTGTCGGTCGGTCAACTCCGCTACAGTGGTCAACATTGCTACAGTTGCGGGCCACAAGCATTCGGCCCAACCGGATCGGGCAACACCAATCCAACAATCTCCCACTTGTAGCCTGATCCGCTGCATTGTTATGCTTCGATGCAACTGATGAAAACAACTTACTTGATCTAAGTTCTTCCTTTTCTTCACTCACCAGTGGCGTGCTTTCCATTCACAGATTCATGAAATACAAACTGTTTTCCTCTTGTGCTCCCATCAGGTCCTCCATCATTCTGCCTCTCATCCTCCGTTCATCAGTGGAGACCAACAGAGGCACAGTAGTGCCTCAACTTCTGTATCACCATAGGCTTTGTCAACATGTCTGTCGGATTGTTGGTTCCACAGATCTTCTGCAAAGTCAGCAACCCATCCTGTATCAAACCTCTGATGAAATGGTACTTCAACTGAATATGCTTCGTCCGGGCATGGAATACTGGGTTCTTGCCAAGATGTATAGCACTCTGACTGTCACAGTGCAATACATTCTCCTCTCGCTTTATTCACAATTCATCCATGAAGTTCTTCAGCCAAATCATCTCTTTCTCAGCTTCTGTTACACCAATGTATTCTGCCTCTGTGGTGGATAAAGCCACCACCTTCTGCAATTGTGATATCCAACTTACCGCAGTTCCTCCACAGGTAAAGACGTAACCCGTGGTACTCCTCCTACTGTCGACATCGCCTCCAAGGTCAGCATCCACATACCCCTGTAATGAATTTCCTTTCCCAAAGCATAGAGATACCTCTTTGCTGCCCTTCAAATACCTCAGTATCCACTTCACAACTTCCCAATGTTGCTTTCCAGGGTTAGCCATATACCTGCTCACAACTCCCACTGCATGAGCGATGTCAGGTCGAGTACAGACCATGACATACATCAGGCTTCCAACAGCTGATGCGTATGAAACTTTTGCCATGTACTCCACCTCTTCTGCCGTCTTCGGTGATTGTTCCTTTGATAGTTTGAAGTGGCTCGCCGGGGGAATAGAGATTGCCTTTGCTTCCAGCATGCTGAATTTTCTCAGAACCTTCCCAATGTAATCAGCCTGTGACAACATTAATGTTCCAGCTGTGTTGTCTCTCTTGATCTTTATTCCCAGAATCTTGCCAGCTTCTCCAAGATCCTTCATTTCAAACTCCTCAGCCAACTGCCTTTTCAGCTCATTAATCCTCTGCATACATGATCCTGCAATGAGCATGTCATCCACATACAGAAGCAATATAATGTATTCATCACCGAAAGACTTGATGTAGCAACATTGATTCATGCCACATCGTTTATATTCATTTTTAGACATAAATGAATCAAACTTCTTGTTCCACTGCCTCGCTGCCTGCTTCAGTCCATATAAGCTTTTCTGAAGTTTGCACACCAGGTTTTCCTTTCCAGACACTACATATCCCTCTGGCTGCTGCATGTAGATGTCCTCCTCCAGATCTCCATGAAGGAAAGCAGTCTTGACATCAAGCTGCTCAAGATGCAAGTCTTCTGACGCCACAATGCTGAGAACCACCCGGATGGTGGTAAGCTTCACTACTGGTGAGAATATTTCCGTGAAATCCATTCTCTCCTTCTGTTGGAAGCCTTTCACCACCAGTCTTGCCTTGAACCTCCTCTTGCCATCATGTTCTTCCTTCACCCGGTAGACCCACTTGTTCTGCAATCCTTTCTTTCCTGCTGGCAGGGATGTCAACTCCCAAGTGTTGTTGTCATGCAATGAGGAAATCTCCTCCTTCATTGTCAGCTCCCACTTGCCTGACTCCTTCAGCTGCATTGCCTCTTCAAAGCATTCTGGTTCTCCACCGTCAGTCAATAATAGATAATGCAATGATGGTGAATACCTTTGCACAGGCCTTCTCACCCTTGATGATCTCCTCAACTCCACTGGAGTAGTAGGTTCCACCGGTTCGGATCTCTCAAGCTCAGACACACCTTCAAGCTCCAATTGCTCTTTGCACTCTGATTCAATATTCCCATTTTCATCTTCAGCTTCATGACGACCTTTGTACATGACAACTTCATTGAATACCACGTTCTGGCTCCTGATGACCATATTCTTGTGATCATCCCAAAACCGGTAACCAAACTCATCAGCACCATAGCCAATAAAGAAACATGGCTTGGACTTAGCATCAAGCTTGTCCATTGAGTTAGCATCAATGTGTACATAAGCTAAACTGTCAAAGACTCTTAAATGTGAGAGTTTTACCTCCTTACCAGACCAGAACTCTTCGGGTAGGCGTTCTCCCATTGGCACAGATGAACTTATATTGATCAGATACGCTGCCATGTTCACTGCATCAGCCCAGAAGGTTTTGGGCAACCCTGAGTGCAGCCTCATGCTCCTGGCACGTTCATTCAGTGTCCTATTCATCCTCTCTGCCACACCATTCTGTTTTGGTGTTCCTGGGATTGTCTTCTCCCACCGAATTCCATTTTCAGAACAAAATTCTCTGAACTCATGACTGCCATACTCTCCACCGTTATCAGACCTCAAACATTTCAGCTTTGCTCCTGACTTGTTTTCCACCACGACTTTCCACTTTTGAAACATCTTAAAAACATCAGATTTATTCTTCAGAAAGTAAACTCATACCTTCCTTGTTGAGTCATCGATGAATGTCACATAATATTGTGACCCTCCGAGGGATGGTACTGGTGCAGGCCCCCAAACATCTGTATGCACCAGGTCCAGCTTTCCAGCCTTCGGTGTTCTGCCTCCTTTTGCAAAGGACACCTTCTGCTTTCCAAAGATGCAATCTTCACATAAGCATACTTCCACCGACTTCAGCTCTGGTAGCAACCCTTTTGTTGCCAGCACCTTCATCCCATTTTCACTCATGTGGCCGAGTCTGTAGTGCCACAATTGAAAACCTCCGACAGCTTCTAGTGATGCAGCCATGTCCATGCAAGTTTCTGTCAAGTTGTACAGGGTGCCATTCTTTGCTCCCCGAGCTATGACCATAGCTCCTCGGGTGATCTTCCATGCACCACCAGTGAATGTGGTACTCAACCCTGCATCATCAAGTTGTCCAACAGAAATAAGGTTTCTTCTCAAGCCAGGGATATACCTCACGTTTTCCAGAACCAGCAAACTCCCACTGTTGGTCTTGATCCGTGCATCTCCTTTACCCACAATCTGCAAGGGCTCGTCATCAGCAAGATGCACCTTGCCAAAATTTCCAGAAACAAAATTGTTCAGGAAACCCTTCTCCGATTTAGAATGGAAAGACGCCCCAGAGTCTAAAATCCAAGACTCCATCGGGCTGTCCACGCTCAGCAGCAACACGTCATCAGTTCCTTCAGCTGCAGTGTTTGCTCCACTGGTTTCAGGTCCCTTCCGGTTATCTCTGCACTCCTTCTTGACATGTCTTTTCTTCCCGCATGTCCAGCAGGTAGGACCAGGCCTCTTTGCCTTGTCTCTGCTCTTTCCTCTTGACTTCGATCGTCCTCTGCGATTGTCCCGCTGTGGGTACCTTCTTCTTCCTTCAACGTTCAAAGCAGAACCAGAGAATCTGCCTGATTCTCTTCTTCGAACAACCTCACTAAGGATTAGGTCCCGTATATCTTTCAGAGCCATCTTCGTATTCCCCGAAGTGCTACTCACAGCTGTTACAGTTGCTTCCCAACTCTCTGGTAACGAAGATAGTAAAACCAGAGCACATACCTCATCACCAAGATCAATGTCCACCGATGACAACTGACTTATGATGGTATTGAATTCGTTGATATGATCTGCAACAGGTCTCCCTTCAACCATTTTCAGGTTGAACAATCGTCGTATCAAATGCACCTTGTTTGCCGCAGAAGGCTTCTCGTACATGTTTCTGAGGGCTTTCATCAGGTCCACCGTCGTCTTCTCCTCTCTGATGTTGAACGCCACGTTTTTGGCCAACGTCAGGCGCACAACACCCAGAACCTGTCGATCCAGTAGCTCCCACTCCGACTTCTCCATATCCGCTGGCTTCACACCGAGAAGTGGCAAGTGCATCTTTTTCTGATAAAGATAATCCTCGATCTGCATCCTCCAGAAACTGAAATCAGTTCCATCGAAGCGATTGATCTTCACTTTGCCTTCATCCAGAGCCATCATTGGAGAATTCCGAACTCACCCTTTGATACCAGTTGTTGCGGAATCGTCGGGAGACACAACGACAGAATCGAGAAAACGAAAGAAAGCAAAAAAAAGGACAACGATTTACGTGGTTCGGGAAAAATTCCTACGTCCACGGAAGAGGCAGAATTCACTATATCAGGAGCACAAAAAATTACAGAGGATTTCAGTAGTAAACCCTAGCCCGAAATGGGCTACATATGAAGAAGACGGTCCACTGTTCTGAATAGTAAGTCCGCGTTGCTACAGTGATCGGCGGCCAACTTTGTCAAAAGCGCTACAGTGACTGCCGGTTGGAAGTCAAAAGTGCTACAGTGAAGTTGACCCCGAAGTCCGCGTTGCTACAGTTGCGGGCCACAAGCATTCGGCCCAACCGGATCGGGCAACACCAATCCAACACTATTCTATATGGCAGTGAGTGTTGACCCCTGACGGGACATCTTGAACAAAAAATAAGAGTAGCAGAAATGAAAATGTTAAGATAGACATGTGGACATACTAAGATGGATAAAATTAAAAATGAACGTGTTTGAGAGAAAAATGGAGCGACTCCGATTGATGGGAAGATAACTGAGACAAGAATAAGATGGTTTGGACAAGTTAAAAGAAGACCTAGGGATGCACATGTTAATAGGGTAAGTTTAATGACAAATTCACTTATTAAAAGAGGTAGAAGTAGACCTAAAAGGACCCTTGAACAAATCATTCAAGATGATCTTGTTCAAAATGATTTCAATGAAAATATGACCTTAAATAGAGCCAATTGGTGACGTTTGATCCATGTAACTGGCCTCATTTAATTGGGTTTAAGGCATTTTTGTCGTTGTATATTATATTTCATGGGTTTTCGGGAGATTTATTTATTTATTTATTTTGATTTTTTAAAAGGAGTTCAAGGATGAGGATTTTAGATGGTAATCGACATGTGTACGAATATTAGGATGGTGATGAAGGACCCAATGGACCAGAAGGATTTCGAATTGGGAGATTGTTGTTGGAGAATTTTTTGGTCAAGGGCAGTCACTGGAGTGGCTATAGAGATGTGGTTCAGGAAATTAGAAAATTTGGTCGAGTCTCTACTACTAAAGCGTTAAATGTCACCACTTGAATGGTGGTTGCAACACCATAATGAACTTACTGCCACCTCAAAGTGGACCACTAAAGTGTGAATGCTACTTGAGCGGTATGAAGTGAGACAATTGTGTGAAACCAAAATCAATGTGATGGACACCTACCTGTCGGGATAAGACTCGACAAAATACTGTACCTAGATTACCACTTAAGCCATTGAAAATTTAGTTCTCAAAAGAACAATGTTACCACATGATCGCTCAAATGGCGGTACCACTTGAATCCATAAATACCCGACAAGAGTTATTCGCAAAATCGAATCCCCCTTCTCTATGCCCGGGTCATTTCCCACAAAATCCTTCTAAACTCTAAACTTGATTTTAAACTAAGGACCAGATTTCAAGCAATACACAACAAAAGCACATTGGATCGAAGGGTGGGAGTGTAAAAATAGAGATTGTGGCCCAAGAAAGTTTCAAATTTGCATTTTCACATTGGATTGAAAGTAGATACCACTTCTAGGGGGTTCCCCTATTTCTTTTACAATGGTATAAATATGTTTTATGTGCTTTTTTGTTAAATATGGTTAAACCCTAACTCTAACCTGAATTGAACATGTTCTTTCTGGAATTTCTAAACTTGTTAGTTAATTCATTGATGGGCTCATCCATGAGCTCAATGACATTCCTAGAACCATCTTGTAAGAATACAAGGGCTTCCATTAGAAGATATCGCCATCACACATTACGTGCCAAAAACCATTTGGATGACTGTATAGTCCGATTCCTTTGATTCCACCTAGAAACCTTCAGCCAGCAAGTCTCTCATATGAGATTGAATGTGAGGTAAGCCGGAATCCGGAAAACCGAAAGCCCAAACAACATACGCATAAAACCTAAACCCCTTTTAAACCCCAAAAAACGCTCAGAAAGGCCTAAAAATGCTTCTATCAGCCAGAAAACCCCGTTTTAAAAAACCACTCCCTTTAATGGCCTTCCTTAGCCCTAAAAAACCCTAAAAAATCTCACATATGAGATTGAATGTGAAGTTAGGCAACTATGACAATAAATTGGTGGTCCAAATGTGTCTACATGAAGATGTAACGGCTTAGATGTGCTTCACATAAACTTAATGCCAAAAAAAAAATTGAATGATCACTAGTGAGAGTGGGGAAGGGATGTCACTTCATGTTGAGAGTGAAGTGTTCCCCTCATGTAACGGTCCGCACCTTCCCTGTCTATTACTTTGCCAATTTTGATTGTTGGAGGTGTTCGATGAAGGTTCCAGGAGTTTTCGGTGGAAGCTGGAGATGCAGCAGAGCTGCTGCAGGAAATACACGTCATGTACTGTCTACACGACGTGTAAAGGTTGTTCACAGCTTGTATAATCGGCAAGTTCACAGTTTTTAAATCAGCTAAGGGAGCCCGTGAGACGAGTACACGTCGTGTAAGTGGGATTTGTTGCGGAATCGTCGGGAGTTGCAATGACAGAAACGAGAAACGAAAGAAAATGCAAGAGAAGAGAAAACACACAGAACACACACAAATTTACGTGGTTCGGGAATAATCCCTACGTCCATGGAGAGGCAGAATTCTCACTATAATCAGGAGCACATATTACAGAGTTTTTTCAAAGGTTAGAAACCCTAGCCCGAAATGGGCTACATATGGAGAAGACGGTCCACTGTTCCGAACAGGAAGTCCGCGTCGCTACAGCGTACGGCGGCTGCCTTTGTCAAAAGTGCTACAGTGGCTGCCGGCTGGAAGTCAAAAGTGCAACAGTATAGTTGACTTCGAAGTCCGCACTGCTACAGTGTCTATCGGTGTCGGTCGATCATCTCTGCTACAGTGGTCAGAGATGCTACAGTGTTGAAAAAATTGGGTCGGGGGCCTTCGGCCCCCGGAGCAGGGGCGCGTTGCCCCATACAACCCCCAACGAGCTCACCGCGAAGCTCGACCCGCGACAGTTGCGAGCCACAAGCATTCGGCCCAACCGGATCGGGCTACACCAATCCAACAGGATTCACGACGTGTATTACATAAAGGCCGAGGCGACACGTTTTTCGGCGAAAGGTGGAAATTTTGGAAAAACAAAGGATTACACGCCATGTAAAATTTACACGACATGAAACCTGTGGGATTCCTTGTTTTAAGTTCTTTTTCTCGGCCGATTCCTTTCATTCGGATGAACCTCCTTCTCTTGTTTTGGACAAGCCCTAGGCCCTCCCTTGCTTCGATCTGTTGGTGTCGGTGGTTGTTTGTCGGTGTTCCGCGGTGAGTGCTTCTCCTTTATCCCTTTTTTTTCTTTCGTTCTTCACTCGTGGATCCGTTGCGGCAATGCTGTTTTGGTTTGGGGTGTGAGTTGAGATGCATTTTGAAGATCCTTTGGTGTGGCGTAGGTTGATCCACGGTTTCCTGTGTGCGGTTGTAGTTTGCAGCCATTTCTTCTTCGCCCTGTGGTGCGCAGCAAGTTGGCAAAGCTTCTTTGAAGTAGGGAAACTCTCGTTTCTCTTTATTGTGTATCATGCGAGAGGGGTTTGCTCTTATTTCTCTATAGGTTATGGTTGCATAGACTTAATCAAAGATAAAAAATAGATTAAATTGAAATTCAAAGGCAAAGGGGTTTGATTCGAATGTTTTTACAAATTTGTTATTATTGTGATATTGTGAATTGTACAAACTTAATGTCCCGCAGAAAATTGTGGTTGTTGGGAGCTATGTTTGCACTGCATGATATGTGTTGTGACTGCTACATTTGTTGTGATTGTTTGACATCACCCAAAAAATGGAAATCGGCTAACTTTTATTTTGCTAAAAAAATAGTTGCCCTTGGATTTATGTCTTGTGTGATAACAACCCTAAAATAAAGTAAAATGTGATAAAAACTACTTTGTTAAATTTGTAAAATGATTTTTGGTGTGTTATGATGTGTGGTCGTGCTTGTGGGATGACAATGTGTGATTTCAATGCGATGTGGGGCTGATGAGTGAGGTGTTGTCGTGCTTTTGGGGCGGCGAGTTGATGGTTGTTTGGCAGTGCTTTTGAGGCGGGGGGGGGGGGTTGTTTGGTCACGCGTTTGGGGCGGTGAGGTGGTGTTTGTTTGGTCGTGCTTTTGGGGCGGCGAGGTGGTGGTTTGTTTGGTCGTGCTTGTGAGGCGACGAGGCGATGGTGTGATAGATATGATGGACTACTTGTGATGTGTGGTTGTGTTGTGCTAGATGTTCGGGTTGTGATGGAATAACTGTTTAATAATGATTGAAATGGTTAGGATTTGGTTCGGTTAATGGGATGGGATTAATTAATAAATAAATAAATGATGGATTGTGTGGTAAAATGTGGTTGATGCTAAATAATGAAATAAATGTGCTAGATAATAGAAATTGATTGGAAATGTGAAATGGGGCTTATGGCTTGTTGTGTGGTGTTATGCATTTAGAGGTGGCAGTGAAAGTGGAGATATTGTGAGTTGGTTAGTGTTTGGTTGGGAACCCATAGGTTGAGCTTGTGTGTGTGGCTATATGTATATACTTGTATATTCCTTGTGATTTCTATACGCACCCCACCCACGTCGAGCACTATGTGCCGACACCCGCATAGTTACATGGAGGGTGTTTTCCCTGAAATCCGGTGAGGAGGACAGATGGCTGGGTATCCGCTCTTTCCCGCTCTCTTCCAGGCGAGGTAGGTATTGCACAAGCTGTGATGGTCAGAGGTCTGTTAGTGCATTAAATAGTGGTTGTGATAGTCCAAATGTCTTTAGAAGAGTTGTGATGTGACCATGCTTGTGGGGCAGCGAGCACAGGTGTCTTCGGGCGAGATGTGACGTAACCCAGGTGTCTGCAGGCATAATAAGATGGGATGAGGTGGCTTACGGTGGGGGTCGTGCATGGAAGGAGGACACAAGGTTGATGTCTTTCATGTTCACGATACCCTGCTGCTCTAGTTATGGTTGTGAATGTGTGATGACCCAGTTATTTTTGGGCAAGACGAGATGTGGTCATGCCTGTGGGGCGGCGAGCCCAAGTGTCTGCGGGCATGATGTGATGTGACCGTGCTTGTTGGGCAGTGTGGTATATGGAAGAACACTATAGCAATGCAGTCTTTGGCACGACTACTGTGACAGCTTGGACTTAGGAGACAGTGGTATTGTAGCTTTGCGGACTTCTAATCATCGACCACTGTAGTAGCACGGACTTCCAACCACTGTTCACTATAGCAAAGTGGACTTACTGTGCAGTTGGTGACACAATGTTTCGTCTTCTTTATTAGCTCATTCGAGCTAAGGTTTCTGTGTGTGTGGAACTCTGATCTCCCTATAATTGTGGTCTCGATTTTAGTGAAGTGATTCTGTCTCTCTGTGGATGTAAGGATTATCCTTGAACCACGTAAATTGTTGTGTCCGTGTTCATCTTCTTCTTCTTTTGTTCTATCTTTTCTTCATCTGCAAACCTCTGTCGTGTGACTCCCGGCGTTTCCGCAACAGACCTGTCTGCAGAACGCTGCCCAGGCACAGGTGGCTATTGTGTCAGAGAGAGATTTTGTCAGGTTTTTGATAATTTTGCTGATTTTTCTGGTCTTTTTGTTTGGGATGGCTAGTTCATGCTAGGATGGGATGTCTTCTCTTTGCAGGTTTTTGGTCCCTGCTATGGATGATGTTTTGAGAGCTTTTTTGTTTGCTCTTTGTGCCTGACTTCAGTTGCATCTATTCTTTCTATCATGGAATGAAATTAGATTTCTTCCAAAAAAAATATATATCATTGAACCAATATCATCAAAACAACTTCCAGACGTACCTGGTTCAAGAACTTTGTAGTAAATGAGATGCCAAATTTTGTTGGAACCATAGCAATTCCACGCTTCCTCCACCTGTGTTGAAGATTAAACTGATTGACATCTGTGCGAGCCTTTACAAACTCACAAGACACCTTAAGTTCTCTCCAAACCCTTTGCAGTGTACAGTTTTGAAGTTGCTGACCGTAATGCAAAACAGACTCTTCGGTTTGAAAATTGATCTCCTGAAGGAGTTGGGGAAAAAACACAATAAGACAATTCAATAAACTAATTATATTAACGAGGCCGAAATATGCATCAACAAAGAATATTTAACCCACCCGGATCCCTTCAGGACTTTTCTTGAGTTCCATTGCAATTCTTTGAATCCAGTTCTCAGCTATAAGCATACCTTGAGGACCACCGAATCCTCGAAAGGCAGTATTACTTGGAATATTAGTAAAACAGACCTTTCCATGGATCCTGACATTTTCTATGTCATACACATTGTCTGAATGAAACATGGCACGTTCCAAGACAGAAAGTGAGAGGTCCAGTGAATTTCCAGCATTATTGTAGATTTCAAGATCAAGTGCCAGCACCTTACCTTCATTCGTAAATCCGACCTGAATCAAACAGTTTTTTGGAGTATTTCAAGTTGGTAAAAATAATTTTACAAAAAAGCCACGGAAAAAGGGCTCCATCCCAACAAAGAAGGTAACATTCTACACAGAGGTCAGCTGTTCCAATCCACAGAAACATGATAGTATGATACAATGCGACTTAAGAATTCAATTCAAGAAAAATTAAGCCTGAAATCAGATATTTTGGTACTTCCACAATGCTCTGCTTCTGCTTTAGCAAAGAAAGCAATTTTCAATTTTCTTTGCATTTATTTTTTCCTCTTTTCAATTTCTATACAACTAAATAATGATTTAGAATACATGGTAAAGAAGACAGTAGAATGAACAGAACCATAAACTGTGTCACATAAGACTGGGTCACTCTATTTATAAATCAAGAGAAGAGACGCGTGACTCAAGACAGTGGGAGAATCAAAATTTGAAACACATGGGATAAGGGGGAAAGGATGAACCTCGTCAAACTCAAAGAACCTAAATGCACCCATGTCCAGTTACATAACTGCTCCAACAGTCCCCCACAAGCTGAAAGATATATATTTAGCATCTCCAACTTGTTACACGAGTTTTACCCATCCCCTTGGAACCCCTTTAGTAAACACAACAGTAAGCTGTTTTCTTAAATGAACGTAGTCGGGTTTTACTCATCGCCTTAAAACCCCTTCAATAAACACATCCAGAAGTTGTTTTTTTATATGACCGTAGTCAAACATGAGATTTTCCTTCTCATAGTTTTCCATAAGTGTCGGTCCATCTCAATGCGTTTTGTCTATTCATGGAAAACCGGGTTTGTCAAAATCTTGATTGTCACCTGATTGTCCCACAAAACATGTGCAGGTTTCCCAACAAGGTAATCAATCTCTTACAGAGGTTGTTGTAACCATAAAATCTCTGTTATCATATGAGTTAAGGCTTGATATTCTGACTCAACACTTGAACGAGATACAATAGTCAACTTTTTTACTTTGCAAGGAGATCAGGTTACCTCTCACAAAAATAGCATATGGATCTTTGGAATGATGTGCATCATGCAAAATCAGTATCACAAAAATTCTCAATGTAGTCATGACCATGTTAAGAATATAATAAGTCCATGTTTGGATTCCTCTTGATGTATTTCCCGTTAAATGTTCCATGAATGGGCATACTTTATTCACTGTGCATGCAATGTCAATTCATGTCACAGCCAAATAATTCAATTTCCTGACCAGTTTGCGTTGTCGGTTAGGTGAGAGGAAAGCCTCACTCTCAGCATGAAGAGACCTCTCACCTGACTCGGGAGAGGTATCAACAGGGTCGATGTCAGATATCCCTATTTTCTATAGAAAATCTAAAATATATTATCACTCATGCATCGAGAGACCACAATACCCAAAAAATATCCAACAGGGTCCAAGTCCTTGGTATGGAAGTGAATGAAGGACGTGAATGGTGTAATTCCAGCAGAATTACTCCATATGACCAATGCCATCCACCTACATGACCAAAAGAACGTTCCTAGGTGTCAACTATTGATAGGACACATTGATGAATCCTTTAGATTCAGAGAGAGAATAAAGTTAGTCACAATAATAGAAATTCAATCAAACCAGACGCTCAAGGATTGCTTAAGCTCATATAAAGATTGTCGGAGGCGATGGACCTTGGATTGTTCCCTCCAAGCAATGAATCGAAACTTCATAAACCTCTTCATCTAGATAGTCATACAAAAAAAAAGCATTGTTGACAATAACTGAGTAACCACTGATGAGAGGCACCCAAAGAGATAAAAAGGAACACAAAAGTCATTTTCACGACCGGAGAGAATGCATCAAGATAATCTATGTCATAAGTCCGGGAATATCCCTTAGCAACGCGAAGGGCCTTTAGCAAATTAAGAAATCCGTCTGCATTGACGCGGATAGTATAAATCCACCAAAAACCCAAATTATACTTACCAAGAGAGGGATAAAAGTGAAGAGTTAACTTCGTGTGTGAGTTGTATTTGTTATCAAGGGATGTCAATGGTTGTCAATGGAATAAAAAGATTTCATTGATGTCAACATGTTGAAGAAGTTATAAAGAAGTTTCTCAAAAGTTCAGCTGAAGTATTAAAGCTTGGTAACGAAGTTGATATAACTTTGATGAATGGATGAAAAAGAAAGGAAGCACTCAAGTCTTATTATCTTAAGAAACATATAAATGGTGTTCTTGCCTTAGTGGAGATTGAGATTATTCATTACTTAAAAAGAGAAATTTCTTTGAAGGATTTGAATTTACCAAAGATGATTGATGGATTGTTCTTAATGTTTACAACATGTGATATGATTGTTGGTGAAACACATTTGTTATCAACATTATGAAAGTTTCCCTTAAGAGTTTCCTTAAGAAATTTGTGAAGCCGAACGAACAGAGGAGTTTGTGATGAATAAAAGGAGAAAGCCGAGACCAAAGGCACCGAAGGTAGAGACCAACGTACCAAGGTGATCGGAGAGAGTCGATCGGGCCGAGGTAATCGGACACAAGTTTCCGAGTAGCACCATCAGACAGAGTTTACCGAATTGTGACATCCGACAGAGTGTCTTATGGGCGGACTTTTATGAAGTCTTCATTACAGAGGAAAGTCCAATCGGACAAACCAAGATGTAAAAACCAATCGGGCAAAGGACATTTTATGAGATGATCGAAGGAACATTCACAATGATAGTCAACTGGTGTGAACGGACTGAGCCTCGATCGAACGACAGGTGAAAATAAATGTTTGACTGATCTCATTCATACCTACATCGGACAGAGAATAATCGAACAAACAAATATCAGACACTGCTAAGTGATGTGTTCTTTGTTCAAACATCACAATGCCCTGTGACTGTGATTCAAGCTAAAGTTTAAACGAAGAGAAAAATCTCTGAAGTCCAAAGATGAGATTGAGGAGCGGCTATGCAATGTTCAAGTCATGAAGAGATTAAATTTGTGGCGGAACTCAGTGGAACTATGGTTCCCAAACACTGTGAAGTGTTGATTAAAGTTGAACGAAGAGCTGTACAAAGTCAATCAAATGGATTTTGTTGGAGTCTGTATCCCACATCGGACTTGATGTCCGGTGTGGTCTTTACCATTTATTATAAATACACCCCAAGGGCTCCTTAGGAGAAAAACCTTGGGGGTTCGGGTTCCTCTATTTTATTCCTCCTACATGGTATCAGAGGGAAGTTAAACCCGACCCCTCTTCCTCCCATTTTATTTCCCCCCTTCATCTAGGGTTCTTTTTATTTTCTCCCCCGTGGGGGGCGGCGGCCCTAATGTAGGGTTAGTTTTTTTTTCAGCCGCCGCCCCCTCCGGGCTCGTTTCTCCGGCGGGTCTCCCCTGCCGGCGCCTGCTTCCCCGCTGCGCGCGGCGGCCCTCCCTTCCCGGCAGGCCCTCCCTCCCGTCCGCCTCTTCCCTGCCGGCTCCTGGTCGCGCAGCCCTCCAGCGCACGGCGGCCTGCTCTCCCGGCGCGCTTCCCATCCCAGCCGCCCCCTGTGGCCTTCCCCGACGGCGCGCCTCCCTTCCCGCTGCCTCCTCTGAGCGAGCCGGCCCCGACATCCCGCAGCGGCGCATCCCGTCGCCGTGCCTCCCGGCTGCTCCCGACGGTCTCCCTCTGCTCCCGCGGCCTCACGCTTCTCCCGGCTCCGCGGCTCCCGGCTCGCCCCGCAGTCCCGGCGTCCGCCGTCCTCCCGCGGTGCGCCCTCGTCCCAGCAGACCTTCGCCCGGCGCCCGCGCCCTCTCCCGGCGAACTCCTCCTCCCTGCGCGGCTCCCCGGCGCGACGCGGCTCCCGGCGGCTCCCGCTGCTCCCGCGCCTCCCGCGCCTCCCTCTGCTCACGCGCGCTCGCAACTCTCCCTCCCCGGCGGCTCCATCCCAGCCGGCTCCATGCACCGGCAGCCTCCCTTCTCCAGCAGCCGGCCTCCAGCTCCGGCCGGCGACCCCTCCCCGGCCGGCGACCCCTCTCCGGCAGCCAGATCCGGACAGTTCCGGCTACTCCCGCCAGATCCGGTGATTGTCGGCCAGATCCGGCCAGATCCGGCCAGATCCGGCGATTTCCGGACTGTTCCGGGCAGATCCGGACTGTTCCGGCCTCCACCCGTGCCGGCCGCTCCCCGCAGGGGTCCTCCTCCGGTTTCCAGCGCCGCCTCCCGGCCTCCTGCACCCTCGCCGGCCTCCTCCTGCGGATCCCCGCCTCGCCGGCATCTCCCGGCACCTCCCGGCAGCGGCATCTCTCTCCGCCGGCACGTCCATTCGCTGGCGCAGTAGCTCGACATCCTCGGATTTGGGCCCGTTGGCGCCGCCAGTCCCGCAACAATTCTGCGGAATCCCCGCCTCCCGTCGCCGGCCCCGTAAGTGCGGTTTTCCCGGTGCTAGTTTGGATTTCCCGGCGTTTCATCGACCGGCCCCACTAGTGCGGCATTCCTGGCATTCCGACCATCGACCCGGTTTGAGTGGTTCATCTACTGCGTCCGCGACATCTTCCATCCATCATCCTGCGGAGGAGCTTCGATCGTGAGGGGGAGCAGCAACCTTTGCCGCTTTTTTTTTTTTTTTTTTATGTCATGTTTTGTAATCAAGCTGGGTATGTCCAGCTTGAGGGGGAGTGTTGGTCTCTGTTTTATTGTTTTCTTTTCATTATGTGTCCAAGCTAGGCTCACCTAGCTTGAGGGGGAGTGTTGGAGTCTGCATCCCACATCGGACTTGAGGTCCGGTGTGGTCTTTCTTATTTGTTATAAATACACCCCTCTGCTCACGGCGGTCCTCCATCCTGGTGCGCCTCCACCTCCCGGCGGGCCTCCTCCCCGGCGCGACGCGGCTCCCTGCGCGCCCTCCCTCACGGCGACCCGCCGCTCTTCCTCCCCGTCGGCGGCCCTTCATCCACCCAGCGGCCCTCCAACCTCCCGGCGGCCCTCCTGCCTGACGCGGCCCTGCGCCTCTGCCCTGCGCGGCGCGGCTCCCCGGCAGGCCCTCCCTCCCGGCGCACTCCTCCTCCCTGCGCAGCTCCCCGGCGCGACGCGGCTCCCGACGCCTTCACCCGCGCGCCCCGCCGGCGGCCTCCCGCTTCTCCCGGCTCCCCGGCTCCCGGCTCGCCCCACCGTCCCGGCGCACCTCCTCCCGGCGTCGCGCCCTAGCGCCCCGCACTCAGCGCCTCGCCCTGGCGTTCTCCCGGCCGGCGACCCCTCTCCGGCCGGCGACCCCTCTCCGGCCGGCGAACCCTCTCCGGCGGCCTCTCCCGTCCCGCTCCCCTCCCGGCGACCTCGCCTGCTGCTGTCCGGCGGCCAGATCCGGACAGCTCCGGCCGAATCCAGCCGGATCCGGTGATATCCGGCCAGATCCGGACAGCTCCGGCCGGCTCCGGCCTGATCCAGGCTACTCCGGCCAGATCCGGCGAGATCCGGACTGTTCCGGGCAGATCCGGGCAGATCCGGACTGTTCCGGGCAGATTCGGGCAGATCCGGACTGTTCCGGCCAGCAACCGGCCTCCACCCGTGCCGGCCGCTCCACGCAGGTGGCCTCCTCCAACTTCCAGCGTCGTCTTCCGGCCTCCTGCACCCTCGCCGGCCTCCTCCTGCGGCATCCCCGCCTCGCCGGCATCTCCCGGCACCTCCCGGCAGCCGCATCTCTCTCCGCCGGCACGTCCATTCGCTGGCGCAGTAGCTCGACATCCTCGGATTTGGGCCCGTTGGCGCCGCCAGTCCCGCAACAATTCTGCGGAATCCCCGCCTCCCGTCGCCGGCCCCGCAAGTGCGGTTTTCCCGGTGCTAGTTTGGATTTCCCGGCGTTTCAACGACCGGCCCCACTAGTGCGGCATTCCTGGCGCTCCGTCAACCAGCCGATTTGAGTGGTTTCTTCTGCTGCACCCGCAACCTCATCCATCCTTCATCCTGCGGGGGAACTTCGATCGTGAGGGGGAGCAGCAACTTTTGCAGTTTTCTTTTTATTTCGTCATGTTTTGTCATCAAGCTGGGTATGTCCAGCTTGAGGGGGAGTGTTGGTCTCTGTTTTTCTTGCTTTCTTTTCATTATGTGTCCAAGCTAGTTACACCTAGCTTGAGGGGGAGTGTTGGAGTCTGTATCCCACATCGGACTTGATGTCCGGTGTGGTCTTTACCATTTATTATAAATACACCCCAAGGGCTCCTTAGGAGAAAAACCTTGGGGGTTCGGGTTCCTCTATTTTATTCCTCTACAGATTTCTACAAAGATCAAAAAGTGAAGTTAAGAAGTTGTGGCAAACGAATGAAGTGTTGACGAGGTTGTAGCAGATGAAAGAAAGTATGAAGTCTGTCGTACAAACTTGGTGAGTCATCGGACAGACTCTAGCAGACAAAAGTTCTCGAATGATCAAGCACAAGTTTCCTAACAAAGTCAACAGTTACGGGAAACGTGTGAAGATCATCAAACGAAGAAGCCTCCATAGGAAGTCATCGACCATAGGTTTCTAAGTGACTTTCATTGGACTGAAGTTTCCATGCAAGATCATCGGACAAAGGTTGTTGAGGTTTCCGAATAGTTACATCAGATAGAAGTCTCTAAGCGATGTCATCAGACAAAGTGTTACAAAGCCATCAGGCGGAGTATTAAGTCATCTGACGGAGTTCTACGAAGTCATCGGACAAGAGCAAAGAAGATCTCCGAGGATTCATCGGACGTAGATAAACTAACAAACATCTGAGAACCCATCAAACGAAGGAAGAGCCTTGTGAAAGTATGCCGGATAGACTTTCAAGGGAAGATCGAACAGAGTCGTCAGACAAGGAAGTTATCGAATGAAAGAAAAGTCTTGCGAAAGATTTCCTAGACGTTCCTATGAAGTTGAGAAGGAACAAAAGAAAATCCCAAGACAGAAGAGTTGGGAAGTTGTACCAGACGAAATGTTCGAAGGTCTTTACAAAGTTTTGGTAAAGTTATTAATTGTGACGATGCTGAGTTGGATGATCAACGTTTCAACAATCACGAAGGGATGACCGTGATTCTAGCCGAGATTTCAGAAAGAATGAAGAAGATAGTTGACGTCGAGGTCTAAGGAAATTCCTATGAAGATTGGTTGACTCGTGTCTTATAAGAAGTTTGAATGCGGTGAACAAGAGGAAGTTTCCAAGCGGGACGTTGGAAATATCGAGCGAGAAGTTCGAAATCAAATACGCGTCTCACACTGAAATTGCGGACAACCACTACCTGTATAAAGGGGTGTTGATGCGTTGCAAATGCATGATGAGAAGAGAGTTGTGCGGTTGTGCGTTATGATGGAGAATTGAAGTGTCATAAGTGCCGATCACGAAGCTTGAGAGTTATTCTCATTTGGGTCGAAACATCAGACGAAGAGGTATCGAGCGGAGCAAGGTGTACCAGACGGGGAGAGAAAGCACCAATCGAAGCAATTAAGCACCGAACGAAGAAGGGTGGGAGTGATCGAACGTACAAGTACCAAACTGAGCAGAAGGTATCGGACGGAGCAGAAGCACCGGACGAACAGGTACCGAACGATCAAGGAGGAAAAGGGTTCAGCCAAATACCAAACAAGGTTTTCCTATCAATTGGCGATTAGACAAATAGGAAGAAGAAGAAGGCATCAGACAAACTTTCACCAGACAAACGCGTATCAGACGGACAGTGCCAGATGAACAGGTCTCACGAGAAGAAGAATAAGGATTGTCAGAACTGTCACCGGATGAATCAACATCGGACGGACGATATCGAATGGAAGGATCAGACGAACAAGTTCCAGACGAAGGAAGAAGAGAAGCGTGACTTGGATTGGTGGTTTAGCCGTGGAATGAAAGCGAGATTGGAGTGAATAGTTGGGGTATCGTGCAGCTCAATGGGGCATACGATGCATTGGTCTATATCAGGCCACCTAGCAACGATCAATGTAAACGGGAGAAAGGCAAGATGAACTGCCCGTATAGCCCCTTGCAGTTAGCTACTACGGTGAATAAGATAAAGTTGTTCGTTGTTGTGCAAATAACATTAGAAGAAGTGGAGAACAATGTAGCACTGTGACATCCATTAGAAGTCTCAATAGGTGGAAGACTTTCTTGGTGTTGCAAAGTACCTAACGAAGAAGTTGGAAACTATCTACATAGGCAGTATAAAGAACCAACGATGAGCTGCAAGTTGGATGAGGTCATCACCAGTCCAAGGATTCGGGATTATTTCCACCCCCCTCCTAAAGTGTAGGGAATCACACTTAGACTAAAGATTATTTTCTAGTCAAACCACTGTAACATGTATCTCATTATAGTGGAGATTTTGTGTACCGGTCATCGCCATACCCAGCAAGGGCTAGCTACTCTGATTGAGCAGTGAACCTTGTAAAAATATTGTGTCATCTTTTACAAGTTTTCATATACTTGCATACGATAAAGGAAAGAGAATAGAAGAATCAAGATCTTAACAAGACTAAGAGGTCAAGGGATAAAAAGTTTTTAACACTGATTCATCCTGAAGTGGTCCTCTCAAAAAGATCTCATGTATGGTTATTGCCAAGAGATGTAACTCACCCCATGTCGCTTGTAGTCGACCAGGGTGAGCTTTGGTGTCAACGAGGAATGGAAGTACAACCAGAATATCGACCAAAGTAGTGGTAAAAGTAAACAGTTCCTGATAAGAGTGACAATATATCACACCCCATTAACAAGCATGCGGGTCTTTTCATAATACAATTGGAAGATCGTCAATGACAAGCGACGGAGCACCCAATGAATTAGTGGCGATAAAATCAATAGGCAGACGGATCCTGCATACTACTAGTATAGAATGGGATGAAGAGCTGGCAAAGATGGCTAATGGGAGGAAGACGATAAAGGGTAGATGATCAAACTCATGAAGAGGATGTGGAGAAGAAACTGGGGGTGTGACAAAAAAAGGAAGATGGGTTTAAGATCAATTGTTGGTGGTAACCGGCCTTGTAAGAGACACCCTAAGAGGGATGGTGAATCAGAATGACATGCTTTAATTACTTTAAACCCCTTTTAACAGTATGATCCATAATCCTTTGCCACTTATTGCATTCGTTTACACCCTGTTCACTCATGCACCCTTCACAATATATGAATCAAGCACACACAAGAACACTGTCGTTTTACTTGGTTCACCCCAATGTGGGGCTAATCCAAGGGCTGTAAAGAGTTACCCTACTCTCACACCATTAACACCATGACTCACATTTACAATGGTTTATGGAAATCTACCGAGGCTCATCGTATGTATGAGTGTTTAGGGACACCTCTTAAGGGTTTACTCTCCCTAAGATTGTGAGGAACTCCCACATACAAGTGTTGGCTCCCATATATGAATGTAAGCACAATTTAGATGTCACCCTCTCGATTGGGTGTTCCTTTGCTTCTCCTCTCTTCACTACCTCGAGTAAATGTGGCTCTTCATTATCAAGTCTTCAATACATCTACATGCATCTGCGGCCTTCATAAGCTTCGCCTCATGGGAGTATTCTGATCTTCACTAGTTTTCCATTTGCCCCACCATGTGGGCAATCAAATATGCAATGATAGCTCACTTCCCTTCCTCTTGGTAGGTGTCCTTTGCTCGCTTTAAATTGAGCTAACAAGACTACTAGGAAAGATCGGTGAGACGCTTCTAGGGTTCGAGGAGAGTAAGTCGTCCCCATCCCACAAATGTTAACTCAAGGGAATTTGTTGATGGTAATAAATCCAAAGTCATGGAAACAGTTAATTCTTTTGGATGGAGCGACATGGTTCGCCTGTATCCAATGAGAGCCAAAACCCCTCGCCTGTATCCAATGAGAGCCAAAACCCCTGGACAATAGTGATAGTACACAGGGACAAGCATGATGCTTTGGAGAGTAGTGCTGGTGTGGGAGTTTCGATAAGCTATTGTGAGCTAACATTAAGGGTCATGACAAGCAAGATGGGAGGCTTCATGTTTCTTTTTCGGGTGGGCTTCTTTAATTGAATGTTTTTGTTCTCTAGGATTGTGTTTATCACATTGATCCCTCTTTGATTGTCCGTTTTCATTTCCTCTCTTGCCATGGCAATTTCATTATAATGGTTCGTCCCTCATTGTTTTCCCATTATTAAGCCATGATTATCCACAATAATTGGAGATAGACTCCGATGGGGAGTGAGAGGATGATTGGATTACTCGGGGATAGGTTGCGATGGTGTGCATCACAGTTTCAATGATTGAGGGAGTTGTGGCCTTGGGATAGTGTCCATTGTGTATAGACATGTCGTGGGCTATGTTGAGCGTAGGGTAGTTCAAGTGTATGTCGCGGTAGTGTGGGTCGTGTGGGTGAGTTAGTTGTATATTGACAATGATACAGGTATTGTATCTTCTTACTTATTTTTCTGAATGGTTTCTATGTTGCATGTGGGTTGAGTGCCACTTGCCGCAATCATTGCACATGCATCAACATTGATCAATTTCACTCGGGTGAGTTAAGGATAGCGGGGAAAATCTACTGGGTTAGTGAACTCACCCTCTACCCACGCACATGGGGTGGTTTCCAGTATACATGGGTAGACTTTCTTTCTCTGTAGTTACAGGTTGCAGCTCCTGATTTTGAGTCATGGCTAGTGGCGAGCAATCTCGTGGAGGTCGTGAGACGGCAAATGGAGATTACGTCTTGAGTGGGACCAGAGGCCGAAGTTAAGGTAGTGAAGAACATTCGTAGTTAAGTAAAGGAAGAAAATCGAAGGGTATGTTGATTATTCGAAGTTGGAAACTAAGCTATGAACGAACATATAAGCTTGTCTCCAACTAAATCCACTTAACAAGTATCATGATCAACATATCAAGTGAAAAAGTTCATAGATTCCGAAGTTATAAATACCGGAAAATTACGATGATAAGTCCAAAGCTATCTACAGGGAGGATCTGGCTCCATCATTATAACTCTTTGGCTAACAAAATCATGAGACGTATTACTAACCGGAAAAGTCACATTATCTCTTTTGGTGGTAGAGTGACTCTCATCAAGAATGATCTATCTTCAATTCCCATGCACATTTTAGCAGTTATCAAAGTACCCAAAAGAATCATCAAAAGCATTGAGAGAACTCTTAACACGTTCCTCTGGGACCCTGTCTCGATGGCAAGTGTCACTGGGCCAACTACAGGCGTCTGGCGAAACCTATTGACGAAGGTGGGATTGGCTTATGTAACTTGGATGAAGCCATGCAGGCCATGCGCGTGAAACTTGTGTGGGACTTCATTTCAGGCGATTCCTTATGGGCGAGATTCACCAAGCCCGAATATGGAAGAGCTCCCGATGCTATCGAACATGTCCCCTCTACCACCTCCCCATTATAGTGGAGCCTTCAAGGTCCCCTTTGCTTCCTACTTGGGCATTCTAGATGAATTATTGGCAGAGGGGATGTTTCCTTTTGGAAAGACAACTGGTCGGGGAACTCGATATTCTTTCCCCACCGCCCAGCCTTGGACTTGAGTTTCAAGGATTCGAAGAACCATCCATGCTTTATCATAGCCATTCTTAATCATGAACAAAAGAATATTCACAACAATATTCAGTTAGTGGAAGAACCAGATCATTGTTGCTTCCCTAGCGCCAATTCTGGTTTGTTTAGTATGAGAGATTTCCGGTTAGCTGCACATTCCAAAGGGAGTCGATGCATGGGGTAACTTTATTTGTGATAATTTCATTTCTGCAAATACAACTTTCTTGTCTTGCACGCTCGCAACCACGCGCTTCCCATAGATAATTTGATCTGGCGTAGAGGCATCCACCTATTGGAATGGTGTGGCCCAATTCGTTTGGATGAAGTTGGGCCGAATGTTAGCAGTCATGAACTGTAGCAAAGCTTACTATGTGACATCGGTAGGGCACTGTAGCAATGCAGGTTTTGGCACGGTACTGTTCCGCGAACTTCCAACCACCGGTCACTGTAGCACAGTGGACTCACTGGGCAGTTGGTGACACGGTTGCATCATCTTTATTAGCTTATTGAAACTAGAGTTTCTGTGTGTGTCTGAAACTCCCAAAATTGCCCTGCAATTCTGCTCCCAATCATACTAAAATTCCTGTTTCTTTGTGGACGTAGGGATCATTTTCCAAACTACGTAAATCGTTGTCTTGTGATCTTCTCTTTTTGTTTTTCTCTTTTACTCTTCTGTGAATCGTTTATCATTTGTTGCTCCCGACGTTACCGCAACACCACCTAGCCTCCAAAATGCCACTATTGCGCGCAACCTCAGTCGTAATCTGAGGAGCAACTTTTTCTGGAAGGCGGTTTTGCTTCCTTTGTTTGGCGGGTGTCAATCTAGGCTCCATCGATCAGCTGGTGGCCTCTTGGTTTTATGGCGTTGATCCTGCTTCTGATAAAGGTAAGGTCAGTAAAGCGGCTTTGGTAGCAAGGTGCTGGTCTATCTGGGAGAGTCACAACCGCATGTGACATCATGGTTTGCACTAAAATCTCCGGTTCCTTGAAATCAGAACGTTCTCTCTTCTCCACGATATGGCCTCTCTGGGTCAAGTGGATCCCACCTGATACTGGCCTTAAACTCAATATGGATGGTTCCTTCTCTAATGAAATTATGCGAGGCGGAGGTATTATTTGGGGCAGTCATGGCTCGATGGGGCTAGCTTTTAGTGCTTTCTATGACTTTGGAAAGTCCTTGGAAGCGGAAGCCAGGGCACTTCATTGTGGAAGCGACTCAGCTTTGAATGTCAACTATATGAGAGGCCTCACAACGCCTCATTGGTCTATTGCCTAACTCATCAAAGAATGGATAAGTATAATCAATGTTGAGGCAAGGATTCAACATACTTGGCATAAGAGGGAGAAATATGGTGGCTGATGCGTTGGCTTCTAAAAGAGTGGAACATCTTCCTCTCATCATCAATTCTTCTTTAGGTTATTTACCCTCAAACTGTATTGAGATTGTTCATGGGGATGTGATCTCCATCATTTTAGACCCCTCTAACTCTTTTCGGTTGTTTAAAAAAATTTACTTTTTAGTCAGTCTGTCAAACGGAGCATGAGGAGTTGAGCATAAAAAGAAGTTGTGGAGTAACTCACTATCCGAACAACGCATTAATTCTACTATCCAAAGAAACGAATCATTGAGTTCAGAGAAAGTGAAGAATGTGAGAAAAACAAAGAAACATAACTGAAATAAGCCCGAAGCATCTAGGAAAGATTGAAGATATCGCCCTTTATAGTCAAAGTATGAAGACTCGACTATCCGAAATTTTAAACCAGCATATCAAAGATCGGAATGGCTGACATATCCAAGATCGGAGCATCCAAAATTTTAGACAAAAATATCAACCAAAGTATCCAAAAAAATTTGATGACTGGACAATACGACATCAGAAGTTAGCACAAGGATTTACGGTATGACAAAAATTGAAACATTTGGATCTAATAACCATATCTTGCTCATCTCAGCATCACTTCTAACGATCATATTTATTCAATGTTGAGAAGTCAAAGTTTGATACCGAAGATTGCAGGAAGAGAAGTCAAAATCTGAACGATGAATTCATTGCTCGAGAGAAAGACAAGTCAACACTAATGACTATTTTCCAAAGGTCAAATTTTCCGGCAAAAGAATCACTCCACTGGTCATATTTCTTATAATTGTAAAAAAGACCGTTGAGAGATCATTTGAAACAACGATTAAAGATCTTGCAAAGAAAGCGACGAAGTTCATGCACTGTAATACCTAGCTCCGGATCTTTCATCTCCTACTGTTGTGCCCATGATAGTTTTCACTGATATCTTCAACAAGACATGGTTGACGCTACATTTGTTTTTAATTTTTTGTTACGTCATATTTTGTACCCTACGTTCTTTGTGAACAAAGAAGTAATGGAGAAAAAGATTTGTTCACCCTCCATTCTTTGAGAACGAAGAAGTACCGGAGATAAGAATTTGACCCTCTTAACAAAAAGTGAGCACTGGTTGTACTCGGTATTGTTTTTACATGATTCACACATAAGATATTCCTACCATCCGGGGTTAAAAATGAAACAGTTCTAGGAATAGGAATTTGTCTTCAATATATTAGAGAAAAGAGTATGGATTGTTTATCTCCAACCACTAACATTTTATTTTCCTATCCTACCATACTTTATTTTGTCTTTGCACATTCACTTTGATATGATATGCATGTCCCATATCATGCTTTTTTTTTCATTTATTGAGCATGTCTAAGTCTGGGTAGTGTGCATAAAGATTTATCCATTACTTATTGGATTAACTTCTATCTGTCTATTATTTGAAAATTCATTGCTTATCCTTATCCAAGTAATTTGTTAAGCCGTTTACTATAAAGGGGCTGTATATAATTGGCAGGTAGTGCTTATCAAGATTCGGAGGAGATCTTTCGGAATATCATTGCCCTACCGAAATATACTACATTCCAACGATTCCCATTTTCACACACAATGGCTTCTGTTTTTTATAATTTCTTACTCTGATTTATTTACTTTGTGTGCCTGAAGAAAAGACCGGAAGGAATCAGGGATCGGGAGGCAAGAGGCCAGAGCATGCCGGAGCAGGAGGTCAACAGGGTGACTGGGCACACCAGTGGGGTGACAATGGGGGCAAAAAGGGGCCTGGAGGCCGATTGAGGGCTGGCAGGGGGCAGTTGGCATTGGCAAGGGACTGGCTAGGGTTCCTAGGAAAGAAAAATAGGGTGTTGTCCAGCGTTCCTTGGGTTAGGTTAAGATACCATGTAGAAGAAGTAAAAACATAAACCATATTAAGTGAGCCCAAGGCTCACTTTTTTTAGATCAAATTTATGACACGTAACTCAGGATAACCAGAGATTCGAAATTTAAAACGCATGGGATAAGGGGGGAAAGGATGGTCCTGATCAAACTCAAGGAATCTGAACATACCCATGTCCAGATACGCAACTGCTCTAACAAAAACAAATCATAGCCTGCCTGATTTCCACTGTTACTGACAGAAACAGTGGAAAAACAGGGATTTGAAACGATTAATATAACATTAAAAATTTTATTGATATGTGGTGCTTAAAAACATAGTTCGCATACTGTTAAAAGAAACTCCACTCAGCTCTAAATTCCTAATTCAGAAATGAAATTGGTACCTTATACTTCCCAAGAAAGCTATGACGCTGTCCAGATGTCATCATGTCAATATCCCTATCTAATGTCAGTTTTACAGGCCGGCTCAATAAATATGAAGGAACAGAAACTGCTGCGGCAAAAATAGCAGACCGTGTCTCCTTTCCACCGAATCCACCGCCAATTCTTTTTGTCTTACAAACTACTTTTGACATTGGTAGACCAAGAACAGCAGCAACGTACTTTTGGTGTTTTTGAGGTGCCTGCATACAGAGATGAATGAATGTAAACATGCAACCTGGCAAAACAAGAAACAAATGGAAGCCAAAAGGAAAAACTGAAAACCAAGACAGTGACTGGTGAAGAAAAAATAATTCATTTTAACATCCCTGACCAGTCCACATGGGCAGCCAAATTGCTGCAATCATTAACAACAATATAAAAGCCATTAGCAAATGATTTGATTTGATAGCATCTGGATTAGCTGTAGTCAGGAAGCTTCATTCCGGTATGAATCTGCAACTAAAAGCCAAATTGATCTTGTGCTTGAAATTTCTAACAATCCTTCCTCAAACTCACTTTTTTGGATTTTCAAATAAAAGCACTTTTCCAGGTTAAGTCAACAGCCCAACCCAGGAGACATCCACAAACCAAATGCAGCCACTAACAACAAAAACAAAACAACACAAACTCAAAACCATCAACATACATGGCCAATAAAACTTCTAACAATTCTTGTGCAACCAAACCTGATATCATCCTTCTGGCAAGTGTGGTGAGTAAATTAATTTCCTCTTCTCACATCATGCCCTGGAAGGTGGCCCTAAAGTATCAAACCCGAATCGAGGAATCCACAGATATGCTAACCGGGAAAAATCCTCCAACAAAATGCAGAATTCAATACTGGTTATTCCATGCCAACTGAAAGCAACCAAGCATCATGAAAAAACAAGAAGCAGAGTACTGTTCAAATATGACCCAAACCATGTGTAACGGTCGGGACTTTCTCGGCCCGTTACTTGGTGAGCTTTGGGCATTGGGAGTGTCGGGAGGAGGTTCGAGGAGGATCTGAAGGAGTTGGAGTTGAGATCCTGGCTGGAGGAAGATCTTGCGGCGTGGAGCTGAGAGTTGCGGCATATTGGAGGCCCTTGTGGCGTGGTTGAGGTCTTGCGGTGTAGGGGTTTCAAAGGATGAGTTTTTGGTGGCTTTGCCGGTTCAGGCATGGCTATAATGTTGAGGTGAGTTGTGATGTAGAGGCTCGAGGGGTCGACTTTTCCCTTGTCACTGCCTCCAAAGAAGTGGTTGCGGCGTGAAGTAGGGTTGCGGCGTGGAGGCCTGGAGAGGCCGATCTTGTGTCACTGTCGTTTTGGGGGTAGTTGTGGCATGGTGGTTTGATTGTGTCGTAGCCTTACTCTAGGAAGATAGGATCTTAGGGTGATATGCGGCGTGGATCCCAGAAGCCAGTTGAGCCGAGGGTGGTTGCGGCGTAGCCTTCTGTGTTGTGTCGTAGTTTTAGGTGAAAACCTAATTATTACAGCGTGGACGGAGGTTCTGCGCCATGGTCTTTAATTAATTGTTGGGTATAAATTCCTGAGCCCTTTTGAAACTCACCTTTCTTCAGACATCTCTCTCAAATCTTGGGCGACCTAGGTGTGGTTTTCACCCCATTTTCAATGGCTTTGATCCCTGACCTTCGAAGATTGATTCTTGACAAATCTAAGGTGAGTTCCCCTTCGTTCCTCTATTGTATTCCTCTTGTTCCCTGTCCAGAGGGTGTTGTGTTGGGGGGAATGATCGGTTGGGATGATGTTGTGGCAAGAGCTTGATGAGGGATGACGTGTTCTAGGCTGACGAGCTTTCCCAGTGTGGTTTTGAACTTGTTGGCGTCTCTTCTTCCTGCTTGGAGTACTTTCACCCCATTTTCAATGGCTTTGATCCCTGACCTTCGAAGATTGATTCTTGGCAAATCTAAGGTGAGTTCCCCTTCGTTCCTCTATTGTATTCCTCTTCTTCCCTGTCCAGAGGGTGTTGTGTTGGGGGGAATGATCGGTTGGGATGATGTTGTGGCAAGAGCTTGATGAGGGATGACGTGTTCTAGGCTGACGAGCTTTCCCAGTGTGGTTTTGAACTTGTTGGTGTCTCTTCTTCCTGCTTGGATCTTGCGCCACAAATTGGAAAGCCTTGTTTGAGGTAGGGGATCCTCGCTCTCTCCTTGCTCTTGGTGCATCTGTGATTCTAGCATGCTTTGCTTTCCCTTGGGGTAGATGGTAAGGGCTAATTAACAAAGATGATGAATCGGCATTAAATGAAACTGAAGGGGAGGGATGAACTCGCATGTGTTTACCGCTTTTGTGAATTTTGCTTACAAGTTTATGCCCACTTGCTGCTATTGCTGAGCATCACTGTTATTGTTGAGCCCCATGTGTGATATGACTGCTAAGAATTGAGAACCCTTGTTGTGTTTGTTGTCAAACTCACCATTCATAAAAGGTTAAGTACTTATATTCAGCTAACGAACCGATTGTGTGTATGAATCTGGAATCGTGTTTTAAGTACCCATAAAAAGAGATGATGGAATGCATTGAAAGCCCACCCCCCAGAAACTGAACTGCAGGAAACTGTGGAAGCTGAAATTTGCTGGTATATGCTTTGGTGTGCATGCTGTAATTTCTGTTGTGCTTGTGTGGGACTTGTGGGGCTTGAACAATGATGGTGGTGACCGGCTCGAGTGTGGGATGTGTTGATGCAGCGGGGCTGCGGTTGTTTGGCATGGGGTGCGTTGGCCGGAATGGTGTATCCCCATCCCTTTTGGATGATGTTGGGCTGAATGATTGCGGCCCATATTGCGCACCAGGCCGCAACTTCGTGGACTACTGTAGCAGGTCGGACTTTGGAGACAGTGGTGTTGTAGCTCCACGGACTTCCAGCTGTCGGGCACTGTAGCAGCTTGGATTTGGGTAGTCACGGAACTGTAGCAATGTTGACTTCTAGCCACTGTTCACTGTAGCAATGCGGATTTTCTGTGCGGTTGGTGGCACAGTACTTCATCTTCATTATTAGCTCATTTCGGGCTAGGGTTTTTATGTGTTAAACTCTGTGATCTCCCTGTAAATTTGAACTCCTGATTTTGTTTTTCCCTTTTATTCTTTGGGAGACAGAATGAATCATCCACAAAAACTTAAAAGAGAAACCAAAAACCATCCCACGTGCATGCAAAAAGTAGAACTCATACAAAAACAGTAAAGTCTCCAAAATACCCAAAAGTAAGGTTAAAACAGCGACACAGTAACTGTCCCAAGGCCCGAGCTAGTAATGTTCAGCATAAGAATTCCAATGAAAATGGGATACCAGACAACATATGATTTTCCCAAACCTCTATGGAGTCAGGAATATCAACATATCACGATGCTAACACCAAACAAAATTTTATTACGAAACCCAATAGGTAAACAAAACCGATCCTCGAATATCATGAAATCACTCTGAGCCATGATCTGGTTCACAACCAAAGAGACATGAGATTGAAAGAGTTGGCTCCACTAGATGACTAAGGATGGTTCAACCAACTAACATTTAAAAGCTGAGAAAAGGTTGGATGAAACAATCACAAGACACTCAGCATGTACCTAGCCAGATGAGATAATGAAACAACAATAGAGGATCTCACGCTGATCCCAGGCTACCAAGGCTGATGTTTGATATCACATTATGCATTGGTCACCCAGAGGGAATGACTATGCAAGATAGCCACTTATTAGAAAGTCGAGACCTGCTATATGTCTCCCCGACATTAAAGGTTCACCATAAAATGGTAAACCAGACGACACAACACTGCTACAATAAGAAACTCTACCAGACAAAACACCTTCCCAAAATCAAAGAGACCAAAGGAATAGATGAACTTCCACCAAAACCATTTATACAACCACATAAGAAACCGAATCATAATTTCCAAAAAAGAGCATAAAACAAAGGAATATCCAACAACAATGATATTAGTTCAAATGATTCAGCAAAACGATACACAAAAGCGATACATCAATAAAAAGGTACCTTGAGTAGACACTCACCCGCTTTAAGCTCTTCGAGTCTATGCCTCAAGACAGACGATTACACGGATTTGGGCTGCGTCGATGACTTCTTCTATTGATAATTCAAATTATGGAATTCCTGAAGATGACCTGAACAGCCAGGTATTCGGAGCACTTACACAGAAGGGCTTAGAGTGCCCTAGTTTACCACACTGGAAACACAGGAGGTATCATTTCATCTTAGGTGAAGTGGTCACAAAATCTGAAGACTAACCCACATCAGCCCCACTCCCTTGCTCGGGGTTATCATGCTTCTGCTTCTCGTAAAACAGACAGAACATAAGCACCACCCGTCACAAGACCCTGGCGGATTTGATTCCACCGGCATGGCCTTGTTGGGTACTTCCACATAAAAAGCTAGGCGGAATTCAAATACAACTGAACTAAGGCCCGATCGAAGACCACCTTTAAAAAATTGAGCTTTTAGAGTGTCATTAGCGACTAGCTCGAAAGAGAAAGACCCCAACTTAGAGAAACGGTCAGCATACCTTTCACTGTTTGATCACCTTGTTGGAGGCTCATAAATTCTATTAGTTTCTCACTTTCGCACTTCTGGGATAATGCCACTGGATGAACATCCAAAGACATGTCATCACGCAACTGAAGTGGAACAACGGTCTCCCAACATTCTCGACTCGGTCCTTCGAACGAACCTACAACGGCTTTCACTTTCGAGGCTTTAGAAGTTCTCAAAGAATCAAAGATTTGTTGGATTGGTGTAGCCCAATCCGTTTTGGATGATGTTGGGCCGAAAGTTTCTAACCCATACTACGCACCAAACCGCAACTCCACGGACCGAACTCCACGGACCGAACTCCACGGTGAGCTCGTTGGGGGTTGCAGGGGGCAACGTGCCCCTACTCCGATGGTCCGAGGGCCGAAGGCCCCAAACCAAATTTTGAGGTACTATAGCAACTCTGACTGACTGTAGCAGAGTTGATCGGACGACACCGAGGGGGAACTGTAGCAGTGCGAAGTTTAGCATGACTACTATAGCAACTCGGACTTTGGAGACACCAGTACTGTAACTCCGCGAACTTCTTTCCACCAGCCACTGTATTAGCTTGGACTTCTAGCCATCTTTCACTATAGCACAACGGACTTTCTGTGCGGTTGGTGGAACAGTGTTTCGTCCTCCTTATTAGCTCATTTTGAGCTAGGGTTTCTGTATGTTTGAAACTCTAAAATCTCTTTAAATTGTGCTCCCGAATCATAGTGAAATTTTACCTCTACATGGACGTAGGGATTATTTTTCGAACTACGTAAATCTCTGTGTTCATGTTCTTCTTCTTTTGTTTCCGATTTTTTCTTCTTCCACAAACCTGTTTTGTTGCTGCGACTCCCGGCGTTTCCGCAATAAGATTCCCTCAATCTTTTCCAACCACTCCATTGCCTCGAGCGGACCTTGATCACCATGAAAGACGGACGGTTGTTGATTTAAGAAGTCTTGGATATGGTCCAAGAATAGAGAAGAACTCGACCCTACTACTCTGTTCAAAGTCAGGGCAGAGTCAAAAATTGGAAGGACCATACTTGGGCTATGAGAAAGACTACTCTGAGAAACATCCCCTGAAACGGACTTCTCGAGATTCACTGAGACCTTTCTAGGAGTCATACTACGAATAAAAATATATATATAACCCAATCAAACACATTTCAAAATTCAGACCATACAAAACCAAATATAATTCAATGAATCAACCACAATAAGAAAGGACTTGTCAAAGTAAAGTAAACATATAACACGAGGAAACTTCTCCTTTGACGCCGAAGGCATTTCATGAGGATTATAGGATTCATTTTATATAAGCATGTAAACTTTGAAAACACTGCCTTATTTGGAAATCTAAGAAAATTCCACTTTATTCCAACTCCCTCATAGTGGAGTTCAAAAACATTACTAGTTTTAAAACCACAAGTTCCTTTTTTAATACAAATTACAATTTAAAAGTTCACTTATGCCAAGATACCTCATAATGAAATCCAATAACATTCACACAACACTTGGAAAATGTTTTATAAAGTTTAATAAATCTTATCATTCCTTGAAAACTTTTCAAAAAACTCACTTTCATTCAGATAAAACACTTCATAAATCTCGTTATAAAACCCGGTCACCTTTTAAAATACTCTTTTATACACAAAGCTTAGCCCTTATAATACAATATCAAGTATCACAACACTGTATGTCAAACATAGTTTAATAAAATGACATTAACACGTCACAAAAACTCCCTTATTCATCCCAAATAAGTGAGAAACATTAGACGCAATTTAGAAATCCAAAGAGATCAAATCACACAAATTAGAGGGTTTTATAATTGTGCACAGTTTGACCACACGGTTTAATAGACCGCACACGTCAACCGTGCAACAACCACTGGAAGGTATCAAGAACCAACTCGCGCCCCTTGTTCTTCCATTTCCACCCAAAACTTGAAAAACTTCAAAACCCATATATCGCAATGAGAACCAAAATACTATCAATTTAAACCAAAATATACCCAAAAAAATAAAAAATGAAGCTTAAATTTAAAACTCACATCCTCACTAGCCATGGCAACTCAAATTTCATCATGGAAGATGTTGATCAAGCATCTACTCGTGACCAACCTCCTGAGTTCCGACGGCCAGCTACCATTACTCCTCAAATAACAAGAGGATTTAGATACCATTTTGTAACGAACCAACCCGGATTAACCTGCCATGTCACCCAAGTTGGCCTGCCAAAAGCCTAGAAGTGCGTTTCCGATCACCATGGGCTCGCCACAAGCGCCGAGGGTATCAAGAATAAACTTTGGGAACGATTTCACCCTCAAATATCAATGAATAAGCAACGGTCTCTTACTGAGAATCCGATATAGTGAATTCATACACTGGACTTCCATGCATGTCAAAATAAACAGTTTTAGATAGAAACACAACCCAAATGAGGCATAGTCAACATAAACCCCTAGAATCACATTTAAATACAAAACGAAAAGATGGATACAAAACAAGGACCAACACAAAAGAAACCAAAATATAAGGACAACCGAAGTGGTCGATACATGATAGAGTTATCATAATTCATCATATGATTTTCAATGATTTAATCTCTGTCAATTAGTCAATTTGAGCATATTTGCATCAATTTTTGTATCTTTGGTGAATTTCGGACTTAATTGTAAAAATTGTTTAATTCTGGAAATTTAAGTGTTTTATGAATCTTCTATATTTCAAGCATATCTTTTACAATTTTGATCCAAATTGAGTGATTCTTTTTTTATAGGCTTTCTTTGCTCGTGGGCTTCAACTTTGTCTTCTGGACCCAGATCAAATTCTAATCACACAGACCCAGATAAATCAATCAAGAAGAGAAATGTTGTTGGCCGACAGAATGGACCCAACATCAGTTATTGAAACATATCCCGGCCTACAGACCTCCAAATGAGGTGCTTCCAGGTGTATATGAAAGATGACTCAAAGCCGCATTCGTTCATTAAATTTCATGGAGAAATTCGCTCATTAAGCATGCCTTTGCATGCGCCCAAATGGAGGTAGTTGAAGAGTCTCTTCGGCCAGAAAAAGTATACTTCAGTAATTCGGTCATAACTCCCACTACACGTGTCTAAATGCTTTGAAATTTCGAGGGTCGATGGTCAACTTCATTTCGAACATCATTTAAGAAGACACCTTGGTGATTTTCGGAGGTTTGGTGGGCAGAACAGAAGCAAACATTCGGATTCTGAAGGAGAGATTTTTTGTTCTTCCTTTCCCCTCTTTTCTTTTTAGTTTTGTAACGTCTTGTTTTTCCCCCTTCTTCATAGATACCCTTCACATGAAGGGGTAATCCTATGAGTGATTGGGGAATGAGAGGTTTTCCTTTTGTAATATTTGAGTTCATGCACTTAATGGTATGAAATCTTTTCTCTTTTGCGATGTTGGTTTCAATTTCTAATAGCGGTTTTTATTATCAAGTACGATCATATTTGGTTTTAGATTTTGTTGTTATTGCTTTGGTCAATGATCATTTTCTCCCTCCATTAGGTTCTGGTCTATATACGATGGAATAGATCAGGGTTTAGTGGTGAGGTACTCGATAATCGTCAGTACGTGTGGGAGGGGTAGTGGATATTTTTTATTGTTTGGGATAAACCAGACCTGATCGGAAATTGCTTAAGTCAATTGAGGGTCTTCGCTGCTGTTGAACCCTGTTTTTTATTCTGGGTATTTCCGAGTCCCACATCGGAATACCTCTTTATGTATTCCGTCTTTTCAGTCTATAAAAGAAGGCCTCCGCCTCACCTTGAGGTATGGAGATTACCTCTCAACATGGTATCAGAGGGAATATAGTCCTGAACCCTCCCTCTATCTTTTTTTTCTCTCCTCTTGGGTCTTCCCTAAACGGCCACCCCCTTCCCCGACGGATCTCTTCTCCCTCCCAGCGGTTCCATCCCGGCGGATCACTGCTGCCCTCCGACTCCCGAATCCCTGCGCGACTCCCTCCTAAGGTCTCCTCCTGCTGTTGTCGCCCCTCCCGGCTTCCTGCACGTGACTCCTGCGGCGCGGCTCCGTCCAGGTTCTCCGACGCCTCCCGATCCCGACGGCGGCCCGCTTCTTCCCTTTGCTCTCCGCCACGGCTCCTCATCTCGGCGGATCCCGAGCGGAATTCCACCCAGCACGCGACGACCCGCCTCCTGTCTCCCGTAGCGGCTCCCTCGCCTCCATGGCAGCCTCTTCAACTCGGCCCCAGATGATTATTACCACCACCCGCCTCGTCGTCATGGATATGGCCGCTCAGGCCCTCGTGGTCGTGACTGAATGGAGAGTCGTCTAAGTCCACTCTGTCAACACTTTGGCAAGTCTGGCCACCTGATTGATCGATGTTGGGTACTTCATGGGCGCCTATCTCAGAACCTGCGGCGGGGTCCGACAGCAGTCCAAGAGGCTCCCTCCTCAGTCGACACTCTCCCATCCTCTCTGGCCCTGTCTATGGCGGACATCCGGCTGAGTCATGATCCTCGGACCCCTGCCGGACCTGGTCCATCTTCGGCTTCTCTAGCACATTCGGCTGCTTCCACCGCCTTTCTTAGTTGTCGCTCCTCTACCTGGATGCTCGACTCAGGTGCCTCTGACCACCTCACCGGTGATGCTGGTATGTTAACCTCCTACTGTCCTTATACCGGTCCATCAGCCATCACCATCACCAATGGCTTCACTATCCCCATTGCGGGTTTCGGTGCATGCTCCCTGACATCATCACTTCACTTGGCCTCTGTGGCACATATGCCCCGCAGTTCCTTTAATCTTCTTTCTATCAGTAAGCTCACAAAAGATTTTAACTGTACTGTCATATTTACCTCCTCTGCTACTGTTTTTCAGGAGCTGACTACGAATCGGGAACTTGCTAGAGGCAAGCTTCGGGACGGGGTCTACATGTTTGATTGACCGACACCCGTCGCCTGCACATCTATCTCTGATCATGCCTTGGATCTTCATTCCCGGTTGGGACACCCCCCCCCCCCGCCTCCACCATTCATCAGCTTTATCCGGATTTCAGACCACATACTTCTTTTCATTGTGAGTCTTGTACTTTTGCGAAACATCATCGCACTTCCTACATTCCTCGGGTGGATACACGGGCTTCCAAACCTTTTGATCTGGTTCATTAAGACGTTTGGGGTCCATGTCCCATCTCGAGTCATTTGGGGTATAAATACTATATCTCCTTTGCCCGAATGGCCCGAAGGCCTTTTTTTATTTTATTATAGATAATCCCCCTTTTAAGGGTTGAAGGGGAACCCGTAAATGACCCATGGGCCCAAGGCACAAGGCCCGACATGACAAAGAGTGTCTCCGCTCGGACAATGGGCGTGAGTACCTCTCCACCCCTTTTCGGCATTTTCTCCAAGCGAAAGGCATCATTCATCAGATCTCCTGTCCAGATACACCCCAGCAGAATGGAGTGGCCGAGCGGAAACACCGCCATATTTTGGAGACTGCTCGTGCCTTCCTCTTCCACCGACAGGTGCCTCTGCATTTTTGGGGAGATGCGATACTCACTGCTACCAACCTTATAAACCGCCTTCCTTCTTCTATTCTTCAGGGGGAGACTCCTTTTCGGGCTCTGTTCTCTTCTCTCCCTACTCACTCCCTTCCGCTTCGTGTGTTTGGATGCCTATACGTCCTGGACTCTCCAAACTCTCTCCCAAATCTCTCCAGTGCATCTTCCTTAGCTATTCCCGCACTCAGCGCGGATATCGCTGCTACTCACCGGACCTTCGGAGGTATGTCATCTCTGCTGACGTCTCATTTGTTGAGAACTCTCCGTTCTCCCTTCCCTCTCCTCATCCTGACTCAGCCATCGATGATTGCCTTCCTATCCTCATCCACCCTCCTCCGGTGTCTCCCCCTACTACTGACACCCATTTTGGTAGGGTCTACTCTCGTCATCCATCACCTGTATTCCCCGCCCCGGCCAATGACATCGTTGTTCCCGCTTCATCCGATGCTCCTGCCCCGGCACCAGAGGACTTGCCCATTGCTCTCCGGAAAGGTACTCGCTCTTGCCAGAGTACTCCTCTATTTGTATCTTCCTACAGGGGTATGTCCGCTCTGGAGACAGTTTCTATTCCGCGCACTGTGGGTGAAGCAAAATATCACCCGGGATGGTTAGCCGCAATGCGGGATGAGTTGCAAGCGTTAGAAGACAACCATACTTGGGATCTTGTCCCCCTTCCAGCAGGCAAACAGGCGGTTGGCTGTAAATGGATTTACACAGTCCGACTGAATCCCGATGGCACTCTCCATCGACTCAAAGCCCGCCTTGTGGCTAAGGGCTTCACCCAAACTTACGGTATTGACTATTTTGATACCTTCTCTCCAATTGCCAAGATGGCCTCCGTCCGGTTATTCATCTCTCTGGTAGCTCATCATCGCTGACCTCTTCATCAACTGGATGTCAAAAATGCATTCCTCCATGGATTTCTTGAGGAAGAGGTTTATCTGTCTCAGCCCCCCGGTTTTTGTGCCTCCGGCGCCGAGTCTCAAGTTTGTCGACTCCGCCGCTCTCTTTACGGCCTCAAGCAGTCTCCTTGTGCTTGGCTCGGCCGCTTCAGCACCGTCGTCATCGACTTTGGGCTCTCTCGCAGCATGAAAGATCACACTGTGTTCAACAGGACGACCTCCGCTGGTTGCATCCTGTTAGTCATTTATGTGGATGATATCATCACCGGCAGCGACAGTGACGGCGTCATCCAACTCAAGGGTCATCTTCACCAGCACTTCCACACTAAGGATCTCGGTCCTCTCACATACTTCCTAGGCATCGAGGTATCCTATTCTTCGGACACTATTTCCCTATGCCAACGGAAATATGCATTGGATATTCTGCATGATGCTGGGCTGACACAGGCCACTACTGTCGACACTCCTCTGGAACCTGGGGAACGATCTCTTTATGACTACTTCGAACCGTATTCACACCCAGAGCAATATCGTCGACTAGTGGGCAAACTCAATTATCTTACCATGACTCGTCTCGAAATTGTTTGCGCTGTCGGCAAAGTGAGCCAATTTATGGAGCATCCAACCACCTCTCATTGGGATGTTGTCCTCCGCATCGCCAAATACATCAAACGAGATCGTGCCCGTGGTCTTCGTTACTCATCATGCTCATCTCAATATTGAGGTCTTCTGCGATGCAGATTATGCTGGTTGTCTTGCTACTCGGAGATCAACTTCGGGGTTTGCCGTCTTCTTGGCAGGCAACCTCATCTCCTGGCGCAGCAAGAAACAGACGGTCATCTCCCGCTCCAGTGCGGAGTCCAAGTACCGAGCCATGACCACAGTCACTACAGAGATCATTTGGCTTCGACATCTCCTCCAGGAGCTTGGCTTTCCTCCACAGACATCTGCTCACATCTGGTGTGACAATCAGGCAGCCACCAAGATTGCTTCGAATCCCATTTTTCATGAACGTACGAAGCATGTTGAGGTGGACTACCACTTTCTTCATCACCACCTGGAGCACAATCATGTCAGCCTTAGCCACATCCCGACGGTGGACCAGCTTGCTGACATCTTCACCAAAGGCCTCCCAGGAGCTCGCCTCGCCTCGCTCAGTTCCAAGCTGGGCATCCACAGCATCTGCAACCCAGCTTGAGGGGGAGTGTGTCTGGTCTTTTTCTTAATGTTATCTTTCTTTTGTGTGACTCGTGTTCCAAGCTGGGCATGTCCAGCTTGAGGGGGAGTGTTGAACCCTGTTTTTTATTCTGGGTATTTCCGAGTCCCACATCGGAATACCCCTTTATGTATTCTGTCTTTCAATCTATAAAAGAAGGCTTCCGCCTCACCTTGAGGTATGGAGATTACCACTCATGTCACGACCCGCCTTCACCAAAAGGAGGGAAGGGTCAGCAGATTGCCAGACCCTTCCTTCTTTAAGTTGAAAGAGAGATAATGACCCCCGAGACCCGCCTTCAATAGGTCCCGGAGTGGCGACTAGCACCAAGGGTATAGAAATTTCTCACAAATGGAAGGCATTACCCCCTTTTGTTTTATAAGATCGAGAGATGAGATGATGAAACTCAACAACACCAAGGTAAAAGAAAAGTAAAGCCAAAAAAATAAACTATTCTCACATGCATGTTCCAAAAGTAAAGCCACAAGTACAAAAGGTGACTACAAGGTAAGTACCAAAGAGGAAAAGAAAAACAACAACTGCAACTGCTCCAAAGGTCCGAGCTAGTAAGGTCCTGCGTGATCCCCAAAGTCCTCCTGGAAACCTGAAAGCAGTTTTATATACGTAGGGTGAGCATACAAGTACACTCAGTAGGGAAAACCAAAGACTCTCGTGCACAAGTGGGGAAACGTACTAAAGTCCCGTGAGGAAAGAGTAAACCAAACACTTATCAAGGTAAACTATCCACCCCAGGCCTCACCAAGGTACACTCCCCAAATAACGCAAGTCAAGTAATATATATAATAAGAGCACATCGATGTTTGGGTACCCAGCGCCACTTTCCCACTGGTTATTGAGACATCCTACGCATCGGACCAATCCCGCCATTCTCACCGCAGTCCCACTGCCACACCCGCCCGCACACACCTGGGCCACAACCACACGCAGTCCCACTGCCGAAATCCCGCCCGCACACACCTGGGTCACATCTGTCACATGTAACCACGCCTGCAAACACCTAGGTCAGAACAACCACCACCACGCCCGAAGACACCTGGGCTAAAGGATCCACTGCCACGCCCGAAGACACCTGGGCCTCATCCTGAAAACACTTGGGAAACCACATGCCGCACACACCTGGCCAACCACCACACTACCCCGCCCGATGGTTCTTGGGCTAATAATGGACCTCAGACCATCACAGCCTGCCCGAAGATACTTGGGCTATCCGGAAAAGGGAGTAGAAAAGGAACTGATAACCAGCCACTATGAATAGTGTTGGGAAAAACACCCTCCCCCATGAAATGGGGGTGTTCGGCACTAAGTGCTCAACTTGGGTGGGGTGCGAATAAGAAACACAAAGCTACAAGTATAGATATAGGTAACAAGCACTCACCCAAAGCTCAGGTTTTTCTAACCAGCCTACAGAACACAACACCACTGCGTTCAAGTCACAAGTCACGACTCTCGCCAACAAAGCCCATCTGTCCCATTCTTGTTTCAAGTTCAATGAAAATGTTTAATTAAGTTCAAGCACTACTGGGCAACTAGTAGGCATAGGCACAAGTCCAGGAAGGTAAACAATCAAGCAACAACCAAAACGCCCACACCCGGTTCTCAACAACAGAGGATTCCACCCCAATTCGTGATATAAACAAGTACCCACCCGGTCTTAAAACTCACAACCACCGAATCCATACCAACAGGGGATCCCATCCCCAATTTCACACAACCACCGAGGGTATAAAAGAACAGGGGATCCCATCCCCTCCCACATCTCCAGCAATCGACCCGAAAGAAAAACAACCAACTACCACCACCAACACAAGTCAGGGATTTTCATATTTAAACGACTTAACACACTCCATGATTTCAAATTCCGTGTGTTCTAACCGGGAGTTATCACAGAAGGGTTGATCCTGGTGCTTTCAATTTATTCAGCCGGATATACGTGATTAACCAATTCATTTTTTTTTCACAGCAGGAGTTTACAACCACAAACAAGCCATTTAAAACATCAGCAGGGTTCATTAGTGCACAAACAACGACCACCAACGACCACGATTTTCAGGAGGCATAAGCCAGCACAACTCAACAAGATGGTCATAAAAGAAACAGCATCAAAAAAAAATATAAGACAGCATCAACGATCACAGCCCCCCCCCCTCTTTCTTTATAGAATTCGTTCATTATCTTTAATTAGGTCTGGTTTATCCAATCCTACAGAACAGAAGCACGCTCACCCCGCATGATACACAAAAGAGAGAGGCGAAGGAGAAATTCCCTACCTGTTGATAGATGATCGACGCTTAGGCCAAGCGCGGAACTTTACGAATAACGATGCGCCCGAAGCACCACAAGCGGTTTGTGAAAAGCCGCGATCGAGGAAATGAGAAACCACGGCTAACCCTTAGTTTATAAGAGCCGCGGACGGTTGAGGTGAGAACGCGTAACCGCGTAAGGCGCGGGGGTCGTGGGTTGACCACGCGGCTGGGCAGTTACACACGGAGGTCCCTCGGGATTTTTAGGAATTAATTATGGGCTTTAAATGGTTTTAAAAGGAGTAAAAGAATTAATTTACGTCGAAACTTACGTTGCGGGAGCAGAAAAGTCAGGTACTGGAAGAAGAACGAAAGGCTCGGCGAGGGGACACGGTGTCACCCTCACGGTGCCACCGTCACGGTTCCACCGTCACGGTTCCACCGTCACGGTATCACCTTCACGGTGCCACTGTTTTGGTGGAACCTCACTTTGGCAAAGTAATGGGCCAGGAGGGTCCGGGCCATTACATTAGATACCTCTTAAACGATTCTCGTCCTCGAGAATCAAAACAAACCAAGAAGGAAAGAGAGGGTCCGAACAACCACCTCGAAAGATACCTCTTAGAAGTGAACCCATGCTAACCAAAAACACTTCTCTGTTAAGAGCCAAGCAACATACCATGCCAAACTGCCCAGGCATGTGGGTTGGAGAGTCTCCCCCATGTCAAGATATTATCCGCTTTGGGCGGCACTGACTCGCCCGCACGGGTTCAATCGCATTCACCTTAATGCGTCTTGATTAGGGGTCGGGTTCTCTCCTCCACATAGCCAGGGCTTCTCACACGTATCCAGAGGAAGAAAAAACCAGTACATTCATAGCCAAAAGACAAAACGTTCTACCACAACAGGTACAACAAGGAACAAAACTCAAAACAACTCCGGGTACTGGGTACGCATCTGTGCTTCCCTCTCCCACGTACTCTCCTCAAGCCCACCATGTCTCCACAACACACGAACCAAGGGGATGGTTCGCCCGCGAAGCACCTTTTCTTTGCGATCCTCGATCACCACTGGTCTCTCCACAAAGGTCACGTCGTCCTCGATGTCCAGCTCACCCCAATCAAGGACGTGTGAATCGTCGTGCAGATACCGACGAAGCTGGGACACATGAAAGACATCATGTATCCTTAGTAGCGGCGGTGGCAACACTAGCTGGTAAGCCACTTCGCCGACCCGCCGCAACACTTGGAAGGGTCCGATGAATCTGGGAGAAAGCTTACTCCCTTTGCCGAACCTCCGTTGCCCACGCCGAGGGGAGACCTTCAAGAACATGTGGTCCCCAACCTCAAACTCCAAGGGCCTCCTCCTGGTATCCGCATACTACTTCTGTCGGTCCTGGGCCGCCTTCATCCTTTCCCGTAAGAGCTGAACCTTCTCTGTTGTGTTCTGCACCACCTTCGGGCCAAGGATGCCTGCCTCTCCTACTTCGGCCCAACACATAGGTGAACGGCATGGCATCCCGTACAAGGCTTCAAACGGGGTCATGCCAATGGTAGAGTGGTAGCTATTATTGTAGGAAAACTCTACCAGAGGCAAGTATTGCACCCATGATCCTCCTGAGTCCAGAACACAAGCCCGCAGCATATCCTCCAAGGTCTGGATGGTGCGCTCTGTTTGTCCATCTGTCTGGGGATGGAAAGCAGTGCTAAGGCGTAACTGGGTGCCAAACGCATGCTGCAACCCTCTCCAGACTCGCGAGGTAAACCGTGCATCCCTATCCGAGACTATGGACCTCGGGGCTCCATGCAACCGCACCACTTCATCCACGTACTTTCGTGTCAAAGCATCCACAGTACTCGACTCCCTGATTGCCAGAAAGTGAGCCGATTTCGTCAACCTGTCCACTATCACCCAGATGGCGTCGTACCCTCCTTGGACCTTGGGTAGTCCCGTGACGAAATCCATCGAGATGTCATCCCACTTCCACTCGAGGACATCTAGAGGCCGCAGTAGGCCGCCTGGAACTCGGTGTTCAGCCTTCACTTGCTGACACACTAAGCACTTGGCCACAAACTCTGCCACCGCTCGCTTAACTCCGGGCCACCAAAACTGCCTCTTCAAACCCTGGTACATCTTGGAAACTCCTGGGTGTACCGCCAGGGGTGAGTTGTGGAACTCACTGAGAACCTAGTCGCGCATCACTCCTGGAACAAACAACCTTTTCTGGAAAAGCATCCGGTTCTGACCATCCTCTGTCCATCCTTCCGGAGCATTGCCCTGGTCAACTTGGTCACGCATCACTTCGCACTCTAGGTCTCCCCACTGAGACTCCTCCACTTGCTGAAACAGGGATGACTGCACTGTCATCTGATATAGGCAGCCTCTGCCGCTATCCATCTTCGCATCCAGGTGTAAGGCAGCCAACTCCTCCATCGCTTTCCAGGCGTCCGCCGACTCTCAGACCGCATCCTTCTGCGTCCTCCTGCTCAAGGCATCGGCCACCACATTGCCCTTGCCCTCAGTATAAGAGATCTCAAAGTCGTAATCCTGGAGGAACTCCACCCATCTCCGCTGTCGCAAGTTTAAGTTCCGCTGGGAGAAGATATACCTCAAGCTTTTGTGATCCGTGAAGACCACAAAGCGTTCCCCGATGAGGTAGTGCCGCCATAACTTTAGCGCAAAAACGACCGCTGCAAGCTCCAGGTCGTGGGTGGCGTAATTACGCCCATGGGGGCGTAGCTGTCTGGACCCATAAGAGATCACCCCTTGTCGCTGCATCAACACGCATCCCAGGCCCTGTCCCGAAGCATCACAGAATACCTCATAGGCCACCCCTTTTTCTGGTAATCTCAGCACTGGGGCACTAACCAACTTCTCTTTCAGATAGCTGAAGGCTGACTCGCACTGCTCACTCCACACGAAAACCAGGTCTTTCTTGGTCAGGGTTGTCAAAGGGGCCGCAACTCGGGAGAAGTTGGGTACGAACCTCCGATAGTAACCTGCCAGCCCAAGGAAACTACGGACCTCTGCCACATTCTTGGGTGCTGCCCAAAAACAACTATCTCAACTTTTGACGGGTCCACCGCTACCCCCCCTGCTCGGACACCACGTGCCCGAGGAAGTGCACTTCTCGTGTCCAGAACTTGCATTTCGACAACTTCCCATAGAGCTGGTGTTGTCGGAGGACCTCCAAAACTGTCCTCAGGTGCTCTGCATGGTCCTCCTCTGATCTTGAGTAGACCAGGATGTCATCGATGAATACGACCACGAACCGATCCAGGTATTCCCGGAAGATGGAGTTCATAAGCCCCATGAACACAGCCGGGGCATTCGTAACACCGAAGGGCATGACTATGAACTCGAAGTGTCCATACCTGCACCTGAACGCTGTCTTCGGGATGTCGCTCTCTTTCACCCTCAGCTGGTGGTACCCAGACCGCAGGTCGATCTTCGAGAACCATCCTGCCCCTTTCAGCTGGTCGAAAAGATCATCTATCCTTGGAAGAGGGTAGCTATTCTTGATCGTCACCTGATTCAGCCTCCTGTAGTCTATGCACAACCTAAGACCACCATCTGCCTTCTTTGCAAACAAGACCGGAGCACCCCACGGTGACGCACTCGGACGAACATAACCCCTCTTCATCAGATCGTCAATCTGTATCTGCAACTCCCGTAGCTCCGAAGGTGCCATCCGGTAAGGAGCCATCGAGATTGGACGAGCGCCGGGCTGCAGGTCTATCCCGAACTCGATATCACGTCGAGGGGGTAGAGTCGTCACCTCCTCAGGAAAGATGTCCATAAACTCACGGACGATCTCTGGCACTTCCACCATTTCAGCATCTACTGACTCCACCGTCAGCTCGGTCAACAAGGAGAGGAGAGGTTCCCCTCGCCTGTTTCCCCTCGGACTGCTCCGCTTGCCGGTGAAGGTAACACGCCGGCCGTCCAAGTCCGAGAACACCACCCTTCTTCGGAAACAGTCGATGACGGCACACACAAAGAATAGTCAGTCGATGCCTAGGATGACATCGTATGGCTGAATCTGCAGCAGAAGAAGATCCCTAATCGACTGATGTGGCCCTATCATTAGTCTACATCCCCGATAAACAAACAACAAGTTGGTCTGACCTCCGACTGGTGTGCTCAACACCAGGGGCACTGGAAGTCTCTCCGCATCTAAACCCAAGGCACGGGCTAGGCTGGGTGCAACAAAGGAGTGCGAAGCTCCGGTATCGAACAAAGCATAAACAAGAGTGCTAAACAGACTAATCGTACCTCGAACAACCTCTGGCCCTGCTGGAACTGCTGCCTCTGCGGCGTGCAACTGTCCACGCCCAGCTCCCCTGCCCCTCGGCTGTCGGCCACCTCCCCGACCACGCCCTGGTCGAGGTCCCTGTGGAGCGCCCTGAGGTCGGCCTCCTCCTCCTACGTCTGCCCTCGGAGGAGCGGGAGCTCGCTGTCCCTGCTGCTGCTGCTGGAAAGGTCTGGCTGGAAGCTGCTGCTGGGGCGGGTGTTGGGGATGACTGCCACTCTTGTACTGCACCCGGTCGGGGCACTGACTCTGGAGATGTCCAGGGCTCCCACAGACGAAGCACCGCGGTCCCGGGCCTGAAGGGAAAGGGCGAGGGTCGAGGGATCGAAACTGAAACTGCTGCGGTCTGCTCCCTGCTGGTCGGAACCTGGAGGGTCCTGACGCTGGAGGCCTGGTGCTGACGGCCTTTCCCTTCGGTGGTCCCAGCTGGATCCCCTCTCGTGACACTCCTCCTAGAGCGTGCATCCTCTCCACCACTTCGGCCTTCTTCTGGACCTCCAAGTACGTCGGCAGGGTGAAGAGGGAAACAGCATACTGGAGGGAGGGTCGGAGCACCTCCTCTAAACGTCTTGCCCGAGACTCCTCGTCGGGAAAGAGGTCCGGAGCAAAACGTAGGAGGTCCTTGAACTTGATCCCTAGCTCCCTCACAGACATACTCCCCTGCTGGAGGGAGAGTAGTTCCTGCCTCTTTTCTGCCTTCATCGTCGAGGAGAGGAATTCCGCCCGGAACTCCCTCTCGAAATCCGCCCAAGCCACCTCAGACTCTCTCCTCTCCCCCAGGTAAAGCGTCCACCACTGACGCGCCGCTCCCCGCATTTGGCTGACGGCCAGAGGAACCCAGTACTCGGTCGGGGCCCGAATCAGGCCGAAAGCTATAACTAGCTCCTCTAGCCAGCCTTCCGTCTTCATATCGGAGGTGCTGCCCTCATACTTCTCGAGGGCCTGTCGCTGGAAGGCTCGAAGAGTCTTCTGCCACTGGTCGTCCTCTTCCTCTCGATCAGCTCTCTGCCGATCGGCCAAAGTAGTCTCCGGGGCCTCGATCGCCTGTACCACACGTGGTCGCCTTCCAGGTGTCATAGCTGCAAGGTAAACAAGGAATGCCTGAGCCCAAGTAGTGCAGAATATTGTTCTTAAAACTTCTTAAAATTTATTCTTAATCCCCAAGACATCCCAGAAACACAAGAACACAAGTCATTATGATGCATGTACCTTTCCTAGGGTCTCTACCCTGCAATCAGTGTGGCCTCACTTGGTCGTTCGGTAGGTCCAGAGTCCTTGCATCGGATCACGGGGGGCCCTAAAATCCCGTGTCCTAGCCGGTCTTCCCTGGCCTAATTCACGCGCCAAGGTCATCCAACACTGTTGCCTTACCATCCCATGCAATCCTCACTGTGCCTAACTCCAGACTCCATCCTATCTCTCAACCATCAGCTCTGATACCATTCTGTCACGACCCGCCTTCACCAAAAGGAGGGAAGGGTCAGCAGATTGCCAGACCCTTCCTTCTTTAAGTTGAAGGAGAGATAATGACCCCCGAGACCCGCCTTCAATAGGTCCCGGAGTGGCGACTAGCACCAAGGGTACAAAAATTTCTCACAAATGGAAGGCATTACCCCGTTTTGTTTTATAAGATCGAGAGATGAGATGATGAAACTCAACAACACCAAGGTAAAAGAAAAGTAAAGCCAAAAAAATAAACCATTCCCACATGCATGTTCCAAAAGTAAAGCCACAAGTACAAAAGGTGACTACAAGGTAAGTACCAAAGAGGAAAAGAAAAACAACAACTGCAACTGCTCCAAAGGTCCGAGCTAGTAAGGTCCTGCGTGATCCCCGAAGTCCTCCTGGAAACCTGAAAGCAGTTTTATATACGTAGGATGAGCAAACAAGTACACTCAGTAGGGAAAACCAAAGAATCTCGTGCACAAATGGGGAAACGTACTAAAGTCCCGTGAGGAAAGAGTAAACCAAACACCTATCAAGGTAAACTATCCACCCCAGGCCTCACCAAGGTACACTCCCCAAATAACGCAAGTCAAGTAATATATATAATAAGAGCACATCGATGTTTGGGTACCCCGCGCCACTTTCCCACTGGTTATTGAGACATCCTACGTATCGGACCAATCCCGCCATTCTCACCGCAGTCCCACTGCCACACCCGCCCGCACACACCTGTGCCACAACCACACGCAGTCCCACTGCCGAAATCCCGCCCGCACACACCTGGGCCACATCTGTCACATGTATCCACGCCTGCAAACACCTAGGCCAGAACAACCACCACCACGCCCAAAGACACCTGGGCTAAAGGATCCACTGCCACGCCCGAAGACACCTGGGCCTCATCCCGAAGACACTTGGGAAACCACCTGCCGCACACACCTGGCCAACCACCACACTACCCCGCCCGATGGTTCTTGGGCTAATAATGGACCTCAGGCCATCACAGCCTGCCCGAAGATACTTGGGCTATCCGGAAAAGGGAGCAGAAAAGGAACTGATAACCAGCCACTATGAATAGTGTTGGGAAAAACACCCTCCCCCATGAAATGGGGGTGTTCGGCACTAAGTGCTCAACTTGGGTGGGGCGCGAATAAGAAACACAAAGCTACAAGTATAGATATAAGTAACAAGCACTCACCCAAAGCTCAGGTTTTTCTAACCAGCCTACAGAACACAACACCACTGCGTTCAAGTCACAAGTCACAACTCTCGCCAACAAAGCCCATCTGTCCCATTCTTGTTTCAAGTTCAATGAAAATGTTTAATTAAGTTCAAGCACTACTGGGCAACTAGTAGGCATAGGCACAAGTCCAGGAAGGTAAACAATCAAGCAACAACCAAAACGCCCACACCCGGTTCTCAACAACAGAGGATTCCACCCCAATTCGTGATATAAACAAGTACCCACCCGGTCTTAAAACTCACAACCACCGAATCCATACCAACAGGGGATCCCATCCCCAATTTCACACAACCACCGAGGGTATAAAAGAACAGGGGATCCCATCCCCTCCCACATCTCCAGCAATCGACCCGAAAGAAAAACAACCAACTACCACCACCAACACAAGTCAGGGATTTTCAGATTTAAACGACTTAACACACTCCATGATTTCAAATTCCGTGTGTTCTAACCGGGAGTTATCACAGAAGGGTTGATCCTGGTGCTTTCAATTTATTCAGCCGGATATACGTGATTAACCAATTCATTTTTTTTTTCACAGCAGGAGTTTACAACCACAAACAAGCCATTTAAAACATCAGCAGGGTTCATTAGTGCACAAACAACGACCACCAACGGCCTCGATTTTCAGGAGGCATAAGCCAGCACAACTCAACAAGATGGTCATAAAAGAAACAGCATCAAAAAAAAATATAAGACAACATCAACGATCACAGCCCCCCTCTTTCTTTATAGAATTCGTTCATTATCTTTAATTAGGTCTGGTTTATCCAATCCTACATAACAGAAGCACGCCCACCCCGCATGATACACAAAAGAGAGAGGCGAAGGAGAAATTTCCTACCTGTTGATAGATGATCGACGCTTAGGCCAGGCGCGGAACTTTACGGATAACGATGCGCTCGATGCACCACAAGCGGTTTGTGAAAAGCCGCGATCAAGGAAAGGAGAAACCACGGCTAACCCTTAGTTTATAAGAGCCGCGGACGGTTGAGGTGAGAACGCGTAACCGCGTAAGGCGCGGGGGTCGTGGGTTGACCACGCGGCTGGGCAGTTACACACGGAGGTCCCTCGAGATTTTTAGGAATTAATTATGGGCTTTAAATGGTTTTAAAAGGAGTAAAAGAATTAATTTACGTCGAAACTTACGTTGCGGGAGCGGAAAAGTCAGGTACTGGAAGAAGAACGAAAGGCTCGGCGAGGGGACACGGTGTCACCCTCACGGTGCCACCGTCACGGTGCCACCCTCACGGTGTCACCGTCACGGTTCCACCGTCACGGTGCCACTGTTTTGGTGGAACCTCACTTTGGCAAAGTAATGGGCCAGGAGGGTCCGGGCCATTAGAACTCAACAGCTGCAACTCTTTCGCACATAGGAAAGAGAGTAGATCGAGCTGAGATCTTGGTAAGGTTTACTCTCACCATCACCATTGACCAAGGGAGTTTGAGGAAACGATCATGGAATCTCAGTTTAATCGACCTAGTAGAAGAGAATTGGATAAATTGTGCCTATGATAGCATTGCAATTAGAAAACCGATCTAGACCTGATCACCCAATTCATATCACTGTTTTCAATCTCTTGCTTTGTCAATTTGCATTCAATATTTTTCTTAGTTTATTTCTTTTGTTTTGTTACTTTAGTTTGTTTTCTAAATCAAACAATTTCAAAAACAACTTCCACTTCTTTCTCAAATTTAAGATGACAGCTTGATTGTTGTGCACTCCTCTCTTGAGACATCCTAAGTTAACCACTATACTGCATTTTAACTTAAGAAATATTTGTTTTTGTCACACCCCACGACAGGCACGTGTCAATACATAAGCATCCCGAGACGAGCCACGAAACCCGAATCGCCACAAAATCATCTCCGTGTGACCCGAGGTCACCTCCACATCCCAAAACATCCATCAATTGGATCAACGAAGCGTACCAACCAATACAAGATCATAACCTGAATACCTGCATAAAAACATAACTACATACCCACCAGTGTGTATGTAGGGTTGTGAGCTAAACACGCCCGGTAATTTTCGATCATTCTTTAATTAAGGTTTTTCTACATCCATGAACATTCCCAGAAATTCTGATCTGCCCCTTCACGCTTAGCAAACATCTAACAGTGGAAATGGAAAAGGCACATACTTTGTGTGTGAGAACTGTACATATATAAAGTCACATTTCCAAACGACTCCATCGGTTCACAATAAATGTTAATTAATTCATTTATTCCAACACTATTAAGTGTTTAATGCATGAAGTTGCTTGTCAAAAATATTAAGTAAACAACTCATTCTAGCCTCACCGGTAAGAAAATATTGCAAAGGGGAAAACATCTTTTAAAATAGTAACTGTAGAGTTAATTCAGAAAAAATTTCTCCCCATGAATTCTCAAGCGATTTGGGTGCTTTGTAAAGAAAGAAAAATAGAATTTTTTAATGAAAGTGTTAGGCCGAGTGGACCCGTGCAGAAACCTGAGAGGGGGGGGGGGGATGAATCAGGTGTTGCCTATTTTTACCAAATCTCAAATTTTCTTTAAATTTGTTACCCCCTTTGATATTTGAACCCCAGTTGTCGATCAAGGCGCTAATGGATCTGTTTTGTATTTTATCAATCACAGACACCACAAGCCATGCAGGAAAGCAGTAAAGTATGGCACCAGTGTTTTTACAGGGTTCGGCCCTGATGTAGGGAAACTACTCTTTGCTGTGATCAGTTATTCACCCCAATCACAGATTATCCACTAATAATATTGTCATCAATTACAAGTGGTGTGGGCGGTTATCAACCTAACCCACAGTGCATCCGCACACAAACACAGCATCTCACTGTGTTCAAAACTGTCAGCATCCCACTGGACTTCACAGCTTCTCGCTGCAGGTTAAAAGTTCAACCTACCACCGTATGGAAGTAGATCCCACTAGGCACAGGATGTCACTGCATCAACTGATCTGATCTGCTTCATCCCACAGGGTCTTCGAATGCCTTGCGGTTTTCAAGAATGACTGCTTGCAACTCGGTCTCTACTTTCTGCACAGCTTTCCAGTTCTTCAGAACCTGTTCACTGGCCTCTCTCAACTCAAGCTCAAAGAGACTCGGCGGCCATAGAATATTCTTAATAACCTCCTGCACGTTGGCCTTGCTCACTCTTCTCCTTTCTAACTGACTGCGATGCAGTATATCACAGGGACTGGCTTTAGAACCAGTTTCTTCTTTTCTTCTCTTGGATAACCAGATGGTATATTTCAGCAAGAGCTTCACGGTTTCGCTCGGCACACACACACTCTGTGCAGCACACACCACCTTCTCTTCTGTTTTATTTCTTTCATCGATATACAACTGTACAGGCGACCACATTTAGCTTGTGGGGTCTTTTTCAATTTCCATAAATAGAAATATTTTAAAGATAGCATGTGACCCAACAAATCGGCTCACCACCTTTTTCTCCTCCCACGATCTTCCATGGCTTTTTTTCAAAGGCCGTCTCCAGTAAAATTACTGGAGTGACCTCTTTCTTTCTTCTCATTTTGTTTGCTCCTGGCCGAATAGGACTTCCATTGAAACACCAGCAGGCACGGGTTCTTCTCTTCTCAACATCTTTCCACAGCATCTGCATTTACATCATTTACTATAGCTGTATAAAAATACAGCAGCAACAGCAACTTGCGGCATGCCACTCAGCTTGCAGCGTGAGAGCTTCCTATGAAAACAGCAGCTTGCGGCATGCCACTCAGCTTGCAGTGTGGGAGCTTCCTATGAAAACAGTGCAGCCACCACCTTGGTTCTGAAAACACTTAACATCTCAGCTCTTTCTTCTTCTTTCTCAGACAGCAAGGATCAAAATTTTGTTTGTGATATTTAAACCATTAAGTACAACTTCAGCATCATGACTCCCAGATTTGGCTAATCTTGAATTTCTTGATTTAAACCACTAAGCGCAACTTCAGCATCTTCACACTTGACATGCAGATTCAGCTAATCTAGAATTTCTAGATTTATTTTTCTCATAATATCATCCAGCTTTGATCTTCTTTATCTCAACCATGAAGATCAGCTTCTCACTCAAAAGCTTGGATCACAAATGAATTTGTGATGTTTAAACTCTGATGAACGTCCCAAGCATCAGCTCAACATTATCTGCATTATTCTTGAAAACTCAAAAAATTTCTTTTTTTTATCAAGAAGCTCATCCTCTTGATCTTCTTCAAACTCAAGCTTCAATCATAATTAATCATAGCATCATGATGTTTTGGACTTGAAAGAATGTCTTTGGCATCATCCCATATAATTTCTTCTTCATAATATACAATTCTGGAATCTTCATTTTTCAGTCTGCAAAAATCCCGAATTTTTCTAAGTACTGATGCTTATGCAGACCTGGCTTCATACTTATGCAGATGATGCTTACACAGCTTCAAATTCATCCTTACGCGAATCATGAAATGATCTTTATGCAGATGAGAGAATCATGCTTACACAGACACCATTCATCTTTACAATGATCCTTACGAAGTCATCATGCTTACGCAAATGAGGGATGATCCTTACGCACTTCCAGATTCATGCTTACGCAGAGCATGAATGATACTTACGCACTCTGAGGATTCATCCTTACACAAATCTCATGACTTGACCATTTTCATATTTCCAGGCTGAAAATTAGAGTATTTAAGTAACACGTTAGCCTTTAAATATCAGCCTCCACTTAAGCCTTCAAAAACCTTCATCCAGGTGTATTTCCTCACTGAGTTCAGTAGCCTTTAAGCTAAGTAACACAGGGATGGTTCCACCAAATTCAGACAAGCTCTTCTTCAGCCTTTGAACCTGTTGTAATCATTTAATGACAGCTATACAAGCTGTCCATAACCAGGTTCAGCATCCAGCTCCTTCAACCTCAGTTCCTCCATTCTTAAGATGTTGTAGACAGTACTTCTCCACCCTCAGCACTTGTCTTTGGCATAAGGAACAGCTCTACAATCATCTGATGTATGGGGCTGCTCAACAAGCAGCTTTGCATTTGCATTTGCCTTGCCATCATATGAATTTTCCATCACATATCCAATGGCAGCCAGCTCCACTTTACCCATAAACTGCATGGGCAGCTTTCACTTGTTCAGTGGGTATATTCCCACTCCATCACCCAACATTCACCAAGACAAACATATGGACACTTATTGACAACAAATACAACAAATTATTGACAACAAAGAGAACCAATCAACCAAAAGGCACTTCAGAAAAGAAAACATGAGCCAACAGAATAATGAAGTTTGGAAAGATATTGTAAATGATTGGTCATTTTATTGTAATTATTCCATCTCTTTTTCTCGTGATATATTTGATCTCCTCATAAAACTTGCATCGCAAGGATTTGTGCACCCCTTGAGCCTTTATCATAATTTTTTTTATGGGTAAAAAAAAGTGCCAATAAAATTCATTATCAAGATTTTCATAAATCTGGGCAACCTGCTCAGTCTTCATCCAAATATTAAGCCTACCTATTTTTTTATTCCTAACATGCAATGGTATAATTAAAAACTAGCAAATTTTTACTCAACTTGCAGATGGAAATATGAACAAATAGTGAGAGGAATAAATTCTCTGTAAATTAGTGAGACACTGAATCTGACAGGACCTAATCATTCATGACCAAAAATGTTACTTTGATCATACCATAATAGAGGCTTCAACTTGTAAATATCATTACTTGAGTAAAAATATTACTCTTATCGTACCATAAGAGACACTTCAACTTGTATCGTTACTTACTTGAGTGGAGGAAATCATATGAACCTCATTGCCACCATCCACTGTCCAAACAAAGTTGCTATGAGGCTCCAAGTAGAAGTGCTCCTGACCTCCAACCTGAACCTCCCCTTCTATGATATTGTCACATTTCCCAGTTTGAAAACAGTTATCCACGTCACCTTTACTCAAAATCCTCTCAGTATTAAGATGGAAACTACCAGATTTGACAGCATCCTCTATTGATAAAACTGCTGGAAGGTCTTCATACTCGACATGAACCTTTCTTGCAGCCAGTCTGGCATTCTCATGTGTGTCAGCTACAAGTACTCCTATAATCTGCAATAGCATGTTAAAAAGAGCACCTTAGTCAGCGATTATGTGTTGTCAGGTAAACTCTGCAACAGTATTAATTATGGTTGTAGAGACTCTCGATCAAGGGAATTAACTGAACAGTCATTTTTCCTGTACATTTTAGGGACACCAACAAGGCTCTGAGACTACCATCAGGGTTAGACGAGCTCTGTGTTTCTAATTTAGCAGCTAATAGATAATGACAGGGCCCAAGCAATTGGGTTCCTAAAATCTAAAAAACAAAAACCAGTATGAAACTTCATTAATAAAGATGTAGAAGTTCCAATCATCCAAGTAGAATTCAAGACTATCAAGAATGATTATTGATTAAACACGTTGAACATTACGCCTGCCCTGTACAGATCTAAATCTAGATGATACAGGCCCATTAGGTCACACCCAGCAAACTCTCTCATTTGCTCAACAAATACGTTGATAATTTACCAATTTTCTTTAACGCTAAAATTTTCTTAATCAATTTTTGACTCACAATTCTCTTTTTCTTTTCTTTTTTTTTTTTTTTTTTGTGAAAAGCCCACTTTTATGGATTGAATGGGAACCCCAACAAGCATGTAAAAAATGACACCGCCAAAGACATCTCCCACCAGTCCCAAACAAACTTTAAGAAAATGGACTCTTATTCCCTTTGAAGGCGCCAATCAAGTTGATAATTCTCCCATTTTGGCTCTTTGTTGATGAGGACCTCAAAGAGAGAGGTCATCTTTGTCATGACCCGCCCCCACTGAGAACCCCACTGGGGCATACAGTGAAGACGAGAGTGACCCCCGAAACCCGTCTCTAATAAGTCACAAGGTGACGACTAAAATCGGGGGTATAAATCATACAATGGAAGGCATTACCCTCATAAATCCCAAAAATATAATGAAAAGACACCAATCAACACCATGATATAAATAAAACCAATATCTCACAATAACCATAATGCATGTAATGTCATACAGATACAAAGTCTCCAAATAAAATACCAAATAAATCCTAAGGCAATAACTCCACGGCCGATCCAAGCTCAAAGCAAGTACCGCCCGGCCCGATCATCAAAACCCTCCTGGAAACCTGTAAAACAAATTTATATATATATGGGTGAGCATAACATGTATACTTGATAGGTTACTCCTCAAGACCTCTCATGCAAATGAGGAAGAAGTATACTAATGCATCAGTGAATAAACAACAGAACCAACAAGCACATACCAAGTCAACTATCACACATCCTCACTAAGGCTCGCTCATCTAATATCGCATCCAAGTATAGTAACATAATATCATAATAACATAGCAAAAAGAGTACCCCACAACGTTTCCCTACTAGTTTGTCGCTCTCACGCTTCAATGTCAAACGTCATGTCGCTTTCTTCTCTTCCACAGTCGTGTCGCAGCACACCATACCAATCTCGGTCGATGTGGGTCGGACCACAACTCTACCTGCCCCAACCTCCTTCAAGGTCCAACAAATTGTGTTTGCATCAGTCTTAGCCATACAATAACCATATCCGCAACCACATATCTCACATCCATCTCAGTAGGGTATCGTAAACATGAAAGACATCAACCTCATGTCTTCCTCCCGCCATGCATGACTTCCACAAAGTATAATCACACCAATACCCCACAAGGTCTGCAAGTACACCACATACTATGTCCATATGATCGTACCTATCATCACATCAATACCCCACAGGGTCTACCAGTACACCACATACTCTATTCATATGATCATACCTGTCATCACACCAATACCCCGCGGGGTCTACCAGTACACCGCATACTTCATCTGTATGATCGTACCTACTCGAGCCATCACAGCCCGTGCCACACCTAGAAGGAAGAGTGGGGAAGGAGTAGTCGTCATTCATTCCCTCGACAACCCAGACATTGGGAAAAACACCCGAAATCCAAAACATTTGGGCGTTAGTAAAGTTATCTGACTCTGGTGGCGTACGTACAGAAATCACAAGAAAATACAAATATAATAGAGTCACACACAAGCCCAATCGAGCAGGTTTACCAAAACAACATTATCACAACCCACAAAAATCACCACATCCTCTCAACTTTCCACTAACAACCACAGTCATATACCAACCATTGTTGTCATTCGCTAAACCGCCAAACCAGCCTCACCTCTCGGGCAAAACAACCACAAAGCATTCACAATTCCCCATTTAACCATATCATTTCACCATTTCCAGATTTACCATTTACCAGCCATATTACAAACCATTTTCAGTCATACCCACATTTATTCCAGCCATATCCCATTCATTTCATTCATTAACATTCCCTTCAGAGCTCATGGTTCATTTAATTCCAGTCCCACATCCATTACCAAGTTCATCATCACCCATCACATTCAGTTGCTACCAAGCAACTATAAACATCATCCCTATATCACACAAACACATCCGCTCTTGCCAACCATGGCAAGGCAACCGCAGCCACGCCAACAGGCATTTCAACGGCACACATCAACAGATTTCAGCATCAAGCACTTCCCCATTCAAAACATGTTTTCATATCAATTAATTTTTTCCACACAACTGATACATTACCGTCTTTAAGTTAACCATTTATGAAAGGTGATTCCATCGTTTAAATCACAGCAAGGTTCCATAAATCACAGCAGCAACAACAATTTCAATAGCAACCGCCAACAACCATCAATTTCATAGGCAATACCATGGGAAACACATGCGATTTACCTCATTCCACTTCATTTTATTATGTCCAGTTCATTATATTTATTAAGTCAATCCACACTATCCACCCAGTGAAAGCAAGAACATGCAACTCCCATAATTTACATATAAAATAACAGAGTTCTCAAATCCCCTACCTCAATCAATGCTTCAATAACTGTTGTGCAAGTAACAAGGGAAGAGATGACCACAAAAACCAAACTCACGTGAGGGAAATCCCAAATCAACCTAGATCACAACAATCCCCATCAAAATCACGACCCAAAACCATCAAAGCCAACCCCCAACCCTGCTGCCACAGCTTTCCCAGATGAAGAATAGGGAGAAAACTCGAGAGACAGGAAAGGGGAACTCACCCCAGATCGCTACCGGTCAATCTCTAGAAGTCAGGGGCTAAAGCCAATCAATGGGGGGGCTCAAAGACTCTCAAAGGCTCTCAAAGGCGCAACTCCAACCGCCCAAGGTTCAAGAGAAATCGGAGGAAATAAAGGGAAATTGATGGGGCTTCCAAATTTATACCTGGCTGGAAAGCTGCCCCAAAGCAGCATGACAGACCTTTGCCGCACTGCGGCAAGTCGATTTCCACCGACCTTCCGGAAATCTCGTCGTGAATCCCTTTCACATCACTCCCCTCATTAAACTCGATCAAAATTTCCAATCCAATACAGTTGAAGACAGGTCGCGCCACAGCCCCAAGCATCGCGCTGTGACGCAACTCCAGGCAAAACCACCGGATCTCGGCCACCAAAGCCCTGTGTCGTGACAGCTGCAGTCGCGCCGTCCACAGAAAACTCACAAACTCCCCAAGACACCATCACACCGCGAACCCACCCTACACGCCACAACTGAAAATCGGCAAAGGGGACTTCGGAAGGATAAAAATAGGACTTCATAAGTTTTCCTCCCTTTGCCAAAATAATCCTCCCTCGAAGCCCCTTCGCACCACAACACTCTTCGTCGCACCGCAACCAAAGAATCGGCAAAGGTGCATCGTAATATATTCAAAGCCATGCGTACGATATATCAAGCCAAATGTACGAAGTTTTACTTTGCCAAATTCCCTTTGAATAGCTTGCACCACAACGCACCCAGTCACGCCGCAATCAAACTCTCAGCGCCAACACTAATTCCTGCCGCTCACGCATCAAGGCCACGTCTCCTCCGCGTCGCGATGCTCCAATGACTGATCTAGGCCTCAACTGCAGCCAACCCTCCCGCGCCACGATCCAAACGGCCAAGCCACGACCTCCTACTCCCAGCTGAAATTTCAGCTCCAAACAGCACCTCTCTTTCTCCAAACTCCTCCCAACACTTCCGAATCATGCGAAGGAACGGATCAGAAAGGTCTGGGTCATTATATCAGATAGCTCTCAAACAATTCACATCCTCGAGAATCAAAACCAAACCAAAAAGGAAAGCCACAACACACCACCAACCAACCACCCCCGAGAGATACCTCTCAAACGGAATGCCTACTACCAAGCAAAAATCAACACCATGAGAAACAGCTTAAGCAAAACATTCATAACAACCATCTCATTCAATTCAATGCAAAATCAAACATCTCATCAAACAATATAGAGTTCAAGCAGACTCGTCTAACCTCTAACTAGCGTAGTCAACACCAGGGGCACCAAAAGCCTCCCTATCATGAGGCCCAAGGTTCGGACCAAGTTGGGTGCAATAGATGAGTGTGATCCCCCAGAATCAAATAAAGCATAAAGCAAGGTAGATGATAAGCAGATGGTACCTCAGACGATCTATGGCCCCTCCGGTGCTGGCACCACCATAGCATGCAACTGTCTGCATCCTGCTCCTTTGCCTCGCTGCTAACGACTGCCTCCACGACCGCGCTCAACCATATGTCCCTGAGGGAAAGGGACATCATGGGGCTGACCTCTGTCAGCTCAATCTCCTCTAGGTGGGATAGAAGTTTGCTGCTGATACAGCCTCTTAGCCAACTGCTGCTGAAGGTGGAACAAAAATTGACCACCCACGCACAAAACCATCCTAGAAGGTTTACCAAAACAGCACTATCACGGCCCACAAACATCACCGCATCCTCTCGACTATCCACTAACAACTGTTGTCATACACCAACCACCGCTAGTATTCACTAAACCACCAAACCAGTCTCACCTCCCAGGCAAAAAGCCACACAAAGCATTCACAATTTCCCATTTAACCATATCATTTCACCATTTCCAGATATACCATCTACCTGCTATATTACATTTATTATGTTGTCCAATTCCATATTCAATGACAAACCATTTTAAGCCATACCCACATTTATTCGAACCATGTCCCATTAATTTCATTCATTAAGATTCCCTTCAAACCTCATGGTTCATTTAATTTGAGCCCCACACCCATTACCAAGTTCATCATTACCCATCACATTCTGGTGCTACCAGGCAACTATAAACATCATCCCTACATCACACAACCACATTCCCTCTTGCCAACCATGGCAAGGCAACCTCAGCCCTGCTGCACAGTCCACACCAACATCCCATAGCCAACCACAACTTTACCACATAACAACCCCCACAATAACCACACAAACATAGCCACAACAACAAGCATTTCAATGGCACACATCAACGGATTTCAGCATCAAGCACTTTCCTGTTCAAAACATGTTTTCATATCAATTCATTTCATTCACACAACCGGTTCATTACCGTCTTTAAGTTGTTACCCTTTTATGAAAGATGATTTCATCATTAAATCACAACAAGGTTCCATAAATCACAGTGGCAGCAACATCAATTACAAAAGCAACAACCAAAAACCATCAATCTCATAGGCAATATCATGGGAAACATATAACCACATGCGATTTACCCCATTCCTCTTCATTTCAATATGTCCATATTTATTAAGCCAGTCCATATTATCCACCCAACGAAGGCAAGAACATGCAACTCCCACAATTTACACATAAAAGAAAAGAGTTCTCGAATCCAACCAGCGCTTCAAAAATTACTGTGCAAGGAACAGGGGAAGAGATGGTCGCAAGACCAAACCCACGCAAGGGAAATCCCAAATCAACTAAGATCACAGTAATCCCCATCAAAATCACGACCCGAAACCATCAAAACCAACCCCAAAACCTGCTGCCACAGCCTTCCCAGACGAAGAACAGGAAGAAAACTCAAGAGAGAGGATGGGGGATCTCACCTCAAATCGCTGCCGGTCGATCTCTAGAATTCGGGGGCTAATGTCAATCAATGGGGGCTAAGACTCCCAAAGACGCACCTCCGATCGCTTAAGGTTCGAGAGAAATCAGAGGAAATAAAGGGAAATCAAAGGGGCTGCCAAATTTATACCAGGCTGGAAAACTGCCCTGTCGCGGCACAGCAGACCTCCATCGCGCCGCGATGGGTCAATTTCCACCGACCCTCTGGAAATCGCGTTGCAAATCCCCTGTATCTCTCCCCTCTTTAAAAACGGTCAAAATTTTCAATCCGATACAGTCAAAGACGGATCGCGCCGCAACCCCCAGCACCGCGCCGTGAGGCTATTCCAGGCAGAACCAGCAAATCTCGACCTCCAACGCCCTACGTCGGACAACTGCAGCTGGGCTGCGAAGGCCATCTGCGGAAAACTCACAAACACCCCAACACATCGTCGCACCACGAACCAACCCTACACGCCAGGAGCGAAAATCAGCACAGGGGGATCGGAAGGATAAAAATAGGACTTCATAAGTCCTCCCTTTGCCAACCCTACACGACATGACCACGACACTCTTCGTCACACCGCGACCAGAGGGTTCTCGTGTTAAGCACCCCTCATCATTTTTGCCGCAACGACCCTATCGATGTCACCCACCTGACGAGCATCAACCTCATCCAAGTAGGCTGGGACCAACTTGCCTGCAAAGGAATCCTAACTTGACCAGCATCGCCTTGGAGCCTGCCGTGCTGAGCAGAAGGGCCACGCCGGCAAGCAGGAAGAGCATGTCCCAGATGAGTGCAAGAAGTCCAGAACTCAAGCCAAGACTCGAAGCATACCGATTGCTTATAGCGATACTCTTCTTCAATCTCAATCCATATAAACTCCACCAGCGGCTTTGAGACGTCCACTTCGACACATATGTGAGGAGCAATGGGGTGGCAGAAGGATCGGGCCCCACTATCAGCACATAAGAAACGACCCACCATGTTCCCAAGCATCTTGAGGATTGCCAAATTTTGAAAGGGAAGGGGGTAAGCCCGGGAAGCTAACCCAAATGGTCGTGGTAGGGGGATCCCGCTTCAAGTGGAACTCGTAGGACCATCGGAACAACAAGAATCAAAATCCACTGAATCCACATGGGGCTCTAAACCAAGCAAAGATCAAATCTTCCTAGTTTGCGAACTGAAACAGAAGGTGATGCGAGTTTAGAAGGCCCACAAATGCACGGCCCTGCAACCCCCAAGAATCCAAAACAAATATGTCGAAAGAGTCGGCTGAGGGGCGGCGGGAGCCAAACCGAGCCACCAAAGAATGATTCAGGAGAGTCGAGGCCTCCGTGAACTCCATAGAGGAGGTCGAGAGCTTGGGGAAGTCCACATCCGATGAGGGGACCTTAGGGAAAGCGTGATTTCGGGGAAGGACAGGAGGATACCCAGGTCAGTGAAAGGGTAGAAGGGATGATGCTCAGAAACCACCGGGGCCGCAATGCGTCCCTCCCAGAGGGGGAGGGACCATAGGAGCGGCCATTGCCGCCTATGCCATCGTCATCGAGGTCGTGGCGCATTCGTTGTTCTTTGTTAAAATTAATTGACAATTTCTTGTCTATCAAAAGTTTCTCATCTTCCAAGGAGATATTAAGCTTCATAGTTTTAAAATTATATTTTAAAATATATATATAATTTCTTAACTCCAATATTATTTAAAAATTCCCTTGATGAAGAGAAATGGACATAAACAAAGCTCCAAGCTATTTTGATGTTTATATTTGCATTGATTTTATTATTCAAATACAAAAACACATAAAAACAAGCTATAGCACACTGTTTTTGGTTTTACATTATTTATGACATTCAATGATGGTAGGGAACATTTGATGAAAATTCTAGCAATCATCCATGTAAGGCGATTCATTGAAATTTGACTTCCAAAATTAATTGACAAAACAAATGGCCATCATGAACTTTGAAAGGAAAACATTAATTGTGTGCATGCTTCATATTTGTAATCCGCAGTCATTTCCAACATCCCCACCCATCAGAGTCCAAATTTAACTGAAATAAAGTGGAATGAATAAATTTGTTGAGGAATGTATTACATACCTGACCAACACAGGTGACAAACATTGAAGCAAAGAGTTCCTCATCGGCAACAACTGGCCCAACATTATTGTTGCCAGGCACATCTGTAGAGAGATATAACCCTACGAAACCAGGGAAACTCTTGGCTTTGGAATCATCTACTGAAATTATTTTGGCATGTGGCCTTTGACTCAATACTAATGCCGCATGTAAACCATTTGAAGGCATAGGCGTGTCATCAGTGTATTCTGCCTCCCCAGTAACCTGGCAATTAATATTAGATATCAACCATCAGAAGCCACCCTCCAGTACAACATGGGACCAGACAAAAAACACCAGACACATACAAAAAAGGATTCACCATGTACTGACTAATAAATAAGGAACTGAATTTTCACTTATATAATTATTTGTAAACATGCATTTAAAGGCCACTTGATGACCTGGAAGAAGAATCTGATCAAATTGTGAATAAATCAAACAATTGAAAACAGAAAACAATTCACCCTCACAATTAGAATCATCACAGTGGTGAGCATAATCAACTCAAGATAGAAAACAATAACAATCCACACATAAGATTAGAATCATCTTAGGCTCCGTTCGACAATAAGCAGTTTCAAATTAATAAGTGTTGATTTTATTTTTGAAAAAACACTAAACCTTAAATAAGTGTTCGTGATTGAAAGTGCTATAAGTGGTGTTCAATAAGTGTTGCCAAATGGAGCCTTAGTGGTGAGCAGAATTGGAAAAAATGTGACTCAATGAATATAAAACTTATGGTCAACTTACAGCATTCTTCTGATAAGAAAATTACCTGAAGTCTTGATGAGAGATGTATCTCCGGAGAGCCAACAGCAGTCCCATGTTTCATCACTTCATACTTTTGGCTTCCTACAACTGATGGCCGGTTAAACATTTCTACAGCAGATAAATACGATGACGGCACTCTCTCTGTAAAGAAATTTTCCCCCTCCATCTGATGAAAAACCCACAGGAAAAATTTGAAGAAGAAACTCAATGTTAAAGATTTCCGAAACTCCACCATCCCACCAGGTGCATCTTCAATGAGAATGATGTCATCCTTCAACAGTTTTAGACTGGCATGCAACACGTCCTTGTTCCAATGCTTCCCAATAAGAAACTCTCTTGTTTTTGATGCAGATAGTGACAGAGGAGCAACCCCGCCGTAAACAACTGATGCATCTGAAACTATCAAATTATCATTCACGCCCTCCAGATAAACACGCATCCCGGCATTTACAATGGCAATATCATCATCCTTTCGGTGTGACTGTTTAAATTCTTTCACATACTCACAAGGTCTGGTCCATGGTAAAAAAACTGAGAGTAAAATTTCATCACTTGCCAGATCCACTTTACGATAACCAAGGAAGAAATTTTCTGCCAGAACTGTTCGGATATTTCCTTTGAGGCCAATAATTTGAAACCTTGCTCCCGCAGCTATCCAAATGGGATTCAAATCTGAAATTGGACTTGCAGTACAAATATTCCCACCAACAGAAGCAACATTTTTTATCTGAGTCCCAGCAAACCATTTCAGTTGTTCAATAAGGGCTTTAAAAGAAGATGTTTCATGAGAAGTGCGCTCTGCTGTAGCTTTTATTAAAAATGCATTCAGTGCTGAAAGTCTTACTGCAGCGCCTATCTCCAAACCATCATCTTTCATACACAACACATTGAGCTCTGATATATGCATGACTGATATCAAAACCCGATATTCAATATTTTTAAACCTTGTTTCTATTGCTAACTCAGTATTACCTACCACTAACTTTGCATCAGGGTATCTTGCCTTGAGCAATAACACATGCTGAAGTCTTAAGGGTCTAAACCACTTAATCCCACCAAATCCACTCAAACTCAAGGGAGCCAGATTTCTCAATAAAAGCTCGGGTGGGAAAATTAGCTCTTTGTCCGTGTATGCACTTCCATCTGTCTCATTGTAGGAGATGGGCTTAAAATTATAGGCACTGCCCATAGTTTGGATAATGGCGTCGCCATCATTTGAACTTTTCACTCCACAGGAACAGGGATTACCGGTTGCAGGGCAAACAAAATCATCACCTTGCTTTGAAGGAAATTTATTTATGTATAGAGAATCATTTGCTTTTGCGAAGACCCGGAATCCATCCATAATTGGTCGATAACCTGTGCAACGACATAAATTTCCAGCAAGGTTCTCCTCGATCTGCTCTTGGCTGGGTGGTGTTTCACTTGACCTTAATAAAGCATACATGGACATTATAAAACCAGGAGTGCAAAATCCACATTGTGATCCATGAGAGCGTGCTAAAGATTCCTGTAAAGAAATATCAAACAAGAAGAGAAACAGAGAAAATTGATATGTCCATAAAAAGGCAGTGAATAGACACAACATCCACTAAGAAGATACAATCAAACAAAAAGAGAGGGATACATTGATTGATATATGAAGCAGAAGGCAGTAACTAGACAAAACATAAACTAAGAAATTAGGAAAATTATATCCATCCAGGTTACTTAAATAAATTTAAAGTTTTAGGTAACATAGACCAATTTGGTTGCTATGATGTTTCAAATTAATGAAAAAAACCTGCAATTAGTTCAGCTCCTTGCATTTTACCCCTGAAATGCAACAATCCCAAACTACAAAACATTGACAGCAGTTCTGCAGCCATCAGGTCATTAAAATTATTTAAACAATGATGATTTTAAGACAATGGCCCTCAAATTTTTTTAGTATGAGTTAGCATTATGGATCAAACAAAAAATGAAATTGGACGATATAATCAACAAAAACAGATCCTAATTTCAAACATCCTTCCAAAATAGCAATGTCAAACCAGAGACTTTTCAGACTAAGCCCTCATTTAAGCAAGCAGCAATGGAACCAAGTATCACAAAAATTTACATACCCAGATAAAAAAATGTTGCATGAAGAAAAAATAGAACTGAAAACAGTCTCCCTTGAATAAGGCCAGAACTCTTTATTTTTAAAGGATAGATGACCTGATAGAATACAAAATCCAAACTAGAGGGATAAGGGGATAGGATAGACCTATTAAAATAGAAAGATCCTAGATAGATCCATACCCTGGATAAATAAATACTCACACTCCCCCTCAAGTTGGGGCATATTTCAGCTTGCAAGACTAAATATGTCAGAACTGGCAGAAGATATCTTAATTTAGAATAAATATGACACGGAAATGGCAAAGATAAATTTTCTCTAGAGACGATGTCAGAACTAACACGGAAGATGCTCATTTGGAGACAGTATTAAAACTATCGCGGAAGACGGTCTTCTACAAGTCGTATGAATGTCAAGATCATCTCGAACATTGGAGAAGGTTTTGAAACGGGCAAGAGGATGTCTGAAATAGCCTGTCTGAAAAAGGACGCTTGGAAAAGGATGTATGGAAGAGGACGTTTGAAAGAAAATGTCTGAAATAGAATGGTGGAAGAGGCCGTCTAGAAAGGGATGTCTAGAAAAGAGGACGTGTAGAAGAGCACGTATAGAAACTAAGCGACAACAAATTTGGAAAGCTCGAAAAAATCAAAGCAAGTGTGATGGACTTCAAGCATACTTTTAGAGTATTTAGATATTTAAAATATGGGTATTGACTAAGTCTATTTGATAAGGATTCGTGGGGCTGCAAGGGACAAAATTGTAACTCCAATGAGGGGATTGGTTGGGCCAGCTGGAGTTGTTAGGGGAGTGGATAGCTGGGGGAATATGCTAGGAATCCTGGGGGGATATGCTAGGAATCCTGGGGGGATGTGTTGGGGGGCCACAGATTGTTAGAATGGGTTGTTATAAGGAGGGCTGGAGAGAGTGGAGAGGGGGGGTTATTTCTGTTCAGGCAGTTCAACTTCTAGCTTGGGACGCAGCTATAGCTTGGATGAGAGCTTCTTGAGGGCTCCGCGTTACTCTTCTTCACCTTTATAGTCTTCTTCCACCTCCACAGTAACTCTGATGTAGCCATTTCCTATATTTCTCTATATAAAAGAAGTTGGTCCTCTGTTTCTTTATCAATTGGTTCAACCTGCCAGAAATCTTCCGGGGGAGGAGAGCTAAGCTGAGCTGAGCGCTGTCAGACCAAGTGATAAAAAAACAGAGGACCGTGTATCTAGAGAAAAATAAGAAATGGCAACACCGAAGTTAGAGCGGAAGTGGAGGAAGACTATAGAGGAGAAGAGTAACTCGAGAGTCCCCAGGAAGCTCTCACTCAAGCTACAGCCACGTCCCAAGCTAGAAGCCGAACTGCCTGAATAGAAATAAATCCCCCCTCTTCACTCTCTTCAGCCCTCCATACTTATAACAGCCCTTTCTAACAACCTGTGCCCCCCCCCCCCCGACATATTCCCCTAGGATTCCCAGCATATTCCCCAGGATTCCCCCCCCCCCCAACAACCCCAGCCGGCCCAACCACTCCCCCCATTGGAGTTAGAATTTTTCCCCTTGCAGACCCACGCGTCCTTATCACTGTCGCCATCTTGATAAACCACATTGTCCACAAGGTGGTGGGCGTGTCCCATAGTGTGACGGCTCGATTCTGCCCCCCGAAGATCAGTTGACCAAAATTTGACAAGAACCAAATCAAAACGCAACATCAACAGTGGGGACTGGTCTCCGGTGCAAGTGCCCCATGCTGAACATTAGGAACTCACTCAAGCAGAGAAACAATAAAGATAAATGTCATATTAAGCACAATCAGAGATTATTCAAGTGTTACTTCCCACATTGCATGGTTTTGGTCCAAATCGGCATCACCTCTCCTAAAAATGACCGAAAGAGCCTTGTGTTTGCATCTGAGGTTTTGTGGATCCGACGATAGAATGTACTAGCTTAGACCTTTTTCCGTCTCTTGCTGCTGCAGAGCTCGGATCATCTTCAGTATCATACACTCCAGCAGGAGACAACACTGCTGAATTAGTAAATCAAGAATGGAATTTTGCTTCTCCAAGTTTTTCATTTTTGACTAAACACCGACACATCTCTCACATTATAAATTTCTGCAATTAGTAAATCAATCAACCAAATATATGCATTATGATGGCAAGGGAATCTTTCTGAATGTAGAAGAGAATGTAATCTGGCCCAAGAAAGCTTGGCTTCACCACATCTCTGCTTCCCCATACGGACTCCTTAATGCTATTAATAGACCAGTAAGATGTTGTAGTCACTGTGATATAGACTAACTGTCCAACTGGAGGGAATATTCTAATAAGGGGTAAAAGGGTCTTTTAGGATGAGTATTAAGTTGTTGGGGGGGGAGGTTCTAAACCCGCTAGTGGGGCTGGGGAATGGTTATATAAATCCATAGTGGAGGGGTGAGAAAGGGATAAGGAGAATATTGTCAGGAATCAGCCGAAGGGCTTGGGAATCGACCATTAAGGCTTGGGCGGGATCTCTCATGGGCGTCTTCCCTCAGCTGTATTTCTGATTCGATTCACACTTAATACAAGTCACCGTCCTATGTTTGTATCAATTGGTCCGATCTGTCGGCGTCTCACATATGAGGAAGTGCGCCCTGCGGGATAGCGCTCGCAGGAGAGGACCGCTGCCAACAAGTCTCCAAGGGCTAAGAGACGCCCTGTCGTTCTTCCCAGTTCCAAGAAGCCACGCACCACTGGATCACGTACCAGCGAGGCGCGCACGGGGGGGTTTCATCTCGATCAAAGGCGACATACACTGCCTGAATCCTCTCTCCCTGTCGTCGACTTCCCTGAAGGCGCCACTCTCATCCAACACGCATCAGAGGAGGCGCACGCATCCCTGAAGGCACCGCTCTCATCCGACACACCGACCTGTTGCACCTTTCCATCTGCTCCAACGACGCCTTCCATCTGCTTGCCCTCTACAGCGTGCGTCCAAGCCTCCTCACAGCAGACCACTCGTCCGCAGCACCCAGTCCTACCTTCAACAGTGCACGGATTCCTTAGCGCTCTCGTTCTAACGCACTCTGTTGTCTTCCTATATCGGCTCGCATCCAGCGCGGCTGTGTGCTACTGTTTTTTGTCCCTCACCGTTCTGAGGACCACGCTCCGCACCTACAGATGCAGCACAACCAGCTCACTTGGGAGCAAAAATGGGAACAGCACCAGAAAGCGGAAGTCGCCTTCCGGAATGTACTTCTCCAATGGGTGGGTCACCGGGAGGAGCCGCAGCAGCTGCTCTCTTCAACCAAATGCAGGAGCACCACGTGAACTCTCCTGAAAGAATTTTTGGTATTATGTCGTGTTCGAGTTCACTTAATCAAGGAATGGCATTAATGGCGGTCCAAAAATCCATAGACGGAGCGGTGCAGCACCCAGAGCAGGTGAATCATATCATGGTCCATATTAGTGCCGACACCAGAACCAATGACGAAATCGGGACGCCAGACGTAGAACAGGAAGCGACTCCAGCACTATGGAGGTGCACGAGTGCGACACTGCGGCGATGCCTGGATTCGCATCTACGATAAATCCTACTCCGCAAACACTACTGAATCAAGCGGCGAATGAATTCATATGTCGCCGCATTTTCTCAGGCATGCCCTGCCTGTTACCAGACGCTTAGGGTAGCTCACACTCGGACCCGCACACTGTACCGGATTCTCTTCCGGGGAAGCATGTAAAGACCCGTAAAATTCAAGGGAAATTTTTTTTCTTAATTTTCTTTGGAATTTTACAAGGGCGCGGTTTCTAACGGCACCTGATTCCGAGGCCCGGAGTGCCCGGAATCATTTTCCGAAGTTTGGCTCGGGTACGTTCAGTGAACGAACGAGCGGGAATTCCTAACTTTTGATCCGGTGCTCGGAATTGAAATCCGAGGGCACCAATGAACTCGCAGCGCCGATATTCGCTTAAGGAGACGTTTTCGGAAGTTGCGTTTGTTACGAGACGAAAGTTAGTTTTTGGGAGAATTATAAAAAGTTGAATAAAAAAATGTGGAATTCTTTTTATTTTACTTTTGTAGGTTAACTCCTCTCAAAGGGAGTTAGGGGTGGGACCCACACCCACTTAACCTCCCTTGAGAGGATTAAGTGTGGTGGGACCCACACGAACATAAACCTCTCATCTTCCCCCTTAAACTCCCCTCTCTCCCTCTTAAAAGTTTGTTAACTTAACATCTAATTAATTACACATGACATGTATAATTAATTAAGTGTTATGTTTTTGAATTTGATGTTTTGAATTCCTTGGCTTGGTAAATAAAATAAGGAGGAACCTTATTTTATTTGGTTAGTTTTGTTTATTCATCTTGAGAGGTTTGAGAGCTTTTTCTTCCTTCTTCAATCTTTGACGAAGAACGCTCAACTTGACGAAGAACGCTCAAGCTCCGACGAAGAACGCCACTCCTCTCTTCTTCGTCTTCCGTGTCAACGAGAGGGAACGCCGCTTCCTCCTCGGACCTTCTTCGTCGGCATACGAAGATTCGCCAACGACGTATCTCTTCGGGCGTATCTCTTCGTCAACGGATTTGACGAACGACTACCGCGACGCCCGACCTCCGCGACGTTGTCTTCCGTGGGACGTTGACAAATCTTCAAACCTATACCCAAGGTAGGGGTTGTTGATTATTGTTTAATTATTTTATTCTTGCTCGTGGTTCGCATGACTAACGTGAGGATATTGAATATTTAAGTTGTGTTTTAACGTGAGGGGGCCGGACCGCATGAACACGGCCGAACCCCCTCCTTCGTTCTTGGTGTTTTATTTTGCGGATGAATCAAGGTGGCGTGGTGTCGTCGCACCATGCGGATATTCGCCCAAATCTTTTTACGCGACGCCGTCGCGCCGCGCCATGGAAGAATCATCAAGAACGCGACGCCGTCGCGCCGCGTTGAAGGAAATCAAAGGCGCGGCGGAGGGGCGCGGTGCCGTCGCACCGAATCAGTTTCGGACTTTTGGCCATAACTTGAGCCACGGACCTCCGATTGACGAACCGTCTGCGGCAACGCGATCCTTGAATCGAGACGGTCGTTTCGGTATATCGCACTCAAAATTTCGGATTACTTTGAGTTCGGCCGGGTTGGTTCGTTCACGAAACTAACCGGGCCTTCGGAGCGGAAACGCTCATATCTTGAGCTACGGACGTCCGATTGACGTGCCGTCAGCTGTGTTGTGTTCCTCTTAGTGAGACGGATCTTTTGGCATACTCCGCCCGAGGTTTGGACACAGGTGGAGTACGGTCGGGTTGGTTTTGCCTTAAAAACCAACCGAGCCCCGGGAACGAAAATGTCAATAACTCTCAGACCGGGCGTCCGATCGACGCGCCGTCTGTTGCGTTGAGTTCCTGTTGACGATACGGAACTTTTGGATACATCAACTCTGGACTTTGTGACAGTTGATGTATCAGTCTCTCAGCTCGTGGAGCGGACCCTTCGAACGAGCTTGCTGTGTGCGGGAACCCTAGTGCTGGCTGCGACTGTTACTGTGACTACTACTACTGCTGCTACTGCTACTGTGACTGCGACGACGACAGTACAGAGATCCTGTGTGGATTCGACGACGACGACTTCAGCACTCAGCGATCCTACGTGGATCAGTGCTACAGGTCCTGTGTGGGCCCGATCCTGTGTGGGTCCGATCCTGTGTGGGTCTTTGCGCTCAGCGGTCCTGTGTGAACCAGCGCCTACAGGTCCTACGTGGGCCCGATCCTGTGTGGGTCTTTCGCGGGGGTTAGTTACCTATCGATCCTTCGTGGGTCTGACGACTTAGATGGATCAGAGATCATCTTTATCGTCTTTTGAAGAAGTATACCTGTGTGAGCTGAATCCTGTTGCTTTCCTGTGTGGATTGTGTTGTGCAATCCTGTGTGGATTACGTTTTGCTTTCCTGTGTGGAATACGTTTACTTCCTGTGTGGACTGAGTTGTACTTGGGCTCGGAGGTTGGTACGTATTTGAAATTCATGACTTAGGTATATGTATGGGCATATACCTAAGCAGTGTCGGTTGATACTTCGTGATTGTACCTTTCTTCGTGGTTTATCCTTTGTGGATTTGAGAGACCTTCAGGGGTCTCGGGGTCCCTACTGAGTAGCTTATACTCACCCCTGCACGGGCTTTGCCCGCACTACGTTGTGTTGGTTGCAGACGGCGGATAGCGTTGACCTTAGCTGAGGCTTGCAGAGCAGGACGGTACCTGGAGGTGGACCACTGGGCGGGACGTGCTCGAAGCGGACGGCGGGACCCGTGGAGCTGTGGAGCTATCTGTACCCACCCTTCAGGTGGGATTTCCGGTGGACAGCTCGGTGTAGCGGCTTTTACTTTTCAGTTGCTGTTTTCCCTTTCGAGTTGTACTTTACTTTCAGTTTGGGTTTGTATACTGGCCCATTTACTTTTCCGCACTTTCAGTTGTACTCTGCTTTTGCTTAGTGTTTACTTTCCGCTTGCTTACTCTGTGGTGTTTGTTTACTTTACAAAGGCAATGTCTTCCCTTTTTACCGGGATTTACGCCTTGGTGCTAGTCGCCAGCCCCTGGCCTATGGAAGGCGGGCTTGGGGTAGTCACGGCACGGACCCCGAGGGCGGGTCGTGACAAAGCAGTTCAATGTCGTAAATCACTGCATCACGGTTGGCCGCCTTCCATGAAACATGGGGCGACGCTGGGGTAAAGCTCTGTTGCAGGACGACGAATGACCATCCTTAAAGGCGGGCCCATTGGTGTCTCACGTTGGGGCATTCCCTGCCAATGGCCAGCGCGGCTGGGCGCCAAGACTACCTGTGCACCTTAACAAAGTGGATTCTGACCACTCAGCAACAGCCCGACGAGTGTATTTACTAATTTTCAGCAACACGGATCCGTAGGGATGGCTTTCACAAGCTGAGTGGTACCTCCGCACCCAATACACTTTTGAAGCCTCAAAGGTTCCTTTCGTTTCGATTGCCCAGTCTGGAGATGGAGCTTCGCAGACCCATGAAGAAGCCAGAAGCGTCTGGGAAATGGCCCGGCATGCCTCAGCGAAAAGGGGACTTGCTGGTGAACCATGACAGCTCGGTCCTATAGCAGTGGTGCTGCTCATTTCTCCCCAAAGAACAGAAGCAGCAAGGCGTATCTAGGAGATTGCTTGGCTCACTTGTGTAGCAGGACCACCCATCTTCAGTCTTGAGGACAAGACTGTTTTCAAGGGATGGTGAAGTGATAGAGACCAGCTGTCCAGCTAGAGAGAACATTCTAATAAGGGGTAAAAGGATCTTTTAGGATGAGTCTGTTAAGTTGTTAGGGGGAGGTTAAGGACCCGCTGGTGGTGTTGGGGAATGGTTATATAAAGCCGTAGTGGGGGCTGAAAAAGGGATAAGGTGAATCAGCCGAAGGGCTTGGGAATTGACCCTTAAGGCTTGGGCGGGATCTCTCCCGAGCGTCTTCTCCTACCACTGCTGTATTTTTTGTTCAATTCATACTTAATACAAGTGACCGTCCTCTGTTTGTATCACGCAGTCATATGTGAGAACTCTTTGTCTAAATGAGTAAATGAACTGACAATAGTATCCAGCCTTCCGGTAGTTTTGTCCAACAGCATAAAAAGACATTCATTGTTGGGATATCTAGATAATGCCTTTGAAATCGATCTTCTTAAAGCACCCTAATGCCTTATACACCAAGCTTAACAGAAGTATAAAAAGCTTCATGTGCATCTACGAGAGTGAGCAAGATAGCAATGGGCTAGACCTCAGCAAGACCATATTCAGAGACTCCAGTAGATATGCAGGTTTCATTTATTTGATGTGAAACATAGTCAAAGAGCAAAAGATACAGATTCCGTCTTTTCTCCCTTGAATTTTCCAGGGAATAGCTAACTGCAGCCTTCACTTCTACCGTAGCAGTAGTATTAGGAATTTGATGACACTCTTTCCGATGTGATGGTTCGTGAATATGAATCTCAGCTTCTGCAGTCACTCCAAATAGCTGTATGCAGCACCCTCGTGTAGCCTACCCAGCTGCTCGTCTTCCCTGACAGACTGTCCTCAGTACCAACAGCACACATCTGAAACCGCTCACTCAGCCCATACGAAACCACTGACTCTGGTTTCTTGGCAGTCCAAACCAGAAATTTCAGCCACATTGACAGGTCAACGTTAGTTGTCGTTTGATCGAGCAGCTCAAGTGACAGCCAACATTGCGTTTACGAACTGGTTACCTGGTCCGCACACTGCGGTTGAATAGACATAGCAGCAAGAGCCAGTGTTGGCACTTGCACGGACTGCAGCTTCCCCCACGGTTGCTGCTCGTTTACTTCTGACAGTTCTATGACTAGAAACACTTCCTCTATTTCAGGTACTGCAAGACTCTGAACTAAGTTCAGAATTTACTTCATCTGGCAGTTTCAAACGGGAAAGAGTTTTCACATTGCCAACCTTTTCCTAATCAGTCCATATTTCTTCCAAGCTAACTTCAACAGGCTTCAGACCGGCAGCTTTAGCTCCCGGTCTGCTGCGCCAGTTCCAGATATACTTGCTGATCTGAAAACATAATCTCAACTTGGGAAGTACCATCCACTGCCCCACTGCCCCACTGCCAAAATCCTACGCGTAATTAAGTTGCGTCCAGGTGAACTCGGCTTTAGATGCTTTTGCGAACAAAAACCAAAGTTCATGCATACCTGGCAGATGCAATAGTGCCATGGGTACCTTCATCTTCTCCTGGCTCCTGGACATTCAGGTCAGTGACGCCCAAAGCTCCTGCATGTGATTCCTCATACGCATGAAAAGTAGGCCGCCGCATCGGCTGCATTCAACTCAGCTGCTGCATCTACAGCGAGAGCTTGTATTTTTTGGTCGTACGCCTGCGCCCCTGGAATTTTTCAGTAGCGCTCGACTCAACAGCGATCGTCGTCTAAGTACTCAGGTAACACTCCCCTCCGCCGTGCAGTGAAAATGGGAACACCGGCAGCTCTTACTTCCCGGCAATGCGCCTCCTCCTTCGGAAGGGTATTCCAGCAGCACTCAGCTCTCCTCCCTAGAAAGATTTTCAGCAGGTCGGACCAATTGATAAAGAAACAGATGACCCACTTCTGATATATAGAGAAAATAAATGGCTACAGCAGGGTTACAATGGAGGTGGAAAAAGGCTGTGGAGGAGAATAAGAGTAACTCGAGAGTCCCCAAGAAGCTTTTACCCAAGCTACAACCGCGTCATAAGCTAGAAGCTGAACTGCCTGAACAGAAATAATTCCCCCTCTTCACTCTCTCCAGCCCTCCCTACTTATAACAGCCCCTTCTAACCGCCTGTGGAGCCCCCGCCATATTCCCCCAGGATTCCCAGCATATTCCCCCAGCTGTCCACCCCCTAACAACTCTGGCCCAACCAATCCCCCCATTCGAGCTACAATTTTGCCCCTCGCAGCTCCACGCTTCCTTATCACTATTCCATCCCATTTTTCCTTTATTTGAATTTGTAATACCTATCTAGCTTGGAGTCATGCATCTCAAATTTGTCTCTATAAATAAAAGGTTTCATCCTCATTCAAGTGTGTTAAACCCTCTTTTGTATTATTATGGGTATTTCCGAGTCCCACATCGGAATACTCCCTTGTACATTCCGTTTTTCCATTCTATAAAAGAATTGCCCCACCTCACCTTGAAGGTTAGTGGGTTTCTCCATTCTACATGGTATCAGAGGGATTTTTATCCCGAACCCTTCCTCCCTTGCGGCTTCCCGGCGTTCTCCCGGCCCCGCCTCTCTCCCGCCTGCCCTAACCTTTCCCGGCAGGCCCTCCCTCCCGGCGCTCCTCTCCTCTCCGGCCCTCCCGTCGCACCGCGCTCCATCTTCCCGGCTGCCCTGCGCGCTCCCTTCCGGCGGCATCACCCGCGCGCCCCGCTTCTCCCCGGCGGCGCTCCCTCCCCGCGGTTTCCCGCGGCTCCCGCCGCCTTCACCCGCGCGCCCGCCGGCGGCCTCCCGCTGCTCCCGACGGCCTCACCCGCGCGCCCCGGCGGCCTCCCGCTGCTCCCGCCGCCTGCACCCGCGCGCCCCCGCCGGCGGCCTCCCGCGCCTCCCGCGCCTCCCTCTGCTCCCGCGGCCTCCCGCGGCTCCCGGCTCCCGGCGCACCTCTCCTCCCCGCGTCCGCTGTCCTCCCGCGGTGCGCCCTCGTCCCAGCCGGCCTTCGCCCGGCGCCCGCGCCCTCTCCCGGCGCACTCCTCCTCCCCCCTGCGCGGCTCCCGGCTCCTCCCGCTGCTCCTCTGCGCCTCCCGCGGCCCGCTCCTCCTGCGCGCTCGTCCCGTCGCCGCGGCTCCCAGGCGGCCCTCTGCCTCGTGTCCCGCCTCTTCCCTGCCGGCTCCCGGTCGCGCAGCCCTCCATCGCGCGGCCCTCCATTCCCCCGGCGCCTCCTGCTGCTCCCGCGCGCTCCCGGCAGAGCCCCCTTCTCCCGGCAGCACGCCCTCATCCCCGCCGAGCGCCCTCGTTCCGGCAGCCCTTCCAGCACGCGCACGTCCTGCGCCCGCTCATCCCGCCAGCCCGCTGCCTCAGCTCCCGCCGCTTCCATGGCGGACTTCTCGGGACGTGGTCGTGCTTCACGTCGTCCACGTCCCTTCTGTCACCATTGTGGCACGTTTGGCCACCTGATCGCCCGATGTTGGGTCCTGCATGGCCGACCCTCTCAGCACCTGCGGCAGGAACAGCCCGCGGTCCGGGACGTGTCCTCGACTGTCGCCTCTCTTTTCCCGTCTCTGGCCCTGTCTATGGCCGACCTCAGGCGGCCTCATGATCCACCGGCCTCTGTCCGCCCCGCTCCCTCCTCGGCTTCTCTGGCCCGTACGGTTTGCCCCACTGCCTTGGTCAGCCATTGCTCCCCTGCATGGCTGCTGGACTCAGGTGCCTCCGACCACCTCACCGGTGATGCTGGTATGTTGACGTCTTATTGCCCTTATGCCGGTTCTTCAGCCATCACCGTCGCTGATGGGTCCACTATCCCCATAGCGGGCTTCGGCGCATGCTCCCTGACTCCTTCGATACATCTACCCTCTGTGGCACATGTGCCCCGCAGTCCCTTTAATCTGCTTTCCATCAGTAAACTGACTAAGGATTATAACTGTGCGGCCATATTTACCTCCTCTGGTGTTGTGTTTCAGGAGCAGGCTACGAACCGGGAACTTGGTCGAGGTCGGCTTCGAGACGGGGTCTACATGTTCGAGGGGCCCGCGCCCATTGCTTGCACATCTACCTCTTCTCGGGCACTTGATCTCCATTCCCGGTTAGGGCACCCGCCTGCATCCACCATTCATCAGATGTTTCCGGACTTCCGTAGGACTCCTACTTTTCATTGTGAGTCATGCTCTTTTGCGAAACATCATCGCTCTTCCTACATTCCTCGCACGGATACACGGGCCTCCCACCCCTTTGATCTGGTTCATTCCGATGTTTGGGGCCCGTGTACCGTTCCGAGTCACTTGGGCTATAAATACTATATCTCATTCATTGATGACTATTCGCGAATGACGTGGCTTTACCTTCTTCGGGAACGCTCCGAGGTGTTTTCCACCTTCCAAACCTTTTTTCATGAAATTAAGAATCGTTTTTCTATCTCGGTCAAATGTCTCCGCTCGGATAATGGGCGCGAGTATCTCTCCACTTCTTTTCGGCAGTTTCTCCGGGAGAATGGCATCCTTCATCAGACCTCCTGTCCTGATACACCCCAGCAGAACGGCGTGGCCGAGCGGAAACACAGACATATTCTAGAGACTGCCCGTGCCCTCATTTTCCACCGACAGGTGCCTCTGCTCTTTTGGGGCGATGCCATTCTCACTGCTACCTACCTCCTCAATCGCCTTCCTTCTTCTATCCTTAAGGGGGAGACTCCCTTTCGGGCTCTTTTCCCCACTCTCCCTCTTCATTCCCTCCCTCTTCGGGTGTTTGGCTGCTTGTGTTATGTTCGTGACACTCGCCCTGGCCGCACCAAACTCTCTCCCAAATCTCTCCGCTGCATATTCCTCGGTTATTCCCGCACTCAGCGCGGATACCGCTGCTTCTCCCCGGACCTTCGCCGGTATGTCATCTCCGCAGATGTCTCCTTTGTGGAACGTTCTCCATTCTCCTTTCCCTCTCCTCCTCCTGACTCTGCCATTGATGACTGCCTTCCCCTCATCCTCCGGCCTCTTCCGGATTTGCCTCCTCCTACCTCTCCTCCTCCTGACCCTGTCCTCGATGATTGTCCTCCTCTCCTCATCCATCCTCCACCGGCGTCAACCCCTGTTGACACCCATTTTGGTCAGGTCTACTCCCGCCGTCCTTCGACTGTATTCCCCGTTCCGGCCAGTGACACTGATGCTCCCGCTTCGTCCGCTGCTCCTGCTCCGCCACCCGTGGACTTGCCCATCGCCCTACGGAAAGGTACTCGCTCCTGCCAGAGTACTCCTCTATTTGCATCTTCTTACAGGGGTTTGTCCGCTCTGGAGACGGTTTCTATACCTCGCACAGTTGGTGAGGCCAAATCTCACCCCGGGTGGCTCGCAGCCATGCGGGATGAATTGCAGGCTCTGGAGGAAAACCATACTTGGGATCTTGTCTCCCTTCCAGCAGGAAAACAGGCAGTGGGCAGCAAATGGATTTACACGGTCCGGCTGAATCCCGATGGTACTCTCCATCGCCTCAAAGCCCGCCTTGTGGCCAAAGGCTTTGCTCAGACATACGGAGTTGATTACTTTGATACCTTCTCCCCGGTTGCCAAGATGGCCTCTGTCCGGCTATTCATCTCTCTCGCCGCCCATCATCGGTGGCCTCTTCATCAATTGGATGTCAAGAATGCATTCCTCCATGGCTTCCTTGAGGAAGAAATCTATCTCCAGCAGCCCCCCGGATTTTGTGCCGCCGGCGCTGAATCTCGTGTCTGCCGTCTCCGCCGCTCTCTTTACGGCCTCAAGCAGTCTCCCCGTGCTTGGTTTGGTCGCTTTAGCACGGTCGTCAGCGACTTTGGGCTTTCCCGCAGTATGAAAGACCACACTGTCTTCTACAGGACGACTCCACATGGCTGCATCTTATTGGTCGTCTATGTGGATGATATCGTCATCACCGGCAGCGACTCTGTGGGTATCACCCATCTCAAGGCTCATCTTCACCAGCACTTCCACACTAAGGATCTTGGTCCTCTCACATACTTCCTCGGCATCGAGGTTTCCTACTCCTCTGCCACCATCTCCCTCTGCCAACGGAAGTATGCTTTGGATATATTGCAGGATGCTGGGCTGACTCAGGCCACTGCGGTCGATACTCCTCTGGAGCCTGGCGAACGGTCTCTTTATGCCTCCTCGGCTCCCTACCCCCATCCCGAGCGGTACCGTCGATTGGTGGGCAAACTCAATTATCTCACCATGACTCGACCCGACATTTCCTGTGCGGTAGCCAAAGTGAGTCAATTTATGGAGCATCCCACCACATCTCAGTGGGATGCTGTCATCCGCATCGCCAAGTACATCAAACGGGATCCTGCCCGTGGTCTTCACTACTCCCAGCATCCTCATCAGCATATTGAGGCCTTTTGCGATGCTGATTACGCTGGCTGCCTTGCCACTCGGAAATCTACCTCTGGGTTCGCCATTTTCTTCGCAGGCAACCTCATTTCTTGGCGCAGCAAGAAACAGACGGTCGTCTCTCGATCCAGTGCCGAGTCTGAGTACCGTGCCATGGCCACCGTTACTACCGAGATCCTTTGGCTTCGGCAACTCCTCCAGGAGCTTGGCTTTCCTCAGCAGACTTCTGCTCACATATGGTGTGACAATCAGGCAGCCACTAAAATTGCTTCGAATCCCGTCTTCCATGAACGCACGAAGCATATTGAGGTGGATTGTCACTTTCTTCGCCACCACCTGGAGCACAACCATGTCAGCTTTAGCCACATTCCGACGGCAGACCAGCTTGCTGACATCTTCACCAAAGGCCTCCCTGGTGCTCGCCTTGCCTCGCTTAGTTCCAAGCTGGGGATCCGCCACATCTGACACCCAGCTTGAGGGGGAGTAGTTATGGGTCTTGTGTGGTGTCTTCTTATTCTTTTTTGTGGGACTCGTTGTCCAAGCTGGGTCTGTCCAGCTTGAGGGGGAGTGTTAAACCCTCTTTTGTATTATTATGGGTATTTCCGAGTCCCACATCGGAATACTCCCTTGTACATTCCGTTTTTCCATTCTATAAAAGAATTGCCCCACCTCACCTTGAAGGTTAGTGGGTTTCTCCATTCTACAAAGTGGAATGGATTATTGGCCGACTCTATGTGGTATCGGGGCCTAGTAAACAGTAGGGTTTGTTTTCCTCCTGTTGTATCTCTCCTCAGCACCTAGGCATCCCTGCAAATGAGGGCCCAACTCTAAACCTCCTATGGCGCCTACGAGCACGTCCTTCATCTAGACTCCAAATGCACTGACCAAATCGACCAGATCTAGGCACGCCCCATCAAGGCTTGTCTGCCTATGCACGCCTCCCGCATCGTGGGCACCTCTCAAGCGCCCTCTTCAACCAAGGCATCACCTGCTCTCCCGTAGCTCCCACTCACCTTCAAGCACACCACCTTTCACCGCTGCCGGGGCCTCTCCGCCGCTGCCCAGGCATCTGTTGGGACTCTCCGCCGCTACCCAGGCCTCTTTCGGGACTCTCTGCCACTACCCAGTCTTTTCAGGGCCTCTCAACTGCTGCTCGGGCCTTTGTTGGACGGCTCGAGCCTCTGTTGGGCCTCTGCTGTTGTCTAGACCTCTCTACTGGACCTCTATGACACTGTCTAGGCACTATCTAGGCACCATGTATCAACCTCTGTTGAACCTCTATTATTACCTAGGTACCATTACCGGCATCCTCTTCCAAATGGTCGTTTCTCATTACATTCTTTCCATGCCAATTCCAAAACCGTCTTCAATGACCGAGATGATTAAGATTTGTCTTCTGTAATAGTTCCAACATCAGCTCCAAAGGAGTTAGTTTTCCAGTTTCAGCGTGATTTGAATTGGTGTTGCAAGCTAAAGTATGCTCTAGCTTGAGGGGTAGTGTGAGTATTTAGGTATTTAGGATATGGGTTTGACTAGGTATATCTTATCCCCCTTTTTCCTCCATTTGAATTTTTTATTACCTATCCATCATGGGCCTTGCATCTCATATATCTCTCTATAAACAAAGTGTTTTGTCCTCATTCAAGAGGAATGGTTTTTTAACCACTCTTTCAACATGATTATTTAATACGTCATGTGTGATAGAAACAAGAGGACTCCTTGTATGTATTTATGATCTAATCCAGAAGATTACAGTGGAGCAGAGGAGAAGACACTTCGGAGGAGGGTAAACAAGAGGGGGGAAAGATACTCGGGAGTCCCCCAAGGAGCTCCCACCCAAGCAGTTACTGCCGAATCCAAACTCTGTGGCCGAAACAATGTTTTTCCTTCCTTCCCCTTCTCACCCCCACCTACTGCTTATATAACTATTCTCCAGCCCCACAAGTGGGGTCTAGAACCTTCCCCCCTAACAACTTAACAAACTCACCCTTAAAAGACCATTCTACCCCTTATTAGAATATTCTCTCCCCTCCAGCTGGACAGCTGGTCTCTATCAATGTGTAAATAAATAATTTCACATCGAAGTGAATTAATTAATTCAACACTTGAATAAATTAATTCAATTTTATTTAATCACATTGGATAATAAGTCGAGTATTCATTTCTCTTTGTGTTGGCTCGTTTATGGCATTGGTGGTAATTTATAAATATTACAAGCAACAAGCACTGCCTAAATCGTAGTTGCTATCCATGGCATAATATGTTTTGGTTTGATCCAATCAACCACCGTGTACACATACAATGATCATGCATTGTTTTATTGTGAACATTGAGTATGAGCTCGAGACATGAAAGTCATTCTCATAAAGCTCAGCTTGCGATAAAACATAGATTTTCACATTTCATGTGAATATCTAGGTATGATTATAGACTTAATTAATCTCACTCAATAACGTATAAATAATCTATAGGTAAACAGTCTCAACTTTTCAGACAGTCCCCATCACATGATCAGTGATGTACCCAAAAACCCCCTATTCAGTCAAAAATCAAGAATGGCATAAGACAAGTGTCAAAGGACACAATTTTTCATGTTAGGGATCAATCTAACCTCTGGTCTAAAAAACAATAATCAGTGTACATTATAATGACATTAAATGGCTGGCATTATGGAATAATATGTAATGTCATTATGGCGGGCCACCAAATACAAGTGTTGGAGTCTGTATCCCACATCGGACTTAAGGTCTAATGTGGAGTTTATTATTCATTATAAAATAACCCCAAGGGCTCCTTTAGAGAGTACACCTTGGGGATTCGGGTCATCCTATTTTATCATTCTAAATGGTATCAGAAGAGGTTTTCTAAACCCGAGCCCTCCCTCCCATCTATTTTTTTTATCCCGTTTAGGGTTCCTGATAAATTCTCCGGTGGGGGGCGGCGGCTCTGCTAAAGGCCATCGAGCCCTAAAACAGCCGCCGCCCCTGGCCGACCTCTGCGGATTCCCGGTTCACCCCGACCCCGCCTCCCTCCATCTTCGGCGGATCTCCCCCTGTCGGCGCCTGCTTCCCCGCCGCCCCTCCCCACTGCGCGCGACGGCCCCGTCCTCCCGCTCGACTCTCGGCCCGCCTCTTCCCTGTTGCTCCCTGCACGCGACGTCGTCGGCCCCCAGTGGCCCTCCCTCTACGCACGGCGTCTCCCTCCCGATGGTCACCTCCTCACATCGGCTTCTCTAGCGCGCCACCTCCCCGCCGCAGCCTCTCCTGCGACTTCCCGAAGAAGACTGGCCCCGCTCAGACGTTGTCGCCAAACGCCGCACATCCCGATCCCGCCGCCGTCGCCCGGTCCTAACGTCGTTGCGCCACGACCCTCCCGCCTCTCCCGCTACGCACGACCCGGTCTCCCGTTCGACGGCTTCCAATGCCACCTCCCTCAGCCCAGGCGCTACCCTCTCCCCACCGCCGTCTCTCCTGCAAACTCCCAGCGACACCCGGCCCCGCCTCCTCCGCCACTCCCGCCCTACCCGACGGTCTTTCCGACTCCCCACAACTGTCGACACCCGCTCCCGCATCTCCAAGCGAGCAGACCAGCCGGCTCCCACATCTCCCGCTACGCACGAACCGCCCTCCCGTTCAAGCGGCTTCTGGTGCCGCCTCCCTCACGATCCCCACTCCTGCTGCCTCCTTGTGGCGCAATCGGCCCGTGGCCCGCCTCTTTGCGTTGCTCCCTGCGCGCGCCTCCAACCGCTACGGCTCACTCTCGGATCCCCGACGGCCTCTCCCCACACCGGCCCTCCTCACACGGCAACCCAACAGGCTTCCATCCCGACACGGATCTCCTTCCGGCTCCGACTACCGTCGCGGCTCCCTCCCGGCTCCCCGACGACGCTCCCTGCTCCCGCGCGAAGCAGCTTCCCCTCCACATCCTGATGGCCCCCACTTCCAGACGCGGCTCCGGCACCTCCTTCTCCAGCGACGAATCATGTCTGCCACAGACTCCTCCAGATCTGGACAAGCCAGTCCCCCCCTTCTGCCAGACAGCTCTCGTCAGTCGTGGCTGCTCCTCTGCCAAGCAGCTCCGCCTCCCGTCGCCGGCACCTCCTGCGGAATCCCCACCTCCCGTCGCCGGCATCTCCTGACGACTCCCGGCAGCCGCCTCCCTGTCCGCCCGCACACCCTCGCGCTTCCTCCACCGTGGGGAGGCACTTCGACCGTCCAGGATCCGGGCCCTTCGGCGCTGCCAGATCCCGCAACAATTCTGCGGAATCCCCGCCTCCCGTCACCGGCCCCGCAAGTGCGGCTTTTCCGGTGCTAGTGTGGATTTCCCGGCGTCTCATCGACCAGCCCCACTAGTGCGGCATTCCTGACGCTCCGTCAACCGGCCTGGTCTATGTGGTTCATCTGTTGCGCTCGCGACATCTTCTTTCATCCATCATCCTGAGGGGGAGCTGCGATCTTGAAGGGAAGCTACGATCGTCGCTTGTTTCTTTTTATTTCATCGTGTTTTGTAATCAAGCTAGGTATGTCCAGCTTGAGAGGGAGTGTTTGCAGTCTGTTGATTGTTTTGTTTTTTCTTTATGTGTCCAAGCTAGGTACACCTAGCTTGAGGGGGGGTGTTGGAGTCTGTATCCCACATCGGACTTAAGGTCTGATGTGGAGTTTATTATTCATTATAAAATAACCCAAAGAGCTCCTTTAGAGAGTACACCTTGGGGGTTCAGGTCATCCTCTACAACAAGCTTATAACTTGTATTCCCATGAGTCAACTCATCATATCACTATATGATAGCTAAATCATATGGGTCTGAACATTACAACACAACCTAGGAAAAGATTTTCTAGGAGGTTATTGTCATTACATATGTAAAAAAGTGGTAATTCATAAATGATAATTGGGGATGCTTTAAAATGATTGATGCGTGACACATGACTCACATATACCAAATTCATCATCACATGATCAGATTTAGGACATACATCTCTAACATGAACAGGGCACAACATCCAGTTTTAATAAGACAGTCAATTGAGCAGGAGGAGGATGCTCGGCTTGTTAGAGGGAAGGAATTCGCATCAATAGCTCACTAGCATATGATAGGTGATTATAATCTTGCCTTTCTCTTTTATTACATAAATTTTCTGCATATAGAAGATCCAAATCACATGTGCATTATGTGTTCCCTCTAACTCTCCCCCTAGTAAAACAAATTTGACTCGGTGAAAAAGTCACTTGTTTGCAAGGAATATACATCATGTATTGAAAAGATGGCCATTGTGAAAACCCATAATTTTAATATATATGTGTGTGTGATAAAAAAATATTCATTTAATTTAATACATAAAAAACAGTATAGATTAAATAGTAATTTTACTTTTTTTTTAAAAGGTGAACTTAAACAAAGAGAAACACCTCACTGCACTTCAAAAAACGTGCTGCCTTAAGTGAACTGCCAAGAGATGTGTTGGACCCCATTTCATTTAATTGGGTATTTCTGAGTCCCACATCGGACTTACCCTCTCTGTATTTAGTTTTACTCATCTATAAAAGAACATCCTCACCTCACATTGAGGTAAGGGGAATTCACCATCTACACGGTATTAGAGGCTCGCCTTGACTCTCTCATTTCCCGGCTGGGTATTCACAGCCTCCATAGCCCAGCTTGAGGGGGAGTATGAGTTCGTCTGTCTTATCTTCTATTTTTTCTTTGTGGGACTCAATCCAATCTGGGCATGTCCAGCTTGAGGGGGAGTGTTGGACCCCATTTCATTTAATTGGGTATTTCTGAGTCCCACATCGGACTTACCCTCTCTGTATTTAGTTTTACTAATCTATAAAAGAACATCCTCACCTCACATTGAGGTAAGGGGAATTCACCATCTACAAGATGAATTCAAACCAACAACTAAAAAAATGACCAAAACGTATCTAAATTGCAATAAGACTCCTTCCAATCAAATATTTTTATTATCTAGACAAACCATTGCACTAAAACTCATCCGAAATAAATGCTCATGGTTGTTCAAAAATAATCCATACAACAAATACAGAGAAAAACTGTGACACCGAATTCAAGTGGTAAATTTGACCACATAGTCTTTGGGCCACCAAAGAAACAAGTGACTAAGCTTTGGAAGGAATTGATTTTCCTAGGATTCACACTAGAAATAATTACAACGTCAATGCTGATCAAGGGGAGCGAGACTTCACACGTGCACATTATGTATTAAGGCCATGCATAGAACTATGATGATACATAAGTGACAGTATTTTATATGTATCTGTTTATTAATAAATGTTTCTTTTGGGATTATTTAATGCATCCTACACTGGTATAATATTATACATTATAAGTGTTCAAGATAAAACTGAAATTCTTAATAATTAGAAATCAAATTAGAGAACAAATCGCTAACATTGGGTGAAATATTTAAAAATCATAAATAAAAACATTCAATATTGAATAATAAAAAATATAATACCAAATAGTAAAATACAGTAAATAATAAATTAATAAATTAAATTAAAAATCAAAGGTTCGAAATTATTGCTTTCCAAGGATCAATACTGTAAAGTTGGAAATCCAATGTACTCTCACCAATCTAAAATACCATAACTATCTTTCATTTATCAAGGAATTACAAAAATATCGATCAAGTTTCTTTTATAAATACCTAGTTCTATCACACACTTCTCTCCATGCTCAGTCAGCACAATCTTTTTAAACTCTCTCTCTCTCTCTCTAAAAGTTATCTTATCGGTCTCATCTCAACCTTGAGGGAAACTCCAAAGGATCAAAAGGCCAAGTTTCAATACTAATAAGAAAATATTTAATTAATTTTATTACTTCACACCTATTGATTAACATCTTTTAACTCAATTTTATAATTTATATACTGCCTACATGGAAGGTTAAACGATTTTCTTTTTCTTCTTTTATGTGTATACCACCTGGATGATCGACCTGCCACCTAGATGATTGGTCATATTTTCCTTATGTGTATACTACCAGGATGGTCAGCTTGTTGCCTGCATGGTTGGTCATATTTTTTCTCTTTTACTTGTACCACCTACATGGTCGGTTCGAGCCCACATGGGCAGTTTCAAATGAGATTTCATATTTTCCCACCAAATCCTTGCATTTACGCTGTATATATGTATATCTAATATTCACACAGACTTACGAATATATACGTGCACCCTAGCTAATGATTTTAAGTAAATAAAGAATTCTCATCTTAAAATGTTTTCAAAATCACAAAAATTGTCATTATGAATAAAGAAAGAAAAGCCAAAAACTTTTTTATCCAAGTGAAATTGAATCCATAATTGATTAAAGGTTGTACAAAAAAAGTAATAGTGCAAATATTCTTACTATATGGCAAAGCTAGCAAATGGGAAAACAAACACAAATAATTGAAAAAGAATTTACTACATTTTCCTTTGACAAATTAACCTGATTGTAAGAGAATTTTTAACTATCTGCCATTTCTAACAATGAATAAATTAATCTGGTTATGATTTTTTTTTTTTACGAGCAAACATTGTGATCTATCAACTTTCGATGAAAGTTTCTTGCATGTTGTTCTATCTAAATTATAGTAAAAGGTTTTTTTCATCATTGATGAAGGATAAGTTAACTCAATTGCGGATTTTATATACTTCAAGAGTTAACATCGGTTGTCTTTCATTTTAGTTAGGACTTTATGAACGCTCCTTTGCCTAATTTCTTTGATGAGTAGTGTTTGGATAAATTATGTTGACAGGTATAACAAGAATTATACAGCCCCTAAATCATTGGTAATGCTTCAATTTTACAAATACAAAGCATTAAATTTTAGCAAGTGGTCATACCAAATATGTTTATGGCGTCTTGCCACTGTATCTTGACTTTATAATTATATTGCCAAGATTTTGCATCATTTTGCTGTAAGGTCTATGATTCTTTTACATGTTTTAAATGCAATCTCATACCTCATAAAGAGGTTGGGTCTTTTATTTATAGATGAATCGTGTAAATAGGAACATCTATCAAACTCGTTATCTAATTACTCTAACATTCCCCTCAAGTTGGGACATACATATTTATCATGTCCAGCTTGGTAAACAAAAATTGGACACATGCCCCAAAAACCACCCTTTGTGAGAATATTTGCAAGTTGATCACAAGTGCGGATATGACCAAAAGTGATCAACATCTTCTAATATTTTTATCGTACGAAGTGACAGTCAACTTTAATATGCTTTTTCCTCTCATGGAAGACCGAATTTGTGACAATCTTGATTGAAACGTGATCATCACACCAGATGTGTGCAAGGCTTTGCGACTGAATAGTCGATCTCTGTAACATCTGTTGAGCACGGATAATCTCGGCGGCTGCATATGTTATAGCATGATACTCTGATTCTGCACTAGATCTGTAGATGACTGCCCTTTTTTTCTTCACCAAGAGATCAGATTACCTCCAATAAAAACCACAAAACAAGAGGTGGATCTTGTTAGATATGTAGGCTATCATATGTGTGTTATCAGGTGTGTGCTACTTGGTTGTGGGCTGGCCTGGCTGGGAGTGGTTGGGGAAGCCATGTGCTGTCAAGAGTGGGCAGTCTCCATAAGGGTTTGTGAAAATAGAGGTGGGTGGTTGTGTGTAACTACCCAAGGGAAGGAATGACTTTTGCTTTATTAGTAGGTTGGGACAGTTGAGGGCAGGTAATAAATAAGAATAATTGTTGTAGGGATGGGGATACATTATTGATTGAGAAACTTCCTGCTTGGTAGCAGCAAGAGGCCGGCCTTGGTAGGTCTGGTTTGGCTTCTCAGGAGGGTGGTCATCTCCGAGGAAGTGTTCTTCTTTTCTTCCTCTTCCAATCTCTGCCTTCTCATATTTCTCCTTCTCTTTCTACTTTTTCCGCGGTAATTCTACTTCTGTCAAAAGGAATATGCATAGTTTTTTCGTCCTATCTTCTTCCTATTTTCTATAGTGAGGCTATTGTTAGGCGAAGACCTAACAATTTGGTGCTCTCATTGAGTGTTGAACTCAAGACCGCGGATCGACGGAAGACGTTTTCTTTGAGGAACACTGTTGTTTGAGAGTTGTAGGAGCTATTGTTGGACAATCGGAGCAGGATGATCGCTACTGAAAGTCGTTGGAGTCGCTGGAGCGGTGTGACGCAGCAACTGTTAAAGACGATTGTCGCTGGGAAACACGATCGGCGCTAGAATCTCGATTGGTGCTGGGAAAAAAATCATTGTGCGGAATTCTCTCTCTCCTTCACCTAATTCCACATGTGCTACGTTGGAGCCGCGGTTGCAGTGTGCGCGGGCTGAATCGAAATTCGGAGCAAGCCTTTGAAAGGAAAAAAAACAGACAATGGAGTGTGCGCACTATGAGGAGAAGCCACATCCTGTGACCCTGGAGGAATCGGTCGCCAATTTCTGGTGAGCAATACATGAGCTGAGAGAATTTTTGCACGAACAGTCGGAAGCGAACAATGGATTTTCACTACAACAGGGTGATCTAGAGCAGTCACATGAAAATGTTGAGAAAGATGAATCACCTATTGAAATACAGCAGAAGATCATCATCCAAGCAGGAGAGAGCAAGCTACAGGAGTTGTGGACCGAGCAGTTCGAGATGCAATTTATGCACCATGAACCATCGTCAATCCTCGTTGACATGTCCGATCGTCCAGCAAGTCCGAAACAAACGCAGCATGCGGCGGTTGAGCCTGAAGAATTGAACATCATTCGGGTCGAACAGGAAATATTTGTTCGGGAGAAGCATCTATTTTCCGTTCTGGAAAAGCGTGGTCCAGCTACCCTCGTTTTTCCTTCAGCTCTCTGTGAGCAGCAGTGGGAGTGGAAGATGTACTAGAAGACAAAGTTCCTAACTCGCTGTCATTGTACGGTGCAACATGATTTAAGTTCGCAGCAGCCTCACGAGGAAAATCTTGGTTTTTCGCTCTTTCTGGCAGTGGAGGTGTTATGTTTGCAAGTACCGGTTGCTACTCTTGTAAAGCGAGGAATGCTTCACTTCCTCCTAGTTCCAGTCATGATGTTCGTCCTGAGCTGCTAGAGAACTTTCCTCAAACTTATAGACTTGCGGCAGCTCGCGGCTCAGGGAGGGTGGAAATTGGAAATCATTTGCATTTTAACAGTGGAGAAGAATTGTACATGAGGCAGACAAACTTGTAGGTGAGAAGTGAGAAAGAAGATAATTGTTGCTCAGAAATTACCTGTGATGTTTTTGCCAAATGCATGTTAGTGGGCGGGCCTTAACCGGCATGCTGATCTGATTTTAGTATACCAAACCAGAGAAACGAAGAGAAACTTTGGCAGGGGTGTTGTTTCAGTTGGATTACCTAAGTGAAACGGTGGGACGTTACTAGAGATGTTTGTGACTGTAAGGACATTACTAGAGATGTTTGTGACTGGAAGGACATAAATGTTTTAGGAGTCACAAGTTTTGTTATTGCTACACAGCTGCTACATTTTCTTTTAGAAGAGAGGATGTTATCTCCGTGTTGTGTGACTGTTGGGATAAAGAGTATTCACCCCTGGTGTTTTTATGCAATATCTGCTCTAGATAAGATAATCGTGCAGTATGAACTCTTTGAGGGCGTAGAGGTTGAAGGTTTGGTGAGGGAGAAAATTGTAGTTGTTGCAATAATGCTTAGGCCACCGCCAAAACCTCCACCAAGGGCACAACCTTCATGGTTTTTCCAAACTGCAATATACGCTGGAAGAGACAAGATGTTACAGCCCACGACTCAACCAGATGTCCAACTTATTGCTCGAGATTGTGCTACTGGTATTTCCGGATTTTGTGGAGGCATTCATGAAGCTTAGTCGAAAGAATTTGTTGTTATCGATTTCAGAGGGGAACTATATTGGAATCATTATCCACCTACTACAATTAGGGACCCACTCCCCAACAGCGTCCGCTACACACAAAGTTGTCGCCGAAGCCACCACTAAGAGGTTGTCGTTCCAATGCTAAAGCAAAGTAGAGGTATTGGAGGTCCAACTTGAGGACAAGGTGGTTTTTCAAGAGAGCAGTATTGTTAGATATGTGTAGGTTGTCATCTTGGTACTGGGCTAGCTGGGAGTGGTTGGGGGTGTCATGTATTGTTAGGAGTGGACAGTCCGTATAAGGGTTGTTTGTGAGAATAGAGGTGGGTAGTTGTGTGCAACTATCTAAGGGCAGAAATGACTTTGGCCTTATTAGTAGGTTGGGGCAAAGGACATGTAATAAATAGAAATAATTGCTATAGCGAGGGGGATACGTTATTTATTGGGAAACTTCCTGCTTGGCAATAGCAAGGGGGCGGCCTTGGAAGGTCTGGTCTGGTTTCTCAGGAGGGTGGTCGTCTCCAGGGAAGTGTTCTCTTCCTTTTCCAATATCTCCCCTCTTATAGGATTGTTTGTGAGAATAGAGGTGGGTAGTTGTGTGTAACTGTCTACGGTTGGAAATGTCACGACCCGTCTCAGTGGGGCTCGTGCCGCGACTCCCCAAGCCCGTCTTCAATAGGTCAGGGGCAGGTGACTAGCACTAAATACGCATATCGCTAACAACCAGAGTACGATGAAAAGTAAAGTAAAATAAACAGGGCCATAATACAAACCCACCAAAAAGAGTTTGTGACCACAAATCCAACCAGTAAGAAAAAGGTACTGAGACTGTTGTCTGGAAGTCGCAGGAACACACCTCAGTCTGTCCAGTCTCACTAAGCACCGTCTGGTCCGAGTCCACCTAGGACTCCGTCAAAAGGTCTATCGTCTGCAAAGAACACAACACATGTGGACAAAACTCATGCAAGGGTGAGTATAACAATACTCGGTAAGACACCTCGAAACCACAAAGCAATACAACAAAGGAAAGTACAGTCGTCTCTACACGGTTATATGTCTACAGTACATATAACAAGAAATATCCAAATATATTCAAACCAAGACACACAATCTAAAGGTAAGTCACAACCACAGCACTAGGAATTCTGCTCAAATATTCCACGAAGCACTCATCCAGGAGAACACACTCCTGAGTCCGATAGCACGGATGATGTTTGTCCGAGAGATGCTGCTCGTCGAGAACCGTCATGAGAAGGATACACTGATAGTCCGAAGAGAATACGATACAACAGATAAGGATCACAGTCAAGGTCATGAGATGATACCAACAACTCAATCTAAATTAATCGGCTAAGTAGAGGATTGGCGCTCGTGTAGTGTTGGTCACGTCAATACCAAGAACTCCACCTAGGGCACAAGGAAATGAATAGAGGATCCTGCTCTGAGCCACTCGGGGGATTCCAACCACTCTATCCAGGAAATCCTGCTGAAGAGATCACAATACTAGGAGTAGAAACGATTCGTACCAACCTTCAGGAAAACGATAAAGGGAACGAACCCTAGCGAAACTTGTCCAAGATACAGAGGACAAGAGAATCAAGCCATATAGAAAGGGATACACGGCGTGTAGTAGGGTCACACGCCGTGTCCCTTGACCCCGGGTACTGTCCGTGTATAATGGTTTGTGTCATTCCAACCATGTCGTGTAGAAGAGGGGTACACAACGTGTAGAAGGGATCACACGTCGTGTCCTTTCATCCGGGGTCCACCCGTGTACTTCGGCCGTGTGTCAGTACACAACGTCACCCCGTGTATCCTTGCTTGTGTACCAGTACACGGAGTAGTCCGTGTAACCGGTTCAGGCCAACCGTGTGAGGGGAGTACATGCCGTGTAGGCAACCCGTTTACTCCACCCCGTGTCTGTGTACAGTCCGAAGTACACGCCAAGTTCATCAGAAAGGGGACACACGCCGTGTAGTCAGGGACTGCTCGCCGTGTGGATCAGGTTTTTCCAGAAACCCTTCTTCCTCCTGCTCGCGCCGTCGATCCTCCGAATTCCGTTCGGATGCTCGGTTCGACTCAAAACTATAGATCCAAGCTCGTTTCGCCATCACGACACCAAATTGATGGGTTTCGGGCCTTCAATCGGCTCGAAAATCCGATTTCATTCATCCTCAGGCAACTCGCCCGAAGAACGAGTGCACCCGAATCGCTTCGATCCGTCCACCGCCGTCACTGTCGCACCTCTGTTGCATTGCACCAAGTCCGGATCTACAACCTCGGATCATTGCGCCAAGAACCGCGCGCGCAACGAACGATCCATCGGTCGGGTGTCAAACCGCGAACCAAGGGTCGCCTGTGATGAACGGGAAATAGGGAGAAAAGACACAAGGAACAATCTCGAAGAACGAACCTCGGTCGTTGTTCGTTCCAACCTCAATCTGTTCCCGTAAGAACGTTAAACGAATCAAAAACAATCTTCACAAGAATTATCACTCGTCAAACCCAGCAGAATAATCTCATCCCGCAAATACGATCGATCCGCGGGCTAATTTGTTCGTGGATTGGTCTGCGTTCGTCGTAAGAATCAAGAACAGGGAAAAGTAAATCAAAATAACGCATCCTAGCTGGATTTAGATCACTCGCTGACGAAGAACGGTCGTCGCGTCGTCATCATTGGCGAGATCCGTCAAGATCAGCGTTCGTTAATCGCCAATTCGAAGTTTCGTCGTCGCCTGCCGAGAGAATTCTCCAGATCACTCTCTCTAGGGTCTCCAGAGGATTCGGGGGTTATGAGACTAACCCTAGATCTCTGACAAAGGGTTTATTTAAAAACAAACTTGTCGCTGCGTCGACAAAACAAAATAAATTTTCTTAATTTTATTTTATTCATTTAAGCGTTCATAACGACTTTCCACAAACGACCTGCACCGACCAATGTCAGGTCGCACCTACTGTAAAGCCTTTGTTCTGAACGAAACGGTGCCCGCAAATTTCTGATTCGGGCACCCGTTTAGAAGTTATTCCACTTTTTCAGAAAAACAATGCGCGCGTGCTATTTAATATTTTAATATTTTTCAAAAATTTGTTATGGGCACACCGGATCTTGGAATCGCACGCGCGCCTGGTTTCGAAATCAATCAATATAATATTTAAAAATAATACATGGAAAATCCGAGTCATTACAAATGTCTTGCTTTATTAGTAGGTTGGGGCAGAGGACATGTAATAAATAGGAATAATTGCTATAGCGAGGGGGATACGTTATTCATTGGGAAACTTCTTTCTTGGCAATAGCAAGGGGCGGCCTTGGAAGGTCTGGTTTGATTTCTCAGGAGGGTGGTCTCTAGGGAAGTGTTCTTCTCTTCCTCTTCCTCTTCCAATCTCTCCCCTCTTATATTTCTCCTTCTCTTTTTACTTTTCCTGCTGTAATTCTATTTCTGTCAAAAGGAATATACACAGTTTTCTCATCCTATCTTCTTCCCATTTTCTATAGTGCGGCTATTGACCTAACAGAGCTCCTGCATAAGAGACACCCTGCATAATTTTTTTTTACAAAACGCTTAAATCATTGTGTGTTCATGATCGAAAAACAGGAGGCTTAGGTCATGCTTCCTGTCTGCATATCTAACAATGCAAAGAACAGCCACCTTCAACAGTTTTGTTGGATTTTTCATGAATTGATTCACCTAGATAGTCGCACAAGCAATGTCAAGTCAATTCATCAAGTAATTATGCTTCTACACAAGTCAGCAATATCTGTCAGGTGAAGAGAACACTTCACTGCCAGTTTAAAGTAACTTCTTTCCATGTTCTAGATGTGAGTCAACCGAGTCAGCCCGAATCATGCCAGTCTCCTGCAATAAAACAAGAACATATTACTCTGAAATAGGAAGAAGAAGAAAACCATCCATACATCTAGAGACATCAATAGCAAACAAATATCATAATAGACACAAATTCTTTGAAAACTTTGATTGAGGATTTGAGTCGACCAATCGGCATTATCACTGTCGGCAATTACAATATCGACATAAGCAACTAGAAGAATGCTCCCCGCGACAGATTGATGATAGAAAACAGAAGGATTCTCACATGCCACGGCTAATCACAACAGTGCAGAAGTGGTCGAACCGGACACAAGGTGACTGTTAAAGTCCATACAACGATCAACGAAGGTGACGTACTTTGGAGAACTCCCCCTGAACAACAAACTCCGATGGATGCTCCGTGTGAGCTTCCTCATCAAGAAAACCATGAAGAAAAAATTGTCATCCAAATGATGTAGATGTCAGTGATAAATGGACGCAATGGAAGATAAATATAGGGAACGATGTCATCTTAGTCACTAGAAAAAAGTGTCAAAGTAATCAATGTCAAACATTTGTGCATGGCCCTTGGCAACAAGGCGATCTTTGAAGCGATTGAGAGATTCATCGACGTTGATACGAACAGCATAGATCCACTTGCATACGACAACCTACTTACCCAAATGTGGTGGCACAAAATCCCAAGTATGGTTGGCGACCAAGGCATTATGTTAATCATGCAAAGCCTAAAACTAGCCAAGATTAGATTTAACCTCATCAACAAAGCATGATGTTGAGTGAGCAGTCATCGTCCCAACGAATAGAGATATAGTCATAAATAATCCCTAATAAGAATGAGTGGATGGGATTTTGCTAACACATGCACGAACTTTTTCGAAGTGAAATAAGCAACTTCATCAATGTAGGATCGGGAGCGGTTGAGTCATCAGGTAACGATGACCAAACAGATGGCATTACGCGACCTCAAGCGCGTCTCCTCTTATGTCAGAGGCTACGGATTAACGGCATGGTTTATAATGAATGTAGGAGGGCGATAACCTCTAGATCAGATAATCATAAATCACAGCGAAAGCAACATCAATAAATCATCACCATAATAAACGAAAAATATGAACATTATAGCTATGAGTCGAACATAAAAAAAATATCACATGCAATATCAAAATAAGAACAATTGTAATGTTGTACGAGTCATAGATCAATAACCAAGACCGCCATATAGGCCAATCATATACAATGCAATCCAAAAAAACAAAAGAATGGAGGCTTCGCTCGGTCCCATCTCCCACTGTAACCATCCATTTGACTCATTTGTTGACAGCAAGATCCTGACTCTTTTATGCATCCCTGATCATGAAATATGCACGTACATCGAGATGCGCGTGTAGGGTGTGAGTACAACTCAGTAGGTCACCACCAACGATGTACCTAATCAAATTCAGAATATAATTGCATGTAAGATGTGACATGTTAATAGCATCATAAATAGATACTCGTCGCATCCTCAAGTTCTAACCACCCGGGATTGACCATACCTACTTTGGCCAGTGTCAAAGTCGAGTCTGAACGTGTAACATAAAGATACCAAGGGTTGGCATGTCATCTGCCCATAAAACCATAACGGTTGACAATACACCCAACTTAGAAACCGTAAAAGAGATGGATTAACAATATCATGGTTAGCATTACACCTAACATGATTCTTCCATGAACAATGGTCGGCAATACACCTAACCTTGATGACCCACAAAACCCCGGTTGGCATTACACCCAACTCTCATAACCAAACACATGTGGTTGGCATTACGCCAGGCATCCATCGCCAAAATAACCAAGGTTGGCAGTACACCCAATCCATATCACAACAATGACCAAGGCTGGCATTACACCCAACCGCATGCCAAACGATGCCCAAGGCTAGCATTACACCCAACCGCATGCCAAACGATACCCAAGGCTAGCATTACACCCAACCGCATACCAAACAACACCTAAAGTTGGCATTACACCCAACCGCATAACAAGAATGGTCAGGTTATTATACCCAACCGCATTCCAAACAAAAGCAAAGGTTGGGATCACACCCAACCGCATACCGAACAATAACCAAGGCTGGCATTACACCCAACCTAAATCACAAATGAACAACCACGGTTGGCATTACACTCAACCTACAAAACAAGAATTACATTGTTAGCAGCACACCCAACTGTTAGGACAATTTGGTCTTGGTTCCTTAACAGTAACTCCACCAGCTTTGGCAACAAAAGGAAAATGTAAACTAAGCATATACGATGCAATTACCTCCAATATAAATGCTATGTGTGGAGTAAAACCAAAATCATGAACCGTTGAAAATGTAGTTCCCCGTCCTTTGAAAACTAATGTCAGGTGTGTGCACGGCTTCTTGGATGAAGGTGGAAGAATTCTTAAATCTTGAGAGTCGTTTACAAAAGCTTCCAGGAAGTTTCTTCCCCCTCCAGCAACATCCCTAGTTGGCTGAGAACCATGTAGATCTAATCTGGCCCCTCCCAAAGGAAGTATAAGAAACACCACACCTGCATCTGCAGCAGCCTTCACTTCAGCATTCTTCAAATAAGCCACTACTTGAACACTTGCCTGTGATGCATACCAGGCTACATTGTCACTACTATAGGACTTATCATCCTGAAAACTCAGCACAGGGTGTGCCCATGCCAGTGGACACAATGCATCTCCTTTTGGTATCAGTGCACTCAAAACAGATTTGGGATCTTCTTTGACAATTACCGCTTTTGGCTGGAAATAACTGAAAGCAATCTGCCCCTTATGCCCAGGTTCATCTCGCTTTGCCTCCTACAATTCTTGCACAGATGGTGAAACACTCTGGCTTGCCACTTCCTCGGTCAATGGTTCTGAAAATAAACCTAGTGCAAGCTCCTCCATGACGTACCTTCCCCACTCATCCTTGCTAGAACTCGGGACAAGAACATCTTATGGCCGCCCCGGAATGAAAACAAATTGATCCTCCATGCCTCGCTTCGTTTGCCCAAAATACGTTTGTCGACCTGTATATCCAACGAAAGCCTCCATCCGATCCAGCAAAATCTCTAACTCTCGTTGCCGCCTATCACTCACAGCTTGACTCCTAGCAAAAACTTCAGCAGATGCTTCAGTCTCCTGCATCTTGTCATCTCAAACACAGTTGTGGTAGTTCTCACAAAAACAAATAAATAGAGGAGAAAGTACTTCCTCCAAAGCTGTTGCCAACACGACTCCTCGTTCGTCAGGCTTCAAGCATCCAGCAACAATCGTCCACACAGCTGCATTCAGGTCTCCAACGGTGGCCTCTGTCCACTCACAGCGTGCGCTGGGAAATTCGGACAACTTCAAAATGATCGGCCTGCTCTGTTAGTCCTCCCAGCTCAAGCGCGTTTCCCAGAAGGTCACACAAAAAAGGTTAGGTAGAGAGAGAGTTTCTTGCAGCGCCTGCAATGCTGATCTTCCACCCCTGTCGAGTTTCTATCAGTGGTCTTCTCCCAACATGCGCGCTCCGTCAGCAATCTCCAATCGTTCTCCAACTTGTGTGTGTTTCCAGCTACAAACGGCTCACAGAATATCGCATCGGTTTCTCCTCCGGCAAAACGTTCCCCGGCTTCCGAGTCTCCCTGCGCTGCAACAAACGTTCTTCTTCTTCTTCCTTTTTTTTTATTTTACAGTGCTCCTCGCGTTCTCCTCTATCAAACGTCAAACTGAGTAGCGACTTTTTTTCCCAGCAACGATCATCCTACTGCTGCGATCGGTTCTGCTCCAACAGCGTTACAGGTTGTTGCCGAAAAATAGTCACCGTCCAGACTGAACGTCTACAATTCCCCCCTCCTTCGATCGCCTCTTCCGCATGATCATTTCCCCAGCGGAGTCGCCAAAATTGTTAGGACAATTTGTGCAAGAGAGGGATGAGAGAGAGAAAACAACTGCTTCACTGTATTGAACCACAGTACCTTCAAATGGAATTACAAAAAAAGTAAGAAAAGAAGAATACAGAGGAAGAGGAAGCTCCAGAAGACCACTCTTTGAAGCTCTGGCCAATTCCCCCCTCCCGTAGCAACTGGCTCCCCCTATTTTTTTTATTTTACAGCGCTCCTCGCGTTCTCCTCTGTCAAACGTCAAACTGAGTAGCGACTTTTTTTCCCAGCAACGATCATCCTACTGCTGCGATCGGTTCTGCTCCAACAGTGTTACAGGTTGTTGCCGAAAAATAGTCACCGTCCAGACTGAACGTCTACAATTCCCCCCTCCTTCGATCGCCTCTTCCCCATGATCGTTTCCCCAGCGGAGTTGCCAAAATTGTTAGGACAATTTGTGCAAGAGAGGGATGAGAGAGAGAAAACAACTGCTTCACTGTATTGAACCACAGTACCTTCAAATGGAATTACAAAAAAGTAAGAAAAGAAGAATACAGAGGAAGAGGAAGCTCCAGAAGACCACTCTTTGAAGCCCTGGGCAAACCTCCCAAAGTCAGACCCCATACAGCTGCCAAGCTGAAGAAACTAAAAATAATTCCCCCCTCCCATAGCAGCCGGCTCCCCCTATTTATTCCCCCACCTGTCAACAACAACATCCAACAAACTATTTAAAAATCAATATAGACAAGGCTGCCCCCCTCCCAGCACATGCCCATACAGCAGCTCAAACAAGCCCATACCTAGGTTGGCATTAAACCCAACCGCGTCAACATAACGATTAAGATTGGTATTACACCCAATCTCATACCCCAGCCCAAGGTCTCATTGCGGCATGACCCTTGTGATTCACGGCACAACGCCCCTTTCCCAGGGAAACACCAAGAAATCACAACCACCCCTTTACGGCGTGATCCCAGACTTCACGACGCAACCCCTTCAAGGTCCAGCGTGACAAACATAACACTCATAGCCAAAAATGCGAAGGGTCAACAAATGGGATGATGATTTCCGACACAAAGTATGGAATGGTGTCTCCCATTTAAGGATGGGCGATGGAAGTGTGTTTATAAGATAGGTCAAAATGAGAATTGCATCTCTTCAAAAAAATAGTTGAAATCGTCATCTGAAATATAAATGCACGAACAAAAACTAATAGATGGTCGAAACCTTCATTGAGGAAAAAACTCTAGTGTATATGTTCATTATGAAAAGGCTGGAACACCCCCAAAAAAACTCACAACCATTGTTAGAATGCAAACATCAAACTTTAACGTAAAAACTGGACAGTTGAGTCGTGCTAATAGGAACGAAACACTAAAAATTTCAAAATGAATTTTCAATAAAAAGATCCAAGTCATGTGAGAAAAAACATCTATGAAAGTTACAAAATATCAATAACCGATGTGGGTGGTAATATGGCCTTGCTCTATTAGTCAAGCTATAGGATTAAAGAATACTCGTATTCCTAGTGATGTGCTCTGAGATGTCTCAACAACCCGAAAGGTAGGTGGATCGCTGGGACAGAAATGTAGCAGGAACATCGACATGGACAATCGTGGTGTTAGATGAAATAGAAGTGTGTTGGGCTAGAGAGACCGATACACATTATCAGGGAAATCAACAATATGTAGAATGTCAAAAGGAGCGACAAACTCAGCTGCCTGCCAGTGTTGAATGAGTGTGCCTTGAAACTAAAGAGCCATTGGGAAGACCATGTAGGTATCAACAAGTCATTGATTTCATAAACAATAGAGTTCCACTCGGTGTAATATGGTGGAATTAGGCAAGTTCTTTGTTGAAGTGCAAATATATGCTAAAATGAATCTGAGATGTGAGGCCAATTGTTTGCCTTGGAAAATATCAATAATAAGGAATCCCACAATTCCTTGCATGGGTTAGCATTTTTGGCGACATGTTTGACAAACCGGTCCATGGAATTAAGTACCATGGGAGAAAATCTTGTTATCCTTTTATTCTCATTGCCCGAATGTTGCATCCATGGGATCTGGAGGAGAGGCAACAAGATGACTATAATGGCTCATTCCTTTGAGTGGGATGATAATCGTCTTCTTCCATATATTAATGTTGGTGGGGCCAAGACGTTCATTCACCAATCAGGTGAAAGCAGTTATTGTATCCAGAAGAGAGGATGAAGATAAAGTCATTGTATAGAAATCCAGCAAAAGAAACACCACTATGATCCTTGCTGCGAATGAGACAGACAAAGAGTGTTGAAAGTGCACTAATGCCTAAATCGGATGTGATAATGCTCACAAGGCAAGATCGTCAGATAAAACCACAGAAGATGCACGTTACACTAAGACTGTGCTGAACATGCATAAAAGCAGAGAATATGTGCCGAAATCACACTAGTTTATCATTCAGTGACTAGGCACACGAATTTGATTAGGTGTATTGCAATTTTATGAAGCGCGGCCAAGGAGTCTACTTGCACATAAGAATTGCGCCACGGGGTGGCACAAGAGGGCAGATGAAGCAGCAACAAGGCGGATGGCGTCGCGGCGGGGGGGGGGGGTCACAGCAGAGGGTGCACTTCAAGGGAGGCATGACAAAAAGAGGCGTGCGACGGAGAGGGGGCGTGCGACAGAGAGGGGCGCAACAAGAAGCGCAACAGAAGGCGATGCGTTAAGATGGGGCATCACATCAAGGGAGTTGCATTAGAGGGAGCGACGGGTTTGGGAGGGTGCAACACAACATCCGGCTGAAAGGATTGGGGTAACCTCCTCCTAGACGACAAGCTACTAGAACGAGAGGAACTGGGATAGGTCGCTCAATGAAATCAGAGAGAGAGGATTAGGGTTAGGGAACCCACTTTGATATCATGATAAATGAAATCTTGTACCATGCAATGAGGTTGGGCCCTTTATTTATAGATGAACAAAACAGTACAAGCAGGAACACTTATTGATGCGGGACTCAAATGACAAAAAAGGAATAATTATAGGCTTCAGAAACGCAGAGCGCTGGAGTTTAAAAGGTACACTGGGTGCCCCACATTCACAACGTGAATAGGGGATTCACATTGTGAATTGTTGGATTGGTGTAACCCGATCTGGTTGGGCCGAATGCTTGTGGCCCGCAACTGTAGCAGAGCTGACCGACCGACACCGATAGGCACTGTAGCAGTGTAGACTTCAGAGTCAACAGTACTGTAGCGCTTTTGACAAAGGTGGTCGTCGTTCACTGTAGCGACGCGGACTTACTTTTCGGAACAATGATCGTCTTCTCCATTTTATAGCCCATTTTTCGGGCTAGAGTTACTACTGAAAAACTCTGTATTTTGTGCTCCCGATATAGTGAATTTTCTGCCTCTCCGTGGACGTAGGGTTATTCCCGAACCACGTAAATTTGTGTGTCCCGTGTTTATCTTCTTTCTGCATTCTTCTTTCGTTTCTCGTTTCTGTCGTTGCGACTCCCGACGTTTCTTCAACATGAATGTCTCGGTTGCCCACATACGTCGAGAAATCCGTCGCCTCCAATTTAAAAATCCAAAAAAAATCATTTCACGTCGTGAACCCAATTCACGTCGTGAGTTTCCATGTATGGGTCTCATGGGGTCTGCCCAGATCAATTCACATCCTAAATTGACAATTCACAGCGTGAATTAATTCTGTAGCAAGACTTCATCACCCCTTCTACTTAACCCCTACAATTTACCCGGTCAAACTCCATATCTAATTACTCTAACATGAATTTATATTACTCATGCATGTGTGTTAACTCATGTTTATTATCCATGTTCATTCTTCTCATAATTGAAATGTTATTATATGCAAAAATTTCTTTGATACGCTAACACATTCAATATCCAACACATTGTATATCATACTAGGTCGATTACATCTGCTACCACGGAATACAACACAAGGAAGAAAATTGCAGCAAATCACAAGCCTGGGACTTGACCCCGCAACCTGCTCTTCACCCCACCCAAACCCTTACCACCCCACCACCAACGGTGGGGCCCAACACATTATATATCATACCCTCAATGAATTATGCAAGTTCATACCATTTTGTCGTTGCTTCCTCGTTCACTGTCGCTTCCTGGTTCCATTTGGCTTGGGCGTACGCTGCATTGGACGCGCTCGCCTCCGCCTGGCTCCATTTTCATTCGACGCTTGGCGCGCAGCAGGTTTCACCTCGATCGGACGAGGCACATGATAACAACTCGCTTCTTAAACAAAAAAAAATCATACGAAGAAGAAACGAGCTTGCGGACCCATCTGTTTCCAGCCTATCGGAAATCGCGCACAATCAGCACAGCAGCAGTGCAGACACCTGCCAGCCTCACGCAACCCGTGCGTTCCCATTCTGATGGGGTGCGCAACCACCATCTACGACTTCACAGGGCTCAACTGTTGCAGATGACCCGCGCAGGAGGTGTGTTTGACCCGCTGGTGTTCTCGTGAAAAAGAAAAAAAAGTCTACTGGCCAGAAATGTTGCAGCAAGACCAGCTCTTTTGGGAGCAAAAATGGGAGCGCCACTGGCAGGAAGAAGCCGAGTTCCAACGATTCATGCATGGTGTGGTGCAACGCCAAGAGATGAGGTCGTAGGAGGCGGTCGGGCTTCCGACACAAATTATTGAACCGCTCTTACTTCACCGGGCGGCGACGGAGGAGCAGCACCACCATGGGTGGACGGTTGATGATCAAACAGTGCCGGATCGCGAGGCGTCTAGTTCACAATCAAATGACGGTAGTGGCAGGGGAGATGAGTCTCGGGATTTCACCAACAAGAAACCCCCGTCGGAGGTGACATCGCCTCCTCTGACTAGGATGTTTGTTGGCACCGACCAGTCTATAGTGATGGAAGCAGTCACGTTCAAAATTAAAGAAACACGGCCGCTGCAGCTCCCAATGGCTTGCCTTCCTTTCGCATCTGAGCAGTTTTCCAGTAAGCTTGATGAAAGCCTGGCATTGACGAGAGTTCAACGCTTCATTGCCGGCGAGGAGCATCACCCAAAGCGAGTGAAGCGGCTCACAGTCCATACTAATGCGGCTACCAGAACCAGTGACGACAACGAGACACTTAACGCAGAACAGGAAGCGATTCTGCCTTCACCACCACTCGAGGGGATTCTCCCACAGCAACAAATTCTGATATTTTTACAGCCACATTGGACCTTTGCGCAGCTCAGGTCCTATTCACAGCTGCCCTTACTACAGTTGGGTGCTGACTCCACCGACTTTGGCACGTGTTTTGTGGGACTCAGCGCCACGGCAACACCAGCATGGATGGGGGGTTGGAACATCCTACCAACCATGTCTTCTTACGCGCCGCAACAGTCTACCACACTAGCCAACCTTTTGCGGGGCCATGAGGTAGTGCGGCTCGTCTAGGAAATTTCTTGGAGAGTATGGAATAAGAAGGTGCGCGCTCGATTTCTGCGGGACCTTAAAACAGGATGGATCATTTGGCATATTGCTTAGCGACTACATGCTATAAAGGTGCCTCGCAATCAATTTCTTTTCCTCAGTCTTGCGTATAGGAATAATTTTCAAGACGGTGGGAGTGATACAAACCTAAACATATAGAGAATAAGTGAATTATAGATGGTGGAATATTCTAGAAAGGGCAAAAGGGTCATAATAGTACAGGCACGTGAGGGGAAGTTATAAGAAGGCCGGAGCGGCTGGAGAATGGGAGGGAACAGAAGAAGAGAATTAGTTGAGCCGACCATTGGCTTGGGTGAGTGAGGCGGGGCCTTCACTCGAGTTTTCTCTCCTTCATCTTCTCCTCCTTGTTTTCTTCTCCTCCTTCTGCTCAATTCCTCTGTAATCCATGTAGCACTCTTATTACATAAAGTAGTTGGTTAGAGCTTGGGCGCAGTTTCTATCAGAAACAAAGTTAGACTTCAGAATTTAAATAAATTATTGTAACTGGGTGTTCTATATAAGATTGCAAACCTAGTTTTTAAAAACCCTAAACTCTCAATTTTGATAAATGAATAAATGCAGTACCCTATGTTTGGCACGTATCAATAAAGTGTTGTTAAACCATTGAGTTTGGATAAAAAAGGATTGGGGCCAATTCAGCCTCTAACCCGCCTCTGATACCTATACTCCTCAAGTCTTTGAAGGGCTTAGAAGTCCGACAACCTAATTCAATAAAACCAGGAAGTTGATTATCTGTCAAATAGGACGATCGTGTTTTTGAAAGCCCTCTTACTCTTAATAAAACAAAATAACTAATCATGAACATAGCATGCAAGAGAGGTAAAACAAGACAAAGATGACAAAGAAAACACAAAAGGTAGCATATTACCTGAATAGGATGCAACCCATGTCTACCATTCCCGATTCCCTCCACTGTAATTATATGCATCCCTTCTACAGAATACAAAGGAGCCAAACACGCATTGATAGCATAATGCCTGTGAAAAAAAGGTTCAACAACCCTAAAAATATACTTCGTTTCAACTGGGACAAAGGTAGGGTATAATGGAAATTCAGATGATAGTCCCTGCATAACAAGCTAACATCAAGAGGAAGAAAATAACATACATTCAATGGTAAACGTTTCAATATGTTTCACATGGAAAAAAGTCAACTTACAAACAAGTTAACCTGGAAAAAAAAAAGATATGTTGACTGATTCAAAAACTGAATCCAGCATTTCCCTGGTATCGGAAGGAAATATCATTCTGATAGATTTACATTGACAACAGAAACATTGTGACCACACAAACCATACTCCCAATAAGCAAACATTGTGAACACACAAACCAAACTCCCAATTAAGCAAACATGACCCTGCAATCTACATATGATTTTTGGGGCATTGTGGAATTCTAGAAAACCCAAAGAAATCACGCTACTGTCAAAAAAAAATTGGGATTACTGGTCAATTTTTTATTTTGGAAAGTTAAATACAGCATATTCAATTGATGTTCTCCGTGAAAAACTAGTCTTACAAATCCTTTCTTTAAAAGTTCTGTTGGAGTCTGCATCCCACATCGGACTTGAGGTCCGGTGTGGTCTTTCTTATTTGTTATAAATACACCCCAAGGGCTCCTTTGGAGATACACCTTGGGGGTTCGGTTCCTTTCTTTTATTTCTCTACATGGTATCAGAGGGAAGTTAAACCCGACCCCTCTTCCTCCCATTTTATTTCCCCCCTTCATCTAGGGTTCTTTTTATTTTATCCCCGTGGGGGGGCGGCGGCCCTAATGTAGGGTTAGTTTTTTTTCAGCCGCCGCCCCCTCCGGGCTCGTTTCTCCGGCGGGTCTCCCCTGCCGGCGCCTGCTTCCCCGCTGCGCGCGGCGGCCCTCCCTTCCCGGCAGGCCCTCCCTCCCGTCCGCCTCTTCCCTGCCGGCTCCTGGTCGCGCAGCCCTCCAGCGCACGGCGGCCTGCTCTCCCGGCGCGCTTCCCATCCCAGCCGCCCCCTGTGGCCTTCCCCGACGGCGCGCCTCCCTTCCCGCTGCCTCCTCTGAGCGAGCCGGCCCCGACATCCCGCAGCGGCGCATCCCGTCGCCGCGCCTCCCAGCTGCTCCCGACGGTCTCCCTCTGCTCCCGCGGCCTCACGCTTCTCCCGGCTCCGCGGCTCCCGGCTCGCCCCGCAGTCCCGGCGTCCGCCGTCCTCCCGCGGTGCGCCCTCGTCCCAGCAGACCTTCGCCCGGCGCCCGCGCCCTCTCCCGGCGAACTCCTCCTCCCTGCGCGGCTCCCCGGCGCGACGCGGCTCCCCGGCGCGACGCGGCTCCCGGCGGCTCCCGCTGCTCCCGCGCCTCCCTCTGCTCACGCGCGCTCGCAACTCTCCCTCCCCGGCGGCTCCATCCCAGCCGGCTCCATGCGCCGGCAGCCTCCCTTCTCCAGCAGCCGGCCTCCAGCTCCGGCCGGCGACCCCTCCCCGGCCGGCGACCCCTCTCCGGCAGCCAGATCCGGACAGTTCCGGCTACTCCCGCCAGATCCGGTGATTGTCGGCCAGATCCGGCCAGATCCGGCGATTTCCGGACTGTTCCGGGCAGATCCGGACTGTTCCGGCCTCCACCCGTGCCGGCCGCTCCCCGCAGGGGTCCTCCTCCGGTTTCCAGCGCCGCCTCCCGGCCTCCTGCACCCTCGCCGGCCTCCTCCTGCGGATCCCCGCCTCGCCGGCATCTCCCGGCACCTCCCGGCAGCGGCATCTCTCTCCGCCGGCACGTCCATTCGCTGGCGCAGTAGCTCGACATCCTCGGATTTGGGCCCGTTGGCACCGCCAGTCCCGCAACAATTCTGCGGAATCCCCGCCTCCCGTCGCCGGCCCCGCAAGTGCGGTTTTCCCGGTGCTAGTTTGGATTTCACGGCGTTTCATCGACCGGCCCCACTAGTGCGGCATTCCTGGCATTCCGACCATCGACCCGGTTTGAGTGGTTCATCTACTGCGTCCGCGACATCTTCCATCCATCATCCTGCGGAGGAGCTTCGATCGTGAGGGGGAGCAGCAACCTTTGCCGCTTTCTTTTTTTTTATTTTGTCATGTTTTGTAATCAAGCTGGGTATATCCAGCTTGAGGGGGAGTGTTGGTCTCTGTTTTATTGTTTTCTTTTCATTATGTGTCCAAGCTAGGCTCACCTAGCTTGAGGGGGAGTGTTGGAGTCTGCATCCCACATCGGACTTGAGGTCCGGTGTGGTCTTTCTTATTTGTTATAAATACACCCCAAGGGCTCCTTTGGAGATACACCTTGGGGGTTCGGTTCCTTTCTTTTATTTCTCTACAAGTTCAATAATCTTTTTCTTATGGATTCTGGCCCAAAAGCAGCCCATGAGCAATGAGACAAATAAAATTATCCAGCAAGCACAGCCAAGGTACGATGATTCTTGCCTCTGGAAATCTATACTGGCATTGAGAACAGTTAAAGACCTTTGCCAAGTCACTGGATTCATGGAAAGTGCAAGATAATTATGATGCCTGCCAGTGCATATGAATCCTTTCAAATAAAGCAAGCAAATGTCGGTTGGGTCAGAACACTACGGCAAGATCTATACTTCCTAAGTACTCTTCTTGTGGTTGACTACTAGAGATAAATTGGACTGAGGGCAATTAGACATTTCTCGGCATTGACAAGGGTGTTGGGCTCATCCTCCACTCCATCACCAGTTTTGATAATGACAAGATAATTGATTCACTCACTCATGTGTTTCCTAGACAGTACAATATTCGAGAAATCAATATTTCGAAAAAATATAGAATGAACATAAATTTCTCAACTTATTGGACACCCGATGTTTTTGAACGAAGTCATTCTTGTTTGTGGTGAGGAACAGGTGTTGGATGTGCACTAAAATGTACATGCATGAGATGCATGTACACATACACATGATGCATGAAGTATATATATGATATATGATCTTATATATATATATAGTGTACGTTCAATACAAGCATGTGATGCATATTTAGCATGATACAACATGTATCATTCTATAGTGTGCGTTAAATATGCATGTGATGCATATTTAGCAAGATACAACATGTATATTTCTCCTGAATGGCTTATTCATCAATTACAATACATTATGAATGGATTAAAGGCTTTGCGTTAATACATTGAAAACGTTCAATCATTGAAAACGTTCAATGAATTATACCCCAACAGACGGAAACGCATACGATGCGTTATGAGTTACAGACACATCCATTATTATAGAGCGTTGTATAATGTCTATAAAAGAGATATGATCCCTTTTATTTTGGGTGTGCAATACTTTTGAGCCTCTGCCGAATCTCTCTTCTTCCCAAGCACTGTTCGTCTCATCTGAGAAGAAGCTAGCACTCCTTTAGTTGTTTGGGTATCCTCAAGAAGAGTTCGTGAATCCATTGGCCGGTGTACTCCCTCGGAGGCAGGGTGTTTTTGTTCAATGCTCCTCGTGATCTTCCTCAAACACTCTTCGTGGAAGGAAGATGGAAACTGCTACTGTTCGTGAATTTCAAGTACTCTGTTTTTCAGATTATTTACACGTTGATTTCTTGAAAATATCTTTTTGTGTTTTGGATTGTCTTCTGCTGCAAATGATCATTAGATAATCATGCGAAACTCATCAATTGTATCAAAGGGAGTTTCTTCAAGAATCAAACGTATTTGAATCACTAGTTTTCAAAGAAAAACGAAAAACTGTGTTTTTGTAAAAACGTACGCAGGTTTCAGACCATTACATGAGTTGCGTAAAGGTAAATTTGATTTACCCTTATGCAGGTAGGCTACGTAAAGGTCGTACCTTTACGCAACACGTTTTATTTTAGCTACGTAAAGGTAAGTGGTGACTTAGCGTTACGCAAGAGCTTCCAGTTGGCGCTACGTAAGGGTATTACTGTCACGAACCCCTCCCACCAAAGATGCCGCAATGAAGGGATAGAGATAATGACCCCTGAGTCCCGCCTCAAGTAGGCCCCAGGTTAACGACTGGCATTAAGGGTATAAAAATCTCACAGTATGGAAGGCATTACATTACTCTATAAATTAAACAGAATCGAGAGATTGGATAAATAACCATCGAACGACTCCAACAAATAATATAAAAGTAAACCAAAAACCATCCCACGATGCATGAACAAGGTAAACCAGTACAAATAAAGTCTCCAATGTAAAGTACCAAAAACAAGTCTACAGCAGCGACACAACAACAGCTCCAAATCCAAGCTAGTAATGCCCAACTCGGTCCCCAAAATCCTCCTGAAAACCTGAAAAACAGTTTACATACGTAGGGTGAGCATATAGGTATAATCAGTAGGGACATAACCAAGATCTCAAGTGCACATGTGAAAAAATCATGTTAATGCACTGGTGAACAAACAACAGAACCAACAAGCACCTATACATGCCAACTAACCAGAACTCAGCCTTACCATGACTGCTCTCAAAATCACGCATCCAATATAATAGATTGCTCACAAAATCAAGCATCCAATATAATAATATATCATCAAGATCATAACAAAGAAAGGCGTCTCGCAGCCGCTTCCCCACTGATTTGTCGCTCTCACGCCCCAACGTCAAACGTCCTATGCTCTCATCTCTTCCATACATACCACATCATAACCACATCACATCACATCTCACCCGAAGACACCTGGATCATCTCTGATGTGGGTTGGGGCGCATCCTTACCTATCCCACCCTCGCAAGGTCTAGTATCGCGTGTTAGCATCAGGCATCATCATACCGCGTCTCGCCTGAAGACACCTAGGTCATCACATCTAATCTCATCATATAACCAGGGCAGTAGGGTATCATGAACGTGAAGGGCATCAACCTCGTTTCCTCCTACCATGCATGACCCCCACCATATATCACATCACATCACAACCCGCCCGAAGACACTTGGGTCATCACACCACATCACTGCCTCATCACCTCATCTCGCTCAAAGACACCTAGGTCATCACACCACATCTCGCCCAAATACATTTGCGTCATCACTGCTGAAGGAAGAGCAAGGAAGAGAGGGTAGCTAGCCATCCGTATCACCACCATCCTAGATGTTGGAAGAAACACCCGGAACCCAGAACCTGAGCGTTGGTAAAGTTATCCAACTCGGGTGGGGCGCGTATAGAAATAACATAAAATACATGATATATAGATAGCACACAATACTCAACCTATGGGTTTACATCAATCATCACAAGTGGTACCACTGCATGCAACACACCACGCCACCACCACATTTTCCACTTTCATTTACAAGTTCCACCACTTTTATTCATTTAGCCATTCCATTTCACATTATACGACTCATTTTTTCATTCAATTCATTTAAGCCATTTTACCACACATCCATTTCCAACCCATCTCGTTTATTTACCATCCTATTTTGTTTCGTTTTACCATCACAATTTATTCCATAGCTAACCGGGCAACTAACACAACCACACCACGCCACAACTAGCCCATCTCACACGACCATCGCCACACCACCACGCATCTACCATCGTCACCACGTCACACCAGCCAAACCAACCCACCACAACAACCACACATCGCACACCCCAATCGCATCTCACAACCAACACAACTGTCGCACACAACAACCACACATCACCACCACACGTCACCGCCACACATCATCACCACTGCACACCACAACACATCACAACCACCGCGCACCACATCGCACAACCGCCAACGTCGCATTCATGTCATCCAACCACCACATCACACCTCCACCACTGCACAACAGCCCAAACCACACAGGGCAACACAACAAGCACACATCACACCAACACATTACAGCTTCCACAAATTATTCAAGGGCTTCCATCACATTACTTTTTTAATTTGGCATAGGTATTATCACACAAACCAGGCTCCATGGGCAGCCAGTTATTTATCCATATATACGTTTTTTACCCTTTTATTCAAGGTGCGATTACACAACAACACAACAAAGGTCTCAACTCATATCATCTACTGTGCAAACAAGGCTCCCAACGGCCGTTATTTTCATCAAGACAACAACATGACATAATATTATCAATAACATATATCAAAGCAGTAAAGCATGCAATATCTCCCTCATACCCATCAATTTCAAATATGCCAATTCATTATCTTATTTAAGCCGACCCTTATTATCCCAAAGGAAGCAAAACCATGCAAATCTCACACGTATGGCGTAAAAGGAGTGAGAACGATGATTTCCTGCCTCAAAGAAGCTTTCTGATCTCACTGCGCCCAGCAAGGCGCAGAAGAAACTGTCCAAAACCCACAACTGCACATGAAAACCCTGGATCAACCTACACCGCATCAAAGGATGATCAAAAACACAGCCCACACAAACCCCGAACCAAAGCAACGTCGCCGCAGCGGATCCCCGAAAGAAGAACGAGAAAAACAAGGGAATAGGGGAGAAGGACACAACACGGATCACCAAAACACCACCACTAGAACTCGAGGATCGAGGCGAGGGAAAACGGGCCGGAAAGTCTCCCAAAATCGCCTAGGATTCACTACAAAACGAGAGGAAGAGGCAACGACCGAATGGCTGGAGAATCGACCGAACAAAACCTATTTACAAACTGGAATCCGCCCCTTCCGCGTCGTGGATTGCAGATTCACGTAAGTGAATTCCACGGGGCCCATGGATTACAAGTCGTGAAAGCATTACAAGGCGTGAATTTCCCATATTTTCAACTTCTATCGAAATTCACGTCGCCTCGGCTCAATTTAAATACACGACGTGAATTACCCTTTCACGACGTGAATCTATTTCACGGACTTCCCCTTAGCCCGCATACAAGTCGTGAACCAATCGGCCTTACAAGCCGTAAACCACATACTCACGACATGAATCTGATTCACTTCGTGAACCTCCTTTTGATTGCGTTGTGACATAAATCCCAACATTCTCAGCCATTTAAGATACTTTCCATATCTTTTGTTGACCAAAAAGAATGAAACGGTATCGCAAGAAATATTTCAAGGGGAATCAATCGAAAATCAAGGAAGATTCAAAAGGCTTCAAAACTAGAGTAAAAATATGGAAACCTCTGGATGCACGTCGAAGCCTGTTGTTCTCCACAGTGGCTTATTTAAATTGGCTTCCCTTCATTGTAAAGAGCCCGCAAGAAGCCCCCGCGGTTCATAGTGTAGCTCAGAACTTGGCCTTCGACCTTGTGAAATAGTTTAGGGTTTTTCTGTTGCATTTCCTTTCACTGTAATTGTAAACTTCATATTTTAATAGTGTTTGTTTTCTATCTTTCTTTAATTGTTTTCTTCCACTGTATTTATTCACTGTGATCTCCAATACTCATGATAATGAGTAACTAACCTGAAGGATCTCTCGGGGGATAAAACTCATGCTGAGCTTAAGTCCCTGCGAATTCATGTTAAATGCCTTTCATTTGCTTAGGGTTATTTCGAAGATAATTAGTAGTGGGGAAAGGTGAGAATGTGTCCTCACTACGGTTCTTTTAGGTCTAACTTCTTCTTTTGCATAGTTCTCCCTCCCTTCTCCAATCATTAGGGTATACAATGGAGAGCCTCGGTGATTTAGCATTGAATGGGTGTGATTGCATACCAAGAAGGTGAGTTAGGGGGTGCTCTCGATTAAGGAACCCTTTAATTTGCTAACCATGGAGGAGGTGGATGTGCAGCGTACTTGACGATTGTTAGGTACACTGTATATTCACAACCGGGACAGAAGATGATGACCACACATACGATGGAGTATGTCCATTAAGTATGTACAAGACTAGTCATGAGACAATGAAGGTTTACTCAGAGTGATTCTCTTGAGAGTGCTTTCATTCTTACTAAGCTCATTCATTTTGTTTGCATTTGCATTGCATATTTACTTTTCTATTTTGCATTTCTGAACCCCCATTTTTCCTTTTGTTTTAATAAATATAAAACATCAAAAATACAAAATGTTTGGGATAGTTGGTGATTGACTTGGCATCCAAAGGCTGCACAAGATAGACGACTCTGGTCAGCCACTGTGCAGCATTAGAAAAATAAATATTATTTTTGTACACCTTGCGATGAGTGTGTCATATATATCCAAGTGGTATTCTTATTTCTGTTATTGGCAAGAATATATTGTGTTGTGTTCATGCCGATTACCAAGATCATATCAACAGAGGTGTTGAGCAAGCTAGGAATCTATTTACCATCGGACAAGCAAAGGAGTTTCTGATTGTTGTCAGGGGTAGAGTCTTTGCAAATATATTATATTTACATTTTATGGGATTATTTTGGGGGGTTTAGCGATTTTTTCCGCTTTTATTGTTATGCTGATTGTGCAAACTTTGATATCCATCTTTTACTTTAAGTTACTCGGTTTTGTCCTTTGTTGTATGGTTATTGCATTAGAGTATGGCAGATGGAGTTCGGTTTGGGGATAATGTCTCTCATTCAAGAGATTTATACCATCAGTGCTATTCACTGATCCCTGACTTATTAGAGGCTGGTTTGGGATGACACTCTTAGTATCGCCAGCAACACAAAAGGGCCCGGATGGGTCTGATCATGTCAGATTTATCAATTTCCATCGAAGCTGAGAAAAGGAAGCTTATTGATTTTTTATAAACAGTTTTTTCCACACCGTTAGAAGGGAACGTAGGAATTAAATATGTACCTGAATCACCATAAAAATTAAGATCTTGAGCCTAGTGTTATAGAGACTTCCAATATTTAATGTTCGGTTTTTCAATTAGTCTTAAATAACTCCCCTCCTGTGACGGCCATATGAGATACCAGAGTCATTATACACTTAAGCATAAACATGTTTATTCTTGACAATCAAAAAACACTGTGTGGACACAAAATCATCCAACCTTATAGGCAGGATAAAGATTCAAATCAGTTTACCCTCAAACATATGACCGGTTAAAAGACGATTGATGATTGATTTAGAAGAAAATTCAAAATATGAAACAAGTGTCTCAGAAAGGTTTAATGAAGCAACCTTCATATGATTTTTGACAGCATCCAATTGACAAACTCAGCAAAGTCGCCACAAAAGCATGTAGTACCCGAATGCAACATCAAACTTCAAATATTATAAAACAGAATGCAACCAATAATTGAGATCACAGCCAAAATAGTAATACAAATAAAGGCAATATAACAACTCTCCAGAAACATGAAGACTTCTGTAGATGGGTGAATTCCCCCTTCCCTCAATGTGAGGTGGGGATACTCTTTTATAGAGAAGTAAAACTAATTACAAGGTGTTAAGTCCGATGTGGGACTCAGAACAGAAATACCCATTTAACCTTACATGGGGTCCAACACTCCCCCTCAAGCTGGACATGCCCAGATTGGATAGAGTCCCACAAAGAAACAAAGACAACAAAGACACATGACCATCTCAGACTCCCCCTCAAGCTGGGTTAGGGAGGCTGTGAATACCCAGCCTGGTAGTGAGAGACTCAAGGCGAGCTCCTGGAAGACCTTTGGTGAAGAGATCGGCAAGCTGATCGGTCATCGGGATATGGCCGAAGCCGATATGGTGCTGCTCCAGATGGTGGCGGAGAAAGTGACAGTCCACCTCGATATGCTTCGTACGTTCATGGAAGACGGGATTCGAGGCAATCTTCGTGGCGGCCTGATTGTCACACCAGATATGAGCAGGAGTCGATGCGGGGAAACCGAGCTCATGGAGGAGATGACGCAGCCAGAGGATCTCAGTAGTGACGGTGGTCATGGCTCGATACTCTGCCTCAGCACTCGACCGGGAGACGACAGTCTGCTTCTTGCTGCGCCAAGAGATGAGATTGTCGGCGAAGAACACGGCGAAACCCGAAGTAGACTTACGGGTAGCGAGGCAGCCAGCATAGTCCGCATCACAGAAGGTCTCAACATCCATGTGAGCATGATGTGAGTACTGAAGGCCACGGGCAGGGTCTTTCTTTATGTATTTGGCAATGCGAAGGACAGCATCCCACTGAGATCTGGTAGGATGCTCCATGAACTGGTTGACTTTGCCAACGGCACAGGCAATGTCGGGACGCGTCATAGTGAGGTAGTTGAGTTTACCGACCAGGCGTCGATAGCTCTCGGGATGAGGAAAGGGTTCCGAGTCGGAATGAAGGGAGCGTTCCCCAGGCTCAAGGGGAGTGTCCACGGCGGTGGCTGTGCTCAACCCGGCATCCTGCAAGATATCAAGAGCATACTTGCGCTGGCAGAGAGAAATAGTGTCCGCAGTCCGGGAGACCTCGATGCCAAGGAAGTAAGTGAGGGGACCAAGATCCTTGGTGTGAAAGTGCTGGTGAAGATGCGCCTTAAGGCTGGCGATGCCTCTAGAGTCGCTCTCTGTGATGATGATGTCATCAACATAAACCACAAGCAAGATACAGCCATGCGCCGTCGTACGGAAGAAGACGGTGTGATCCTTCATACTGCGAGAGAGGCCAAAGGCTGTGACGACCGTGCTGAAGCGGCCAAACCAAGCCCGAGGAGACTGCTTGAGGCCGTAGAGGGAGCGACGGAGACGGCAGACATGGCGGGCGGCACCAGAGGCCGAAAAACCAGGAGGCTGCTGGAGGTAGACTTCTTCATCAAGAAAGTCATGGAGAAAAGCATTTTTAACATCCAGTTGATGAAGCGGCCAGTGATGATGAGCAGCCAGCGAAAGGAAAAGGCGGACCGAGGCCATCTTTGCGACTGGAGAGAAGGTCTCAAAGTAGTCGATGCCATATGTCTGAGCAAACCCCTTCGCGACAAGCCGGGCTTTGAGGCGGCAAAGAGAGCCATCGGGATTGAGACGGATCGTGAAAATCCATTTACAGTCGACCGCCTGTTTGCCCGCCGGAAGTGGAACAAGATCTCATGTATGGTTGTCATCCAGAGCCTGCAATTCATCCCTCATGGCGGCTAGCCACCCGGGGTGAGATTTTGCTTCACCTACTGTCCGAGGAATCGACACGGTCTCCAGCGCTGACAGACCCCTGTAGGAAGATACAAAGAGAGGAGTAGTCTGACACGAGCGAGTATCTTTCCGGAGCGCAATCGGCACGTCCTCGGGAGCTGGGACAGGAGTATCGGACGAAGCAGGAACAAGGTGGTCCTCGGCCGGGATGGGAGGTACAACAAAAGGACGACGGGAGTAGGTCTGGCCAAAGAGATGACCGGGCGGGGGAGACACCAGAGGCGGGTGAACGAAGAGCAGAAGACAGTCATCGATGGTAGTGTCGGGAGAAGGAGAGGGAAGAGTGAAAGGAGAGGTCTCGACAAACGATACGTCGGCAGAGGTGATATACCGGCGGAGGTCTGGAGAGAAGCATCGGTACCCGCGCTGAGTGCGGGAATATCCAAGAAAAATACAGCGAAGGGATTTGGGAGAAAGTTTGGAGAGATTGGGGCGAGTGTCCCGGACATAACAGAGACATCCGAAGACGCGGAGTGGAAGGGAGTGAGAAGGAATAGAGGGGAACAGGGTATGAAAGGGAGTCTCCCCCTGAAGGATTGAGGAGGGAAGACGATTCAGAAGGTAAGTAGCAGTGAGGATGGCATCCCCCCAGAAGAGAAGAGGGACCTGGCGGTGGAAGAGGAGGGCCCGAGCGGTTTCCAAAATATGCCGGTGTTTCCGCTCGGCCACCCCATTCTGCTGAGGGGTATCAGGACAGGAGGTCCGGTGGATGATGCCGTGGGCCCGCAGAAACTGCTGAAAGTGAGTGGATAAGTATTCCCGCCCATTGTCAGAGCGGAGACATTTGACAGGGATAGAAAACTGTGTTTGGATCTCATGGAAAAAGGTCTGGAAGGTGGAGAGAACCTCTGTCCGATCTCGAAAAAGATAAAGCCATGTCATCCGGGAATAATCATCAATGAAGGAAATGTAATATTTATACCCAGATTGACTCGAGGTGGCACAGGGACCCCATACATCAGAATGAACCAAATCAAAGGGTTTGGCGGCCCGTGTGTCAACTCGAGGAGGATATGAGGTGCGATGATGTTTCGCAAAATGACACGACTCACAAGAAAAAGAAAAACGGGGACTAATATCGGGGTAGAGGCGATGAAGTGCAGAGGCGGAGGGGTGGCCCAACCGGGAATGGAGGTCAACGGCATGAGCAGGGATAGACGCGCAGGCGAGGGAAGGCGGGCCAGCGAACATGTACACCCCATCCCGAAGCTGGCCTCTACCAAGTTCCCGGTTCGTCGTCCGCTCCTGAAACAAAACAGAAGACGAGGAAAAGATAGCAGTGCAATTGAGATCCTTGGTCAGTTTGCTGATGGAAAGCAGGTTAAAAGGACTCCGGGGTGCATGAGCCACCGAGGAGAGGTGAAGGGAGGAGGTGAGGGAACAGGAGCCAAAGCCGGCTATGGGGAGAGTGGACCCATCAGCAACAGTGATGGCTGAGGATCCACTATAGGGACGGTAGTGGGAGAGCATACCTGCATCCCCGGTGAGGTGGTCGGACGCACCCGAGTCAAGCAGCCATGCAGGGGAACGATGACTGACAAGGGCAGTGTGACCACCGGAATGGGCAAGAGAAGCTGATGAAGAGCCTGCGAGGGAGGTGGACCGGTAATCGTGAATCAGCTGGAGCTCAGCCAGGGAGAGATCCAAAGACGGGGGAAGAGCAGCAGTAGGTGAGGACGCATCACGGAGCGCAGTCTGGCCCTGGCGGGTGTGCGACTCGGGACGACCATGCAGGACCCAGCAACGGTCTACCAGATGGTCGAGCTTGTCGCAGTGCTGGCAGAGGGGGCGAGGTCGGCTGTCCCCATGGCCGCGCCCGCGAGGGCCGGTAGGACGACTACCGCCACGTCCGAGGACCGCAGTGTGATCAGGGAGGGGGACGGGTGGTGCAAGGGCCCGATGAGCCTTCAGCAGGCGATGATAGACCTGCGGGATATCCAGTGTAGACGGGCTGGCAAGCATCTCAGTGGTCGTCGTGGCGTAGTCCGGTGCGAGGCCATTCAGGAGATTGAATAGGCAGAGCTGGTCCCGCTGAGTCTGCGCTTCGGCCGGAGTTTGAGGAATCGGCCAGAGTTCCTGTAGTTCATCGCGGAGACCCTTCCATTCCATGAAGTAGGTGGGGAAGGTCCGATCCTGCTGGCGGATATGGGAGAGACGCCGTAGAACGTCAGAGACCCGAGCCAAGTTATTGGTCTCGGAGAACATGACAATCAAGGAATCCCAGAGCTCTTTGACGGTGTTGGCAGTCCTGGTGACATCTTTCACGGAGCGGTCCATGGAGTTGACCAGTAAGGCGAAGATTTTGCTGTCCGCCAGTTGCCAAGAGTCGAACTTAGGGTCAATGATTTCAGGTGGGGGTTTCTCAAGATGAGAATGAAGTCCCATGCCGCGGAGGGACATCAAGACCGTCTTCCGCCAGACGGAAAAATTAGTGGCATCCATCCGGTCATCGACAAGCCGGGAGGAGGCCGTGATCAGGGACGGCAGAACGGAGGACGCGTCCATGGAGGGCAGGCGCTGGACCCGTTCGCCGGGAGTCGGGCGGTGGAAGGGAAGCGGCCCGGAGATGCTGTCGGAGGGAGCAGCGACAGGGGGTCGCGCTCAGGATGGTGCGGCTGAGCAGGGGCGGCGCGGGTGCTAGGGCGCGGGTGCTGGGCAGGAGCGCCGCGGGGCCGAGGGCAGGGCTGGACCTGGGCGCGCCGGGAGCCGGAAGCCAGGGCCGGGAGCAACGCCGGGAGAGGGCGCCGGGAGGGGAGCCGCCGGGAGAGGGCGAGGGCGCGGCGCCGGGGCGAGGCCGAGGGCGAGACACCTGGGCGGGGCGCCGAGAGCTGGGCTCCGAGGCGAGTCGCCGAGGGCGCGGCGCGAGGGCGCGGCGCCTGGGCGGGGCGCTGAGAGCGGGGCGTCGAAGCGAGTCGCCGAGGGCGGGGCGCGGGGGCGAGTCGTCGAGGGCGAGGCGTCTGGGCGGGATGCGCCGGGGCGAGGCGGCGGGGCGAGGAGCCGGGGCGAAGCCGGCGAGGGCGATGCGTCGGGGCGAGGCGCCGGCGTGGAGATCGCGCGCCTGGCAGGAGGGCGACGCGGGGAGCCGGGACGCAGGGGAGCCGGGAGCCGCGGCAGGCAGGAGGGCCGTCGGGAGGATGGAGGGCAGCCGGAAGGGAGGGCCGCCTGGAGGGAGCGCCGCTGGAGAGAGGGCCGCCGGGAATGGCCAGGCCGGAGAGGAGCCGGGCGAGAGAGCTGCGCCGGGATAGGAGGGGGGGCCTGCCGGGAATGGCTAGGGCAGCAGGGAGAGAGGCGGGGCCGGGAGAACGCCGGGAATCCGCAGAGGAGGGAGGGTTCGGGATAAAAATCCCTCTGATACCATGTAGATGGGTGAATTCCCCCTTCCCTCAATGTGAGGTGGGGATACTCTTTTATAGAGAAGTAAAACTAATTACAAGGTGTTAAGTCCGATGTGGCACTTAGAACAGAAATACCCATTTAACCTTACATGGGTCCAACAACTTCAAACCATTATAGGCCAATAAAATGAAAGAATAAAGAATAAAACAGTGAAACAAATACAAGCAACGCATTCAAGACACAAACATAGATGTACAAGCCACTGCTATGAAAACCCAGTTCAAAACCAACAGCCAAATAATGCAAAGCTATCAAAAAGGAGAGGTAAACAGTGACTTACATGCATTTCTTTAATTTTTGATCAAAATAAGAGGCCATCACAGTGCAGGCCCCGCAACCACCTTCACCACAGCCCAGCTTTGTCCCCTTCAAACCTATATCTGTGTTGGAAAACAGAAACAACAATGATATCCATGCCTTTCTATGTGGAAAAAAGGCAGGTTTAACACAATTTCATTAAAATAACTAAAAATTTTCTAAAATAGAAAAGGCTATGAATGATAATTCCATATATTTTCCATTGATGAGGACTTGGTGCTTTTTGTGTATGACATCCTTGTTGGGCTAGTGAACCATAGCAAGATTATGAGGTAGAACAAAGAATAAATGCCTAAAAAGTTAAGGCCATGAGCCTAATCAATATGATTTCAATCCTCCAAGAAAAGTTGGTTAAGCTTGCACTCCAAGATTCAATGCTAAAACAAGTTGGCCATAGAAGAGTAAACAAACAAGAGTATCACATATCATAACAAATAATATGACATAAAGAAGTTCCTTCTATTAACATACTTCCACTCTCATCCTCTCTCGAGCACATGTGTGCACACTTGTGTGCGCGCATGAACATACAAAAAAAGCACCTCTCAATAAATATGTAACAAAATTTATAGAATCAATCAAGTGTAAGCAGCTCAACAAGATATCCAAGAACCATAAAGCCCTGTTTCAATTTGATTTGCAATTCTAAAACAATTTTTATTCTATGAATGAAAAGTCATGTCAAGGTTGAACACACAACTAATTCGTTACTATATGTGAAATGTGCATTTCATACATTTGTTTATTTACGTTGCAAGTTTTCTGTTTTATATCTCCAAGCAAAAAACGGTTATTAGTATTTGTTATTATACTTCCTTCTCAGTTGGGCTTTATTTTGCGATGGGCTTAAAACTTGGGCTTCTGAGTTCTCTAGCTTGGGCTTTTACGAGGGTTGTTTCATTTTTGGACCCGTGACTTATGATGGGGCCATTCTCATCTGTTGATCATCTCGATCAAAAGGCTCTTAAGGTGGCGATTTGTGTTTTCCAACTGTGTTTTCTCGCTCTCATATTTCGCTGGATCTGCACATATAGTTTGTCGTCCTATTAGTGGAAGCCGCATGTCCACGCTGTTGTTACAGCATTGACAATTCCCAAACTTTCCATGTGATCCAGGTCGTCCATGCGACTGCCCCCGCATGATCCTATTGCGTCGCCTGCCACCACATTGATGTTGCATCCTTTCAGTTAGCTTGCCATTATTCCATTGCCTTTTGCGTTCTCGAGGGGTGTGGTGGTGTATCATTCCTTCGATGGTGTTTTGCTACTCTACTGAGAGAGTTTGAGAGAGAGCTAAGGAGAAGCTGGTTTCACGATCGACTTCTTGTTCCATTGAGAGCTCGCCGTCCTAATCCACAGTACCTGCCCCAAGAGTATTGTTCGGGGTGGGAGATCGGAGGAGCTTTGCATAAGAGTCTTGGAGAAGGACGATCCACAGCCCACGATGCCCAATCAGAGCAAAAGATCAACCATCTACAAAACTGCAACCAGAATCTTGGTATTGAGGCTTGGCTATATAAGTGAGTTCTGCTTCTTTCTTGGTTATGTCTGTTGTAATCTGATGTATCCTTTTGCTTTAAGTGCGTTGAGTTGGTCCGTCCAGGAAGGCAGGCACGTTAACTCCCCATGATGCGGTTGATGCATCACCTAGTTTAACGAAGATTGTATGGATAGTTTTTGTGGTCCTTGTTGTGGCTTCGTCTTTCTTGTATTCTGTTTGTTTCTTTTTCTATATAATAAAGAGATCTCGGATGTGGTGTTTTTGTCGTGCACGTAGGTCGAACGCGGGTCGAAATAGGTAAATACCTGTGTTTTTGTTCTTTCTTTCGAAGTGTGCTTACCTTGATACATTTCGTCGACTTTTCATTTTGATTTTGTAAATAAAAATGATCGCATCTATATGAATCGTAACCACCTGATGCAGCGGCACCTTAGCAGCCAGCACCCCATGTGGGGTGTCTTTTAAGTCTTTTTAATTCTTTGTTTAATTATTGTTTTGCCCTCTAACTTAGGATATTTTAAGGGCAAATTAGTCTATTCGTTTTAGGGTTTAGGTCTATAAATAAGGTGTCAGCAGTCCATTATGCTCAACTTTTTCCATATTAATAAAATTCTTCAGAGAAATTTATTTCATTAATCTGTGCTCTACCCGAGTTCCTTGCGTAAAGATTTGACTCATCTCACTGTGATGCATCAGTTGGTATCATAGCGAGGTCATTCCTCATTCACAGCCATCCGATTACACTCATTCGCTGATCCAACAACCCCTACAATCCCAGTCCTTGTTATCTCCTTCCTCGCGCGACTGCCATGTGCGCCAAAAATGCTCCAGTTTGCTCGCAGCCTGCCAGACTTGTAACGCCACTGCTAGACGCGACGCACCACACCCTAGCTGCGCCACAATATGTCATGATTTGCCTCCAGGATTTGCAGAGTGTATCGCATTTATCTAATGCAGTAAGCTCACGCAAGAGCTCCAAGCCCCGCGTGCTCATCCCTTGTCGCACGAGCCTCCAGCGCGCGACCAGTCAACGCGCTTTGCACACAAGACAGTCTAGAGATGGGGGGGGGGGGGGAGTAGCTCGCACGTAGCCCTTCGTACGCTCGACACACCTAAAAGCGCAACTCAGCCGCGCATGCCAAATCCAGGGGCGCCTCGCGCAAGTCCCTTCTCTGGGCGCGAACCTCTCAACACGCGTCAGGCCAAGGGTGCACCAACAACGTGCGCCTCTTACACGCTCCAGCCACAGGGTCACAAGCCCAAGGCACACCAAAAGCGTCCCCCCTACGCGCTGCAGTTGCAAGGCACCAAACCAGGGTGCACCAACAACATGTGCTACCCACTAGCGCTCCAGACCCACCAACACGGGCCCCGCCCCTTGCTGCACACGGTCCTGCGCGCACCAAGCCCAGGACGGGCCCCACACCTACTCCACATGCGTTGTTTGATTCGGTCGCAACAATTTCAGGCACCCTGCCAGCAGCAGAATCAATCCTGATACCGACATAAGGCATTTTTGGGGGCACTACAAGACCTTCATGTAGCGCCCCTACCACAGCCTCGAGTGTCAGCTGCCCATCACCAAGAAGTCGAACCTCATATTGGACCTCCATCGGGTGTTGCAGGTCCCAAAGAAATTTTCACGACAGTTCAAGTTCCACCGGCCCGACATTAGGACAATTCAGACTCTGGGGGCGACCATGCCGAACCACCCAAGCGACAGCCTATGATAGAACATATCTAGGGTGCCACTGTTGCCCATGTCTCTCCAAACAAAGTTGTCATACATGCTCTCCAACTGTGGGCTACCCAAGCTATGACCGAAACCCCTGAGGGCAATACCACTGCCACGGAACCTGCTAGGGGTGACACCGCTATCCGCACATCATTAGGAGCTACTGCTCGTACCTCGCCAACTAGGATTATTATGGAAATAAAATCAAGGGAAGGGGTCAACAGCCCAAATTACGACGTTTATCATACCTGTTCAATTTCAGGCATGCATGAGATACAGCTGTCGATGCCAAATGAAAATTGATAGTTCATTTATAATACAACGAACGAGCATTCGAGGACACTATTGTTTCAAAACATGTCACATTACATCTATCCATTCCACCCAGATGACACGCTCCATCCAAGAACTCGAGGTCAAGTCCTTTCCAAGCAGGGGAGACTGATGCGGCAGCATTGTAGCAACCATCACCCGGCGTGGGGATCTTTTAAGCCTTTAATTCTCTGCTTAATTATTGTTTTTCCCTCAAGCTTGGGATATTTTTAAGACAAATTAGGATATCAAGAGTTCATTGTACTCAACTTTTTCCATATTAATAAAATTCAACTTTTTCATTGTACTAGTGTTCTACCCGAGTTCCTTGCATAAGGGCTCACTTCATCCCGCTGCGCTACATCACCGTCGTTATAAATTAATGGCTCCTTAGTCGTTCTTGTGGAAGTAATACCATGAGAAGCGGCAACCTCCCACGACACTATAGAAGTTGTCCAACCAAGTTCAAGTATTTTCCGGCACCACAATATTTATTTCCAATTTGAAGAGAAAACCACAACAAAAATGTTAGGGGCAGGAGCATAAAAATTTGAAGTGATCTGAGAGCAGAACAAATAATAAAGATAAGAAACAAATCTTAAGATAAAAAACCCAATCTTTATTAAAGAAAAATTTTGAACAAAGAGACATGAGTTCACTTCCCACTATCCAGGGACCTGCCCCAAGAAGGAGACCCCATCCCACTTCCCTCGGGTCCTTTTGAAGTAAACATTTCAGCACGATTTGTCTTGGCCGGGTAATGGATTTTGAGCCCCATCAGCATCACTTCTCCTTGCTGGAAAACTTGACTCTAAAACAAAAAATGTGAAAGCTGTGAAAGCGAACATGTCCTCCAAATATCTTCATCAACAATCCCGAATTGTCTTGGATTAGGTGTTGGGTGATATGGTTTCAATGTTTAGAAACTGTTCATGAGGCCGACACTCTTTCCACGATCCAAGTGTCCCCCTCGAGTTCCATTTTGGGAGGAAGAGTAGCATTCATGGGATGTTGTCCTGGCACTCATTTCAGAGGTGAGACATGAAATACTGGGCATACATGAGATGCCGAAAGCAGCTGTAGCCATTAAGCCAACAAACCAATCTTCTCCATAATATCTGGCAGACTGTTTAGGATGAACTCATTGAAAGATGAATAGATGGCAGTGCGAGCATTATTTTAAATAAACTCACTCGCCCACATGAAAACTGACATCCCACGCCTATGCTTGGAAACCACCTCTGATAGACAATAGAGCTGAGAGGTAAGATTTCCTTTCACGGAATCCATAATCATAGTGGAACAGCAGAATGAAAAGAAGAAATAAAATCACTAGGACTAGAGAGAATTCTCTCATCCAGGCCTTGGCACAAAAGCCGACTAGCAACTAACCAGCACCCCTCACAAACTGAGAAAACAGAATTTATACAGTAAGTTTCCCAAACTAACTTATGCAAATGCATGAAATAAATGTTGATGACAAAACACTGTGTTAAGTAGACATCGAACACAGGATCAACTGTGTTGGGTAAACGCTGCGTTGAGCATCTAACACAAGAGCAACCAGGGCGATGCATGGAGTAGCAATTAACAAACTATTTCCCTTTCCCTTTCCCCTTCAGTAACAATTGTCTCAGGTTTTTGCTGAGGCAGCCCAACCCCTATATTAAGGATCCCGTTCCTCTTTCATCATACCTTGAGCATGGAAAAGTTAAAATTTGAGTTGGCATAAAGCTTCATCTCAATTTGTGAACTCAAAAGTGACTGCCTCAACTCAAATCTCTCCAGGAATAAACTGCAAAATCGTCAGGAGTTTCCGGCCATAAACCACTTTGAAGAGAGAAGTTCCCATGGAACTGTGATAGGTATAATTATGCCAAAACTTTGCCCACGAAATCTAAAAAGATCAGTCTAAGTGGTTGTTCAGCAGCAAAAGTACGTCACCAAGCACTGATTGTGTTCCCTGCAATGTAAAGAGCTTTTTCCATAATGAAATCATAAAAGGGGGTCATGATCCCTGATAGGAGTGCTGAAGTCAGCATGCCAGCAGAATGCTCTCGGCGGCCTCCTGTGTTATATACTTACCATAGTTGGGGTAGTAGTAATATGTGTAGGGAGCGGGAGGCTTAATGACTCCAGGAAAAAACTTGTAATTAGTATTGTTTTGTTGTGGGGAAGAGTATAAGTAGGAGTTAGACTAGCCATAAGGCCAGTCGGCTGGGGAATCGCGGTCAGGCTTGCACGCTTAAGACCTGGAAGAGTCCAGAGACTTCCGGGAAGAGTTCTAAAAGGTTAGATGTTCTGCTTCTAGTTCACAATATTGTAGAAATTCCTCCATATTCAATAGAAATCTACCTATACTTATTGATATTCCTATCAACTTGGTGCTTTCATTGAGAGTATTCTAGAGAGAGGAATTAAGAAATATTTTGTCAGTGGTTTGGAGCGAGGAAGACTGGACGTGGAAGCTTATGTCCACACGAATGGAGACTAGAATGGCGGCAGTGGAAACTTCAGTTACAGAGCTAAAAACGGGAATGCAGTCGCTTACAGCAGCCATAGATCGGCTCGTGAAAGGTCAAGAAGAAAATGTGGCTTGGAATTCCAGCAAAAAAAAGTCCGAAATAGAAGGAGATGAAGAGAGTGGGATGCAATTGGATGGAGAAGGAAGTGAACACCAAACTAAAATTCAAGACGATGGACAGAAATGGAACGACTCCAGTTGGCACGAGCTACGAGGTCTTACTCAACATGTCACTATGCCGACATTTTTTGGCAATGATCCGGTAAACTGGATTACATGAGCAGAGACCTATTTTTCTATTCATCGCACTCACGAAGAGATGAAGGTACCTTTAGCTCAGCCGACTCTCGCGGCTATGTCGGAGTGTATCGTTTATATCCCTGAGTTGCTGGTCCACCATGTCGAGCCTAGACATCTTCTCTTCTTCCCCAAGAGGCATATCCGGCAGATCAGACCAAATGATAGAGACCCCAACTCCAACAGCCCCCTTCGAGAGGGCTACTTTGTATTAAAAAGGTAAAGTGCAGTAGAATTACAGGAGAAACGTAACAGAGGAAGAAACAACAGAAAAACAGAAAAGAGGAGGAAGGAGAATACTCGGAAGGCTCCCCAACTCTCCCGCCCAAGCTTTCCAGCCGCACCTAACAAATTTCTCTCCCCCCTCTCACTCCAGCCCTCCCTCTTTTAATAACCTCCACAGCTGTGCCAGTTGTGTTCAGCTTGTAATTCCCCCCTGTTATAATCTTTCTGACCTTTCTAGAATATTCCAGCCAGACTATCCAGCTAAGTAGTGCGTCTCCTTTATTTCCCCTCCCAGAAATATGACTTCAAGGTGGTTTTGTGGTGTTTGGGTCTCTATCAGTTGTTGATTCTGTCCAGGAGAGTGGAGCGAGAGTTTCTGCTAACAGGAATCCATAAATATTAAGATACCGGGGTAAACGTGTTCTGAACAGTAGCTCAGGACGGCAATGAAACACAGCTACTGTAGTAAAAACAGTTCTTCCAGCTGCAGAGCGAAGGGGCAATGTCCAACCAAAGTGGAAGGGGGTACGAAATCTATCCCGAGAAGAATTTGAGGAACGGAAAGCCAAAGAATTATGTTATAAATGTGGACAAAAATTTACCCGTGGCCTTAAGTGTCATGGTAAAGGATTTAAACTTATGGTGTGGGAATGTATGGATACAGATCAGGAGGAACAGGGAGAATTACCACTAGAATGTGAGTGAACTCAGGAGGGCAGTGGTGAACTATGGGAAATGGGGATGCAAGGAGCAGTTTTGTCTGGAGCAAAAAAGATACAAACTCGAAGTCCCAGGTTGATGCTTATGGAAGACAGTATAGAAAAAGTGGCGGAATTAATTCTGGTAGATAGCGGTGCAAGCCATAATTTCTTGTCCAAGCAACTTACAACACATTTTACAGCAAGTATAGTCGAGACACTGCCATTTTGTATTAGATTGGGGGATGGACATCGTGTTGTTTCCAAAGGAATTTGCAGGGAATTGAGGGTTCTAATTGGTGAGGTTGAGTTCAAAGTTGATGCATACATTTTTGACGCAACGGGACCGGATTTAGTTCTTGGAATATCATGGCTTGAAACTTTAGGATCAGTTACTACGCACTGGAAAAATATGACGATGAGTTTTGAATGGAGAGGAAAAGGAGTCACGTTACAAGGGATACAACAACTTCAGCACAGTCCGAGGGCATTGCAGGAATATTCAGGTGGAGGACGTTGTCGGGTGCAGGATTTACTTTGGGCAGCAGAAACAGAAATAGATGAGGAGTTTCAGAAATTAGCTCCAGAACAACAAAACCAACTTGATGGACTGTTAAGACAGTTTAATACCATTTTTGAGACACCTCAAACTTTACCACCGAAACGAGAAACAGATCATGCAATCAACCTGAAATTCGGGGTGGATCTGGTTAATGTTAAGCCTTACAAGCATGCCTATCAGATGAAAAATGAAACTGAAAAACAGGTTACAGAATTATTGGCACAGGGGTTTATAAGACACAGTAACAGTCCTTTTTCAAGTCTGATTATCCTTGTTACCAAGAAGGATGGTGGTTGGAGGATGTGTGTTGATTACCGGGCTTTAAATAAGCTCACAATACCTGATAGATACCCTAGCTTATGGATGAATTATGAAGGGAAAAATATTTTACAAAGGTTGATTTGAAATCCGATTTCCATCAGATAAGAATGAAAGAACAGGATATTGAGAAAACAGCCTTCAACACTCATGGGGGGCATTACGAGTATCTCGCAATGCCATTTGGTTTAATGAACGCCCCTGCAACTTTTCAAGCTACCATGAATTCGGTTTTTCAACCTTTGCTGCGAAAAATGGTGCTCGTTTTCTTTGACGACATATTGATCTACAGCAGGCGCTAGGAAGGACACATGGAAGCTCTTCGGCAGGTATTACAAACAATAAAGAACAATGTGTTGTTTGCAAATCAGAAGAAATGCTCCTTGTTGGATTGGTGTTGCCCGATCCAGTTGGGCCGAATACTTGCGGCCCGCAACTGTCGCGGGTCGAGCTCCGCGGTGAGCTCGTTGGGGGTTGTAGGGGGCAACGCGCCCCTGCTCCGGGGGTCGAAGGCCCCGACCCAATTTTTTTCGGCACTGTAGCAATGCTGACCACTGTAGCGGAGCTGACCGACCGACACCGACAGGCACTGTAGCGGTGCGGACTTCGGGGTCAACTTTACTGTAGCGCTTTTGACAAAGTCAGCCGTCGTTCACTGTAGCGACGCGGACCACTTTTCGAACAGTGATCGTCTTCTCCATTGTTTTATAGCCCATTTTCAGGCTAGGGTTTCTACTGAAATCCTCTGTAATTTCGTGCTCCCGAATCATAGTGAAATTCTGCCTCTCCCGTGGACGTAGGGATTTTTCCCGAACCACGTAAATCGTTGTGTCCCTTGTTTTCTTTCTTTTTCCGTTTTTTCTCGTTTCTGTCATTGTGTCTCCCGGCGATTCCGCAACACTCCTTTGGTAGAAGAACAGTAGAATATCTGGGACATATTATTTCTGAAAAGGGGGTTTCTATGGATCCAAAGAAACTCGCGGCAGCAGTGGCAACAACCTAGAAACGTTCGGGAGGTTCGGAGATTTTTAGGTTTAACCGCAGAAAGTTTATTAAAGATTATGGGAAATTGCAGTCATTAACTGCATTGACTAAAAAGGTAAGTTTTATTTGGTCGACATCAACACATGAATCTTTTGAAACTTTGAAATCATGTATGACCACAGCTCCACTGTTGTGCATGCCTGATTTTTCAAAGGAATTTGTTGTTGAATGTGATGCTTCCGGGGCTGGTATTGGAGCAGTTTTAACACAAAAAGGTCAGCCACTTGCTTATTTTAGCAAGGCTTTATCTTATTTAAATTTAGCAAAATCTATCTACGAAAAGGAATTGATGGCTTTGATAATGTCTATTCAGCATTGGAAGCAGTACTTATTAAGAAGACGATTTGTTGTTTACACCGATCATCAGAGTCTTAAACAAATGCTCAGTTAGCGTATGACATCCATGGATCAACAGTGTTCGAAAGCGAAACTTTTGGGATATGATTTTGTCGTGATTTACAGACCTGGAAAAGTAAATTCAGCAGCAGACGCTTTGTCTAGAGTTACCAAGGACAACGGGCACATGTTTATGGCGGTGTCTGAACCCAGTTGGGAAGATCTTCAGACCATTAAAAATGAGTTACAAAATGACAGCAAGCTTCAGGAAATAATTTCTGCTCTAAAACAGGATGCAACACCTAAACCTGATTTTGTACTACGGCATGAGTTACAATTCTATAAAAACAGATTGGTCCTACCTAAGGGATCTGTTTTAATACCAAAACTGGTGCAACATTATCATTCCTCACCAAAAGGAGGACATTTGAGATACTTGAAAACATATAAGCAGTTGGTTAATGGTGTTTTTTGGTCAGGGATGACTCGGGATATACAGAATTTTGTCCGAGAATGTGAAGTGTGTCGGCGTAATAAGTACGAAGCAATGAATCCAGCTAAATTGTTACAACAGCTTATCTGGGAGGAGGTGTCAATGGATTTTATTTATGGGTTACCCAAATCACAAGGCTTTGATGTTATATTTGTGGTTGTTGATCGATTAAGCAAATATGCACATTTTATGTTACTCAAACATCCCTACACTGCCAAAACAATTGGTGAGGTATTTGTTAAAGAAGTTGTCCGGTTACATGGTATTCCCAGTGTCATTATCAGCGATAGGGATCCACTTTTTACCAACCAGTTTTGGCAAGAGCTTTTTCGTTTACAAGGGACTACATTAAAAATGAGTCCATCCTATCACCCACAGAGTGATGGTCAAACTGAAGTTGTAAACCGGTGTTTAGAAGTGTATCTACGATGCTTTTTTTCAGATCATCTAAAACAATGGGTTATTTGGCTTCCATGGACCGAATTTCATTATAATACTTCCTTCCTTCAACGGGACAAACACCTTTTTGAAACGGTTTATGGAAGAAAACCTCCACATGTTTTGCATTATACCAAAGGGTTCAACACTAATTGATCAAGATGAAACTTTGAAACAACTTCAGCTTAATCTCCATCAGGCTCAGCAGGAAATGTTAAAATTTGCCAACAAACGTCGCCGGGAAATTTCATTTACAGAGGGAAATTTGGTTTGGGTTAAATTGCGGCCAAATAAACCAGGAGGCAATTCTAAAGTCAAGCAGAAATTAGCAGCACGATATTATGGACCATTTGTTGTCCTAAAAAAAACGGTTCAGTGGCTTATCGACTTCAGCTACCTGCAAACAGTAAAGTTCACCCAGTTTTCCATGTTTCCCAGCTAAAAGTGGCTATTGGACAACATGGTGTTGAAGCCTCTCTGTCAGAGAAGTTCCTTGCTGAAGATGTTTATCCTGTAGCAGTGTTAGCTCAAAAGGTACAAAACCGAGTCTTGATGTGGCTAGTCCGGTGAAATGTTCTCAAGGCTCAATTTTTTAATTCCCACCTTGAGGAGAAGGTGAAATCTCAAGGGGCGGCAATGATAGGAGTGCTCAAGTCAGCATGCCATCAGAATGCTCTCGGCGGCCTCCTGTGTTATATACTTACCATAGGAGGGGTAGTAGTAACATGTGTAGGGAGCAGGAGGCTTAATGACTCCAGGGGTAAACTTGTAATTAGTATAGTTTTGTTGTGGGTGAAAGTATAAGTAGGAGTTAGACTGGCCATAAGGCCAGTCAGCTGGGGAATCACGGTCAGGCTTGCGCACCTAAGGCCAGGAAGAGTCCAGAGACTTCCAGGAAAAGTTTTGAAAGGTTAGATGTTCTGCTTCTAGTTCACAGTAAATTCCTCCATATTCAATAGAAATCGACCTATACTTCTTGATATTCCTATCAATCCCTAAGGAGAGTTTTGGGCGTATCAAGGAGCTTAAATAAATTCTCAATAAGATTCACTTGCATTGTGATGGCCAGAGCGTCTTACACATTGCAAGGAATCTGGTCTTTCATTCCAAGACAAAACATATATAAATGCAATTTCACTCCGTTCAAGAAGCGGTGAAAAAATTAAGTCAATATGCAGAAAATTCAGACTAGATAGGCATGAGAAACAGGCGGGTCAGATCAAAACGGACCAGGCCTAAATGGGCCAGGCACGTACGGAGCCTGGGCCTAATTTGGCTCTACTTGCTTTGGCTCGCTTATCAAACAAACCAAAATTTACAAGTTCGGACTATAACAACCTTGTTCTTTATTACACACTTAAACTTGATTTATTACAGACTTCACTTGATACAACATAGAAGATCGAGAGATCTAGTGTCTTTGGGGCTTAGGATCATTACATAACAACTTAAAACATAGAACGCAACATCTTATTGAAAACTTCTTTTACATGACCATTACATTTCCTCGTACTTAGCATTGCATAGGATAACCTGAGGACATGAATAAGAAAAGAGTGAGCTATAAAACCCAGTAAGAGAATAAACATGGAATAACATAAGAAATACAATACATGTTAGACAATAGACATATCAATGAAGCATAAAAAAAACATGAACATAAAGGCTTGATAAAGCATGATAATCATAACATGGAAATGTGGCAACAACACTTAACATGAAATTAGCATGAGCCAAGGCTCATTACACATGGAGCATGAGTAAATCCTCATTGCACATGAAGTACGAGTAAACCCTCGTTGCACTTGAATTAGCATGAGTCAACACTCATTGCACATGAGTATATCATGATACTATACTTTACCAAATGCATTAGAGCGCTATCAGGGCGCACCCTTCTTAAACATTTCATTTCATGCATAAGTATGCCACATGGATCATTCAACATGGAATCAATCATCATCATTTATTCCACGATAAAGGGATGTGGAATACATACATAAAGCTTTATAATCAATAAATAAATGTGCATAAAGGTGAATACCTTTAATGGAGAAATTGGCATGGTATTCACTACACAATGACATTGGCTTGGAAAATCGTAGTGCAATTTCGGCAACATAACAACGTGAAATAAGAACTCATAAAAAAATGGTTGATGAGAGAGAAATGGGTGTCTCGTCATATTTACATGAAATGGACAGTAAGGGGGTCATATAGATACATGTCCCAACAAACGTAATGGAATTTAGATGCATAATACAAAAAAATTACTTGGATGTAAAAGAGGAGAGAAATCGCTCACGGAATTTCGGCATAGTAACGGGTGTACATGAGAGGCATTAATGAGAGAGAAATGAGTCTCCTATCATCCAAACATAAAGAGGACAGTATGGGGGAGTGCGAAATCATACCCCAACATTTGTAATTGAAAACAAAATGGCATAACAACTTAAAGAAAATTGGACAAAATGAGAAAGGAAGAAATCTCTTACTTGGAAGTGTGATTTCAAAAGCTTGGGAGGGGCTTGAGAGAGGCTTCTTGGGAGATGGGCGCCTTGGGAGGATTTTAGAGAGAGGAGGGAAGAGATTGGACGAACTCCAAAGGCTTTGAGTGAAGAGGAAAAGGGAGCTTGGGTGGGTTTATATAAGAAATGAGAGGAAATTCTTTATTATTTAGATTTGGGACACCACACATTAAACTAATCAAAACCACAAACCAACCCATGGTTTTTGCCCGTGTTTTTTGCTAAAGGGGAGTGAAAAACAATATTTTATAAGGTCAATGGCCAAACTTCTTAAAATAATAGGGTTGCTTATGTGAAGGTGAGTCACACTCTCAAGGAAAACAATTTAAAAAGACAAAATAATTTATAAGCCTTGAAGAGTCCACTAAATCTTTGTAAAATAAATCAAACAAACCCAAAATCACATTATTTTAATGGTAAAACATATATTGGCCGAACATAGTGTTTATAGTATTTTATTACATCACTAGAGTCATTGTGATATCATAAAACACATTATATATTTAAACGGTATTTAATTTTTACCCAAAAATTCGACTGTCTCAGAAAATTATGAAAAATTCACCGTTGGATAACTTCGACGTCTAGATTCCAAAAATAATATTCATTTTATCTAAATAATTTTCAAAATATGTGAATTTTTTACTTTTAAAATAAAAACCAACATTTATCGAAATTTCATGGGTTTTGACAAAAACAGCTTTCAAACCTTAATAAAAATTACAATTGCATTCATAAAATTATACGATAATTTATATTTAATAAAAATTAATTTAATAATAATAATAATATTTTATTAAAATATTATTTAATTCAAAAATTCATTAATTCATCAAAATAGATTTCTTAGTTGAATATTAACTAAAAATACTATTTGTGCTTTAAAAACTATTTACAAAATAACAATAATAAAAAGAATGTATATTCTCTATACAAGAGTAATGTACATAATCATAGTACTAGGGTCTTGTTACATAACCCCTTAAAACGCCCGCATAAGACCTTAGGGTAAGGTGCGCGATGGTGACAAACTATTGTGGTGGCTCGGATAACATTGCTCGAGTGGTAATCTCTATCAACTTCCACTTCTCTCGTAGGCGGTTCCGCTCGAGCTTAACGTATTCAAGCTCGGCTTGGGCTTGGTCAAGAGCGAAACCCAATGACGCCACCTCCTTTCCGAGCTCCGACAAATGGGTTTCATATAGGGCAAGTTTACTGGATGAGGTCGCCACTTCCTTTGTCTGAGTAAATTGGATTTGTTAAAACCCTATATTTATACTAATCATGTGATCAGTGTTCAACGGTTGTATTAGCAACGGTCACAATTCTTAACGGTATTTTAAAATTTAAAACATAGAACCAAATAAGTGCATGCATTTTACATAACCATAAGAAGACATTTAAATAGACCAAGAGGAATTTTCATTAATGAATTTTTGAGTCGTTACACGGACCATTTTCTATGTAGGTCGAGCAAGCCTGCAAGTAAGCTCACTTTTTATCAACCCAAAAAAAATTGTACTCAATAATTTAGAATTAAAAAATAAAAATTACACCAAATTATATATAAAGTTTAATTAAAAAATTGTGTTGACCAACCAAAAATGGTACTTTAGTTCTTCAAAAATTGTTAATTGCCTGATATTGGGTTAATTAACAATTGTTAAATGATACTCTACATTTAATTAAATGAAAAAATATCAACCTGAATGTAGAATCGCGGGCCGGCCCATGACCGTGTGGGCCTGACCAGATACTGGTCTGTTTTGGTTATCTTGTTTAAGTACATTTTTAAAACGAGCAAAAATTTGCAAGCTCAACCCGCATCTAATATGCAGATTTATCAACGAAGCCCTGGACCATTTTAGAATGTCTAACACCATGGACAACCTAGAAGATATTCTTGCTAAGTCAATTGATGTTGATAAATTAATATCATGCAGATTCTCAAGTGTCTTCAGCAACATGACAAAATATAAAGGATGTATGCAAACATGATTAATTCTCAATCAAAATCTCCAGGTAGGAGATTCGTTGGCAGGAGCCATACAGGGTATTACGAACATAAGAACAGGGGAGAAATATGTTACACTGAAGGCAATGCCATCTTCCACCTACCAGCGGAAATCGCGGGAGCAACGCAGGGCAATGGGGGGCACTTATAAATTGAGCTCCCACTCCCTGATCTATCGTCAACATTCACAGCTTCATATCAATTGTATATTCATTTGGATGTCTTGCGATATATTTTCTATTTTATTCAAGGGCTATATTTTGTAAAGTTTTTAGTTATAATATTGAGAAGATGTATATACCCAAATTTCTTCATTATAAAATCCTTCAACTTTTATCAGTGGTTTTTTATCCCTGGTTATTTTTCAGGAGATTTCTATTAGAAATGAATGGAAATATCTAAGTCAAGGGGGAGCGTCAGGTGGCCAGCGGTTAAGAAATCGTTGTCACATATTCACATGTTTGGACATTCTGTAATTATTATTTTTTTTAAAATGTATTGGAAATTTAAAATAAAACCCCATTTATTGCCTATAAATAAGAAGGAACCCCTCCCCCTCATTTAAGAACACTCTTTTCCCTCTCAAAGTACCAAACCTCTTCGCAGTTTCTCCACACCTCCTCTGAAGTTGAAAGTCTGCATTTGTCTAGTGATGCAATTGGTAATTACATTGGATACCGTAGAGGGGAAGACTTTTCTCAATGACACAGCGTGAATTCTTTGATGTGGGGATTATTTATTTATATTCTCTTATTATCACTTTTATACTTCCTTTAAACCTACTGCACTGGGAGTTTATTGTAATACGTATGCATATTGCTAAATTAAGTCAAGTTTATTGAGAAGACTCTGATATATTTCGTATAGATTGGTCACCATTTCCTCAACTGTAGTTATACAGAACAGGAATAAGGACCCCGCTGTAATACAGTGGTCAGCAGTTCCTCTGCTATATTTCATAGACCAGAAAGAGACCCTACTATATCGGTTGTTAAATTATTATATCTATTTTATTTTTATTTTTATTTTTATTTATTTATTTATATAATTTTACACCATCCCACGAATTCAGCACTCACACAACCCAACGCATGTTACGGGCTTTGAGGATTAATTAATCAAGAAAACAAACGATCCATTCACCACAAAACCAATTAGTTTGAACACGATATTCCGCTGCTCAGAAGAATAAGAAGAGAGTGGAGGAGAAGAACCATCGAAAACGCCAATTTCCATTTGTATCGGATATTTAGGCAATCCAGTGGCTAGACAAAGCTTACCCCTGAGGTACTCCAGAAGGGTCAGGTGTGCCAATCCATCGGGAAGCACCCGCCGAGCGCCGTTGACGTAAAGGACCGCTTCCTCGGAGCAGCCTCCGATCAGCTCGAAATCGTCTTCGTTCCGCAACGACCCCATCAATCTACGATGAAGGCCCGAGTTAAAACTCGGCCGGCGCTGCTCTGACGAGCAGAAGGAGCTTCAGGCGATTTTGTACCATCTACCCACCCATGTAGATATCAAATGACGCATATATAATTATTTTTGTATTATTTTTTAAATTGATTTTATTTGTAAAAAAAAATCAATTTCTAAGAATATCACATAAAAACCAAAAAAAACAAAATACCATTTAGTGTTATGAAACATTAATGTGTGGATATCATAACGATGATAATGATGATGACTTCCTTGTTCTCAGTACAACCCTTCACATGGTCCAATCTTTCATATTTTCCAACTTTTGAAATCTCACTCATTGGATTGGATATTATAAGGATTAATCTCAAATGTTGGATCAAATCTCATTAACTATATATGTATGTCTATTTGTTAATGAAACAGATGAATTTTTGGGCTCTGCGTTGTGTTTCATTAGTTTCTTATTTTTCTCTTATATTTGTATTTCTATTTGTCATCATCATCATATGAATATTTGGTGCACGTTTCGTCAACGATACGCATCGCCTACAATCGATCATTTATTCCTGGTTTCAAAATTCCCTACGATTTCAGTCGGTGTTTGATCAATTTCACAATACGTTATCAGTGTGATCGTCTTCTTCGCATTGTGAATCGTGACGATGTTGTTATCAACGTAAGATAATTCTTGAATAAAAAAGGTATGTCATATGTTTCACTAAACATTATTCTTTTGACATACACTTTTGCTTATGTATCGGCCCCACTCATTTGAAGAGTTGCATCAAAAGACAGGTATTTTTTTCTATGTAAGATATTGTTACATTTATATTTTCTTCTTGATAAATTTGAAAATAATATATGATTTTCTTAATCTTTTGTTGTGAGAAAAAACATTAAGTTCCTGAAGAGTTATAATGACTCACAACGGTCAAAATTCAAGTTCATTCCTTGAAATGAATGTGACTGGTTAACAACTGATGTAGTTAATGTCATGATAAATATCATTCATCAAATAAAAGAACGAAACAATGTCACCTGAAGTGGTTGAATGACGAACATCGTGTACTTGTACGTCAAAGTGTTAAAGTAAATTTTACTAATCACGTCATTAAAATGATTGTGACATGATAAAATTCAACATCTCGTATCCTTCTGTACACCCTAAATGTGTCAAACTTGATTATGATGTTTAAATAATCACGAAAGGTATGATATTTATTTTACTAATACACATTGATGAAAATGGTGAATTTAATATTAATGTTATTGTCTTCAAAACATTATAAAACCTGAAAAAATAATTTTATTTTGTTCCCTAGAGTGAATGGGAATATCTATTGAAAAATATTTATTTTATTCCCTGAAGTGAATGCAAATATACATTATTTTGTTTTAAATCAAATTTGAAGTGAATATGATGTTTAGTGGATGATCATTGTGCTTATAACAAATAATAGTAAAATAACCAAAAAAGGTGGTTTGATGACAAGAAACATTTAAAGAGCACAATGAATTTTAATAATGAATATAAATAATGCATCTCTTAAGGGTGATATAAAAATAGTGTCTTTTGACTTTATATTAAAAGATACCTTTGTTTATCAATTACTGTTCTTGTAGTGGCAATATCGAATAAAGACATTATCATTTTTCACGTGCTTATGGATTATTAATATAATATCATGTAATTCATTTGGTATTATTCCCTAAAGTGGATATTATTCATCTTATAGTTCATAGACGAGATAACAAAATTACATAACCATTATAATTTGATATATTCTATGAAAATGATTTTACCACCTGAAGTGGTTAAACAATGGTCATCTTGATAAATAAAATTAGTAATCAATTCATTCCTTGATGTGAATATAATTACATTATTTCATTCTTTGAAGAGGATGAAATTATTCATAAAAAAATTGATATGATGTGTGCTACTCATACTTAGAAATTTATCATGAATATTTGATAGTTGATGAATTTTGGTCAAATGATTTCTCTTTCATTTGGTAAAGTGAATATTGTTTATGAATTATAATTGTTGATGGTGATGAGGTTTGTGTTGTGAATTAAGAAGATTATTCCACATTGGTTCTTGTTACCACATTCATCAACTTCAAAATATGTCGGGGCTCCGCTCCCAAGTAGATGTATTGCAAAATAAAATTTGAGCCAGAAGTTCCAAAATAGAAAAGAATCCACTTAGCTATGGGTCTAACCCGTTATGATTATATTATGAATTCATCAACTGCCAAAAGTGGAAATTATAATGACAAATATGAGTATGCGCAATGGAAGATCCTAAAAATATTATGTATATATCTTTAAGCAAAATATTTATAAATATTATTTTGGTTAAATGATTCAAAATAACTCATATATGAGTTAATATATTCACATGTAAGTACATTTATCGATAGAGAAAATCAATTAACGGCTCCAGAAGAGTGAATATATTTCTATATGGTAGTATAAATTCTTAATGTTGTGTTATATCTGAAGTCGCGATTAGATATATCAATGATATTCTTGGAAATGAATATCAAATGGAGACATTGGATAAAATCAGTACCTCAATATGTAACAAGCATTCATAAAAAGTGATTATAAATAATTTTTTATGTATAATTGAATTAATAATGGCAAAAAATAAGTTTATTGGTCCTAACACTTTAAATATATGACATGATGGATTAGTTCATCCATAATCAATTATAACGAAATATATTGATTCAAGTATACACGATCATCAATTTTTTGATAATACAATAGACATCCATCATGGGAGAATGATGAGTTTATTTAATGGTTGTATGTATACTAAATTCTCAAAGAATTCATTCTCATTATGCTATTATGAATGCCCCTTGTATAATAATTTACCACGAGTTACCGATTATTAAGGTACCTTTCATTGAGGCAGATTATTTATATCATTAGAATCTATTTTGGAAATGAATTTCCTATATATTTACAAAGAACAAATTATGAAGTATATATGGGTGGGCCCACCAACCATGCGATCCATTTAAATACTATATGAAAGATTCATTTACTAAATAGTCGTGTGAGTTGCTAGTTTCTAGTGAGTATACATTGCATGTCATGCATGTTGATTAAAATAAATATTGAGCATCACATACTTTATACAAAATGGGTCTACAGAACTATTGACATGATGTTTACAACACTTACATGAATGTAAAGTGTTAAAAATCAATAGTCTAGTTATACACACTATAAGTGCAATTGAACCGATTATATAAAATCGTTTTTCATCATGAGTAGAAAGAAATAAATGTATTTTCCTTTGAAGAAGAAAATGAACATATCAACAACATTATATCTTTTTAGATATTGTCCTTGATGTGACACTGGCATAAGAAAAATCATGAGATCTCATTCAATGTTGTTGATAATATATTTGAATTTTTAAATTATTTGAAAACTTACTGATGATAATGGGTTTTGATAGATGTCAACATCACTATAATTGTTCAGAAGTATTAAAGGAACCTATGATATGTTCAACATATAGAGTTTTGGGTTTATTATCCAAATTACTGAATATTGAATACCGATAAGATTATTATAAGAAATATTTTTCCTTTTATATTTGGATATTTACATGTGTTTGGATTATTTACAATTAATTTTGTCATTGTTTGTTGATTATAACATCTATAGAGTTTTGGATTTATTATCCAAACTACCGACTATTGAATACCGATAAGATTATTATAAGAAATATTTTTCCTTATATATTTGGATATTTACATATGTTTGGATTATTTCCAATTAACGTTGTTATTGTTTGTTGATTATAACATCTATATATAAATCCATGATGGGTCCAAAATGATCGAATCATATTTTATGTATCAATCTTAAGATATATTTGTACAAGGAAGAGTGTTCAATTTAATTTATCATCCCATGGTTTGTATGAATCGTTGTATACATTATATTATTAATATGTTTTGAAAAACATCAAAACTCTCAAAGAGTTTTCTGAAAAAAATGAATTATTTGATCATGAAATTACAAAGAATATCCATGTATCATAAATTAATCATACGGAAGATGAAATCATAAATTTTGGGATGATTTAACATATTCATGAAAGTACCCTTAAACATTAAATCTCTTGCTTCCAAGAGTGATATATTTCATACATGAGGGGTTGATAAAGTATTTAATTATCCCAGAAGGATTAAATATAAATGCACATTTTATTTATCCCTGAAGGATATACATGTACATGTGCATATATACCTTTCAAATAACAAGAAATCATATTATGATGCATGGTGATATTCTTCCCTATTCAGTGAAATCTAAAGTATATAAATTATTATCATTTAAAAATTCAAAACTAAATATTTTGGTTATGAATTGATCATGGAAATTTTATGAGTTAAACAATGTGATGATGAGTATTATGAGAGGGTGGTGTAAATGTTTTACTCTTTTTCCCTTAGTCATGTTTTTTCCATTGTGTTTTCTTGATAGGGTTTTTAACGAGGCAATGCTATGGGGACTTGATGTTATTGTATTATTTTTTCCTTAATAAAGGGTTTTCCTCTTAAGGATTTTTCCTTGATGAGATTTTTAATAAGGCAATCATACATTATAACAGATATCCAAGGGATTTATAAATTGTTATGAATATCTATAGTTAATGAAAACTATTATCCTTCCCCATGAGTTATAGTTTTCAATGAGACCATTCATTATTACCTATGTTCATCCTCCCATGTCTCGAAAACATAATTAAATAACAATATTAATTGATGTCCTCAAGATAAAATTAAATGATATAATTAGGGGGGTTGGAAACGCTACACTCTTTTTCCCTTCATCAGATTTTTTCTCACTGGATTTTCTTGGTAAAGTTTTTAATGAGGCAACATGACATGGAATTCAATTACTTTGGCTTCACTTATTTTTCCTATGCATTTTTTAATTAAATATTATAAAATATTCTATGAAATTTTGACATCCAAGGGGGGTGTTATGAAATATTAATGTGTGGATGTCATAATGGTGATAATAATGATGACTCATGTTCCCAATACTACCCTTCACATGGATCAACCTTCCATATTATCCAACCTTTGGAATTCTAGCCATTGAATTAGATATTATAGGGATTAATCTCAACCGTTGGAACAAACCCATGTACTCTATATATATGGCTATGTGTTAATAAAATGGGTGAACTCTTGAGCTCTATATTATGTTCCCTCTGAAGGTTTCAGGAGCAATGAAAATTCCTGGTGGGTGGATAAACATTAAGGTTTTTGTCAGATTTGATGGATCATTCACTAATTTTGCAAGATGTAGACATCATGACCAATGAAAATTTTCCATCAAATATTGACATAGAAAGCCTGAAACCCAAAGAGGATCTTTTTCGTGTTAAAATTTTAATTAATTTAAATTAGATCTAGAGAAAGAATACCCCATATTAGGATCTTTCTTCGATGATGTTGTTAATCATCAGAAAAAACCCTTTACGGATTACCTTCATTGGGTTTATAGGATCAAAGTGTAGAATCCCTCTAGCAGTGATCCACATGTGTTCCTTTGATATTCAGATGACACCAATGGATTTTCAGGTGCTAGCACAATAGATCAATCATCTTGTTTCATTTGTTTTGATTGCTTAAAGGTCCTTAAAGCTTGAAGGAGTTATTCTAATTCTTGAGATCAGAGGATGAATCTAAAGATAAGTCCATTGTGTGCAACAATTCTCAATTCTCGATTAACCTTACACAATAGATATAAAAATCTATTTATAGAGTTATTATTTAGGTTAGAATATTACTTAATTTTACAATGACCCTTAAATAATATGATAAAACTTATCTTACCCAGTGCCATATAATAATAATATTATTATTATTTTACGACATGCGCTAATTGGAACAATGATAAATATTATTTTACTGGCTTGCAAATTAATATTTATCACCTGACAAGATCTCGGTCCTCTCATTCTACTTAACATTTATCAAATACCCAAATAAATATTTAGTAAATATATATTTATAAATAAATATTCTATTCACAACTTGATGAATAAATATTTATTAAATATTCAATAAATAAAATAAATATTTTATTCACAACATGGGAAAAAATTATTTAGTTTATGCGATCAATAAAACTTGAATACATTTATTCCCTATTCATGAAAATAATATTTTTTCCAATAATTAAATTCAAATAGAATTTAATCGAGATCAACAGAAACACTTAGTGTGTTACCCAGTAGGATTCTTTCTCATTAGAATTAGGCGGACTTGTATAAAGTCCAAGATTATTATATAGAAATGGGTCAAGATACCCAAGAGAAAGAAGTTAATGTTGTAATGTTGACAACCACATATGAGCACTCATTGTGTAATATAATCCATTTGTCAAAATATCTCATCAAACAAGTTGTGCATCTATGTCATCAACCTATATGTTTAAAACGTCTTTCTATGATTATCTGAAATAAACACATCGTTACACAAATGAATATGAAATTTAATTCAACAGTTCCATTTCAATAAAATGGATGAGAGATAAACTTCCATAAATATGGAAGGAAAAAATTCTTCCACTACTTATCCATTAATGACATGTCATTCATGACAGACCAAACATACCCTACTTCCCAAAAACATATGGCGTTACAGTTTTGGTTAGTAAATCTAAGCGTGAAATTCATGACATACATTAATGATAATCTTAAAGTCTAAAGACCACTATAAACACTCATAGATAGGAATATCTGATGACATAAAATTCCTATTGGCAGGTCTGTTCTCATAATCTCTCATCCTGATGATCGCCAAGTACAAACTTCATGAGATAAAGTATCATCCGCTTATGAGTACTCTCACATGACAGTTAATATACTATGTTCCCCATCATATAATGTTATCTAACTGTAGAACTAGGTTTAATAATACCATCATGGAATTTCAAGGTTCTCATTATAGTTGGAAATTGCCATGCCCTTTTCAATGTGATAGATACTCTATGACATTATTACATCAAAGTCATACAGAATAATAAAAAATATGTAATAATATGTTTTATTAATATTTAAATATTCCAATATACATTTAATTTAAAGTACAAGCAGTTGGTTCTAGAACACCAACTCAAATAGACTCCCACTTCAACTAGAGTCAACTGCCTATGACTTTTAGTCCGCTAGACCTCACATGATGATCATGTTTCTGCTAAGTTAATACTTTAATCAAGGGGTCCACCACATTATCTTCCATGGATATTATGCTCATTGAAATTTCACCTCTTGGAGAAAAATACCTTAAGAGATGGTACTTCTGAAGTATGTGCTTCTCCTATTGATGTGACCTTGGACCATTTTCAATAAACATTTTTTTAGTATTATCACAACAGTGTGATAGGTTCTTTACTACTAGGTACCATGTCAAACTCTTGGAAAAAGTTACATATCCAAACTATTTCTTTAGCTATACATCATAATTTGCAATATACTTATATTTTTCTATGGAATCTGCAACCATGACTTTCTTTGAGATCTTCCAACTCACACCTCCATTGAGAGTGAATATGTATCCTGTATATGATTTCAAATCATTTTATTTTTTTTGGAAACTAGCATATACATATTTTATGATGTCTAGTTTCTCATCTCCTCCATATACCAGAACTATATCCATAGTATGCCTCAGATACTTAAGGATAATCTTAACTGTCATCCAATAGTAGTCAATTAGATCATCTTGATATCTTCCCACTACACTTAAGGTATATGAGACATCTATCCTAGTACATAACATGACATACATGACTGAACCAATCACATGCACGTATGAAATCCATGTCATCATTTTTCTTTTCTCATGTGTACGAGGAAACATTTTCTTAGAAAGACGAATTTCATGTTACATTGGCAACAATCCCCTCTTGGATTGTTCTATACTGAATATTTTTAGTATCTTGTCAATATATGTACCTTGAATTATACCAAGAAACCACTTAGATCTATCATGATGGATCTTGATCCCAATAATGTAATTTATTTATCTTAATTCCTTTATAGTGAGGAATTTATTTAACCAGGATTTAACAGACCATAATATTGATATCTCATTTCCATTAAGAAGTATGTCATCGACATAAACTATTAAGAAAATGAATATATTCTCACTAAACTATTTATAGAAACAAGGATCAAATTTGTTCCTTATGAAACCAAATTACATTATGGCTTCATCAAATCGAATGTTTTATAACCTGGATACTTTCTTTAATCTATAAATGGATCTTTGTAATTTGTATACCATGTTGGCATCCTTTGGAGTCACAAACCCTTCAGTTTATGTCATATAGACATCTCCCTAAAGGTTCCTGTTAAGGATGTCTATTTTTACATCAATTTTCCAAATCTCATAGTCATGGTATGCCACAATGATGAGTAGAATTCTAATCAATTTCAGCATAGCAACTAGTGAAAAGGTTTTGTCATAGTTAATGCCTTAAAATTGTTGAAACCCTTTTGTAACTATTTGTGACTTATAAGTACTAAATTTTATATCCATGTCCAGTTTCTTCTTGAATTCCCATTTACAACCAATGGGGTTTACATCCACTATATGATATATCAAAATCTATACTTGGTTTTGGTATATGGAATCCATTTCAAAATTCATAGCTTCTTTCCATTTGGAAACATCTATTCCACTTACTACATCCTTGTAGGTTACTGGATCATTATTATCAACTAATAATGATTCACCATCCTTGGTGACTAGAAAACCATATCTTTTAGGTTCTCTAACCTTTTTTGTACTCTTATGCAGTACTTGTGTATCTGGAACTTCTTCTTCCATGAGGATTTATGGAATTTGTTCCTATGCCAAATCTTGTGTACCTTGATCCTAGACTTCGTCAAAGTCTATCTTTCATCTGTTATCTATTTTAGATATGTGCTCCCTCTCAAGGAATATGAAATGTCTTTCCACTATTACCATTTTGTCTAATAGGTTGTATAGGTAATATCCCCTTATTTTATTGGGGTATCCTATAAAGGTACACTTTATGCCTCAGGGTGAATTTTTGTGGATTGGAGAGGCCTTAATTTTTTTTCACATCCCCACACATGTAAATATGACAATACTGATTTCTTTTCACTCCAAAATTGGTATATAATACCATCTGACACTTTATTTGACACTCGATTTAGTATGTATACTGTTATTTGTAACGTGTATCCCCAAAAAGATAATGAAAAATTTGTATGACTCATCATTGATCTCGTCATGTCTAACAAGGTGTGGTTCTTCCTTTCTCTTACACCATTACACTGAGGTGTATAAAAAGGATTGAGTTGAGATATAATCCCAAACTCCCATAAATAATCAATATAGTCTTGATTAAGATATTATTCACCATGCTTTGAATGGAGTTTCTTAATTTCTTACCAAGATGGTTCTTAACTTCATTCTTATATTCCTTGAATCTCTCAAAGGAACCTAACTTATAACTCATCAAGTAGACATATAAATATCTACTAAAATCATTATTTAAAGTTATGAAGTATGATTACCCACCCCTTGCATCAACTAAAAATGGTGCACACATATCAGTATGAACCAATTCAAGAATCTCTTTATACCTTTCACCTTTTCCACTAAATGGGGATTTAGTCATTTTGCCTTGTAAACATGCATGACATACACCAATTGGTTTTAGTTCAAAGGAATCTAAATATCCATCTTAGTGTAATTTAGTAAAACATTTTTAGTTTACATGACCTAGATGGTGGTGCCATAATCTGGTGTGGTATGAGTCACATGAAGTATTTTTATTATCAAATTCCATTACTTGGTTCATGTAATCCAACACATAAAGACCTTTATTTAAATTTTACTCGCCATAACAAATGTTATCCTTGTAAAATAAGCAAAATTATTCACAAACTTGAAAATAAATCCATTTGTATTAAGTTTGGATGCAGAAATAATGGTTTTGGTAATAGATGAAACATAATAACTATCTTTTAAAACCAATATCAATCTCATATTCAAAATAAGGTGGTATTCTTAAATAGCTACAACAGCAAGTCTAGATCCATTGGATACTCATAGATCAACCTTATCTTGGTCAATCTTCTTAAATCTACTTGGTTCTTATATTTGAATACACATGTGAGAACCACATGTTGTATTTAATACCCAATTTATAAAAACATATAAATTGAACTCGATAATAAACACACCTGAAGATTATCCTTACTTCTTTACTTGGGTGAAGTTTTTCTTTATATGGTCCTTCTTACCACATGTGAAACAGATAACATCTTGTTCCCTTGCTTTCCCCGTAATCTTTATTTTATCAGAAGGGAATTGTGAAGAAGATTTTAGGCTTAGAGATATTTACTTGGAATTTACTTTTATTCACCATAAGGATGAAATAATTTTCATGCTTTATGTCCTTGTCAACTTGGAAAGGTAAAGTGATAATATTTGGGAGAGACTTCTCAATGTTGTTTATATTAAAATTTATAACAAATATGGAGAAGATATAAGGGAGTGATGAAAGAATGAGATCAATTCATAATTATTTAGGTAGTTTAAACCATAGAACCTCTAGACGCTCAATGTAGCTAATGAGTTTGACTACATGAGGCCTTGTTGGAGCACCCTCTTTAAGATTACTCTAAAATAGTGTCTCATATATCTCAAATTGTCCCTATCTAGCTCTCTCCTAATATAGACCACAAATATACTAGAGCATGTTATAAACATCCATGTCTTCATGTGATTTCATGAATTAATTAGACATGGATAAAATCATTAAACACTGAACATTGACCGGATTACTCAAATATTTATTATAGAAATAGAACTCATCATCACTCACTTCCTTAGTAGCCAGATCAAGTAGTGAGGATTCTATCATGTAATATTTTTGTTCATGGCGAAACATGACCCATAGGCATCTGGACCATTACTAAAAGTTACTACCAGTAAGGTGATGGTCTTTATCCAAAATAGATCGTAGAGATAATGTGGTTGGTGAAATTTCCATTTTATTCTATAATTATAAAAGATCAAATTATTAATACTTCTCTTGATTACAATTTAAGTTGTACATAATGAATTTAATTTTATTAAGTCTCCCACTATTTTATCAAGCCCCAATAACCCTCACCATTGAACTCAAAATGTCCAGTTGCTCAAACATTCTAGTGTAAAAGATCCATATTCCCCTTCTCATAACCAAAGTGTGAGATCAGTTGATTATTTTAAGGTATTTAGGTAGGTGGGTATTTTTCAACTATGGGCTTGTAGCTCCTTAGTCCATTGAGTGGACTCCTCATTCCAGAAATCCTAACTTGGATTTCCTCAACACTTGCCTCCGGATTATATCAAGTCCAGTGTGGGTTACTCCTATTGATGTAATTTAGTTAATTCAACTCAAAAATTTCATAAGAAATCCATGATAAAATTAAGTGTCCCAACATGGGTTGGTCAAACACTTAGTTCTATGGTTTTTTAATTAAGTAATGGAAGGCCAAATCTAACATAACATTAAGTTTAGGAATTTTGTTTTATTATGCATAATTTTTTTATTATTTTATCTTTTACATGTCTTGTTAATATTAAGTGAATTTTACTTAAGTGATTAACCATGTTTTGATAAAATATTTATGCACAATCCATTTATTTTAATTCCATCTTTGTATATTAGTCTGTTTATTTATATGATCATGGTATTACATCCATAGAATAAATAATGCATAAGATATAAATAAATAAATAAATAAATGACCCAATCATGATCTTATCTAATAGTTGATTTATTGAGAAGACAATAAATCTACTTATAACCTAGCATAAAACTCATTGTGCCCGTCTTGGCACGAATTGTAGCATTCCACCTGTCCACTTATGTATCACCTAGGTTGGTATTGTCTCGGTTTCATCTTGAACCACCTCCGCATGCCATGGTATACTCCTTTTATTACATGTATTTATAACCCACATATAGGTGAGGGGAACCAAATTATTGGTTTAGTGGAATTACATAAATTAACCTTAGACATGTAGGTCCTACATCATAAAGGAGGGAGGGATGGCACATATACCATTATATCTAATTTAATAATTAATCATTTAAAAACCATGAAATAAACTAAATTAAATAAAACCAACACATACATAGGTTTGTTCAAAGCTCATGAGTGGTCATACACATGCAAATAATACACAAAATTACACTGGATAACATTCATTTTAATTCATTCTTTATTATTATGATGAACATTATTGTATTAATTAATTAATTAATTCCCTTTATCTTTAATGACCATATGATGTCTCTTAGAGATAACCATCATCAATGCATTCATGGAAAATAAAACACCATGACCGATGAATATAGATAATTACAGTAAATTAATTAAGAATTTGTTAATTATTTAAAACTTTTATTACATAGTCAAACATATCTGATTTCAACAGTGTAATTAGGTTTTAGTGTTGCAATTAATTATTTTAATGTAATTTAATTTTGTACTTTATTGGGAGACTACAAAGTGCGTACTAACAATTTACATGTCATATACCCCAATTGCCATGTATCTGAGATAAAATCTCGAGGATTCAGTATATACCTTGACCAAACTACATGGATTTTACTAACCAACCACATGCCATTTGTTCCTCTTAGCGTGTGCTTGGGATAAACACTTGGGGCTTCAGAATGTATCTCATCCGGATTACACAGTGCATACTCATGAACTACACGCAGTGCGATCTACATGTTATGAGTCCATGAAACCCACTGAAGGACTCAACATGTTCTTTAGACATGGGAATTAATGTATTATACAATGTGTATCTCATCCACACACCATGTATCTCATTAATTTTCCAGTATATCAGTATAACCTGGTTATAAACCATGTATTTGACCACATAGTTTGCAAAAATTTCACCATTAAACCTTGTAGACTACACAACATGTATGCCAACTACAAACCATGTCCTAGACTATCCTAGTCAACACACAATGTAAAACAAATGCATCATGTTTTATTATTTATTGGCACATCGTGTATCCTGTGACACATCCAGGTGCAGTGCACTTAGGTACGCAATGGGTATTATGGAAACACACCGTGCAACCTAGTCTACCATCCATTATTCTTAGAACCTCCTAATGGAATATATGATCATTCTCTATTAGTTTTTAGAATTTAAGAAATTATGAATCTTGAATGATAAAAATTAAAATGTTGAAATCATGTTAAATAAAATTCATATTAAAGAACAAATAATTTGAAATGAAAGATTTAACCACTTTTGCACATATAGATCAATAATCAAATACATAATTATAAATTTAAACATGAATTCTCTGGTACCACATGAAGGTTAAAGGCATGGTAGAAATACCTAGTGGGTGGATAACCATTAAGGTTTTTTTTCAAATTTGATGGGAATTATGCAAGACGTAAACATCATGACCAATGTATTTTTTCCATCAAATATTGATATAGAAAGCCCAGAATCCAGAGAGGTTATTTTTCACATTAAGTTTACAATTAATTTAAATTAGATCTGAATAAAGAATAACTCATCTTAAGATCATTCTTTTATGATTTTGTTGATCATCTGAAAAACCTTTTCATATTATCGTTATTGTGCTTGTAGGATCCAAGTGTAGAATACCTTTAGCGGCAATCCACACATTCTCCTTTGATCTCCAAACGACATTGATGGATTATCAGGTTCTAGTGTGGTAGATTGATCATCTTGTGTTGTTCATCTTGATTGCTTCAATATCCTTTAGGCTTGAAGGAGTTCTTCTCATTCTTTAGAAGACAAGAGAAAGAGGAATCTAGATAGAAGTTCATTATGCACAACAATTCTCAATTCTTGATTAACCCTATACAGTAGACATAATAATCTATTTATAGAGTTAGGGTTTAGGTTAAAATATTATTTAATTGCACAATAACCCTTAAATAATATAATAAACCTTATCTTACCCCATGCTATATAATAATATTATTATTATTTTATGGAATGCGCTAATTGGTGCAACGATAAATATTATTTTTCCAACTTGAAAATTAATATTTTTCACTAGACATGATTTTGGTATGCTCATCCTCCTCAAAATTTATCAAATACCCAAATAAATATTTATTCATAAATAAATATTCTATAGACAATATTGTGAATAAATGTTTATTAAATATCCAATAAATAAAATAAAAATTTTATTCACAATCCAATGAATAAATATTTATTTATTTTATGCTATTAATAAAAACTTGAATCAAATTATTCATCGATCTTGAGAATAATATTTATTCCAATAATTAAATTCAAATAGGATTTAATCAAGATCAATAAAAACACTTAGTATGTGACCCTTTAGGTTTTTTTCTCATCGGCATTAGGTGGGATTGCTTAAAGTCCAAGATTATCATCTAAAAATGTGTCAAGACACCCAAGATAAAGAAGTCAATATCAAAACATCAAAAACCACACACGAGTGATCACTATGTAATATAACCCATTTTTTATAATATATCATCAAGCCTGTTAAACATTTGTGTCATCAACCTATATGCTTAATACATCTTTATTCGACTATCTGAAATAAGCACACTGTTACACCATGTCCATGAAATTTAATTTGATGATTCTATTTCAATAAAAGGTTCACGATATAAAATTCTATAAATATGGAAGGTAAAGTTTCTTTATCTACTTATCCATTAATGGAATTTCATTCACGATGAACCCAATGTGCCCTACTTCCCATGAATATACAATGTTATAATTTTGGAGTGACATGCATTAATGTTAATATTAAAGTCTAAGGACCATTACACACACTCAATATCCAATGATACATAAACATGTAGAATTCCTATTGGCGGGTTTGTTCTCATAATCTCTTATCTTGATGGTTACCAAGTGTGAAATTCATGAGATGAAGTCTCATCCACTTACAAGTACTCGCACTTGACAATCAACATACTATGTGCCCTATCATAAAATTTTATTTGACTGCAAAACTAGGTTTAAGAATACCATCATGACATTTCAAGGTTCTCATCATAGTAGAGATATTCTATTCCTTTTCAATGAGACAAATACTCTAGGACATTTTTACATTAAATTCATGCATAATAATAAACAATATATAATAAGATGTTTTATTAATATTAAAATCTTCAAATATACATGTAATCTAAAGTATAAATAGTTAGTTCTAGAACACCAACTCCAACACCCTCTGCTACGTTTTCTCTCTTATATTTGTATTTCCATTTGACATCATCATTGTCATATGGATATTTGACGCATGTTTTTTCAATGATACACATCACCTACGATCAATCATTTATTACTAATTTCAAAATTTCCCATGATTTCAATTGATGTTTGATCAATTTCACAACATTATTGCTTAAAAATAGCATAACCACTATTTAAAAAACAAAATAAATATGGAAGGGAAAAAATTAAAAAAATGTGAAATAAACAATATACCTTTTTATCAAATAAATGTGGATTATCATTCTCATGGACTATATTCTCATGGGTAATAATTATCATGATAATTCATATCCCAAACTCCATCTCATGTTATTTATCCTAGTTATTGGATCTTCCTTATATAACAAGGATTAATCTACATATTTGATCTTATGTACATGTTTTTTGTGTGTGAGAGATAATGAAATAATACTTTTGGGTCTATTATTTTATCTATCATTTGTTTTTATTTTCTTTTTTTCCTTTATCTTTAATTATAACTCATTTTCATTCATTATCACTCTCATTTTTATCATCATCTCAATTCATTTATAATTGAATACGCAGTCCTGATTTCAAAATAATCCACAATTTTGATTGGTGTCATTATCCTACTTTACAATATGTTGTTAATAAGACCATCTTCTTCACATAATATAATGTGACGACACTACCTCAATCATCGTCAGCAATGTAATATAATTATTATATGAAAAAAGGTATGTCTCATGGTTTTACAGATGTTGTTTTGGCATAGTCCTTTGCGCACACACCAAATCCACTCATTTGAAGTGTTGTATCAGTAATTGAGTCTTTTTTTATGTAATATATTATATTTATTTTTTCTATCTATTGAAAAAATTGAAAAAAATACATGAATTATTTTCTTAATATTTTTTTGTGGGAAAAATAATGAGCACCTTAATATTAGTAATGACCCAAAACCATCAAATTTAATTTTATTACCTAAAGTGAATGTGACTGGTTATTATCAAAATTGTGTAAATAATCGATGTGGTAGGTTTTAAGTTAAACACCATTCATTGAATGAAAAGTTGAAATGACACTACTGAAAATTGTTGAATGGTGAACACTGTGTATTTTTCATACATTGAAGTAAACTTCACTAATCATGTCATGAACCATGATGATGACATCGTAAAATATAACATATCCTATTTCTTTATACACACTAAAGGTGTTAGAGACCAGATTATGATGTATAAATTCTCATGATTAAGATGATATTTATTCTTCATATTTTTAATAAATATTGTCTTGTGTTTTGCATTTATTTTTTATTCTATTTCTTATAAGTAAAATATATTAAAGAAATCATATGTTCAAAAAGAACACCATAAATATATTTAATTTATATTCATCCCCCAAAGAAAATGAAAACACTAAATTGATTTTTCATGTTATTTACTTTATCAAATCATAAAACCCAATCAAATAATTTCATTATATTCCCTAAAGTGAATGGGAATGTTTATTAGAGAAATTATATTTTATTCCTAAAAGTGAATGAAAATATACATGATTTTATATTAAATCAAGTTCAGGTTGAGTATGATATTTCATGATGATATAAAAATAGTATATTTTGATATTATGTTGAAAAATATTTTCATTTATCAATTTTAGTTCCCGCAATAACAATAAAAAAAAATTATCATGTTATTATGGATTATTAATATAATCTCATGTAATTAATTTGATATTTGTAATACCACTAGCTTGAGACCACTCACCAGTTTCCATAATGGAGGTGTTACATGACCTTGGGCATGCCTCCCCATATGACAAAATCTATCGACTTATAGTGAGAGACTAGAATGTTACCGTGAGGAGACAATGCCCTCATATAAGAGTAAAACAATAGTGAAAATATCATACAAAATCTATAATAAAAATTAGAGTATGCAAAATCCAATAAACAAGAATCACACTATAACAAATGAAATGTAACCATATAGTCATATGTCTCAACTAATCACTCACTGGACCAATCACATATACAAATAAAACAAAAGAATAAAAATAAAAAAAGACTCTATTACTATCCCTAAGCCTCATCACATCCCGATCTTCAAATCCACATCTAATCTATCCAGCTGAATGATACAATCCAAGCCTCTACCCAACCTAAACCTGTGATAGTCAAGGTCAGCTCGAGTACCCCAATTCCATAACTATCCTAGCAAGGTAGAAGTAAAATCAGTAGGTATCCACTAATGGTTCCCCTAACATTACTAGTATCATAATATATACACGTGTGATTTTCTAAAAAATAGTGTATAAGCATAAATAAAACAATCAACATCGATCCTCAGGTTCTAAGGTGACACTTGAGACCGACTAAATTAGTTTCATCCAATGCATGAGCATCTCTAAGCATGTCACATAACATTAAGGGGATACATGTACTACCCTAGATTTCATGAATATGTATATAAGCATCTAAGATCACTTGGGGGGAAGATGGCATGCCCGAATCATTTCATATAAACAACACTTGGGGGGAAATAGTGTCCCCACCTAGATTCTCATATATCACTCTTGAGGGAAAAGTGGACCACCTAGATTTATCTTATATAACACATTAGGGGAAAATGATACCCCACCTAGAATATCATATATCACGCTCGGGGGGGGGGAAACTTACCCGATAGTATCCCACATCACACTTCAGGGTGAAGGGCTGCCACACCTGGAATCTCATATCATGATCATGGGAAAAGTGTATAGCCTAACAATATCTTGGATCACACATTGTTGGAAAAGATGACCCTAATTGAAATCTCAAATATCATGCTCAAGGGAAAAGTGACCAACCCAACAATATCTCATATTGAGGAGAAATGAATCCCACCCATAATCACATATATCATGCTCAGGTGAAAAATGAACTAATTTGAAATATCTCACATCACACATCAGGGGGAAAGGAAACCCTACCTAGAGTCTCATATATCACACTTGGGGAAAAAGAAGCCCAACTGAAAATATATTATATCGTATATCAGGAAGAATAACATCCACCTCATAACATCTTATCAAGGGGAATAACTTCCACCTTCTAATATCTCATATATCACATTAGGGGGAATATTGGTCACTCCATAACATCACATAACATAATTGAGGGGCATAACATCACACATGTTTATATTATGTCATCATCCTCATAGGGTTTGACTATATACCTGAACCCATCACATGTATCCTAGGATGGCCTCTTAAGTGCACAACCTATACTCATAACTGCATACATAAAGGGTTATCCTATAATAACCTCTTAACACTAACCCTCCTCAGGGTCATCATAAGGTTGGGGCACCCATTGAGGTCCCTAAGGTCATGTCACAGTTTAGACACCCTAAATGGGATCCTCTATCTTATTCCTAACTCAAGGGTCAAAGCCCATCTCTCAAAGGCCATAAAATCACTCAAAATTACCATGACCATATTACAATCACACTGACCTAATAGAAAAATCCACCCTAGCATCACTCTATAGAGGTATCATAATGCCCACCTCACTTCCCAAATAATCTCAGGTTGGTCCTCTCACACCCAATGTAACACCCTATCATCCCTGGACCACTTATCAGTGTTTGGTCCAGGGGTGTTATGTGACCCAGAGTGTGCTTCTCCTCATACACCAGAGATTACTAACTAAAAATGAGGGTATATGGTGATACCATGGAGAGACTATACGCTCATATCAAAGTGATACAACATTGAAAATAACCAAGAAACATTTATCACAAATAATCAGAGTATGTATAATAAATAAACATAACCATGTTATATCAAATGAATGCGGAAGCATACAGTCATACATCAAAACTGGTCACCAACTGGGCCGACCCCATACACAAAATAAATAAAAGAATAAAAGATATAGAAGAAGCCCTACTACCATCCTTAAGCCTCACCTCATCCCAAACTCTAGACACTATCTGAGCTATCCCACTTGATCATGAAACATGGGGCCTATGCCCTACTTGAACCTAAAAACATGAGGTCTAATTGGGTACCCAATCATCGTGGCCACCCAAGCAGGGCGTGAGTACAACTCATTAGGGAATAAAAAATAGGGTATCAAACATAACTAGTAAACATAGTATATGCACATGTGATATGATCATCTAAATAAATAAACAAAATGGTAGCACACTAAAAATAATCATCGTTAATCCTTGAGTTTTAAGGTGACACCTGATATTGACCATACCTACTTTAGCTAGTGACATATTGTCTCTAAGCATATCTCAAACTATGCCATGTAGTATCAGGCGTAATAGTTAGATCTTAGGAAACATCCTAAGCATCAAAAATTAGTGAAACCACTAAATATTAGGTAATAACCTAGTCATTCTATACAAGCATAATCGTCAAATCTCAATTAACAACCTAGGCATTCCATATAGGCACAATCATTGAATCATAGGTAACAACCTAGACATTATATATAAGCATAATAATTGAATACCATGCAACAAAATAGACATTCCATATAGGCACAATCATAAAATCATAAGTTATAACCTAGGCATTCCAAATATAAAATTTGAAGGGGGGGTTTAGTGTATCCCACATGGCCATATCTCATGATAATAATATGGGATGGCCATATACACAACCCATCTCACATAACCAAGGTCGAACTCTCAAACACATGAATTAAATATATAAAAACATCCATATTAGGCTCATGTCATTATTTAAGGTTCTAAGGCAACATCTAAAAATTATGATACCCACCCTACCACACCAACCATTTCTAGGTTCAACATAAGGTTGGGGTACCCACTGAGTTATAATAGAACGCATCAAAATACACACACCCTAAGTGGCTCCACTATCTATTTCTCATATCTCAGACCCATTCCCAATACTTGGAGGGAATAACATCCCTCATAATCACTATAATCATGTTAATGACCCATCGACATCCTAAGCAAGCCATATAATATCACACTAGAGAGATGAAACAATGCTCATATCACTTCCAAAGATTATCCTAGGTCGATCCTATCACCCAAATTATCATAATATACCCAGGGTATACCCACATAGGTACTCACATGTTAGTGGGTAAGGAACACTCACCCCAATCTCTAATTAACTATCCTTAGTCTCTAAGGTGTCTCACGATTCTATCATGGCCTACTCAGGCCAACCATTCTTAACCCATCACACTCTTCCACCCAAAGGCCACTAAGGGAACCTATCACCAGGACTTATATGTCTCATTAATTTCATTTTATTTATACCTCTTCAGGGTCTATATATATCATTGCACACTTTTATATATGATCCCTCGACCATCAATGATCAAGGCACCACCAATGTTTAAGGGTTCGTCATGGTCCTTGACACTTTGCTCATTTCATGGAATCTATTTAGATTAATTCATTTAAAATAAAAAGGACAAACACTAATATATGTATACACCACATATCACATGCTACATGAAAAAATACATAAATGATATGGAAATGTATAGGGACCACCTACCTCATATTAAGTCACTTCCTTTAAGCATAGCTTAATGACTCACACTCAATATCATCCAAACCATGTCCATGATTACACTAACCCTTGAGATCCTATCTCAAGGAATAAAATACAATTTAATTAACTATATTTTTTTTAATTAATTTTCAAATTTAATTTAAATAGGCATAATTTCCTAAAAACTCACTTGGTGACATCTTCTTACATAAACTACAACCAACAATGTGCAATCCACTACTAACGCACACGAGGACCTAAGCCACACAAAATCCCTAATACCTATCATCAATCCATCCATAAATTTCGTCAATTTAAATTTAAATAACTATAAAAATATTTATGGAGATGTACCTTCATACTAATGGAATGTAGCAATGTGTGTTCGTCATCTTGAGATGCCCTCCAGCCATGTCAAGCCAAAGCTCCATCATATCAAGATGATTCCACCATGATTTGAAACAGGGAACGTAATGTGCTGTAACAACACACTACATCAGTAGAAACAACAAAAAAATTACCAAAATAAGATACAAATACTAAATTTAAATGAAATAAAATTTATAACACAAATAAAAAACACTATTATAGTGTATGTCAAACGTTTTTTACTAAAATTAATGTAAATTTTGAATAAAAAGGTGCACTTTGAGTCATAGCCATCACACTGTGTGTCATATTGAGGTGAGACTGATTACTATATGTCACAAATGAACTATGTATTGTTTTAATAAATGAACAAAATAATATGAATGAATTTTCTCAATTTTGATTATGTCAGTTGTTTTTTTCACTAAAATTAATGTCAATTTTGAATAAAAAGATGCACTTGGAGTCATACCGGTCACACCGTGCATCATATTAAAGTGTGTATAATTTATACACATCAAAAATGACTTATATATAGTTTTCCTAAAGTACCAAAAAAATCTGAATGTGTTTGCTCAGTTTTGAGTATGTTAGTTTTTTTATTAAAATTGATGTCAGTTTTGAATAAAAAGACACACTTAGAGTCATAATGGTCACACCATGCATAGTATTAAGGTAGGTATAATTAATACACATCAAAAATGACTTATGGACCATTTTTCTAAAGTATAAAAACAATTAGAATGTGTTTCATCGGTTTTAAGTGCACCACTTGTGTTTTTTTACTAAAATGTCATTTTAAACTAGGAACACACACTTTGAGCCATACTGGTGGAATCGTGTGTGGGTTTGACATGAGACTAATTCATACACATCATAAATTAATTATGAATGGTTTTCCCAAATTATCAATAAAATTAAAGCATGTTTTCTTGGTTTTCAGTGAGTGACACTTTTTTGTATTAAAATGTCAAATTTAAACTGATAATGGATACTTGGAGCCATACCGATCACAACGTGCGTAGGATTGAGAAGTAGATAGTTAATACACATCAAAAATAAATTATGGACCATTTTTATAAAGTAAAAAACTAATATGATTGTGTTTTCTCAGTTTTGAGTATGTCATTTGTTTTTTCACTAAAATTAATGTTAATTTTGAATAAAAAGACACACTTGGAGTCATACTAGTCACACCGTGCATAAGATTGTGGTGAGGATGATTATTACACATCAAAAATAACTTATGGATCATTTTCCTAAATTAATAAAATAATACAAATTCATTTTCTCAATTTTGAGTATGTCAGTTATTTTTTTGATTAAAATTGTTGTCAGTTTTGAATAAAAAGACGCACCTGGATTCATACTGGTCACACTGTGCATTAGATTGAGGTGAGGCTAATTCCTACTCATCAAAAATTATGTATGGATAATTTTACTAAAGGGTAAAAACAATACTAATGTGTTTCCTTGGTTTTGAGTATGCCACTTGTATTTTTTACTAAAATGTCATTTTAAACTGGAAACATGCACTTTGAGCCATACTGGTGGCATCGTGTGTAGGTTTGATATTAGATTGATTCATATATGTCACAAATAAATTATGAATGGTTTTACTAAATTATAAGGACAATATAAGTGTGTTTTCTCATTTTTTAGTGAGTAACACTTTTTTTGTATTAAAATATCAATTTTAAACTGATAATGGACACTTGGAGTCATACCGGTCACACCATGTGTCAGATTGAGTTTCAAATGATTCCTACAAACCAAAAATTAATTGTGGATAATTCTAATAAAGTAAAAAAAATAATATGAATATATTTTCTCAGTTTTGAGAATGTCAATTTTTTTTCACTAAAATTAATGTCAATTTTGAATAAAAAACACACTTGGAGTCATACCGATCACACCGTGTGTTGGATTGAGGTAAGTATGATTATTACACATAAAAAATGACTTATGTATCATTTTCTTAAAGTAACAAATAAATCTAAATTCATTTTCTCATTTTTGAGCATGTCAGTTGTTTTTTTGAATAAAAGGACGCACTTAGAGCCATACCGGTCACACAGTGCGTCAGATTAAGGTGCAGATGATTCCTACACATCACAAATTAATTATGGATCATTTTCCTAAATTAACAAAACAATACAAATTATTTTTCTCGATTTTGAGTATGTTAGTTTTTTTATTAAAATTGATGTCAGTTTTGAATAAAAAGACACACTCAGAGTCATACCGGTCACACCGCATGTCAGATTAAGGTTCAGATGATTCCTATATGTCAAAAATGACTTATGAATCATTTTTATAAAGTAAAAAAACAATCCTAATGTGTTTCCTTGGTTTTGAGTATGCCACCTATGTTTTTTTCACTAAAATTAATGTAAATTTTGAATAAAAAGATGAACTTTGAGTCATACCGGTCACACCATGTGTCAAATTGAGGTGCAAATGATTCCTACATGTCATAAAAGACTTTTTCATAATTTTCCTAAATCACCAAAACAATACAAATGTATTTTCTCATTTTTGAGTATGCCACTTGTGTTTTTTACTAAAATGACATTTTAAACTAGAAACACACACTTTTGAGTACACAAACTATTTGATGATTGGGAGTTGTATAGATGTTGCTACAATAATACTAGTAGAGATATTGAAGCATCCAACACAGAATGATCTTACAGGTGGATTACTACCCTGTATAAAATCACTTAAATAGGTGGTGAAAAATATTATTTCAATAAGTCACCTAAAACACCTGCACAATGGATCTTATATTAAGTGAAAAGTGTTTTGTACACTTTTAAATGATTTTTCTCAAACAAAATAATGGTATGATACTCATTATACTTCATTTCCCAACAATTTTATTGTTTACAAACCAACGCTTCTTATCCTCCTCCACCTCAGTATCCACCTTAGTCTTCACCTCTGCCTCCTCCTCCACATCGGTCTCCGACTCTGACTCTGCCTTCACCTAAGCCTCTACCTTTAGATGAACCTCTGCCTCTGCCTCCACCTATGCCTTCACCTCCATGATTTCCCAATAATTTTATTATTTTCAGGTCAATGCTTCTAAACAAATTTATTTTCTCCATTATACTTCTCCTTGAGAAAGATATCAAAAATAATATATAAGCATTATAACACTATGATTCACACCCCAAATATATTTCAAAATTCACAACTTGTACTAGATCACAAAAATAGTAGGTAATCACCTAAATTTGTTGTCGGCATACATTATGATAAAAATTACACCACCCACTCATCTCTAAACAAATTGATTTCTTCTTTTGAGTAACTGGGTTGTCGGTAATCTTGATAGTACTGAGAAAATTTAAACAAACAAATGATTATGAAATATATTTAATGAAATTGTAATTACCTTTGAAAATTAATTGTTGTGTGATGATGGTCTTTTCATGATTTATGATTTCTCTAATAAATTTTTAAACAAATATCCACAATTAATGTGATTATATTGCTTCAGACACTGTAAAAACATTGAACAAAATAATTAAATTGTTTTGAAATGTTTTGATACTTAATTATTTTTATATATACCTCAATTTGTTTCAATTTTTAGTAATTCAATAGGATTTATCCTTTTAGACACTGACTTCATGCCATGATCTAGCCTATATTGAGTGACCACCCTATGATAACAAAATTCTTATTAAAACACAGACTAAACATATAATTATAAGTTTATCTATAAAATTTTGGTTGTAGTGTATTACATATTCACAATACACATCATGTTTGTTCAGTTGGTTTCATATCCATGCATTGGATCCAAAAAATAAATATTCAGGGTGTCCATATTGACTGCTATCAGCATCCAGTGTACCATAAAAAAAAACAATTAAGTAATGAAAAAATTAAAAATATATTTTATGTGATTAGATTATAGAGTTTTACCTTTTAATTATAGGCATCAAAAAGTGTTTTTCGTCTGATGATTTTTTATTAAACACTTCAAGTAACTGATTTTTCCTCTCAATTTCATTGTTTTCCAAAGTAAGTTATGACATAGAAATGATATAGGGATTAATGAATGCAAATTGTGCTTCACACAATCTTCCCTTTATATAGTTGTTATATAAACGCCTGTACAAAATATGAATAGTTATTAACTTTAATAATCATATTATCTCACTATTTGGACAAATGTATTATGAAAATGTACCTTATGTATGTATTCACAATTGAGATGCTCAGCCATTCATGCTTGAGAATCTCATTTAGAGTCTCGATACCAATTACGTATGTCATGGAAAATCTATATATTTGTTTTTAATATTCAATGTAATACATAAAATTATATTTAAATTTGGTCTCTACATGAATTTTTAATGATAATAAATGTTGCTTTGGAACTGGCGGGGAGAAGGCACTCTCAAAAGGTCGTTTTATTTTCTTGATCGATTTGGTAGATTTTCCTAATTCGACCTTATGTTTCTCTATAACTTTATCCATATGTAATATTACTCCTCACTTAATACCTTTTATCATCAACTGTTACATGTTTTTCATATGATTTTTTTAAAGACGTACCTCATGTATCTTTATAAGATTAGACAACCATGCTATGGAAGCTCCAATAGCAGCTTCGACCGTTGTAATATCCGAACCATAAAGTGGAATAGGAAACTCAGTAGTTGGCTCATAAGCTACCTAAATCCCCACTCTCATGTGATATTTTGGGAGGGATTGATTGTGTAGTTGGTATCCTAAGATATTATACACTGTACTCATCGCAACACGGTATTACATGGGTGTTGACAGATACAAATCACATACAACTATACCCTGCATAATTTTAGTAATATAAAGTTATTAGAAGTTATTTGATTCACATTTAAGAGAAAGAGTAATGAAAAAATTGATTACCATAGGTAAGGTATGCAGTTGGGGGGAATGACTAGCCTCAAAGCTAGTGGGGTCATTTAGTTCATGTGCAGATCTTTACCCCACCACCGATTCTCTTTGATCTTTTCTTATACATTGGCCTTCCAAACCAGACCGCAAAATAATATCTCGCATTTAGTCTATTTATGTCTACAATCATCTCACCATAGTATATATATCTTCATGTTATTTAATCTTCTCAAAATATGTTCAAGGAAAGACTCCAAAACCTAATCCTCTAATGCAACCATATTGTTTAGGCTACTTCAAAGCTACTAAAAGTCGCTTTTCTTCTGGTTTGTTCATTACTGATTATTGTGTCTAAACCATATAAAAAATATGAATATAAATAGATATTTTTATGTAATATTTTTATAAATAATAATTAATTACAATTATGTCATACTTAAATAGGATTCCCATACTATTTTTGTGTTTTCATCAACTAATTTACCCTCCGTATTTACATGAGCCTACTTCCATAGCACATAACATAATATGGAAGTGGATTTAGATTTTGATTCATCAATCCGCATATAAAAAAGGAACATATGTTGTTTCATATCACATAATTAAACTTTTATTATTGATTTAAAATACATACCAATTTCTTCTTCAATGAAGTGTACCCCATACTTGCTTTGTGATAGGGGTACATTGGTTTTGATGCACATTATTTATTTTCAACACTCTTTTTCTATTTCATAAATTAAATTTTTTGAATCAAGTTGAATAAAATTAATAATGTCAAATAATATATTATCTACTGCAATGCACCTGAAATAATTTATCATTGAAAAGATTGATGAAATAAGTCCATGTTTCCCGCTTTATAATGTGTTCATAACTAAGTGGTGGGTGGGGATTTATTTTACCCTTATCACCCCTAACACGTAACTTCATAAGAAGAGTCTGGAAGCCTCTATGGGATTTTCCAGTGGCCATTAAGACAAATTTATTAAGGAAATATTCTAAAATAAATGAATTTTTCAAGGAATAATGAAAATTAAATCAAAGTTTTATTATATAATTTTTCAATAAAATAGAGAAAGTATATTTTGACATAACCATTATATCTTTCCAAAGGATTTCCTTCATTACAGGTTGGACGTAGTGCCATGAATCAATATTAATCAACACATTCATCCTCATTGTGAACCCAAGATAACTAATGAACATTGAATTGTTGGGGTCAATAGGTTGGCCCTGTCAATTCAAACCAACCTCAAATTTTATACCTTGACTTCTTTCCTTGATAATTTTATTCACCATTTTGATGTTGTGTCGTTGTTTTTTTCATCAACATGCTATTGATCCCCTAATAATTTCACAATTTCATCATCAATTGTCTGTTATTCCTCAAGATTGGTAACATTATCATGTGTAGAATACATTTTATGTATGATTAGTCAAACATTTAATTTGTCTTGAATAACAACAATAAAATATACTCCATGCATAAAAGTCCACAATTGCATGAATTTTTCATGAAAATTGTTTCTATCTTGAACAAAGATATAATATTTCAATAATCCATTACAACTAACATTCACTACCTTTATTTAATCTGTCCTCAGAATTTGATTACCTTTCATATCTTGATTATGGATCAAACTCCCTCTTTCAAACTAGCCTTCCTCCCATCATTTTGGTTCCAAAGTTCCTTGATGACATACCTCCTGAACAATTATTATTGTATTTTGTTTTTTGATATTTATCTCTAATCTTTTGTGGACATCCACCTATGTTACTTGAACTACTCTAACCAAAATTCATCCCATACCAGATAATTTTGAATGACTACTTCTTAGAATATTTTAAATAACATATAAGAGATGAGGGATGAGTCTCAAGAAACAAAATGAAATAATAATTGTTCGGGAGATGAAAGTTGAGTTGCCACTGAGGTTCAAAAATAACTTAAAAACAATTTTAATCATGGATTCTAACATATTACATTAAAAAAAATGAAGGAATGAAAATTCAAATCCACATGAATTCTACTCACAGTCATTTACTTCCACTCTCAAACATTTATTTTTTTCCACTTCATCTAAAATGTTTCTTTTTTGGCAGGGATGAGAGGAGATAAAAACTTGTGGTGGTATTGGTGTGAGGCAGATGAGAGAGCATGAAAACCAGACATTTCTCTAAGATGCCAAGAGAAAGTATTCTGAATATGAAGCTAAAAATAGGGCTGAATATCTCTACTCATTGTGGTAGGAATACCTTTGTGACTCATATTGGAACCCTTTTAAATTTATCAAGGATAAAGGGGAAGAGGATCAAAAGGTGTTTTTGGTGTGTTTTTTTTTTCAAAAAAAAATACGCAACATGAGTATTTTCAGGAGATAACTAATCGTAGTAGTATTCTCATCCAAGTATGATTAACTATGGAGTTCTAATAGGATCCAATGTGACCACACTCAAAATAAAAGTAATTTTTGACGAAGTGTTTTCAAAAGTAACTGAGTGAGTCATATAATAAAATGCATATCAAGAAACCAAACAAATTTATTCATTATGTTTTGATTAATTTTCAGGTGTCATTTTTTGTGTTCTCAAGAAGTAGTAAACGAGGAGGATGAAAAGTTAAAAGAGTTGAAGAATGAGTTGGGAGATGTGGTATTCAAAGACATGACAGTGGATTTGATGGAGATTAATGAATACAATCTGAGTGGGAGGTATGTCATCAAGGAACTTTGGAACCACAATGATGGGAGTATTGCTAGTTTGAAAGAGGGAGTCCAATCCATCATCAAGAGATAGAAGTTAATAAAGTGTCTGAGGATTGATTAAATAAAGGTAGTGAATGTTAGGTGTACTATAGTATTGAAGTATTATATCTCTATTCAAGACATCAATTTTTTTGAAATATGCATGTAATTGTGGACTTTTATGAATGTAATGTATTGTATTGTATACCTATCTTACCAAAATGAATACTTATTTACACAACCTTATTTGTGAAACCCACGGTCCTTTTTATGAAAAGTTATTTATGTTGCTTATAGTTATTATGTGTGGTATTATTCTTTCACAAAAGCAGATGGAGATGCAGTTTGAAGTGGTCTCATATAAAGCTGGAACGAGTTTAACGAGTAGGGGTGGAATTGTGTAGGTATAGGTAAGTGAGAGAGAGATAGAGATTATTGTTCCCATCATGTTGAGAGATTGTGGTTCTCCAACTAACCACATCGATATAAATGTTTCACATCAAAGAGGTAATAAGGATTAAAGTGTCATAGGAACCTACATTGATGGAATAACTGAAAAAGTCTCCTCAATTGAAAAGGAATTAGAACACCTCCACTCTAATGGTCTTAAAGAAATTAATCTCACCACACCTACATTCGACATCACTTCTGTCTACTCAAGGATTCCTCACCTTACAAATTTGGATATTTTTTTAATCCACTATAATATCCCTCCAATAACATGCATCCCTTTAAAGGGAGAATTTTTCAACTTATACTCAATGTTGATCTATATTTTTTACTCTTCTAATGAAACAAATTTATTCAATGCAATCCTAAATTTATTATTATGATATATTATCATAAAATCTTATAGGAACCATAAATACTATATGTTCCCATCATTGAAATTATACCACATATCTTGAAGTAGATATAAAATTACCTCTAGGAAATTAGGATCAATATAAGTTCTAACATACATAGGATGTTCATTGGTTCTTTCCTATGGAGATCTAGGTGTCAGAGTGGTGACATATTCTATATTAATGTAGAGATTCAAATAATTTTCCCCTTCTAAAAAATAATAATCTTTCAGAAATAGGCACAAAATAATCTATATTAAATGTGAACCCTTTTCCCCTCTCTCTGATTCATTTCCTTTTTAATAAGTCTTTTTATACTCTAAATATAATTTAAAATACGTTAGAAACATTATTTTAAATATAAGTATGAAACAACTAACTAATAGTATCAATAAAGGGGGTTACTAAATAAAATCGATCAATTAATAAGTTATATAAACCTAATCATCACTAATAAGTAAATAAGAATACACTATTTATTTATTATTCATGTTTCTATTCATATAAATTTATAATTGATTTTAGAAAAAAAAAATAAACAAAGAAACATAAGAACATGAAATTTCATATATTCTTACCGATTCCTACCTATCAACTCCTAAATAAGAGGACTAATACTCAAGAAGATAGGTCAAGGAAAAAATAAACAAAAAATAACCTAGACTTCATATGGTAACTCAAGTATCCAACATAATTATGTTATCCAAACATATTTATGGATTACTTATTATGTTTAGAAAGTTTTTTATTTTGGATATAATCAATACTAATATTCGTAGTTTCACTTTGATTCCATTTTGTAACATTTTTGACCTAGTATACCCAAATAGTTCTGAATTCAAGTCAACACATCACCTCATCACACTTCCCAATCACTAAAGTCTTGTGCTAATGGTAAGGGATATAGATAACATGTTTGAGAAATGGGTTAAACTCTTCAATTTTTAACTAAACTCAATTTAATAATGCTATAAATCCAGCATTACCTTTGCAGTAGCATGTGGTGAAAAATCTATTTTATTTATCCATATAGGCCCATACAAATATGTTTACTAGACTTACTATATGAAAACATCCTTCTCTTTCTTCGAAACCATTGTATATGGAGGAAAAATATGAAATAGAACCACTCATTGTATTTCAGTGGTGAGGAGATGAGATGTAGGGTTTTTCATGGTTATAAACAATGAAAAAATGCAAAATGAGGAACCTAAAAAATCAAACAACGATAGAGGAAAATTAGAAAATAACATACATTAGATTATAGCCTTAATTCATCTAAGGGAATGTAGATGAGTCACGCCGGTAGCAGAGGAGTTCCGTGAAAGCTTGAGAATCCCGAGTAACTGAGTCGTAGTTAGGGTTCTTTTAAATAGATTAGGGACACTTTTAACAGCACTTTCAAAAAAGCACTGATAAATATTCCTTTTATTAGCACTAAATTGATAAGAACTGATAAAAGATTTATAATTATAATTATTTAAATAAATTTATTATAATTTTATAATTATTTTATTATATATATATTTTTATTTATAATTATATAAATACTTATTTAAAAAATAAAAAATATTTATTTATAATAATTATAAATATATAAATATATAAATATAGTAAATATACATTTATAAATATATTTATTTATAAATATTTATTTCCAAATATATTTTTAGCATTATTAGTGGATATATAATCTTAAATACATGCATTTTAAAAATGAGTGAAATTGAACAATTCGAAATGAGTACCCTAACTCTAATAATATTAAAAATAAAAAAAATAAAATTAACCGATTAAAAACATAATATATTAAATGTATCATGTTATAATGAAATTATAAAATATACTAAAATTTGAATCAATTACATAAATACTAGGTGTATGTGTTTATATATATTTGTGTGTGTATTTGTATATAAAAATGAATTAATTACACATATATATATATATATATATGTATGTGAAATCAATGTAACACACGACGTTTGATATATGTTAAAATGAAAAATCAAACAACATTAAAAATGAATAATACATTAATATGTTTTTAATTATAAAATTTTATTCATTATATATATATAATATTATTTATTACTATTTATAATTAATATATATATATATATATATTAGACTTATTCATTTTTATTAATAAATTTTTAATTATAAATTTTTAAATAAATTTTTAATTTATTCATTTGCAATTTTTTTGTTTAATTATTACAATTTATTCATTTTATATACTATATTTAATATATACTATTTATTAATATTTATAATATATATATATATGTATATTAAATTCATTCATTTTTATCAATAATTATTTTATTAATAAAATGTTTAATATTTTTCTAAATTTACTCATTTTAAATTTTTATTTGTTTAATTATTTCATTTTATTCATTTTACATATATCTATATATTTAAAATATACTATTTATTAATTTTTAAAATTTATATATATATATATTCAATTTATTCTTTTTTAATAATAATTATTTAATTGATGAAATTGTTAATTTTTTTATTTGTTTAATTATTTCATTTTATTTTGGACTTTTATCAGCAATGAAGAAGCACTAATAAATGCCAGCGCTATTAAAGGTGGTTTTTGTATTAGTGCATTAAGTCCCCTGAGAAACTTCACATGGATGAATTAGACATCAGGCCAAGATACACGCTTCATTAATGGGCCTCCTAGGAAATCTTAAATTGATCATGTACTAAGTGGGATTCCTTGGTGCGTCCTCCTACTTCGAAGGCCATATATCCAGCTCAAAACTATAAATACCCCTTTCCCTTCTTAGATAAAGGACACATGGGGAGATAGAGGTATAAGGATAAATGAGAATAGTGCACCAATCATTTCAACATTCTTGAAATTCCCACAGGTAATTTCAGAGACTAAACAAATGATACTACAAAAATGGTAGTAGGCAAACTCCACTAGGATATCGGTACCATGTAGATGTCACCAAGAACATGACACCTCATGAACCATAAGATTTTTATGACTACCTCAATAATTCTGCATCCCATCACCTTTTTATATGGTACTAGGTGAATTCTAGGTACTAGGAAAATTTCATATACTAAGAGAATTACTAAGTTATTGGGAAAATTATGCCTGTACTAGGAAAACTGCCAATTTACTAGGTATATTTTTCTTATATCAAGAAAATTGAATTTTTACCAAGAAAATATCCCTCTACACCAAGAAAATTTCATGTAGTCAGTGAATCCCACTTACTGATCATGAAGGGAAGACCTCTCATGTTATAATTCCTAGATCTCACTCACATAGAATGACTGGAGTCTCTTATGTTGATACCCTAATCTAGACCTTCTCCAAAGACACAAGATAAAAATAGTCAGGTCATGTGCATCAAAATGAACCCCTTTGATCATGGATTCCCTTAATAAAATGAGGCTTTGGGTTATTGTCTCAAATAGGTGGAATCCTTAGGGGAACTGCAATCATGAATTTCCTTGATAATGAGGGTCCCTATCAGGAAGACACTAGAGCAATCTCATTCGACTCGATGGTGGATTTCTTCTCCATCCCACGAGTTGGGCCAGATAGGGCATCCCTCATAGAGTAAGCCCATATTATTTCTTATCTGCTGTCATACTCTTCCCATTACCGTATCTTGTATCCCATCCTAGTCTAGAAATATGCAAGAATATGAGTGGATAATGTTTTACTCTAGACATGTGACCTAAGAGGTTCTCATTGATGATTTCATAAATCATAAACAATCAATGATATATGGAGAGAGAAAGAGCATTGGGTAGCCTCAATGTGTAATCCCAATTCAAACCCAGTGTTACGCTCCCATGTAATGTGCTCGATCCTCTATTATCACTTATTTCTTACACTAATCATGACTCATGTGAGCTTAGTGCTATGGGTTGATCATTCCATTACCATCAATAAAATGCATCCATGGGCCTCCTTCACAGGTGTAAGTCCCAATATAGACATCATCATGGATCCCTTTCTAAATGTAAGACCCAATGCATCTTTTATTTAGACAACCTTAATGTGTAATCCCCTTTCAAATCTTGTGAATACTTAGTGTGTAATCCCCTTTAAAATATAATGGTATGATCACATGCAATGTTTCTAATCTTCTACTATCTCTTATTTATCACACCAATATTAGATCGTATGGGTTTAGAGATATGTGATGATCATGCCATTATCATGTTGAAAATTTCTCCATCATGGGCCTCTTTCTAGGTGAAATCCCCTAAAACCATATTTTCCTTCTCAAAGGTCCATATTCCCCATGAGACATTCCTTTGGAGGGATATATTCTCAATGCAGCATCCCAAGGTAGCTTCAATGCACAAGTCTTGCTCAATCCTCTATTGTTTCACCTTTTATGACACAAACATCCATGATATCAGAACTATGTGGACTCTAATTCTTGTCTTTATAGGATACATAGGATACATTTTCATGGCTCGAGTTCCCCATATCCAACATTCAAGTGTCCCTATATATATATACGTCCCCATGAAATGATGTTAGATTGTGTGGAATACATCCTAGTCATAAGACATTAAATTTTATGTCAATGTCCTCACCACATGATGTTAAAATACATGGTACGATCTTGTCCCATCACCTAAAATTATGTCATTTGAACTATGTGGAATTTGATTCCTGTTTTAATGGGATACATAGGACACCTCTACGAGGTTTGAACCCAATATCATCAATCTTATACCCACCTCCACTAGGACCATATTCCCTATGGGTCATCCCGCTATCAAGCTACATTCTTAATAAGATCATACCCTAACTTGGAGGGCCATATTCCCTTTGGGTCTTATCACATTATTCTCATTAGGCCATGTTCCTGTAGGAACCTATCTTCACAGGGCCATATCCCTTGTGATACCAACCCATCCTCATTGGACCATATTCCCTTCAAGGATAACCAGAAAGGTCCTCTCATGTGTAAGCCTCTCACATACCATTGTTAGGTGTCTTTATTCTAGTATTCCTTACTACACATTGTTAAACTTCACAAATCAATCATTGCCACACAACCTTAAAAATGTATAATGTGATATTTTAATTGAAACCAAACTATGTAGTTTATAATTCCTTTCACAATGATGTGTAGAAATTCCCTTCATAGGCCCGATCCTGAAACTAAAAACATCCACTACCTTCATAGATGATGATAAATTCTAGAGTGCCTGACCATGAAGCTTTAAAACATAATGACCTATAGACCAACATTGCTAAGTAATAATAATATAAAGTTGTAGAATCTCTTATACATACTGATGGTTTCATCAATGGTGAACCTATGATACATATATATATTTTCATCAATGAAATACTTCTGATATGTGTAGAATTTCACACTGATATATGATAATAACTGATTGCTAGTGTGAAGGTAACTAGTCTCATACTAGGATTTGAGAAAGATTCACGAACATGGCTTAAATATATAAAAGAGTCTTGAAGTTGACAATAATCCACCAAAATAGGGTGTTATGAGCTTTATATCCCACCCTCTCATATATTATGAGTTCTTAAGCATCATTGGTAATAAACCCCAATGACCACCTACCTTTAGAAAGTAGGTCTGTAGCTTTTCACAGATGTGGGAGACATTGGATGTTTTCAGTTCCATGAATAAGCCTCATTTGAAATAATTTGAGATAGGCATAGTGACCCAACATAAAGATTGTATAGACACACACAAAACCTCATAACAAAGATTTTGGACACCCCATCATGGGTCAAAACAAAAATTATGAAACCGATATGAATCTTTTGTTAACCAAAAATAAAATGAGTCACCACACACATAATTAGTTAAGCATGTTTTTTTGCTTGTGATGTTGCATTGATGGGTTATTCTATTTATGTTTTTTGTTCCCTCCTAGTACCTCCATCACCAAAATTACCTTTAATCCAAATGAAATAATTTCAGCGATAGACTTATGCCTTGGTAATGACATGAGATGGAGACTCATTGAATCAGATGACTCTATCAACCACCCAACACCTTCAGCACCGGGTGAAAAATGCATTGATATGGGAGTACCACCTGAATGGTACCATTACAACATTAGAGGTTGTGTGAGAATCCCTCTATGAAATGAAACCTCAATTACTGTCTACACAATGATGGGTCATAAAGGAGGAGGTGGAACTTTCCACTACAATGAACTGATTCACGAGTCTTTCCCCAGAGAACAACAAAAAATACCTTCCTTGTCTTAGAGAGGTTGATTAGGAGGTCAACTAAAACTTCACCCCAATTCAGGAGCTACCTAAGAGGGATCCTATCAACCATTATTTTAAGTATTTTATAATGCCTACCCCTCAAAAACTAACTAATGATTCCATCTAGGCAACCCCAACTTTGGTCATCCAGACATGAGAATCCAGGAGATCTCTCTAGGATCAACAATATACTAAAAATAGAGATAATTACCATATCCCTACTTATTTAAGAGACCATATTAGTGTGAGATCACTAAAAGGGGGAGGGGGTGAATCAATGACCCCTTTTATTTTTATAAATTATTCCTTTACAATTCAACCTCTATGGTCAGTTAAAGCCTTGATCCACTCTCCTTGTGTCTCTCAGTCTCACCTCGAATGATGTTGTAAAAAAAACATAGAATATAAGGATTTATAAGGTTTAGTACAGAGACCTACTCCTTGATATGTTGGTTAGTCCCCCAAACATAGATTCTCAATTATAATATTTTTATCAATTACAATGACCGATACAGATTCAAATAATATCTTAATTTCTGAGTCCACATAAGAGGATCTTTAGGCTACTTCAAACAATGTTACCAAAGTCCACACTAGCCTTATAATCTTGAATCCAAATAGAATGGTCTCTATACTACATCAAACAGTGTTACCAGAATCCATACTGGTCTTCTACTTCTGAATCCACACAAGAAGGTATTTATATTGCATTAAAAAATTTACTCATTTCTTCAAGGATTGATCCACTGTAGGATGATCTATTGATCTCCCTCCATGAGATTGTAGGATATAAACTGATCATTTAAAAATTAAAGTACCTTCAATAGCCACTGATCAGGTTTTTCGATCTTTCTCAATAATTCTGATCACTTGTATATGATCAGTTGTCTCAGTGTAACAATGCTCGGGCAATTATTCCTTATATCTGATGAAGTATTTCCCTCACTTAATGTGTGAAAAATATGAATCAAATATATTCAAGATTATTTTATATAGGATTAAAAATTCATAACTCAATTAATATCTCTCAAGTAAACTTCATTCATTGATGAAAAATTTCATGGGTCTTATCAAAATTATAAACCCTAGCACATAATATTTCTTGATCTATTATTTTATGTGCTATTATTATATGTATTTACTTGAATATTTAACTATATTCTCAAACTCATTTATGTAAATGAATATAATATATCTTCTATATTTTTCAAAGTGTTTCACACATATTCATGTGCAGAGATCATGCATGTATTCTTCTCCACGTTCGTGTGATCATACACAACTATCACTATGCATTTGGTTCTCTTCACGAAAGATCTAGCACGACTCAATATTCATGAAATTATGTGTAGGCACGAGATCTTAAGAACTTTTCTCAAACTAGGAAGGTTTTTTGGAACTCTAAGACCATTCACATAACATATTGTGTATGTGGGTTTTTGTTCTTTATGCAAATAGAAACGTGAGATTTTCTCTCCTTCACTAAGCCAACTTAGGTTCATGGGAGGTTATATTTATGAAACCAAGGTTTATTAGTGATATATTTTTATAGAAAATGAGATATATATAAATTGGAAACAAACCTCTTAGTAGTGGAACTTAAATATTTATAAGCAAGGTCTCTACTACCTTTTCTAAAAACTTCACCGACTCAAATCCCCAAAAATAATGTCATGTCACAGTATAGAGATATTGATATCTTTAAAAACCTAAAGATCTTAACACAAATTTCCCTATCATTTTTCACCACGTGATGCTAATTTTTAAGGTGAATCTTCTTATGAAATGAGGCCTCATGTGCACCCAATGAATATTTCATTCTCATCCTTATATTTCAAAAAAATCAAACTCATCCATGAATATGGATACTCAAATGGTCTCTTGTAACTTCATTTTTCATTCAAAAGTAGCACATTATTTCTTCATATTTATTAATGCATGCAAGATAAAGATTTCATGCATGGAGGTTTATAGCCTCACTGCCTAAAAATCACATCCATTTGATATTAGTTCAAAGATTTCAGCTGCATCATGAGTATAATTTAGTGAACATAAACTAATCGAAGGCTGGAGGTTGAAGATGAAACATAGGCAATGATTGGATTCTCTAAATGCACCAGATCAGATGACCTTCATTTTATTCATATATTTTAAAAGTGGATGAACAATGACCACTCCCTGACATTCCACACCAGACTTACACTTAGTTAGAAATCATTATATTAATCATTTCATTCTCGCTACCTTTCGAGCCAGCATCAGGGTTAACACCCGGATACACTACACACACCAACCTTCACCGGGCCGTGCCACACCCACATTGTCCATCAAAGAAACTCTATAAACACTATATTCATGCTATGAAAATCCTATGCATACTCCCTATGGGCACTATGCACACTCATGATCCCTCCACGTAGGATTATAATTAACTATACTCACCCTCTACCTTGGATGGATAGCTGGTTGGATTTTTTTGGCCAACACTTCAATTAAAATGTCACCATATTAGAATTATAAAAAACCACCTCAAATTTATTCTTAAAAAATTATTCATGCAAAATAATATATATTTTCATGTCCTTCACAATTAAAACTCATCATGAAATAATGGAATTTTACATGGCCCGATTAAATCCCTCTTTTTCACCATCTTCTTTAATATATTGTAAACACTGTTCACCTTTTCAAATTTCATTTGCACATGTATTAGGCATTAAAAAACACCAAAAAATAATCATAATTGATATGTATAATAGTAATTATCCATTCTTATAAACTTCATCTCCTATTAAAATCTCCAATGCATATTTACCCTTTATTGAAAACAAATACAATTCAACTTAATTGGTCTCAACAATCCCCCCTTTTAATTTATTTTCAATACCACCAAACAATTCAGCATGTCAATATGTTAATTTAATGCCTTTTTATTTACCCCTTATTGAAAATTAATAACAACATGTATTTAGAAGTTATCATATCAAGTTATCATTATTTATTAATACATTTTAGACTTATCTAAACTTAAATAATGGAACCAAATTCTTTCTTAAAGCAATGATCTTTTAATTGGTCAAATTTAAGTCTATGCAAGCTAACCTGATGTAGAAAATAATATTGATATTAAAAAAGCATCAAATCTATCCCTAAAGAATATTTATCTGTGATACCATCCTAAATCTCATTCAACTTCTTCATTTTAGGGTATATCTAAGAAATATTGTCAAGAGATATCCTGCACAAATGTTAATAAATGCATAAAAAATAATTCAAGTGAATAAAATATTTCTCCCCTATATATAATTTTTTTTCTCATGATCCATAACTCCACCTTGAGAAGTATTTTGACATAATCAAGGAAGATTTTCAAGTGTGATGATTATACCGAAACTTCCGTGTTGTTCCCCATAAAGGGATCCACTCCATTCATCATCATAGAAATAGGCATCCTTTGTGATGAAAATCTCATCTCCTTCAATTACCTACATATTAGTTTATATAAAGAGAATAAGGGAATAAGGAGGGACCTAAAATGTTTTAGAGGACATATTGAGGCTGAGATCTTCCTATAAACCTTTACTCATCCTCCTTATTATTAATATCATATTTGGATGATCCTTCTTTCTCAGTTCTCTTAGAACCTATGATTGATTTTTCATCATCAGGTGACACTTCTAATGTGGATGAATTTTCCCCTTCAATACCAAAAGAATTTATATGTTCTTAATGCATCTTCTTCAAAATATTTTCTTAGGCTAGTATAATTTCCATAAAATGTTTTGTGCCATGCCCAATTTTTCATACCTTTCACACTTCATTATTTTCAATTCATCATTTTTATATGACTTATCATCAAATTTAACTTCTTAAATTGTCACCACTTTCTTTCCTTTTTTCTAAAAAAGCTTTTAATCTTTGTATATTTGTTTAGCCTTGGATAATTCATTGGTTACTATGGGATTCTTTAATTTCTGACTTTTATTCTCATTTTCTCTATGAAGAATATTACTCGGTAACCTATCTCTTCTTTTCTTAGCTTTTTAACCTTATTGACCACATCTTTCACAAAATTCATTTAAGCACTTATATTTGTTATATATTGATAGTTTAGATAATGTCTTGGTCACAGGATTCTAATTTTGATAATTTTATGTCATTTATTTATCATTTCCCCCTTTATTTATGCCTCTTTCCTAGTAGTGACATGTTATACAGGCATGAATAAGATTTATGAAAAAATACTCCACAAAACCAGTAGTATCCACCAAAACTTGATCTTCCAAACTGACAGTAGTTCTACTATGAAGATTGTATTTGATGTATTTTCACATAATATGGGTGTTTCTACTGGGGAGGAAACTTTTCAGCAGAATTAGTTCACTCTTACTTTGTGGAAGATGTTTTCTCATTTTTTTCTTTTAGTCTAGTCAGATTCAGTCTTGTCTTTTAGGTCTACACTATTAGAAATAAAAAATGTACATTAAGACTCAATAGGTACAGAATCAAAATTTTTCCATGGAACTTTATTATCATTAGATTTATAATATTCACACTTAATATCATTAGATTTAGTGAAGTATTCTTTCATCTTCTTCAAATAGATTTGTGCTAAAAGGCACATAGACTATGTCTAAATAATTCTTTCTCTCTCTCAATAAGTCTTTATTCAAGATCATTCACTATCTTTTAAAGTTCATCTATCTTTAACCTATTTTTATTATTTTATATAGTGAATAAAATTTTATTCTTGTTAAGATATTTTATTACATTTTATTTTTCTTCAAAATATTTTAGTTTCCTTTCTAACTCAGCTAATTTATTTATACATACTCTTATCTCATTAAGATGAATCTCATCTTTCTTAACATGATCTTTATTATCATTTATCAGTTTTATTTTATCCTTTTTAGTTTCATGTTATTATCAAGAGTTGATTCTAGATTATCTTACAAGAACCATTCTAGTTTAGTTCTCTCTTCACCTTCTGCACCTTCAAATGCATCTTTAGCTGTTTTGGATTTTCCCATTAAACACACCTAATTTTTGGTGGATCATTCATCTTTTTTCCCACTACTTGATGATGGATATCCATCAAATTCTCCACCCATCAGATTTATTCTATTTTCTATGAAAACTTCCCCTTTTTCTTCTCATAATCACATTTTCTATGTTTTTTAGATTTTCTCTTGAAGTGGTCGTCTTACTCATTAGTCTTAGTGACATTAACATTCTTCTTTGTACAGTCATATACAAAATGTACAACTCTATTATAGTTGTATAACTTTATTGGATTAATTAATTTTCCTCTTATGAATTTGTTATATATCTTGTTAAATAAAACCATTATTTTTCTAAATTCCCTCTCAGGTTCTTCATCATTAGAATCTCTTGAATTTTGTTCTTCTATATATTTAACTCTACCCTTTATCATGGCTTCAAAATCCATATCATAATTTTCTTTCTTATTAAAGGAAGATATTTTTATTATTTCATATGTTATGAGAATACTATGAATTTCATCTAGTGATAGATATTATTGGTCTTCAAGTGTTGAAACCTTTGGATAAAATATATCTAGAAAGTTTCTCAACAACTTCTTCACAATGGTTGAGTCATATAGCTTCTCACCAAAACCTATTATGCTACAAACAATATCATTTACTCTTGTAAATTAGTCATCAATAATTTCACCATCAACCATTTTGATATAATCAAATACAATTATCCACACCTGTAGTTTGGATACCATGACTTTTACATTTCCCTCACAACTTCTCCTTAATTTGTCCTAAATCTCCTTAGAAGTTGTAAGTCCCTGAACTTTATTGTACACATTCTCAGAGAGTCCATCAAGATGTTATTATATGTTTTTCTATCAATTTACAGATTTATCTTATCTCCAAAATTCATAGTAGTATTCTCATTTAAGGGTTTAAATACAACTATAGCTATATCTCTCACTTCTACCCCAAGTGAAAAGAGATACAATATCATTCTATTCCTCTATCCATGATAGTTATCACCATTAAAAGTGGGAACACACCTATTGTTTATGGAATTCATATTCTTCATCCTCAGTATTCCATTGTATCTTTCATAGGAGACCTAATCTGATTCAAATTTAAGAGCCCAAATCAGTTTGATATCATTGAGAGGGGGAGGGTGTGAATCAATGAACCATTTTATTTTTATAGATTATTCCTTTGTAATTCAACCTTTTTGGCCACTTTAATCCTCAATCCACTCTTTTTATGTCTCCCAAACTCACCTTGAATAATGATATAAAAAAATGTCTTAGAATAAAAGGATTTACAAGTTTTGGTATAAAGGCCCACTTTTTTCCATGTTGGTTAGTCCTCCCAACATGGATTCCCCTCTATAATAGTTTTATCAATTATAATGGATGATATAGAGTCATAGTGTATCTTAACCCCCAAGTCTACATATGAGGATCTTTATACTACTTCAAAAAGTGTTACCAGAGTCCATAATGACCTTCTACTTCTAAATCCACACAGTAGGGTCTTTATACTACATCACACCATGTTACCAAAATTCATACCGGCCTTTTACTCCTAAACCCATATAGGAGGGTCTTTATACTGTATCACATAGTCTACTCATTTTTTAAGGCTTTATATACTCTAGGATGATATCTTGATCTTCCTTCATGAGATTACGGGGTATTCCTTGATCATGTAAAAAATAAAGTACCTTCAACAAACACTATTTAGGTCTATTGGTCTTGATCAATAATTATGATCACCTATATATGATCACATACCTCAGTCCAATAAATCTCAGGAAATCCTTCCTTTTTTCTAGTGAAGTCCCGACCTCACTTAATGTGTGAAAGTTATGCACAAAATATATTCAAGATTATTTTATGTAATATTAAACTTGAATAACTCAATTAAACTCTATCAATTACACTTCATGAATTGATGACAAATTTCATGGGTCTTCTCAAAGTTATAAACCATATAACATAATATTTATCTATCTATTAGTTTATGTGCTATTATTATCTATATTTCCTTGAATATTCCAATGTATTCTCAAACTTAGGTATGTAAGATAATAAATGAGATCTTATGTATTCTTGAAATCATTTCACACATATTCATGTACATGAGATCATGCATGTATTCTTCTTCACATTCACACAACCATACACAACTAGCACCATGTATCTGGTTCTCTTCGTACAAGAACTGAAATGACTCAAGCTTTGATAAAGTATGTGAAAGCACATAATCTCATGCACTTCGCACAAACCAGGAAGGTTTCACAGAACACTTAAGGTCCTTCATGTAATAGATTGTGTAAGAGGGACTTTATTCTTTACACAAATGGAAGCATGAGATCTATTATCCTTCATGAATCTAACTTAGGTTAATTAGAGGTTATCTTCATGAAACTAATGTTTCAAAGTGATTTTTTTCTAGAAAATGAGATCACTCTCAATTGGCAGCATCCATCTCAGCCATGGTGCTTTAATATTTATAGGTGATGTCTCCACTACCTTTTCTCTAAACTTCACCAACTCAAATCCCTAAAAACAATGTTGTGTCAAAGTCTGAAGATACTAATATATTTAAACACCCAAATATCTAAATACAAATTTCATTCTTATTTTATATTGCGCGATGCTGAGCTTCAAGGAATTTGTGATGAAACCTCATGTGCATGCGATGATGATCACATGCTCCTACTTATATTTTAAAAACTTGAACTAATCCATAAATACTAATACTTAAATGTCTCATTGAATTTTTTTTCATTCAATAGTAGCGTGTTCTTTCTTCAAAATTATTCATGCATGAAATACATATATTGCATGCATAGAGGTTCATAGCCTCACTATCTCAAAAACTTAGCCATTTGAGCTTAGCTCAAATATGAAAGTTGCAGCATGCATAGAATCTGATGAACAAAAACTAATCAAAGGACAGAGGTTGAATATGAACCCCTTGGTGATGATTGGACAACCAGATACACTAGATTAGATGGAATGTGTTTTATCCATATATTTTTAAGCTGATTAATAGTGCTCACTCCATGCCACCCCACATCAGACTTTCACTTGGTTAGAAAGTACTATAATAATCATTCAATTCCCACTACCTCTCGATCTGACACTGGGTTCGACACCCTGATACACTACACACACCTCCCTTCACGAGGCTGCACCACACTTTTGCGATCCACCTGGTCACCTACATGCACGCTCTGCGCACACCATGTCTATCCCATGCGTACTCCTTATGGGAACTTTGCACACCCACTATCCCTCTACATAGTCTTGACCTTCAATATACATAGTAGTCACCTTGGATAGCTAGGTGGTTTGATTTTTTTTGCTAACACTTAGATTAAAATGCTACCTTATTGGAATTACAAAAAACAATCCTCAAATTACTTCTTTAATAATTCTTTATGAAAAATAATATATATTTTCATGTCCATAAAATGTAAAACTCCTCATGAAATAGTGTATTTTTTCATGGACTTATTCAATTCCTCTTATTCATCATTTTCTTAAATATATTGTAAACATTGCACACTTCTTAAAATTCTATTTGCACATGTATTAAGAATTAAAGAACACCAAAATAATCATCACAATTGATATAGAGAATAGTAATGCTCTATTATTATCAACTTCATCTACTCTTAAATTCTACAACACATATTGACCCTTTATTAATAATAAATACAATTTAACTTAATTGGTATCAACACTTCCCCTGAAGAATCCCACCAACATATCTTGGTAGCAACCATAGAACATGAAATCATCCCTTCCCACACTCAAAAATCCTAACAATATACTCTAGAATCATTAAGAGAAGCTCACCAACATATCTCGACAATAACTAGGGGAAATTACACATTATCTCCCCTATATATCAATCCAGATGAGATGTATCAGTGGAAACTGGTGGACAAGACTAAGTTCATATCCTTTCTCCCACAAAGGTATGATCATATATCCCCATTCCTGCTGCAGAAGTCTGCCAACACATTTTAGCAGCAATGGATGGGAAAACTTATATTTACACCCAAATTTTATAGAGCAGTCAACATATATTAGTAGCATCAACAAAAAATTATTCTTATAATGCCATGACAACCACCAGGGAATGGGCACATAATTTTGTCCCAATTAATTGAATAACACTTTAATATATATCAAGATCTACTTAAGAGAAGACACACACTCATACTTCCATTCAGGAGGATTGTTAGTACACCCCAATGAATAATGAAGAAAATGATTGGGAATAAATCCCCATTCCAACTGGATATAAATGACCCATATTAACAACCACTTTAGGGTAGACACATATTCCTTATAAATCTTTAAATACTTGTTAGTATATTATAGTAGTTTCCTAGGTTTAGGCATATATTCCTTCTTCCCTTTAGTGTGCGGAGTGTCATTAGCATATCCTGATGGAAACCAAGAGGTAGACACATATTACTACTCATTTTGAAGAAACCTATAGGCCCAGTCTAATGACAACAAGGGGGTTACCCAAGGAGACTCCCATATATGAAATTTGTTGTTCACAACACAAGAATTTGGTTTCCTAATAGAGAGTATCCAAAATGAAATCTCACCAGGGTTAGCATAAAGCTCTAGAATAGGCCTATATCCCTACTTTACTTGATGCTAGAATTCTTGAGGCCCTTGAACATTTTTTAATGGTGTCTTAAGATCCTACTGTCTCATTTTCAGATCAAGTAAGAAACAATAATTAAAAATTTCCTCCCCATAATATTGCTACTAGTAGCTTTATAGGTCCTCTCCAAATCACTCACCATGAAGGTCCTCCCCATGTAAGTATCAAGATCGATCATAGGAACTTTTCTCATGATGATCACTGTGAAAATCCTCATCACATCCAGAAGATAAAATTATAAGAATCCCCCTACCACTATCCACCCTAAAGTTCATCCATAAGGTATATTCCTTAGTAATCCTCACTATATAAAAAATTTCATTATAATGGTAGTCCTACTCATAATGGTGTTCACTATGAAGTTTCTCCCCACAATGATTTACTACTTTTATAGGAGGTTCCTCCCCCTACTGAAGTAACTTTGATAAATCCCTCATATCATGAGGAACTTGAGAGATCGATACCAACTATATTAGGACACAAAACCAAGAATAATTAATTATAATAATTTATAATTAATTTTACAATTTAGTTTAAATATGAATGATTTCTTAAAATATCATTAACCATCACCCACTCATCAAAACCTCGAGAAATAGGGTAAAATACTCTCCTGACATGCACACAGACCTAATACACACAAAATAACTAATTTAATTACTTGAATTAATAGTAAATTTGACCTAATTTCACAAAGAAACCATAGGAAAATTTACAAGGAAACATAAATCCAACAAAAAGGTAAGAAACAACATGCGATCATCTTCATGAGACATATTTTATCCACATCAAGTAAAATCCCCATTATTCTTATCTGATTCCACCATGATCATATATAATTGACACCAAACCCTAAGACAAAATCACATAAAATCAATGGAAGATGATGAAAGGAAGAATAAAATGAGGATGAGGAGGGAAATAACCTATAATTTCTATGAAATAACCTCAAAAAATGCCCCTTGGCACGGGGAATCAAATGGAGTAAGAGAGAAGGGAGATCCAACTAAATGTATCCTCTCCCAATGCCTATATTCCCTAAAACCCCTAGGGGTATGGATAAATTACCAGTTTTCCCCCATAAAAAAGGTTTTCAAGTCAATCATGGTGCAATGTTCCCCTTTACCCAATAAGGTTTCAATGCAACCATAAGGGTTATGGTGTGTCCATCTAGGAAGAGGGCATGACACCCCTACCTGGATCATCATTGTGTGTCACACTTTGGTTCATGGCTATGATTACCCTAGGCCGAAGACCCATCCATCATCCATCCATTGTCACGACATGAACCTTATATATTATAGTATGATGAAACTTTCCAGGGTGAGGCCCTGTACCACCTACCCACTCATGGCATGACACCCTCACACCTTAGCTATTATGTATGCCTCACAAGTTGCATGGTGTAGCCTACTATTACTACTAATATTCAATAACAAGGTCACCAGACCTTGCTACGACATCCAATCAAGCACCCAAAACACTTCCCAATCCTTGATCAACATCTAAAAACATCTCCTTGAGATTTTCTAACCCTCAAATTTACGATCCAAATACTGATTCTAGAAATGTACCTTTCTCCAGGATAAAAAATTCAAATTTTCCCTAATTTTCACAACCTGTAATAACATGGGTCATTACAAACCCCCCACCACATCAATTATCATCCCCAAGAAGTCTTGGTGGTCCCTAATCATTAATCCAAACCTACCTTGATCATTAATTCATCACCAAATCTCTATATTCTATCCCTAAAAACCGAAAGATCTTTTACTATGCAACTCCGAACACTAAGGCATACTATACACCAAAAGTTGAGTTACGCACCCATCACCATTTTAAACAGAAAGATGGAACTCAACTACACCTTTATATTCCAAGACACAAAGTATCATCGATCAATTCATGTTTAATATTATGGTGCTCCCCACCATAAGACTCAGCTCAAAAAGTTCAATTCTAGATTATGGTGCTCCCCACCATAGGAATTTCCTACTGAAATTCATTTCCAGTAGTCTATTAACATTATTGATGTGGTTTACACATTATCACGCCCAATATCATGTAAAAACATTGGTCATACCTCCTTTGGATGAATATTCTTGAAAACGATTGGCTGCACCCACCGATACACTATCACATCACCTGATCATGATTCCTAAATTCTCAAAAAATATCTCAAGATAATCAAAAATTCCACATTGAATTCTAAAATTCAAACTCCATTTATTTACATAGTTGGATCACCAAACACTCATAATAATCATCATGCTCTCACTTTGAGCACCGACGCACCTCCAATATGACTCACCCTTGAATCATATCAACCCTATCTCAAGCCTGATGCCAACACTCAAACTCCATCCAACATCTCTATTAGTCCTAGTGTAAAACTCAAGAGTAGGGGTGAATTGAGTTTCCAATAATTTTTTTCCAAAAAAAATTTAAAAAATAAAATCCCCCCAATTCAAGAAAATCACCCATCTAACAAAAATAGTAGAAAAATATAATTTGATCTTTGAAAAATATTCTCAAAAGTTTTATCATAGATCATTTAAAATACTTTGTAAAATAATTTAACTTTTGAAACTAATATACTCATATCAAAAACTGTATGTAAAATAATAATTTAAGATAACTATCAGAGTAAAGTTTTATTTAATAAACTATATATAGAAACTAATTTAATTTGAATATAAAGAAAAAAAATCAAATAAAGCACAACAGAATTTAACAAGGGGTTCGTTATCAAACTGAGACTTAATCCTCTCCACTTGAAAATCACATACTACTAAGTAGTTTATTATTAAATAAAATGATCTACAATTTGGATTAGGTTTTACAAACAACAATATAAAGGAATTTCTAGGCACAAAGACTCTTCCATAATTATACATGGGATAAAAAAAATATTCTAGTTCACACAAGACCTCTTCCATAGCTTTTCATGGGAATTCAAATGAAAGGTTTGAGATAGTATCAAGCACTATCTAGTTTAATATAGGATACCATGTCTTTACAAATAAATAGATCAATACAAAACATAACTTGAATGTAAGGAATAAATAGAAAGAGTAAGATATTAAATATGATAGGATGAAGTGCTGCTCAATCCATAAAGATTTAAATGTCTGTATTCCTTTGAATTTTTCTATGAAAGGAGCTTGTAAAAGTTTCAAAACAGGTTCCAAAAAATAGAGTGTCATGGAGATTTATGAATGAGTCTTATTTTTAGCACATGATCCTATGTTATTCTCTATAATAGTATATTTTTTTTTTAAAAATCTCACATGATCGGTTTTTTCTTCTTAAGAATATATTCATCTAAAATTATTCTTTGGGGAACAATCAATGCATTATTAAATGAACTAGAACTTCAATTGATGCTTCAAAAACTAGATATTGTATATTTGAAATTCTCCAATATTAAGTTAGACATGAAAATATACCTTTAATTAAAGAATTTTTAGTTGATCTCATGATTGATTTTCATGATAATTTGGCATGAAAACTTGTCACGGTTGGTCTAATCCTTCATGTGGCTAGTTCATTTCCTTATACGTTAGCTTCATGACTTCACATGGTAGATTGTTTTCCTTGTGCAGTCACTATAATAAAATATGTGTTCATTATATTACTTAATGAAAATTATATATACCTTGGAATGATAACTTTATTTCTTCACGTGTTAAGTTGTTTCCTTTACGTGGTCACTTCATTGATTTGCATAGTCAGGTCAGGTGAAGTATAACATGTGGACAAGTGAAGTATAACATGCGGTAAGGTGACATGGCCACTTGAAATCTGTAGTTAATTAAAATTATTCACATGGTAATCACATTGTACATGCATTAGGCTATTATGGTAAGTTTCAGACTTAGCCATTTTTCAAGTTTTAGAGAAAAAATCATTTACTATCAGAATACATGAAATTTATTAAAAACACTACAAATGTTATTTGGGATCATTAAAATAAAGAGGTACTGGACAAATACAAAAGTATCCCCATTTTTTATGATAAAAAATCATGATAATTAAATTTATATGAATTGAATATAACAAAATTATATTTGGATAGGATTGAAATAACTATTTATAAAGTTCTTGAAATCATGAATTTTTTTCCAATGAATTCGATTGATTTTAATTTATCACTAATTCCTCTTTTGGGATTATCAAAAAATGAATAAAGAAAAAGACAAAATAGTTAAAAGATAAAAATAAAAATATGGATAGAAAGAGTAGTATTTCATTAATATCACAAAAGAGATTACATAAGGTAAAAAAATTCCCTATCAGAGTACTTAATATGAATATAAATCTGAGACATCTATGAAATCTATATAAATGATAAAGTACTTTCCTTTATAAGTATAGGTAGGGTAAGAGGCAATATGATTTGAATATGAAGATATAGGATCAATAAATACTATACATATGGAAACATTTTACAGTTTATGAAAGACTTGTCTAGAAGTCAGACTGAAAGGATTGATGGTAGAGGTGGTAGTGGCTGGATCCAGGGATATAGGAATGACTTAATGAGCTAACACTACTATCTGAGATGTGTAAATATAAGGTTCCATAAATTGGGTAAACTCAATGAATTATTGAGAATATTGCTCTAAAGCATGAAGGAAATCATCTCTATTTTCTATAAAAGCTTCCAAAATAGGATTCATAGCCTTGATATTTTAAACTTGTAACTTAAAATATTGATTCAAGGGAGGATTCTTGAGATCTAGGGATAGGGTTATGAACATATTCTTTAAATCAAACTTAGTAAATATGTAGTTAAAATATTAATCAATATATTTCATAATTATTTCTCTAGCTTGAATAGACTTCTTGTAATCCTCACTAACCACTTCTAAGGTTTTAGAAGCATGTGTTTGAAAACCATCAAATATAGATTTTTAAGTTTTTCTAAACCCATCAAACATAATCTATAACTCACCCCTCATGATTTTTATGAATTTATATTCATCAAATATTGACTTAATTGGAGGATATGTAGGATTATAAAATACAAAATTCATAAATCTATAGTTTAAACAAATCATCATATCAGATAGATCTATTTAGATTGCACCCAACTAAGCTTTGATACCATTTATCTCATTTTTTATCAAATTCAAATCAATATAAAACTTTGGATAAAGATGATCATTTACAATAATCACAGTCCTTCTGATATCTCATTCTCTAGAAATATCTATATAATTTCCAAAACCAAGAAAAACTTCCTTTAAAACACCCATAAGATCATATTTGAGCTCATTCAAATCACCCTTGGTAACATATGATGTATAGGGAAAATGGTAGATAGATAATAATTTGATTTTCTACCATATAAATTAGGAACATGATTTACTAATTTAGCTCTATCTGGCTGATTTGAAATTATATCATCAACATCCACTTCTTTATCATGAACAACAGGAAAAACATCCTCAAAACCTTCTCCACAAGCACTACCTTTCTCAATTTCTTCAACTTATTTGGTTAGAGTAGGACCAAATATATAATAGAGATTCTAGTCAACTAAAGGTATCATAGGAGATACCTCAAGTATCTCTTGAGTATCTATACCAGTAATAAGAGATCCCTATAGAACTCTTTGAGCATAAGGGATGGCAGGTCCACCATGTTTGGGTGAACTGCCCCATCATCATTTGAATATGGATAATACATCCCCAAAACTAGAGATCTTGGGGACTTATCCCCCTTAAAAGGTGAATATAGAATAGGTTTCATGGGAGTACTTCCAATCATAGCTGATTCATCTAAACTGACTTCATCGCTTTCAGAGTCCTTAGAATCATATAATTTTGGCCTATAACCACTCACAAAAACATCTATGTCAGTTAGATCCTTAGATAGAATCTATTCTTCATATGATTTAAAAGGCAAGATATATTTAGAAGGTCCAAAGGATATGGTAAGAGATGTTTCCTTTCCATCCTCACGAGTAGCTCTTAATTTTTCATCAAAATTCCCCATTTCATCCTCATAATCTTATTTATATTTCTCACCAAAATCAACCTCATCATCCAAATATTAAATAATATCATCAGGTTCAAGACCTATATCCACAATATCCCTAGGTTTAACTGGGTACTTCACGGGATCAAACTTTTCATAAATCTTTTATGGGCCATCCACCCATTCTATTTTCCATGGGTTCCAATTTACCTTCATATGCTTACAAATATTCCATATAAGGTAGAGACCATATTATGATGTAATTATTTTATCCCCCTAAGGAACTAAGCCTTTTTACTCTAATAAGGACGAAATAAGCTCTGGGTAAGGTAAATAACAAAATTTCAAAGCAGTCTTACACAATTCAACAATATGTATCATGACATATATGTAATGGTTAATATGAACTCTACTATTAATCAAAAGTAATAAAAATATATCCCGATTCCATAGGATACTGAATTATTCTTTTATTGGACAAATTAGGTATTGGATAAACTTAACCAGAAACCTACATTCACCACTCAACTCAACAATCAAAGGTATTTGAGGAGTTCCATTTCCAATGATCTTATCTAAATTATTCTGAAAATAAAAGTATGGATGATTAAATGGATATGAGATCTGGTAATCTCCAAAATCTCCTTTGTGAGGTACACCCAAACATGTTTTCCATTTCCTCAAAGAGAATTCTTAAACTTCACTATTTACCCTCAATTTATCTATATCCATTTTATTTATAGGGAATAACTCAAGGTGTACATAAAATTATTTAATAATATTTTGATAGAAAGGATTAATATTATATTTAAACCAAGCATCCCATACCTATTCCTTAATTAAATTCCAAACTAGAGATCTAATTGATTTTAACCATTGTAAATCGATTTCCTTTTTTTGTAGAGACAAGATGATCAACTGGGTGCCAATTCTTTAGATCTAATATTACTCTCGAGCATGATTTCATTTTTTTCAACTTCATTAAAGGAGGTGATTGAACAAGAAATGTGGTTTCCAAAATATGCTTCATCCTAGAAATTTTTGATTCAATCTGATTTCTTGAAAGATTTCAGGTTCTTGACAGAAGTTCAAAACTGGAAGGTTTGGGTTAAAGAGAGAGATAATTAGAGATTGATGGATTTTTATTTGAAGGTAAGGATTTGAAATAGGGGAAGAGATTTTGGGGAAAAGATATGCATTGATTAGGATTCTAATTTGAAATCTAATTTAATCATTTATAAAGTAAAATAATAATAAACACAAATGAAATTATTTCAAAAAAATTTCATGAAAAAATTCTAAGTATGGAAACAAACACAGAAGGTCTGTTGACCATGAATCTATAAGACCAAAGGTATGGTAGGCATGTTGACTATGACCTCATGGTAGGTATGCTAACGGAATGAATGAAAATTTCATGGTAGGCATAGTAACCATGTGAGTTAATACTCACGATAAGTATAATGACCATGTGATTTAAGTTCCATGATTTTTATACTAACTACATGAACAAAAAATCATGGTTGAAATACTAACCGTGTGAACTTTGCCTCGTAGTTACATCCAAAAAAATCCAAAAAACAAAGGTTAAATAGTTTAACAAAAAACAGTAATAGCTAAAGACAAATTAAAGAAATTAGACGTAATTTATCATTCCTAATTCATGTATGATATAATTTATTTTCTCAATATTTAAAGGCTTTGTAAATATATCAACAAGCATATGTTCAGTACTAGTAAATTAAAGAGTTATATCCCATTTTGAAAATGATATCTCAAAAAAGTGATGTCTTATATCCATGTGTTTTTTTCTATAATTTGATAAAGGATTCTTAGAAATATTTATCACACTTGTATTATCACAATTAGAGAAATGTAAGAATTGATATATATAGTCTAGTAATGTATTTTTCATCCATAAAATCTGTGCACAACAACTTCCTATAGCTATGTACTCAGATTTAGTAGTGGATAATGAAAAAAAATTATTTCTTACTATACTATGGCACTAGATACTTACCCGAAAAGTGTCATGATCCATAAGTGACTTTTCTATATAACTTAAAACCACAAAAATCATCATCTGAATAACTAAATAAATCAAATGCTTATCCTCTAGAGTAAAATAGTCCTAAGTTGGATTTATTTTTGAGGTATTTGAAAATTATTTTCACAGTAAGTAAATATGACTATTTTTTATTTTCTTGAAAACAAGAACACATACACACACTAAATATTATATCAGGCCAACTTTTAGTTAAGTATAGAAAACTTCTAATCATTCCTATATAACTAGTTTGATCAACCAGTTTTCCAGTTTCATTAGGATTCAGTTTACAACTAGTACTCATGGGAGTATCACTACCTTTAATATTATCCATACCAAAACATTTTAAAATATATTTATTGTACCTTATTTCATTTAAAATAGTTCCTTATTTATTTTGAAAAATTTGAAAACCTAGAAATAATTAAAGTTCACTCATCAAACTCATTTCAAATTCACTTTGTATAATTTTTGAAAATTCAGTACACAAAGAATTTCTTGAAGATCCAAGAATAATATCATCAACATATATTTGTGTAACTAAAACATATTTTGAAATTATATTAATAAATAAATCAAGGTTAGCTATTTCTGTAGTAAAACCTTTTAAAATTAAAAATAATCTTATCCTATCATACCAAGCACTATGAGTTTTTTAAACCATATAAAGATTTTGTTAATTTAAAAACATGATTTGGAAAGTTTGGGTTTTGAAATAAATGGGGTTGTTCAACAAAAATATCCTCAACTATATAATCATTTAAGAATGCACTCATGACATCCATTCGATATAGTTTGAAATCCAAATGTACTACATTGGCAAGCAACATCCTGATGGATTCAATTCTAACTATTGGTGAAAAGGTTTATTCATAATCAATACTTTTTTATTGAATATATCCTTATGCAACTAACTTATCTTTATTTATAACTATTGTTCCTGACTTATCAACCTTATTTATAAATACCCATTTAGTTCAAATAGTTAGTTAGTCCTTGGGTCTCTCAAATATTTCCCAGACTCTATTTATTTCAAACCTATTTAATTCTTCTTACATTTCCATTTCCCAGAAATCATGATTAATTGCATCATTAATGTTCTTAGGTTCAATTTCTGATAAGAAAGCTTTATGTTCAACCTAATTTATAAGATAATCTCTAGTATGAGTTCCTTTATCTAGGTCTCCAATAACTGGATATAAGGGGTTATATATATGAGTCCAAACAAATCTAATAATAGAAGTATTTGACACATCACTCTCATCTATAGGATCAATTTTAAGCTGTTCATCAGAAATGGGAGAGTTATTTATAGGAAGTATAGTAGAATTGATGTCCATATTGGAAAGGTTATCTTCTAGATTTTCTAAAGGGGTCTTAAGATCATGTGGATCTGTCACATCAAAATTGACATATATAGATTCTTCCACAATACTAGTCCTTATATTAAATACCGTATATAATTTAATGGTTGTAGAATATCTACGAAAAATCACTTCATCACTTTTGTAAGCAAACTTTTCTAAATTCTCTTTTGTGTTGAGTAAAAATACTTTACACCCCAAAACCCTATAGCAATTAACTTTTGGTTTTATACCATTCCTTAATTCATAAGAGTTTTTCTTTAAAATATGTCTAATTAAAACTATATTTATTATATAGTAATCTATGTTCAAAACTATTATCCAAAAATAGATAGGTAAATCATACTCATTGAGCATGGTCTGTAAAATTTCTTAAAGGGTTCTATTTATCCTTTCCACTACACAATTTTCCAATAGGGTCCTAGGATCAGAAAATTTATGGTTATAGCCATGTTGTGAGAATAAATATTAAAAATCACAACCACGATCACCTCTTAAGATATTAATTCTAAGTTCACTAATATTTTCTACAGATCTAGAATATTTAGAAAAATCGGAAAGAGCTTCACTTGTATGAGGAAGGAAAAACAACCATGTATATCTTGAATAACTATCCACTATAAAATAGGCATAATATTTTCATGTTAAACTAGAAAATCTATAAGTTCCAAACAAGTCAATGTGAAATGACTCTAAAGGTTGAGAATTTGAGACTTATTTCTTTGGTTTGAAATAAATTTTGTGTTGCTTCCCCTTTTAATAGGGATTACATACTTTATATGTTGGGAATTCTAGCTTATGTAGATCTTTAACTAAATATTTCCTATTTAGATTTATAAGTGAGTGAATATTACAAAATCCTAGTCTCCTATGCCAAATCCAATATTATTTTTGAGAGGAACTCAAGCAAGAAACATTTTGAGAAAATAAAGAATTTAAATCTATAGCATAAACATTTTCATTTCCCATGGAAATAAAAACTAAAGCATATTTGGAATCAAAAAATTTAAAAAAATTATTTTCAAACTTAACATGAAAAACATCATCACACAATTGTAAAATTCTAAGAATATTATACATTAATCCATATACAAATAAAAATTTATAGATTAAAACTATACTAGAATTACCGATTTGGACAAGACCAATTATATTCCCTTCAATATTGTCACCAAAGGTGACATGTCCACCATCCACCTTGATTTGGTTATTGAAACTTGAGTAGTCTTTATTCAGATGTATGGAACATCCACTATCTAGATACTATAATTGATTACTGTAACTCTTCAATCATATTTCCTATAAAATAGATTTAAACTAGAAATTATTTTGGTACCCATATTTTCTTGGGTCCAAATATGTTGTTGGTGAATGATTTAGGAATTCATAATCGTTTTACTAGTTTTATATAATAAGACCTTAGAATTTTATAAATAAATTCTTTATTAGTTCTATTAGAATAAGAACTATTAACAAAACTAGAAGAACTGGAACTTGGACAAAATTTATTTTTATAGATTTTCCTCTGTCTAGGTTGGTATCCTATTCCTGTAGTATACTTAAGAGTAGTCTATTTACCAAGATTCTGGGTAAGGTTTTTTCTTCCATTAGTAAATCTCTCTAGATATTTATTTAGTTTCTTATTAGATAATTTCAGCTCATTATTTTCATTAAGTAGTTGATAATTCTTATCCCTTTCAATAGTAAGATCAGTTTTAAAGCAAACAAACATAACATTTTGCTTCTTTAAAATTTTATATTTATCTTTCAATTCATGGAATGCATCTTCCAAGATATTGGAATATTCAAATAATTCATCACTGGACATATTCCAATCATTTTTTTCAGTTTTAACTGGAATAAAAGTATGTATAAGAGATTCAGGAAATACATTTAATACATTAGTTGTATTTGTCATAAAACACATATTAACTTTGTCATTTATTTATTTTATGCTTGAGTCTAAATCATATAAGCTATCCTCATAGGCACTATAAGTGGATTTCATATAATCTTTATATTTATTGCCTTGGTACTCATATTTATTCTTATATTTCAACTTGGGACAGTCTTCTTTGATGTGTCATTTCCTCTTACACTAATAATAAGATACTTCATTGGAAAAATCATCCTTTGTCCATTATTTCTTCCAATTTCCTATATTATCATACATACCTTTATAGTTTTATTTCTTGAAAAACTTATCATTTCTATAAAACTCTTTTAATCGTCTGGCTAGGTGATCCATTTATTCATCACTGTCTGATGGTGATTCCTAATCTCATGAACTTTCATCTTTGACCTTCTATTTTTGTTTAGATTCCGAAGTATTAATGGCTACTAACTTCCTTTTTGGTTCATACACTTCCTATTTGTTCACTTATAATTCTTATTTTTTACATCATAAGCTTTCCAATTATCTCTTTTATTGGTAGTGTACTAATGTCGCAATACTCTTTGATGAAAAAAGATGTTCCTCTCTATCTATGTGGTAAGAATATGAGAATTTACATGACTTGATCCTTGTCAGTAATATATTTTCCTAGTGCGTGCATCATGTTAAAAATCTCATTAAACTTAAGATACATATTAGAAATGGATTCATCAAGCTTTATCTTAAAAGAAACATAATTAATAGTATATAAATTTAAACTCATTTCTTTAACATTAGATGTTTCTTATGAGAAGCAAATAACATATCCAAAATCTCAAAAGTAGTAGAACAAGAATATATTTTATTGAATTTTTCTTCACCTAAAGCACAATAAAATAGATTCATATCTTTATGTTTATAGTCATATGATGCCTTAGTGGAATCATTCAAAGTAGATATAACAGTTTTAGGTTTTTTATATTTATCTTTAATTATATTCTAGATATCAAAACTCATAATTTCTAAATAAATTTTCATCTTAATTTTCCATTAAGCATAATTTGTTCCATTAAAATAATGAGGTCAATTAGCGGCAGTTCCTTCTTGTCTATGATTATTTATAAATAAATAAATTTAGATAAAACATAAATTTATGATCTTTAATTAAAACTAGATCAAAGTAAAAATATATTTTTAAAATCACTCTGATACCAAATGTTGGTCCTAGCGGACAACTCAAGAGGGAGGGTGAATCAATTTTTCAATAAAAATTTCTATCTAAAAACAATTTAAAAAAGGAAATCTTATAATTTTATAAAATTTCCTAGTTAATAAAAATAGTAAAAAAATATAATTTAATCTTTTGAAAATATTCTCAAAATCCCAATCACAACTCAGTTAAAATACTTTGGAAAATACTTTAACTTTTGAAACTAATCTACTCTTATCAAACACTATATATAAAACACTAATTTAAGTTAAATATCGGAGTAAAGTTTTGTTTAATAAACTATAAATAGAAACTAATTTTATTTGAATATAAAGAAAACAAAACAAATAAAGTACAATGAAATTTAATAAAGGGTTTAGTTTCAATCCAAAACTTAATCCCCTTTATTTTTAAATCACCTGCTTTAAGAAATTTATTATTAAATAAACTAATCTACAACCTGGATTAAGTTTTATATACAAAAGGTTGTAGAACTGGAATAGAGCCTATTCCAAAGTTGTATGTAGGATAAAAACAAGATACCAGGTCACACATGACCTCCTATATAGTTGTTCATGGGAATAAAAATGAAAAGTTTGAGAGAGTATCAAGTAATATCCAGTTTAACATAGGAGACTTTGTTTTTAAAAATAAACAGACTAATAAAAAATATATCTCAAATGTAAGGAATAAATATAAAGAGTAGGGTATTAAATATAATAGGATGCAGTGTTTCTCAATCTATAAAGCTTCAATTTTTTGGATTCCTTTGAATTTTTCTTTGGAAGGATATTGGAAAAGTTTCACAATAGATTTAAAAAAATAGAGTGTCATGGAGATTTCTAAATAAGTTTTTTTCACACAAGATCCTATGTTTTTCTCTATAAGAACATATGTTTTTCAAAACACCTCACATGATTATTTTTCCTTCTTATGAATATCTAGATCCAAAAGTATCTATTGGATAATAATCAATGTAGTATTAAATGCACTTATTCTTGAATTAATGATTCAAAAACTAGACATTGGATATTTAAAATGATCTAATGTTAAGTTAGACATGTCAAGTTATCTCCAAGTAAAGCATTATTAGTTGATCTCACTGTCGGTTGGCATGGTCAGTTGGCACGAAAACTTGTCATGGTAGTTCCAATCCTTCATACAGTCAGTTCATTTTCTTATGGGGTAGGTTCATGACTTCATGTGGTATCTTGTTTTCCTTGTGCATCCACTATAATAAAATACATTGTTAGTATATTAATTAAGGAAAATTGTACATGCCTTGGTATGATACCTTGTTTTCTTCATGTAGTATGTTATTTCCTTTACATGACCATTTCAATGATTTGCATAGTCAGGTCATTTGTTGTAATCTCTCAGATTTTTTTCCATGTTTTATTTTAATATTATGTTGGAATTATTTCGAGACCAGGCTTTGAGACGGCGTGCAGTTACGAGGCCCGGTGAGCCCGGAACAAATGTTTGAATTTAATTAAATAATTAAATTATGCATGCATGTGGTTTTACTGAAAAAGTGGAATAACTTCTGAATGGGTGCTCAGATCAGAAATCTGAGGGCACCATTGCGTTCAGAGCAGCAATTTTACCTTAGGTGAGGCCTAACATCGGACTACGCAGGTCGGTGGTGAAATCTAGTTTTTGGACGTGACTGTAATAAAATATTTAATAAAAATATTTTATTAAATCCTATTGCAGCAAATATCTTTTATCTTTTTAAATAAATATTTGCACAGGGGTCCAGGGTTATAGACCTCATGACCTTGAATTTCCCCTGGAGGCTCTGGAAAGCTCTGGATAAAACCCCCCAACGCGGCGACGACGTTCTTGACGAATTTCACCGACGACGATGATGCGGTGACCAGATCTTTGCCAAAGAATTCCACGAATCCAGGCAGGATGTTTGATTTTGGTTTCCTTCCCCATTCTTGATTCCTACGATGAACGCAGACTAATCCACGAACAGATTAGCCCGCGGATCTATCGTATTTACGGGATGGGATTTTGCGGGGATTTTGCGGGGATTTTGGGGATTTGATTCTTGGAGTTAATTTGGTTTTGTTCAACCTTATAATGATGACGAACCAAGATCGACACAAACATCGATCGAGATTCGTCCCTCTCAATTGTTGTGCTTTTCTTCCCCGGTTTCTACGCGTTCTTCATGTGCGTTCTACGCGTTCTTGGAGGAAATCGATTGTTGCGCATTTGTTTGTTGGCGCAATGATCTGAGATTGTAGATCTAACCTCGGGAGGATGGTCTGGAGCTGCGATGATGATTTCAGTGGACAATTCGAAGCGGATCGAGAGATATGAGTTTTTGGGCGTTTTTTTTTTGGATGGATTGTTCGGGGTTTATGACCCGATCGAAGGACCAAAAACACCCGATAGGGTGTTCGTATGATGGGACGAACCAAGACCTGAAGTATCGGGATGAATGGATGAGAGATCATGGATCCTAAAATTGGTCGAGGTGTGAGGAAGAAGATGACGCTTTTGGAAATTTCCCGAATACACGGCGTGTAGTATGGGCTACACGGTGTGTGTTCGTCAGCGGGCCACCTGGTGTGTACTCCGGGAGTACACGGACACGGGTTGGGTACATGGCCAAGGACACTGCGTGTATACCCTTCCTCGGCCAGACCCTCCCAGATACACGGGATACCCCGTGTATTGGTACACAGGCAGCCAACACGGACGAACACCGTGTACGGGAATATGGTCAAGGTACACAGGTGTTTCCCCAATTGACAGGACACGACGTGTGCTTCGACTTACACACAGTGTATATGCTTTCCTACACGACTTTGATTTCAGAGATGGGCCGTTTACATGGGCAGTACCCAGAGTCAGGGAACACGGCGTGTGATCCTTCTACACACCGTGTAGTTGAGTTTTACACAGCTTGGACAGGTGACACGGGCCGTTTACACGGGCAGTACCCATAGTTAATGAACACAGCGTGTAATCCTACTACACGCCATGTAACCTGTTTTACATGGATTGAGCCAGTTGCCTTATGTGACTTGGACCAGTTTCCTTAGGGTTCATTCTCTTGGTCTTTCTCCTGAAGGTATCCAGTATCATTTCCTACATATAGGAGTATGATCCCTTTAGCAGGAATTCCGGAATAGAGTTGTTGGAATCCCCTCTGTGAGACTTATAGTTGGATCCTCTAATCCTTCATGGTACCCTAGGTAGAGTTTCTTGGTATCTACGTGATCTACATTACCCGGGCGCCGATCCTCTACTTAGTAGGTTAGTTCAGACTGAGTTTTTGGAATCACCCCATGACTATTGGTTGTGATCCTCATCTGAGCATCATATTCTCAAGTACTTGTGGAGTGTGTTCTCCCAGAACAAGTACTTCGTATCTATCTCTTCATACCTAGGAGTGTGTTATCCTCGTTACGTGATTAGTGTAATCTTCGAGATGGATCTTAGTGGGGGTTTCGCGATGGTCGATCGTGTATTAGTATATCTGGATATTCTTGTTATATGTTCTGTAAACATATACTATGTAGAGATGACTTTATATTTACTTTGTGGTATTTCCCTTGTTGTATTCCTTTGTGGTTTTGGGGTGTCCTACTGGGTATTGTTATACTCACCCCTTCACAAGCTTTTCCTGCACGTGTCATGTCTTGTGCAGACGAGCGAGCCTTTGACAGGATTCTAGGCGGACCAGGACCGGATGGTGCCCAATGAGATCAGACAGTCTGAGGTGTGTTCCTACGACTACATATTATAGTCCCAATACCTTTCTTTATAGGTTGGACTTTGCTACAGACTCTCTTTTAGTGGGATTGTACTTTTGGCCCAGGTTTTTACATTATTGTACTTTACTTTCCTGCCGTACTCCGTTGGTTGGGTTTAGTATATGCATGCATTTCCATTTTTAGTATTTTTTACTTTTCAGCTTTGTGGGATTGGAGATGTGTGTGCATGTGTACAGGTTTATAGGAAATTCCTCCCATGTTAGTGATATGTCTACTCGGTGCTAGTCACCCACCCCTGGATTATTGGTGGTGGGCTTGGGGAGTTGTGGCTCGAGCCCCACTGGGACAGGTCGTGACAGAGTGGTATCAGATCTGGTCGGTTCTACCTTAGGACTAAGAGTCTGTGAGTTGGTTTGGGGAAACAGTTTTAAGCGTTTCCAGTTTGGATTTCAGGCCAAGGACCCCAGTGTTGGTGCGGGTGGCCGATGTATCCATACTCCAGGACTCTGATAACTTGCTTTTCGACTTGGAACATGAGAACACTAGTTGTAGGGGAAAATAATGGTACATGCATCATATAGGAATGGGTTGTGGTTTCCATGTCCTTCTTGAGTCAGCTCTCCAGATATACTCACTGACTGTGATACATCTTGTTTTGTTACAGGATGCCTCCGTGATGCGCACTCACTAGGATCTAGCAGATCGATCACGAGGATAACTTCCTCAGTTATGAAGCTTCAATTCAGGGACTAGATCCCCTAGTTTTACCTTTGGGTGGTGTGCAAGCTATCCCACCATCTGTGGAGCAATGTTTATTGCCTTCTGTACCAGTATAGGAGGATCGCAGGCTGAGCGTACTCCAAAAGTTTTAGAGAAAGAGACACCTCAGGTTTCGAGGCGATCCTGACCCTCAGGCAGTAGAGGACTAGCTTGAGGCAGTGGCTAGAGTCTTCCGTTTGGTCAGGACACTAACAGACCAGATGGTGATCCTGGCAGCGAGCCTTCTGCAGGGCTCAGCAGGGCGATGGTGGAGTTTGGTTATCCAGACCCACGACGAGGAAACTCTTGCATGGTTTGAGTTTGAGCATATCTTCAGAGAGGATTTTTCACTGGTTACCCTGAGAGCGGTATGTATACAGGATATTATTCAGCTTCAGCAGGGGACCATGATAGTGGATGACTATTTATCAAGGTTTATCGACCTCTCACGGTACTCAATAAATATAGTCAGGGATCAGTACTTCAGATCTTTGACTTTTGAGTAGGTCTTGTGCAGAGATATCCGAGCTAGCATCATCCCTATGAGAATACCTACTTATGCTGGGGTGATCGAGCAGGCTTTGGTGGTCGAGAGCTTCTTGGCAAAGCAGAGACAGCCGACAGTTGTTAGTAGTGAGCGAGCTGGAGCAGAGACCTCGATAGCAGGGAGCTGACGTCAGGAACCCAGGTATGGGAGATGTTTTCAAAGGAGATCCTAGGATAGGGGATCTACCATACAGGGTTCGTAGGGTACATCTATCCAGCCTCGAGAGAGGTGATGCTACTCTTGTGATGGCAGGGGATATCTCACTCGATATTTTCCGACCCTCCATACTACTGATATGGGAGCAGTGGACAGACCACCGAGGCAGAGGCAACGTGTGGAGCAGACAGATTCGTGGGGCGGCGGACGTGGTAGAGGAGCTGGGAGAACAGCTGGAGGTGGTTGACGTTTTTACCTTTTACTACCACCACCCCCAGGAGGTCCACCCCAGGCTTAGGGAGCTGGTGGACAGAGGTAGGGACAGCTGCAGGCAGTAGAGGCTTATGACCTAGGTACTCCTGGAATGATTACAGGTACAATCTGTGTCTTTTCTACTTTGGTTTCCATTCTGATATACACATGTGCTAGTCATTCTTTTCTGGCTGCTTACCTTGTTCGAGACCTTGATATTCCAGTTGAGCTGTTGACTCGACCCTTACGCTTAGAAACATCGACTGGAGAAGATTCAGAGATCACACACCTTTGCAGGCAGTGTGACCTGACCCTTAGAGGTGAGAGTTTCGGTTGGAACCTCTTGGTGGTAGCGTCGAGGCCTTATGATGCCATTCTTGGTATGGATTGTCTATCCACAGTTCATGCCTAGATTGATTGTTTTAGGTGAAGGGTGCGGTGTGTCCGCAGTGATGGAATGAGGTTCTCCTTCTTCGGTGAAAAGGAGACCCAGGCAGCACAGGATGGACTCGTGCATAGGAAGGTATAACCAATTTCACATCAATTGGATAGCCTATCCCTTGGCATAGCAGATGTTATGAGTTTCCAGTTTCCAGCAGTAGTGGCTGAGTACGAGGACATATTTCCGGAGGATGTCCCCGGACTACCTTCTCGCCGGGAGATAGACTTCTGCATTGAGTTGCAACCCGGGACGACACCGATATCAGCATCAGCATATCAGATGGCTCCTGCAGAGCTTCATGAGCTGAGGGTGCAGCTGAAAGACTTTGAGAGGAAGGGATTTGTGCGACCCAGTGTTTCACCCTGGGCGGCCCCAGTGTTGTTTGCCAAAAAGGCATATGGGAGCTTGAGGCTATGTGTGGATTACCGGTGCTTGAATCAGGTGACTGTAAAGAATCGGTATCCACTACCGAGGATCGATGACCTCTTCGACCAATTAAGAGGGGCATGATGGTTCTCGAAGGTTGATCTATGATCAGGCTATCACCAATTGTGAGTACGGGATGAGGATATACCAAAGATAACTTTTAGATGTCGCTACGGTCACTATGAGTACTTGGTGATGCCCTTCGGCATGACAAACACCCCAGTAGTGTTTATGGGACTCATGAAACGGATCTTTCAGCCCTATCTAGATCAATTTGTGGTGATATTCATTGATGATATCCTTGTGTACTCTGCGTCCAATAAGGAGCACGCGAGGCACCTAAGGATGGTTCTGGACACACTATGAGAGCACCAATTGTATGGGAAACTCTCGAAGTGTCAGTTCTGGATATAGGAGGTCCACTTTCTGGGACACGTTATCTCAGCAGATGGTGTAGCAGTGGACCCAGCCAAGGTAGAGGCAGTGGTAGCATGAAGCCACCCCAGAACGTGACAGAGGTGCAGAGTTTCCTTGGATTGACATGCTAATATTAGAGATTCATCCTCGATTTCTCCAGGATTTCAGCACCCATGATAGCTTTGACCCAAAAGGGGCAGCCTTTCGTGTGGACCGAGAGATGCCAGCAGGATTTTCAGCAGTTGAGACAGAGTCTGACGAGTGCCCCGATCTTGAGATTACTAAAGGAGGGTGTCGAGTATGTAGTGTTCTGCAACGCATCAGAAACCGGGCTTGGTTGTGTCTTAATGCAGAGGAAAGTGATGATTGCCTATGGCTCACATCAGTTGAGGCCACATGAGAAGAACTACGTGACCCATGATCTTGAGTTGGTAGCGGTAGTCTTCGCGTTGAAGATGTGGAGACACTACCTGATGGGTGAGCAGTTTACCATCTACTCTGATCACAAGAGCCTCAGATATATCTTTTCTCAGAAGGATATGAATTTGAGACAGAGGAGATGGCTTGATTTTCTCCAGGATTACGACTTTGAGATCGTTTATACTCCTAGTAAGGGGAACATTGTGGCAGATGCTCTCAGCAGGAAATCCAATTCGCAGTTTTTGGATGAGGCGACGAGGCAGTTGGCCTCTTTACAGTTATCATTCGTGGATAGAGATGAGGGAGATTACCTTCAGTCGATGGTTTTTACCTCTCCACTCTTACAGTGAGTTAGGGAAGCACACCTCGAGGATGCTAGCTGTGAGACCCTACATGCTCAGGTATCTGCAGGTGATGCTGCCGATGGATATTTAAAAGGCATGGAGCATGTTGTTCTTTTTAGGAGGCACACAGTAGTACCAGTGACGTTGTGGGAATAGGTTCTGAGGGAGTTCCATACATCTCCTTTGGCGGTGCATCCAGGCATGGAGAAGATGTACCGAGACCTCCGACATCAGTTCTGGTGGCCAGGAATAAAGAAGAGTGTGGCAGAGTTTGTTTCTTGATGCCTTACTTGTCAGTAAGTAAAGGCTGAGCACCAGGTGACAGTAGGATTGACTCAGCCCCTTGAGGTGCCAGAGTGGAAGTGGGATGGGATATCCATGGACTTCGAGATGGGTTTACCATGTACGTCCATGGGACACAATTCCATCTGGGTGATCGTTGATCGACTCACCAAGTCGGCCCACTTCCTAGCCATACGGGAGCAGAGTTCGGTAGATAGCTTGGGACGCCTCTACATGCAGGAGATAGTTCGACTTCATGGAGTTCCATCCATGATCGTCTCAGATCGTGATGCTCATTTCACATCCTGGTTGTGGAAGGGATTTCAGGAAGCTTTTGGGACTCAGTTACACTTGAGCACAACATTTCATCCTCAAACTGATGGTTAGATAGAGCGAACCATCCAGATTCTGGAGGATATGCTACGAGCTTGCATACTAGACTTCGTTCATAGCTGGGAGGATCACCTACCACTAGTGGAATTTTCTTATAACAACAGTTATCATTACACTATTGGTATGTCACCATTCGAGGCTTTGTACGGGCGACCTTGCAGGTCACCACTTTGCTGGACTGGCCCAGGAGAGTCAACACTCATGGGCCCAGAGATGGTGCGAGATACTACAGAGAAGGTGCAGGTCATCCAGGAGTAGATGAAGACTGCACAGAGTCGGAAAAAGTCTTATTCCCACAGGAAACAGAGGCCCTTGGAGTTCGAAGAGGGAGACCATGTGTTCCTTCGGGTCTCAACTCGACGGGGATTATGGAGATTTGGACAAGGTGATAAGCTGTCTCCAAGGTTCATCGGCCCTTTTCAGATTCTGAGTAGAGTTGGCGAGGTGGCGTATCACTTGGCTCTACCTCCTCAAATAGACCGGGTACACAACGTCTTCCATGTGTCGCAGCTGTGGAAGTATGTGCATGATCCATCGCACGTTATCGACTGGGGTGAGCAGGACATTGATGATGGAGCGACCTTTGCTGAGTACCCAGTGGAGATCGAGGATCGGCAGGAGAAGATCCTTCGTGGGTGAGCTTTTCCCTTGGTGCATGTCCGGTGGTAGCACGAGAATATCCAGGAGATAACGTGGGACCTGGAGGCTCAGATTCGTGTGCAGTACCCACATCTTTTTGAGTAGCCTTTGTTTTGGCTTTTCGGGGACGTAAAAGCCCTAAGGTGGGGTGATGTAATGTCTCAGATTTTTTTTCCATGTTTTATTTTAATATTATGTGGGAATTATTTTGAGACCAAGCTTTGAGATGGAGTGCAGTTCCGAGGCCTGGTGAGCTCGGAATTTTTTTTTGAATTTAATTAAATAATTAAATTACGCACGCGTGTGGTTTTCCTGAAAAAGTGGAATAACTCCTGAATGGGTGCTCAGATCAGAAATCCGAGGGCATCGTTGCATTCAGAACATCGATTTTACCTTAGGCGAGGCCTAACATCGGACGACGCAGGTAGGTGGTGAAATCTAGTTTTTGGATGTGACTGTAATAAAATATTTAATAAAAACATTTTATTAAATCTTGTTGCAGCAAATATATTTTATCTTTTTAAATAGAGATTTGCACAGGGGTCCAGGGTTACAGACCTCATAATCCTAAATTTCCCCTGGAGGCTCTGGAAAGCTCTGGAGGAAACCCCCCAACGCGGTGACGACGTTCTTCACGAATTTCACCGGCGATGACGACGCAATGACCAGATCTTTGCCAACGAATGCCACAAATCTAGGTAGGATGTTTGATTTTGGTTTCCTTCCCCGTTCTTGATTCCTATGATGAACACAGACTAATCCACGAACAGATTAGCCCGCGGATCGATCATATTTACAGGATGGGATTTTGCGGGGATTTTGGGGATTTGATTCTTGGAGTTAATTTGGTTTCGTTCAAACTTATAACTGTGACAAACCAAGATAGACACGAACATCGATCGAGGTTCGTCCCTCTCGATTGTTGTTCTTTTCTTCCCTAGTTTCTACGTGTTCTTCGTGTACGTTCTACGCGTTCTTGGAGGAAATCAGTCGTTACACATTCGTTTGTTGGCGTAATGATATGAGATTGTAGATCCAACCTCGAGAGGATGGTCCGAAGCTGCGATGACGATTTTGGCGGACGATTCGGAGCAGATCGAGAGATATGAGTTTTTGGGCGTTTTTCTTCGGATGGATTTTTCGGGGTTTATGACCCGATCGAAGGACCGAAAACACCCGATAGGGTGTTCGTATGATGGGAAAAACCAAGAACTGATGTATCGGGACGAATGGACAAGAGATCACAGATCCGGAAATCGGCCGAGGTGTGAGGAAGAAGATGGCGCTTCTGGAAATTTCCCAACTACACGGTGTATATTATGGGCTACACGGCGTGTGTTCGTCGGCGGGCCACCTGGTGTGTACTTCGGGAGTACACAGACATGAGTTGGGTACACGACTAAGGACACGACGTGTATACCCTTCTTCGGCCAGACCCGGACAGATACACAGGATACCCTATGTATTGGTACATGGGCAGGCAACAAAAACGGACACCGTGTACGGGGTATACAGCCAGGGTACACGGGTGTTTCCCCAGTTGACAGGAAACGGTGTGTGATTCAAATTACACGCCGTGTATATGCTTTCCTACATGAATTCGATTTCAGACATTGGCCATTTACACGAGGAGTACCCGAAGTCAGGGAACATGGCGTGTGATCCTTCTACATGCCGTGTAGTTGAGTTTTACACAGTTTGGACAGGTGACACGAGCTATTTACACAGGCAGTACCTGGAGTCAAGGAACACAATGTGTAATCCTACTACACTCCATGTAACCTATTTTACATGGATTGAGCCAGTTGCCTTATGTGACTTGGACCAGTTTCCTTAGGGTTCGTCCCCTTGGTCTTTCTCCTGAAGGTTTCCAGTATCATTTCCTACATACAGGAGTATGATACCTTCAACGAGACTTCCGAAATAGAGTTGTTGGAATCCCCTCTGTGAGACTTAGATTCGGATCCTCTATTCCTTCGTGGTACCCTAGGTAGAGTTTCTTGGTATCGACATGACCTACTTTACCCGGGCACCGATCCTCTACTTATCAGGTTAGTTCAGACTGAGTTGTTGGAATCACCCCATGACTATTGGTTGTGATCCTCATCTGAGAATCATATTCTCAAGTACTTGTGGAGTGTGTTCTCCCGGAATGAGTACTTAATATCTCTCTCTTCAGACCTAGGAGTGTGTTCTTCTCGTTACGTGCTTATTGGAATCTTCGAGCTGGATCTTAATGGGGGTTTTGCGATGGTCGATCGTGTATGAGTATATATGGATATTCTTGTTATATGTTCTGTAAACATATACCGTGTAGAACTGACTATATCTTTCCTTTGTGGTATTTACCTTGTTGTATTCCTTTGTGGTTTCGGGGTGTCCTACTGGGTATTGTTATAATCACCCCTGCATGAGCTTTTCCCGCACGTGTCATGTTTTGTGCAGACGAGCGAGCCTTTGACAGGATTCTAGGCAGACCAGGACCGGACGGTGCCCAGTGAGATCAGACAGGCCGAGGTGTGTTCCTACAGCTACAAATTGTAGTCCCAGTACCTTTCTTTATAGGTTGGACTTTGTTACAGACTCTCTTTTTGTGGGCTTGTACTTTTGGCCTAGGGTTTTACATTATTGTACTTTACTTTCCTGCTTTACTCTGTTGTTTGTATTTAGTATATGCATGCATTTCCATTTTTAGTAGTTTTTACTTTTCAGCTTTGTGGGCTTGGAGATGTGTGTGCGTGTGTACATGTTTATAGGCAATGCCTCCCATGTTAGTGATATGACTACTCGGTTCTAGTCACCAGCCCCTGGCCTATTGAAGGCGGGCTTAGGGAGTTGCGGCTCGGTCCCCACTGGGACGGGTTGTGACATTTGTACACATATTAGGTACATTTTTTTTGCACAGTAGGTTGATTATACATGAGGTAAGGTGATTCTCAAATCAAAGTAGGTTCAAATTAAATAGAATTTTCTCATCTGATGCATAGTAGGTTCATGCGGTCAGGTGAATTATAACATGAAGTAAGGTGACATGGTCACTTGACCTTCATAGTTAGTTCAAATTCTTTACATGGTAAGCACATTCCACAAGTGGTGGGTTGTCACGGTAAGTTCCAAACTTATCCATTTTTGAAAGTTTTGGCCAAAAAATCATTTACTAATAGAAAAAATGAAATTTATTAAAACCATTATAAACATGATTTGGGATCATTAAAATAAGGAGGTGCTAGAAAAATCCAACAATATCATCTAAGACCCAAATATGGTGTTCTCTAAGGAACCAGATAAAATCATATTTACTTGCACACCAACATCCTGATGTCATCTCAATCATCCAATGACTAGTATCACTACATCCATTACCAAACCAACATTATGGTCATACATCCACAACTAATATTATTCTCCTCACCGCAAAAATATCCTTACCATTTCTCCACTAAATCAACACTAATATCCATGTCCCATGATTTTTTCATTACTGCAAACAATGTCTGGATGTGGCTATCCTACTCATTTTTGAATACTAATATAAAACATCTACTATTACCTATTATTATCTTATTAGTAACATCATCCTTGAAATCCACAAAAACTCATCCATAACAAGGGTCACATCCTCCAATAAGAAATGGTTCACTCCTCACTATATGGTTTCCCTTACAATGCTTTTCAATCACAACCCTAATAGGTTTTATCATCACACATGTGTTGATACTCTTAAGCCATGATAACCCATCTTATCAAACTCTAACACCATCCATCCATGTTTTCACCTTCTATCATAAGGGTGGAACTTTCCATACTTATCAAAACTAAGGGCATCCATGCCCACAAGAATCTCGTTGAGCCCACCAGTCCCTAAATTATACATAGGTATTAAAAAATATATATACCAAATGACACCACATGTAACCAACATGTTCTACTTCAATCTCATTCAAATGTAATGGTTGTATGCTCTTGTAATACCCAATAACACCACTTGAATCACAATCCCATGAGTTGTATGCCATCAAACCTAGGATAAATATCATCCTCATCTAGCAAGAATCACCTCAATTATTTATTTATAACATTCCAAAGGCATATCGATCATGCCAAGTCCAACCTCATAATCACTATTCACCTAGATGTTATCGTTGAACTAGAAGAATTTACCAATGATATATCCATCCTAGATCTAACCATATAAGATCAAGATCCACAAACTCATCAGGATCCACACATGAAATAAATAGGTACAAGTATCCTACCAATATTTCCCTAAAAAACCCAATATTAATACCAATATATTTCTAAGTTCTTTACATCACAAAAACCTAAGGCATCTTCATTCCTATACCACATACTCAGTAACACCTCCCATGAACCAATCTCAAATTCCAAATCATCTACCCATGATTCCATCTCTAATGGAATTCACAAGCTTGGGATAACCCATCTCCTAGGATACCCTTATAAATTACAAATCATCTAAATAGTAGTAGGAAAATGCCCTGTTATTTAGTCATAACACCCAACTCACCAATATCCTAAGTTGTATCTCAAGGCACTAGGATCTCCCATGAAGCCCATGACTCATGTATCATAAAGGATAAAACTCACAGGGAAACATCCATACCCCTATCTTAGACATCACAAGACAACTCATGTGACAAAACACCCACTATAGGGTTCTTATATACATATACATATCATGCATCACATGCCAAGTCATCATCCCACTCTAGGGAACTAATCCTCTTTAGGAATACGTATAATAGACTATCCCCTTGAGGGCCATGATCTAATATTTTTACATATAACAACATCATCCTATGATGATTTATATCTAGTAAAACCATAGTCATATGGTTTAGTTAAGTATAATTCCACTAATTAGATATATAGGAAAAAACCATGTAGGTTATTTATGGCACCTTAAGTAACCAAACCTTGTCACAACCACCCACAAGGGGGTTTATTTCTAAGATATCCAATGCGTATACCAACCCACCAAGGATAATTATACATCACGTACACAGAGGAAATGTAAATTCATCATCAGATAATATCTCTCTATAAGATCCACATGACCTATCATCAAAAGAAAATATATTATGGTTCAGCTGAGTAGAATTTCACCAAAAAGTTATATGGGAAAACACCATATAAGTTTTTGTTGACACTTTAAACAATTGAACCCTCATTATTAATGATATCGATCACATGCAAGCACATGAATGTCATGTGAATCCTTTGTACCAAGAATTATGCATGTACACTGATCTCTTTACAATGATCCAAGATCCAAAAACATAATAAAAATATCAAATACACACATCATAATTAAATAAATATCATAACTATAATAGTAGAAACCAATAATAATAATCCCATATGCATGGTAACTTAGACTTTATGCTAAATAGGTGCTCTCAAAACACTAGTTTGAGGTCTATCACAAGCCCCAAAACATTCTAAATCCTTTTTTAACATACCATAAATGGAAATAAAAAGTAAAAAAGAAACTCTAATACCACTTTGTAACACCCCCAGCCTAATACCACTCACTAGTGTTTGGATTAAAGGTGCCACATGACCTTAGGTGTGCCTCCCCATATGCTAGAGGCTTCCGAATAATGGAGAGGGTATAGAGTGTTACCATGGAGAGACTATACCCTCATATATGAGTTAAAAAATAAATTAAATATCATAAAAAATCCATAATAAGAGTAAAAAAAATCCAATAAATAAGATTTATTCTATAAAAAAATAAAATGAAAGCATACAAACATATATATCAACCGACTACCCATCAGGCTAATCACATATACAAATAAAAAAGGAATAAAAATACAAATAGGCATTATTGAAACCCCGAGGATTATCACATCTCAATCTCTAAATCCCTATCCAAGATATCTAGCTGAATGATCTAATATTGGGCCTCTACCCTATATGAAATTTCGATAGGTGAGGTCTTCTTGGGTTCTCTAATGCCATGACTACCCAAGTAGAGTGTGAGTAAACTCAGTAGGCCACCACCGATGGTGTCTCTAAGATAATCAGTACTTCAATGTATGAACATTTTATTTTCTTAAAAAAATAGTGTGAAAGCATAAATAAAATAACTATTTTCAATTCTTAAGTTCTAATGTGATACATGAGATCATCCAAACCTACTTCATCCAGTTCTAGAGTGTCTCTAAACATTTCATATAACATATAGGGGATACATGTCCTACCCCAAAACTCATGAATATATATATAATAATATAAAATCACTTTAGGGGGTCAGAGACAACCCACCTGGATTATATCATATATACAAAACTTGATGGGAAGACTGGCCCCACCTAGATTCTCATATTCCACACTTGGGAGAAAAGCGGCCCACATGATATTATCTCATATCAAACATTAGTGGAAAGGCTACCACACCCATAATATCATATATCACACTTGGGGGAACAAAAAACCACAAAAAAATATCGCATATTACACTTCGGGTGGAGGGGAGGCCCCTCCCAGAATCTCATATGTCATGCTCAGGGAAAAAACAACCCACCTAAAAAATATCATATCACACATTGGGGGGGGGGGTTGCAGCCACTTAAAATATCATACATCATGATTGTGGGGAAAGTGAACCACCCAAGAATATATTATATCTCACATCGAGGGGAAAGGTATCCCCACCTGGAATCTCATATATGATGCCCAAGGGAAAAGAGGTCCACCCAACAATATCTCATATCACATATTTGGGGGAAAGGGAACCCCACATAGAATATCATATATCAAACTTTGGGGAAAATAGATTAGAAAAATATATATTATATCCTATATCACATTGAATAACGCTTTCCCCATAACATATCATCGAGGGGAATATGGGGTATTACATCCCACTCGACCATCTCGTGTCATGGACCTCATAGAAGTTATCCATACGCCCAAACCCATCACATTTATCCTAGTTTGGCCTCTCAAGTGCACAAACTATATTCATCACTGCATACATAAATAAATATCTCATACTGGTCTCTCAACACTAACCCTCCATGGGGTTATTATTAGGCTTGGGCACCCACCAAGGCCCCCAAGGCTACACCACATTTCGAACACCCTAAATGGGCTCCTATATATCCTTCCCAAATTTGTGGTCAAATTATGTCACTCATAGGGAATAACATCCCTCAAAATTACCATGATCATATTACAACTACACTAGACTCATAGGAAAATCCACATTGTCATCACTCTAGAGAGATGGAACAATTCCCACCTCACTTCCCAAATCATACTAGTTTGGTCCACTCATGCCCAACCTATACATAAGTCCCACGCAGGGTATTCCCACCCAAGTACTTTCATACTAGTGGGGGGTGGGACTCTTGTCCCACTCTCAAATAAACTATACCGAGGGCTATAAGGTGTCTCAAAGTTCCATCATGGCCTTCCAAGGCTGAACATTCTTAGTCTAACACTGTTCTCTACAAGGATGTGTCCAAGGGAACCCATACTAGGGACACTATGTTCCACTTATTTTATTTATACCTCTCTAGGTTCTTTGTAACTATTATAAAACATTTATGATCGGGCCCTCTACCATTGGTGAATGAGGCACTAACTAGTGTCCAAGGGCCCATCTTGGCCCTTGACCCTTTGTTTATTTCATGGAAGTTAAAGGAAATATTTCATTTTTAATAAAAGGTAAATTACATAAAAGTAGCGAGACCACATATCTCATGCTATATAAATAAAATACATATAATTAAAGTGATGTTTAATGGACCACCTATATCATGCATAAAGTTACTCACTTTAAAAAACATCAGGCATCGTCGCCCAAACTCATCCAAGCCTCACAACATATCTCAATCCCCCATATCAGGTGACAATATTCAAAATGATTAATTATAATAATTTATAATTAATTTTAAAATTTAATTCAAATAGGAATAATTGCCTAAAAACTAACCGAGTGGCACCCACTCACTAAAACCTCAAGAAACAAGGTGAAATCCACTACTAGAATGAACCCATATAACAACCATGCTCTTTATTCCACATTAATACTTGATTTATTATATAAGAATACACTTAATACAAACCTAATGATTAATAAGTTCAGTGTCTTTGGGAATTAGGTACATTACATAACAACATAAAACAGGGAATACAACATCTCTATTGAAAACATCTTTAACATGCTCAAAATACTCCTTCAAACTTAAAAATTCATGGGATAAACTAGGTACATACATAATAAAGGGGTGAGATATAAAACCTAGTAAGGGAATAAACATGGAACAAGTGATACATGTTAGACAATAGGCGTATCAATGAGGAATAAAAAGAACATGAATAATAAGGCATGATATAGCATGATAATCATAACATGGGAAATGTGGAAACAACTTAAAACACTAAATCATAAACATAGGTCAAGGATAAACCTACCAAGACATCATGGTGGAAAAAGTACCATAAAGGAATCAGGTTCACTTCCTATCCCAATGTGACATATCATGATACTAAACATTACCCAATGCATTGGAGCGCCATCTAGGCACACCCATCATATTCTTTTAATTATCATGATTAAGTGTGACACATAGATCATACAACATGGATTCATTCATAATATTAATTTATTCCATGATTAAGGAGTGTGGAATATATATGTGTAAGTACCCAATCAAAAATTATATGTGTATAAATTTGAAGATTGTGGTGAAATTTCAGTAGCATAACGACGTCACTTAAAGATTTGTAAAAATTTGTTGATGAGAGAGAAAAGAGTATATCATCACATAGACATAAAATTGTCAATACTAGTGACATAAAAAATCATATCCCAACATTATAAATTTGGAAATAGAAGGAATAAGGTAATGAAGAAGCTTGAATAGAGAAAATAATCCTAACTATATTTCAGCATGGTAACAGATGTACATAAAGGATAATGGGGGGTTAATGAGAGGGAAATGGGATATAATCATTTATACATTAAATTTAAAGTAAGGGGAATATGGAAGAACATATTAAAACATAAGAAAATGGAATTTAATATACATAACATAAAATAATTTCATGAATGAAAATGAGAAGAGAGGAATCCCTTACAAAATTTTGGCATGGTAACGGGTATACATAAAGAATCATGTAAGGATTAATGAGAGTGAAAGAAAGATATCATAATTTATACATAAAATTTACATTAAGTTATATATTTAATAACATATCCCAACATAATAAAAAAGGAAATTTAGATACATAACAAAAAGAATTTCTTGATAAAAAGAGGAGAGTGGACGTTCCCTTACGAAATTTTAGCATAGTAACGACTTAGGTAAGGGTCGCAATGAGAGAGGATAAATGATATATCATTCATTTAAAATCAAATTTATAGTAAGTGAATGATTATAAATCAATGGAAAAATATCAAATTTAAATTAATAAGGATAATTTTAAATAAAAACCATAAAAGCCATAAAAATCCATAAAAATAATAAAAAACATAAAAACCATAAACACGCATTAACAACTGTTAAAAACCCTTAAAAACATTAAAAACCATAAAAAACCCTTAAAAACCTAAAAAAGACTACAAAACCATACATAAACCCTAAGAATGTGCTTGAATTGAAAGGAGGATAGGAAGGTGATGATCCCTTACGTGAGTGTGTGACTTAGAATTCTTGGGAGGGGATTCTTGAGAGCTTGGGGGCACCTTGGGAGGAATCTAGAGAGGGGATGTTAGAGTATGAACATGCTAAAAGGAGTTTTAGTGAAGATAAATGGTATCTTAGGTGGGTTTATATAGGAAATGAGGGGTATTTCTTTATTACTTAGGTTTTGGACTCTACATAATAAAATATATTAAATCAAAAACCATCCTGTGGTTTTTGCACATGGTTTTTAGAAAATGAGAGTGTTTTTTATTATTTTATAAGTAAAAGGTCTGAAATTATTAAAATAATTCCCTTGCTTATGTGAAGGTGAGTCACACTCTTAAAGAAATAATTTTAAAACCTTAAAATATATTATAGGTTTTATAGGATTCATAATGGATTTAAAAACTAAATAAAATAAAATTATTTTAAAGGGAAAACATTGATTTGGTCTCTAATCCCATTTATATTAATTATTACATCACTTTTGTGTCATTATGATGTCATAAAATACAAATTATATTTACATGATATTTAATTTTTATCCAAAAATTAGTCTATCTCAGAAAATTATGAAAAATACACTATTGGATAATTTTGACATTATGATTCCAAAAATAATATTCATTTTATCTAAATAATTTTATAAATATTTGAATTTTCACTTTTAAACTAAAATTGACATTTATTAAGAAATACCATGTTTTTTTGATAATAACAGTTTTCATACCCTTATAAAAATTACATCGGACTACATAAAAATCATATGATCATTTATATTTAATAAAAATTATATAATAATAATATTTATTAAAATATAATTTATTTAAATGATCCATTAATTCATAAAAATAAAATTTGTAATTTAAATTGATTATTAATTAAAAATACAATTTGTGTTTTATTGTAAAAATATATATTTTTTATCAAATTATTTACTTAATATTTTATAAAGTAAAAAAAATAATTAATAAATATAATAATAATTTTAATGAAAATAAAATATAAATATTCATACTATTAGGTTTACTTTTTTTTTTCTAATCTTGGTTAAATTATTTCTACCCTTAATTGACCTATTTTCCTTTTACTGTGGTAATTAATATTTACTACATTTACTATTCATATTATACAAAAATTAAACTAAACTTATTAAATAATATTAATTATCACGATTAAAAATATGGAATTCATTTTATCCAAATAAATTTATATAGGCAGAATAATTTAATTTAATATAAAACCCACAACCATGATGAAAAATGGTTTTTCAAAAAATACATTTTTTAAGGAAAAGATGATCCCACTTTAACTCTATAATTAGTAATCTTGATTATATGAATTTTAATTCATAAATATATGTATATATATATAATATAAAAATTTAATTTAGATCATTTATCATTAGGGTTTTTTTTAATTAATTAAAATCGAGATACATTATTCATTTTAAAACAGTTTTATGAAAAAATGCGTTTTTAATCCTAGAAATAAACTTGTATTAAAATCTGGTATAAATATTATTTAAATGAAATAAATTGAATTTAATATAACTAAAGTATACATATTTTACCATGAAATAAAATTAAAAGAATAATTTTACATTTAAATTATTTAATTTATCAAAATAAATGAAAATTTTACATAAAAACGTTATTTTTCACTATTCATTAGAAAATCTATTTTTTCTGAAAAATCCCAAAATTTCACCCTAAGTTAATTTTGATACTATGATATAAAAAAATCGAGTTCATTTTATCAAATAAATTTTTTAAATGTTCTAGAAAATAATTATAATATTTATAAAAAAAATAAAAATAATTTTTGAAGAAAGCATATTTTTTTAATAAAAAATATGACATTACCAAAAATTTATTGATTATTTAATAAGAATTTATTGATATATTTAGGACATATATATATATATATTATTAAATATTTAATTATATTGATACCCAAGAATATAACAGCTATGTTATAACGATCTTGTTTAAATAATTATGGTTTGTTTGGGTTCATCATTTTGTGTCACATATACTATCGAACATAGTTTTCTTTTAAAAAAACTTAGGGCATTAAATTCTTCCCCCCTTTAATCAATTTTTTCCTTGTAATTTAAACTTGGACTCACTAAGAATTTTTTTGACACTAGAAAATATCTTTATGGAAAACCCACATCATAAAAAGGATTAATAAAACATCCTCTTGAAAAGCGAGAAAGGGAAGTATGAAGGTCATCACATAACTAGGTTTCCAAGTAAGATAATTTTAGTGGGAAGTGAAAACATTGACATGGAAGAGAAAAAATAACACCAAAGAACTAGTTGAGTGTGATAGAGAACATGGCGAGGAGAAGGTCAATGACCATAATACCATAAATATGTGATGGATAAAATGACCATCAATTCATCAGAAATAACCATAATATGAAAACATTTTTTTATTCAAGATTACTTTTCCTAGAGTTAGGTAATTACTTTATAGTATGGAATAGGAATATAAGGAAATATACTTTCTTGAAAAGTATAATTAATTTCCACTACAATATCATAATTTTCTCCAAATAATGAGAACTCAAGATGATTTTTTTTGCCTGAAGCACTATAAAATTATAACGGATCACATAATACACCAAAGAATGAAAATATATTCTTCCTGTATTTCATTAAATCCAAAATGGTTAGAGTAAATTATGATAATAACTTAATATATTAATCTATAAAATTGAATAAATATTCCCAAAGGTTTAATATAGATCATTCCTTAAAAAAATACCCATATATAACACTAATATCCTCAAAATTAAAGAGTGTTTTAACCCCAAAGGTTGTCTCATACCCTTCATCTTAGACCCCCAAAATCATAATATCATTTATCTTAGATAATCCTAATGGGTATATATATACCTTAACCAAATAAAACATCTCCCAAATTATCATTAATCACCTCAAAATCAAAAATATTTGATCCTATAATATGTTTCAAATATATGTATATATATAATACTAAACTTCCATTATATAAATCTTCAAAATTTGTATCAATTATTTTAAATATAAGATTATCCTTAGACATATAATCCCAAGACTCTTTAATTTTTCCCTAAAATAAATCACCTATTAAGGTTTATTAATCCACCAATAATGTGTTTTCTAAAATATCACTTTATCACTATATCACTTTTATAGGTTATCGGTACCATTAAATGTAAATTTCAAGTCCTTAAAGAAAAAAAAATTATGGAACAATCCTTAGATTTTTCATGATTATTATATCTAGAACATCATTGATATATCACTTCTATAACATAACTCTAAAATACCCATACACAAACACTTTAATCTTTACATTTAAACAATTTATATAGCATAGGTCCTTACGTAGTCCCAAAAATTTAAGATAGATACACTATATTATAGTTAAATAGTGTCCATACTAAATAAGATTCATCCTCCTCCTTATGATTTTATAGAATCGAATGATGATTCATGTTATGGAGGGTGAGTTCCTTATCCTAGTGATTTATATTTTATTTTTAAAAGTAAAACTTAGGATAACATCCAATTACACTAAAGGAAGACTAATAATATTTTCAAGAATAAAATTCCCCTAAATATCAACATGTTATACATAGTTATAGATGTTTTTTTGTCAAATCATCTCGGGGGGAAACTGGATGTTTTTAGAAAACTTACAAGAATAATCATAGGGAATGAATTAAAATACAACACGACATACACTATATGTACTTTATTCATCACGATCCATCTCAGCATAGGACATTACTTGCTCCCTAAATCCCAGAGATTATTGATGCCCATCATGCTTCTCAATCCTTGGAATAGAGCATTGTCTTAGATAATTCCCAACTTCTCCACATTTGTAACATAGAACTGTATAAGGCATCTTAGATTGAACATTATTTCCATCCATTACATTATCCAATTTTCATGGAAATTGGATACTTTATGACCTATATTACCACACTTAAAATATCTCCCAGTTCCTTTGTGGAATTTCCATTGGTTCCTCTTTACACACTTGTTGCACAAAGGAAATTGGTTCTTCTTTCCCTTATCACCTTTACCAGATGAACTTCCTTGTGATTCCATATTTATATTATTTGAAGCCTTTGAGCATTAAATAAATTACAAGTTGTTAATTGTTATTTTTGATAACTGGTTTGGAAAAATAAAAATTTGACATACATGATCTCCCATAATGTTAGGAATCTCATTCAGGCAGTCACCACATTCTCCTTCACATTGGTTGTTTACTCAGTTCCTCCTATTTCTCGCCATTGGCTAGAATAAAGGGAAAATTAGGTATGAGTAATTTTAAACTATTAAACACGTAAATGGGATACCCATAAAATTAAATGGATAACTTATAAATGAAATTTATTCTTTAACTTATAAATTTACAAGCTTAAATATATGTTATCCATGATCTATTTTCTAATATAGACACATATGGGATTTTGTGTTCCCTTAATTATGGTTCGTAATGAGCTTATAAATTTGCTAAAGCATATCCCCTGGGAGTGTCAAACCAGGTGTATAGTAAGACCCATAGTCGTGTACCAGGTTACCCCAAGTTAGGCCTTGGGTACCTTATTATATTTGTTTCCCCTAGGTACATATGTTCCAAAACCACATCCACATCTAGTATCCAAAAATGAATGTATTTTCTTTATGAACCACTTACTCTATAATTACCAAAATTTAGGGATTCTTTCTATGAGAGATGATGTTATATGAGTTATTATTGCTTGCCTTACCAAGTCAAAACATTTCCTATTAATAAAGAAGTATATACCCATTAAATGTATTTCTAGACTTTATATCAATAAAGTTGTGAGACTTCATAGCACACCACTATGAATTATTTCTGATTATGATCCTTGATTCACATACAAATTTTGTGAGAGTCTTCAAAAGGTATTAAACACTGAGGTACATTTTAGAACTGTATATCATCATCAAACTAATAGGTAGTTTGAAAGGAATATCCAAATATTAAAGGATATGTTGAGGTCATGTTAACATGAATTCCATGGAATGTGGTGTAAATACCTACCTTTGGTGAAATTTTTATATAATAATAGCTTACATTCAAGCATATAGATGCAACTATATGAGGCCTTGTATGGTAAAATATGTCATACTACAACCTATTGAGGTGAAGTTAGATAGAGGAAGCTAGTTGGTCCTAAAATTATTGAGGATACAACTAAGAAGGTGAGAGATATGAAGAATCATATCAAGAAATCTTAGAGAAGATAGAAAAACTATACTGATATCTAAAGGAATGAGTTGGAATTATAAGTAGGTGATTAAGTCTTCTTGAAAGTATCACCATGGAAAGGGGTTATAAAGTTTAAGAATAAGGGGAAGTAAAGTTCAAGGTACATTGGGCCATTTGAGATCCTATAGAGAATTGTATTTGTGGATTATCATTTAGATTTCCCACCCAACCTCTCTAAATATCATGGAGTCTTCCATGTCTCAATGATAAGGAAGTACATTCCAGGCCCAAATCACGCACTCACTAGAGATGAGATAGATCTTGAACCTTATTTTTTAGATAATGATGAGCCTATCCAGATTGTTGACACAAGATAGAAAGTTTTTAGGAATAAGACAACATGACTTGTGAAAGTGTTGTGTAGAAATCACAAGTTAGAAGAGGCGACATGGGAACCCGAAGAAGTAATGATGTAGAATTACTATCTTTTATTTTAACCATAATGTATGAAATTAAATTTCAAGGGTTAAATTTCATAAGTGGGGAATAATTTAACAACCCATAAATTCATTTCTTCTGAATATATTCTTGTGTCATTCTTAGTAATGTAGTATAACAGTAAACACATAATAGAAACCAACAACACTTTATTTCATTATTTAAGAAAATTTTATTCAGCCTAAAACAGTACCTAATAAAATACCAAATATTACAATGGTAAAAATAGTGTATAAATAAATTAAAATATAAAAATTTGGATCCCCTCGATCCCCTATAATTATCACACCCACGAACAATATTATAATAGATAAATAGATAGTTAGTAATGAAATATTCATTTTGGAAATGATATTAAACCTTGATAGAATGTAAGTGAATGATGAAATATAAGAATAATAGCATATTTATAGGGTGATATGGCCATTCAATATTAATACCATTGGTTAATAATATAGTTGGGCATTATTAACATTATTCTTTATGTAGGCGTAATAAAGTGACCATTGGAATTGTTTTATGAAACCAAAATTATTATTTTGGATAAATATTTCAAAATTATGTTAAAAAATATGTTTTATAATAAATTGAAAAGTTTTAAATAAAATTTATTTTCATTATATAATCTTATAAATCACTTTCTAAATGATGATATAATTTAACGAAATCCTAAGTAATTTTTATAGCGGTCAAAAAGTTTATTATGTCATAAAAACTATTACTTTTTAATTAATAAGGTTTTTTATTTAAAAGTTAAAATTAAAATATATAAAGTATTATTTTTATAAAAAATATAATTTTTGGACTCAATACATCAAAATTATCTTATGATGATTTTTTGATAATTTTCTGAAAATGTTGATTTTTGGGGTAAAAAGTAAAAATACAAATTTCTTATGAATACCATAAATTTTATGATGTAATCATGATTTGATCATGAAATAAAATTTATCAATCCTTATTATTGGTCTAAAATATATTTTAGTGGTAATATAATTCATTTATAATATTTTGTTACATTTAGAGACCTATGTTAAAAAATTTGGAACCCATGTTTTATCTCTTCTAAAAGAAAAAAAATCATTTTATGAATTATAAATGTATCATTTTAGAATTTTTTTTATAAATTTTATAAATTGAATTAGGTAAAATGGATTTCATATTTTTAACCATAAGGTCCAAATTAGGTAATATGTGTAACTTTATTTTTAAGCATAGAAAAAAATTTATCGGTGTTAAAAGTGAGTCACCATGTAAGAAAAAAATAATGTTTCAGGTTAAAGTTAAATGGAAAAAGATTAAAATACATAAAAACTAAAAAATTAAATGGTTTTTTGATATATTTAATGACCTTAAACATACTTTAAAACATTAATTATAAACCAAATTCATTATAATTAATTCCACCCCAAAGTGGTTATCCTAAATAATAATAGAATCATTATTTTATCCCTTACAACCACTCATCCTCAAGTATAAATACCCACCCCTTCCTTCCTCACTCTCTAATAATTTTTTTTATCATGAATTTACTATCCCTATATCTCTCTAAATCTATCTCAATGATTACCTAGGCTTTTAAGGTTCCCCTCTCAAGCTTTAAGGAACATCCTGTCAAGGTAAGGGTTCCCTCCATCCCCCTCTTTCCTTTTTTCAAGTATAATAATTTTTCTATAATGTATTTATAAATTATTTTTCAAATAATAACATGATTTTACTTACATGGTATTATCTTAAATTTTATACTTTTTTAATATGATTTTATTTATTCCCTCCCATTATAGACTCCACCTAAGCCATTTTAATGCGTAAACATTACTATAGCCATAAAACCATCTAAAATTTTGGTAAGTAAAGTGTGTATGGTTTTCCAAAGAAAAAATCCATGTTTGGATAATAAAAGTGGATGTGGTTTTGGAATATATTTATCTAGGGGTTATAACCCTGAAAATAGTTGTTCATATATATCCCAATCATAATGCGGGTTCACGGTGAATGAGCCCTTACTACGCAAATAGTTTGACACTCCCAAGGGATATGATTGGATGATCTACATGCTTTTTATGAACCATGATAATGGATTTTTGTATAATTTCTGTAACACCCCAAGATTTTACGAAAAATATACTTTTTAATTTCATTAATTTCTTGTGTTATACGCTACACCAAAAGGAGCTTTCACAACACACATCTCTGACCTGGCTTGAATTACACGCAATCACGACCTTTCACGATAGCATGTGTTGTACGCAACACCAAGTTTCGCTAAACAACGATATGCTATTAAAATATTATTAAAACTAGCCGTTATGAATAGTAATAACCACTTTTTAAAATTTTTAGCTCTCAAAATGGACTTCATTTTTGGATTCGGAGTATCGAATTTAGCCTAAGGTGAAATTTTGGTACTTTTCGGATAACTTTCATATTCTGATGAATAGTGAAAATTACTAAATTATAATTAAAAACAACCTTTTTAATCGAAATAATTAATAGTGATAAATTATTAATTTGAGTGGTTTTAAAGTATATTTAGAATATATTTTTACAATTTAATACAATTTTGGTCATTGAATGTAATTTCACATTTAAACCAGACATAATCAAGTGTCAATCTTTTGATAGATATTGTTTCTTAAAAACACGCTATTTTTTTAACAGTGGGATTTAATTATAAAATTAATGAAACTTCTATGATATGAATTTGTTAAAATAGACTTCATTTTTGAATTCGGAATATGAAATATAGCTTAGGATGAAATTTTGGCATTGTTCTGAAAAACATCAATTTTTGATGAATAGTGAAACTACTAAGTGGTAGTTAAAAAACTGAATTTTTCATAAAACTTAATTTTACCGCTTCTGTGAATGGAATTTCAAAAATCCGAGAGACACGGTTGATGTCAGCAAGTAAAATGTGGTTCAATGAGATGAAAATAATTTTTGGTGAATAGTAACTTTTTACTTTTATTTACCACGGTTAAAAGTAAATAGGGTAATTAAGGGTAAGAATGATATTAATATTACTCTAACACATGTCCTAATTCTATTGGACAAGTGTATCTCGACCAAAAACAACCTTAAGTGTAAAATATTATCATTTAGGCCCACTTGGATTAGATTAGGACATTTATTATTATTTAATTCAAAGAAGAGTTAAAAGAGTTAAAATCAAAGTATATTTACTAAAACATTTTTAATATAGGGTTGTACATAAGATAAATTCGATTGTAAATATTAATTAGAAATCTAAAAAGATTTCCTACATGATGGTATTTTATTTTTAATTTTTATACATCAAATAATTTAATTTATTTATGACACAAAGATGATGCAGTAATTATCTTATTAATGAAATATTGACATAATTGATATTATAAATACCAAAATAAATGTAATTTAATAGTTTTTATGAATTACACTAATTTTCTAGGTTACTATGATATATTAGTGTTGATTTAATCAACTTGGTTCGAACATATAATTCTGTTATGACTTTCACAAAAATCATATATCAAATAGTGTCAAAATTGACACAAAATAGTTTTTAAATCAAATATTATATTATTAATTGTTATTTTATTCCTAAAAATATAAGGTTCGGCCAAATGAATTAGATAATTATATATGTAATATACAATTTGGGGTTCGTTTGGCATGTTATAGTAAGTGTATTAACCATATAGTGAAAGAAAACAAAAAGACACGGTAAAAGTTAAATTATTTAACTTAGAGTTAAATCTAATTGATAAGGTTAAAATAATACCCTAAACTTGTCTAAATCCTATTGGATGATAGGATTTTGACCCATCCCCACTTTATCTTCTAAATAATACCCTTTGGAACCATTATAAACCGATTTTGACTTTAATATAAAATAATATTTTGAGATATTCCTAAGGTGCCCCTCTCCTCCCTTATAAAAGGAAACCTCCTCCCCCTCCTCCTCACACCAATTTGAGCACTAAAGCTCAGAAAACCCCTGCCAAAATCCCTTCTCCACTTCCCTAGAATAATCCTAGAGTTCCTGGTCTTCTTCAAAGACCAATCTTAGTTCCCTAAGTGGAGGATTCAAAGAGGCGTTTCAAAGAAGAGGTAATATCCATTACCGATCTTTTCAATTTCTTTCTTCTTCAACTTATTCTTATTTAGTTGTTTCATGACAAATTAATAACATCAGTATTACTTACATACTGATATGTTATTATAAATATGAAACAACCCTAATTCACCTTCTATCCATCCTACGGAAAAATGAAATCACCGCGCGTGCGTACGTACGGAATACCGTCTCCACGCCGTGGTGTAATCTATTTTCCACCACCACCTTAATAGGATGGGTATAATGGTGTAATGAGTAACTATATATGATTATTATAAAGTTATATTGATACTGAAATAGTCTACATACACTTAAACACAATTCCATGACCATGGGAACGATATCATCGCTCGTGCGTACGTACGGACTACCGTCTCCACGACGCGATGAGATTCATTCTCAATGATTAACCATTCATGAATGATTATAAAGTATATATAATAAGTACTAATGAAATATATGACATAATAATGATACTGGATTTATTTAAATTTATATTTATGTCATCTACTTAATTCCATTCACTTCAATAAGGAAACGAAAACAGCGTTCATGCGTACGTACGGACTACCGTCTCCATGAGCGGTGTATTTCATTCCATTTATCGATATATTATATATATATATATATTGAATATATATTATATATAAATCATGTTTTATATTCTGGATATAAGTAATCATGATACAAGTAATCATATTAATAATTACAAGTTAAAAACACGAACGACAAATGAGACGATTTTACCCAAAACACTACTTTAACATGAATTTACAAAAGAACGGGTAATATAAAGTCATAAGTGGACCATATATGATATAATAAAAATGAATATGATTCTGGAATAAGTCAATAACATGATTTAAATCATTATACAGGAGGTTCGGACACTTACAAAGCAAGTCGGACCTAAGGTAAGGGAAATATCACAATCACATTTTTATCCGAGATTGTTTATACGTTGGTATTTACTGGGGTGTATTTTATCATCCAAATCCATGTTTCATCAATATGTAATATTATTTCCATCCACCTAAAATTGTTTAAATCCATTTTTACCCTTCGGTGAGTTTTTATTAATATGTATGAAATGAATCTTTTGTCGTTTTTCGTACGAGGTACTTTTTGACTTTTCCGACAAAAGTACAAAGAATGTTTTTTTAACTTATACGGCATGAATGTATTTTTAAAACATTATTTCCAAGAATCTTCCTTTACAAGTTTTCAAGTTTATTTTTAATCAACTTCTTTTAGTTTAGAATTGTATGACATGTTATGAAAGGAAAAGTGTTTTTGAAGAAGAAAGGATATTTTCCTCAAGAATGGAGTTCAAGTGTTTTATCAAAATTATTTTCTATATAAGACAATAAAGGGTTATGTTTTTATCCCTATTATTACATTGATTTGATTATGTTGTGATGGAATTATTTTTATGAATTATTTTATCTTATATGAACTGTTTCATGATGTCATGATGTTTAAGATTCCCATTTGTATTACATGGGTTATGCAATGATGTATGATTTATGATTTTGTGGAACACATAAGAATGGTATCATTATGAGATGGGTGGGACCTATATCTCCCTCCAATGCATTGGGTAAAGATTTTATATCTCATGAGATAGACAGGGCTGGAACGGTAGGTTATACCGGTTTAGTGAAACATGACTGGAACGAGGGTGACTCGGTTCAGAAAGGGACTTTGTCCACTAAGATAGTATTGGCAATGAGTCTTGACTAACAAGAAATGATTCTCTATGATTATGTGTGTATTCCACAAAGTTTCATGTTTTAAGTTATGATTATTGTGATTACATTTCACTACCATGATTTATCCCATGTTATGAAATTATGATCTCTTTTGTAGGTTAAGATTTCCAAAAGTTATGTGCTTGTGTATACGATGAGATTTATATTTCTTTTGTTTACCCTTACTGAGCATTTGAGCTCACCCTTTTATGTTTTCTTTTCCCCAGGATATAAAGAAAGGTTTTAGGTAAAAAAAAGGGAAGATCTTTATGGGAGATATTGGAGATCTTTCACCACGATTAGAAGATTACGTTCCGAGTTTTCAAAGACACTAAACTATTACGATCCTTGTGTGTGTATTTTTTGTTATGTACTAGGTATTCCGCAAATGTAATGTAATGTCAATGTACGTCAGGCCTAGGGTCTCTACAATTTCATTGGTCCCCAACCTTTTAAAATGTATGTATCTATCTACTTTAGTCCCTGTGAACATCCAATAACTACAAATCTCATATCATTTACTTATTAAGTGTGTTTATTTAAACATTGTAAAATCCATAGTTATTACTTATATACAAAAAGGGATTTCACATAAATATATTTATTGATTATTTGATTTGGTAAAAATATTTTCATACTATATAATCCCTAGTTCTATATGTAATATTCATGTAATATAAACCCCATTGAGAAATTATGCTAAGTGGTTCATTCAATGAACATTATTCCATGAAATTATTAAGTTTGTGATGGATTTCATTGGACTTTTTTGTGATGGGTGGGGCCTATAATTATATAGTCCCTCAGTTCACTGGAAAGTATCATTATACAATTGATATAAGTCATTGATAGCATCCTTTCCTTTTATGTAAGACAAATTGGAACAAGGAATTGATGTTATGTTTAAGATGTTTGACATTATGAAATACCTTCACTACATGTTCAGTTATTATTATCCAAGAATCTATTCATTGTTATTTTGGTCATGAATTTATTTATGTTCTCATTTTTATTTTTTATGGAATAAATAAATTTATTTATTCATGATATAATGATTTATTTATAATAAATTTCATTGCACGTTACCCCCTTATTGAGATTCTGAGCTCACACCTTTATATTGTTTTCAAATTCCCTAGGAAACCAATAATATTGATACATATGAAAAATAGATTATCCAAAAGGATAATATTTTTTTCATGAATTTAGATGATGTATGTAATGCTTATTTAGGTATATGGTCTACTGAGATTACTAAAATACTCGCTTTTGTGCATGGTGATCTATGTATTATGTATCATTATAATAAAATAATAATCGGATCCTAAAAACTCAAGTCAAGGTCATTATATAAATTATTGGTTTGGTAGAACTAGAATTATTCCTATGATTAAATTATTTTGGAACTGTAAAAATCATGGGATTATTAGGAAATCATTACCTTGACTATTAAATATATGAATAACCTATGTTCATCGAATTTTGATTGTAACAACAATACCAATGTAACCATAAAAAAATTGGATTTTTTTTCAATAACTCATATGAACTATAAATACTTAATAAATAATTAATAGATGAATAAAATTTAAATTTATCTCACTTTACTAGTTCTTAAGTTTTAATTTTACATTTATTATTATGAATATTCTATATCTTCTCTTTTGGTTGAAATTGGTATTTATATTCCTATTAATTTTCATTGAATTATTAATTATAGATTTATGCATTATGAAAAGAGGTCTTCCTTCTAGTCTTGTTCTATTCTTTAAAACATTTTTCTCTATTTAGATTTCTTGTAAAGTTTTTATATAGAATTTTATATAAATTTATTATATTTAATTATTTTATAACCATTTTTATTTAAATTTCATTAGTACGGTAACTCCTTGTTTGTATTTAATTTTCACATTTTGGAAATTATAAGTGAATTATTTCTTGATTTTATAACAATTTATTATCTTTATGTAAGATCCCAAATCTTGTAAAGGTATGTTCTTGTTTAAGTTTTGGTTTGAATCCCTTGTTTTAGTTAATTAAGTGCTTACCCAAGTCCTTAAGGAGGCTCAAGGGTGTTCTGAGGGTTTGGGACATGAAAAAGGAGAAAAAGGGGGTTTCATGGTAGGCCGCATGGTTTTTTCATGGTTAGTTCTAACCATGTGGAAATCCCAAGAAACTATATAGGAGGTGTGTTTTTGGATAGTGGTCTCCACATGGTTTGCGCACGGTTTGGAAAACCGTGTGGTCCATAAGCATTTAAAAAAAAAATACAATTTTACTACTCTAGGATTTTAATAACCAACTCATGATTTTCTCCCATTTCTTCCCTCTTCACCCTAAGAACGAAACAAATCTCCCAAGAGCTCCGAGAGATTGATCTCCCTCATTTCTAAGGCATTTTTGGTGTCGTTGGTTGCAGATCAAAGCTCTGGGTAAGGCTAATTCCATTCTTGTTTCTCTTTTGAGTTTAGGGTTTGTATCTTCTTATCCTCTCTTTTGAAGATCTAAAACCCTACTCTTTGGGTGAGATTTAGGTTGAAGCCTGAAAGGTTGGTTGAAGAGAAATCTAAGGGATCAACTAAGAGTGCGTTCACCCACAAAATTGAGGTAGGTGGTTTAAAAGTTATATCCCATGGTTTATTTGTGTATTTTTTCATGTGTTGTTTTGTTATTAGGTGTATCTTGGTATGTTTTGATCACCCTTGGAATGTTTAGGTAAAATGGTTACTAAGAAGGTAAATGGAAACCCTCATGATCCCCATGGGATGTGTCGAGTGTGAGGAGACTAATCTAGGGTCACCCATGGGGTGTGCTGACTCTCCCGGACCTAGGGATTTGTAAATAATAAGTGAGATTGTTGTGTAGTTATGTAGAGCCTTGATAAACATGTTGATGTGTTTGATTGTATTGAAGTAGAAACTAGGTGATGCACCTAGTATTAGTATCAACCTAATGAATATTGGGTTAACATGGAAATGATTAAAGACCATAATGAAATGGATTATAAGCCCAGTAATGAAGGCTAGTGAGTTAGGCATAATGAACGAAGCCTAGTGAGATAGGCACAATGAATGAATGCTTAATGAGATAAGTATAATAAAAGGAGAATTAGGCTAAGTGGATAAATGATGTGAAATTTGGTAAATGTGTTAATTGGTTAAGGAATGGTATTAACTCTAATGTTATTGTTATGATTTATGTTTGCCTTGGGAAATGGTTGTGATGTTGTGTGAATGGTTAATGGATACATATTGTTGGTCGGAGTAGATTACTCAAGAGGGGAGGGGTGAATTGAGTAACTATAAAAATTTCTGTAAAAAGTGTTTCTAAAAAGGTTTCCCCAAAGATTAAATACAGCCTAGTTAATCAAGGTTATACTCTTATAAGAGTTTGACTTTTTAAGTAACTTCTTAGAAGATTGATTAATTCTCAATAATCTTAATTTGTGTTATTCATTTTACTTTTGAAGTTATTCTACTAAGACAATCCAGTTATAAATTCTTTCCAAGACTAACTATCAAAGTGAAATTAGTTATTCCTGAATTATACAGTAAAGCAATAAAACAAAGAAGACTAATTTAAGCAGCACAACAGATATGAAACAAGTGGTTCGGTCTCAAGATGAGACCTACTCCACTTCACTTGGTGATCACCTACCACCAAGCAGTTTATATAAATAGAATTTGATCCACACCCTGTATCAGGGTTAACAACAGTAGACAGACTGTCTAGGTCACACATGGACCTCTTCCACAGTTTTTGTGGGTATAAATAACCAGGCCACACAGGGACCTATTCCATAGTTTTCAGTGGGTATCCAAGATTAAATAGAGGTTTGATTAAGTATATCTTACATCCTTCAGTTTAATGAAGGAGACATAGTGTGTTGTTCTACAGGTACACACTATGCTCAAAAGGTAATAAATAGATACACAACAGAGAAGAAATATGGAGATGGGTTTAGAAGTGCTCTGAGTGTTAGTCTTTGTTGCTCTGGACTTCTTGAGATGAAGAAGATGCAGATCTTGAGTCCTCATTTGTAAAACAGAGTTTTTCAATTCAGCTTGTGTTCTTTGTGAGGTTAGATAATGCGAAGATGTTCTCTAGATTCCAGTGTACTTCGTATATTCTTCAGCAGAGTTGGGTTGCATGCATGTAACAATCCTTCCTTTTGAAATTATCTCAGTGTTCTTTGTTATCATGCTCACAGCCTTGTTTTTCATTTAGTATATCGCGCTACTTGATTCTTGGACACCCTTCTCTTTTATCTTGGAATGCATGTGTTGGAGCCAATAGGTTGCATGGATACCGCACCTTGTACCTCATACTATCAGATGATATGTATACAAAGAAATATTAATTATGTCAGTGCATTTAAAATCTTCAAATATGACCGTTAGAGATTAAATTGAAAAATGACAAAATATTTTAAAGAACGGTGTCACAATAAGTCATGGAAACAGTGTCTCCTTCACATGATGTCTAGATTGATCATGGTGTCTTGTGGTCACAGTGTCTCGCGGTCATGATGTCTCGCAGTCATGGTGTCTCGTGGTCACGGTGTCTCACGGTCACGGTGTCTTGCGGTCACGGTGTCTACTTCACGGTGTCTTGTTCACGGTGTCTACTTCATGGTGTCTTGTTTCACAGTGTCTGCTTCACGATGTATTGTTTCACGGTGTCTGCTTCACAGTGTCACAGAATTTTCAAAGTAACTGTATTCAAACTTAAGCAATGATGATAATATAATGGATTAGACTTAATCATTTGTCAAAGAAGGTATTATGAGAGTAGATCAAATATAGTATAAAGTAAGTAAACCAGGTGTAGAGAAATTAAAATCTTGAATGGCTCTTCTTAAAGCATGAGACTACTTAAACAATAATACACATGAATACTCATGATTGTGATATAATTGATGGGATTAAACTAGGTTTAATAGGATTTTTGATCATTAAAACTTGATTAATACATGATGAGTCCAACAATCTCCCCCTTTTTGATGATCAAAAATCATGTAAAGTTAATGTGTATATTGGATTCAACTATAGAGATAAATGGCTAAAATATAGATGGCTAACATATAAAAAGTTCTCCCCCTTTTGGGATTATCAAAAAGATGGATTAAGAGAAGTCAAAAATGCACATTCCAATAATAGCACCTAAGGTCCATTACAAAACAAAAGAGAAATACAAAAGAAATATTATTTCTATCAAAAAGGAGTAATCACTGTTCTTCTTCAGGGGATGGCCTTCTCTTTCCCTTTAGCAGTAGTGGCTACCCAGGTCTTAGAGGTGCAGCTACTGGAGAAACAATGGATGTACTATGTACACAAATATAGGGCCTCAAGAGTTTGATGAAATCTGTAATGATCTCTCCACCATACTGCATGGCTTTCTCAAAATCATCCTTGTTCTCCATAAACTTTTCCAACAATCGAGTAAACTCTATTAGATTTTGGACTTGGATTTTGAAAGCTTTAGTCACAGGAGGAATCCACAGATTTTCTACAAGATACTTGAAATGTTTTTTCATATCGTTCTTGGAGAATATTCTATTGAAGTAGAAATCCACTTTCTTGGAAATCTCTTGTTGAGCATCATTAGCAATTTTTGAGTGGATTTGGACTAGGTCAAGAACTCTATCACTGTTCTTGACAACTTCAGATAGAGAAGCCATATTAAAACCAATGAGGAAATTCTGAAGCTCTTCTTTGACTACAGTTCTAAGAAGATCACCAGATGATTTATAGGCATTGACAACTATGGTCAGATATTTGAGTTGATTTAGCACCTTTTGAAGACACCTGGTATACTCGCCAGTGAGTTTATTAAGGTTGACAACATGCTCTCTAATTTCCTTCACAACTTGTTTATTCCTTTGAGAGACCTTTTCATCTAAGGAATATAGATAAGGTTGAATCTGATACATAATAACTTGTGGGATTTGAGGGACAACAGGTTCTACAGGAGGAGCAACAACCTCAGATCTCGAATGCAGCTCTCTTTGCATGTCTTCAACCATACTTCTTAGGGTCTTCACTTCCTTACTGAGTAGCTTATTTTCAAATCTTACTTCCTGAATATCATGAAGAATTTTAGGTTGTATTTTCCAAATAACTTTCTCTAATAATAGTGAGGCATCTCTCTCACTTAAATTCGTCACAGGAAGAGGTTGGGTATTCATGAGTTTCTCAACTCCAGACAAGAGGGTAGCACTAAATTCCTTTAGATCATCCTTACTCACAAAAGATGGTTGTTCAGGTAAAGGTTCAAGAATAGGGACTGGTACAGGCTCAAGTTCCTTCTCAGGTACGATATTGGAGACTGATTTCAACTGGAATATAGAGGAAAGATCAAGGCTGGTTTCTGAAACCTACTGAGAGTCATCCACATCATAGAAACTGGGGAACTTATACTGAGTGTATACAAGACTTTACTCAGTCGTATGTGAAGCTAGATTCTAGATTTGGGGTTTGATCGCCCTCAACAGGTGCCTCCTTCTCAGGACTGAGAAGCTTAGGATCTCGGTCTGATTCCACAGACTCAGCTCTAATTTCCTCACTCATTTCTTATCTAGCTAGCTGAAAAGCTGGCTCCATCTGTTCTTCATCTGAAGGGATGATTTCAAGAATATATTGTTCCACTGGGAGTTCCTCAATATTGGGTTCTTGCAAAATAGGTAGCTTTTCCACTATAGGTTCTTCCATGGCATGCTTTTCAGATTCTTTGGCAACTGATTTTGTTTCAGCCTCGGGTTGAGTTTCCAGATAAACAACTTCTTTAGAAGCAGGGAATTCTTCTTCAAGAACTTCACGAGGGACAGTAGTCCTATCTTCCTCAACAAAAACAGCTTCCCTAGGTGATACTTCAACCTCTTCTTCCTCTTCTTCAGGATACTCAACAATCTCATATGGTTTCAAACCAGGATCAGAAATATCTCTTGGTCTTGAGGGATAATCCACAAGATTGAATTTCTCATAAACTCTATCATTGTCTTCCACCCATTCCTTTTTCCAGGTATTATAGTTTATTTTCATCCTCTTGATGGTTAATTTTGAAAGGTAGTACTCACAGTCCTTTATAAATTCCTCATTAGGTCCAACCAAACCTTTGGCGTGCAGCATGGCTGAGATAAGTCGAGAGTAAAATAGGGAAGTTGACTTGGATGTGGATTTGATCAGCTCACACATATGATGAATGATATACTTGAAAAGGTTGATCTTATGCCCATTTTTCATAAGATGGATCAGAACCACATCTTCATATTTCAAAATAGCAAAATCACCTTTTCTGAGGCTAACCAGATTCTGAATAAACTTGAACAGGAGCCTTGATTCTCCATCTAGTTCAGCAGAAATGGCCCTCCTCTTGGTTCCATTTCTAGTTAAGGCTTTCAGAGCATCTTCCAAATCAAAGAATTCAGTTGAAGGTGGAGGTCCTCTCTAATAATCCTCACATATTCCTTCATGAGGTATCCTAAGGAATGCAACCCATGACCTCAAAGAGAATGAGCATCTCTGAACATTGAACCAGGTTCTTATAACACAACTATCACCAGAATCAAAAGGGAACTGTACTTACTGGTAAAACTGAGCCACTAAATTAGGGTAGATGGTTCTATCTTCCTTAGAGAACCACTCTAACCATCCTTTCTATTCTAACACTTTCAATACTAGAGACTTACTAGATAGAATCCATTTGGGGAAAATATCTTTCTCAGGTACAATAACACGGTTTACCATATTCGGATTTAAAGGTCCTTCGGGTGTTAGCTTAGGTGCAATCTTCTTCTTCTTTGAGCTGCGCTTCTCAGGTGTCGATGATTATGGAAATTTCATCCTTGGAATTCACTGAAGGTTTGAGAGAGAGAGATGGGTTTCAGGGATAAAGAAGGGTTTGAAATGAGTAAGTAGAAGAAACCCTGAGTGAAGAATCGAGTGATAATTTCTTTATTTTATCATTTAGGAATACCAAACGTCGCAAAAATAAAAATGCGGGAAAATAAAGAAGGGAAAAGAATAATTACCACGATACGGGTTTTTACAAAAAAAATTATAAATAATTTTTATGGTGAGACCGTGTCTGGTCATTACAGTGAGATAGTAAATGCACGTTACGGTGAGATAGTGAATGATATTCACGATGAGACAGTGAACGAACTTCACGGTGAGACCGTGAATGAACTTCTCAGTGTACATTACGGTGAGATAGTAACTATCAGATAGTAATCAAAAAATACTAACTGTGAGACCGTAAACATGAAATAGTATGATATTGAACAATAGGACATGAAATAGTAAAAAGTAAGATATCTATTTGAGATTTATCATGCCTAATTCATGTATGATGTAGTCTATTATCTCGAAATTTAATGTTTTGGTGAATATATCAGCAAGTTGATATTCAGTACCAATGAATTCCAAAGTGATATCACCTTTTTGAAAATGATCTCTCAAAAAGTGATGTCTTACATCAATATGCTTTGTCCTAGAATGTGAAACAAGATTTTTTGATATGTTAATAGCACTTGTGTTTTCACAATTTATAGATACATGTCTGAATTGATATCCATAATCTAGTAATGTGTGTTTCATCCGCAAAATTTGTGCACAACAACTGCCATCAGCTATATATTCAGCTTCTGTAGTAGATAATGCAACAAAATTTTGTTTCTTACTACACCATGATACTAGTGACTTGCCTAAAAGGTGACATGTTTCAGAGGTGCTTTTTCTATATAACTTACAGCCACCGAAGTCACCATCATAATAACTAACTAATTCAAATGATTGTCCTTTAGGATAAAATAGTCCTAGATTGGGTGTATGCTTGAGGTATTTGAAAATTCTCTTTACATCATTTAAATGAGATTCCTTAGGATTTTCTTGAAAATGAGCACACATACACACACTAAACATAATGTCCGGACAACTAGCAGTTAAGTAGAGTAAACTTCAAATCATTCCTCTATAAGTGGTTTGATCAACATATTTTCCATCTTCATCAAGATCTAACTTACAAGTGGTACTCATGGGAGTGTCACTACTTTTAGTGCTATCTATTCCAAAATGTTTTAGAAGATCTCTAGTATATTTACTTTTAGTTAAAACAATTCCATAATTATTTTGAAAGATTTGAAATCCAATAAAGAATTTTAGTTCACCCATTAAACTCATTTCAAATTCGTTTTGCATCATTTTAGAAAAATCAACACATAAATAATTCTTTGAAGATCCAAAAATAATGTCATCTATATAGATTTGAACAACTAAAACATCATTAGAAATTCGTTTTATAAAAAGGGTAGTATCAACTATTCCTTTTGTAAAACCTTTGGAAATAAGAAAAGTACTCAATCTATCATACCAAGCTCTTGGAGCTTGCTTTAAACCATATAAAGATTTTGATAGTTTAAAAATATGATTTGGAAAATGTGGATTTGTAAATCCAGGGGGTTGTTCAACAAAAAAATCCTCAGCTATATACCCATTTAATAATGCACTCTTAACATCCAATTGATATAGTTTGAAATTCAGATGTGCAGCATAGGCAAGCAGGATTCTGATTGCTTCAAGTCTGGCTACTGGTGTAAAGGTCTCCTCATAGTCAATTCCTTCTTCTTGGCTATATCTTTGTGCAACTAATCTATCCTTTTTTATAACTATGTTACTAGCTTTATCTAACTTATTTCTAAACACCCATTTAGTTCATATGGTGAATGTGTCCTTGCGTCTTTCAAAAAGTTTCCAAACTTTGTTCCTTTAAAACTGATTAAGTTCTTCTTACATAGCCATCACCAAAAATTCATCATTGATAGCATCATTAATGTTTTTAGGTTCAAGTTGTGACAAGAAGACTTGATGTTCAACCTGATTTCTAATAGAAGCTTTAGTTTGAGTTCCTTTGTCTAAGTCTCCTACAACAACATCTAAAGGATGGTTCTTAAGGGTTCTAACAGTTCTAGAAAAAGAGGGACTAGTGATTTCAGGTTCATCAATAGATTTAGATTCATTGTGACTTAATTCTAAGGAATTTCTAGAGTTGTAAGTTTTCATAGATTGTTTCATAGAATAATTTGAGGATTTTTAATTGATGTTCAGATTTGATACATCATCCTACAGATTCTCTAGGATGGTTTTAGGCTCATGTGGATCTGTTTCATCAAATTTTACATGAACAGATTCTTCCACACATTTAGTTCATTTATTGAACACTCTATAGTCTTTAATAGACCTGGAATATCCTAAAAAGATACCTTCATCACTTTTGGATTCAAATTTTTCATTATTGTCTTTGGTATTAAGAATATAGACTTTGAAACCAAAAACTTTGAAGTAGATAACCTTGGGTTTTCTATTGTTCCATAATTCGTAAGGAGTATTATCAAGAATAGGTCTGATCAACACTCTATTGATTATGTATCACACTGTATTGACAGCTTCAGCCTAAAAATAAATAGCTAGGTCATATTCACTAAGCATTGTTCTAGAAATTTCTTACAGGGTTCTATTTCTTCTTTCTACAACTCCATTCTGCTGAGGTGTTCTAGGGGCAGAGAAATTATGACTATAACCATTTTGTGAGAAAAAGGATTCAAACTCTTGATTTTCAAACTCACGACCATGATCACTTCTTAAGGATTTAATTCTAAGTCCACTAAGATTTTCTACAGACTTGGCATATTTAGTAAAGTAAGAGCAGGCTTCACTTTTGTGAGCCATAAAGAAGGTCCAGGTATATCTAGAAAAGTCATCTACAAGAACATAAACATAGTGCTTCCCATTTAAACTAGAAACTCTAGATGGTCCAAAAAAATACATGTGAACCAGTTCGAGTGGTTGAGAATTTGACACTACTTTCTTTGATTTGAAGGAAACTTTGTGTTGTTTTCCCTTTTGACAGGGATTACACACTCTATCATTTGGAAACTCAAGTTTGGGTAAGTCTTTAAATAGGAATTTTCTAGTTATCTTTATAAGGGAGTTAACATTACAGTGTCCTAGTCTCTTATTATAGATCCAAGATTTTTTATGAAATACACTTAAGCATGAAGAATTTTGAGAAGCTAATGAATCTAAATTAACAGAATAAACATTTTAATTTCTTAAGGCAGAAAATACTAATTCATCTTTATAATTAAAGACATTACAAGAATCATTTTCAAATCTAACATGAAATCCATCATCACATAATTGTGAGATACCAAGAAGATTATATTTTAAACCATTAAAAAACAGTAATCTATAAATTAAAACTGAGTTAGAGTTACCGATTTGGCTGAGGCCAATAATCTTTCCCTTGGTATTGTCACCAAATGTGACATGTCCTCCATCTACTTTTATTAGTTTCTTGAAGCATGAGTAGTCTCATGTCATGTGCCTTGAACATCCACTATCCAAGTACCACATATTTTTGTAGGAGCTCTGTAAGCATCTTTCCTTCAAAAATATTAAGCAAAAATAGATTTTGGTACCCATACTTGTTTGGGTCCAGTAATATTAGTAATAAGTGATTTAGGAACCCATATTTTCCTCATAGGTTTCCTATAATCATTATGTAAAGTATTTGAAAAATAAATTGTATTTTGTCCACAAAAACTTGAAACAGTAGAATATGTATCATGGATTGAATTAGTTGATTTGAGTCTAGAACTAGGAGTAAAATTGTATGTCCTAGATTTTGAAACAAAATTTGTTCTACTAAGGTTTCTTTTACCAGGTTGATAACCAATGCCAGTGTTGTATTTAGGGGCAATTTGTTTTCCTAGAATTTGGGTAAGAGTATTTTTTCCATTAGTAAACTTTTCTAAGTCACTGTTTAATTGCTCATTATAAATTTTTAATACATTATTTTCTTTGAGAAGTTGATAATTTTTCTCCTTTTCAGTTGTGAGTTCATATTTAATAGTCACAGTAAGAGCATGTTGTTTCTTCAACGATTTATATTTGTCTTTTAGTTCATTGCATGTTTCCTCAAGCATGTTAAAATATTCAAAAATTTCTTCATTATTCATTTTTTCAGAGTCACTTTAATCTTCAGAATAGTATGAATTATGTAAAGAAGAGTCCAATGTTACCTCAGATGTGTTTTTCATAAAACACATATTGTCTTTGTTAGCCTGTTCATCTTGTGATGTCTCTGGGTAGCTTGAACTGTCCTCAGAAGCACTCCAAGTTTCTTTCATTTCCTTTTTATACTTCCTATCCTTGTCCTCATATTTCTTTTTCTACTTGATCTTTGGATAGTTATCCTTGATATTTACTTTGTTCTTGCATTCATAGTAGACAATTTTATCAGTTTTGTCACTTATTTTATGTTCCTTCTTCTAGTTTCATTTTTGGTCATATTTTCCCTTGAAGTTAGGATTTCTGAAAAAGTTCTTCTTTTTGTAAAATAATTTGAATCTTCTATCTAGTTGAGACATCTCCTCATCACTATCGGGTGATGATTGTTCACTGGTAGAGCTTTCTACAAAAGCTTCCAGTTTCCCTTTGTATTTGTGCTTAGAGGTGGTGGTCTTGAATGCAACAGATTTCCTCTTTGGTTCATCCTCATCTTCCTTGTTGACTTTCAGCTCTTCTTCATGCATCATCATTTTCCCAATGAGTTCTTTTATAGGTACCTTGATGATGTCGCATGATTCCCTAATAGAGACAGAGGTTCCCCTCCATCTTTCAGGGAAACATCTAAGAATTCTCATGATCTGTTCCTTGGCAGTGACTTCTCTTCCAAGATAAATCATTATGTTGACAATCTCATTGAACCTAAGATACATGTTAGAAATAGTATCATCAGGTTTCATTTTAAAATTATCATATTTGATAGTATAAGTATTAATTCTCATTTATTTTACACTAAATGTTCCTTCATGTGAGACAGACAGGGTATCCCAAATTTCATGGGTAGTTTTACAAATAGAAAATCTATTAAACTCTTCATCTCCTAAGGAGCAGTATAAAGAATTCATATATTTGTAATTGTTATTGTAGGCAATTTTTGTAGGTTCATCCCATGTGATTCTATCAGTAGCAGGAATTTTGTATTCATCTATAATGGATGACCAGATTTCAAAACTCATACTCTCTAAATGCATTTTCATTTTAATTTTCCTTTGAGCACAGTTGTTTCCATTAAAGAATGGTGGTTTGTTGGTTTCAATACCTTCCAATCTATTATCCATAATAAAGTATTACTTTAAAAGAGCTAGAAATTTAGAATTAACATAAATTTATAGATCTTTAAAGTACAACTACAATCATAGTTGAATAAGATTACACAGAGTCCTAATAAAGTTCCTATGATACCAAATGTTGGTTGGAGTAGATTAATCAAGAGGGGAGGGTTGAATTGAGTAACTATAAAAATTCCTATAAAAAGTGTTTCTAAAAAGGTTTCCACAAAGATTAAATACAGCCCGTTTAATCAAGGTTATACTGTTATAAGAGTTTCACTATTTAAGTAACTTCTTAGAAGATTGATTAATTCTCATTAATCTTAATTTGTGTTATTAATATTACTTTTAAAGTTATTCTACTAAGACAAGATAGTTATAACTTCTTTCTAAGACTAACTATCAAAGTAAAATTAGTGATTTCTGAATTATACAGTAAAGCAATAAAACAGAGAAGACTAATTTAAGCAGCACATCGGATATGAAACAAGTGGTTCAGTCTCAAGTCGAGACCTACTCCACTCCACTTGGTGATCACATTCCACTAAGAAGTTTATATAAATAGACTTTGATCCACACCCTAGATCGGGGTTAACAATAGTACACAGACTTTCTAAGTCACACAGGGACCTCTTCCACAGTTTTTGTGGGTATAAATAACCAGGCCACATAGGGACCTCTTCCACAGTTTTCAATGGGTATCCAAGAGTAAATAGAGTTTTGAGTAAGGATATCTTATATCCTTCAATTTAATGCAGGAGACAGAGTGTGTTGTTCTACAAGTACATACTCTGCTTGAAAGGTAATAAATAGATACACAATAGAGCAGAAATATGAAGATGGGTTTATAAGTGCTCTGAGTGTTAGTCTTTGTTGCTATGGACTTCTTGAAATGAAGCAGATGTAGATCTCGAGTCCTCGTTAGTAAAAAAGAGTGTCACGATTCAACTTGTGTTCTTTGTGATGTTCGATAATGCGAATATGTTCTCTGGATTCTAGTGTACTTCATATGTTCTTCAGCAGAGTCGGGTTGCATGCATGTGACAATCCTTCCTTTTAAAATTCTCTCAGTGTTCTTCGTTATCGTGCTCACAACCTTGTTTTTTGTTTAGTATATCGTGCTACTTGATTCTTGGCCACACTTCTCTTTTATCTTGGAATGCATGTGTTGGAGCCGACAGGTTTCATGGATACCGCACCTCGTACCTCATACTGTCAGATGATATGTATACAAAGAAACATTAATTATGTCAGTGCATTTAAAATATTTAAATATGACTGTTAGATATTAAATTAAAAAATGAAAAAATAATTTAAATAATGGTGTCGTAGTAAGTCATGGAAACTATGTCTCCTTCACACGGTGTCTAGATTGATCATGGTGTCTTGTGGTCACAGTGTCTCATAGTCACGGTGTCTCGCGGTCACAGTGTCTCGAGGTCACGGTGTCTCGTGGTCACGGTGTCTTGTTCACGGTGTCTGCTTCACAGTGTCTTGTTCAAGGTGTCTACTTCACGGTGTCTTGTTTCATGGTGTCTGCTTCATGGTGTCTGCTTCACGGTGTCACAGACTTTTCAAATTAACTGTATTCAGACATAATCAAAGATGATAATATAATGGATTTGGCTTAAGCATTTTTCAAATAAGGTATTATGAGAGTAGATCAAAGATAGTATAAAGTAAGTAAACCGAATCTAGAGAAATTAAAATCTTGAATTGCTCTTCTTAAATCACGAGACTACTTAAACAATAATACACATGAATACACATGATTGTGATATAATTGACAGGATTTAACTAGGTTTAATAGGATTTGTGATCATTAAAACATGATTAATGCATGAGTAGTCCAATATATATATATATATATAGCATGTGAACGTGGCTTGGTAGAGTGGGGTATTGACTTGAGGTTCTATGCCCACGGGTCGAGTTGGACTGTGGCTCTAAACTCCACCCCTAATGCATGGGTTAGGGAAGAGGGATGAGGCTCTGTTTCCCTAATGGTTTCATCCACTCAGACTGAGGCTTCGAGTTGAGGATATGGTTGACATGAGGAAGTTAGTCCTAGTGAGATAGGATAACAACGTGTTTCCTCATGCATGTGATTGTGTACTTTAATCTCATGTAACTTTTTGTGCTTGATGAACCCATGTTAAATGTGTTGGAAATGGTAAGTAATGAGAAATGGGATAAAATGTTAAGATATGGAAATGGTAATAAATGTTGGTAATGGACCCAAACCAGCTAAGGGAACTTAATATTTTCCTTTTAATTTATTACTCATTTACCTTTTTCATGCACAATTGTTTATACTAGATATTTTGTAGACACTATTGGTGGTGGCCTATTGAGTTGTACTCACACCTTGCTTGGGCCGCTGTTTGGTACTCAAGCAGAATTCATGTTTGTAGGTCAAGAGAAGGGAAAAGGCCCTTGGTAGGTAGTTGGGTTGGAATAGGTGTGCATGGAGGAGGACCCAGACCTGGTGTCAGGACCATTTTGGGGATTTTTTAGTTTGTCTTCATTTTGGGTTTTGTTCACTTTTTCACTTGTAGCATTGAAAAACATATTCACCATTGGACATGGTTGTACCCCATTTGGGTAATGGTTGTTTATGCACGATCTGGTATTATTGGTTATTATTCCGTTATTTTTTTATCTTCTGTTGTGTCTTACTCTGATAAAAAGGGGGTATAGTCCGCCCAATTGACTATTTGGACTCCTGTTTCTAGTAAAAAACCTTTGGTGTACGGGGAGGTGCGCTTAAGGTCATGTAACCACCCGGCTCAGAGAACCGATATAGTGGCTTCCAGGTTAGGGATGTTACAAAGTGGTATCAGAGGAGGTCTTTCTTCTCCTTCCATGGAATCTTGTTATTTTGAATGGTAGATGGGAGTTAGGATGTGTCAGGCCTTGGTAATGAGCTCGTGCTTGGGAGTAACTAATCTATGTACGAGGGAAACCCCAAGTCATCCAGGGTGGGAATTGTGGTTCTTTATTGTGCAATGTTATAGTTGATGATATTTCACTATTGGGTGATGCAAATGTTGTGTGATGTGATGGTTTTATGATATTTTTCTTGTAGACTCAATGGTACAAGGTTGTGCATTCATGAATCATTATAGGCACCTAGAGAGATAGGTGACATGCATCATGGTAGGAACACATGGGTTGGGTGTGTGAGGCATGAAATATAGAATGCACCTCGCATCTTGATAATTGAAAAGGGAAAATGTCATAAATAAAACAATGAAAGTGGTGAATATAAAATAATGATAAGTGATGATTAATGAAATATGTAAAATTAAGGGTTTGTAATGAATTGAAAATGTTGTTTGTAACATGCTGTGTGAGCCCTGTAGTGGTGTATGGTTGTTTACCCTGTGTGGACCATGGCCCGTGGTAGGGATGGTTGAGGTGACATTTTCAGAATTTTAAGGTTTGTTAGGATGGTGTATGTATGGTGGGTTGTTGTGGCTAGTGAAGATCCTTATTGTTATGAAGTTGTGAAAGTTTTATGGTATGTGTTCTAAACCTCGTGTTTGACAATGTAGAGAAATGCCACCACGATGTCGAGCGTCGGTTGGGAAACAAGAGGACGTTGCTAAGAATAATCCTCCAGCAGGGGAGTAAGAAAATGTGGTGATCCAGGAAAGTTGAGAAGGGTAGTTTTGAGAGAATTTGGCTTGTTTTATGAAAATGATGGATCGGGACCCAGGGCGGGTTGCACCAAGTATGTTTGAGTTGACCAGAGAGTTTCAGCTACAACACCCTCTGACCTTTACCGGAGAGGATGGGCCATAGGAAGAAGAGTTATGGATAGAGTCTATACAGATGATACTTGATCATCTGAAGAATCCTATTAGGAAGTGAGTCAAGTTGGAATATTATTTGTTGCGGGGCCAGGAAAATCATTGGTGGGACATCTTAGCTCAGACTGAGCAGGCTAATGGGATGTTGTGGAAAGATTTCCAGGAAAAGTTTCTGGATCATTTTTACCCAGAGAATTTGAGGCAAGAGCGGGCTATAGAGTTCATGAGCCTGACTCAGGGACCAATGTTGGTGATGGAGTATGCTGACTGCTTCACTGACCTGTGATGCTTTGTTCCAACATTGGCGGGGGATGAGGTAGTAGTTACGAGGTGTTTCTAGGATGGGATGGGACACGAGATCAAGTCTCAGGTGAATATCTTTCACTTGAAGAGGTTTATAAAGGTAGTGGATCAAGCTTTGATCTCAGAAGGGAACCTGAAGTGAGCTTCAGGTAGTGGGCCTGTCGTTCCAACTGGGCAGACAAGTTGTGCATCTTCCAAGGGATGGAAGTTTTGTTTTGGAAGTTTTTAATAGGGTAGAAGTGTGTAAGGCAGTCAGAATAGAGTGTCAATCTCTCATGGTGGTGATCAGGTGTTCTTCTATTAGTGTGAAAAAATGAGGTACATGCATGGCTAGTGTCCTAGACCTCCATTTAAGTACTGGTCATGCGGTAGATTAGAAACAATGCAGAGGTTCTGTAGGAACCCTCAGGAGGTGAGCATGGATGTTGGTGTTAGGAAGACCCCAAACAGAGTCAAGGGATCAGTTGCTCTATATTAGGTGGGTATTTGGACCTCCACGGGCCATACTGGTAGGGGCAGTGGACATGGAACTCTAGGGCCAGATCACCCATGTTAGTAGGGCAGTGCAGTGCAGATCACAAAGGTTGGAACCTAGGGTAGAGGGGTAGGCCACCTTCATGCAGTTCAGTTTGCACCTGGTGATGGCGATGCTGGGCCATCAACTGTTTGAGGTATGATCCTTATAGCTTCTACGCTTTCTAGTACATTATTTGACACTGGTGCCACACACTCTTTATTCCTATTCAGTTTGTGGCAGCATTGGGTTTTTTTGTGGAGAGTGTGTGTGGGGTTATGTTGATTGACACTCCGTTGGGGGGTGAGAAAGGAAGATATCAAGTATTATAAGGGATGTTCTCTAGAAGTAGGTGGGTATCATTTCCTATAGGACTTTTTCATTCTTGAGATGTCAGGATTTGAACTTATTTTGGGTATAGACTGGTTGGTGTTGTATCGGGCATGCATAGACTGTTACCATCATAGGGTATCATTCAGGTAACTTGAGGGTAACTATTATGTCCATCATGGAGAGTGGGATGTTTGAGATGGTTATGCGGGACCATTTTTCCAGTAGTTGGGTAGGCTCACAGATCAAGTAGCTTGTCTTGTGATTGATTATGAAGAAGGGGAACAATCTGTTTTTCCTCCAGTAGTGGATCAGTTTTAGGATGTGTTTTCTAAGGATTTATTGGGGTTACCATCTGAGAGGGATGTTGAGTTCACGATTGAGTTGTTGCTGAGAGCGGATCCAGTTTCAATTCCACCGTACCTAATGACACTATAAGAACTCCAGGAGTTAAAGGTTCAGCTTGAGGAGTTAGAGAGTAAGGGTTTCATATGTCCTATTATGTATCCTTGGAGATCTCCTATTCTTTTTGAAAAGAAGGTTGATGGGTTGTTAAGGATATGTGTTGATTATAGGATGTTAAATCCGATGACGGTGAAAAATCAGTACCCTATTCCTAGAATTCATGACCTATTTGACTAGTTGAGGGGTGCATCGGTGTTTTCTAAGATTGATCTGAGATCTGTTTATCACCAGTTGAGGGTGTGGCCTTCTGACGTACTGCTGACAACTTTCAGGAGTCGGTATGGGTTGTTTGAGTTTTTGGTGATGCCTTTTGGATTGACCAATGCACCGATAGTGTTCATGGATTTGATGAACCTAATATTTCATCTTTATCTAGATCAGTTTGTGGTTGTCTTTGTTGATGACATCTTGGTGTACTTGAAAACTCATGACGATCATGACCAACATCTTGACATCGTTTTGGGTACACTAAGAGAGCATCAGATATACTCCAAACTATACAAGTGTTAGTTCTAGATTGGAGAAGTGCATTTTATGGGTCACATCATCTATGAGGAATGTGTGTCAGTGGATCCAGAGAAAGTGAAGGCTGTTGTGTCTTGGGAGAATCCCAAGAGTGTTTCAGATGTTCAGAGTTTTATGGGTTTGGCCAGGTATTACCAGAGGATCATCCATGATTTCTATTGCTTGGTATCACTACTATAAGGTTTTAAAAAGAAGGGAATCGGGTTTGAGTGGTCTAAGGCTTGTGAGAATGCCTTTTAAGAGTTGAAAAATCGATTGAAGAATGCACTGATCTAGATCTTATCTGATCCAGGTAGGAAGTATGTCCTATTTTGTGATGCGTCCGGTATCAGGCTTGGGGATATGTTGATGCAAGATGAGCGGGTTGTGACTTATGGGTTGAGGTAATTGAAACCCCATGAGCAGAATTATCCCACTCATGATCTTGAGTTGACTGTAGTAGTGTATGCCTTAAAGTGCTAAAGGAAATATTTGTTGGGGGAACGATTCACAGTGTATACCAATCACAAGAGTCTAAAGTATATCTTTTCGTAGTGGGATTTGAATCTTTGGAAACGAATATGGGTTGTGTAACAAACTCGGCAGGCCTAAAGCCCAACCAAACTCGGCCATGCCCGAGCCCAACCCTCTGGAAGATAGCAAACCCCCACCCCTTGGGCAGATAATATGCCCCCACCTCAGAATGTCCCAAATAACACATGCCAATAACTACCCCCTGCCTGAGGCCCCGTGGTACTCGTTAATGCTCTAGGTTGGCTGATAAGCCTGTGGTCGTCAGTTCGAGTTACGAGGGAGGTGAATTAAATCCTCGTCAGGCAGGGTCAGTTCCTGCTATGTGTTATCTGGGCCAGTCTGAGGTGGGGGCCTATTATCTTCCCATGGGGTGGGGGTATGCTATCTTCCAGAGGGCTGGGCTCGGGTGTGGCTGAGTTTAGTTGGGATTTAGGCCTGTCGGGTTCATTACAAGTTGAGTATCTCCAGTCTTTCGACTCTGAGATGGTGTATACACTAGGGAAAGGGAACAATGTTGCTGATGCTTTGAGTCGGAAGGCGCGAAACCAGGTGGTCCAGGAATCCAACACTAAGTGGAAGGTGATGTCTTTGTTCGCGAAGATTCACCTAGAGGTGTGGGATGAAAATGGTCAGGTGACTATTGCTTCAGTGGCGGTTGAGTTGATGCTTTTGAGTCGAGTTAGAGAAATTCAACACCACGATCCTAAATGTTTGTCCATGAAGGAAAGACTTAAAGGTGGGAATCCACCTTATGGTTGGGCTGTCAGTGTAGACATAGTTTTTTGTCTTCATGGTCATGTGGTTGTGTCAGTTTGCATGCAGGAAGAGTTAATGCATGAGTTCCATGCATCGAAATGGGTAGTGCATCTTGGTTTGACCAAGATGTATCATGATCTTTTCAGGTAGTTTTGGTGGCCAAGAATGAAAAAGGAAGTTGTGGGATTTGTGGTATGGAGCCTCACCTATCAGTAGGTGAAGGCCAAGCATCAATGCCTAGGTGGTTATTTACATCCATTGCCCATTACGGAATGGAAGTGGGATGATGTGATAATGGATTTTGTGGTGGGTCTTCCGAGGACACCTCAGAAGAATGATGAAATCTGGGTGTTTGTGGATCATCTAATGAAGTGGCTCATTTCTTACCAATTCAGGACACTTACACAGTTGACCAGTTGGGTGAATTGTATGTTCGGGAAATAGTACGGTTTTGTGGTGTACCATGAACTATAGTTTTAGATAATGATCCTTGTTTCACATCTTGATTATGAAAAGGGTTGAAAAAGGATTTGGGTACACAGGTGCTTTTGAGTACGACTTTCCACCTGTAGACGAACGGGCATTCAGAGCGTACAATCTAAGTGTTGGAAGACATGTTGAGGGACTGTGTGTTGGATTTTGGTGGTTCCTAGAAGAAGTTCCTGTTTCTTGTTGAATTTGACTACAAAAAAAAAATTTAGTCTATAGTTTAGATGGAACCATTTGAGGCTCTCTATGGGAGGCCATGTAGATCTCTAATGTGCTGGTTGGAGGCTGGTGAAAATGAGCTGTTAGGACCGAGTCTCGTGTAGGAGACTTCAGAGAAAGTTGAGTTGATTCGGAAGTAGATGGAAACAAATCAGAGTAGGAAGAAGTCATATGCGAATCGGAGGTGTAAAAATCTTGAGTTTGAGGTGGGTGATAGTGTGTTCCTTCGGGTATCGCCAAGGTTGGGTCACCGACGGATTCAGAAGTAGGGAAATTTGGTGCCCAAGTATATGGGGCCATTTGAGATTGTGGAGAGGATCGGGCCAGTGGAATATCAATTGTCTCTTCCACAATGTTATAGCATAATGAATGATGTTTTTTATGTGTCGCAACTTTGGAATTATCACCCTGACCCAACTCACATGGTGGATGTTGAGAATGTTGATCTTGTGGCTGATGCGTCCTTTGAGGAACATCTGGTTCGTGTTGTGGATCATAGTGAGAAAGTATTATGTGGCAAGGTTGTTCTATTAGTGAAATTATTATGTTAGAATGGTAATTTTCATAAAAGAACTTGGGAGCGGGAATTAGATATGTGGGCTCAGTGGCCCGATCTCTTTTCCTTGGAAGTGCAATGAAGCTTGGGAACTCGGCTCGAGGATGAACCGTTATAAGGTGGGGAGGTTGTAAGATCCTAGATCTTGGAAATGTATGTTATCATTTAAGTTTTGGTTTGAATCCCTTTTTTTGGTTAATTAAGTGCTTACCCAAGTCCTTAAGTAGGCTCGGGGGTGTTCCGAGGGTTCGGGACACAAAAAAGGAGAAAAATGGGGGGTTTCTTGGTAGGCCACATGGTCTGTGCATGGTTAGTGATAACCATGCAGAAAGCCCAGGAAACCTTGCAGGAGGTGTGTTTTTGGACAGTTTTCTCTACACGGTTTCACATGGTGTGTAAAACCACGCGGGTAAACCATGTGGCCCATAAACTTTAAAAAAAATTACAATTTTTCCACTTCAGGATTTTAATACCCAACTCGGTATTTCCTCCCATTTCTTCCCTCTTCACCCTAGGAATGAACCAAATCTCCCAATATCTCCAAGAGATTGATATCCCTCATTTATAAGGTGTTTTTGGTTCTGTTGGTTGTGGATCTAAGCTCCAAGTAAGGCTAATCCCATCCTTGCTTCACTTTTGAGTTTAGGGTTTGTATCTTCTTCTCCTCTATTTCTGAAGCTCTAAAACCCTACTCTTTGGGTGAGATTTAGTTTGAAGCCTCAAAGGTTGGTTGAAGCAAAATCTAAGGGCTCGACTAAGAGTGAATTCACCCGCAGAATTGTGGTAGGTTGTCTATAAGTTATATCCCATGGTTTATTTGTGGATTTGTGAATGTGTGGTTTTGTTCTTGGGTGTCTCTTGGTATGTTTTGATCACCCTTGGCATGTTTAGGTAAAATGGTCACTAAGAAGGTAAATGGAAACCCTCACGATCCCCATGGGATGTGTCGTGGGTGAGGAGACTAATCTAGGGTCACCCATGGGGTGTGCTGACTCTCCCAAACCTAGGGATTTGTAAAGAACAAGTAATATTGTTGTGTAGTTATGTAGAGCCATGATAAACATATTGATGTGTTTGATTGTATTGAAGTAGAATCTAGGTGATGCACCTAGGATTAGTAATAACTTAAGGGATATTGGGTTAATATGGAAATGATTAAAGACCATAATGAAATAGATTATGATCCCACTACTGAAGCTTAGTGAGTTAGGAATAATGAACAAAGCCTAGTGAGATAGGCACAATTAATTAATTCTTAGTGAGATAAGCATAATAAAAGGGGAATCAGGCTAAGTGGATAAATGATGTGAAATGTGGTAAATGTGTTAATGGGTTAAGGCATGGTATTAACTCTTATGTTATTTTTATGATTTATGTTTGCCTTGGGAAATGGCTGTGATGTTATGTGAATGGTTAATGGATACATATATGTATAGCATGTGCACATGGATTGGTAGAGTGGGGTATTGACTTGAGGTTCTACTCCCATGGGTCGAGTTGGATTGAGGCTCTAAACTCCACCCCTAATGCATGGGTTAGGGAAGAGGACTGAGGATCTATTCCGCTAATGGTTGCATCCACCCGGATTGAGGCTTCGAGGTGAGGATATGGTTGGCATGAGGAAGTTAGTCCCAGTGATATAGGATAACAGTGTGTTTCCTCATGCATGTGATTGTGTACTTTAAGACTATTTAACTTGTTGTGCTTGATGAACCTATGTTAAATGTGTTGGAAATGGTAAGTAATGGGAAATAGAATGAAATGGTAAGATATGGAAATGGTAATAAATGTTAGCAATGGACCCAAAAAGGATAAGGGAACATAATATTTTCCTTTTAATTTATTACTCATTTCACTTTTTCATGAACAATTGTTTATACGGGATATTTTGTAGACACTATTTTTAGTGGACCAATGAGTTGTACTCACATACTGATCGGGCCGCCATTGGGTACCCAAACAAACTTCATGTTTGTAGGCTAGGAGAAGGGAAAAGTCCCTTGCTAGGTAGTTGGGTTGGCACGTGTGTGCATGGAGGAGGACCTAGACCTGGTGTCGGGACCATTTTGGGGATTTTGCAGTTTGTCTTCATTTGGGGGTTTTTTTCACTTTTTCACATGTAGCATGGCATGACATATTTACTATTTTACATGGTTTTACTCCATTTGGGGAATGGTTGTTTATGCATGCTTTGGTATTATTGGTTATTATTCCGCTATTTTTTTATCTTCTGTTGTGGATTACTCTGATAAAAAGGGGGTATTATCTCCTTGAGTAAATATTTGGACCCCCGATGCTATTTGGAAACCTTTGGCATACGGGGAGGCATGATCAAGGTCATGTAACCACCCGAATCGGAGCACCGGTATAGTGGCTTCCGGGTCGGGGATGTTACACTTTATCTTTAAGATTTTTTTATTTGACTATAATATATTTTTTATTGTATATACAATAATTTTAATACCACTTTTTATATTTTGCCTTAATTTTATGTATTTTTGTGTTCTATACCATACATTATCTTTTATTAACTCTTATACAATATCTCATGAAATTTTTATGTAATTCATCCTTTTCCATAAGTAAATCATGTTATGCATTATGATTGATATATGATCACTTTAATTATTATAGTTACATGTGTCACACATATTTATGGATGTATTATAATGTGATGGGTGGTCCTGAAATTAAATATCCCTATAATAAATTGAGTAACAATTATATCTCATGAGATTTTATATATAGGACATCAATAGTGATCCCAATATACTATATTATGATTTCTTAGAAGAGATCCTTGATGTATACTTATGAAATATTATTATTACTATGCATGTGTTATATTCTTATTCCTTTTTTTATTATGCTTCCATAATACATGTTTATTATCCATTAATTACCTTATGATGTAATGTATGACCTATCATACATCTCCTGTCGATATCACTTATGTTTTCCTCTTACTGAGTTGTTAGATCATCATTTTACATTATTTATATATGTACCTAGGATTTATAATGTAGTTATATGTCTATGATAGGTTTGAAAAACGATAATGATGGAGGAATAGATAATTTTATATGTATTTTTGTGTAAAAAATTAAAATATGTAGATAATTTATAGAAATAATAAACTCTTGTGTTATGGGTGTATGTTTTACTTGAGTTTTAAGGGGTTTTGAGGGGATAACACTTATAAAAAAAAATGGGAAAAAATTAACCAAGAACAAAATTTCCCAAGATTCATCAATATTTATTTGACTAATTACAATAAATGAAATACTTATACCTTTTTATCCATCGATCCAATTTTTCCAAGATCCTTGACACGAGATTGATAGGAATCATTGAGAAATAACCAATAAACTCTTTCCTCCTAGGGTATCCATGGGATGTGTGAATCTCCCATTCTTGAGAAGGATTCCTTCTTCCTCACAGTTTATTAAAACCTTAGAGTTAAAGAGAGAGATAGAGAGAAAAGGGTTAGAGGAGTTTTTATAGCATGAATGTTGTACCTATATTTCATGGTCTTTACCTCCTTATATAGACTTCAAGAATACTACTTGAATCTTTAATTATTTATAAACATTCACTTCATTATTGTAATTGTTTCATAAATATTTGAACTATGAGAAAAGTTAAAAACCTTTTTATAACATTCCATCAAACAAGATGAAACATTTAACTCTTTAAGTGTTTCATATGTACTCATAAAAACTCCTTAAATCATCATATCATGTTGATCTAACCGAACATGTTAGCTTAGGTGGTATGGAAACAATAAATTTGAGTGTTATCACATAACAAATGCATTAACATGCACTAAACTATGGAACAATAACCCTTACTATATAGTGGTTTACATTAACGCAAACCATGATGTGGTTTAAACCATGGGTTTTAGAAAAACTATAAAAATGAAAAAATGACCCAAAATAATTCGCCCCACCGGCAAAATCTTAAAACTTAAAAACCACCTCAGAAAAGGTGGTTTTTTTATTTGATTTAGGTTGGGTCAAGCGGGGAGGTAACTATTTTTTTAGTTGGGTTACCCAAACCACCCACACTAAGTATAAAATTATTTTATAATCTATATTCTGTCCTTTTTATAAAATTTAATTATATACAACTATTTTTATATATGACATATTTTATCTTTATTAATGATTAGTTTTAATGACGAGATTGATAAAAAATGATTACTTTTATAATATAAAATTTTAAAACATTATTGTAGTTAAAATGTTATTTAATTATATGTATTTAATTTTTTATTTATTTTTGTGAATTGATATATATTTCTCCAACCTTACCTAATTTTCTTAAATTTACCCTATCGGTTTAAGCGGTCACTTATAGTACAATTAGGGTTGTTGATTCCACATAGACCAAATAAGTGATCTAAGACAATTTTTTTTTTGAAGTTTTTGGATATAAAGTTACAATAATTTGGGGTGATTTTATTTGAATAAAAAAACACACTAATATTTTAATTAAAGTGATTAATGAAGATGATTTTATCCTAGGCTCTTTATAGAATTATATTGGATGGATTTTTTCTTGAAAAATTTCAACTCATTAATTCAAGAAGTATTCATTCAATGAAGTAAGTCTCGCATCATCAATACTAATTTCATCCCTATCAAATTTTAAATTTAATCACTTATAAACTTATAGAATCCTTTTGAATATCACTCAATGGTATAAGGTTGTATCATCACTCAAAATATTTCATTTTTAAATTCAATAAAATAAAGAATAAAAAAATCATTGAATGGAACTATAAAATTAAATAAACAATTAATGGTTTAAATCACATCAAACAACACCCAATATATCTAATTAAACTCTCTAAAATAAACCTATAATAGGGTTAACCCTCCAATAATATAATTCTCTTAATGGAATATGGAAGTTGGATTATAGAAGTGGGATTAAATAAGATAAGACAAACAAATAATGAGAACCCCACCATTGTATGAAGAGTTTCACAACTTATAAAAATGGTATCATAGATAAAATGAGATGAATAATAAGGATTAAGAAGAATTAAAGCTTTTAATTAGAAAAATATAGTGAGTTTGGACAACTTATAAATGAAGAACATAATTACAACAAAAAAATGATTGCATAACATTACATAAAAAACAAGCAAAAAAAGCTTCCATTTTAATCCCATAAGCACACTCTATATATATATTTTGGAGCCTTTGTAAACCAAATGGTTTTTAAATTATTATAATTTATTAGTTTAGGACAAAGGGTAGTGGAAAGTGGGTAGATAATTGAATTTCCATCACTCCCAAGGTGGCATGATTTATTTTATCTATCCTCACTAATATATCAAAATTCCCTTCAATATGAGAAAATTAGTATGGGTAATAGAAGACTCAATTTTTTCCCAATATGTCTTCTAATATATAGTAATTGTTATGACAAATTTAAGTTCCTGTAAAGAAGTTATTCTAGAAATAATGGGCTGACTTTTAGGGCCATGAAATCTAGACCAAAATTTTATCTTTAAATCATGCCGTCTAGATTACCTTTTAAATGAGAAAATTATCTTTTTCCACACCTGAATTAAATTTTAATCATGAATTAATATATATTAATTGAAAATTTTTATTCATTGGACATTATTTATAGAATTCACATCCATTTTATTTCTTGAGTGTCCAATTTTCTTTTTCCGGGAAATTCTAGATTCAAGGCTTATAATGATCAACTTATCTTGTGAATCAATCATTTCTATATAAGGATAAAATATTACCAAAAAATTGATTAATGAAATCTTGAAATGTAAAATTTAAATAATGAGTAGATAATTATTTATAAAGTGTTTCAAAATAGAACAATAATCTGTGAATTTTTAAACAAGAATTAAAAGCATGATGAGAAATAGGAATTATATTGTAAAATAAACTAACCTTGGAACTTAGTAACAAAAAAGAACAATAAAAATCTTTAAAATTTAATAAAATATATCCAATTTTAGTGGATAATCATACCCCAAATTGAATTTTTCCAGTCCTTCTCAAATCACTAGCTCAATAATATCAAAATTATAGTCCCCTCTATAAACAAATTTTAAAATAAAATGTGTTCCAAAATGAACTCACATAAAAAAATCATGAAGCTCATAAAAATAATTCAAAATAATTTAAGACAATAATATATATAAAAACCAACTCTGGAAAAAAACTATGGATTCACCATCCCCAAGTACTAGTTGCCACAAATTATGGCAATCCATTACTCTATATTAAATATATAAATCCTAACTCTAGGAAAGAAATCTATGTAGTCATTATCCATTAGTTTCATAAGCCACACATCAGATTAATCCATTACTCTACATAGTAAATTTATTGTTTTTTCCATTTTTAATATTTTTTAATTGTTTTTGGATTCTCAAATTAATCATAAAATGACCACAACACCTATGCTAAAAAGAATGGGCCCCAAGAACTTAAAATCACATACCACGATCCAAGGGAAATCCATTTTGAAATTTTGATTAAATGGATGCAAATGTAGATGATGAAATATATATATTTTTTAATAATTAAATATATACTTATTCACTGGAATGTGTGTGGTTCCATTATACTGAAAATTATTATGAATATCCCCAAAAAATAGTGAATTGTTGCTGTAACACCCCTCAAATTTTAAGGTGTTTTTTGTTTATATTTTTTGAATATTGTTTATCATGATAATTTTGGGCTATTCTTGGTGTTGGAGATAGATTGAGATCAATATTTGGGGAGTTTATTTTGGTTCATACCTAAAATTATACTACAGGTGGAGTGTCATGTTGTGACACAAGTGAGTCATGGTGTGAGGAGTGTCATGATCAAGGATCACCCAGTAACCAAGGGGAACCATGACATTAGAAATGGGAATTAAAGAATGGATAAATCCATATATAAGGGATATATATAAGGGAAAATGATATATCAAATATTTTAAATTATTTTATTCTGAATTTCAATGTCTTTAATCCCATATATTTGTTATTTCAAGGTCAATTGTCACATTTTATGTTTTAGGATCATTTTTGAGCTTAATTGCTAAAATGGCTTATTTTGGAATTTAACTGTTTTAAATTATTTCACTATTTTATCCATAAATATTTACAAACTAATCCAAATTGAAATATTCTTCTTTTATAGGTTCCTATGTTCTATGGTCTTAATTTTATCCTTTTGTACTCAAAGCTCAATCCATCATTTGGAAGCTCAAATCCAAATCACAAGTCAGGTCTTGAAAACTGTACACAGAACTGGATAATGTTATTGTTGGGCCCATATCTCATAAATTAACAAACCAAATGAGCTGATATTTTACATGGATAAATAATACATCCGTAGGAAGAACTTTAATTAAAATGTTCATGCATTATTATTTAATTTTCAAGGCCATTAATTCGTTGGAACTCAACGCATTGGAATACAAACAAGGAAGAATTAAATATTCTGAGTGAATAGGCCATAACTCTATCATTACATGGCCAATAAAACTAACATTTTGTGATCCGATAGAGGAGAAATAACTAAACAACTTTCAAGAAGAACAAATCCCAAAATTCGATCATTTATGTGGATTACCATAGGGAAAATTTAGGAGAATATTTTTGGATCCAAATTTTCACTCCCTTTTCCTATAAAAATGTACTTAATATCCATTCCAAAGGGTTGGAAAAGTAGTGTCCATTTTTTGTAGGTTTATATTTTTTTGATTTAGTATATTTTTAAATTTTTAATTTATATTCTTCTTATTCTTCATACCTCCTTCTTCCATTTTTAATTTTATGTGTTTCTCCTACCGTATTCTCTTCTAACTCCATGATAATGGGGAACTAACCTCGATGTTTGTTCAAGGGGGATAATGGTGGTTGATTGAGTTTCATTATAATTAAATTTAAATCTATTTATTTAATTCTGAGAATTTTTGTGGTGGTTAAATTTATTATGGTGTGTGATTTCTCCATTTTCTATATCATCGAGTTCTTTTTCTCATTCAACATTTATCCTTCCCTTCACTATCTAAGTCATGAATACGATGGAGTATGGATTGGGTAGCGATGGTTGGAAAAGAGATCTTCTAGCCGGATTTAGGAAGAGTATTTACCTACATGCATAAATCTCGGTGTTGGGGTAATAAAATTTTGAATGAGAGGGTGTAGTGTGGCATATCTTGATCACTACATTGAATTGATATTGAGAATATTTTAATAAACAATGATATCAACCATTATGATATCCCAAGAATGAACGTATTATTTATTTATTTTTAACATAATTTCATTCACATTGGACACACACACACATATATTAATATTTTATGCATCTTTAAAACTCATCTTTATATTATATATTAGTTAGAAAATAAATCGTGATAATAGAATTTCAGTGTTGTGTAAATTGCCTCCTCGAGACCGACCCTGGGAGTGCACTATATTGCATGCTTAGGAAAATAATATTTTGATTAGGGATCTGCGAAAAATTACCATCCATCAAATTTGCGCCGTTGTTGAGGGGGATCAACACTTACACACACCGTTTTTCAAAAAAAAAACAAAAAAAATCATAAATTTTAAAAACTAAAAAATATATTTGTTCATGATGTATTTCAATGGTGATTATTCTGCATGGAATAATGAATCTCAGGTGCTAGAAGAATTTTAAAATGATATTTATGCTAAGCATCAAAGGATTAGTGATGTAGTGGAAAATTTGGAGAGCCACATAAAGTTGATTGCTGAATACGTACATGAATACCAAGAGAAACCTAAACCTGAACCTGAGCCGGAACCTAAACCAAAACATGTGGTGGAAGAGATTTCACCAATCATTTTTTATGTTAAGGAACCTAAGGCAGGAGAGAAGGAGCTACTAAATTATTTAATCATATCATCTCGTACTCAACCACTGCTTGAGGAGGTCCTTGTTGTACACATTCCAACTAATTCACTTTTGGGAGATCAACAATTTTTGGAAGAATAATGGAATAAATTTGTTGAAAAAACCCAAAACTTGATTTTCCTATCTATGATATTGAAAAATCGACACCTTTTAACCTCTCTCTTGTTTTGGAAGATGAAAAATAAGATGAAACTACTGATATGGAGTTTCCAATGGTGTTTCTTAAAGAGATAAATTTCCAATATGACTTACTTGAAAGGGAAGATTTCTTTATTGATTCATCATGTTTTAATCTTATTCAAAAAAAATTGTGTTCTGACTTCTCCTTTCCTAAAATTTCTGATACAACATGAATAGAGAAGATCTTGGATGATACGAAATAGACCACCCAAGTGGTGGTAATTGAGTAAGAAGAGACGGAGAAGATGGTGGTGGTGCAACTACCTCCTCTACAATAACTTGCATACCATATGGATGAGTTCACCACATAAGTTCACAGGGAGCACCCCTATCTTCTATTCCCTCCCACTTTGGACCTCAAATTATATCATTCTTCTTTCTTAGGGGTTGGAAAATTTATTATCTTCTTTGGGGTTATCCATTATTTGTGTCTACTCATGGGCACTGGGAAAACTCACATGTGGTGGTTCATCTCAAAGAAACCACTCCCATCATCTGATTGGGGATAATCTGCTGCAAATGCCTGACTAGGGGCAGTAAAAACCTAGTACCTACTTGGGGGGTCAAACCAAGCATTATCCCTTTTCTATACCTTTTCTATTTCTTTTTATTTATTTTTCTTATGTATTTTCATTTCTTTCTTGTAGTTTTAAAGTTGTAGCATCTAGGATCTTAACTCAAGGGTGTCACTGAAAAATAAATCAGGTTGTGTCTTTCCTTTTATTTATTTTGTTTTCTACCCAATTTAAATTCTGTGTGAAAATATTTCTCGATCTGATTTGAGATGAAAGGAGGGTAGTGAATGGAATAATTTTGGGGAGGGATGTCGACCTGTTTTAGAAATTTTTGGTGTTCTTTCATTTTATTTTTCATGTTGTTTTTTGAAATTTTCTTGTTTTCCTTTTTCAGTTTTTGGGTGTGTTTTTAGGATTCTTGAGTTGAATCGAATAATTTGGAAAATTCAAACCATCTTGGTATTTTTTTTACATTTCTTGATTTGAGTATTTGAGGATTTAAATTTTCACGACCCATCCCCCGGGGGCCTGTGCCGTGACTACCCCAAGCCTGTCTTCCATAGGCCAGGGGTTGGCGACTAACACTGGAAAGACATATCTCTAAAATGGGAAGGAATTGTCTTTAGTCCTATACACACACAAACTAGGTACACAACAAAAGTAAGCTACATATTAAAACAACTTAAGTAAAAGTGTGTATTGAAAGTAAAGGGTCTGTAATACAATCCCAACTAAAAGATACAATACAACAGAAAATAGAAAACAACTCATGAGTTCGTCCACCAGGGGTCCTACCTGAAGGTTAGGTACATATCATCTCCACAGCTCTCCATGTCAACTGTCACCACTGTGTACCACCTGGTGCTGGCTCCTATAGACTCAGTTGATCTGATCGTCATTTGCACAAGACACAATAAGGTGTGGGCGAAGCCCGTGTAGGGGTGAGTATAACAATACCCAGCAGGGACCCCAAGACCCCCGAAAGTCTCTAAAAATTCCACAAAGGAAAAACCACAAAGCATGATCTCAATCACAAAGCACAAAGCAAAAGACTCAGCTCAAACTAGGTATAACTTAAGTAAAAAAGTACAGATGATTATTCATGAAGCTAGATCATCTTATTCTATTGAGGGTTCTGCTGCTGATCCTCACAGGATCGCTCGGTGCTAATCCACATAGGATCGCTAGGTGCTGATCCACACAAGATCACTAGGTACTAATCCACATAGGATCTCTAGGTGATGATCCACACAGGATCTCTAGGTGGTGACCCACACATGATTTCTAGGTGCTGATCCACACAGGATCGCTAGGTGCTGATCCACACAGGATCGTTATTCATTCTTCACGTCTCAACCAACCACTGGATTCCTGTACATAGTACGCTTGATTTTGGGAGGATTCTCTCCTCAATCCATTGGTCATAATTCAACCAAAACTAAGTCCCACTAAGAAGTAACCCAATGATCCGTCATTTCATAAGTGTTCCAACGCAATAGACAGCGCTTCAATCGAATGCCCGGTCTGAGAGTTATAGGTATTTTAGTGCCGAGGGCCCGGTTGGATTTATGTACGTTCCAACCCATCCATACTCCATCCTCTTACAAAACTCAGGTGGAGTATCTAAAAATTACTGTCTCATTACAAGTATTCTAGCACCATAAATGTTTCATCAAACAAACATTTGGTTAGTTAGTTACAAACCTTTTTGCGAAATAGTGTCGAAGTGGGTCTGGGTCCGGTTCGACCAGGTCAGACTGACCTGACCTGACCTGGGATGACCCAACACTGTCCAGGTCTGACCCAGCCTGGCCCAAACCGGCTGGGCTGACCTATGCGGGCTGGGCTGCGGCGGGCTCAGCTCGCTGGGCCGCGAAACCTGCCTGGTCCGCTGGGGTTGGGCGCAGCCCGCCAGGCCGCAGAACAAGCCCGACCTGCTGGCTGGGTGCGGCCCGCTAGCTGGGCAGCCTGCCTGGGTGGTGTGGGGTCAGTCCCCCTCCTGAATGACACAATCTGTTTGGGTTAGCAAAATGGCAGCGCCACGTGGCGCCGCCCCTGCCAGCGTGACCCACGGGTGCGGGCCCCCCTCCTCCACCGCGACACGATGACACAACCCACCTTCTGCGGCGCATGATGGGGTGCTGTCTGCACTGCCAACGTGGTCGACCGACGTCGGCCGCCCCCTTTTGTCTACCACGACGCCTGTCATCAGCATTGGCGCTTCTTCCGCGGGGCTCCAACGACACTCCAGAGCTTCGTTTTCACTTCCATCTGTGCCTACGGCCCTCCCGGGATGCCGCTGTCACTGCGTGCCTCCCAGTTTCAAGGTTCCATCAAGTTGAAAAATACTCCCTTGAAGAATGCAATGATAAAACAAGCGGTGAAGGGTCTGGGCCTTGTTCATTTAGCCCACGCCCTCCGCATTATCATTATAACAAGCAGTTAATAAACTATTCATCATTCTTTTTAAAAACAAGGGAAAGAAACATTTGACATTAATTTAACAACAAAACCCCTACATCACAAATAGAAGTGATGTCGTGGTTGTGGAGGGAGAAGAGTCCTCACTTGATGAAGTCACTGGAATTCGTCTATCCCGGATCATTTCCATCCAAGCTTCCTTTCTTTTTAGGTGGAAGATGCCACAATACTTTTCTAGAGGTTACTTACTTGATGAATCCGTGTCAGAAACCCCAACTCGAGCACCATTTAAATAGAGGGGGAGGGTGAGTAACGCATCAAATGAATTAATGAGGTTCATTAATGAGTTTTTAATTAATGAACCTCTTAATTATCAATGGTGTGGTTACGCAACTAAAGATTCAATCCATTAAATAGATTAACAACCCATCGATCCCACCACTTCCGCTCAAAATAAGGCAGGATAATAAAATAATAATTTTTATTTTATTTTATTATTTCTTTAAAAGTCACAAAAACTAACCTTTTCACCCGACCAACTACGGTCGAAGTTAAGCCTACCTTAAGAGAATCCTGACGTTGTGGATTCAATGATGCCCTCAAATTTTTAATTTGAGCATCGGTTCAAAATATAGAAAATGCCACCTGTGCATTTACTGAATGTACCTTAAAAAAAGTTCAAAATTACGTTCCAGCCACACCAAGCCTTGAAATCAAGCACCGTCAATTTTCACAGAATCGTAATAATCCCAAATAATTAAAAATAATTATATGGAATTTTTAGGTTTTTAAATTCTCCCCACCTTAGGGATTTTTGTCCCTAAAAGCTACAACAAATCTGGGGAACAAATGGGCGTACTGAGTACGCATTTGAGCCTCCTGCTCCCATGTGTTCTCCTAAAGATTCCCATGTTTCCAACAAACTCACACCAGATAAATAGACCTCCCACAAAGGACCCACTCCTTTTTATTCTCTATCTCCACCAGGAACTCCGCAAACATCACCCCATCATTGATGTCCAGCTCGCCACAGTCGATAACATGTGATGAATCATGCACGTACCTCCTCAGCTATGACACATGGAAAACATTATGAATTCAGTGCATCTATGAGGGAAGATTTGATGGTATTCCACCTCACCTACTCTACTAAGGATTTGGAATGGTTCAATGAACCTCAGAGATAGCTTGCCTCCCAGGCCAAGCCTCCGTAATCCTTATCAGGGTGAGACCCGTATGAAGACATGGTATCCCTCCTTAAACTCTAAGGGTATCTGTATCCTATTGGCATATGACTTATTCCAGCTCTGTGCAGTTTTCATCCTCTCTTGGATTATCTGCACCTTCTCTATGGTATCTTGTACCAACTCTGGACCCATAAGTGTTGACTCCCCTGGGTTTGTCTAGCATAGAGGTGATCTGCATGGTCACCCATACAGGGCCTCAAACGGAGCCATACCGATGGTGAAATGATAACTGTTGTTGTATACGAACTCCACCAATGGTAGGTGGTTCTCCCAACTATGGTCAAAATCAAGGACACAAGCACGAATCATGTCCTATAGTGTCTGTATGGTCCACTCCGTCTTACCATCTATCTAAGGATGGAAGGTGGTGCTCAAGCATAGTTGAGTCCCAAATGATTATTGAAACCCCTTATATAAGTGGGATGTAAAACGTGCATCACGATCTAAGATGATCACCGATGGAACCCCATGAAGCCATACAATCTCCTGTAAGTAGAGGCTTTCCAAGATCTCTACTAATCTCTACTCTCAGATGGGTAGGAAGTGGGCCGACTTGGTGAGTCATTCAACGATCACCTAGATGGAATCATGTCCCATGGATGTATGTGGTAGCCCTATCACGAAGTCCATGGAGATACCATGCCACTTCCACTTCGACACCTCAAGTGGTCGAGCTAATCCTGCTGGTACTTGATGCTCGACCTTCACTTGCTAACAAATGAGACATCATGATACAGACTCTGTCACCGCTTTCTTTATCTCTAGCCACCAGTACTAACACCGGAGGTCTTAGTACATCTTCACCACTCTAGGATGTACCGCTAAAGGGTATGTGTGGAACTCCCTCATCATATCCTCTCGTAGCGTCACTAGTACCATGGTGCATCCAATGAAGAGGATAACGTGCTCCCCACCTTCATAAAATCCATTAGGAGCTTGTCTTGAGTATATCTGAGCACTCCGGGCCTCATAGTCTACGTCCCCAAGCTGTGCCTCCCTGACTCACTAAAGGAGTGAGGGAGTAACTATCATAGTCTAGAGGTAAGATACTTCATCACTATCCATGAAGGATAACTGCAACACGACTAGCTACTCTGTCGCCTCACTCAGCAACTATAGACCAGACCTCCTGTTGAGTGCGTCTGCCACTACATTCCCATTCCCAAGAGTGTATACTATCTCAAAGTCATAGTCCTGGAGAAACTCTAGACATCATCATTGTCTCAGGTTGAGGTCCTTCTAAGATAAGATATACCTGAGGCTCTTTTGATTATAGTAGACTGTAAAACATTCACCCATCAGGTAGTGCCGCCACATCTTCAGCACAAAGACCACTACTGCTAACTCCAGGTCATGGGTAGTGTAGTTCTTCTCATTTTTTCTCAACTGCCGTAAGCCATAGGCGATCACTGCTCGCTCATGCATCAGGACACAACCTAATCCGGTCACCGATGTGTCGTAGTACACTACATACCCAATTCCCTCTTCTAGTAGCCTCAAGATGAGAGCACTCTTCAGTCTCTATCTCAGCTTCTGAAAACTCTGCTGGCATCTCTCCGTCCATGTGATGGTATGTCCCTTCTTTTTCAAAGATGACAAGGGTGCTGCAACTCTAGAAAACTTTGGTACGAATATTCAGTAGTACCCAGCCAATCCTAGGAAACTCCACACCTTGGTCAAACTCCTGGGTGGCTCCCAAGAAAGAACTGCCACTATCTTCACTGGATCCACTGCAACTCCAGGATCCGAGATAACGTGCCCCAGGAAGTGGAATTCCTTTATCCAAAACTAGCACTTCGAGATCTTTCCATAAATCTAGTGATCTCAGAGTGTATCCATAACTATTTGAAGGTGCATGGCGTGATCCTCCTCCTCCGACAAGTTTATCAAGATTCTGTCAATGAAGACCACCACGAAGCGATCTAGGTAAGGCTGGAAGATCCTATTCATGATCCCCATGAACACTGCCGGAGCATTGGAAATTACTTTCTCCCTCGATCCTAGAGATTATTTATGCCCATAATGCTTCTCAATCCTTGGAATAGAGCATTGTCTTATATAATGCCCAACTTCTCCACATTTGTAACATAGAACTGTATAAGGCACCTTAGATTGAACATTATTTCCATCCATTACATTATCCAATTTTCATGGCAATTGGATACTTTATGACCTATCTTCCCACACTTAAAATATCTCCCAGTTCCTTTGTGGAATTTCCATTGGTTCCTCTTTACACAGTTGTTGCACAAAGGAAATTGGTTCTTCTTTCCCTTATCACCTTTACCAGATGAACTTCCTTGAGATTCCATATTTATATTATTTGAAGCCTTTGAGAATTAAATAAATTACAAGTTGTTAATTGTTATTTTTGATAACTGGTTTGGAAAAATAAAAATATGACATACATGATCTCCCATAATGTTAGGAATCTCATTCAGGCAGTCACCACATTCTCTTTCACATTGGTTGTTTACTCAGTTCCTCCTATTTCTCTCCATTGGCTAGAATAAAGGGAAAATTAGGGATGAGTAATTTTAAACTATTAAACACGTAAATGGGAGACCCATAAAATTAAATGGATAACTTATAAATGAAATTTATTCCTTAACTTATAAATTTAAAAGCTTAAATATATGTTATCCATGATCTATTTTCTAATATAGACACATATGGGATTTTGTGTTCCCTTAATTATGGTTCGTAATGAGCTTATAAATTTACTAAAGCATATCCCCTGGGAGTGTCAAACCAGGTGTATAGTAGGACGCATAGTCGTGTACCAGGTTGCCCCAAGTTAGGCCTGAGGTACCTTATTATATTTGTTTCCCCTAGGTACATATGTGCCAAAACCACATCCACATCTAGTATCCAAAAATGAATTTATTTTCTTTATGAACCACTTACTCCATAATTACCAAAATTTAGGGATGCTTTCTACGAGAGATGATGTTATATGAGTTATTATTGCTTGCCTTACCAATTCAACACATTTTCTATTAATAAATAAGTATATAACCATTAAATGTATTTCTAGACTTTATATCAATAAAGTTGTGAGACTTCATAGCACACCACTATGAATTATTTCTGATTATGATCCTCGATTCACATACAAATTTTGTGAGATTCTTCAAAAGGTATTAAACACTGAGGTAAATTTTAGCACTGTATATCATCATCAAACTAATAGGTAGTTTGAAAGGAATATCCAAATATTAAAGGATATGCTGAGGTCATGTTAACATGAATTCCATGGAATGTGGTGTAAATACCTACCTTCGGTGAAATTTTTATATAATAATAGCTTACATTCAAGCATATAGATGCAACTATATGAGGCCTTGTATGGTAAAATATGTCATACTCCAACCTATTGAGGTGAAGTTAGATAGAGGAAGCTAGTTGGTCCTAAAATTATTGAGGATACAACTAAGAAGGTGAGAGATATGCAGAATCATATCAAGAAATCTTAGAGAAGATAGAAAAACTATACTCATATCTAAAGGAATGAGTTGGAATTATAAGTAGGTGATTAAGTATTCTTGAAAGTATCACCATGGAAAGGGGTTATAAAGTTTAAGAATAAGGGGAAGTAAAGTTCAAGGTACATTGGGCCATTTGAGATCCTATAGAGAATTGGATTTGTGGCTTATCATTTAGATTTCCCACCCAACCTCTCTAAATATCATGGAGTCTTCTATGTCTCAATGCTAAGGAAGTACATGCCAGGCCCAAATCATGCACTCACTAGAGATGAGATAGATCTTGAACCTTATTTTTTAGATAATGATGAGCCTATCCAGATTGTTGACACAAGATAGAAAGTTTTTAGGAATAAGACAACATGACTTGTGAAAGTGTTGTGTAGAAATCACAAGTTAGAAGAGGCGACATGGGAACCTGAAGAAGTAATGATGTAGAAGTACTATCTTTTATTTTAACCATAATGTATGAAATTAAATTTCAAGGGTTAAATTTCATAAGTGGGGAATAATTTAACAACCCATAAATTCATTTCTTCTGAATATATTCTTGTGTCATTCTTAGTAATGTAGTATAACAGTAAACACATAATAGAAACCAACAACACTTTATTTCATTATTTAAGAAAATTTTATTCAGCCTAAAATAGTACCTAATAAAATACCAAATATTACAATGGGAAAAATAGTGTATAAATAAATTAAAATATAAAAATTTGGATCCCCTCGATCCCCTATAATTATCACACCCACGAACAATATTATAATAGATAAATAGATAGTTAGTAATGAAATATTCATTTTGGAAATGATATTAAACCTTGATAGAATGTAAGTGAATGATGAAATATAAGAATAATAGTATATTTATAGGGTGATATGGCCATTCAATATTAATACCATTGGTTAATAATATATTTGGGCATTATTAACATTATTGTTTATGTAGGCGTAATAAAGTGACCATTGGAATTGTTTTATGAAACCAAAATTATTATTTTGGATAAATATTTCAAAATTATGTTAAAAAATATGTTTTATAATAAATTTAAAAGTTTTAAATAAAATTTATTTTCATTATATAATCTTATAAATCACTTTCTAAATGATGATATAATTTAACGAAATCCTAAGTAATTTTTATAGCGGTCAAAAAGTTTATTATGTCATAAAACTATTAATTTTTAATTAATAAGGTTTTTTATATAAAAGTTAAAATTAAAATATATAAAGTATTATTTTTATAAAAAATATAATTTTTGGACTCAATACATCAAAATTATCTTATGATTATTTTTTGGTAATTTTCTGAAAATGTTGATTTTTGGGGTAAAAAGTAAAAATACAATTTTCTTATAAATACCATAAATTTTATGATGTAATAATGATTTGATCATGAAATAAAATTTATCAATCCTTATTATTGGTCAAAAATATATTTTAGTGGTAATATAATTCATTTATAATATTTTGTTACATTTATAGACCTATGTTAAAAAATTTGGAACCCATGTTTTATCTCTTCTAAAAGAAAAAAATCATTTTATGAATTATAAATGTCTCATTTTAGAATTTTTTTTATAAATTTTATAAATTGAATTAGGTAAAATGTATTTCATATTTTTAACCATAAGGTACAAATTAGGTAATATGTGTAACTTTATTTTTAAGCATGGAAAAAAATTTATCGGTGTTAAAAGTGAGTCACCATGTAAGAGAAAAATAATGTTGCATGTTAAAGTTAAATGGAAAAAGATTAAAATACATAAAAACTAAAAAATTAAATGGTTTTTTGATATATTTAATGACCTTAACCATACTTTAAAACATTAATTATCAACCAAATTCATTATAATTAATGCCACCCCAAAGTGGTTATCCTAAATAATAATAGAATCGTTATTTTATCCCTTAGAACCACTCATCCTCAAGTATAAATACCCACCCCTTCCTTCCTCACTCTACACTAATTTTTTTATCATGAATTTACTATAACTATATCTCTCTAAATCTATCTCAATGATTAACTAGGCTTTTAAGGTTCCCCTCTCAAGCTTTAAGGAACATCCTGTCAAGGTAAGGGTTCCCTCCATCCCCCTCTTTCCTTTTTTCAAGTATAATAAATTTTATATAATGTATTTATAAATTATTTTTCAAATAATAACATGATTTTACTTACATGGTATTATCTTAAATTTTATACTTTTTTAATATGATTTTATTTATTCCCTCCCATTATAGACTCCACCTAAGCCATTTTAATGCGTAAACATTACTATAGCCATAAAACCATCTAAAATTTTGGTAAGTAAAGTGTGTATGGTTTTCCAAAGAAAAAATCCATGTTTGGATAATAAAATTGGATGTGGTTTTGGAATATATTTATCTAGGGGTTATAGCCCTGAAAATAGTTGTTCAGATATATCCCAATCATATTGCGGGTTCACGGTGAATGAGCCCTTACTACGCAAATAGTTTGACACTCCCAAGGGATATGATTGGATGATCTACATGCTATTTATGAACCATGATAATGGATTTTTGTATAATTTCATTGGTCTCCAACCTTTTAAAATGTATGTATCTATCTACTTTAGTCCCTGTGAACATCCAATAACTACAAATCTCATATCATTTACTTATTAAGTGTGTTTATTTAAACATTGTAAAATCCATAGTTATTACTTATATACAAAAAGGGATTTCACATAAATATATTTATTGATTATTTGATTTGGTAAAAATATTTTCATACTATATAATCCATAGTTCTATATGTAATATTCATGTAATATAAACCCCATTGAGAAATTATGCTAATTGGTTCATTCAATGAACATTATTCCATGAAATTATTAAGTTTGTGATGGATTTCATTGGACTTTTTTATGATGGGTGGGGCCTATAATTATATATTCCCTCAGTTCACTGGTAAGTATCATTATACAATTGAGATAAGGCATTGATATCATCCTTTCCTTTTATGTAAGACTTATTGTAACAAGTAATTGATGTTATGTTTAAGATGTTTGACATTATGAAATACCTTCACTACATGTTCAGTTATTATTATCCAAGAATCTATTCATTGTTATTTTGGTCATGAATTTATTTATGTTCTCATTTTTATTTTTTATGGAATAAATAAATTTATTTATTCATGATATAATGCTTTATTTATAATAAATTTCATTGCACGTTACCCCCTTATTGAGCATCTGAGCTCACACCTTTATATTGTTTTCAATTTCCCTAGGAAACCAATAATATTGATACATATGAAAAATAGATTATCCAGAAGGATAATATTTTTTCATGAATTTAGATGATGTATGTAATGTTTATTTAGGTATATGGTCTACTGAGATTACTAAACTACTCGCTTTTGTGCATGGCGATCTATGTATTATGTATCATTATAATAAAATAATAATCGGATCCTAAAAACTCAAGTCAAGGTCATTATATAAATTATTGGTTTGGTAGAACTAGAATTATTCCTATGATTAAATTATTTTGGAACTTTAAAAATCATGGGATTATTAGGAAATCATTACCTTGACTATTAAATATATGAATAACCTATGTTCATCGAATGTTGATTGTAACAACAATACCAATGTAACCATAAAAAAATTGGATTTTTTTTCAATAACTCATATGAACTATAAATACTTAATAAATAATTAATAGATGAATAAAATTTAAATTTATCTCACTTTACTAGTTCTTAATTTTTAATTTTATATTTCTTATTATGAATATTCTATATGTTCTCTTTTGGTTGAAATTGGTATTTATATTCCTATTAATTTTCTTTGAATTATTAATTATAGATTTATGCATTATGAAAAGAGATCTTCCTTCTAGTCTTGTTCTATTCTTTAAAACATTTTTATCTATTTAGATTTCTTGTAAAGTTTTTATATATAATTTTATATAAATTTATTATAATTAATTATTTTATAACCATTTTTATTTAAATTTCATTAGTACGGTAACTCCTTGTTTGTATTTAATTTTCACATTTTGGAAATTATAAGTGAATTATTTCTTGATTTTATAACAATTTATTATCTTTATGTAAGATCCCAAATCTTGTAAAGGTATGTTCTTGTTTAAGTTTTGGTTTGAATCCCTTGTTTTAGTTAATTAAGTGCTTACCCAAGTCCTTAAGGAGGCTCATGGGTGTTCTGAGGGTTTGGGACATGAAAAAAGAGAAAAAGGGGGTTTTATGGGTAGGCCGCATGGTTTTTTCATGGTTAGTTCTAACCATGTGGAAATCCCAAGAAACTATACAGGAGGTGTGTTTTTGGATAGTGGTCTCCACACGGTTTACGCACGGTTTGGAAAACCGTGTGGCCTAGAAGCATTTAAAAAAAATTAAAATTTTACTACTCTTGGATTTTAATACCCAACTCATGATTTCCTCCCATTTCGTCCCTCTTCACCCTAAGAACGAAACAAATCTCCCAAGAGCTCCGAGAGATCGATATCCCTCATTTCAAAGGCATTTTTGGTGTCGTTGGTTGCGGATCAAAGCTCTGGGTAAGGCTAATTCCATCCTTGTTTCTATTTTGAGTTTAGGGTTTGTATCTTTTTATCCTCTCTTTTTGAAGATCTAAAACCCTACTCTTTGGGTTAGATTTAGGTTGAATCCTCAAAAGTTGGTTGAAGTGAAATCTAAGGGATCAACTACGAGTGCGTTCATCCGCAAAATCGAGGTAGGTGGTCTAAAAGTTATATCCCATGGTTTATTTGTGTATTTTTTCATATGTGGTTTTGTTATTGGGTGTATCTTGGTATGTTTTGATCACCCTTGGAATGTTTAGGTAAAATGGTTACTAAGAAGGTAAATGGAAACCCTCACGATCCCCATGGGATGCGTCGAGTGTGAGGAGAATAATCTAGGGTCACCCATGGGGTGTACTGACTCTCCCGGACCTAGGGATTTGTAAAGAACAAGTGAGATTGTTGTGTAGTTATGTAGAGACTTGATAAACATGTTGATGTGTTTGATTGTATTGAAGTAGAAACTAGGTGTTGCACTTAGTATTAGTAACAACCTAATGAATATTGGGTTAACATGGAAATGATTATAGACCATAATGAAATGGATTATGATCCCAGTAATGAAGGCTAGTGTGTTAGGCATAATGAACGAAGCCTAGTGGGATAGGCACAATGAATGAATGCTTAGTGATATAAGTATAATAAAAGGAGAATTAGGCTAAGTGGATAAATGATGTGAAATTTGGTAAATGTGTTAACTGGTTAAGGCATGGTATTAACTCTAATGTTATTGTTATGATTTATGTTTTCCTTGGGAAATGGTTGTGATGTTGTGTGAATGGTTAATAGATACATATTGTTGGTCGGAGTAGATTACTCAAGAGGGGAGGGGTGAATTGAGTAACTATAAAAATTTCTGTAAAAAGTGTTTCTAAAAAGGTTTCCCCAAAGATTAAATACAGCCTAGTTAATCAAGGTTATACTCTTATAAGAGTTTGACTATTTAAGTAACTTCTTAGAAGATTGATTAATTCTCAATAATCTTAATTTGTGTTATTAATTTTACTTTTGAAGTTATTCTACTAAGACAATCCAGTTATAACTTCTTTCCAAGACTAACTATCAAAGTGAAATTAGTTATTCCTGAATTATACAGTAAAGCAATAAAAAAAAGAAGTCTAATTTAAGCAGAAAAACAGATATGAAACAAGTGGTTCAGTCTCAAGATGAGACCTACTCCACTCCACTTGGTGATCACCTGCCACCAAGCAGTTTATATAAATAGAATTTGATCCGCACCCTGTATCGGGGTTAACAATAGTACACAGACTGTCTAGGTCACACATGGACCTCTTCCACAGTTTTCGTGGGTATAAATAACCAGGACACACAGATACCTCTTCCATAGTTTTCAGTGGGTATCCAAGATTAAATAGATGTTTGATTAAGGATATCTTACATCCTTCAGTTTAATGCAGGAGACATAATGTGTTGTTCTACAGGTACACACTATGCTCAAAAGGTGATAAATAGATACACAACAGAGCAGAAATATGGAGATGGGTTTAGAAGTGCTCTGAGTGTTAGTCTTTGTTGCTCTAGACTTCTTGAGATGAAGAAGATGCAGATCTTGAGTCCTCATTAGTAAAACAGAGTTTTGCGATTCAGCTTGTGTTCTTTGTGAGGTTAGATAATGCGAAGATGTTCTTTGGATTCTAGTGTACTTCGTATATTCTTCAGCAGAGTTGGGTTGCATGCATGTGACAAACCTTCCTTTTGAAATTCTTTCAGTGTTCTTCATTATCATGCTCATAGCCTTGTTTTTCATTTAGTATCTCGCGCTACTTGATTCTTGGACACACTTCGCTTTTATCTTGGAATGCATGTGTTGGAGCCAATAGGTTGCATGGATACCGCACCTTGTACCTCATACTATCAGATGATATGTATACAAAGAAACATTAATTATGTCAGTGCATTTAAAATCTTCAAATATGACTGTTAGAGATTAAATTGAAAAATGACAAAATATTTTAAAGAATGGTGTCACAGTAAGTCATGGAAACAATGTCGCCTTCACATGATGTCTAGATTGATCATGGTGTCTTGTGGTCACGGTGTCTCGCGGTCATGATGTCTCGCAGTCATGGTGTCTCGTGGTCACAGTGTCTCACGGTCACGGTGTCTTGCGGTCACGGTGTCTGCTTCACGATGTCTTGTTCATGGTGTCTACTTCATGGTGTCTTGTTTCACGGTGTCTGCTTCACGATGTATTGTTTCACGGTGTCTGCTTCACAGTGTCACAGACTTTTCAAAATAACTGTATTCAGACTTAAGCAATGATGATAATAGAATGGATTAGACTTAAGCATTTGTCAAAGAAGGTATTATGAGAGTAGATCAAAGATAGTATAAAGTAAGTAAACCAGATGTAGAGAAATTAAAATCTTGAATGGCTCTTCTTAAAGCACGAGACTACTTAAACAATAATACACATGAATACTCATGATTGTGACATAATTGACGGGATTCAACTAGGTTTAATAGGATTTTTGATCATTAAAACATGATTAATACATGATGAGTCCAACAATCTCCCCCTTTTTGATGATCAAAAATCATGTAATGTTAATGTGTATATTGGATTCAACTATAGATATAAATGGCTAAAATATAGATGGCTAACATATAAAAATTTCTCCCCCTTTTGGGATTATCAAAAATATGGAATAAGAGAAGTAAAAAATGCACATTCCAATAATTGCACCTAAGGTCCAGTACAAAACAAAAGAGAAATACAAAATAAATATTATTTCTATCAAAAAGGAGTAATCACTGTTCTTCTTCAGGGGCTGGCCTTCTCTTTACCTTTAGCAGTAGTGGCTGCCCAGGTCTTAGAGGTGTAGCTACTGGAGAAACAGTGGCTGTACTATGTACACAAATATAGGGCCTCAAGAGTTTGATGAAATCTGTAATGATCTCTCCACCATACTGCATGGCTTTCTCAAAATCATCCTTGTTCTCCATAAACTTTTCCAACAACCGAGTAAACTCTATTAGATTTTGGACTTAGATTTTGAAAGCTTGAGTCATAGGAGGAATCCACATATTTTCTACAAGATACTTGAAATGATTTTTCATATCGTTCTTGGAGAAGATTCTATTGAAGTAGAAATCCACTTTCTTGGAAATCTCTTGTTGAGCATCATTAGCAATTTTTGAGTGGATTTGGACTAGGTCAAGAACTCTATCACTATTCTTGATAACTTCAGATAGAGAATCCATATTAAAACCACTGAGGAAATTCTGAAGCTCTTCTTTGACTACAGTTCTAAGAAGATCACCAGATGATTTATAGGCATTGACAACTATGGTCAGATATTTGAGTTGATTTAGCACCTTTTGAAGACACCCGGTATACTCGCCAGTGAGTTTATTAAGGTTGACAACAAGCTCTCTAATTTACTTCACAACTTGTTTATTCCTTTCAGCGACCTTTTCATCTAAGGAATCTAGATAAGGTTGAATCTGAGACATAATAACTTGTGGGATTTTAGGGACAACAGGTTCTACAGGAGGAGCAACAACCTCAGATCTCGAATGCAACTCTCTTTGCATATCTTAAACCATACTTCTTAGGGTCTTCAATTCATTACTGGGTAGCTTATTTTCAACTCTTACTTCCTGAATCTCATGAAGAATTTTAGGTTGTATTTTCCAAATAACTTTCTCTAATAATAGTGAGGCATCTCTCTCACTTAAATTGGTCACAGGAAGAGGTTGGGTATTCATGAGTTTCTCAACTCCAGACAAGAGGGTAGCACTAAATTCCTTCAGATCATCCTTACTCACAAAAGATGGTTGTTCAGGTAAAGGTTCAGGAATAGGGACTGGTACAGGATCAGGTTCCTTCTCAGGTGCGATATTGGAGACTGATTTCAACTGGAATATAGAGGAAAGATCAAGGCTGGTTGTTGAAACCTACTGAGAGTCATCCACATCATAGAAACTGGGGAACTTATACTAAGTGTCTACAGGACTTTACTCAGTTGTATGTGAAGCTAGACTCGAGATTTGGGGTTTGATCCCCCTCAACAGGTGCCTCCTTCTCAGGACTGAGAATCTTAAGATCTCGGTCTGATTCCACAGACTCAGCTATAATTTCCCCACTCATTTCTTGTCTAGCCAGCTGAAAATATAGCTCCATATGTTCTTCATCTGAAGGGATGATTTCAGGAATATATTGTTCCACTGGGAGTTCCTCAAGATTGGGTTCTTGAAAAATAGGTAGCCTTTCCACTATAGGTTCTTCCATGGCATGATTTTCAGATTCTTTGGCAACTGATTTTGTTTCAGCCTCGGGTTGAGTTTCCAGATAAACAACTTCTTTAGAATAAGGGACTTATTCTTCAAGAACTTCATGAGGGACAATAGTCCTATCTTCCTCAACAAAAACAGCTTCCCTAGGTGGTACTTCAACCTCTTCTTCCTCTTCTTCAGGACACTCAACAATCTCATATGGTTTCAAACTAGGATCAGAAATATCTCATGGTCTTGAGGGATAATCCACAAGATTGAATTTCTCATAAACTCTATCATTGTCTTCCACCCATTCCTTTTTCCAAGGATTATAGTTTATTTTCATCCTCTTGATGGTTAATTTTGAAAGGTAGTACTCACAATCCTTTATAACTTCCTCATTAGGTCCAACCAAACCTTTGGCGTGCAGCATGGCTGAGATATGCCGAGAGTAAAATAGGGAAGTTGACTTGGATGTGGCTTTGATCAGCTCACACATATGATGAATGATATAATAGAAAAGGTTGATCTTATGCCCATTTTTCATAAGATGGATCAGAACCACATCTTGATATTTCAAAATAGCAAAATCACATTTTCTGAGGCTAACCAGATTCTGAATAAACTTGAACAGGAGCCTTGATTCTCCATCTAGTTTAGCAGAAATGACCCTCCTCTTGGTTCCATTTGCAGTTAAGGATTTCACAGCATCTTCCAAATCAAAGAATTCAGTTGAAGGTGGAGGTCCTCTCTAATAATCCTCACATATGCCTTCATGAGGTATCCTAAGGCATGAAACCCATAACCTCAAAGAGAATGAGCATCTCTGAACATTGAACCAGGTTCTTATAACACAACTATCACCAGAATCAAAAGGGAACTGTACGTACTGGTAAAACTGAGCCACTAACTTAGGGTAGATGGTTCTATCTTCCTTAGAGAACCACTCTAACCATCCTTGCTATTCTAACACTTTCAATACTAGAGACTTACTAGACAAAAGCCATTTGGGGAAAATATCTTTCTCAGGTACAACAACACGGTTTACCATATTCGGATTTAAAGGTCCTTCAGGTGTTAGCTTAGGTGCAATCTTCTTCTTCTTTGAGCTGCGCTTCTCAGGTGTCGACGATTATGGACATTTCATCCTTGGAATTCACTGAAGGTTTGAGAGAGAGAGAAGGGTTTCAGGGATGAAGAAGGGTTCGAAATGAGTAAGTAGAAGAAACCCCGAGTGAAGAATCGAGTGATACTTTCTTTATTTTATCATTTAGGAATACCAAACGTCGCAAAAATAAAAATGCGGGAAAATAAAGAAGGGAAAAGAATAATTACCACGATACAGGTTTTTACAAAAAAAATTATAAATAATTTTTATGGTGAGACTATGTCTGGTCATTACAGTGAGATAGTAAATGAACGTTACAGTGAGACAGTGAATGATATTCACGATGAGACAGTGAACGAACTTCACGGTGAGACCGTGAACGAACTTCTCAGTGTACATTACGGTGAGATAGTAACTATCAGATAGTAATCACAAAATACTAACTGTGAGACCGTAAACATGAAATAGTAAGATATTGAACAATAGGACATGAAATAGTAAAAAGTAAGATATCTATTTGAGATTTATCATGCCTAGTTCATGTATGGTGTAGTATATTCTCTCAGAATTTAATGGTTTGGTGAATATATCAGCAAGTTGATATTCAGTACCAATGAATTCCAAAGTGATATCACCTTTTTGAAAATGATCTCTCAAAAAGTGATGTCTTACATCAATGTGCTTTGTCCTAGAATGTGAAACAAGATTTTTTGATATTTTAATAGCACTTGTGTTGTCACAATTTATAGATACATGTATGAATTGATATCCATAATCTAGTAATGTGTGTTTCATCCACAAAATTTGTGCACAACAACTTCCATCAGCTATATATTCCACTTCTGTAGTAGATAATGCAACAAAATTTTGTTTCTTACTACACCATGATACTAGTGACTTGCCTAAAAGGTGACATGTTTCAGAGGAGCTTTTTCTATATAACTTACAGCCACCGAAGTCACCATCATAATAACTAACTAATTCAAATTATTGTCCTTTAGGATAAAATAGTCCTAGATTGGGTGTATGCTTGAGGTATTTGAAAATTCTCTTTACATCATTTAAATGAGATTCCTTAGGATTTTCTTGAAAATGAGCACACATACACACACTAGACATAATGTCCGGACAACTAGCAGTTAAGTAGAGTAAACTTCAATCATTCCTCTATAAGTGGTTTGATCAACATATTTTCCATCTTCATCAAGATCTAACTTACAAGTGGTACTCATGGGAGTGTCACTACTTTTAGTTCTATCTATTCCAAAACGTTTTAGAAGATCTCTAGTATATTTACTTTGAGTTAAAACAATTCCATCATTATTTTGAAAGATTTTAAATCCAATAAAGAATTTTAGTTCACCCATTAAACTGATTTCAAATTTGTTTTGCATCATTTTAGAAAAATCAACACATAAATAATTCTTTGAAGATCCAAAAATAATGTCATCTACATATATTTGAACAACTAAAACATCATTAGAAATTCATTTTATAAAAAGGGTAGGATCAACTATTCCTTTTGTAAAACCTTTGGAAATAAGAAAAGTACTCAATCTATAATACCAAGCTCTTGGATCTTGCTTTAAACCATATAAATATTTTGATAGTTTAAAAATATGATTTTGAAAATTTGGATTTGTAAATCCAGGGGGTTGTTCAACAAAAACATCCTCAGTTATATACCCATTTAATAATGCACTCTTAACATCCAATTGATATAGTTTGAAATTCAGATGTGCAGCATAGGCAAGGAGGATTCTGATTGCTTCAAGTCTGGCTACTGGTGTAAAGGTCTCCTCATAGTTAATTCCTTCTTCTTGACTATATCTTTGTGCAACTAATCTATCCTTGTTTATAAAAATGTTACCAGCTTTATCTAACTTATTTCTAAACACCCATTTAGTTCCTATGGTGAATGTGTCCTTGGGTCTTTCAAAAAGTTTCCAAACTTTGTTCCTTTAAAACTGATTATGTTCTTCTTTCATAGCCATCACCAAAAATTCATCATTGATAGCATCATTAATTTTTTTAGGTTCAAGTTGTGACAGGAAGACTTGATGTTCAACCTGATTTCTAATAGAATCTTTAGTTTGAGTTCCTTTGTCTAAGTCTCCTACAACAACATCTAAAGGATGGTTCTTAAGGGTTCTAACAGTTCTAGAAAAAGAGGGACTAGTGATTTCAGGTTCATCAACATATTTAGATTCATTGTGACTTAATTCTAAGGAATTTCCAGAGTTGGAAGTTTTCATAGATTATTTCATAGAATAATTTGAGGATTTTTAATTGATGTTCAGATTTGATACATCATCCTACAGATTCTCTATGATGGTTTTAGGCTCATGTGGATCTGTTTCATCAAATTTTACATGAACAGATTCTTCCACATATTTAGTTCATTTATTGAACACTCTATAGTCTTTACTAGACCTGGAATATCCTAAAAAGATACCTTCATCACTTTTGGATTCAAATTTGTCAAGATTGTCTTTGGTATTAAGAATATAGACTTTGAAACCACAAACTTTGAAGTAGCTAACCTTGGGTTTTCTATTGTTCCATAATTCGTAAGGAGTATTCTTAAGAATAGGCCTGATCAACACTCTATTGATTATGTATCACACTGTATTGACAGCTTCAGCCTAAAAATAAATAGCTAAGTCATATTCACTAAGCATTGTTCTAGAAATTTCTTACAGGGTTCTATTTCTTCTTTCTACAACTCCATTCTGCTGAGGTGTTCTAGGGGCAGAGAAATTATGACTATAACCATTTTGTGAGCAAAAGGATTCAAACTCTTGATTTTCAAACTCACGACCATGATCACTTCTTAAGGATTTAATTCTAAGTCCACTAAGATTTTCTACAGACTTGGAATATTTAGTAAAGTAAGAGCAGACTTCACTTTTGTGATCCATAAAGAAGGTCCAGGTATATCTAGAAAAATCATCTACAAGAACATAAACATATTGCTTCCCATTTAAACTAGAAACTCTAGATGGTCCAAAAAAATACATGTGAACCAGTTCGAGAGGTTGAGAATTTGACACTTCTTTCTTTGATTTGAAGGAAACTTTGTGTTGTTTTCCCTTTTGACAGGGATTACACACTCTGTCATTTGTAAACTCAAGTTTGGGTAAGTCTTTAAATAGGAATTTTCTAGTTATCTTTATAAGGGAGTTAACATTATAGTGTCTTAGTCTCTTATTATAGATCCAAGATTCTTTATGAAATACACTTAAGCATGAAGCATTTTGAGAAGCTAATGAATCTAAATTAACAGAATAAACATTTTAATTTCTTAAGGCAGAAAATACTAATTCATCTTTAGAATTAAAGACATTACAAGAATCATTTTCAAATCTAACATGAAATACATCATCACATAATTATGAGATACCAAGAATATTATATTTTAAACCATTAAAAAACAGTAATCTATAAATTAAAACTGAGTTAGAGTTACCGATTTGGCCGAGGCCAATAATCTTTCCCTTGGAATTGTCACCAAATGTGACATGTCCTCCATCTACTTTTATTAGTTTCTTGAAGCATGAGTAGTCTCCTGTCATGTTCCTTGAACATTAATTATCCAAGTACCATATACTTTTGTAGGAGCTCTGTAAGCATCTTTCCTTCAAAAATATTAAGCAAAAATAGATTTTGGTACCCATACTTGTTTGGGTCCAGTAATATTAGTAATAAGTGCTTTAGGAACCCTTATTTTCCTCATAGGTTTCCTATAAGAATTATGTAAAGTATTTGAAAAATAAATTGTATTTGGACCACAAAAACTTGAAACAGTAGAATATGTATCATGGATTGAATTAGTTGATTTGATTCTATAACTAGGAGTAAAATTGTATGTCCTAGATTTTGAAACAAAATTTGTTCTACTAAGGCTTCTTTTACCAGGTTGATAACCAATTCCAGTGTTGTATTTAGGGACAATTTGTTTTCCTAGAATATGGGTAAGAGTATTTTTTCCATTAGTAAACTTTTCTAAGTCACTCTTTAATTTCTCATTATACATTTTTAATTCATTGTTTTCTTTGAGAAGTTGATAATTTTTCTCCTTTTCAGTTGTGATTTCATATTTAATAGTCATAGTAAGAGCATGTTGTTTCTTCAACGATTTATATTTGTCTTTTAGTTCATTGCATGTTTCCTCAAGTATGTTACAATATTCAAACATTTCTTCATTATTAATTTTTTAGAGTCACTTTAATCTTCAGAATAGTATGAATTATGTACAGAAGAGTCCAATGTTACCTCAGATGTGTTTTTCATAAAACACATATTGTCTTTGTTAGCCTGTTCATTATGTGGTGTCTCTGGGTAGCTTGAACTGTCCTCAGAAGCACTCCAAGTTGCTTTCATTTCCTTTTTATACTTCCTATCCTTGTCCTCATATTTCTTTTTGTACTTGAGCTTTGGATAGTCAGCCCTGATATTTACTTTGCGCTTGCATTCATATTAGACAATTTTATCAGTTTTGTCACTTCTTTTTTATTCCTTCTTCTAGTTTCATTTTTGGTCATATTTTCCCTTGAAGTTAGGATTTCTGAAAAAGTTCTTCTTTTTTTAAAATCATTTGAATATTCTATCTAGTTGAGCCATCTCCTCATCACTATTGGGTGATGATTGTTCAATGGTGGAGCTTTCTACAAAAGCTTCCAGTTTCCCTTTGTCTTTGTGCTTAGAGGTGGTAGTCTTGAATGCAACAAATTTCCTCTTTGGTTCATCCTCCTCTTCCTTGTTGACTTTCATCTCTTCTTCATACATCATCATTTTCCCAATGAGTTCTTTTACAGGTACCTTGATGATGTCGCATGATTCCCTAATAGAGACAGAGGTTCCCCTCCATCTGTCAGGTAAACATCTAAGAATTCTGATGATCTGTTCCTTGGAAGTGACTTCTCTTCCAAGAGAAATTATTATGTTGACAATCTCATTGAACCTAAGATACATGTTAGAAAAAGGATCATCAGGTTTCATTTTAAAATTATCATATTTGATAGTATAAGTATTAATTCTCATTTCTTTTACACTAGATGTTCCTTCATGTGAGACAGACAGGATATCCCAAATTTCATGGGTAGTTTTACAAACAGAAAATCTATTAAACTCTTCATCTCCTAAGGAGAAGTATAAAGAATTCATATCTTTGTAATTGTTATTGTAGGCAATTTTTGTAGGTTCATCCCATGTGATTCTATCAGTATCAGGAATTTTATATTCATCTATAATGGATGACCAGATTTCAAAACTCATACTCTCTAAATTCATTTTCATTTTAATTTTCCTTTGAGCATAGTTGTTTCCATTAAAGAATGGTGGTTTGTTGGTTTCAATACCTTCCAATCTATTATCCATAATAAATTATTACTTTAAAAGAGCTAGAAATTTAGAATTAACATAAATTTACAGATCTTTAAAGTACAACTACAATCATAGTTGAGTAAGATTACACAGAGTCCTAATAAAGTTCCTATGATACCAAATGTTGGTTGGAGTAGATTAATCAAGAGGGGAGGGTTGAATTGAGTAACTATAAAAATTTCTATAAAAAGTGTTTCTAAAAAGGTTTCCCCAAATATTAAATACAGCCCGGTTAATCAAGGTTATACTGTTATAAGAGTTTCACTATTTAAGTAACTTCTTAGAAGATTGATTAATTCTCAGTAATCTTAATTTGTGTTATTAATATTACTTTTAAAGTTATTCTACTAAGACAAGATAGTTATAACTTCTTTCTAAGACTAACTATCAAAGTAAAATTAGTGATTCCTGAATTATACAGTAAAGCAATAAAACAGAGAAGAATAATTTAAGCAGCACATCGGAAATGAAACAAGTGGTTCAGTCTCAAGTCAAGACCTACTCCACTCCACTTGGTGATCACCTTCCACTAAGAAGTTTATATAAATAGACTTTGATCCACACCCTAGATCAGGGTTAACAACAGTACACAGAATTTCCAGGTCACACAGGGACCTCTTCCATAGTTTTTGTGGGTATAAATAACCAGGCCACACAGGGACCTCTTCCACAGTTTTCAGTGGGTATCCAAGAGTAAATAGAGTTTTGAGTAAGGATATCTTATATCCTTCAATTTAATGCAGGAGACAGAGTGTGTTGTTCTACAGGTACATACTCTACTCGAAAGGTAATAAATAGATACACAACAGAGCAGAAATATGAAGATGGGTTTAGAAGTTCTCTGAGTGTTAGTGTTTGTTACTATGGACTTCTTGAAATGAAGAAGATGCAGATCTCTAGTCCTCGTTAGTAAAAAATAGTGTCACGATTCAACTTGTGTTCTTTGTGAGGTTCGATAATGCAAATATGTTCTCTGGATTCTAGTGCACTTCATATGTTCTTCAGCAGAGTCGGGTTGCATGCATATGACAATCCTTCCTTTTGAAATTCTCTCAGTGTTCTTCGTTATCATGTTCACAACCTTGTTTTTTGTTTAGTATATCGTGCTACTTGATTCTTGGCCACACTTCTCTTTTATCTTGGAATGCATGTGTTGGAGCCGATAGGTTTCATGGATACCGCACCTCGTACCTCATACTGTCAGATGATATGTATACAAAGAAACATTAATTATGTTAGTGCATTTAAAATCTTCAAATATGACTGTTAGAGATTAAATTAAAAAATGAAAAAATAATTTAAATAATGGTGTCACAGTAAGTCAGGGAAACGGTGTCTTCTTCACACGGTGTCTAGATTGATCATGGTGTCTTGTGGTCACAGTGTCTCACGGTCACAGTGTCTCGCGGTCACGGTGTCTCGAGGTCACAGTGTCTCGTGGTCACGGTGTCTTGTTCACGGTGTCTGCTTCACAGTGTCTTTTTCAAGGTGTCTGATTCACGGTGTCTTGTTTCATGGTGTTTGCTTCATGGTGTCTTATTTCACAGTGTCTGCTTCATGGTGTCACAGACTTTTCAAAGTAACTGTATTCATACATAAGCAATGATGATAATAGAATGAATTTGACTTAAGCATTTGTCAAATAAGGTATTATGAGAGTAGATCAAAGATAGTATAAAGTAAGTAAACCGAATCTAGAGAAATTAAAATCTTGAATGGCTCATCTTAAAGCATGAGACTACTTAAACAATAATACACATGAATACACATGATTTTGATATAATTGACAAGATTTAACTAGGTTTAATAGGATTTGTGATCATTAAAACATGATTAATGCATGAGTATTCCAATATATATATATATATATATATATATAGCATGTGAACGTGGCTTGGTAGAGTGGGGTATTGACTTGAGGTTCTATGCCCACGGGTCGAGTTGGACTGTGGCTCTAAACTCCACCCCTAATGCATGGGTTAGGGAAGAGGACTGAGGCTCTGTTTCCCTAATGGTTTCATCCACTCAGACTGAGGCTTCGAGGTGAGGATATGGTTGACATGAGGAAGTTAGTCCTAGTGAGATAGGATAACAACGTGTTTCCTCATGCATGTGATTGTGTACTTTAATCTCATGTAACTTTTTGTGCTTGATGAACCCATGTTAAATGTGTTGGAAATGGTAAGTAATGAGAAATGGGATAAAATGGTAAGATATGGAAATGGTAATAAATGCTGGTAATGGACCCAAACCAGCTAAGGGAACTTAATATTTTCCTTCTAATTTATTACTCATTTACCTTTTTCATGCACAATTGTTTATACTAGATATTTTGTAGACACTATTGGTGGTGGCCTATTGAGTTGTACTCACACCTTTCTTGGTCCGCCGTTTGGTACTCAAGCAGAATTCATGTTTGTAGGTCAAGAGAAGGGAAAAGGCCCTTGCTAGGTAGTTGGGTTGGCATAGGTGTGCATGGAGGAGGACCCGGACCTGGTGTCAGGACCATTTTGGGGATTTTTTAGTTTGTCTTCATTTTGGGTTTTTTTCACTTTTTCACTTGTAGCATTGAAAAAAATATTCACCATTGGACATGGTTGTACCCCATTTGGGTAATGGTTGTTTATGCACGATCTGGTATTATTGGTTATTATTCCGTTATTTTTTTATCTTCTATTGTGTCTTACTCTGATAAAAAGGGGGTATAGTCTGCCCAATTGACTATTTGGACTCCTGTTTCTAGTAAAAAACCTTTGGTGTACGGGGAGGCGCACTTAAGTTCATGTAACCACCCGGCTTGGAGAACCGATATAGTGGCTTCCAGGTTAGGGATGTTACAAAGTGGTATCAGAGGAGGTATTTCTTCTCCTTCTATGGAATCTTGTTATTTTGAATGGTAGATGGTAGTTAGGATGTGTCGGGCCTTGGTAATGAGCTCGTGCTTGGGAGTAACTAATCTATGTACGAGGGAAACCCTAAGTCACCCAGGGTGGGAATTGTGGTTCTTTATTGTGCGATGTTATAGTTGATGATATTTCACTATTGGGTGATGAAAATGTTGTGTGATGTGATGGTTTTATGATATTTGGCTCGTAGACTCAATGGAACAAGGTTGTGCATTCATGCATCATTATAGGCACCTAGAGAGATAGGTGACATGCATCATGGTAGGCACACATGGGTTGGGTGTGTGAGGCATGAAAAATAGAATGCACCTCGCATCTTGATAATTGAAAAGGGAAAATGTCATAAATAAAACAATGAAAGTGGTGAATATAAAATAATGATAAGTGATGATTAATGAAATATGTACAATTAAGGGTTTGTAATGAATTGAAAATGTTATTTGTAACATGCTGTGTGAGCCCTGTAGTGGTGTATGGTTGTTTACCCTGTGTGGACCATGGCCCGTGGTAGGGATGGTTGAGGTGACATTTTCAGAATGTTAAGGTTTTTTAGGATGGCGTATGTATGGTGGGTTGCTGTGGCTAGTGAAGATCCTTATTGTTATGAAGTTGTGAAAGTTTTATGGTATGTGTTCTAAACCTCGTGTTTGACAATGTAGAGAAATTCCACCACGATGTCGAGCGTCGGTTGGGAAACAAGAGGAAGTTGCTAAGAATAATCCTCCAGCAGAGGAGTAAGAAAATGTGGTGAACCAGGAAAGTTGAGAAGGGTAGTTTTGAGAAAATTTGGCTTGTTTTATGAAAATGATGGATCGGGACCCAGGGCGGGTTGCACCAAGTATGTTTGAGTTGACCAGAGATTTTCAGCTACAACACCCTCTGACCTTTACCGGAGAGGATGGGCCATAGGCAGAAGAGTTATGGATAGAGTCTATATAGATGATACTTGATCATCTGGAGAATCCTATTATGAAGTGAGTCAAGTTGGAATATTATTTGTTGCGGGGCCAGGAAAATCATTGGTGGGACATCTTAGCTCAGACTGAGCAGGCTAATGGGATGTTGTGGAATGATTTCCATGAAATGTTTCTGGAGCATTTTTACCCAGAGACTTTGAGGCAAGAGCGGGCTATAGAGTTCATGAGCCTGACTCAGGGATCAATGTTGGTGATGGAGTATGCTGACTGCTTCACTGACCTTTGACACTTTGTTCCAACATTGGAGGGGGATGAGGTAGTAGTTACGGGGTGTTTCTAGGATGGGTTGGGACACAAGATCAAGTCTCAAGTGAATATATTTCACTTGAAGAGGTTTATAAAGGTAGTGGATCAAGCTTTGATCTCAGAAGGGAACCTGAAGTGAGATTCAGGTAGTGGGCCTGTCATTCCAACTGGGCAGACAAGTGGTGCATCTTCCAAGGGATGAAAGTTTTGTTTTGGAAGTTTTTAATAGGGTAGAAGTGTGTAAGGCAGTCAGAAGAGAGTGTCAATCTCTCATGGTGGTGATCAGGTGTTCTTCTATCAGTGTGGAAAAATGAGGCACATGCATGGCTAGTGTCCTAGACCTCCATTTTAGTATTGGTCATGCGGAAGATTAGAAAAAATGCAAAGGTTCTGTAGGAACCCTCAGGAGGTGAGCATGGATGTTGGTGTTAGGCAGACACCAAACAGAGGCAAGGGATCAGTTGCTCTATATTAGGCGGGTATTTGGATCTCCATGGGCCATACTGGTAGGGGCAGTGGACATGGAACTCTGGGGCCAGATCACCCATGTTAGTAGGGTAGTGCAGTGCAGATCACAAAGGTTGGAACCTAGGGTAGAGGGGTAGGCCACCTTCATGTAGTTCAGTTTTCACCTGGTGATGGAGATGCTGGGCCATCAACTATTTGAGGTACGATCCTTATAGCTTCTATGCTTTCTAGTACATTATTTGACACTGGTGCCACACACTCTTTATTCCTATTCAGTTTGTGGTAGTGTTGGGTTTTCTTGTGGAGAGTGTGTGTGGGGTTATGTCGATTGACACTCCGTTGGGGGATGAGAAAGGAAGATACCAAGAAGTGTAAGGGATGTGCTCTAGAAGTTGGTGGGTATCATTTCCTATGGGACTTGTTCATTCTTGAGATGTCAGGATTTGAACTTATTTTGGGTATGGACTGGTTGGTGTTGTATCGGGCATGCATAGACTATTACCATCATAGGGTATCATTCAGGTAACTTGAGGGTAAGTCTTATGTCCATCGTGGAGAGTGGGATGTTTGAGATGGTTGTGTGGGACCATTTTTCCAGTTGTTGGGTAGGCTCACAGATCAAGTAGCTTGTGTTGTGATTGATGATGAAGAAGGGGAACAATCTGTTTTTCCTCCAGTAGTGGATGAGTTTTAGGATGTGTTTTCTAAGGATTTATTGGGGTTTCCACCTGAGAGGGATGTTGAGTTCACGATTGAGTTGTTGCCGAGAGCGGATCTAGTTTCAATTCCACCATACCTAATGACACTATAAGAACTGTAGGAGTTAAAGGTTCAGCTTGAGGATTTGGAGAGTAAGGGTTTCATATGTCCTATTATGTATCCTCGGAGATCTCCTATGCTTTTTGCAAAGAAGGTTGATGGGTTGTTAAGGATATGTGTTGATTGTAGGATGTTAAATCCGATGACGGTGAAAAATCAGTACCCTCTTCCTAGAATTCATGACCTGTTTGACCAGTTGAGGGGTGCATCGGTGTTTTCTAAGATTGATCTGAGATCAGTTTATCACCAGTTGAGGGTGAGTCCTTCTAACTTACTGCTGACAACTTTCAGGAGTCAGTATGGGTTGTTTGAGTTTTTGGTGATGCCTTTTGGATTGACCAATGCACTTAAAGTGTTCATGGATTTGATGAACCAAATATTTCATCCTTATCTAGATCAGTTTGTGGTTGTCTTTGTTGATGACATCTTGGTGTACTTGAAAACTCATGACGATCATGACAAACATCTTGACATCGTTCTGGGTACTCTAAGAGAGCATCAGATATACTCCAAACTATACAAGTGTTAGTTCTATATTGGAGAAGTGCATTTTCTGGGTCACATCATCTATGTGGAATGTGTGTCAGTGGATCCAGAGAAAGTGAAGGCTGTTGTGTCTTGGGAGCAGCCCAAGAGTGTTTCAGATGTTCAGAGTTTTCTGGGTTTGGCCAGGTATTACCGGAGGATCATCCAGGATTTCTATTGCTTGGTAGCACTACTATAAGGTTTTAAAAAGAAGGGAATCAGGTTTGAGTGGTCTAAGGCTTTTGAGAATTCCTTTCAAGAGTTGAAAAAGAGATTGACGACCGCACTGATCTAGATCTTATCTGATCTAAGTAGGAAGTATGTCCTATTTTGTGATGCGTTCGGTATCAGGCTTGGGGATATGTTGATGCAAGATGAGCGGGTTGTGACTTATGGGTTGAGGTAATTGAAACCCCATGAGCAGAATTATCCCACTCATGATCTTGAGTTGACTGTAGTAGTGTATTCCTTAAAGTGCTAAAGGAAATATTTGTTGGGGGAATGATTCACAATGTATACCAATCACAAGATTCTAAAGTATATCTTTTCGTAGTGGGATTTGAATCTTTGGAAATGAATATGGGTTGTGTAACGAACTCGGTAGGCCTAAATCCCAACCAAACTCGGCCATGCCTGAGCCCAACCCTCTGGAAGATAGAAAACCCCCACCCTATGGGCAGATAATAGGCCCCCACCTCAGACTGGCCCAAATAACACATGCCAGGAACTACCCCCTACTTGAGGCCCAGTGGTACTCGTTAACGCTCCAGGTTGGATGATATGCTTGTGGTCGTCGGTTCGAGTTACGGGGGAGGTGAATTAAATCCTCGTCAGGCAGGGTCAGTTCCTGCTATGTGTTATCTGGGCCAGTCTGAGGTGGGGGCCTATTATCTGCCCATGGGGTGGGGGCCTGCTATCTTCCGGAGGGCTGGGCTTGGGTGTGGCTGAGTTTAGTTGGGATTTAGGCCTGCCGGGTTCATTACAGGTTGAGTATCTCCAGTCTTTCGACTCTGAGATGGTGTATAAACTAGGGAAAGGGAACAATGTTTCTAATGCTTTGAGTCGGAAGGCGCGAAACCAGGTGGTCCAGGAATCCAACACTGAGTGGAAGGTGATGTCTTTGTTCGCGAAGATGCACCTAGAGGTGTGGGATGAAAATGGTCAGGTGACTATTGCTTCAGTGGCGGTTGAGTTGATGCTTTTGAGTCGAGTTAGGGAAAGTCAACACCACGATCCTAAATGTTTGTCCATGAAGGAAAAACTTAAAGGTGGGAATCCACCTTCTGGTTGGGATGTTAGTGTAGACATAGTTTTTTGTCTCCATGGTCATGTGGTTGTGTCGGTATGCATGCGGGAAGAGTTGATGCATGAGTTCCATGCATCGAAATGGGCAGTGCATCTTGGTTTGACCAAGATGTATCATGATCTTTTTAGGTAGTTTTGGTGGCCAAGAATAAAAAAGGAAGTTGTGGGATTTGTGGCATGGCGCCTCACCTATCAGCAGGTGAAGGCCGAGCATCAATGCCTAGGTGGTTTGTTACATCCATTGCCCATTACGGAATGGAAGTGGGATGATGTGATAATGGATTTTGTGGTGGGTCTTCCGAGGACACCTTGTAAGAATGATGAAATCTGGGTGGTTGTGGATCAGCTAATGAAAGTGGATCATTTCTTACCAATTCAGGAGACTTACACAGTTGACCAGTTGGGTGAGTTGTATGTTCGGGAAATAGTATGGTTTCGTGGTGTACCATGGAATATAGTTTTAGATAATGATCCTTGTTTCACATCTTGATTCTGAAAAGGGTTGAAAAAGGATTTGGGTACACAGGTGCTTTTGAGTAAGGCTTTCCACCTGTAGACGAACGGGCATTCAGAGCATACAATCTAAGTGTTGGAAGACATGTTGAGGGACTGTGTGTTGGATTTTGGTGTTTCCTAGGATAAGTTTCTGTTTCTTGTTGAATTTGACTACAACAAAAAAATTTAGGCTATTGTTCAGATGGAACCATTTGAGGCTCTCTATGGGAGGCCATGTAGATCTCTAATGTGTTGGTTAGAGGCTGGTGAAACCGAGCTGTTAGGACCGAGTCTCGTGTAGGAGACTTCAGAGAAAGTTGAGTGGATTCGGAAGTAGATGGAAAAAAATCAGAGTAGGAAGAAGTCATATACGAATCGGAGGTGTAAAACTCTTGAATTTGAGGTGGGTGATAATGTGTTCCTTAGGGTATCGCCATGGTTGGGTCATCGATGGATTCAGAAGTAGGGAAATTTGGTGCCCAAGTATATGGGTCCATTTGAGATTGTGGAGAATATCGGGCCAGTGGAATATAGATTGGCTCTTCCACAATGTTATAGCATAATGAATGATTTTTTTATGTGTCGCAACTTTGGAATTATCACCCTGACCCAACTCACATGGTGGATGTTGAGAATGTTGATCTTGTAGCTGATGCGTCCTTTGAGGAACATCTGGTTCGTGTTGTGGATCATAGTGAGAAAGTCTTATGCGGCAAGGTTGTTTAATTAGTGAAAGTATTATGTTATAATGGTAATGTTCATAAAAGAACTTGGGAGCGGGAATTAGATATGTGGGCTTAGTGGCCCGATCTCTTTTCCTTGGAAGTGCAATGAAGCTTGGGAGCACGGCTCGAGGATGAACCGTTATAAGGTGGGGAGGTTGTAAGATCCTAGATCTTGGAAAGGTATGTTATCATTTAAGCTTTGGTTTGAATCCCTTTTTTTGGTTAATTTAGTGCTTACCCAAGTCCTTAAGTAGGATCGGGGGTGTTCCGAGGGTTCGGGACACAAAAAAGGAGAAAAATGGGGGGTTTCTGTGTAGGCCACATGGTCTGCGCATGGTTAGTGATAACCGTGTAGAAAGCCCAGGAAACCTTGCAGGAGGTGTGTTTTTGGACAGTTTCCTCTACACGGTTTTCACATGGTGTGTAAAACCATGCGGGTAAACCATGTGGCCCATAAACTTCAAAAAAATTACAATTTTTCCACCTCAGGATTTTAATACCCAACTCGTTATTTCCTCCCATTTCTTCCCTCTTCACCCTAGGAATGAACCAAATCTCCCAAGATCTCCAAGAGATTGATATACCTCATTTATAAGGTGTTTTTGGTTCTATTGGTTGTGGATCTAAGATCCAAGTAAGGCTAATCCCATCCTTGCTTCACTTTTGAGTTTAGGGTTTGTATCTTCTTCTCCTCTATTTCCGAAGCTCTAAAACCCTACTCTTTGGGTGAGATTTCGTTTGAAGCCTCAAAGGTTGGTTGAAGCGAAATCTAAGGGCTCGACTAAGAGTGCATTCACCTGCAAAATCGTGGTAGGTGGTCTATAAGTTATATCCCATGGTTTATTTGTGGATTTGTGCATGTGTGGTTTTGTTCTTGGGTGTCTCTTGGTATGTTTTGATCACCCTTGGCATGTTTAGGTAAAATGGTTACTAAGAAGGTAAATGGAAACCCTCAAGATCCCCATGGGATGTGTCGTGGGTGAGGAGACTAATCTAGGGTCACCCATGGGGTGTGCTGACTCTCCCAAACCTAGGGATTTGTAAAGAACAAGTAAGATTGTTGTGTAGTTATGTAGAGCCATGATAAACATATTGATGTGTTTGATTGTATTGAAGTAGAGTCTAGGTGATGCACCTCAGCTTAGTAATAACTTAAGGGATATTGGGTTAATATGGAAATGATTAAAGACCATAATTAAATAGATTATGATCCCAGTAATGAAGCTTAGTGAGTTAGGAATAATGAACAAAGCCTAGTGAGATAGGCACAATGAATTAATTCTTAGTGAGATAAGCATAATAAAAGGGGAATCAGGCTAAGTGGATAAATGATGTGAAATGTGGTAAATGAGTTAATGGGTTAAGGCATGGTATTAACTCTTATGTTATTTTTATGATTTATGTTTGCCTTGGGAAATGGTTGTGATGTTATGTGAATGGTTAATGGATACATATATGTATAGAATGTGCACATGGATTGGTAGAGTGGGGTATTGACTTGAGGTTCTACGCCCATGGGTCGAGTTGGATTGAGGCTCTAAACTCCACCCCTAATGCATGGGTTAGGGAAGAGGACTGAGGATCTATTCCCCTAACGGTTGCATCCACCCGGATTGAGGCTTCGAGGTGAGGATATGGTTGACATGAGGAAGTTAGTCCCAGTGATATAGGATAACAATGTGTTTCCTCATGCATGTGATTGTGTACTTTAAGCCTATGTAACTTGTTGTGCTTGATGAACCTATGTTAAATGTGTTGGAAATGGTAAGTAATGGGAAATAGAATGAAATGGTAAGATATGGAAATGGTAATAAATGTTAGCAATGGACCCAAACAGGCTAAGGGAACTTAATATTTTCCTTGTAATTTATTACTCATTTCACTTTTTCATGAACAATCGTTTATACGGGATATTTTGTAGACACTATTTTTAGTGGACTAATGAGTTGTACTCACATGCTGATCGGGCCGCCATTGGGTACCCAAGCAGACTTCATGTTTGTAGGCTAGGAGAAGAGCAAAGGCCCTTTCTAGGCTGTTGGGTTGGCACGGGTGTGCATGAAGGAGGACCTAGACCTGGTGTCGGGGCCATTTTGGGGATTTTGCAGTTTGTCTTCATTTGGGGTTTTTTTCACTTTTTCACATGTAGCATGGCATGAAATATTTACTATTTTACATGGTTTTACTCCATTTGGGGAATGGTTGTTTATGCATGCTTTGGTATTATTGGTTATTATTCCGCTATTTTTTTATCTTCTGTTGTGGATTACTCTGATAAAAAGGGGGTATTATCTCCTTGAGTAAATATTTGGACCCCCGCTGCTATTTGGAAACCTTTGGCGTACGGGGAGGCATGATCAAGGTCATGTAACCACCCGACTTGGAGCACTGGTATAGTGGCTTCCGGGTCGGGGACGTTACACTTTATCTTTATGATTTTTTTATTTGACTATAATATATTTTTTATTGTATATACAATAATTTTAATACCACTTTTTATATTTTGCCTTAATTTTATGTATTTTTGTGTTCTATACCATACATTCTCTTTTATTAACTCTTATACAATATCTCATGAAATTTTTATGTAATTCATCCTTTTCCATAAGTAAATCATGTTATGCATTATGATTGATATATGATCACTTTAATTATTATAGTTACATGTGTCACACATATTTATGGATGTATTATAATGTGATGGGTGGTCCTGAAATTAAATATCCCTATAATAAATTGAGTAACAATTATATCTCATGATATTTTATATATATGACATCAATAGTGATCCCAATATACTATATTATGATTTCTTAGAAGAGATCCTTGATGTATACTTATGAAATATTATTATTATTATGCATGTGTTATATTCTTATTACTTTTTTTATTATGCTTCCATAATACATGTTTAGTATCCATTAATTACCTTATGATGTAATGTATGACCTATCATACATCTCCTGTCGATATCTCTTATGTTTTCCTCTTACTGAGTTGTTAGATCATCATTTTACATTATTTATATATGTACCTAGGATTTATAATGTAGTTATATGTCTATGATAGGTTTGAAAAAGGATAATGATGAAGAAATAAATAATTTTATATGTATTTTTGTGTAAAACATTAAAATATGTAGATAATTTATAGAAATAATAAACTCTTGTGTTATGGGTGTATGTTTTACTTGAGTTTTAAGGGGTTTTGAGGGGATAACACTTATCCAAAAAAATGGGAAAAAATTAACCAAGAACAAAATTTCCCAAGATTTATCAATATTTATTTGACTAATTACAATAAATGAAATACTTATACCTTTTTATACATCGATCCAATTTTTCCAAGATCCTTGACACGAGATTGATAGGAATCATTGAGAAATAACCAATAAACTTATTCCTCCTAGGGTATCCATGGGATGTGTGAATCTCCCATTCTTGAGAAGGATTCCTTCTTCCTCATAGTTTATTAAAACCTTAGAGTTAAAGAGGGAGATAGAGAGAAAAGGGTTAGAGGAGTTTTTATAGCATGAACGTTGTACCTATATTTCATGGTCTTTACCTCCTTATATAGACTTCAAGGATACTACTTGAATATTTAATTCTTTATAAACATTCACTTCATTATTTTAATTGTTTCATAAATATTTGAACTATGAGAAAAGTTAAAAACCTTTTTATAACATTCCATCAACCAAGATGAAACATTTAACTCTTTAAGTGTTTCATATGTAGTCATAAAAACTCCTTAAATCATCATATCATGTTGATCTAATCGAAAATGTTAGCTTAGGTGGTATGGAAACAATAAATTTGAGTGTTATCACATAACAAATGCATTAACATGCACTAAACTATGGAACAATGACCCTTACTATATAGTGGTTTATATTGACGCAAACCATGATGTGGTTTAAACTAGGGGTTTTAGAAAAACTATAAAAATGAAAAAATGACCCAAAATAATTCGCCCCACCGGCAAAATCTTAAAACTTAAAAACCACCTCAGAAAAGGTGGTTTTTTTATTTGAGTTAGGTTGGGTCAAGTGGGGAGGTAACTATTTTTTATTTGGGTTACCCAAACCACCCACATTAAGTATAAAATTATTTTATAATCTATATTTTATCCTTTTTATAAAATTTAATTATATACAACTATTTTTATATATGACATATTTTATCTTTATTAATGATTAGTGTTAATGAAGAGATTGATAAAAAATGATTACTTTTATAATATGAAATTTTAAAAAATTATTGTAGTTAAAATGTTATTTAATTATATGTATTTAATTTTTTATTTATTTTTGTGAATTGATATATATTTCTCCAACCTTACCTAATTTTCTTAAATTTACCCTATGGGTTTAAGTGGTCACTTATAGTACAATTAGGGTTGTTGATTCCACATAGACCAAATAAGTGATCTAAGACAAAAATATTTTTTTTGAAGGTTTTGGATATAAAGTTACAATAATTTGGGGTGATTTTATTTGAATAAAAAAACACACTAATATTTGAATTAAAGTGATTAATGAAGATGATTTTATCCTAGGCTCTTTCTAGAATTATATTGGATGGATTTTTTCTTGAAAAATTTCAACTCATTAATTCAAGAAGTATTCATTCAATGAAGTAAGTCTCGCATCATCAATACTAATTTCATCCCAATACAATTCCAAATTTAATCACTTATAAACTTATATAATCCTTTTGAATATCACTCCATGGTATAAGGTTGTATCATCACTCAAAATATTTCATTTTTAAATTCAATAAAATAAAGAATAAAAAAATCATTGAATGGAACTATAAAATTAAATAAAAAATTAAAGGTTTAAATCACATCAAACAACACCTAATATATCTAATTAAACTCTCTAAAATAAACCTATAATAGGGTTAACCCTCCACTAATATAATTCTCTTAATGGAATATGGAAGTTGGATCATAGAAGTGGGATTAAATAAGATAAGACAAACAAATAATGAGAACCCCACCATTGTATGAAGAGTTTCACAACTTATAAAAATGGTATCATAGATAAAATGAGATTAATAATAAGGATTAAGAAGAATTAAAGCTTTTAATTAGAAAAATATAGTGAGTTTGGACAACTTATAAATGAAGAACATAATTATAACAAAAAAATGATTGCATAACATTACATAAAAAACAAGCAAAAAAAGCTTCCATTTTAATCCCATAAGTACACTCTATATATATATTTTGGAGCCTTTGTAAACCAAATGGTTTTTAAATTATTATAATTTATTAGGTTAGGAAAAAGGGTAGTAGAAAGTGGGTAGATAATTGAATTTCCATCACTCCCAAGGTGGCATGATTTATTTTATCTGTCCTCACTAATATATCAAAATTCCCTTCAATATGAGAAAATTAGTATGGGTAATAGAAGACTCAATTTTTTCCCAATATGTCTTCTAATATCTAGTAATTGTTTTGACTAATTTAAGTTCCTGTAAAGAAGTTATTCTAGAAATAATGGGCTGACTTTTAGGGCCATGAAATCTAGACCAAAATTTTATCTTTAAATCATACCATCTAGATTACCTTTTAAATGAGAAAATTATCTTTTTCCACACCTGAATTAAATTTTAATCATGAATTAATATATATTAATTGAAAATTTTTATTCATTGGACATTATTTATAGGCTTCACATCCATTTTATTTCTTGAGTGTCCAATTTTCTTTTTTCGGGAAATTCTAGATTCAAGTCTTATAATGATCAACTTATCTTGTGAATCAAACATTTCTATATAAGGATAAAATATTACCAAAAAATTGATTAATGAAATCTTGAAATGTAAAATTTAAATAATGAGTAGATAATTCTTTATAAACTGTTTCAAAATAGGACAATAATCAGTGAATTTTTAAACAAGAATTAAAAGAATGATGAGAAATAGGAATTAAATTGTAAAATAAACTAGCCTTGGAACTTAGTAACAAAGAAGAACAATAAAAATATTTAAAATAAAATAAAATATATCCAATTTTAGTGGATAATCATAACCCAAATTGAGTTTTTCCAGTCCTTCTCAAACCACTAGCTCAATAATATCAAAATTCTAGTCCCCTCTCTAAACAAATTTTAAAATAAAATGTGTTCCAAAATGAACTCACATAAAAAAATCATTAAGCGCATAAAAATAATTCAAAATAATTTAAGACAATAATATATATAAAAAAACAACTCTGGAAAAAAACTATGGATTCACCATCCCCAAGTACTAGTTTCCACAAATTATGGAAATCCATTACTCTATATTAAATATATAAATCCTAACTCTAGGAAAGAAAACTATGTAGTCATTATCCATTAGTTTCATAAGCCACACATCAGCTTAATCCATTACTCTACATAGTAAATTTATTGTTTTTCTATTTTTAATCTTTTTTAATTGTTTTTGGCTTATCAAATTAATCATAAAATGACCACAACGCCTATGCTAAAAATAATGGGCCCCAAGAACTTAAAATCACATCCCACGATCCAAGAGAAATCCATTTTGAAATTTTGATTAAATGGATGCAAATGTAGATGATGAAATATATATATTTTTTAATAATTTAATATGTACTTATTCACTGGAATGTGTGTGGTTCCATTATACTGAAAATTATTATGAATATCCCCCAAAAAATAGTGAATTGTTGTTGTAACACCCCTCAAATTTTAAGGTGTTTTTTGTTTATATTTTTTGAATATTGTTTATCATGATGATTTTGGGCTATTATTGGTGTTGGAGATAGATTGAGATCAATATTTGGGGAGTTTATTTTGGTTCATACCTAAAATTATACTACAGGTGGAGTGTCATATTGTCACATAAGTGAGTCATGGTGTGAGGAGTGTCATGATCAAGGATCACCCAGTAACCAAGGGGAACCATGACATTAGAAATGGGAATTAAAGAATGGATAAATCCATATATAAGGGATATATATAAAGGAAAATGATATATCAAATATTTTATATTATTTTATTCTGAATTTCAATGTTTTTAATCCCATATATTTGTTATTTCAAGGTCAATTGTCACATTTTATGTTTTAGGATCATTTTTTAGCTTAATTGCTAAAATGGATTATTTTGGAATTTAACTGTTTTAAATTATTTCACTATTTTGGACATAACTATTTCTAAACTAATCCAAATTGAAATATTATTCTTTTATAGGTTCCTATGTTCTATGGTCTAAATTTTATCCTTTTGTACTCAAAGCTCAGTCCATCATTTGGAAGCTCAAATCCAAATCACAAGTCAGGTCTTGAAAACTATACACAGAACTGGATAATGTTATTGTTGGGCCCATATCTCATAAATTAACAAACCAAATGAGCTGATATTTTACATGGATAAATAATACATCCATAGGAAGAACTTTAATTAAAATTTTCACTCATTATTATTTAATTTTCAAGTCCATTAATTCGTTGGAACTCAACGCATTGGAATACAAACAAGGCAGAATTAAATATTCTCAGTGAATAGGCCATAAATCCATCATTACATGGACAATAAAACTAAAATTTTGTGATCCGATAGAGGAGAAATAACTAAACAACTTTCAAGAATAAAAAATCCCAAAATTCGATCATTTATTTGGATTACCATAGGGAAAATTTAGGAGAATATTTTTGGAGCCAAATTTTCACTCCCTTTTCCTATAAAAATGTACTTAATATCCATTCCAAAGGGTTGGAAAAGTAGTGGCCATTTTGTGTAGGTTTATATTTTTTTGATTTAGTACATTTTTAAAGTTTTAATTTATATTATTCTTCTTCTTCATACCTCCTTCTTCCATTTTTAATTTTATGTGTTTCTCCTACCATATTCTCTTCTAACTCCATGATAATGGGGAACTAACCTCGATGTTTGTTCAAGGGGGATAATGGTGGTTGATTGAGTTTAATTATACTTAAATTTAAATCTATTTATTTAATTATGAGAATTTTTGTGTTGGTTAAATTTATTATGGTGTGTGATTTCTCCATTTTCTCTATCATCGAGTTCTTTTTCTCATTCAACATTTATCCTTCCCTTCACTATCTAAGTCATGAATACGATGGAGTATGGCTTGGGTAGCGATGGTTGGCAAAGAGATCTTCTAGCCGGATTTAGGAAGAGTATTTACCTACATGCATAGATCTCAGTGTTGGGGTAATAAAATTTCGAATGAGAGGGTGTAGTGTGGCATATCTTGATCACTACATTGAATTGATATTGAGAATATTTTAATAAACAATGATATCAACCATTATGATATCCCAAGAATGAATGTATTATTTATTTATTTTTAACATAATTTCATTCACATTGGACACACACACACATATATTAATATTTTATGCATCTTTAAAACTCATCTTTATATTATATATTAGTTAGAAAATAAATCGTGATAATAGAATTTCGGTGTTGTGTAAGTTGCCTCCTCGAGACCGACCCTGGGAGTGCACTATATTGCATGCTTAGGAAAATAATATTTCGATTAGGGATCTGTGACAAATTACCATCCATCAAAGTGGCGCTGTTATTGAGGGGGATCAACACTTACACACACCGTTTTTCATAAAAAAACAAAAAAAATCATAAATTTTAAAAACTAAAAAATATATTTGTTCATGATGTATTTCAATGGTGATTATTCTGCATGGAATAAGGAATCTCAGGTGCTAGAAGAAGTTTAAAATGATATTTATGATAAGAATCAAAGTATTAGTGATGTAGTGGAAAATTTGGAGAGCCACATAAAGTTGATTGCTGAATATGTACATGCATACCAAGAGAAACCTAAACCTGAACCTGAGCCGGAACCTAAACCAAAACATGTTGTGGAAGAGATTTCACCAATCATTTTTTATGTTAAGGAACCTAAGGCAGGAGAGAAGGAGCTACTAAATTATTTAATCATATCATATCGTACTCAACCACTACTTGAGGAGGTCCTTGTTGTACACATTCCAACTAATTCACTTTTGGGAGATCAACAATTTTTGGAAGAATAATGGAATAACTTTGTTGAACAAAACCCAAAACTTGATTTTCCTATCTATGATATTGAAAATCAACACCTTTTAACCTCTCTCTTATTTTGGAAGATGAAAAATAAGATGCAACTACTGATATGGAGTTTCCAATGGTGTTTATTAAAGAGATAAATTTCCAATATGACTTACTTGAAAGGGAATATTTCTTTATTGATTCATCATGTTTTAATCATATTCAAAAAAAATTGTGTTCTGACTTCTCCTTTCCTAAAATTTCTGATACAACACGAATAGAGCAGATCTTGGATGATACGAAATAGACCACCCAAGTGGTGGTAATTGAGTAAGAAGAGACGGAGAAGATGGTGGTGGTACAACTACCTCCTCTACAATAACTTTCATACCATATAGATGAGTTCACCACATAAGTTCACAGGGAGCACCCCTATCTTCTATTACCTCCCACTTTGGACCTTAAATTATATCATTCTTCTTTCTTAGGGGTTGGAAAATTTATTATCTTCTTTGGGGTTCTACATTATTTGTGTCTACTCATGGACACTAGGAAAACTCACATGTGGTGGTTCATCTCAAAGAAACCACTCCCATCATCTGATTGGGGATAATCTGCTGCAACTGCCTGACTAGGGGAAGTAAAAACCTAGTACCTACTTGGGGGGTAAAACCAAGAATTATCCCTTTTCTATACCTTTTCTATTTCTTTTTATTTCTTTTTATTATGTATTTTCATTTCTTTCTTATAGTTTTAAAGTGATAGCATCTAGGAGCTTAACTCAAGGGTGTCACTGAAAAATAAATCAGGTTGTGTCTTTCCTTTTATTTATTTTGTTTTCTACCCAATTTAAATTTTCTGTGAAAATATTTCTCGATCTGATTTGAGATGAAAGGAGGGTAGTGAATGGAATAATTTTGGGGAGGGATGTCAACCTGTTTTAGAAATTTTTAATGTTCTTTCATTTTATTTTTCATGTTGTTTTTTGAAATTTTCTTATTTTCCTTTTTCATTTTTTGGGTGTATTTTTAGGATTCTTGAGTTGAATCGAATAATTTGGAAAATTCAAACCATCTTGGTATTTTTTTACATTGCTTGATTTGATTATTTCTGGATTTAAATTTTCACGACCCATCCCCCGGGGGCCCGTGCCGTGACTACCCCAAGCCTGTCTTCCATAGGCCAGGGGTTGACGACTAGCAATGGAAAGACATATCCCTAAAACGGGAAGGAATTGTCTTTAATACTATACACACACAAACTAGGTACACAACAAAAGTAAACTAAATAGTAAAACAACTTAAGTAAAAGTGTGTATTGAAAGTAAAGGGTCTGTAATACAATCCCAACTAAAATATACAATACAATAGAAAATAGAAAACAAATCCTAAGTTCGTCCACCAGGGGTCCTATCTGAAGGTTAGGTGAATATCATCTCCACAGCTCTCCATGTCAACTGTCACCACTGTGTACCACCTGGTGCTGGCTTCTATAGACTCAGTTGAGCTGATCGTCATTTGCACAAGACACAAAAAGGTGTGGGAGAAGCCCGTGTAGGGGTGAGTATAACAATACCCAGCAGGGACCCCAAGACCCCCTAATGTCTCTCAAAATTCCACAAAGGAAAAACCACAAAGCATGATCTCAATAACAAAGCACAAAGCAAAAGACTCAGCTCAAACTAGGTATAACTTATGTAAAAAAGTACAGATGATTATTCATGAAGCTAGATCATCTTATTCTATTGAGGGTTCTGCTGCTGATCCTCACAGGATCGCTCGGTGCTAATCCACATAGGATCGCTAGGTGCTGATCCACACAGGATCACTAGGTACTAATCCACATAGGATCTCTAGGTGCTGATCCACACAGGATCTCTAGGTGGTGACCCACACATGATTTCTAGGTGTTGATCCACACAGGATCGCTTGGTGCTGATCCACACATGATCGCTATTCATTCTTCACGTCTCAACCAACCACTAGATTCCTGTACATAGTACGCTTGATTTTGGGAGGATTCTCTACTCAATCCATTGGTCATAATTCAACCAACACTAAGTCCCACTAAGAAGTAACCCAATGATCCGTCATGTCATAAGGGTTCCAACGAAATAGACAATGCTTCAATCGAACGCCCGGTCTGAGAGTTATAGGCATTTTAGTGCTGAGGGCCCGGTTGGATTCAGGTACGATCCAACCCAGCCATACTCCATCCTCTTACAAAACTCATGTGGATTATATAAAAATTACTGTCTCATTAAAAGTATTCTAGCACCATAAATGTTTCATCAAACAAACATTTGGTTAGTTAGTTACGAACCTTTTTGTGAAACAGTGTCGAAGTGGGTCCGGGTCCGGTTCGACCAGGTTAGACTGACCTGACCTGACCTGGGATGACCCAACACTGTCCAGGTTTGACCCAGCCTGGCCCAAACCAGCTGGGCTGACCTGTGCGGGCTGGGCTACGGCGGGCTCGGCTCGCTGGGCCGCGGAACCAGCCCAGTCTGCTTGGGTTGGGCGCGGCCCGCCAGGCCGCAGAACAAGCCCGACCTACTGGCTGGGTGCGGCCCGCTAGTTGGGCAGCCTGCCTGGGTGGTGTGGGGTTAGTCCCCCTCCCGAATGACACAATCTGTTCGGGTTAGAAAAACGGCGGCGCCATGTGGCGCCGCCCCTGCCAGCGTGACCCACGGGTGCGGGCCCCCCTCCTCCACCGCAGCATGATGACACAACCCGCCTTCTGCGGCGCATGATGGTGTGCTGCCTGCACTACCAACGTGGTCAGCCGACGTCGGCTGCCCCCTTTCGTCTACCACGACGCCGGTCATCAGCATTGGCGCTTCTTCTGCGGGGCTCCAACGACACTCCATAGCTTCATTTTCACTTCCATCTTTTCCTACGGCCCTCCCGGGATGCCGCTGTCACTACATGCCTCCCAGTTTCAAGGATCCATCAAGTTTAAAAATCCTCCCTTGAAGAATGCAATGATAAAACAAGTGGTGAAGGGTCTGGGCCTTGTTCATTTGGCCCACTCCCTCCGCGTTAGCATTATAACAAGCAATTAATAAACTATTCATCATTCTTTTTAAAAACAAGGGAAAGAAACATTTGACATGAATTTAATAACAAAACCCCTACATCACAAATGGAAGTGATGTCGCAGTTGTGGAGGGAGAAGAGTCCTCACTTGATGAAGTCATTGGAATTATTCTATCCCGGATCATTGCCATCCAAGCTTCCGTTCTTTTTAGGTGGAAGATGCCACAATACTTTTCTAGAGGTTACTTACTTGATGAATCCGTGTCAGAAACCCCAACTCGAGCACCATTTAAATAGAGGGGGAGGGTGAGTAACGCATCAAATGAATTAATGAGGTTAATTAATGAGTTTTTTTATTAATGAACCTCTCAATTCTCAACGGTGTGGTTACACAATTGAATATTCAAGCCATTAAATAGATTAACAACCCATCAATCCCACCACTTCCGCTCAAAATAAGGCAGGATAATAAAATAATAATTTTTATTTTATTTTATTATTTCTTTAAAAGTCACAAAAACTAACCTTTTCACCCAACCAACTGTGGTTGAAGTTAAGCCTCCCTTAAGAGAATCCTGACGTTGTGAATTCAACGATGCCCTCAAATTTTTAATTTGAGCATCGGTTCAAAATATAGAAAATGCCACCTGCGCATTTACTGAATTTACCTTAAAAAAAGTTCAAAATTCCGTTCCAGCCACACCAATCCTTGAAATCAAGCACCGTCAATTTTCACAGACTCTTAATAATCCCAAATAATTAAAAATAATTATATGGAATTTTTAGGTTTTTACATTCTCCCCACCTTAGGGATTTTTGTCCCTAAAAGCTACAACAAAACCGGGGAACAAATGGGGGTACTGAGTATGCATCTGAGCCTCCCGCTCCCATGTGTTCTCCTAAAGATTCCCATGTTTCCAACGAACTCACACCAGATAAATCGACCTCCCACAAAGGACCCACTCCTTTTGATCCTCTATCTCCGCCAGGAACTCCGCAAACATCGCCCCATCATTGATGTCCAGCTCGCCCCAGTCGATAACATGTGATGAATCATGCACGTACCTCCTCAGCTGTGACACATGGAAAAAATTATGAATTCAGTGCATCTATGGGGGAAGAGTTGACGATATTCCACCTCCCCTACTCTACTAAGGATTTGGAATGGTTCAATGAACCTCAGAGATAGCTTGCCTCCCAGGCCAAGCCTCCGTAATCCTTATCAGGGTGAGACCCGTAAGAAGACATGGTATCCCTCCTTAAACTCTAAGGGTCTCTGTATCCTATTGGCATATGACTTATTCCAGCTCTTTGCAGTTTTCATCCTCTCCTGGATTATCTGCACCTTCTCTATGGTATCTTGTACCAACTCTGGACCCATAAGTGTTGACTCCCCTAGGTTTGTCTAGAATAGAGGTGATCTGCATGGTCACCCATACAGGGCCTCAAACGGAGCCATACCGATGGTGGAATGATAACTTTTGTTGTATACAAACTCCACCAATGGTAGGTGGTTCTCCCAACTATGGTAAAAATCAAGGACACAAGCACGAATCATGTCCTAGATTGTCTGTATGGTCCACTCCGTCTGACCATCTATCTAAGGATGGAAGGTGGTGCTCAAGCATAGATGAGTCCCAAATGATTCTTGCAACCCCTTTTATAAGTGGGATGTAAAACGTGCATCACGATGTAAGATGATCACCAATGGAACCCCATGAATCCATACAATATCTTGTACGTAGAGGCTTTCCAAGATCTCTACTAATCTCTACTCTCAGATGGGTAGGAAGTGGGCCGACTTGGTGAGTCATTCAACGGTCACCTAGATGGAATCATGTCCCATGGACGTATGTGGTAGCCCTATCATGAAGTCCATGGAGATACCATGAAACTTCAACTTCAACACCTCAAGTGGTCGAGCTAAGCCTGCTGGTACTTGATGCTCTACCTTCACTTGCTGACAAATGAGACATCGTGATACAAACTCTGTCACTGCTTTCTTTATCTCTAGCCACCAGTACTGACACCGGAGGTCTTAGTACATCTTCACCACTCTAGGATGTACCGATAAAGGGGATGTGTGGAACTCCCTCATCATATCCTCTCGTAGCATCACTGGTACCATGGTGCATCCAATGAAGAGGATAACATGCTCCCCACCTTCATAAAATCCATTAAGAGCTTGTCTTGAGTATATCTGAGAACGCCAGGCCTCATAGTCTACGTCCCCAAGCTGTGCCTCCCTAACTCACTAAAGGAGTGAGGGAGTAACTATCATATACTAGAGGTAAGCTGCTTCATCACTATCCATGAAGGATAACTGCAACACGACTAGATACTCTATCACCTCACTCAGCAACTGTAGACCAGACCTCCTGCTGAGTGCGTCTGCCACTACATTCCCCTTCCCAAGAGTGTAGACTATCTCAAAGTCATAGTCCTGGAGAAACTCTAGCCATCATCGCTGTCTCAGGTTAAGGTCCTTCTAAGATAAGATATACCTGAGACTCTTTTGATTATAGTAGACTGTAAAACATTCACCCATCAGGTAGTGCCGCCACATCTTCAGCGCAAAGACCACTACTACTAACTCCAGGTCATGGGTAGTGTAGTTATTATCATTTTTTCTCAACTGCCGCAAGCCATAGGCGATCACCGCTCGATTCTGTATCAGGACACAACCTAATCCGGTCACCGATGTGTCATAGTACACTACATACCCAATGCCCTCTTCTGGTAGCCTCAAGATGAGAGCACTCTTCAGTCTCTGTCTCAGCTTTTGAAAACTCTGTTGGCATCTCTCCGTCCATATGAAGGGATGTCCCTTCTTTTTCAAAGATGAAAAGGGTGCTGCAACTCTAGAAAACTTGGGTACGAATATTCAGTAGTACCCAGCCAATCCTAGGAAACTCCACACCTTGGTCAAACTCCTGGGTGGCTCCCAAGAAAGAACTGCCACTATCTTCACTGGATCCACTACAACTCCAGGATCTGAGATAACGTGCCCCAGGAAGTGGAATTACTTTATCCAGAACTAGCACTTCGAGATCTTTCCATAAATCTAGTTCTCTCAGAGTGTATCCATAACTATTTGAAGGTGCATGGCATGATCCTCCTCCGACGATAAGTATATCAAGATTCCGTCAATGAAGACCACCACGAAGCGATCTAGGTAAGGCTGGAAGATCCTATTCATGATCCCCATGAACACTGCCAGAGCATTGGTTACACCGAAGGGCATCACTAAGAACTCGTAATGGCCATACCGACATCTGAAGGCCATCTTTCATATGTCCTCATCCCGTAACCTGAGTTGGTGATAGCATGATCTAAGGTATATCTTTGAAAACCACTGTGTTCCCTTCAGCTGGTTGAAGAGATCATTAATCCTTGAGAGTGGATACTTGTTCTTCATGGTCACATGGTTCATGTGCTGATAGTCCACACAAAGACTCAGACTCCCATCTGCGTTCTTAGTGAACAAAATCGGGGATGCCCATGGAGAAACACTGGGCCTTATGAACCCCTTCCTCTGCAAGTCCTCCAACTATACCCGTAACTCACGAAGCTCCGTGGGGCCCATACGATATGTTGGCATAGATATCAGTGTCATCCTGGTGTATAGGTCTATGTATAAGTATACCTATCTACAAGGAGGTAGTCCCAATACATCATCAGAAAAGGCATCAACATACTGGTCCACCACTACAGGATAACTCAGACTCCTCACGTCAACTACTCCTAGGTTAAGGCTAGCCAACTGATGAGTGATCTACTACACCCTCTTCCGAGTAAGTCCATCCTATGCTACAAGGGTTCCATTATCATGGACACACCACACTTTTCACCTAAAATAGTCGATCTAAGCATGGAATGTGGATAGCTAGTACATACCCAAGATGATGTCGTAAGGCCTTGACGCTGCTACTAGGAGATCCCAACCAAAGCTATTTCCTCTTAGAATGAGCTCACACTATCTTCACCCAAGTGTAATCATTGAATCTTCTCCCATAGAAGTCTCTAATTGTAAGGATCGAGCCAACAGATCCATCAGAATCTCTGAGCTCTGAACGAGTGTCGTGGAAATAAAAGAGTGACTGAAACCTGTGTCTATAAGAACTAAAGCTAGGGTGGAATAGACACAGATCGTACCTCTAATAATCTCTAGAGAACCATGGTTATAGGTCTCTACCACCTGAAGCTGATCTCTCCCCTATCAACCTGCTCCTTGTGGTCAGGGTGGACAACCTGGGGGTGGTGGGGGTAGAACCTCAAACCATCGTCCACCACCTGCTGCATGAACTGCTCCTCTGCCATGTCCTCTGCCCTGCATACCCCCTCGCATGAACCTCAGACACTACCTAGGAGGTCCCTCGGTCATCTGTTGATCATCTATGAGGGGAGTCGGATAGTCGCGAGCCATGTGTCCCTGTCCACCACAAGTGTAATAGGCTTTATTCCTCAGAAGACCTCCTCTGCATCACAAGCTTCGAACCTCCGACCCTATGTCCTGGGGTCGTCCACCAGAAGGTCTGGCCTGCTTGGAGCTCTGTGTCATCTGTCTAATGCCTAGTGCAGATGAATCAACTACCTATCATCCGGTGGTGTCTCTCACCGTCAGTGCCTGCTCAGCTAAGAAGCTCTACACCAATAATTATCACTCGAGCACTCCATCCTGCATCGAGATATTGAGTGAAATAATCGACACTATGATCTCCTGCTAGAGACCCTGATCAAAGGTTCAGGCCCAGAAGAAAGGGTCCCGCACCATGTTGGTGGAGCAGCGCGAGAGGTCAGTGAATATCACTGAGTACTGGGCCACTGATAGGCTACCTTGATGTAAGTGCAGGAGCTCCTAGATACGCACTGAGCATAAATTTGCTGGTACAAACTCCACCCTGAATAGTGTCTTGAAGTCCAACCAAGTGAGTGTTGCCTACTCATGCATCTGGAGTGTCAGACTCCACCATCTACCTGTTGTGCCTTGGAAGAGGCTAGCATCTAGATCACCATCTGATCTGCTATCGTCTCAACTAAGAAAAAACCCATGCCACAGCCTCCATCCAGTCCTCAGCTGCCTGGGGATCTATCTCGCCTCGAAACCTCAGAGGCATCTATCTTTGGAACTTCTGAAACATTCTCATTCGGCATGAACGGTCTACCAGTGGGGCCGGTGGCAACTGCTACGCCTCGAGTGGTGGTGCTGCTGGTACACCACTTGAAGGTGCCAACACAGTAAGTGGGCCCTCAAACGAAGCCTCGTCGCTCGGTGGGCCATCATCATGTACTCTCTCGGGAATCCTGGATGGCTGTCTATGCGACGACATCTTAAAAAGAAATAGGTGTGCCATAGTCAATAAGTTATACCTGGTGAGCTGAATCTAAAGAAATCAAAAGTAAAACATTTATAAAACACACACAATTAGTGTTTTCATGCACCGAGTTAGAAATCAGAATTCAGGGTCTTGGTGTATGGATACGTTGCTCACCACACCAACACTGGAATCCCCAAACTGAAAAACACACTCAAAACACTTAACAATATTTATCCATTGGAAATATCAGAGTCTGATTTCTTTGGTAGAACCGACTCCTATAATACCACTTTGTCATGACCCGTCCCCCGGGGGCCTGTTTTGTGACTACCCCAAGCCCGCCTTCCATAGGCCAGGGGTTGGAGACTAGCACTGGAAAGACTTATCCCTAAAATGGGAAGGAATTACCTTTAATCCTATACACACATAGACTAGATACACAATAAAAGTAAACCACGTAGTAAAACAGCTGAAGTAAAAGTGTGTACTGAAAGTAAAGGGGCCAGAATACAAGCCCAACTAAAAGATAAAGTAAAATAGAAAATAGAAAATAGATCCTGAGTTCATCTACTAAGGATCCTACCTGAAGGGTAGGTATAGATCGTCTCCACAGTTCTCCATGTCAACCATCACTGCCATGTACCACATGGTCCTAGCTCCTATAGACTCAGTCAATCTACTCATCATCTGCACAAGACACAACAAGGTGTGGGTGAATCCCATGCAAGGGTGAGTATAAAAATAACCAGTAGGGACCCTGAGACCCCCGAAGGTCTCTCAAAATTACACAAAGGGAAAACCACAAAGCATGATCTAAATCACAAAGCACAAAACAAAAGACTCAACTAAAACTAGGTATAACTTAAGTATAGAAGTACCTATGATTAGTTATGAAGCAAGATCATCTTATTCTGTCAAGGTTACTGCTACTGATCTACACATGATCATTCGGTGCTAATCCACACAGGATCGCTAGGTGTTGATCCACACAGGATTGCTAGGTTCTGATCCACACAGGATCACTAGGAGCTGATATAAGGACCCAGCCTTAAACATTATATAATCTTGGATTAAATGAATAATTCACATTGGGGATATTTTCAGGTTTAGAGTTTTAGATAATTAGGCCATAACCATTACATAACAACTTGAATATTACAAGTATACTGTTGGGAAAAAATCCCTCAAGGTAACATTGCAGTATTTTTGGGTTGATTATGTTTGTTGACAAAGCAGGTTTTCATGGATATTTGTCGAGTTCCCGAGAAGTTGTTGACAATCCTTGTTGACAAAGAACGATGACAAAGGAAAGGATGATCTGGAGGTGGTACAAAAGAGCAGTACAAGGTGGCGCCATTTCCCAGTGTTTGCCAAATTTTTGGGGTCCAAAATTTGGAATTTGGTGAGCATCGCGAAAATAGGATTTCCATGAAGATCATATTTTAATATGGAAAAGGCATGAATTTCGCGAAGATAGGATGCATGGTTTGGAAATCGCGAAGACCAGAAGAATGGAGGCGGTGATGCTTTGCGATTACGTCAAGCTTCACGAACGACAGAGGCTGAAGCGCATCGCGGCGGTGAAGGGCTTTGCGAGGGAGCTTCGCAGCGAAGGTGCGAAGGAATGTTGGGATTCGCGAGGGAGCTTCGCGGAAAAGTCACGAAGGTATGTTGACAGTGATTCTTCACGACTACGTCAAGATTCGCGAACGACAAATTGCCATGGTGCTTCGCGATTTGGACATAATTCTGGTGGAATCTTTGGAGCTTCACGATTTGAAATGATGTGGCGTTGACTTCGCGTGGAAAGTACGAGGGTCAGTGGAATCGCCTATAAATAGAGGCTGACCCCCTCGAGATAAGTAGAGAGAATTTTCAGAGAAGATCATTTGCTCTCGATTTGCGAAGGTAGTTCGCGGAGCCACTGTGCTTTGCAAAAGAGGAGCTTCGCGGCGGCTATTATTGCTCCGCAAAAGTTGTGTGCTCTGTGCTGGCTCAGTGAGCTTCGCGAGAGAAGTTGCTTTGCAACGAGTTGAGCTTCACAAGAGAGCTTCACGAGAGAGCTTCGCGAGAGAGCTTCGCAAGAGAGCTTCGCGAAAAGGCAGGAGCTTCGCGAAGGCTTGTTTGAGCTTCGCGAAATTGGGAGCTTCGCGAAGTAGGGTTCTTTGCGAAGGTAATTTCCAAAAGTAGTTGCCCAGTGGTCAGAGGCAAAGTGATATTCATCAGTGGATGAAAGTTGGACTTTAACAGAGCATCTATCTACAGTTAAGGATGCATTACTTCATGCAAATGAAGAAACCTATAGGTCTATAAACTGTGAGTGGATTCCCTTCTGGAGAAGTGAGCTTAGGAAGAGGAAGAAGGTGATCCTCTCCACCGGCAGTGAGCCAGAGAGAGAGAAACAAGGAGTGACCCTTGGGAAAGCAGTGAGCTGACCCTAAACTTTGTAAAGGCAGTGAGCCTGGGCATAGAAGTGATCTAGCCAGAACATTGTAATCCACAGCTAGTGAAGTCTAGTAAAATTTGGCACGAACCGACAACTTGTCAGCGTATGCTCCTTAGATGTAGCCCTTAGCGGTGAACCAAGTAAAAATATCCATGTCTGCCTGCTTACTTCCCTGCATTGCATTCAAAGCATCATCATCAGGTAAAGGAGACAAGTGATCACAGTAACCACACAAGTGAAAACAAAGTGACCCTTGTAACAAAGAGGTCAAGATCCAGTGGGGCAGAAAGAACTTTGAAAAAGAATATACATACCCTGATTCACCCCCCCTATCAGGGTATATAAGCCCCTATTGGTCCCAACATAGACACTAATACTCAGTATCCATTTTTTTCATAAAAATAAAAACTCTTAAAAAGAAACATGTCTAGTTCCATGTTTTAGACAACATGACTTTTCCTTGATCCCATCCTTGAACCTATTTATCTTTAAGTCTTGTGGAAAACATTTCAAAAAATTTGGATGAGTATAAAAAGATCAGTAAGGGTTATAAAATAAGGAAGGAAAACATTAGCACAACAATAAATACAATCCATGAAACCATACTTTTCAATCATAACATACCTTATGAAATCATAAGATTTATGAATAACACACACAAATCATAAATCATAAAGGTTACTTATGGAATCCATATCAAACTTACATTGTAGCTATCATAGCTATGTAGGAAGTTACACTTGGAATACCCATCACAATATATTCCCTAAATCTATTAGGAGAAACATCACGTTTACCTCCGTCACGTTACCCAATGCATTGGAGAGCTATCTCGGGCTCACCCGCCCTAGGTTTATCACGGAACCACCCGTATACGTAAAAAATGACCAATAAACATAACATAATCATAACATATAACACATGTATAAAGTAAAGATAACATTTCTACATTCCAATATATCAAATCAAGATATTTAAATAAACAATGTTTAATCAAATCATTTTCAAAACCTTTTAAAAAGAGATTTTTGAATCAAAGTGTCCCATACCACTTTGAAGATTTTAAATGAATTATCATTTGAAAACATTAATGTCCATATAAATAAATCCTAAAACCCATTTTGAAAACATGGACATTAATGAGAAATATTTAGAAGAATAAATATTTAAAACATTTAAAACTATATTTTAGTTAAAGAGTTTTTTTAAAAAAAGAGAGAGACACTTGAATACAAATAATTGAGGAATAAAATTTAATCAGAACTTTATAATATCATGAGAATAAAGGGATTCATGATATAATATGTCAAAGTACAGTATATACACCATATATGAGTGAATTGGTGCATAATAACAATGAAGTCTCAATGGAAATGTAAATTGAGATGAAATCCCTTATAAAGATGGTATCCTTAAATTAAGGATAAATCAATCACATAATTATGTGTGGAAAATATAAACACACCCAATATAAGTGGATATTAAGTGTAAAAAAATAATAGGTCATTCACACATATTCATTGGATGACATATTCAATGAGTACAAGTTGAACCCGAAGAATTGAAATTGGGTTAAGAGGTTCCCTTGTAAAAATTCGACAGCCTAACGACGTCACTTTAAAATTCAGAAAATGAGTTGATGAGATAAAAAAGGTAATATAATCACTTGTATATAAAGTTTACATCAATAAGGATATATAGTAACATATCCCAACATAATAAGATGTATAACAAAAAGAAGTCTTTTATAAAGAGGAGGGTGAAAGGTTCCCTTACCGATTTGGTAACTTACAAAACATACGCCACATGAAAGAAGGATCATACAATGAAGATGTAAATACTCATAAATGAAATTATCTTACACAAAGAGTAAAATAATGGGAAGTAAATACACCACACAAAAGGAAATAGTGGCAAATATAGCATTAATATCACGGGAATAAAAAGTGAGATGAAAAACCCTTACTTCATTGTATTCAAATTGAATCGTATGACCAAAAGTTAATAACCACCAAATGAATCATATAATACCATTAGTATAATGAGAATAATGATAATATATATCAAATTTAAATACACAATACACCACATGCAATGAATAAGTGGCGAACAATGAAAATCTCACGGAATTAAAAGTGAGATAAGAAAATCCCTTACAAAAATTCGGCAGCCTAACAACACCACTTAAAAATTCAAAAAATGAATTGATGAGAGTAAGAGGGGGTCTCCCATAATATGAAAATAAAAATTACAGTATGTTTAATAGAAAAGAACATCCTCAAACATAAGAACATTGAGCATAAAAGAAATGACATAAAAGAGAGTACTTGAAAAGAAAGAGAGAAGTCAGATCCCTTACCTCATGTCCGACTTGACTCGATCGTTCTTTAATATCCTGAATAATAAACTAAAGTTAATTTATACATGCTTAATAACCTTTTTAAAGTTTATTATTACTTTTATATCACTTATTACAATGTTATAAATATTATGTAATCATTTAAGTTAATAATGTTCGTTTTGTCGATATTTGGTACTTGAGTCAAAAATGGACTTCTTATAATTACATGTTGTTCATGTTGTCAAAGTTTCATTAAATCCAGAATAATATTCATGATTTAGATATCATATATATCATATATATGTATTATATACATGTATTTATAATAGTACATAACATTTAGAGGTAAGAAATGAAATGCACCGTTCATGGAGATGGTAAGCCGTACGTACGCATGAACGCTACTTTCATTTCTATTTCTTATTTTATTGGAATTAAAACATAATGATACATAGGTATAATATAATTCCAGTATAATATCATATATAATATCATTAAATATATCCTTTATACATCCCACATAAGGCATTAACGAGTCACATCACTTTGAGGGGGCGGTAGTCCGCGCTTCCTTAAATGACATTATCGTATTTATCCACTATGGAAATCATAAAGGCGTTCTATAAATGAAAAATACAGAAGCATAAAGAAAACATAAACATAATATATATCATATATAAATATAGTTCCATCATAAAGACCACCATGATAGGTGGTAAGATGTAATTGAACAATCATCGTTTCGTGAGGCGTTAGTTTGCCATCCACAGAAACATTATGTTTTTCATCCATTAGATGAAGGTGTGTGTAAGTGTAGTTTGAATACTTATCATAACAAAATACTAGTATATTTAGGATACTGGTTTTGTTACAAAATAAATGAATAAAAAGAGTTTAGGGTTTGGAGAAGTAAAATAAAAGAAAACAATTTAAGAGAAACTGTTACCTTTAATTTGGGTAACTCCCTTTGGTTTGAACCAAAGGACTTCTTGAAGTGACTTATTCCTAAGTTAAGGCTTCTAGGAGGAGGAGAAGGATGTAGGGAGATTAATTGGGAAGATTTTGGATGATCCAAATGACTTGATATGTGTGAGGAATTGGATGGAAATGGTCTCCTTTTATAAGGGAGAGGAGGGGCTCTTTAGGAAAGTGTGAAACATTATTTTATTATATAATGATATTCGATTTCTAATGGTCCAAAAATAATTAAGGTCGAAGATACGATAACTCATAATCGAAATAAAATCATCAAATCATAATTGGACATGTTTTAGATAATATTTTAATCATTATAATCTTATTTATTTTAATCATTTATTAATGAAGTAAATACTGCATCGTTATTGTGTCATAAATAAATTAATTTATTAGATTTATAAAAATTATAAAAAAATACTATCTTGTAGGAAATATTTTTATCTTTCCAATTAATATTTATAGTCGAAAATATAACTTATATAACATAATATAAAAATTAATTACTAAAATATTTTTGTTAATGTCAATTTTGTCTTCACATTAAATTAATTAATCTAAATTGTCATTTTCACTCCCAAGTGGATCAATGGGGTCCCAAAATCGACCCCAATATTCCCATGGTCGTTAATGACTCATCCAATAATGTTTTTACAAGTTTTAAGGTAATTTTGAATTATTATAATATTCTTTTTACCTTGAATTAACCTATTTACCTTTAACCGCGGTAAATAAAAGTCAAAAGTTACTATTCACCAAAAAATATTTTCATCTTATTGAACCACATTTTACTTCTTGATAACAATCATGTATATAAGATTTTCGAAATTCAATTCACAGAAGTGGTAAAATTTCATTTAAATGAAAAAGTCAGTTTTTTAATTACCACTAAGTGATTTCACTATTCATCAAAAATTGAAGTTTTTCAGAAAAATACAAAAAATTCAGCTTAAGCTATATTTGATATTCTGAATTCAAAAATGATATCTATTTTGAAAAATTCAAAACATAGAAGTGGAATTAATTAATTTTAAAATTAATTCCCGTTTTTAAAACAAATAGCGTGTTTTTAAGAAACAATAACTATCAAAAGATTGATACTTGTTTATGTCCAATTTCAAAGTGAAATTAATTCCAAAAAATTTGATTAAATGATAAAAATATATTCTAATTACACTTTAAAACCAATTAAAAAGATAATATAACCATATAAATAAATTATATTAAAACACAATTTTGAATTAAAATACAATATTTTTCACTATTCATTAGAAAATGAACTTTATCGGAAAAATTCCAAAAATTTACACAAAGTAAATTTTGATATCCCAATTCTAAATAAGGATTTTATTTGGTAATATAGAATGTATTAAAGTGAAAATAACTAGATTTAAAAAGTGTTTTCCATTAAAAGGCAGTAAATCGGCCTTTTAATGTAAATTATTCTTAAAATTAGATTTATTCACATTTTATGCCTCTAACTTTTATTGGATAAATGTAAATACATTTAACAAACATGTATAATCATATTTTAGTTAGTTTTGTTCATTCCCACCAATACAACGGCTAGGAGTTATCTAGCATTTAAAATAATAATATTATATTATTAGTGTGCAACGTAAGATTACAAAGAAACCCGTTGTTGCGTATCAGGTACGATATTGAACATAACAACCCCTTTAAATTAAAATTAATATTTAATTCACAAATATTAATAAATATGAAATATGTCTTATGCTTTATTTACCTGGGATGTTACAGCTGATCCACACACGATCACTAGGTGCAGATCCACACAGGATCACTAGGTGATGATCCACAAAGGATCACTATTCATTCTCCACGTCTCATCTAGCCACTGGATTCCCGTACATAGTATACTTAATTCTGGAAGGATCTTATCCTCAATACATTGGTTGTACTTCTACCAGAATTAATTCCCACAAATAAGTAACCCAATGATCTATCATGTCATAAGGGTTCCAACGCAATAGACGACGCGTCAATCGGACGCCCGGTCTGAGAGTTATAGGCATTTTAGTGCCAATGGCTTGATTGGATTTGGGTATGATCCAACTTAGCCATACTCCAACCTTCTCCAAAACTTAGGTGGACTATCTAAAAAGGACTATCTCATTCCAAGGATTCTAGCTTCGTAGACAGTTCGTCAAACGAACATCTGGTTTGTTAGTTACGACCCTTTTTGTGAAACGGTGTTGAAGTGGGTCCGGGTCTAGGAAGACCCGGTCGGACCGACCCGACCCGACCCGGGACTGACCCGACCCAGGTCTGACCTAGCCCAGAACGAACCAGATGGGTCGGCCCGTGCGGGCGGGGCTGTGTTGGGCTTGGCCCGCTGGGCTGCGAAACTGACTCGGCCCGCCTGGGCTGGGCGTGGCCCACCAGGTTGCAGAACTGGCCCAGCCTGCTGGATGGGCATGGCCCACCTGGGTAGCATGGGGTCGGTCCCTCTCCAGAATGGAAAAATTCGTTCCGGTTAGAGAAACGGCAGCACCACATGGCGCCGCCCCTTGCTAGCTGGACCCGCGGGTGCGGGTCCCCCTCCTCCTCTGCGGCACGATTCCGCAACCCACCTTCCGTGGCGCGCGACAGCATGCTGCCTCCGCTGCCAACGTGGCCGGCCAACACCGGCCTCCCCCTTCTGTAATGACCCAAAATTTTATTAATGTAAATCTCCATTGATCTAATTAAATGTCTCTTTATGTAAAATGTTTATATAAAATTTCAACTTCTTTGGTTTTATGTTAAGAATTGTGATCATTTCTAATATAACCGTTGAATAGTGATCACATGATTAGTATAAATATAGGGCTTTAACAAATCAAATTTACTCATACAAAGGAAGCGATGGCCTCATCTAGTAGAGGTGCCCCATACAAAGCCCATTTGTCAGAGCTTGGAAAGGAGGTGGCATCATTGGGCTTCGCTCTTGACCAAGCTCAAGCCAAGCTTGAACATGTAAAGATTGAGCAGAACCACTATAGCATCCCGCCTTTTTGACACATAAACTTTAATTACATTTTACAAAACCGAGGATCTTTAAGGTTTAGTGTCTTGGAAACCAGGAACTTAAAACATGAAAACATAAAACATTATTCTTAAACACTTGAAAGGCTTCTCCTCATGTTCACCCTAGGTTCATTACTGCATCTCATAACCTGGGGACATACATCAAAAGAAAGGGTGAGCAGAAGGCCCAGTAAGGGAAACAAGGGAAACATTTAACATGTGAACTTGAGATACATCAATAAAGTCATGAAAAGAACTTTAAGGAATGAGAATGAAATCAAGAGGCATATCATAATAAAAATAACATTTTTCATAACTTGAAGATGTGTCTACAACATTTAATATTGACAATCATTTCGTTTCACCAAGGTCCATCCCCAAGGTGTCATTAAAAATTACCAAGGTTATTCACCAAGGTATCAATCTAAAAAGTCATCTCTAGAGATTAAGTCTTTACCCAATGCATTGGAGCGCTATCTGGGCGCACCATTGAAATGTATTTATTATCATGTGATACACATATATCATCATCAATCATTTCATAAAAAACCCATATAGCATAAAATAAATGGGTTTCATTTCATAATCATAACGTTTTAAAAACTGCTTTAATGACATGATCATTATGTCACTTTAAACCCACAGAAAGGGAAAGCGGGTTTCATGTATGTAAATCCCAGAATTTAAAATAGAAAATTTTGATATATATGTGAATAAACCTATAGAAATTATATCTTTGAGTATTCACTTAATAACATAAAATAATTTTGAGAAAAAGAGAGAGGCATTTTGAGACGAAAATTCTGCAGCATAACGGCTACGTTACAGGGTTTTAGAAAACGTTGAAAAGAGAGGGGACATGGGTCAAACATTCATAAATGACCCATAAAATAGTATAAGTACAGAATATAAAGGATTTGAGAACATGGTAATGAAATTTGAAAGATATACCATATGAAATGAAGAACAGGAAAGGAAGACAAAAATAAGATTTCTCTTATGAAAATTCGGCAGCCCAACGACGTCACTTAAACTTCAACAAAAATGAATTGACGAGATCAAATAAGGTCTCTCATAATATGAACATAAAAGATAAGTATGATAGATATAGAGATAATACCCCAAAATAATATAAAAGTAACTTGAAATACTTGACATGAAAGTAGATCTTTGAAAAATGAGAAAGGCGAACGGATCCCTTAAAAATTCGGCAGCCTAACAGCGTCACTTAAACTTCAACCAAAAATGAATTGAGAAGATAAAAATAGGGTCTCTCATAATATGAAAATAAGGGTTCAGTATGATAGATATAGAGATCATACCCCAACATAATGAAAAGGAACTTGAAAGGAATGACCAGAAAATATAAATTGAAAAAGAGAAGGGTGAACGAATCCCTTAAAAATTCGGCAGCCTAACGGAGCCACTTAAAACTTCAAAATACTGAATTGAAGAGATCAAATGGGGTCTCTCATAATATGATCATAAAATATCAGTATGATAAATTTAGAGATCATACCCCAACATAAAAAAAGGAACTTGAAATACTTTACATGAAAATAGATCTTGAAAAATGAGAAGGGAGAAAGAATCTGTTACAAAAATTTCGGCAGCCTAACAGCGCCACTTAAAACTTCATAAAACGAAATAATGGGAGTAAGAGGGGATCTCTCATTATATGAACATGAAAAGGGCAGTAATAGGAGTATAAAATAACATCCTTTAACATAAGAACATGGAGCATAAAAGAAATGACATAAAAAATATTTCTTGAAAAGAAAGAGAGAGGTCAGATCCCTTACCTTAAAACATAACTCTTAAAACTCAAAGGTTGGGACCTTGAGGGCTTGGGGGAACCTTGGGAGGACTCCTTGGGATGTAATGAGACCAGAACTTTGTTGGGGGAGAGTGGGGAGTGAAAACTAAAGGAGTAAAGGGTGGGTATTTATTGGGAAAGTGAGGGGACAAGGCATTAATGGCCAAGGGACACCTCACAAGTGCTTTTCTCAAAACCATGTGCTCTCCCATGGCATTTACCATGGAGTTAGGCCACATGGGGCCCCCAATACAATAATTCATCACCCTTTGCCGGACAACCCTTAAAATATCTCATGAAATCATCATGACATAGTTATGATGTCATTAAACATACCGAAACCCTAAAACTGTATTTTTACTATTCACTGAAAATTCAACTTTCTCAGAAAAATCCCAAAAATTCACCTTAACCAAATATCAATGCTCTGATTTCAAAAATTAACTCCATTTTATAAAAATAATTTTCTAAATAATTTTAATTTATTTTTTAAATAAATACACTATTCACCGAAAATTCATTTTTTCAGAAAAATCCCCAAAAATTACCTTAACATAATATCGATGCTCCGAGTTCAAAAATGAAATCCATTTTATAAAAATATTTTTCTAAATATTTTTAATTTAATTTTTAATTAAAAAACACTATTCACCCTAAAAAACTAATACTTGTATAATACTTTATGAAACCGTTATTTAACCATTTTATTGAATCACATTACTTAATCAAGGTGCCTAGATTATATTAATACTTTCATTAAGTGAGATTACTAATCCATTTGGTCACATTACTAATCCTAAGCATAAAATCACTATTCATAATTTACTATTAATCAAAAATCAAGTTGATCTTATTAGACTCTAAATTTCGTACTGAACATAATTGTAGACGACCATTTTTCAAAAATCATTACACATTTTTAATTATTTAAGGTTTACATAAACATTTTTAAAATATCCTTTTTCTAAATTTCATCAAAAATATGCATACTATATTTATCCGGTCATTTGAAAATTCATAAACTTCATCATAAGAAGAAATCCCAATTTTTATTTAAAACAAAGGATTACACAAGGCAGTTACGGTCTCCTTACATAGCCCCTTATCACACCAGCATAGGACCTAAGTGTAAGGTGTGCTAAGGTGAGAGAATCTGAGGGAGGCTCGGCCAACATCGCACGAGTAGTAATTTCTATCAGTTTGAACTTCTCACAAAGGCGATTCCGTTCTAGCTTCACACAATGAAGTTCAGCTTGGGTTTGGTCCAGAGCAAAGCCCAGTGGTGCTACCTCCTTCCCAAGTTCTATTAGATGGGCTTCGATCAGTCCAAGACTACTGGGTGAGGCCATCGAATCTTCTTTCTATAATAATTAACTAAGATTACTTGTATTTAGCGACAATAATCGAAACATTTAGTTTACAGCGGTCATATTGACCAATGGTCATATAACAGTCAAAACCCAACGGTCTCATTTTAATTATACTCATGTTATGAAATGAAACATTTTTGAGTATAAAAATAAAATAGAATAACACACAAAATTAGGAAACAATATTTATTCAAAATTTCGGGTCGTTACAACCACCTATGGGAGAAGTGGAAGTTTATAGAGATTACCACCCGAGCGATGTTATCCGAGCCACCACAAGAGTCTGTCACCATCACACACCTCACCCTTTGGTCTTATGTGGGTGTTTTAAGGGGTTATTTAATAATACCCCAGTACTATGGTTATGTACATTATTTTTGTATATAATAATGAATATACTTTCATTTTATTATTGTTACCTTGTAAATAATTTTTAAAGCACAAATAGTATTTTATGAATGCAATTGTAATTTTTATTAAGGTTTGAAAGCCATTTTTGTCAAAACCCATGAATTTTCAATAAATGTCGATTTTTATTTTAAAAGTGAAAATTAACATATTTATAAAATTATTTAGATAAAATGAATATTATTTCTGGAATCAGGACGTCGAAATTATCCAATGGTGAATTTTTCGAAATTTTCCAAGACAGTCAATTTTTTTGGAAAAAATTAAATAATGTTTAAATATATAATGTGTTTTATGACATCATAATGACCCAATAGTGATGTAATAAAATACTATAAACTTTATGTTCATCCAATATATGTTTTACCATTAAAATAATGTGATTTTGGGTTTGTTTGATTTATTTTACAAAGCTTTAGTGGACCCTTCAAGACTTATTAAATATTTTGTCTTTTTAAATTGTTTTCCTTAGGAGTGTGACTCACCTCCACATAATAAAACCCATTATTTTAAGAATTTTGGACTTTGGAATTATAAAATATTGTTTTCCAATTCCCTTTTCCAAAAACCATGGGCAAAAACCATGGGCTGGTTTGTGGTCTGGATTAGTTTAATATGAGGTGTCCCAAACCTAAATAATAAAGAATTCCCTCACCTTTCATATATAAACCTACCCAAGCTCCAACTTCCTCCTCACTCAAAGACTTTTGAGTTCATCAAAACTCTACCCCTCTCTCCCTAGAATCCTCCCAAGGTTCCCCAAGCTCCCAAGAAGCCTCTCTCAAGCCTCTCTCAAGCCTTTGGAAGCACACTTCCAAGTAAGGGTTTTTCTTCCTTTCTCATTTTTGTCCAATATTCTTTAAATTGTTATGACATTTTAATTTCAATTATAAATGTTGGGGTATGGATTATAAACTCCCCCATACTTCTCTCTTTATGTTTGAATGATGGGAGACCCCTTTATCTCTCATTAAATGCATCCCATGTACACCTGTTACTATGTCGAAATTCTGTGAGGGATTTCTCTCTCCTCTTTTACATCCAAGTAATTATTTTGTATTATGAATCTAAATTACATTATTTTTGTTGGTAAATGTATCCATATGACCCCATTACTTTCCATTTAATGTACATATGATGATACAACCTTTTATATCTCATCAAATATTGTCATGAATCCTTATGTCACGTCGTTATGCTGCTGAAATTGCACAACATTTATCCAAGCCAAGATCATTGTGTAGTGAATACCATACCCATGTCTCTATCAAGGTTATTCAACTTTATGAACATATACCTATTGAATGTTATTTTCATGTATTTATTCCACATTACTTAATCATGTAATAACTTATGATGTTGATTGATTCCATGTTATATGATCTATGTGACACACTTATGAATGAAATGAAATGTTTAAGAAGGGTGCGCCCTGATAGCACTCCAATTCATTGGGTAAAGTATAGTATCACAATATGTCATGTCCAATGGGTGTTTAATAATGATAATTTAAGTGAAACGAGGGTTTACTCATGCTTCTTGTGTAATGAGGGTTTACTCATGCTTCATGTGCAATAAGCCTTGGTTCATGCTAATTCCATGTTAAGTGTTGTTGCCACATTTCCATGTTATGATTATCATGCTTTATCATGCCTTTATGTTTATGCTTCTCTTGTGCTCTATTGATATGACTATTGTCTAACATTTATTGTATTTCTCATGTTATTCCATGATTATTCCCTTACTAGGCTTTATAGCCCACCCTTTTCTTATGCATGTCCTCAGGTTATCCCATGCAATACTAAGTATGAGGGAATGTAGTGATCATGTAAAGGAAGTTTTCAATAAAGATATTTTATTTCATGTTTTAATTTGTTATGTAATGATCCTAATCCCCAAAGACACCATACCTCTCGATCTTCTATTGTGTATCAAGTGAAGTTTATGTAATAAATCAGGTTTAAGTTTGTAATAAAAAGTAGGATTGTTATAGTTGGTATTAGAGGAAAAGTTTAGTTATTTTTGGGATTAGGATTAGAAAACCCTAGTAAAGACTTAGAGACAAGACTAAGTATAATAAAAACATCCCTAAGTTTTGGTGAGTATTGAGTAAGTGGTGCACGACAACGGGCCTTGCTGCACTCTTGGTTACGACACTCCCAAGGGATATGCTTTGGTAAATTCATAATCTTAGTATGGACCCTTATTAAGGGAATTAAAAAAATGCCCCTAAGAATATATGTTAGAAAGTAGATCATGGATAACATAGATTGAATCTTATGGATTCATAAGTTAAGGAAATAAAAGTTATTTATAAGTCATCAGTTTTTTCCTTGTATTACCCTTTATGTGTTACCCCTTACTTTCCTTTTATTCCAGCCAATGGTCGGTAATAGGAGGACTCGGGCTAACAACCGATGTAAAGATCAATGTGATGACTGTACTAATGAGATGACCAATCAAATGGGATCGGGAATCGTGAACTTTTTCATGCTTCTCTCTCAACTAACTCAAGATTTGTATAGAAACATGGGTCAATAGGAACGTTCAAACCCCCCTAAGAAATAACAAGTCCCTATTGAGAGATTCATGAGACAAATGCCTCTTACTTTTAATGGATCATCTGATCCCTCAATATCTGAACAATGGATCAACTCCATTGAAAATATATTCTCCATCCTTCAATGTTCTGAACAAGAGAAGGTTCTCCTGGCTGCTTATTGTATGGAGGGTGAAGCTAATCAATGGTGAACGTTGATAAAAAATATGATGCCTGAGGAGGAGATCAAGGCGTTGGAATGGGAGGATTTCTGGAAGATGTTTTTTGATAAATATTTTCCGCGCACCCTCCGGCTTAAGATAGAAAGGTACTTCCTTGACCTAAAGCAAAAAGACGATGAATCTATTGGAGCGTACGAGGAAAACTTCACAAGGCTTGCACGATACGCTTCCGAATTTGTCGTTACCCCTAAATGCAAGGTTGACCGCTTCTTTGACGGGCTGAAACCTAGCATGTGAAAAGCACTGGAGATCCGTGAATTCGACAGCTATGAGGAAATTATCCGTTGTGCCCTCAAGGTCGAAATGGAGATCAGAGAATCTCAGGGGTATCATGGGGATAAGAAGCATAAGGTGGACTTCAATGCTGGAAGCCCGATTGATAAATCAAATGGTGCTAAGAAGATCCATCACCACACTTTCCAAAGGTGTGAAAAGAAGCACCCTGAAAATTGCCTGAAGGGGATGAGAAAATTATTTAGGTGTGGAAGAGAAGGGCACCTAGCTCTTAACTATCGGCAAGAAAAACCTACTACTGAAATATAGGAGAGGAACTCTCCGTTTGAACCTCATCACGTTGTTCACTGCTACAACTGCAAAGAACCAGGGCATATTGAAAATCAATACCCTAAGACAAGGGTTTTCGGAGGCAACCAACAACCTCCAAGGCATCAAGGGCGAGCTTTTTCCATCACTACTACCGAAGTGAACCCCGAAAACGAAGTGGTGACAGATACGCTAGTTATTCATTAAAGAATAGAGAACTTACTTTTAGATTCAGGTTCTACACATTATTTTATATCTTGAAAGTTTAGTAGAACAATCCCAGCACCACCACAAATCATGGAAGTAAAGATGTCAGTGAGTACGGTAAATGGGGAAATCATTGCATCCCATGAATATAACTCCTCCCCTATCATAATCTGTGGATTGAATTTCCCAGTGAACCTCGTCATACTCCCTCTAGGGGAATTTGATTCAATTCTTGGCATGCATTGACTTTCCTTATATAGGGCCAACATAAATTTCTATGAGAGGGAAATCACTCTCCATGTGGAGAATGGACCCCTGATTCTTTACAAGTGCTAGGAGGAATATGAATCTTCTTTAGTTCCATCATTTCAAGTGTGGATATTACTGCCCTATGAGAACACATATCTGGCTCAGATGATTGAGTTTAAGGAGGCAACCATCCTAGAAGACATGCCTATTGTGAGGGAATTCACTGAAGTGTTTCCCGAGGAATTGCATGGTCTTCCTCCTAGAAGAGATGTTGAATTCTCAATTGATATTATAATTGGGGCATTTCCAATATCTAAGAATCTATATAGAATGGCTGTTGTAGAGCTTGAGGAGTTGAAGAAACAACTACAGGAGAATCTGGATAAAGGGTTTATATGCCCAAGTGCATCACCATGGGGTGCACCAGTCCTCTTCGTCAAGAAGAAGTATGGTTCAATGCGCCTTTGCATCAATTATCGTGAGCTGAAAAAAATCACGATAAAGAACAAGTATCCTCTCCCACGAATTTATGACTTGTTCGATCAGCTGCGTGGAGCACAATACTTCTTCAAGGTGGATTTACGGTCGGGATATTATCAAGTAAGGGTGAAGAAGGAAGATATCCCCAAAATTTCTTTTTGTACAAGATACGAGCACTATGAATTCATAGTAATTCCATTCGGACTCACTAATGCTCCAGAAATCTTCATGGAATTGATAAATAAAGTCCTTATAGATTACCTCGACAAATTTTTGGTAGTCTTTATAGATGATATTCTGATATACTACAAAACCAAGGAGGATCCTGAGGATCATCTAAGAACTGTACTAGCGACCTTGCGGAAGGAGAAGCTCTATGTAATGTACAACAAGTGTGAGTTCTGGTTGAAGGAGGTCTCTTTCTTGGGCCATATCATCACAAGCAATGGGATATCTGTGGATCCCTCCAAAATAGATTCAATTGAGGGATGGTCGAGGCCAACATTGGTAATGGATATCCGTAGCTTCTTGGGGTTAACTGGATATTATCGATGATTTGTGAGAAATTTCTCACGATTTTCCAACCCTCTTACCAAGTTAACTCGAAAGGGAGTAAAGTTTTCTTGGAGTGATGAATGGGAAGAAAGCTTCAAGGAGTTGAAAAGGAGGCTTATCACTGCGCCCGTGCTCACTTTACCAACAAGTGGAGAACTTTTTGTGGTATTAAATGATGATTTGAAGAAGGGAATGGTATGTGTGTTGATGAAAAATGACAAAGTCATTGCCTATGATTCAAGGCAATTGAAAGTTCATGAAAAGAACTATCCAACACATGACCTCAAGTGGGCTGCAATGATCTTCGCTTTGAAAATTTGGCGGCATTATCTCTTTGGGGAGAAGTGTGAAATATATACGGACCACAAAAGCCTCAAGTATATATTCACACAAAAAGAGTTGAACATGTTCCAACTAAGATGGTTAGAAATGATCAAAGACTACGACTACTCAATCCATTACCACCCTAGGAAAGCGAACAAGGTGGAAAATGCACTAAGTAGAAAGGACCCAGTGATTCTATCATTGATGAGAATTGAAAAGGATCCTATCTTCTTAGATTTGATGAAGATGGAAATGGGAATCATAAATAAGGGAACATCATCAATCCTTTCATAATTGATTGCTCAACCATCACTTTTGGAAAGGTTAAAGGATGCTCAAAAAGGATGATGTGGGAATTCAGGAAAAAGTGGAAGCTATAGGAAAAGGGAAATCCTTAGAGTCTAATGTTAATGAAGAAGAAATTATGAGATTTGGGAAAAGACTACAAGTTCCATCAAGTCCGGAGTAGAAGAAGGAAATCTTGGATGATGCACATAGTTCAAATTTCTCTATTCACCCAGGAAACACAAAGATGTATCGAGATCTCTGAGAGAATTATTGGTGGGATAATATGAAGAAGGAGATTGCTAAATATAAATCAAAGTGCATGGTGTTTCATTAAGTGAAGGCAGAGAGACAAAAGTCTAAGGGGATGATGCAACCATTTCCCATACTAGAATAGAAATGGGAGAACATCACCATGGATTTTGTCACCGGACTTCTGAAGACATCCAAATGCAACAATGCAATCTCGGTTGTTATGGATCGTCTTACAAAGGATGCACACTTCATTGATATTCTAAAGGATTTCTCATTGGATCAACTGGAATGAGTATATATCAGGGAAGTGGTAAGGCTGCATGGAGTACCACTATCTATTATGTCTGATCGAGATCCAAGATCCACCTCTAAGTTTTGGAAGAGTCTTCAACATGCTCTGAATATTGAATTGAAATTTATTATGGCCTATCATCCTCAAACTGATGGCCAATACAAGCAGACTATACAAACACTTGAGGACATGTTGAGAGCGTGCTCAATGGACTTTAATAGAGGATGGTATCAACATCTTCCTCTGGTTGAGTTCTATTATAATAACAATTTCCACTTGAGCATCCATATGGCACCATATGAACCCCTTTATGGGAAAAGGTGCAGAACACCGGCGTGTTGGGACGAGGTCGGTGAGCGTAAGATGCTTAGACCAAAAATGATCGAAGAAATGATGGAGAAGGTGAAAACCATTCAGAAGCATATCAAGGCATCCCAGAGTTGACAGAAGATTTATGCAGATAACCGTTGACGAGACCTTAAGTTTAAAGTTTGAGACATGATATTTCTATGCATATCTCCATGGAAGAAGTTTAAGAGGTTTGGAAAGAAAGGGAAGTTAAGTCCAAGGTACATAGGCCCCTTTGAGATTATTGAGAATTCCAGGGCTGTAGCCTATCGACTATAACTTCCACCTACCATGGCCAAAGTACATGATGTCGTTTATGTATCCCTCTTAAGGAAGTAAATACTGGACCCTTCACATGTACTCTCTTTAGAGGCGATACAGTTAGAGGATGATCTTTCTTAGGAGGAGCAACCAGTGAAGATCTTAGATCGTAGAGAAAAATTTCTACGAAATAAGACAATGCCCCTCGTCAAGGTGTTGTGGTGAAATCAAAAGTTTGAAGAAGAGACGTGGGAATCAGAGGAAATGATGAAGTAGAGTTACCCAAATCTGTTTTAGTGTGGGAAAAGGAAATATCGAGGGCGAAATTTCTTAAGGGGGGAAGATTGTAACGACCCAAACTTTCATTAATGGAATTCCCTATTGATATAATTAAATGTCTCTTTATGTAAAATTTTTATTTAAAATGTCAAATTCTTAGGTTTTATGTTAAGAATTGTGACCATTGCTAATACAGCCGTTGAACAGTGATCACATGATTAGTATAAATATAGGGATTTAACAAATAAAATTTACTCAGACAAAGGAAGCGATGGCCTCATCCAGTAGACGTGCCCCATACGAAGACCATTTTTCAAAGCTCGGAAAGGAGGTGGTGTCATTGGGATTCACACTTAACCAAGCTCAAGATGAGCTTGAACACGTTAAGCTTGTGTAGAACCACCTATGAGAGAAGTGGAAGTTAATAGAGATTACCACCTGAGCGATGTTATCCGAGCCACCCCAAGAGTCTGTCACCATCGCACACCTCACACTTCAGTCTTATGAGGGTGTTTTAAGGGGTTATTTAACAATAGCCTATGGTTATGTACATTATTTTTGTATATAATAATGAATATACTTTCATTTTATTATTGTTACATTGTAAATAGTTTTTAAAGCACAAATAGTATTTTTAGTTAATGTTCAACTAAGAAATCTATTTTGAAGAATTAATACATTTTTGAATTAAATAATATTTTAATAAAATATTATTATTATTATTAAATTATTTTTTATTAAATATAAATGATCTTATAATTTTATGAATGCAATTTTAATTTTTATTAAGGTTTGAAAGACATTTTTGTCAAAACCCATGAATTTTCGATAAATGTCGGTTTTTATTTTAAAAGTGAAAATTAATATATTTATAAAATTATTTAGATAAAATGAATATTATTTCTAGAATCAAGACGATGAAATTATCCAACGGTGAATTTTTCATAATTTTATGAACAGTTAAAAGTTTGGGTAAAAATTAAATACTATTTAAATATATAATGTGTTTTATGACATCATAATGACCCAATAATGATGTAATAAAATACTATAAACTTTATTTTCTGAAAATATATGTTTTAACATTAAAATAATGTGATTTTGGGTTTGTTTTATTTATTTTACAAAGATTTAGTGGACCCTTCAAAACTTATTAAACATTTTGTCTTTTTAAATTATTTTCCTTAGGAGTGTGACTCACCTCCACATATGAAACCCCATTATTTTAGGAAGTTCGTACTTTTTAATTATAAAATATTTTTTTCACTTCCCTTTTCCAAAAAACATGGGCAAAAACCATGGGATGGTTTGTGGTTTGTATTAGTTTAATGTGAGGTGTCTGAAACCTAAATAATAAAGAATTCCCTCACCTTTCCTATATAAAACCACCCAAGCTCCCACTTCCTCCTCAATAATAGCCTTTTGAGTTCATAAAAACTCTGACCTAATATTTCTAGAATCCTCCCAAGGCACCCCAAGCTCCCAATAATCCTCTCTCAATCCTCTCTCAAGCCTTTGGAAGCACACTTCCATGCAAGGGGTTTTCTACCTTTCTCATTTTTGTCCAATATTTTTTAAATTGTTATGCCCTTTTAATTTCAATTATAAATGTTGGGATATGGTTTTTCACCTCCCCCATACTACTCCATTTATGTTTGAAATATGGGAGACCCATTTCTCTCTCATTAAATGCCTCCCATGTACACCCATTAACATGCCGAAATTCCGTGAGGGATTTCTCTCTCCTCTTTTACATCCAAGTAATTCTTTTGTATTATGCATATAAATTCCATTATATTTGTTGGGAAATGTATCCATATGACCCCTTACTATCCATTTAATGTAAATATTATGAGACACCATTTTCTATCTCATCAAATATTTTCATTAATCCTTATGTCATGTCGTTATGCTGCTGAAATTGCACCACGTTTTTCCAAGCGAAGATCATTGTATAGTGAATACCATACCCATGTCTCTATCATGGGTATTAAACTTTATGAAAATATACCTATTTAATGGTAATTTCATGTATTTATTCCACATTACTTAATCGTGGAATAACTTATGATGTTGATTGATTCCATGTTATTTGATCCATGTGGCACACTTATTCATGAAATGAAATGTTTAAGAAGGGTGTGCCCTGATAGCACTCCAATGCATTGGGTAAAGTATAGTATTATGATACGTCATGTGAAATGGGTGTTTAATAATACTAATTCATGTTCAAATAGGGTTTAATAGTGCTTCTTGTTCAATGAGGGTTTACTCATGCTCCATGTGCAATGAGCCTTGGCTAATGCTAATTCCATGTTAAGTGTTGTTGCCACATTTCCATGTTATGATTATCATGCTTTACCAAGAATTTATGTTTATGCTTATATTTTGATCTATTGATATTCATATTTTCTAACATTTATTGTATTTCTCATGTTATTCCATGATTATTCCCTTACTGGGCTTTATATCCCACCCTTTTCTTATGCATGTCCTCAGGTTATCCCATGCAATGCTAAGTACGAGGGAATGTAGTGATCATGTAAAGGAAGTTTCAATAAAGATGTTGTATTTCATGTTTTAATTTGTTATGTAATGATCCTAATCCCCAAAGACACTAGACCTCTTGATCTTCTATTGTGTATCAAGTGAAGTTTATGTAATAAATTAGGTTTAAGTGTGTAATAAAAAGAAGGGTTGTTATTGTTTGTATTAGAGGACAAGTTTAGTTATTTTTGGGATTAGGATTAGAAAACCCTAGTAAAGCCTTTGAGAAAAGACTAAGTATAATAAAAACATCCATATGTTTTGGTGAGTATTGATTAAGTGGTTTATCAAGAAAATACATTCCTGTCTGGATACGAGTAGGTAGAGACGGCTTTGGCACATATGTATCCTAGGGGTAAAACCCGAAAACACCACTTTGAGCTAAACTCAAAAGGGAACTGGTGCACGAAAATGAGCCTTACTTCAATCTTAGTTAAGACACTCATGGGGGATATTATTTGGTAAATTCATAAGCTTATTATGAACCCTTAATAAGGGAATTAAAAAAATGCCCCTAAGAATATATGTTAGAAAGTAGATCATAGATAACATAGATTGAAGCCTATGGATGCATAAGTTAAGGAAATAAAAGTTATTTATAAGTCATCATTTTTTTCCTTTTATTACCCTTTATGAATTACCCGTAACTTTCCTTTTATTCCATCCAATGGCCGGTAATAGGAGGACTCAGACTAACAGCCGATGTGAAAATCAATGTGATGACTGTACTAATGAGATTCCCAATCCAATGGGAGCGGGAACCGTGAACTTTGTCATGATTATCTCTCAGCTAACTCAAGATTTTAATAGAAACATGGGTCAATACTAACGTTCAACCCCCCTAAGAAAGAACAAGTCGCTATTGAGAGCTTCATGAGAAAAAGGCCTCCTACTTTTAATGGATCATCTGATCCCTCAATCGCTGAACAATGGATCAACTCCATTGAAAAGATCTTATCCATCCTTCAATGTTCTGAACAAGAGAAGTTTCTCCTAGATACTTATTGTATGAAGGGTGAAGCTGATCAATGGTGGACATTGATCAAAAATAAGAAGCCTGAGGAGGAGATCGAGGCGTTGGAATAGAAGGATTTACAGAAAATGTTTTTTGATAAATATTTTCCCCACACCCTACGGCTTAAGATGGAAAGGGACTTCCTTGACCCCAAGAAAAAAGTTGATGAATCTGTTAGAGCGTATGAGGAAACCTTCACAAGTCTTGCATGATATGCTTCCGGATTTGTCGTTACCCCCGAATGCAAGGTTGACTAATTCTTTGGTAGGCTGAAACCTAGCCTGTGGAAAGCGCTAGCGATCTGTGACTTCGACACCTATGAGGAAATTATCTGATGTGCCCTCAAGGTCAAAATGGAGATTGGAGAATCTTAGGGGTATCATGGGGATAAGAAGCGTAAGGTGGAATTCAATGCTGGTGGTCCGATGGATAAATCCAATGGTACTAAGAATATCCAGCACCCCACTTTCCAAAGTTGTGGAAAGAAGCACATTGGAAATTTCCTGAAGGGGACGAGGAAATGCTTTAGGTGTGGAAGATAAGGGCACTTAGTTGTTAACTTTTGGCAAGAAAAACCCACGATTGAAATAGAGGAGAGGAATGCTCCGTTCGAACCTCAACACATTATTCACTGCTATAACTGCAAAGAACCAGGGAATCTTGCGAACCAGTGCCCTAAGCCAAGGGTTTTTGGAGGCAACCAATAACCTCCACAACAGAAAGGGTGAGATTTTGCCATCACTATTGCTGAAGTGAACCCTGAAAATTAAGTGGTGAAAGGTAAACTAGTTATTCATTCAAGAATAGTGAACATACTTTTTTATTCAAGTTCTATGTATTCTTTTATATCTCGAAAGTTTAGTAGAAAAATACCATCACCACTACAAATCATGAAAATAAAGATGTCGGTGAGTACGACAAATGGGGAAATCATTTCATCCCATGAATATAACTTCTCCCCTTTCATAATCTGTGGATTAAATTTCTTGGAAAACCTCTTCATACTCTCTTTGGTGGAATTTTATGCAATTATTGGCATGGATTGAATTTCCTTATATAGAGCCAACATAAATTGCCGTGAGAGGGAAATCACTCTCCATGTGAAGAATCTACCCCCGATTCTTTACAAGTGCAAGGAGGAAGATGAATCTTCTTTAGCTCCATCATCTCCAGCATGGATATTAATGCCCTATGAGCACGCGTATCTGGCTCAGATGATTGAGTCTAAGGAGGCAACCATCCTAGAATACATGCCTATTGTGAGGGAATTCGCTGAAGTGTTTCCTCAGGAATTGCCTAGTCTTCCTTATAGAAGGTATGTTGAATTCTCAATTGATATTATACCTGGGGAATTACCAATATCCAAGATTCCATATAGAATGGCTATTGTGGAGCTTGAGGAGTTGAAGAAACAGCTACAAAAGAATCTAGATAAAGGGTTTATACGCCCAAGTTCTTCACCATGGGGTGCACCAGTCCTCTTCATCAAGAAGAAGGACGGGTCAATGTGCCTTTGCATCGATTATCGTGAGCTCAACAAAATCATGATAAAGAACAAGTATCATCTCCCATGAATAGATGACTTGTTTGATCAGCTGCGTGGAGCACAATACTTCTCCAAGGTGGATTTGTGGTAGGGATATTATCAAGTAAGGGTGAAGAAGGAAGAAATCCCCAAGACTGCTTTTTATACAATATACAAGCACTATGAATTCATAGTAATGCCTTTCAGACTCTCTAATGCTCCAAAAATCTTCATGGACTTGATGAAGAGAGTCTTTAGATATTACCTTGAAATTTTTTTGGCAGTCTTTATAGATGATATTCTGATATACTCCAAAACCAAGGAGGATCATGAGGAGCATATAAGATCTGTACTAGAGACCTTGCTGAAGGATAAGCTCTATGCAAAGTAAAACAAGTGTGAGTTCTAGTTGAAGGAGGTCTCATTCTTGGGCTATATCATCACAAGCAATGGGATATCTATGGATCCCTCCAAAATAGATGCAATTGAGGGATGGCCGAGGCCATCATCGGTAATGTATATCCATAGCTTCTTGGGGTTAGCTGGATATTATCGATGATTTGTGATAATTTTCTCATGATTGTCCAACCCTCTTACCAAGTTTAATCGAAAGGGATTAAAGTTTTTTTGGAGTGATGAATGCGAAGAAAGCTTCAAGGAGTTGAAAATGAGGCTTATCACTACGCCCGTGCTCACTTTACCCACAAGTGGAGAAGTTTTTGTGGTATTCAGTGATGCTTCGAAGAAGGGCCTGGGATGTGTGTTGATGAAAAATGAAAAAGTCATTGCCTATGCTTTAAAGAAATTAAAAGTTCATGAACAGAAATATCCAAAAAATGACCTCAAGTTGGTTTTAGTGATCTTCAATTTGAAAATTTGGTGGCATTGTCTCTTTAGGGAGAAGTTTGAAATATATACGGACCACAAAAAGCTCAAGTATATATTCACATAGAAAGAGTTTAACAAGCACTAGCGAAGATGGTTAGAGCTGATCAAAGACTACGACTCCTCAATCCATTACCACCCTGGGAAAGCGAACAAGGTGGCAGATGCCCTAAGTAGAAAGGACCCAACGATCCTATCATTGATGAGAATTGAAAAGGATCCAATCTTATTAAATTTGATGAAGATGGACATGAGAATAATTAAAAAGGGAACATCATCAATCCTTTCACAAATGATTGCTCAACCGTCATGTTTGGAAAGGTTAAAGGATGGTCAAAAGGATGATTTGGGAATTCCGGAAAAAGTGGAAGCTATCAGAAAAGGTAAATCCTCGGAGTTTAATGTTAATGAAGAAGGAATTATGAGATTTGGGAAAAGACTATGTGTTCCATCAAGTACGGAGCTAAATAAAGAACTTTTTGATGATGAAAATAGTTAAAATTTCTCTATTCACCAAGGAAACACAAAGCTATATCGAGATATCTGAGAGCATTATTGGTGGGATAACATGAAGAAGGAGATCACTGAATATACATCAAAGTGCATGGTGTGTCATCGAGTGAAGGAAGAGAGGCAGAAGTCTAAGGGGATTATGCAACCATTGCCCATACCAGAATGGAAATGGGAGAACATCACCATGGATTTTCTCACCAGACTTCTGAAGACATCAAAATTAAACAATGCAATCTAGGTTGTTGTGGATCATGTTACAAAGGCTACACACTTCATTGCTATTCTAAAGGATTTATAATTGGATAAATTGGCATAGATATATATCAGGTAAGTGGTAAGGCTACATGGAGTACCACTATCTATTATGTCTGATTGAGATCCAAGATTCACCTCTATGTTTTGGAAGAGTCTTCAACATGCTATGAATACTGAACTGAACTTTATTACGGCCTATCATCCTCAAACTGATGGCCAATCCAAGCGGACTATACAAACACTTGAGGACATGTTGAGAGAGTGCTTAATGGACTTTAATAGAGGATGGGATCAACATCTTCCTCTGGTTGAGTTCTCTTATAATAACATTTTACACTCGAGAATCCATATGGCACCATATGAAGCCCTTTATGGGAAAAGGTGCAGAACACCGGCGTGTTGGCATGAGGTCGGCGAGCGTAAGCTTTTTGGACCAGAAATGATCAAAGAAATGATGGATAAGGTGAAAACCATTCAGTAGCATATCAAGGAATCCCAGAGTTGACAGAAGAGTTATGCAGATAATCGTCGATGCGACCTTGAGTTTAAAGTTAGATACATGGTATTTATATGCATATCTCCATGGAAGAAGGTCACGAGGTTTGGAAATAAAGGGAAGTTAAGTCCAAGGTACATAGGCCCCTTCGAGATTCTTGAGCATGCCAGGGCTGTAGCCTATCGACTAGAACTTCCACCTACCATGGCCAAAGTACATGATATCTTTTATGTATCCCTCTTAAGGAATTACATACTGGAAACTTCACATGTACCCTCTTTAGAGGTTGTACAGTTAGAGGATGATCTTTCTTATGAGGAGCAACCAGTTAAGATCTTAGATCGTAGAGAAAAAGTTCTACGAAATAATAAAATGCCCCTCGTCATGGTGTTGTGGTGAAATCACAAGTTTGAAGAAGCAACGTGGAAATCAGAGGAAATGATGAAGCAGAGTTACCCAAATCTGTTTTAGTGTGGGAAAAGGAAATATCGAGGGCGAAATTTATTAAGGGGGGAAGATTGTAACGACCCAAAATTTCATTAATGGAATTACCTCTTGATCTAATTAAATCTCTCTTTATGTAAAATGTTTATATAAAATGTAAAATTCTTTTGTTTTATGTTAAGAATTGTGACCATTGATAATATAGCCATTTAACAATGATCACATGATTAGTATAAATATAGGGCTTTAAAAAATCAAATTTACTCAGACAAAGGAAGCGATGGCCTCATCCAGTAGACGTGCCCCATACGAAGCCCATTTGTCAGAGCTCAAAAAGGAGGTGGCATCATTGGGATTCACACTTAACCAAGCTCAATCTGAGCTTGAACATGTTAAGCTTGAGTAGAACCACCTATGGGAGAAGTGGAAGTTGATAGAAATTACCACCTGAGCGATGTTATCCGAGCAACCCCAAGAGTCTTCCACCATCGCACACCTCACCCTTCAGTCTTATGCGGGTGTTTTAAGTGGTTATTTAAAAAGACCCTATGGTTATGTATATTATTTTTGTATATAATAATGAATATACTTTCATTTTATTATTGTTACCTTGTAAATAGTTTTTAAAGCACAGATAGTATTTTTAGTTAATGTTCAACTAAGAAATCTATTTTGAAGAATTAATGGATTTTTGAATTAAATAATATTTTCATAAAATATTATTATTATTATTAAATTAATTTTTATTAAATATAAATGATCTTATAATTTTATGAATGCAATTGTAATTTTTATTAAGGTTTGAAAGACATTTTTGTCAAAACCCATGAATTTTTGATAAATGTCAGTTTTTCTATTAAAAGTGAAAATTAACATATTTATAAAATTATTTAGATAAAATGAATATTATTTCTAGAATCAGGATGTTGAAATTATCCAACGGTGAATTTTTCATAATTTTCTGAGACAGTCAAAAGTTTGGGTAAAAATTAAATACTGTTTAAATATATAATGTGTTTTATGACATCATAATGACCCAATAGTGATGTAATAAAATACTATAAACTTTATGTTCGGCCAATATATGTTTTAAAATTAAAATAATGTGATTTTTTGTTTGTTTTATTTATTTTACAAAGCTTTAGTGGACCCTTGAAGACTTATTAAACATTTTGTCTTTTTAAATTGTTTTCCTTAGGAGTGTGACTCACCTCCACATATGAAAACCCATTATTTTAAGAAGTTAGTACTTTGGACTTATAAAATATTATTTTCCTCTTCCCCTTTCCAAAAACCTTGTGCAAAAACCATGGGATGGTTTGTGGTTTGGATTAGTTTAATGTGAGGTGTCCCAAACCTAAATAATAAATAATTCCCTCACCTTTCCTATATAAACCCACCCAAGATCCCACTTCCTCCTCACTAATAGACTTTTTAGTTCATCAAAACTCTGACCTACTCTTTCTATAATCCTCCCAAGGCACCCCAATCTGCCAAGAAGCCTCTCTCAAGCCTTTGGAATCACACTTCCATGCAAGGGGTTTTCTTCCTTTCTCATTTTGTCCAATATTTTTTAAATTTTTATGCCCTTTTAACTTCAATTATAAATGTTGGTATATGGTTTTTCACCTCCCCCATACTGCCCTATTTATGTTTTAATGATGGGATACCCCTTTATCTCTCATTAAATTCCTCCTATGTACACCCATTACCATGACGAAATTCTGTGAGAGATTTCTCTCTCCTCTTTTACATCCAAGTAATTATTTTTTATTATGCATCTAAATTCCATTACGTTTGTTGGGAAATGTATCCATATGACCCCTTACTATCCATTTCATGTAAATATTATGAGACACACTTTTCTATATCATCAAATATTTTCATGAATCCTTATGTCACGTCGTTATGCTGTTGAAATTGCACCGTGTTTTTCCAAGCCAAGATCATCGTGTAGTGAATACAATACCCATGTCTCTATCAAGGGTTTTCACCTTTATGAAAATATACCTATTGAATGGTAATTTCATTTATTTATTCCACATTACTTAATCGTGGAATAACTTATGATGTTGATTGATTCCATGGTATTTGATCCATGTGGCACACTTATTCATGAAATGAAATGTTTAAGAAGGGTGCGCCCTGATAGCGATCCAATGCATTGGGTAAAGTATAGTATCACGATACGTCATATGAAATGTGTGTTTACTCATACTAATTCAAGTTCAAAGAGGGTTTACTTGTGCTTCTTGTGCAATGAGGGTTTACTCATGCTCCATGTGCAATGAGCCTTGGATCATGCTAATTCCATGCTAAGTGTTGTTTCCACATTTCCATGTTATGATTGTCATGATTTACCATGCCTTTAGATTTATGCTTCTATTGTGCTCTATTTATATGCATATTGTCTAACATGTATTGTATTTCTCATGTTATTCCATGATTATTCCCTTACTGGGCTTTATAGCCCACCCTTTTCTTATGCATGTCCTCAGGTTATCCCATGCAATGCTAAGTATGAGGGAATGTAGTGATCATGTAAAGAAAGTTTAAATAAATATGTTTTATTTCATGTTTTAAGTTTTTATGTAATGATCCTAATCCCCAAAGAAACTAGACCTATTGATCTTCTATTGTGCATCAAGTGAAGTTTATGTAATAATTCATGTTTAAGTGTGTAATAAAAAGTAGGGTTGTTATAGTTGGTATTAGAGGATAGGTTTAGTTATTTTTGGGATTAGGATTAGAAAACCCTAGTAAAGCCTTAGATAAAAGACTAAGTATAATAAAAACATCCATATGTTTTGGTAAGTATTGAGTAAGTGGTTTATCAAGAAAATACATTCCTGTCTGGATATGAGCAGGTAGAGGTGGATTTGGCACATATGTATCCTAGGGGTAAAACCCGAAAACACCGCTTTGAGCTAAGCTCAAACGGGAACTGGTGCACGAAAATGACCCTTGCTTCATTCTTAGTTACGATACTCCCGAGGGATATTATTTGGTAAATTCATAATCTTAGTATGAACCCTTAATAAGGGAATTAAAAAAATGCCCCTAAGAATATATGTTAGAAAGTAGATCATGGATAACGTAGATTGAAGCCTATGGATGCATAAGTTAAGGAAATAAAAGTTATTTATAAGTCATCAGTTTTTTCCTTGTATTACCCTTTATGTGTTACCCCTAACTTTCCTTTTATTCCATCCAATGGCCGGTAATAGGAGGAATCAGACTAACAACCGATGTGAAGATCAATGTGATGACTGTACTAATGAGATTCCCAATCCAATGGGAGTGGGAATCATGAACTTTGTCATGATTATCTCTCAGCTAACTCAAGATTTGAATAGAAACATGGGTCAATACTAACGTTCGACCCCCCTTAAGAAAGAAAAAGTCGCTATTGAGAGCTTCATGATAAAAAGGCCTCCTACTTTTAACGGATCATCTGATCCCCCAATCGCTGAACAATGGATCAACTCCATTGAAAAGATCTTCTCCATCCTTCAATGTTCTGAACAAGAGAAGGTTCTCCTAGCTGCTTATCGGATGGAGGGTGAAGCTGATCAATAGTGGAAATTGATCAAAAATACGAAGCTTGAGGGGGAGATCGAGGCGTTGGAATGGAAGGATTTCCGGAAAATGTTTTTTGATAAATATTTTCCATGCACCCTACTACATAAGATGGAAAGGGACTTCCTTGCCCCCATGAAAAAATACGACAAATCTGTTGGAGAGTATGAGGAAAACTTCACAAGGCTTGCACGATATGCTTTCGGCTTTGTCGTTACCCCCGAATGCAAGGTTGACTACTTCTTTGAAAGGCTGAAACCTAGACTGCGGAAAGCGCTAGTGATCCGTGACTTCGAAAGCTATGAGGAAATTGTACGATGTGCCCTCAAGGTCAAAATGGAGATCATAGAATCTCATGGGTATCATGCGGATAACAAGCGTAAGGTGGAATTCAATGCTGACGGTTTGATGGATAAATCCAATGGTGCTAAGAATATCCAGCACCCCACTTTCCAAAGGTGTGGAAAGAAGCACCTTGGAAATTGCCTGAAGGGGACGAGGAAATGCTTTAGGTGTGGAAGAGAAGGGCACTTAGTTGTTAACTTTCGGCAAGAAAAACCCACAACTGAAATAGAGGAGAGGAATGTTCCGTTCGAACCTCAACACATTATTCACTGCTATAACTGCAAAGAACCAGGGAATCTTGCAAATCAGTGCTCTAAGACAATGGTTTTTCGAGGCAACCAATAACCTCCATGGCAGTAGGGGAAATATTTTTCCATCACTACTACTGAAGTGAACCCCAACAATGAAGTGGTGACACGTACACTAGTTATTCATTCAAGAATAGCGAATGTACTTTTTGATTCAGGTTCTATGAGTTCTTTTATATCTTGAAAGTTTAGTAGAAAAATCCCAGCACCACTACAAATCATGAAAGTAAAGATATCAGTGAGTACAAAAATTGGGGAAATCATTGCATCCCATGAATATAACACCTCCCCTTTCATAATATGTGGATTTAATTTCTCGAAAAACCTCTTCATACTCTCTTTGGTGTAATTTTATGCAATTCTTGGCATGGATTGACTTTCTTTAAATAGACCCAACATAAATTTCCGTGAGAGGAAAATCACTCTCCATGTGAAGAATCGACCCCCGATTATTTACAAGTGCAAGGAGGAAGATGAATCTTTTTTAGCTCCATCATCTCAAGCGTGGATATTACTGCCCTATGAGCACACGTATCTAGCTCAGATGACTGAGTCTAAGGAGGAAACCATCCTAGAAGACATGCCTATTGTGAGGTAATTTACTGAAGTGTTTCCTGAGAAATTTCCTGGTCTTCCTCCTAGAAGATACGTTGAATTCTCAATTGATATTATACCTAGGGCATTGACAATATCCAAGATTCTATATAGAATGGCTGTTGTAGAGCTTTAGGAGTTGAAGAAACAACTACAAAAGAATCTAGATAAAGGGTTTATACGCCCAAGTGCTTCACCATGGGGTGCACCAGTCCTCTTCAACAAGAAGAAGGATGGGTCAATGTCCCTTTGCATCAATTATCGTGAGCTCAACAAAATCATGATAAAGAACAAGTATCCTCTCCCACTAATAGATGAATTGTTCTATCAGCTGTGTGGAGCACAATAATTCTCCAAGGTGGATTTGCGGTAGAGATATTATCAAGTAAGGGTGAAGAAGGAAGATATCCCCAAGACTGATTTTTGTATAATATACAGGCACTATGAATTCATAGTAATGCCTTTAGGACTCACTAATGCTCCAAAAATATTCATGGACTTGATGAATAGAGTCTTTAGAGATTACCTTGAAATTTTTTTGGTATTATTTATAGATGATATTCTGATATACTCCAAAACCAAGTAGGATCATGAGGAGCATATAAGAACTGTACTAGAGACCTTGCTGAAGGAGAAGCTCTATGAAAAGTACAACAAGTGTGAGTTCTGGTTGAAGGAGGTCTCATTCTTGGGCCATATCATCACAAGCAATGAGATATCTGTAGATCCCTCCAAAACAGATACAATTGAGGGATGAATGAGGCCATCATTGGTAATGTATATTCATATATTCTTGGGGTTAGCTGGATATTATCGACGATTTGTGAGAAATTTCTCATGATTTTCCAACCCTCTTACCAAGCTTAATCAGAATGGATTAAAGTTTTCTTGGAGTGATGAATGTGAAAAAAGCTTTAAGGAGTTGAAAATGAGGCTTATCACTGCGCCCGTGCTCACTTTACCTACAAGTGGAGAACTTTTTGTGGTATTTAGTGATGCTTCGAAGAAGGTCCTGGGATGTGTGTTGATGAAAAATGAAAAATTCATTGCCTATTCTTTAAGGTAATTAAATGTTCATGAACAAAACTATCCAAAAAATGACCTCAAGTTGGCTGTAGTGATCTTCACTTTGAAAATTTGGTGCATTATCTCTTTGGGGGGAAGTGTGAAATATATACGGACCACAAAAACCTCAAGTATATATTCACATAGAAAGAGTTGAACAAGCACCAATGAAGATGGTTAGATCTGATCAAAGACTACGACTACTCAATCCATTACCACCCTGGGAAAGCGAACAAGGTGGCAGATGCCCTAAGTAGAAAGGACCCAACGATCCTATCATTGATGAGAATTGAAAAGGATCTAATCTTCTTAGATTTGATGAAGATGGAAATGAGAATCATTAAAAAGGTAACATCATCAATCCTTTCACAAATTATTTCTCAAATGTCACTTTTGGAAAGGTTAAAGGATGCTCAAAAGGATGATTTGGGAATTCCAGAAAAAGTGGAAGCTATCAGAAAAGGTAAATCCTCTAAGTTTAATGTTAATGAAGAAGGAATTGTGAGATTTGGGAAAAGAATATGTGTTCCATAAAGTCCGGAGCTGAATAAGGAACTTTTGGATGATGCACATAGTTCAAATTTATCTATTCACCCAGGAAACACAAAGATGTATCGAGATATTTGAGAGCATTATTGGTGGGATAATATGAAGAAGGAGATTGCTGAATATACATCAAAATGCATGGTTTGTCATCAAGTGAAGGCAGAGAAGCATAAGTCTAAGGGGATGATGCAACCATTGCCCATACCAGAATGGAAATGAGAGAACACCACCATGGATTTTGTCACCGGACTTCCGAAGACATCCAAATGCAACAATGAAATCTAGGTTGTTGTGGATTGTCTTATTAAGGCTTCACACTTCATTTCTATTCAAAAGGATTTATCATTGGATCAACTGGAACAAATATATATTAGGGGAGTGGTAAGGCTGCATGGAGTACCACTATCTATTATGTCTGATCGAGATCCAAGATTCACCTCTATGTTTTGGACGAGTCTTCAACATGATCTATATAATGAACTTTACTTTAGTACGACCTATCATCCTCAAACTGATGGCCAATCCGAGCGGACTATCCAAACACTTGAGGACATGTTGAGAGCATGCTCAATAGACTTTAAAGTAGTATGGGATCAACATCTTCCTCTGGTTGAGTTATCTTATAATAACAGTTTCCACTCAAGCATCTATATGGAACCATATGATGCCCTTTATGGGAAAAGGTGCAGAACACTGGTGTTTTGGGACGAGGTCGGTGAGCGTAAGCTACTTGGACTAGAAATGATCAAAGAAATGGTGGAGAAGGTGAAAACCATTCAGCAGCATATCAAGGCAGCCCAGAGTTGACATAAAAGTTATTCAGATAACAGTCGACGGGACCTTGAGTTTAAAGTTGGAGACATGGTATTTCTACGCATATCTCCATGGAAGAAGGTCATGAGGTTTTGAAATAAAGGTAAGTTAAGTCCAAGGTACATCGGCCCCTTTGAGATTTTTGATCGTGTCAGGCCTGTGGCCTATCGACTAGCACTTCCACCTACCATGGACAAAGTACATGATGTCTTTCATGTATCCATATTAAGGAAGTACATACCATACCCTTGACATGTACTCTCTTCAGAGGTGGTATAGTTAGAGGATGATATTTCTTATGAGGAACAAACAGTGAAGAACTTAGATCATAGAGAAAAGTTTCTATAAAATAAGACAATGCACCTCGTTAAGGTGTTGTGGAAAAACCACAAGTTTGAAGAAGCGACGTGGGAATCAGAGGAAATGATGAAGTAGAGTTACCCAAATTTTTTTTAGTGTGGGAAAAGTAAATTTTGAGAGAAAAATTTCATAAGGGGGGAAGATTGTAACGACCCAAAATTTCATTAATGGAAATCCATATTAATCTAATTAAATGTATCTTTATGTAAAATGTTTATATAAAATGTCAACTTCTTTAGTTTTATGTTAATAATTGTGACTACTACTAATATAGCCTTTGAACAGTGATCACATGATTAGTATAAATATAGGGATTTAACAAATAAAATTTATTCAGAAAAAGGAAGCGATGACCTCATTCAGTAGACGTGGCCCATACAAAAGCCATTTTTCAGAGCTCGGAAAGGAGGTGGCATCATTGGGCTTCACTCTTGACCAAGCTCAAGCTGAGCTTGAACACGTTAAGCTTGAGCGGAACCGCCTACAGGAGAAGTGGAAGTTGATAGAGATTACCACCCAAGCGATGTTATCCGAGCCACCCCAAGAGTCTTTCACCATATTACACCTCACCCTTCGGTCTTACGCGGGTGTTTTAAGGGGTTATTTAACAGGACCCTAGAACTATGGTTATGTACATTATTTTTGTATATAATAATGAATATACTTTCATTTTATTATTGTTACCTTGTAATTAATTTTTAAAGCAAAAATAGTATTTTTAGTTAATGTTCAACTAAGAAATATATTTTGAATAATTAATGGATTTTTGAATTAAATAATATTTTAATAAAATATTATTATTATTATTAAATTAATTTTTATTAAATATAAATGATCGTATAATTTTATGAATGCAATTGTAATTTTTATTAAGGTTTGAAAGCCATTTTTGTCAAAACCCATGAATTTTTGATAAATGTTGGTTTTTATTTTAAAGGTTAAAATTAACATATTTATAAAATTATTTAGATAAAATGAATATTATTTCTGGAATCAGGATGTCAAAATTATCCAACGGTAAATTTTTCATAATTTTTTGAGACAGTCAAATTTTTGGGTAAAAATTAAATACTGTTTAAATATATATTGTGTTTTATGACAACATAATGACCCAATAGTGATGTAATAATATACTATAAACTTTTTTTTTCGGCCAATATATGTTTTACCATTAAAATAATGTGATTTTTGGTTTGTTTAATTTATTTTACAAATCTTTAGTGGACCCTTCAAGACTTACTAAACATTTTGTCTTTTTAAATTGTTTTCCTTAGGAACGTGACTCACCTCCACATAATCAACCCCATTATTTTAAGAAGTTAGGACTTTGTCATTATAAAATATTTTTTTTCCACTTCCCTTTTCCAAAAACCATGGGCAAAAACCATGGGCTGGTTTGTGGTTTGGATTAGTTTAATGTGAGGTGTCCCAAACCTAAATAATAAAGAATTCCCTCACCTATCCTATATAAACCCACCCAAGCTCCCACTTCCTCCTCACTCAAAGCATTTGGAGTTCATCCAACCTCTTCCCTCCTTTCTCTATAATCCTACCAAGGTGACCCAATCTCCCAAGAAGCCTCTCTCAAGCCTTTGAAAACACACTTCTAAGTAAGGGTTTTTCATCCTTTCTTATTTTTTCCAATATTCTTTAAATTGTTATGCCCTTTTAATTTCAATTATAAATGTTGGGGTATGGTTTGGAACCTACCCCATAATTCCCTATTTATGTTTTAATTATGGGATACCCCTTTGTCTCTCATTAAATGCCTCCCATGTACACCGGTTAACATGCCAAAATTCTGTGAGGGATTTCTCTCTCCTCTTTTACATCCAAGTAATTATTTTTTATTATGAATCTAATTTCCATTAAGTTTGTTGGGACATGTATCCATATGACCCCGTTACTGTCCATTTCATGTACATATTATGAGACACACTTTTATATCTCATCAAATATTTTCATGAATCCTCATGTCATGTCGTTATGCTACCGAAATTGCACCGCGTTTTTCCAAGCCAAGATCATTGTGTAGTGAATACCATACCCATGTATCTATCAAGGGTATTCACCTTTATTAAAATATATGTTTTGAATGGTACTTTCATATATTTATTCCACATTACCTAATCATGGAATAACTTATGATGTTGATTGATTCCATGTTATATGATCCATGTGGCACACTTATTCATGAAATGAAATGTTTAAGAAGGGTGTGCCCTGATAGAGCTCCAATGCATTGGGTAAAGTATAGTATCAGGATATGTCATGTGAAATGTGTGTTTACTCATGCTAATTCAAGTTCAAATAGGGATTACTCATGCTTCTTGTGTAATGAGGGTTTACTCATTCTCCATGTGCAATGAGCCTTGACTCATGCTAATTCAATGTTAAGTGTTGTTGCCACATTTCCATGTTATGATTATCATGCTTTACTATGCCTTTAGGTTTATGATTCTATTGTTCTCTATTGATATTCATATTGTATAACATGTATTTTATTTCTCATTTTATTCCATGATTATTCCCTTATTGGGCTTTATAGCCCACCCTTTTCTTATGCATGTCCTCAGGTTACCCCATGCAATGCTAAGTATGAGGGAATGTAGTGATCATGTAAAGGAAGTTTCAATAAAGATGTTGTATTTCATGTTTTAAGTTGTTATGTAATGATACTAATCCCCAAAGACACTAGAACTCTTGATCTTATATTGTGTATCAAGTGAAGTTTATGTAATAATTCAGGTTTAAGTGTGTAATAAAAAGCAGGGTTGTTATACCTTCAGTCCACTGCGGCACTGTCCTTCCACCGTGGTCGGCGGTTGCTGGCCACCACCCTTGTCCGCCGGCACCGGTTTCCGGTGCCGAAAGTTCTTTCGCGGGGATCTGGCGATGTTTCAGAGCTCTGTTTTCACTTGTGTCTGCACCTATGGGCCGCCCGGGACACCACCATCACTGTGTGCTTCCTAGTTTCAAGGTTTTTTCAAGTTGAGAAATCCTCCCCCAAAGAATGCAACGATAAAACAAGTAGCAGAGGGTCCAAGCCTTGTTCGTTTGGCCCGCTTTCTCCATGTTAGCATTATAACAAGTGGTTAATAAACTATTCATAATTATTTTCAAGAATTAGGGAAGGAAACATTGCACATGAATTTAGTAACAATACCCCTACCTCGCAAATGGTGGTGACGTCGCAGTTGTGGAGGGAGAAGAGTCCTCGCTTGATGAAGCCGTCAACGTTCGTCGATCCCAGATCATTGCCATCTAAGCTTCTATTCTTCGCTGGTGGAAGATACCATGGTACATTTCCATAGGTTCCTCGCTTGATGAAGCCGTGTCAAAAACCCCAACCCGAGCTCCATTTAAATAGATGGGGAGGGTGAGTAACGCATCGAAAGAATTAATGAGGTTAATTAATGAGTTTTTAATTAATGAACCTCTTAATTACCAATGGTGTAGTTACAGAACTGAAGATTCAAGCCATTAAATGTCTTGATAACCTATCGGTCCCACCACCGCCGCTCAACAGGAGTTAGGATAATAAAATAACATTTTTTATGTTATTTTATTATTTTTTTAAATTCACAAAAACTAACTTTTTCACCTGACCTACTGCGGTTGAAGTTAAGAATCCCTTAAACGAATCCTTACACTGCAGATTCAACGGTGCCCTCATATTTTTAATTTGAGCACCGATTAAAAAGATAGATAATTCCACCTACACGTTTACTAAACATACCTTAAAAAAAGTTCCAAATTCCGTTCAGAGCACATCGGGCCTCAGAATCAAGCACCGTCAATTTTCGCAGACTTGTAATAATCCCAAATAATTAAAAAAAATTATATGGAATTTTTGGGTCTTTACATAAATGATTTATGAATGGATTTTTTTCCTTATTTCTGATCTTTTCATTTGATGAAGTTTGATTGATTGTGAAACTCATGTGTACTAGTATTGTCTAAATTGAAAAATATTTCCCAACCCGAGTGGTCTCTAAACCTGTTTGACATATTCTTACATTTATATTTTTCTTGGGAGTCTTGAGACATGTTGTGTGATCTAGAATTTGCTATTTTTCTCTTTTTCAAAACTGTTAGAGTTCATGGAATGTGTTAAGTATGATTGAGACATCACTTTGGAAGCCCCTTTTGCATTTAACTCTTACTTTGGACTACCTTTTCATCTGACCTTTATTAAGCCCCTAGTATCCATGAAATACCTTTTTATCAAGACAAATTACAAGACATATATCCCTTTCCAACTTGCTCTAGAAGTTAAATTCGTAATTATTATTGAACTCAAGTGTGTGGGAGGGAGAAGATGAGTTGTGTTTTTCTTTACTAAAGAATATTTTTGAGCTGAATTGAAAGTGTTTCCATATTTATTTCTACTTGAGTGGAATAAATGTCATGATTTAAAGATGTATGAGTGGCCCAAAATATCATTACACATTTGGGTTGGGTGTTCACCAATTTTTGAAGATCAAAAGCTGCCTCTCTTTTCCTCCAAAACATGATTCTGAAGAAAAATCCAGATCTAACTTCAAGCTGAAACAATGATACAATTGGGGAAAATAGTGAATAAAATCATTGATGATGAAATTCCAAGTGTGAAATTCCCAAAGTAAGAAGTGTTTGGTGGTGATTCATTTTTGATATGATTGAGGAGCACACCATTCTTGAGCAAAACTGTTTTTATGCATTTACTTCACTTTAGAGCTTAACCCTACTCATTTTGCATCAGATGATTTTACATTTTTAACCTACCAACCCTCATCCTCAGAAAAACATATGAAAAATACCTCATTATTAATACATTTTTTACTCTATGAAGTGGAGATACTAGGAGGATAGAAAGCCTATGGAGATCACACATGTTCTTGAGAATGAGAAAAACTCCGCATAAATGTCCTTGCGTGAAGAGAGAAATATTTTTCCAGGGAGGTAGGTATGACATGCATGTGAGTATTAACATGAAATTTAATGTATTAATATGATTTTTGAGGAGTTATGAAAATTTTATCCATGTATGAGGCATGGTATTTTCCTTAATATGATAATTGAGTTGTGTTGTCATTTATGCATTGAGAAGTTTGTTTTGACCTTGGTATAAGATGATTGCCCAGGAGTGAAATGTTTAAGTGTGGGGGAATTAATAGAGAAAATATTTTAAATTATTTTATTCTGAATTTAAATGTTTTTAATCCCAAAAATGTGTTATTTCAAGGGAAATTGTCACATTTTATGTTTTAAGAGCATTTTTGAGCTTAATTGCTAAAATGGCTTATTTTGGAATTTAACTATTTAAAATTATTTCACTGTTCTGGCCATAAATATTTATAAACTAATCCAAATTTCAATATTATTATTTTATAGGTTCCTATTTCCTATGAGATTCATTTTATCCTTCTGTACCCAAAGCTCAATCCATCATTTGGAAGCTCAAATCTAGCTCACAAATCAAGTCTCGAAAACTATGCACAGAAATGGATAATTTTATTGTTGGCCCTATATCTCATAAATTGAAAAAATAAATGAGATGATATTTTACATTAATAAATAATACATATGTAGGAAGAACTTTTATTAAAACGGTCACGCATTATTATTTAATTTTCAAGGCCATTAATTCATTGGAACTCGACGCATTGGAATACGAACAGTCTGTCTGGTAGAATTAAATATTCTTAGTGAATCGGCCATAACTCCTTCATTAACTGGCCAATAAATATAAAATTTCGTGATCCAATATATTATAAATAACTAAAAAACTTTTAAGAATAAAAAATTCCCAAATTCTATCATCTATGAGGCCTACCACAAGGAAAATTTTGGAGAAGTTTTTTGAAGACAAATTTTCACTCCCTTTGCCTATAAAAATGTACTTCATATTAATTACAAAGGGTTGGAAAAGTAGTAGCCATTTTGTTAGGTTTATATTTTTTTTGTAGTATATTTTTAATGTTTTAATTTATATTAGTCTTCTTCTTCATACCTACTTCTTCAATTTTTACTTTTATGTGTTTCTTCCACCGTATTCTATTCTAACTCCATGAGAATGGAGAACTAACATTGATGTTTGTTAGAGGGGGAGAATGATGGTTGATTGAGTTTCATTATACTTAAATTCAAATCTCCTTAATTAATTATAAGAATTTTTGTGGTGGTTAAATTTATTATGGTGTGTGATTTCCCTGTTTTCTCTATCACTGAGTTCTTCTTATCATTCAACATTTATCCTTCGATTCACTATCTAAGTCACGCATACGATAAAGTATGGCTTGGGTAGTGATGGTCAGAAAAGAGATATCCTAGCCGGATTTAGGAATATTATTTCCCCACATGTAGAGATCTCAGTTTTGGGGTAATAACATTTCTAATGAGAGGGTGTAGTGTGACAGATCTAGATCACTACATTGAATTGATATTGAGAATATTTTAATAAACAATGATATCAACCATTATGATCCCCCAAGAACGAATGCCTTCTTTCTTTCTTTTTAATATAATTTTGTTAAGATTGAATATATATATATATATATTAATATTTTATGCATCTTTAAAACTCATCTTTATATTATATATTAGTTAGAAAATAAATTGCGACAATAGAATTTTGGTGTTATGTAAGTTGCCTCCTCAAGACCGACCCTGGGAGTGCACTATATTACATGCTTAGGTAAATAATCTTTTGATCAAGGATCTATAAAAAACTTCTTTCCATCAGTAACCATAGGTCATGTCATTGAATAAGATTCCATATAGTGATGATAAACATGAAGAAATGGGTGAGGGAGGGATGTCACAACATGGTGGAGGGTGTCATGGTGTGAAGTCCTAGAGCTTGGAAGGACCGTGAATTATGAACTGGAGAATTTCATTGTGAGGGTAACCTATTTTTATTATGACTTATAACTAGGGATGAAAGGTTTAACCATGAAATAGAGGCTCCATGCTGTAACATGGTTTGAAAATGATGCATCACATCATGAGCCTCATGGTTATTTCATGAGCAATCTGCTGAGCAGTTTTTTAAGTTGTAGAAATGGAAATTCTCCTTAGAACCATTTAAACCCCCATTATTATTATTTGTTAATACTTAATCATTTTTCACAATGTTATATATCTCTCATTCCTTCTTAATCTCTTATATTCTCTCCACTTTTCTGTTTGAAGTGATGCTCATTGTGAAGGTTCCTTTTGGAGATTCTAAGTCCATTCATGCCCATATTCTTTCTTTTTTCACTATTTATTTAATATCAATTCAAAATTATGATTATGTGGGTTTATGGATGATTTTAGGGATTAAATGGAATGTTATTGAATCAAATATCATTACTTGGAATGTGTGCTCTATTAATCTTGAGTTAGGATGTCCTTATAATGTTCTTATTTTCATATGAAATTGGATGGTATAATTTGCATGTAGGTGCATGATTTATCCTTATAAAGTTATTATTTTGGTATAAAAGTGATTAGGTGGGTCTTTATTGATGTTATTGACCCCTTAGATGGGTATTATGGGTAAAATGACTTGAAAATTGGGAAAACCTATCCTCATACCATGATTAAAAGTAGGGATATCGACAAGGGTGTTTTAGGCCTAATGTAGCACCCTAACTCCAGTAACTCAGAGTTAGTGGTTATTTTATTACAATGATATAAAATATATAGATCATAATACACATGATCCAATAGTTTAATAGTCTTAGAAAACTAGATACAAAAATGAACATTACATTACATCAAAAACTTAAGGTACATCATTTGAACACATGAAAATTTATTATTTCTCCTTAAAAATCCATTATTCATACATAGTAATATTTATGGTTTCTTGGGGAAATGAGAAAAATTATAAAGGGGTGAGCTTAGACACTTAATAAGGGGTATAATACAATGTAATATATCATATATAAGCACGGAATCAATAATATGATAGGAATAAATAAATTACATAACAACTGGAGTTGTGGGAATAATATATCAATGGATTACCTAGTAATAAATAAATGCATGGATAAGAATAATTGATCTCATAATGATGGGATATATAATTATGAATATCATAAATATACCATCAATGCCTTATGCTAAGATATTATACATAAATTAGTAAGGATTGCACCAAATACCCAACTAGTTTGTCTCACAAGACCTACCAATGCGTCAAAGGGATAAATAATTCTGGGACCCACTCTCCATATAACAAATCTAATGCATCTATCATATAAAGAGAATACATATCATAATTTTACCTAAGGAACCTCATACATAGTCATGAATAAGTAATAAATAGATTTTTATATAGAAATAATGGATATGTAAAATATCAATATTTCTCCATTCAATAGAACAATATAGCTATCTAGGTTAATATCCCACAATCAATTTAAAAACTTTAGGATATTCAATAGGTAATGGAAAGTTCCCTTATTAAAGGAATGATAATAAGATAATAGTGAAGGGTACTTTCATTGTGTATGAATATATTCATTAAGTTCAATATTTTGTAATGGTAGGAGACCAAAGAAATGATAAATTTTTTCCATTGAACCCTTACTTCCAGATCTGGTGCAACAACTACTTTAGATATATAAATTCAAAATTTATTTCAACACTATAAAAATATATTTAAATCCTTAATTATGGTCCATAAAGAGCTTATGAATCATCCAAATCATAACCCCTGAGAGTGTCAAACCAGGTGTTTAGTTAGTCCCATTTGTTTCATGGTTATTTTCCATACATGCATTTGAGATATACCTTACATCCACTTATAGTATCCAAACATGGATTTTATTTCTAGGAAACCTCACACTCTTTACTTTACCAAAATTTTAGGATGTTTTTCTATATTTAGATTTATCTATTAGGTTTCAACTAATGTTTTAATATTATAATGAATTATAAAGGTAATATAATGCGAGGGAATAGTGACCCCTCATTAATAATATGATAAGGAATTTATAACAATGAAGCATAATAATATTTCACATTGAAATGAAAACTAATTAGAGAGTATCACAAAAATAAATGATGGGAAGGGATTAGGGATCCCTATATCATCATAATAATGACTTAGGAAATGTTGGGAAAAAATTCCTCAATGTGTCCACTTGGTATATTTTGGGTGTGATTGTGTTTGTTGACAAATCCAGATGATCATGAATGAGTATGGTTGGTGTTTTCTGAAGCAGGTGTTTAAGGCGGTGCAGTTTCCCAGTGTTTGCCAAATTTTTGGGCCTTAAAATTAAGAGTTGGTTTTTTGGAAAATATATTTTTTATGCATAGGAGTGAATAGTACACGGACTACGAAATACATTTCGTGGACCGAAAAGATAGTACACAGAATGAAAAAGGAATTTGATAAAGAAAGATTTATGCATAGCAGCGGTATGTGGATCGCAAATGGAAAATGGTTAACAGGGATACTTGCAGTTTTCGGGAGACTAATAGTATGAATAAGGCTTGGGGTACATAGGATGGCTTGTCATTGGCAAAAAGGAGATGGTGATTTGGCCTTCCGTGAAGGAAGAAAGGCAGTACGCGACCACATAGGGAAATAGTTTATGGAAGAGATCGGTTTCGTGTAAGAAATATGATTCGTGGGAGAAGCAGTACATATTGAGGCTATACTACATTGAAGATTTGGGTAAATCTCAGATTATAAAAATTTATGGATCTATTTTCCTATATGAGGATCACTAATACCTTCATTACTCAGAGATTTTTTCATAAGAAAATATCTTTGCTCTGGGAATTCGGTGAAGTCCGAATATTGGTTTGTGAGGGAGAATTCTGAGAAGGGTAAAGTAGTTCATGAGGAGGATTCTACGAAAGGAGAAGAAGTGGTCTATGAAAGGAGTAGTCCATAGATGAAGGAATTATATAGAATCAGAGGCGGTTCGTGGAAGTGGTATGCGGAAGTGGTTCACGGAGACAGTATGTTGAGGCGGTATGTGACAACGAAAGCATGGGAAATTTTTGAAAGAGGTTGTTTGTGAAGCATATGTGCTATAAAGTTCGCAAAAGAAGCAGGTTGTTCATGAAGGGACTTAAAAAGTTCACAAAAGCAATTTCCACTAACTAACAGTATTCAAAAAAGTGTATTTCATCTACAGGTGAAAAATGGACTTCAATAGAGCATCTACCTATAGTTGAGGATCCAGGCTTTCATGAAAATGAAGGGACCTACAAGTCCATAAACTGTGAGTGGATCCCTTCCAAGAGAAATGAGCAAAGAAAGAGAAATACTATGATCCTTTCCACCAGCAGTGAGCCTGAGAAAGCGACATAGGGAGTGAACCTTGGGAATGAAGTGAGCAGACCCTAAATCTTGTAAAGGCAGTAATCCTGGGCATAAAAGTGATCTAGCCCAAACCTTTTAATTAGAAGTGAGATTTATTGGATTTGGTATAACAGAACATCGTCATTGTATGCTCCTTAGATGTAGCCCAGTGAGGGTGAACTAAGTAAAATTTCAATGTCCTATGCATGATTTCATTTATGTTCATATATTGCTATGGGAGAAAGAGAGTATGGTGTTTTGTTTAATGATGAAACAAGATCCGAAGGGGCAGTAGTTTTAATATGTCATACCCTAATTCACCCCCCTCTCAGGGTATTTGACCTAGTGGACCTAATAGAAAATGACTATAATGGGAGGGAATAAGTAATCCTTTATTAACAATACATCAAATAAATGATAATACCATGTAATTTCAAGCATGGAATTATATAAAAATTAATTTTAAATGATATTATAATAAAAGGATTGCAATTGAAAAGGAAAGAGGAGGGCTGATAACACTTACCTTGAAAGGTATCTTCTTAATGATTGAGGAGAGCACCTTAGAACCTTATAAACTCATTGGAGAGAATCTTGAGGGATAAAATAAGAGGGGTACTATGCTAATTAATTTTTGATTGAAGAGTAATGGGAGGATGGATGGTTATTTATACTAAATGAGGGGTATTTGTTTATTAATTTTAAAACATAGGCATTGGACTCTTGATAAATAAAAAAAGAAAACCATTAGACTTCCCATAGTTTTAGCATATGGAATTTTAAATGAAGATATTGGTTTTTGGTTTTTCAATGTTTGTGAACTAAAATCCTTTAAAATATATTATTTTTTATGATTAAAATATTCTTATTAATAAATAATTGTTTTGAAAATCTTAAAATATACTTTATGTTTTGGAAGATTGTTTATAGGTTTGGAAAATCAATTTTATTTCTTTTAAATACATAATTTTGATGAATAAACCCATTTTGGTTTATAAATCCTTTATGTTACTTATTACATCATTTAAGTAATCATGATATCATAATATTGTATATTTATATCACATTTTACCTTTTATCAAAAAAATTGACAGTCTCAGAAAATTATGAAAACACACACCATTGGATAATTTCTACATATTGATTTCAAATTTAAGTCATTTTTATGGAAATAATTTTCTATATATGTGAAGTTTAATTATTAAATAAAACACTTTTGTATTTCAAAATCTTGAATTTGATAACTAAAATTAGAAAACTCTTATTATTTTTATTTAGAGACACACGTGTGTAATTATATTATTATTCATTGATCTATATATATTATTTATTATAAATTATAACATTATAAAATGATTTTATGCTATTTGTTTTATAATTTAATATAAATGTCATTTCCAAGTTTTTTGTTGTATTGTAATGTTTTATACCATTATAATGAAATAATATAATTTATATTATGTGTAATTTTTGCGATGAAATGATTATTTACTATATTATAATATCAGGTATTATATTCTACCCACTTAAATAATTTCATCCTTGGAATTTGGGGCATATTAAATCCAGTAAAAAATGAGGGTAATTCTTCCTCAAACTAGACAACCTACAAGGAACATGCTCTACAAGGAGGATGAGCAAGGATCTTTCACCACAACATAAGCTAAACGGATTGCAAGAATGAGAGGGTATGACACCTGACATTGAGACAAGCCTGTGCATGCACATGAATGCCTAGCCAAGCAGCCATGCGAAGGTGGAGTGCTGATTTCACGATGAAGATGCTTGGGAGGAACATTTCCAAGTAGTTAGTCTGGGTTGTATGTAATGTTTGAAGCCTACGGGCAATAAATTCCTCTAAGGCCTATGGTCCATGTAATACTTATGCCTACGGGCCTTGTAAGGGTTCCACCTCACCCCTTGAAAGGTGTATTATAAAAATCAACAAAAAATGAAGGCCTTCGGGCCATTGGAGGATTCTACTACACTTTGTCATGAATCGACCCACCAGGGCTCACCTAGCTGGTGGAAGGACGAGTCATGAATACCCTAAGCCCAGATCCATAGGCAAAGGGTTGGTAAAAATCACTAAAAGACACAAATAATATGGGAGGTATTTTCCTAATTTAATTTTATACATGTAACCAACCATTTCCATGTAGAAGTGTAGAGGAATAAATATAAAAGACAGTAACATCTAGAGTATCAACCATGCATGTAACAACCTCTAGGTAATACAAGAGTATGAAAACATAATCTGAAAAGTAAAGGTAAAAAATACACACCCAAATATAAAGATGTCACAACCTGAAAATAACTGAAAAATTAAATTCTAAGAGATACTAACTCTAGACCTACAATCCCCAACCACTATACAAGGTCAAATGCACCTGAGTATCCTCTATGCTCCTCTATAATCATCGATGACCTATCCGTTATCTGCATAATACACGACACATGAGGGAAAATCCCATTCAAGGGTGAGTATATACATACCCATTAGGATGACTCGAAGTTAAAGGGGGATAAATAGAAGACACGATAGAAGTAGATAGCTCAACCCATAACAATATAGAAAAGAAATATAATAAATAGAGAGATATATATGATCATAAAAGAAACCCAAATGAGAGAGAAATGGGATCTTCATCTCATAGCCCATCCTAGGAAAAGAGTCTACCAATAGTTCCAAAGGTTTCCATCAATGATGCCCAATATTTCGCATATCTTTATAAAGAAGTAACCATGTAGATCCACAGCTCAACCCTGTATCGCACAGTCAAGGGGAAAAAATCTCATGATAGAGGACCCATACCCTAATACAATAGGAGGGTTCCACTCAATAGGTAGAGGACCCATTCCCTATCCTAGTAGGAGGGTTCCACTATGTGGATAGAGGAACCATGCCCCGACTCTGCAGGAGGGTTCCACACAGTTGGTAGATAGAGGACCCACACCCTAGTCTTTCAGGTGGGTTTCAATCTATGGATAGAGGACCCATGCCCTATTCCGGAAGGAGGGTTCCAATACATCGATAAAGGAACTATGACCTATCTCAGTCGGAGGGATCCACTCTAATGAAGGATAGAGGACCCATGCCTTAGTCCATTAGGGGGCTCCACTCTGAGGATAGAAGACTCATCACCTGTTTGAGAAGGAGGGTTTCACTCTGAAGATAGATTGAGGACCCATTACCTATACTAGAAATAGGGTTTACACTGATGATGGATAGAGGACCCATTCCCTAGTAAATCAGGGGTGTTCCACTCTAAGGATAGAGGACCCATAAACTGTCCTAATAGGTGGGTTCTAATATGATGGCCCTATCCAATAAATAATGTCATTGAGAATCACCTAAAGAAGAACCATGCTCGTAATATCTTGAATCATATATCAAAATATAATACAAATTCCACCATTATGTTCTATGTAGAAAAACACTTAGGATAAGTTATCCACGAGCCAAAATCTGAGTCCAAATGAAGTAGATATGAGATGAAGAAGATTCATAAAGGAGTACACATCATGTAAGGGACCCACATGACATGTGGTCCCACTTTGCTTCCAGGACATGTCCTCACTAGAACAATACCCTCTAGCTATGTAGTACTACACAAATTGTAAGGGTACTACACAATGTGTCTTGTCCACCCAAGGCTGAGCCATGTTCTCATAGCCGTGTCCGTCAAGCCGTGCATGTGTACACTGAACATGATCATGTAATATGGTCATGTTCTAGTACACGATGTTTCTACTTAATGCATTTGTGTCTACGTACTTTTAGATTACACACCAGGATACCAACACTGATTCACCTGGCATGTGGGGGTCTCACATGGTGTGTGATATTTTGCTCACCCAAAAACCCTATCCGCCACAACCAAGGGACTACACGACGTGTGTTCATCAGACTACATGCCGTGTAATCAGATTTTTCCTAGAAATTAAGAACTACTATGAAGCTTCAAAATCCACCACCAACACCACAAATGATGCTATTTAGCCACCCATAATTGATGGTAGTCGCCTCCAGATAATTATTTTGGCCCTCTAATGGTCGGAAAATCGATTTCCGTTGATCCTCAATGGTCCATCACATGCCCTGTGTGCACCTCCAATCACTATAGATCAATCCCAGATTCCATATCCATTTGAATCATCACACATTTCCCAAAAATCATCTTGATCCATCCCCAAATCATCAATTTTTTCATCATACACGAATCTTCCATGAATCCAGGGGTTTGATCATGCTCAAACCAGCCCAACAAAGTAGAACTATGGCCCTGTAATCCAACAGTTAAGAACATGAAGAACGATGCGGGAAAACACAAAAAAAGGTGAAACAATCATTAGAAAAGAATTATTGTCCAAAAAATATAGATTGGGAACATTCATGGTGAGAAACATGGAATAACAGGGATGAATTGAATAAAAAATTGAAATCCGTTGTATGGGCTCAATGAAAGGATTTATTTATACACATATCAAGAATAAGGTTTTGATTATGCAAAATATTTTAATCATAAGGGAGGAATCCACAAATGATGATTCCTACCTCAATTCATATCAATCGTTAGTGAATAACATAAAATCTAATGAAGGATGTAACCCACTACATTTGCTACAGCTCTATTCACCTGGATTCGAAAGCTCATCGCAATCTAATATTGATTCACCAATGAAGAATGGTGTAATCTTATTCTCAAAGGTCCCAAGGTTATGTGGCTAACCTTGGTGATTTTCCATAACATCATATTTATAGAGGGAATTCATTTTAGGTCATTTAATTAATTAAATAAATAAATGAATTAATTAATTCACTAAACGTACCCATCAAAGGTCATTTTATCTGAACATCCATCTCTAACTAACTTTAGGTCACGCCTAGGGTAAATATCATGCTCTGAATTCAACCATGGTATCATATTTACGTTTTGATAATCCTCTTAGAAGATATCCCATTATTTCTAAAAAAATTGTGCGCACGTGATATAAAATATATTTAGTATTTTTATAAAATTAATTTCAGGAACACTAAGCCTTGAAATCGCATGTTGTCACAATGACTAAATCTGAAAATATTCCTTGATATATTTCAAAGTATTACAAGGAAAAAAGGGTCTCTAAATTATTCCATCCTTCAATCATTTTATCCTTGAAAAGAAAAAAGGTGGGGATACTAAGCCTGCATTTGGCTCTCCTTCTCCCAGGAGCTTTCCTACACGCTCCCATACTACTACAACATGTGGACCAAAGGAATGGTCCATTTACATAGGACCCTCTCATACTAATAATTTATCACCATTGGGTGCTCCGTGAAGGTGGATCCATCCTTGATATCCAGCTCGCCTCAGTCAATAACATGTGTAGGATCACGTATATATCTCACCATTTGTGACACATGGAATATTTCATGCACCCGCTCCAACCACAGGGATAAGGTGAGGTGGTAAGTAACCTCGCCAACCCTCTGAAATATCTCAAAAAACCTAATGAACCTTGAGGATAGCTTGCATCCCCATCAAAATCTCCACAATCCTCATCGTGGGGAGACTCTCAAGAAAATTTGGTCTCCCTACTCGAACTCCAAGGGCCTATGATGTTGATCTGCATAAAATTTATGTCTTTTATGAGCTATCATTATCTAGTCGCACAATAAAAAAATAGGGTGAATAAAGGGGATTATTTTTTCATTTAGAAGGGGTTAAAACCCCCTCTAAATGCTTTTGCAGTGGTTACCCATAACCGCCACCAAAGCGGTCGCCTACTATGATTAGAGGCAATTTTGATGAAGCGATGGTAAAGTGAAGTTAAGTTTAGCGGTGGTTAGATTAGAAGGGGTTTTAAACCCTTCTAATTTTACCTTAAATTCAGTTGAAATCGATGGGTTAAGGGTGGTTAAAACCACCCCTAATTTAATTTCGAATACCATGTTTTGGGGTGGTTTTAACCGCCCCGCCCCTACTATTGAAAACCCATGATTACAACCTCCACCCCCAATCACTCACTCATAGACACACCACCCCCATCTGAGATGCCCCACCTAAGGACACACCCACCCCCCTACAACGCCACCCGAACACCCACACCCATTCCTACCGAGACTTATGTCTGAGATCCCCCCATCTACTGACACAACCAAATCCTTTACCAATGCTACCTGACACACCCACACTTGAGATCCCCCCACCCACCAACCTTGGGGGTAAGGTAGGGTGGTAAGTAACCTCACCAACCCTCTGAAATATCTCAAACAACCCAATAAACCTCGAGGATAGCTTGCATCCCCATCCAAATCTCCACAATCCTCATCATAGGGAGACTATCAGGAAAATGTGGTCTCCCTTCTCAAACTCCAAGGGCCTATGATGTTGATCTGTATTAAATTTAATCATTATCTAAGCTGTAATCATCTGTTCCCATAACCGTCGCTAAAGTAGTCGCCTACTATGATTAGAGATGATTTTGAAGAAGCACTGGTAAAGTGAAGGTAAGTTTAGCAGTGGTTAAATTAGAAGAAGATTTAACCCCTTTTAATCTTTCCTTAAATTTAGCCGAAATCGATGGGTTAGGGGTAGTTAAAACAACCCCTAATTTAATTTCGAACGCCATGTTTTGGGGAAGTTTTGACCACCCCACCCCTACTATTGACAACCCATGATTACACCCTCCACCCCCGATCACTCACTCGCTAACACACCACCCCCATCTGAGATGCCCCATCTAAGGACACACCCACCCCCTACAACGCCACCCGAACACCCACACCCGTGCCTGTCGAGACTCACGCCTGAGATCCCCCTGCCTACTAACACACCCAAACCCCCTACCGATGCCGCATGACACACCCATACCCAAGATCCCCCCCACACCCGATCCCCCTACAAACTCGACACCCACCCGCCTGACTCATGTCCTGATGCCCCTGATCCCCCACCTGAAAATGAGATCCACCGCCCCACCCTAGATCACCCGCCCCACCTGAGACACCTTCTTCTCATGCCCGAGATCCCCCGCCTCACACACGATGACACCATGCCGGACAAAAACCCACCGACACACCTTCTTGTCAGGTTGTATAATAAAAATAAATCTTTGTGAGATTCGATGTTGTGTTCGCAAGGATAGATAACCGGGCCTGTACCACTAGGCCAATCCAAGTTCTGATAATTGTATAAAATATCTTATATTTTTTTAAATATAGAAATAGTATATATAAATATAAATATATATATATTTGTGTATATAAATATAAACAATATAATATATATTTGTTTATAATATATATATAATATAAATACATTTATGTTATATATTATTATTACACCTATTTATATTTATAATAAAAATATATAACATATTTATAATTAATATAAAACAAAATTAAATAATTATCTATTTATATTATAAATATATATTTTTAATTATATTTATACATATATTTATAAATACATTTATATTTAAGTGTGTGTAACAATAATATTATGAATTAATATTATTATATATATAATATATTTATAATTATACACTTATAATAAAATAAAAAATTAAAAAATTATACATTTATATCATAAATATATATTTATACATATATTTATAAATACATTTATATTTGTGTATATGTATTTAATAATTATATTATTAATTATTATTATTACACCTATTTTTTAAACTATAAAAATTATATGTTGGTTTTATAAATACTATACATTTGTATATTTTAAGATTTATATTATACATATATTATATTAAATACATTTATATTATATATTTATGTATGTAATTATATAAATTTATATTATATCATGTATACACATCTATATATACACACTAAATAAAATACATTCATATAATTGGAAATATATAATACAATATATTTTTTTATAATATTCATATATAATATATATTTATGTATAATATATATAAATAATTATATTTACATTTACATATATATATATATTTAATCATATATTTATAAATACATTTATATTTGTGTGTGTGTATTTATGTATTTATATTATAGATGTAATATAATTATAATACATTTATATTTATATAATTATTTTTATATACTTATATATATGTTTGGGTGTGCGTAACTGTTGGACTCACTTGTTTTGATAATCCCAAATCATGTTTCATTTATATGATAGTTATGTTTCATTAGTTTGTATCATATAATAATTATGTATTTTCAATCTCATTGTTCTCTTGCTTAAGTTTATAGTGAAAAATTTCTCTAAGTAAAAGGTCACTAGTTGAGTCTACTGTTGGAAGGTTACCGCTAGAGGTTACTGCTAGAGGTCACCATTGGAAGGTTACCGCTAAAGGTTACCGCTAGAGGTTACCACTAGAAGGTTACCGATAGAGGTTACCGCTAGAGGTTACCACTGAGAAACATTACCACTGAGTTATCAATACGAGTCTACTGCTAAAGGTTACTAGTACAAGGTCATTGATGTGAAGCCTACTGATGAAGCCTATCAATGAAGCCTACCGATGAAACCTACAGTTGTGAAAGCTACCATTGAGAAGGCTACCGCTACTAGTCTACCGATACCTACTCTTCTACTCCATACTTTGTCAATTTTCTTAAGATTCTTCTAATAGTCATATTTGGTAAATTTAATGCTTCTGAAATTAATTAATGATGATTGTAGAAATATCAAGAGACCGTATCTAGAGATAGTATGAGTTATGAGGAGAACCACATGAGGTTTTATCATTCCTATTTTTGGACCTCAAATATAAAATAAAAGACTGAGCTAGAAAAGATATGTATGAGCGAGGAACATTACACGCTAGATCTGAAGAACAAGAAGAACACACCAACACTTACACTATGAACCCAAGAGATTCACAAAGATCATTTGGGAGAACAAATTCAAGACTACCTTTAGTAAATTAATCCAATCTCTTTCAAACCAAGAAGCAAAACACTTCAATACCTAGAAGCTAGAACCTGGAGTTAGGACACTCTGTTTTGGAGAAAACTTCTAGAGAAGGACTTGAACTGCAATTTCTTCACTCCAAGGAGTCAAGAGTTGAACTATAAACACATAGAGCCTTATAAACTCAATATTTATAACATTATCTCTATTTTGTTATTTATCTTACATTTCTGAGAAGTGTGTGTTTGTCTGTTATACACACACTATCTCCAGTGCTTAAACTGGAGGATACTGAAAATCCTCACACCAAACATTCCTTGTTTTTTTGTTTCCCACATGTAACTGTGGAAGAGGATGTGTGTGAACTGGTTGTGTGTTTTTCCTAGAATAACTCTAGTAGAGGTTGTGAGACCTAGACAATTTATGAAAACTGTTGTAAATCCCGATACAGGATGTGTATCAAGTTTATTGTTAATATAAACTGCTTGGTGGATGGTGATAAACAAGTGGAGAGGATTAAGTCTCATCTTGAGACTAAACCTCTTGATTAATTCTGTTTTGTGCTATATTTTGTAATACTATGTTTTTCTATTTTCCTGTTCTTATAATTTCAAAAACTGAAAACTATTTTACATTAACTCTGATAGTTAGTTTTGGTTAGTGTGTATATGTGTTTAATTTAGTAAACATGTTTCAAAAGTTGGATAAGTGTTTTACAATGATTCAGATGGGGACTAATAAACCTTTGAGAAACTTGTTGACCAATTAAACATTTATATCTCTACTGCCTTAATTAACTGGGTTGTTTCAAATTGGGGGATTTTTATCATAATGTTGTTAATAGAAATTTTAAGTAGGAACTCAATTCACCCCCTCTTGAGTTTCCACCCTTACCAACATTTGGTATCAGAGGAGTGTTTATTGATATCACGAGAACTATTTTTCAATCTTTTCAAATTCTTTTCAACTAATATTTTAGTTTTATCTTAAATATCTTAAAATTTCTTTCATATCTCAGTTCTTTAAATTCTAATTAGATATAAATAACAAAATTGAGGGTGTGACTACTAACATGCCACCTTTCTTTAATGGTAATAACTATGCTCAATAGAAATTGAAAATGAAAATGTATCTAGAGAGCATGAGTCCTGAAATCTGGGACACAATTGAAGAACAACATGCATTGCCTACTAATGATAGGGACACATGGTCTTAGTTGACTAAAGCTACATATAATAATAACTATAAAGCAATGAATGCATTGTAATGTTCTCTAGGTGATTAAGAATTCAATAGAATATCTGTCTGTAAAACTGCATATGAAATTTGGGATACTTTGACTGTTTCCCATGAGGGAACAACCAATGTCAAAGAAATGATACTAAATACTTATACTATTAAATATGATAATTTTAAAATGAAGCCTGATGAACCTATCTCTGAAATTTATCTTAGGTTCAATGAAATAGTAAATACTATGAGTCTTCTTGGGAAACCAGTGGGCAACAAGGATTAGACTATGAGATTACTTCGATGCCTACCTAATAGATGGAGATGAACTTCTATTTCTATCCGATAATCTTGTGACATAAGCAAGCTACCAGTGAAGGAACTAATTTGAAAACTCATGATGTATGAAGATGAGATTAAGGTGAATCAAGAAGAAGATGAAGAACCAAGAAATAAATATATATAATTCAATACTTCTTCCTCAAATATCAAAGATAAGGAAAAGGTTCAAGTTACTGTAGATAGTTCCACAAGTGAAGAATCAAATTATGACAGTGATGATGAGGTGGCTAATTTTTCTAGAATATTCAAAAAGTTCTATCAAAAGAAAAAGTTATTTATAAAGTCAAACTATAAAGGAAGGTATGATAGTAAAGGACAATGGAAAAAAGACAGAAAATGGAATGAAAACACAAATGAGATAATCTACTATGAGTGTAAACGAAAAGGTCATGTGAAGGTTGATTTCCCCAAGCTGAAATTCAAGAAGAAATATGAAGACAAGGGAAAGGGATATAAAAGGGATATGAAATATACTTGGAGTGATTCATAAGACAACTACAATGGATCTAAAACTTGTGATACTGAAGAGAACAATCATGAAAACCTATGTTTCATGACAGAAACATTTGAGGTAACACCTAATTCTCCTATACATAATGCTTAATATTTTGGGAATGAAAGTGAATAAAATAATGATGAAAATATGACTAAGGATGAACTATTTGAATATTGTGGAATGCTTGAGGATAAATTTAATAAACTCAAGGATAAATATAAATTATTGAAAAAACAACATGCCTTAAATGCCAATTATAATTCTGATTTGGATATTGAAAAAGAAAAATTTTCTCAGCTGTTGATCGAAAATACTAAACTTAAATTTTCAAATGAGAAATTAAAAAGAGATCTTGAGAAGTTTACGGCTGGTAGGGACACCTTGAATCAATTGATAGGGAAACAAATTGCTCCAAAATACACAACTAGTCTAGGATATCAACCAGGATAGAGAAGGATTATTAAGAACAAATTTGTTCCAAAATATGGAAAATTTACTACTAGTTATAGTTTTGGACCATCTATTGAAAAATAATTTTCTAAAGGACCTAAAAAAGTGTTTATGTCTCAAAACATGCCTTTTTATTATAGAAAACCTATAAGACAAATATGGGTTCCCAAATCTTTACTTTCTAACCTCTCTAGACCTAAGAAAATATGGGTACCAAAGTTACCCTATGCTTAATATATTTTGAAGGAAAATTGTCTAAAGAGCTCCTATAAAACCCTATAGTACTTGGATTATGGATGTTCAAGACATATGATAGGAGACTATTCATGCTTCAAGAGCCTAATCAAAGTTGATGGTAGACATGTTACATTTGGTGATAATTCTAAGGGAAAGATCGTCAGCTTAGGCCAAATTGGTAATCCTAATACTATATTAATTTCAAAAGTACTTTTTATTGATTGGTTAAAGTACAATCTACTTAGTATCCCTCAGTTTTGTGATGATTATTTTAATGTTAAGTTTGAAAATGATGCATGCAATGTTTTTAATTATAAAAATGATTTAATATTCACTGCTCTTAGAAATAAAAATGTATATGCTATTGATTTAAATTCTCTAGCTAAGAAAAATGTTTCTTGTTCAAATGAATTTCATAAGGAATATTGGTTATGGCACAGAAGATTAGGACACTGCAATGTGAACTCACTTAAAAAACTAACTAGGAAAGTTTTATTTATAGACTTACCTAAATTGGAATTCCCACTTAACAAAGTTTGTAATCCTTATCAAAAGGGAAAACAACACAAAGTCTCTTCCAAACCAAAGAAAGAAGTTTCAACTTCTCAACTTCTTGAGTTAGTTCACATGGATTTTTTTAGACCATCAAGAGTTTCAAGTTTAAATGGGAACCACTATGTCTATGTTCTTATAGATTATTTTTATAGAAACACTTGGGTATACTTTCTAGCTCTCAAAAGTGAAGCATGTTATTACTTAATTAAATATTCTAAGTCTGTAAAAAAATATTAGTGGACTTAGAATTAAGACCTTGAGAAGCGATCATGGCCATGAGTTTGAAAATCAGAAGTTTGAGTATTTTTTCTCATATAATGGATATAATCACAAATTATCTACTCCTATAACACCTCAACAAAATGGAGTTATAAAAAGAAGAAATAGGACACTTCAATAGATTGCCCAGACTATGCTTAATGAGTATAACCTACCTATCTATTTTTGGGTTGAAGATATTAATACAACTTGTTACATCATCAATAGAGTTTTAATCAGACCTATTATTAAGAAGACCCATTATGATCTATGGAACAATATAAAACCTAAGGTTAATTACTTTATAGTTTTTGGTTGCAAAGTATTTATCCTTAACACTAGGGATAATCTTGACAAATTTGCTTTCAAAAGTGATGAAATAATTTTCCTAGGTTACTCAATCTCTAGTAAGGCCTATAGAGTATTCAATAATATAACCAAATGTGTGGAAGAATAAGTCCATATCAAATTTTATTAGACCAATCCACATGAACCTAAAATCTCTCTTGAATATCTTGAGGAAGATATGTCAATTCTGAACCTTAATGATACAAACAGTGAACCCCCAGTGAAAACAACTAGTTCTGGAAATTTTCCAGAATCTAAGACTATTGAATCTAAACCTATAGAAAACCATGAGGAGTCTAGTCCAACCCTTTCTAAAGGTATTAGAACTCTCAAGAATTATCCTTTAGATGCTGTAGTAGGTGATCTAAATATAGGGATACAAACTAGAGTTTCTCTGAGAAACCAGGTTGAACATTAAGATTTTCTTTCACAACTTGAACCCAAAAATATTAATTATTCTACCGATGATGAATTTTGGGTGATAACTATGCAAGAAGAATTAAATGAGTTTGAAAGAAACAAAGTTTGGGAATTAGTGGAAAGACCTAAGGACACTTTGACCATAGGCACTAAATGGGTGTTTAGAAACAAAGTTTATGTGTATGGAAATATAGTTAGAAACAAGTCTAGATTAGTTGCACAAGGATATAGTCAATAAGAAGGAATAGACTATGAGGAAAATTTTTCACCTGTAGCTAGACTAGAATCCATTAGGATACTACTCGCTTATCCAACTCATCTGAATTTCAAACTTTATCAAATGGATATTAAAAGCTTATTTTTAAATGGGTATATAGTTGAGGATATGTTTGTTGAACCACCCCCTAACTTCACAAGTCCCCATTTTTCAAATCATGTTTTTAAACTTTCTATAGCTTTATATGGTCTAAAACAAGATCTTTGAGCTTAGTATGATAGACTTAGTTCTTTTCTTATTTCAAAATGTTTTACTAAAGGAATAACTGATCCCACTCTTTTTATTAAAAGGATTTACAAAGATGTTTTAATAGTACAAATTTATGTAGATAAAATTATTTTTGGATCTTCTAAAAATTCTTTATGTATTGATTTTTCAAAGATGATGCAAGATGAATTTGAAATGAGTTTAATGGGGGAACTTAAATTTTTCCTTGGATTTCAAAATTTTCAAAATAAAAATGGCATTGTTTTAAATCAAAGTAAATATACTAAGGATATTTTGAAATGTTTTGCTTTGGATAGTAATAAAGGTAGTGATACACCTATGAGTACCACTTATAAGTTGGATGATGATGAAACTAGTAAAACAGCGGATCAAACCAATTATAGAGGTATGATTGGGAGTTTTCTCTACCTTACTGCTAGCTGACCTGATATTATGTTTAGTGTATCTATGTGTGCTAATTTTCAATCCAATCCCAAATAATATCATTTAACTACTATTAAAAGGATTTTTAAATATCTCAAGTATACTACAAACTTATGACTATTTTACCCAAGTGGACAATAATTTGATTTGATAATCTATTCAGATGTTGACTTTGATGGTTGAAAGTTATATAGAAAGAGAACCTATGGAACATGTCAAATTTTTGGAAAGTCACTAGTATCATAGTGTAGTTAGAAATATAATTTTGTTGCATTATCCACCTCTGAAGCTAAATATATAGCTGCTGGTAGTTGTTGTGCTCAAATTCTATGGATGAAACACACTTTACTAGACTATGGATATTAATTCAAACATATATCTATAAATTGTGATAACACAAGTGCTATTAACAACTCTAAAAATCCAGTATCTCATGCTAGGACAAAGCACATTGATGTGAGACATCACTTTTTGAGAGATCATTATCAAAGAGGTGATATCACTCTTGAATTCATTGGCACTGAACATCAATCGGATGATATGTTCACAAAGCCTTTGAATTATGAGAGGTTAAATTACATCAAACATGAGTTAGGTATGATAAATTTTTAGTTTAGGACACCTCACCATTGAACCTCACTGTTAGGACACCTCACCGTTGAACCTCACCATTAGGACACCTCACCGTTGAACCTCACCGTTAGGACACCTCACTGTTAAACCTCACCGTTAGGACACCTCACCATTGAACCTCATCGTTAGGACACCTCACTATTGAAACTCACTGATAGACCTCACTGTTGGCACCTTACTATTAGTCGACCTTACTAATAGGTCCCAGACTTAGTGTTTTCTACCGAAATTTGAAATGTTTTAATTTTATTTATTATATTTACTCGATTTGTTTTTCGATCCCTAAATGATAAAAACAAAGTACAAGCCACATTTCGATCCAATTTAATCCTCTCCCTAACCTCATGCACCTGAATCCTTGAAACTAACCTTCTACTAAAATCCTTGAACTACATCAGATCACAATGGAAAGACTGAAGAGACTGATGGTTGGTGATGAAGGAAACGCACCAAACCCTAAGAGACATAGAGCTAAGTCTAGTGGTGGAAACAAGGTTGTGTAAAATCTGATCAATCCACATTTTTCGAAGAGGTAAATCATGGTCAAAAAGTAATTAAGTTCAGAATGGATGATGTCGAGCAGGTCTCTAGAACTAAAGGCACTCGAAGCTTAGGATTGGGTAGAGTTTTTTTGCAAACAACAATGGATCATATTATCCAAAGCTAGTTAAGAAATTTTATGAGTTTTTTAAGTTAAAAAAATATGAGGATGAGAACTGAATGTCTTCAAAGGTAAATGGATTAAGTGTGAGATTCTATTCTGTTGAATGGGATGAATGCTTAAGAGTCCCACATGAAGGCATATTTGACTTCTACTCTAGAGTGATGTCTCCCATCAGTGAGTATTTCTACTAAGAAGAGGCTATGGCCGAACTGACAGGGAATGGAATCCCTAGGAAGGTAAGTGTTGTTGATATGGATGGGGAAAACAAATTACTATTTGAAATTTTCCAACATGTCTTGAGTCCCAGGAGATGGGACTTATCTACTTTAAAGTATCAAGAAATATTTTTGTTGTATCTATTGAATCATGTACAGAAGATAACTCTTTCCAGGTTGTTGATGGTTCAATTAGAGGATATGATTAGGTCTGGTTCCAAGTCAAATGCTCTATTTTATGCCAAGTTGATATCCTTAATGTTGAAAGTTAAAGGAGTTTCTAGAAAAAAGGAAGAAATCATAGTTGTAAAGGAAAAATTCTGTATTACCAAAATGGTTTGCAAGTTTATGAAGATAAACTGAAACCCTTGGAAAAGGGAATGGGTGAATGATGAGGCTAAGATATATGATTAATTAAATACTATTTACAATCCTAATATGACAAAGAATAAAATAGATCCATATTTAAAACCTAATTAAGTGGAGCCAGTGTACTTAGATGAAGAAGAGGAGTTTGTTGTTGTGAAAGAAAGAGAATATTCTCCTGTATATGATAGGAGTGATCCCGACCTTCCATCAATCCCCCATGTTGGTACTGTCTCATTTGGAGAGCCTATTCCACCAAAGAGATTACCTAGAAGAGATAATATCCTAAGAGATAGTGATGATGAGAAAACAACTAAAGAAGAAGTAGAATAGAATTTATTAAGAGACATTACTGTTGGAGAGACCTCAGAGGAGGAGGATGAAGTTGAATATGATCATGATGAGTTTAAGAAAACTATTTATGAAAGTGAAGAAGAATGCCTAAGTCTTAGTCCTTTGATAGGAAAAAAAGTAATGGATGAGAGTGAAGAGGAAGAGTACGTTGAATCAGTTGGAGCTAGAATTGCTATGGAAGTGGTTGAAGATTCTTTAGAAGAAGTAGTAGTAGACTCTCATACTAGTTCAGTTGATCAAGGAAGATTGGAAGAGGAGAATGTAGTTGTCTAGGAGGATGCTCCAAGTGAGGGGGAGGAACCTATTTCTATAGGTTCAGTTTCTGTTTGTCATGAGATAGAATATTGGTCATAAAAACCTGGATTCATTATTTTGCGCTTAGACTATGAAGATTATGAAGATAAAAAACCTAACAGAATCTCTCCAATTCATTCTATTTTAGAGACCACTATAGTGAAACCTGTGGTTCTTCTACCTTAGGATTATGTGAAGAAGGATGACTTAGATTTATTAAAATCAGATTTGAAGAGACACTTTGATGAGAGATCCATTGGGATAGAGAGACTAGTGGATCTTAATCAAGAGCTTGTATAATCTACTTTGGAAAGAATAATCTCTACCTTTCACTCCAACTTGCTACATGAAGTGAAGGAATTCCAGAATCAAGTCAAAACCTTGGAAGAATCTATGGAGTATGTGAAATAGTCGATTGTGAGTTTAGACTCATATATGGCTTCAAGATCTCAAGTGGACAAAGACCTTAAGTATGTTAAGATTTTTGTTCAGCAGATGGTCACTATGTTTTAGGACTTTAATAAGTCTATGGAGACACATGTGAGTGGTCAGGATGATGATGTGATGAGGTTGATTAATGGATTGAACAAGTCTTTCAAGGATACAATAGCTTTTACTATGGAACCTATGTGTGCATCTTATTCCTCATCAGCCTCTCCTCCTATTAATCTAGAAGCCTTCAGATCAGTTGTTAGAGAATAATTGGAGAATCTCTCTGGTGCAAGTAACTCAGACCCTTAATATATGACTCAGGTCATTTCCACTACTAGAGAAATTCATAAGATTGTAGGATATTACATGAGGGAGGATTCCCAAGATCATAAGTCCATCAAAGATCCGGTTTACTTCTATTATAAATGGGTTTACACTAAGCATCAGATGGATGGTCACTTCATGATGCTGTTGGAGAACTCGAGGATCCCACTTGTCACTCAGGATTTTAAGGATAAAGTTAGCAAGCTTAGAGAGTTGACACCTACTTTGAAAAAGTTCAAGGAGAATAAGGATGATTTCATCTTAGCTATATAAAGAGAAGGAATAATCATTATGGATTTTAGGAATCCCCTTTTTCCATTTCTCCATGTGAACTATACTCCTATTATTGTCCTCCAACCTTACCTTCTTCCTCAGCTGCATCAGGATTTACCGGTTATTCCACTTTCATGACTCCTTCACAAGCCTTCAGAATATTTACTCCTATGATTCCTCATATATCTACTCATTATCGGTCTACTGATGCAGCTCCTCCTACCTTGCTTACTGCTATACCTCGGTCTCTCCCCCCATCTTCTGAACCTGCTGTTAGGGTTGGTGTCCTGAGAACCAACTGTTTTTTACTTTGATTACATGAATGTTCACTTATTATATATTTTTCATTGTTCTGCATGACTATAATATAATAATGTCCTGGAATATTTTTTTCAATGATAAGGTCGTGGTATATCCCCGCTATGATGAGAACTTTGAAATGTTATAACAATATTCTTAAATAAATTTCTTCTATTGGATGACATACTATGATAGAACACATAGTATACAGACCGTCATGTGCGAGTACTCATAAGAATATGAGACTCTCTATCATGGAGTTCACACTTGGTAATCTCCAAGATGGGAGATTATGAGAACAGACCTGCCAGTAGCAATTTTGCATGTCTTGGTGTCATCATACATTGCTATCTACGAGGGTGTGTAATGGTCCTTAGACTGGAATATTATCATTAACTCATGTCATGACTCGCGCACTTAGATTTTCTGACGAAAACCGCCACAAAGACAGTTGGAGGGAAGTAGGGTATGTTGGGTGTGTCACGAATGACATGTTGTTAATGGATAAGTCAAGGAAGGATTTGTCCCTTCCATATTTATGGAAGTAGATATCTCGGGCCATTTGATTAAAATAGAACTTTCAAACAAATTCCATGGCCATGGTGACACGATGAGTTTATTTCTGGAAGTCAAAGAATGATAGATCAAGCATATAGGTTTATGACACTGCCATGAAACTTTCTTGATGATATATTGAGACAAAGGGATTAAATTACACAGTAAGCGTTCATATGAGGTGATAAGTCAATGCGGCATCAACTTCTTTCTCTTGGGTGCCTTGACCCATTGCTAGACAGTAATCTTGGACTTTAGGAAAGCCCGCCTAATGCCAACGAGAAAGAGGCATAGATGGTCACACACTAAGTGTATTCAAGTATCTCAAGTAGAATAAAGATTATTCCCATACGCGGTTTAATAATTATTCAAGGAAGCCTAAACCATTTTAATGATTAGAGGAAGAATAAAATGAAAACAAGTACATGTTATGTATTAATGATTACACGCTGTGTAATTTTTATTTTGAAAACAAGTACACGCCGTGTATTATTAAATGTACATGTTGTGTAGTTTTCAATGAAAAACAAGTACACGCCGTGTATTTATGATTACACGCCGTGTAGTTTTTCCAGTCAGGATTTTGAGGAAATATCATTTTATTAAATGGTATTTATTATAATCAGCGTGGGCACATGTCAAGGAATTAATGACTCGACATGGGGTTTTCAAAATAGTTAATGAAATAAATAAAACGCGTAACACATTTATTTATTTTCATAACTCTACAACCTCAAACCTGATTATAAATATCCTCACAACCCCAACTCTTTTTCTAAGAGAATCGTTGTGGACAAAAATTCTGGACAATTCTCTCAAGACTGAAAGAACTCCGTCCTCTAAGAACAATCTCAAGACTGAGAGAGATCCACCTCTACCGGATCAAGGCGATCTAAGGTGGACAATTCAAGCAAAGGATTCTCCATGCTAGCACCCAGATATTCCTTTGGCAACATCCAAAGATACGTGGTACACATGTGGATCACTACTAGAGGAATTCTACACTTGGCTTCTGCGACGCAACGATGAATCACATCAGAATGTGATCAGAAATATAAACGAAGAAATAACGACATAAAAGGTATTTATTGTCAATTAATTAAATTAATTATAATCAACCTGTGATGATCCACATTTTTGGTTCTAGGAATATTCCTCTTCTTTGTCTATTTCTGTGATTCGATCCGTGGAGACTGGCGTTTATCATCGTATTGATCACGGATTGATCATTGCTAATGAAAAAAAGCCAAGTGGGCACATCCACCCATGAGCTTCTGTTGTGACTGGAACCTTGAATTAGTATCAGAGGGAGGTTACATTATTGATTATAGTTATTTAATTTTCATTGATAATTTATGCATTTATATTTGATTCAATTCAAGATAAATCATTCTATAAAACTGAATGAAAGAGATCTATTATTCCTCATTCATTTCTCGATTCACATTACAGAAATGACCTTTTAATTTTAATTTTGATTAAATTAAAAATGAGGATCTCATCCGGAGGATCCACTCTTTCTGTCCATATAACACAAGAATACATGGCATGTAGTGAAAACTACATGCCATGTACTTAGGTTCAACAAACCAGTACTTGTCCGCCAAACCATGTCGTGTGAATTGAGTATACCTGAGTTTTATTACACTATGTTGACTAGAATTGAATGGCGTGTGGAAACTGGAATACATAGTGTGTATGTTGAATCAACATGCCGTGTAGTCTGATCCGGTCTAGGTGAAACCGTGTATAAGGAGAAGCCGTGTTCCACGTACATGGGATTTCCAGGCTAGTAACCACATAACAAGGAAGTACATGCCATGTTAGATTAATCTACATTCCATGTCCTCCAAAATTTCCAAAGTACAGAAAACATGCCAAAGCCCCTGGCGTGTACTTTGGATAAAGGGTGAAAAATACACGACCTGTATCTATATTACATGATTTGTACTTTCCATAAATGGAATTTCACCAGGTTTCCTCCAAAAGTACAAAGACCTATACAAGGAATATGGATGAGAATAATCTCAAGGAAATTCATAATGTAATTTAAGATAAAGAATTGATTAATTATAAGATCATAATTAATTTAATTCAATGTGACTTATCCTAAATAATAGAACAATTAAAAGAATTTGAATTCTAAATATGCGTAAATGTCATTGCATGCTATGGATGATCATGATCTAGACCAAAGACCCTTTGTATGTGTGTATGGTTTCATTTAAATTTGTTTAATTTAAATTCATTGTCCTGCGCGCCTTCTTTCAATAAAATGTTGGGCCTGCGTGCCCATGGATTCTTTAATGTAAACCCCATGTAATGGAGGATCTCCCAAGAAAATGGAGACAGTTTAAAACCCAAAGATGAGGTGAAACCAACCCAATAAGATAAAAAGGTGTACAGATGGGAGCTGTGAAAGACGAATCATTGGTTCAAGGTGTTTTTCCCTAGGTCTGGGTTAGCTTATCAAACTGCTATATAAGCTAACCAATAGAAGCTCATGATCATGAAATCTTATTTTATTTCTGTCTGATTGAATGGTTTATTTATTATGTATGTGTTGTCGCGATCACATAATTAATGAAATAAACAATCATGCAAAGATGGAATAAAATAAAAACCGGACTATGCATAAACATTATCAGAACATGGTTAATCACTTAAGAAAGCATCACTTAATATTAACAAGCATGTGATAATGCAAAACTATGCATAAAGAATAAAATCCCTCAAATACCATATTAAGTCATACCAAGCCTTCCATTTATTGATTATGGGCAAGACTCAATAAAACTATGTGTTTGACCAACCCTTGTTGGGACACTTACTTTTATAAAGTAAGATCTTATGAAATTTTTGGGTTTACTTAAACAGTTTACATCAAGAGGAGTATCCCTTGCTAGACTTATTGTAAAATGGAGGCAAGTGTTGAGGAAATCCAAATCAGGATTTCAGGATTGGGGAGTCCACTCAACAAATCAAAAAACTATAAGCTCACAGTTGGCAAAGACCTTCCTACCTAAATACCTTTAAATAGCTTGACCAACCCTTGTTGGGTTTATATGAAGGGGAATATGGATCCTTTCCACTAGAATGTCAAAGAAACTAGACATTCTGAGTTCAATGGTGAGGGCCTTTGGGACTTGATAAAATAGTGGTAGAATTAATAAATTCATTTATTATTTTTCATAAAATGTAATCAAGAATGTATTAATAAATCTGCTCTTTTAATTTGTAGAATCAATATGAAAATCTCATCAACCACATTCTCTTTGTGATAAATTATGGATAAAGACAATATCCTCACCGGAAGTAACTTTCAGGAATGGTTTAGGCGCCTTTGGGTTATCTTACTCCATGAACAAAAGTATTACGTGCTGGAGTCCTCACTTCCTGATTCTCCTTCCCAAGGGGAGAGTGATGAAAATTTCCTGGTCTATGATCAACATTTGAGCGATGCACTCAATGTTCAATGTTTGATGCTATCATCAATGTCAAGTGAGCTCATGAAGTCTCATGAGGACATGGATGCCTATAGCATGCTCGAGCACCTCTGTGGTCAATACTAGGAGAGAGAAAGATAGGAAAGGTTTGAGATCTCCAAGGCTCTATTTCAGAGAAATCTTGGAGAGGGTGCCCCATCTGGGACTCATGTGGTTAAGATCATTGGCTACATTGAGCACTTGGAGGTTCTAGGGTTTAAAATTCTTGAAGAACTGGGTACCGATCTCATTCTTGCATCACTCCCCCAGAGCTTCTCCAACTTTGTTTTAAATTTCTACATGAACAACATTGAGAAGTCTCTATCTGATCTCCTTATCCTCATTCGCCAAGTGGACAATGATATAAAGCGTGAAAAGCCTTATGTCCTTATGGTGAATAAAAGGAAAGGGAAGGAAAAGATCTTTAAGACCAAAGATTCTTCAAGTGCTTCCAAGAAAAGGAAGATCAAAGGGGAGGCAAGAGAATAGGTGGCTGTTTGTTTCGCATGTGGCAAGAAGGGCCACTGGAAGAAAAACCAAAACCATCCAAGGAAGCAAGGGGAAGATTTAGGTGCGTTTGTCATCGAATGAAATCTATCTATTTCTAAAAATTGGGTATTAGATACAGCTTGTGGTGCTCACATATGTATCCAAATACAGGAACCAAGTAGATTCAGGAAGATTGATCGAGGTGAGGTAGATCTACGAGTAGCCAACGAAGCCAGACTTGCTGTTGTAGCTATCGGTGAATACCACCTCACATTGCCAACTGGAATGATCTTGGTGTTAAAGGGTTGTTATTATGTGCCTTCTGTTACTATAAAAATTATTTTAGTATCCAGATTAGATACCAATGGATTCATATTCAAGTTTGGAAATGAATGTTGCTACTTTTATAAAGATAGAATTTGTTTTGGTAGGGAAAATTTATATAACGACCTTTATGTGTTAGACTAAACAAACCAAGTAATGGAAATCGATGACAAAATTAATTCACATGACTCATACCACACCCAACTTTGGCATCACTGGCTAGGACATGTCAATGAGAAATGTTTTAAAAAATTACATCAAGATGAGTATTTGGATTCTTTCGAACTAAAACCACTTGGTGTATGTCATGCATTTCTACAAGGAAAAATGATCAAAGCCCCTTTTAGTGGGAAAGGTGAAAGGGCTAAAGAGCTTCTAGAATCAGTTCCCACAGATGTATATGGACTATTTCCAGTTAAAGAAAGGGGTGGGTTCTTGTACTTAATAACTTTTACTGATTATTTTAGTAGATATGGATATATTTACTTAATGAGGTATAAGTCAGATTATTTTGATCGATTCAAAGAATACAAAAATGAAGTTGAGAACCAGCTTGGTAAGAAGATTAAGAAACTCCGCTCAGATAGAGAAGGAAAATATCTTAATAAAGACTTCATTGATTTCTTACGGGAGTTTGGGATTCTATCTCAACTCACTCCTCCTTACACACCTCAGTGGAATGGAATAAGTGAAAGGAGTAACCACACCCTGTTGGACATGGTGAGATCAATGATGAGTCATGCGAGTCTTCCATTATCCTTTTGGGGATATGCATTACAAGCCACAACACACATACTAAACCAAGTACCAACTAAATAGATAAATGGTATTCCATACAAATTATGGAGTGGACGGAAATCCATGTTATCAAAATTACATGTGTGGGGTAGAGAAACATTTGTTAAGGCCTCTTCAGGTAACAAGCTTGCACCCCGAGGCACAAAGTGTATCTTTATAGGATATCCCAAGGAAATAGGGGGATATTACCTATACAACCCCTCAGATAAAAAGGTAACAATGGCAAGACATGCCATATTCTTTGAGAGGGATCACATCTCCAAAAGAGATAGTGGGAGAAATATAGACTTAGATGAAGTCGAGTCTCAAGATACACATGATTTGGTATAAGAACACATTCCACAAAGCCCCTTGGAAGAACAATCTATTCTAGAGACACAAGAACTGCGTAGGAGCATGAGAGAGATGAGAGAACCAGAACGACATGGTTTTCTTTTCACCGAGGATGGTGACTCATTATTGGTTGAAAATGATGATCCTCTTACCTAAAAGGAAGCATTTGAAGGCACAGATGCAGCCAAGTGGCAAGAAGCCATGAATTCTGAAATGGATTCCATGTACCAAAACCAAGTCAGGATTTTGGTAGATCCTCCAGTTGATGTAAATCCTATTGGTAAAAAATGGGTATTCAAGAAGAAACTGGACATGGAGGGGAAAGTTAACACCTATAAGGCACGACTGGTTACAAAAGGTTTTAGACAGTGTCAAGGAATTGAATATGATGAAACCTTTTCAGTGGTTGCGATACAAAAATCCATCAGAATACTATTGGCCATTGCCGCTTACTATGACTGAAATTTGGAAAATGGATGTTAAAATAGAATTCTTTAACGGGAACCCCCAGGAAGATGTCTACATGACACAACCTGAAGGGGTTGTGACTCCAAAGGATTCCAACAAGGCATGCCAGTTACAGAAATCCATTTACGGATTAAAGCAAGCATCAATGTCATTGTTCATTCGTTTTGATGAAGCCATAATATAATTTGGCTTTATTAAGAATGAATGTGAGCCTTGTGTCTAAAAAATGTTTAGTGGAAGTGTAGCTATTTTTCTAATAGTATATGTTGATGACATATTACTAATTGGAAACGAAGTACCTATCTTACAGTCAGTTAAGGAATAGTTGGATAAATGATTCTCTATGAAAGACTTGGAAGAGGCAGCATATATTCTTGGGATGAAGATCCATTATGATAGATCTAAGAGAATGGTGGTCCTAATTCAAAGTACATACATTGACAAGATACTGAAGAGATTTAGTATGGAACAGTCCAAGAGGGGATTGTTGGCAGTGTCACATGGCATTCATCTTTCCAAGAAAATGTGTCCTCAGACACATGAGGAAAGAAAGAAAATGGAAAGGATCCCTTATGAATTTGCAATTGGGTCAGTCATGTATGATATGCTATGTACAAGGCTAGATGTTTCTTATGCATGAAGTACGGTAGGCAGATATCAAGCTGATCTAGGAGACCGCCATTGGATGGCAGTCAAGACTATCCTTAAGTATCTAAGGCGTATTAAGGATATGTTCCTAGTTTATAGAGGAGATGAGGAACTAGTCATCAGAGGACATGTAGATGATAGTTTCCAGACTGATAAAGATGACATGAAGTCACAGACTGGATACATCTTCAGTGTAAAGACCCAGAAATTTCAAGGAATTTTTTTCTTAATTCTTTGTAATTTTACGAGTCCACAATTTCTTACGGATCCTGATTCTGAGGCCCAGTGTGCCCGAAATCAATTTTTGAAGTTTTGTTCAGGTACGTTCAGTAAACGTACGTGCAGATTTTTCTATCTTTTGAAACGGTGCTCGGAATTGAAAACCAAGGACACCGATGAACTCGCAGCGCCGATATTCGCTTAAGGGGACCTTTACCACAGTTGCGTTTTGTTGTATGAGGTAGTTAAAATTTGGGGATTCTCTAAGACTTAAATAAATTGTTGTGTTACAATTTATTTTAAGTGTAAGTTAATTCCTCCAAAGGGTAGTTGGAGGTGGGGCCCACACCCCACCTAACTTCCCATGGGAGGATATGACTAAGGGTAGTGGGGCCCACACGAACCCCTAACCCTTCATCTCCCCTTAACTCCCTTAAACCCCCTTGTTTATTATGACCACTTCCCTATTAATGAGATCTCTCCACCTCCCTCCATTTATTATGCCAACACCCTTTAATTAATTAATTGATCTAAAATTAACTAATTAATTAAAGTGTTTGAAAATTTGAAGATTCATGTGGAGAATAAAATAATATCTTAAGCTATTATTTTTATTTGGAACACATTGTGTTGGGAGAGCTGGGAGAAAAATCTGGAGAAATAGAAGAATGTCATTCTCCCTCGACGAAGAACGCTCCACGATTCGAAGGATGAGAAGCAACTTCATCCTTTCTTCTTCCCCGACGTCAACAGAATCGATGTCGTCATCTCTGACACTTGTCTACCGCGGCTCGATGATGTGCTCTGCTCTTGAAACCGAGGTAGAGGGATATTGTATATTTTCATATATGTGAGTTATATCCTCGAACATGGGAGTTTATTTATTGGATGGTTATTTGAACCACTAACACGGTGGGTACGGGCTAACGAACAAGTCCAGACCCACCTCCAACTTGTTCATGATCTGCAGAATGTTTGGCGACAAATTAAAGGAAGGAAAACGTTGATTTGAGGCCATAACAGTGAAGAGCGGGACCTGAGAAGGCTGTAGGCGCAGACGAGAGCTAAAACGGACCACCAGAATGACTCCGATGGCCCACAGAAGGTTGCGCCGGCCTGCCACCTGGAGGCAGCGACACCCTAGGGCATCGCCGGCAGGAGTCCGCTGTGGCACTGACCGTGGCAGCGTGGAGTGGATCCCGCACCGCGCGGGATCTGGGAGACAGGGCGACGCCAGCCTGGTGCCTCCGTTTCGCGAAACTGGGGGGCCGCGCCCCCCCGCTCGGCCTGCCGCGGGCAAGGCCGCGCTAGCCGGACCGGGCCACACCCTACCAGGCCGGACCCAGACCCCCCCTCTTCGGACCGTTTTCGGTTAATCACCCATAACTTGAGCTACAAAACTCCGATCGATGCAATGTAAGTTGAGTAGGAATCCTCAGATATAGATGAGAGTTTTGGTATATTACAATCAAGGTTTTGGCGAAGTTTGGGTACAGTCGAGTTGGTTCAAACACGAAACCAACTGGGCCCTCAGAGTACAAACACTTATAACTTAAGGACCAGGAGTCTGATTGATGTGCCGTCAAATACATTGGATTACTTTTGATGAGAGGGTTCTTTTGGAATAATACACTTGAGGTTTGGATGTAGTTGGAGTACGGTCGGGTTGTTTTAGCTTAGAAACCAACCGGGCCCATGGAACGGAAAATCCAATAACTCTCAGACCGGACGTCTGTTTGACAAACCATCAGCAACGTTGGTAATCTCGTTGAGAAATGGTCCCTTTGAGTATACCCCATGGGAGTTCGGGGTACAGTTTAGATATGGTCGGGTTGGTTCGTACACGAAACCAACCGGGCCCCTGGGACAAAAAGTCTAATAACTCACAGACCGGGCGTCCGACTGACGCGCCGTCTGTTGCTTTGAGACCTCTATGACATGGCGGACCTTTGAGATAATTATTTGTGGGACTTCATGAAACTTGGAGTATTGACCAGTAGCTCGTGGATCAGATCCTCCCGGAGACAAGCATACAGAGTACAGAGACCTAGTAGCTGGCTGAGACCTGATTACTATTTGTCTGATTCGTTTCAGAGTGACTTCAAAAGCCCAGTGGGGAGCACTACGGTGTGAGGTGGCAGACCCATGGCGGAGGAGCGCTACTTTGTGAGGCGGAAGACCTGCGATACTTAACAGAAGGAGTACCTCTTTAGGCTATCAGGGGGAGTGCTATTGAGTGAGGCGATAGACCCATGGCGGGGAGCGCTACTGTGTGAGGCGGCAGACCTACGGTACTCGACAGGAGGAGTACCTCAGCAGTCTAAGGTTAGTGAGTAACACCTCAGAGTTGCAACAAGACTACTGTGCTTGACAGAGGAGGAGTTCTCCAGCAGCCATGGTTTCGACATCATGAATAAAATCCTGGTTTGAGCTGAGTCAACGAACTTTGTGTTTTCCTCATGATTGAGATGAGTTACTTGATAACTTAGGTATATGTATGAGAATATACCTAAGTAATGGTTATCTATTGAAATCTTACTTTGTGGTTTATCCTTGTTGGATTTTCTGAGACCTTGAGGGTCTCGGGGTCCCTACTGAGTATCGTTATACTCACCCCTGCACGGGCTATGCCTGCACCTCGTTGTGTTGGATGCAGACGATGAACAATGCTGACGGAGGCTGAGAGTGCCAGGACTAGACGATACCCAAAGGTGGACCACTCGACGTGACGGCACACAGAGTGGACCAATAGACGCGGAGTGCAGAGGAGAACATCTATACCTACCCTCCAGGTAGGAACCCGGAGGTCGATCGAGGAGCTGCTTTCACCTTTCAGATGTTAATCTTTTCAGTTGTACTTTCTTTCAGTTGTAGCTGTACCTTTTTGTTGGGATTGTATTTCCGCACCCTTTGTACTTTCAGCACACTTTTTATACAGCTTTTCTTAGTTATTTATTTCTCTTGTACTCTGGTTTTCTGTGTTTACATTTTATAAAGGCAATGCCTTCCCAGTTCTAGGGAATTACACCTTTGGTGCTAGTCACCGGCCCCTAGCCTATGGAAGGCGGGATTGGGGTAGTCACGATGCGGGACCTGGGGGATAGGTCATGACATTTAGTTTGAATGGAGGTGCAGTGAGTTGGAAGAGCTCAAAGCAAGGTGTGGTCATAGATTCTAAAGCAGAGTCCGAGTATATCGTAGATTCTGAGGCAGCTAAAGAAGCAGTATGGATGCGAAGCTTCATCCAAGAGATGGATGTTGTACCTAGCAGTAAAGATCCTATCACACTCTATTGTGATAATACTGCAGCGGTGGCACTTGTAAAAGATCCAAGGTCACATCAGTGGAGAAAGCACATACTTCATAAGTATCATCTCTTGAGGGATTTTTCTCAGAGAGGTGAAGTTGCACTGAGCAGTATTTCCAAGAAAGACAACATGGCGGAACCCTTGACTAAAGCCTTGACTCAGCAGAAACATGATCATCATGTGAGTTCTAGCGGACTAAAAGTCGTAGGCAGTTGGCTCTAGTCCAAGTGGGAGTTTTTTAGGGTTGGTGTCCTGAGAACCAACTATTTTGTACTTTGATTACATGAATGTTCACTTATTATATATTGTTCATTGTTCTTCATGACTATAATATAATAATGTACTGGAATATTTTTTTCATTTATAAGGTCATGGTAGATCCCCACTATGATGAGAACCTTGAAATGTTATAACAATATTCTTAAATAAAGTTCTGCAGTTGGATGACATACTATGATAAGAAACATAGTATACAGACCGTCATGTGTGAGTACTCATAAGAAGACGAGACTCTCTCTCATGGAGTTCGCACTTTGTAATCTCTAAGATGAGAGATTATTAGAACAGACCTGCCAGTATCAATTCCGCATGTCTTGGAGTCATCGAAAATTGCTATCTACGAGCATGTGTAATGGTCCTTAGACTGGATGATTATCATTAACTCATGTCATGACTCGCACACTTAGATTTTTTGATGAAAACTGTCATAAAGATAGTTGGCGGGAAGTAGGGTACGTTGGGTGCGTCACGAATGACATGTTGTTAATGGATAATTTGAGGAAGGATTTGTCCCTTCCATATTTATGGAAGTAGATATCTCGGGCCCTTTGATTGAAATAGAACTGTCGAACAAATTCCATGGCCATGGTGACATGAAGAGTTTATTTCTGGAAGTCAAATAATGATAGATCAAGAATATAGGTTTATGACACTGCCATGAAACCTTTTTGATGAGGTATTGAGATAATGGGATTAAATTACATATTAAGAATTCGTATGAGGTGATACGTCAATGTAGCATCAACTTCTTTCTCTTGGGTTTCTTGACCCGTTGCTAGACAATAATCTTGGACTTTAGGAAAGCCCGCCTAATGCCAATGAGAAAGAGGCCTAGAGGGTCACACACTAAGTGTATTCAAGTATCTCAAGTAGAATAAAGATTATTCCCGTATGTGGTTTAATAATTATTCAAGGAAGACTAAATTGTTTTAATTATTGGAGGAAGAATAAAATGAAAACAAGTACACGCCGTGTAGTTTTTATTTTGAAAACAAGTACACGCTGTGTATTATTAAATGTACACACCGTGTAGTTTTCAATGAAAAACAAGTACACGCTATGTATTTATGATTACATGCTGTGTAGTTTTTACAGTTGAGATTTTGAGGAAATATCGTTTTATTAAATGGTATTTATTATAATCTGTGTGGGAGCATGTCAAGGAATTAATGAATCGACATGGGGTTTTCAAAAGAGTTAATGAAATAAATAAAACGCATAACACATTTATTTATTTTCATTACTCTACAACCTCAAACCCGATTATAAATATCCTCACAACCACAACTATTTTTCTAAGAGAATCATTGTTCACAACAATTTTGGAGAATTCTCTCTAGACTGAAAGAACTCCGTCCTCTATGAACACTCTCAAGACCGAGAGAGATCCACCTCCACTGGATCAAGGCGATCTAAGGCGGAAAACACAAGCAAAGTATTCTCCATGCTAGCACCCAAAGATTCCTTTGGCAACGTCTAGAGATATGTGGTGCACGTGTGGATCACCGCTAGAGGAAGTATACACTTGGCTTCTGCGATGCAACGACGAATCACATCAGAACGTGATCAGAAATATCAACGAAGAAAGAATGCCATAAAAGGTATTTCTTTTCTATTAACTAAATTAATTATAATCAACTTGTGATGATCCACATTTATGGTTCTGAGACTATTCCTCTTCTTTTTCTATTTTTGTGATTCGATCCGTGGAGACTGGCATTTATCGTCGTATTGATCCCAGATTGATCATCGATAATGACAAAAATCCAAGTGGTTACATCCACCCACGAGCTTCCGTTGCACCCATAACCTTCAATTGGTATCCAAGGGTGGTTACAACATTGATTATAGTTATTTAATTTTCGTTGATAATTTACGTAGTTATATTTGATTCAATTCAAGATAACCCGTTATATAAAACTGAATGAACGAGATCTATTCTTCCTCATTTGTTTCTCGATTCACATCACAGAAACAACCTTTTAATTTTAATTTTGATTAAATTTAAAACAAGGATCTCATCCAAAGGATCCGCTCTTTCTATCCGTACAACACAAGAATACACGGCGTGTAGTGAAAAATACACACCGTGTACTTGGGTTCAACGAACCGGTACTGGTCCGCCAAACCATGCCGTGTGAATTGAGTGTACCTGAGTTTTATTACAAAGGGGAAGAATGCTTCAGATTAGATCCCTTGAATATATGAAATTTATATATATTTATTCTCTAGTATATTTTCAATAATAAAATTGGTTCACTAGAGAGATTAACAAATGTGCTTAACCCTAATTTAATAATACTTAAATCTAAATTTCACTGACATAATTTGTGATTATCCAAAAGGGGGAGATTTTTGGACTCACCTATTTTGATAATCCCAAATCATGTTTCATTTATATGATAGTTATGTTTCATTAGTTTGTATAATATGAAAATTATGTATTTTCAATCTCACTATTCTCTTGCTTAAGTTTACAGTGCAAAATTTCTCTAAGTAAAAGGTCACCAATTGAGTCTACTATTGAAAGGTTATTGCTAGAGGTTACTTCTAGAGGTTACCATTGGAAGGTTACCGCTATAGGTTACCACTAGAGGTTACCGCTAGAGGTTACTAATGGAAGGTTACTGATAGAGGTTACCACTAGAGGTTACCATTGATAAACCTTACCATTGAGTTATCAATAAGAGTAAACTGCTAAAGGTTACTGCTACAAGGTCACTGATGTGAAGCCTACCGATGAAGCCTACCGATCAAGCCTACTAATGAAGCCTACTGATGAAACCTATAGTTGTGAAAGATACCGTTGAGAAGGCTACTGCTACCAGTCTACCGATACCTACTCTTCTACTCCATACATTGTCAATTTTCTTAAGATTATTCTAATGGTCATATTTGGAAAATTTAATGCTTCTGACATTAATTAATGTAGATTGTAGAAATATCAAGAGACCGTGTCTGGATAAAGTATGAGGTACAAGGAGGACTGCACAAGGTTTTATCATTCCTATTATTGGAACTCAAATATAAAATAGAAGACCGAGCTTGAGAAGATATGTATGAGCGAGGAACATTACATGCTAGATCAGAAGAACAAGAAGAACACACCAACACTTACACTGTGAACCCAAGAGCTTCAAGAAGATCATTTGGGAGAAAAAATTCAATACTGCCTTCTATGATTCATAGAATCTCTTTCAAACCAAGAAGAAGAACACTTCAGTACCTAGAAGCTAGAACCTGGAGTTGCAACACTATATTTTGGAGATAACTTCCAGAGAAGGACTCGAACTGCAATTTCTTCACTCCAAGGATTCAAGAGATGAACTACAAACACATATATCCTTCTAAACTAAATCGTTATAACATTAGATCTAGTGTGTTCTTTATCTTACATTTATGAATAGTGTGTTTTTTTCTGTTACACACACATTGTCTCATGTGATTAAATTGGATGATACTGAAAATACTCGCACCAAACATTCCTTGTATTTTTTCCCATGTTTAACTGTGGAAGAGGTCATGTGTGGCCTGGTTGTGTGTTTTTCCCACAAAGAACTATGGTAGAGGTTGTGAGACCTGGACAGTTTGTAAAAACTGTTTTAAAGCCCGATACAGGCTATGTATCAAGTTTATTTTTAATATAAACTACTTGGTGGAAGGTGATCACCAAGTGGAGAGGATTAAGTCAAGGCTTGAGAACGAACCTCCTGTTTAATTCTGATGTGTACTTTATTTTGTAATACTATGTTTTTCTATTTTCCACTTCTTATAATTTCAAAAACAGAAAACTATTTTACATTAATTCTGATAGTTAGTTTTGGTTAGTGTGTATATGTGTTTAATTCAGTAAACCTATTTCAAAAGTTGGATAAGTGTTTTACACTGATTCAACTGAGGACTAATCAACCTTTGAGAAACTTTTTGACCAATTGAACATTTATTTCTCTAATGCCTTAATTAACTAGGTTGTTTCAAATTGGGGGATTTTTATCATAAAGTTTTTAACAGAAATTTTAAGTAGGAACTCAATTCACCCCCTCTTGAGTTTTCACCCTGACAAACAGTAACAATAATATAATTAATTATTAATTATTAATTATTAATATTATTATTACTTATATTTTATGATTTATATTATACACATATTATATTAAATAAATTTATATTATATATTTATGTATGTAATTATATACATTTGTATTATATTATGTATACACATATATCTACATATGAAATTAAATACATTCGTATAATTGGAAATATATCAGATAATTAAATGATATATATATATATATAATAAATCAAATAATAATTAATATGATATACTACAATATATATATAATAATTATATAATATATATAAATTTATGTATAATAAAATATTTTTAAAATATAATATATACAATATAAATATATAATATACATTTATATCTATATTTATATTTAATTTTTTCTATATTATATATATTTATATACATAATATAATATAAATGTATTTCTACATAAATATATAATAAAAATGTATTTAATATAATATATGTATAATATAAATCATAATATAAATGTATATTATTTATAAAACCATATTTAAATTTTATATATTTTAATAAATATATTTATAATTACATTTATATTATGTATACCAATATTTATATATGTATAAATTTTTGTTTATATGTATAAGTATTTATTTAAAGTATTTATATAATGTCCTTATATATATATATGTTTATAATATATTTAAATACATTTATATAACGTGTTTATGTAACACACACACACACATGCGCACACACACATTTATATTATAGAATTTAAATTTATATGAGATTTATTTAAAAAAATAAATAAATATTTAGAGGGGGTTAAAACCCCCTCTAGTTTCTTGAATTAGAGGGGGTTGAAAACTCCATCTAATGTCATAAATTAGAAGGGGTTCATAACCCCCTCCAATATATTAAATTAGAAGGGGTTAAAAAAACCCTATCATGACATAAATTAGAAGGGGTTCAAAACCCCCTCTAGTATAGGGGATTAACGATAGTTCATGAACCCCCTCTAATATAATAGATTTTAGGCGTTTCATGAACCCCCTCTAATTTCAGATATTAGAGGGGTTTGTGAACCCCCACTATTTTCATTTTAAAAAACAAATTCCAATATATATAGCACCTCTAAAATCAAACCGAACATATAACACCACTAATTATTAAATCAGTAGCAATTTTGATATAAATTCATCTAAAATCCAACCAAATATTAAAAAAAATGCTAAAAATTTTAGAGGGGTTTGTGAACCCCCTCTAAATTCAATTACTAGTGGGGGTTGTGCATAATCCCCTCTAAAAAACCACTGTTAATCTACTGTTTTTTATAGTGGAAGATAACCTAGACCTTCTCTGACATCGCCCGCACTATCTTTGGCCCAATAAGAGATACCTCACCGATATCAGTCCAACATAAGGCTGAACTACAAGGTCTTCCGTACAGGGCCTCAAAATGTGACATGCTAATAGTAGAGTGATAGTTGTTATTACAAGAAAACTCCACTAAGGGTAAGTGATCCTCCTGCTCCAACCAGAGTCTAAGATGTAATCCCTCAATACATCCTCCAATAACTAGACAGTGAACTCAGTTTTCCCATATGTTTGGAGGTGAAAGTCTATAATTATCCTCATACAGGTCCCAAATTCATCATGAAGGCCTCTCTACAACTATGACGTAAACCATGCATCATGGTTAGAGAAAATCATTGATGGAATCCCATAAAGGCGAATAATCTCCCACACATACAGCTACCCCAAACTCTCCATCGAACTTTTCTCCCTGATAGAAAGGAAGTGCACTGACTTCATAAGTTTGTCAACTATCAACTATATGGTATCATAACCTCTCTCTTTCCATGGAATCCCTATCACAAAGTCTATAGATATGCTGAACCATTCCCACTCTAGGATATCAAGAGGCTACAAACAACCTTCCAGAACATGGTGCTTAACCTTCACCTACGGACATGTGAGGCACCAAGATACAAACTCGTCCATGCTTCGCCTTATACCTACCCACCAAAACTATTGTTGAAGGTCTCAGTACATCTTGTATACACTAAGATGTATAGACAAAGGAGAAGTGTGAAACTACCTCATCACCTCCTCTCTTTTTGTGACTGGGACCACCGTACTTCCTTGGAAAATGATGACGTGATTCCCTCCTTCAAAAAATACATCTAGTGAATCTCCTAAGAATATTTGGTCATGTAGAAACCTCATAATCGATGTATCCCAACTGATCCGCACTAACACACTGAAGAAACAGATGGGTGAACACCATCAACTAAAGAAAATCTTCACCCACTACCCCAAATAGGTTCAACTACATGGAATATAACTACTCAGACACCTCCTCTACTAGGTGATAACATGACTTCCTTCTAAGGGAATCTTCTACCGTGTTTCCCTTCCTAGGAGTATAGACTATATCAAATTCATTACTGTACTTGAACTCCAAACAGTGCCTATGTCCCAAGTTTAGGTTTCTCTACATGAATACATACTTGAGACTCTAATGGTATTAGTAAACAAAAAATCACTCTCCCAAAATATAGTGCCTTCACATCCTCATAGAAAAGACTACCACTGCTAACCCTAGGTTGTGAGTCATGTAGTTCTTCTCATGGGGTCTCAACATCCTCAACCCATATGTGATCACTATCTATATCTACATCAACACACATCCAAGCCCAACTATAGAGGCATTACAATACACTACATACTTGATGACCACCTTCAGTAGTCTCAAAATAGGATCACTTGTTAGCCTTAACCTCAACTCCTTAAAGGCTCTCTGACACTGCTCAATCTAGGTAAATGAATTAACTTTCCACTTCAGGGTAGTCAAAGGAGATACAATCCTAGATAAGTCTTCCAAAAAACTCTAATAGTACCCTATTAATCTAAGAAAACTCTATAAATCTAAAAAACTCTTGGGTGGATCCCAAGAGATCACTACATTAATATTTTCCAAGTACATAGATAATCTATTCCCAAAGATGGAATGCCCTAGAAAGTGAACCCCATGGATCTATAACTGGAACTTCAAGATCTTACTATAAAGATGGTTCTCTCAAAGTGAGTCTAAGACCATCCTCAAGTGCTTTTTGTGATCCTAATCTAATTTAGAGTATATGAGTATTCCAGAAATGAAGACAACAACGAATCAGTCTAAGTATGGTTGGAAGACCTGGTTCATCAAATACATAAAAATAGTAGGGGAATTCAGCACACAAAAAGTCATCACTAAGAACTCATAGTGTTTGTAATTACATCAGAAGTCCATCTTCAAAATATCAGCATCATGAACTCTCAACTGGTGGTAGATGGACCTGAGATCAATTTGTGAGAACCATCTTGCACCTCACAACTGATCAAATATTTTTTAATACTTGGAAAGGGGCACTTATTATTTATCATGGCCTGGTTTAAGTGATAATAATCAACACAAATATTCAAGATCCCATATGGTTTTTTCACGAATGAAAACTGAGATGCCTAGGGGGACACATTGGGTATGATAAAACCCTTTTCTTGAAGGTCCTCCAACTACACCCTCAGACCCCAAAGAATGTTAGTATCTATATGATATTCCTCATACTATGTTCTTAGGGTTCAAATTGATGAAAAAATCCATCTACCACCTCATAGGTAGTTCTAGAACATCCTCAGGGAATATGTCCATATAATCCTCCATTACTGAAGGAATCCGGATGCCTGTAGATCCTACTACACCAAGGGCCAAACTTTCCAATTGATGGGTGATGGGTTGCAGCTTCTTAATCACAAGATCTACTCACTCCACCACACAATCTCTCTCACCCACAAATAATAATATTGTCCCATTATTTTGAAGGTATCTTAATCATCTACGGTGATAGCCGATCTTGGCTTAGACCATGGAGAATGATTCTATATCCAAGATGATTTCATAAGGTATCATCGTAATGATTAAAAGGTCCCATGAGAAACTCTATCCAACAAGAGATAGATCACACTATCAATAGATAAATGATATCAAATAAAATTCATCATAGGAACCTCAGGGAAAAGATGATGGGACAAAGTTTCGACTGGGAGATCTGGCTCTCACACCAGGAGTAAAGAGATGAAGAAATGACTCAAACCTATGCATACTAGTATTAAATCAAGAGTAGAATAAACAAAAATCGTACATCTAATCATCTCGTGATCTTCTGAGTCATAAGCCTCCATAACCTACAAGTTCCCATGACCCTAACTACCAGATCCTTGAGCCTGACATAGATCGCCTGGTGGTGGTGGTGGAAGGATCTCATAACATCATCCACCACCCATAGATCCTCCTCCTAGAGCCCCACACTCTACTCTACTAGCTATGCCTCCCTAGGGTCTACCCTTCCCTCTCCTGGTATATCCATGATCATGATGCTGCCTATACCATGGTGGCCCATACACTATCTACCTACCCTATACATTTTGGGTCTGAAAATAACATGCCATGTGACATTACTCATCACATATATAACATCTCCCCTCTCTGGGATTCCTTGGTCCTCTGTGCAGTCCCTGTATTATACAAACACATGTTTGAGTTTGGTTATGATAAGATATCTTACACCGAGATCCTATTGACTGGCGCTTTCTAGCTATTGTAGACAACTCAGCCTTATAACACCCACTTCCATCTCTAGCTGCATGGCGTCCCTCTGACAGGAAGCTCTCCATCTCCAACACCTCCTATAACACTCCAACATACATGGGAATGTATAGAGATACCACACTAAAACATATATCTCCGCAGAGACCCTTCTCAAACTTCCATTCCCGAAAGTATCTATCTGGAATCATGTCGAGGGAGTATCATGTAAGGTTAGTTAACCTCACAACATACTCTATAACTATCATCCCTACCAGATGTATCTCAACAATATCCTAGATATGGAATAAGAAAAAGCATTAGGGGTAATACTCCTCATGAAATAGCTGATGGAAGTCATACCATGAGAGTGAAAACTCATGATGCACCTATGCGAATAAGCTCCACCAGTGCCCAACTAATCCATGGAAAAGGATGGATTCCAGCACAACCATTCGATTAGTCAAGGTACACACAAGTTTGAAAACTCAGATCAATGACTCATGATAATCCTCTTCTACATAGGGATCTAGATCACCGTGGAACCTCATCATCATTTGGTGCTGGATATCATGAAGTGTGCTAATCCTATTTATACCCTCAACCTGCATTGCTGGTATAATATACTGCTTGATTTGAGGGGGTGCTACTACCCACCCTCCTGGAAGAAAGATCTCATGTTATTTACCTTTAATTGAGGCCTCATCACTCATTGGATCATCATCATGATCTTTAATTGGTAACCTATCTTGTTTTATTCATTAAAGCATCCTAAAAATTTAATCAAGACATACCATGGTCAGATGTGAATATATATATATATATAGGGATTTAACTCAAGATGGACTGTCAAAAGACTCAATCCTATATGATGCATGTACCAAAGTTCCATACAACCAATATTTCAGTATTACGAGTCTAAAAACATGTAGTTAGAGTCATGATGTATGGATATGTTGTCCACCAAACCAATACTAGGTTCCATGACATGAAGTTTACACTTGAGACACTTTGACACCATTGCCCTAAGTCCCAACCAAATCCTCATAAGGGGATAATTCTAAACATCACCATAAGGAATCAACCATCTCTGATATCAATATATCACCACTTAAACCATCAAGGCTCACCTGGATTGTGGAAGGATGAGCCACAACCACCCCAATCCCACCTCTATAGGCCAGGGGATGGTGACAAGAACTGAAAGGTATAACTAATATGGGAAGCCTTTATGTAATGTACCTATATGTATGTACCCAACCATATCTATGTATAAGTGAATAGGAATAAATATAAAATATAGTAACATCTAGAGTATCCACTATACATATAACAACCTCTATGGAATACAAGAGTGAGATAGTGTAATCTGAAAAGTAAAGGGAAAAAATACACACCCAACCAGAAAGATATCCTAACCTGAAAATAACTAAAAAAGTAAATATTGAGAGAGCCTAGATCTAGATATCTAAGCCCCGACCACCATACACGGTAAAATACACCTGGTTATCCTCTATTATCCTCTATAATCACCATCAACCTATCCATAATTTTTATAAGACACATCATGTGGGAGAAAAACCTATGTAGGGGTGAGTATATGCATACCTAGTAGGATATACTAAAGTTGAAGGGGGAGTAATAGGAGACAAGATAGAAGTATAAAACTTAATTCATAACAAGAGTGAAATGAAATACAATAAATATAGAGATATATATGCTCATAAAATAAACCTAAAGGAGAGAGAAAGGGGATCTTCATCTCACAGAGCATCCTAGGAAAATAGTATTCCAACAGTTCTAAAGGTGTCCATCAATGATTCCCAACATCTCACATATCTTTATGAAGAAGTAACCATGTGGAGACACACCTCACCATTGTGACACACAGTCGAGGGGACACAATATCATGACATATGAACCATACCTCATTACAACAGGAGGGTTCCACTCAATAGATAAAGGATCCATTATCTTTTTTAATAAGAGGGTTCAAATCTGTGGATACAAGACCCATACCCTAACTCGACAGGGGGGTTCCACGTAGTTGGGAGATAGAGGACCCATACCTTAGTCTATTGGGGGGGGGGGGTTCCACTCTATGGATAGAGGTCCCATGCTATGTCCCAATAGGAGGTTTCCACTCCATGGATAGAGGAACCATGCCTTTTCCTAGTAGGATGGTTCCACTCTGATGATGGATAGAGGACCCATGCCCTAACCCATTGGGGGGGGGTGTTCCACCCTAAGGATAGAGGACCCATACTATATCCCAGAAGGAGTGTTTTAATCTATAGATAGATAGATGACCCATGACTTATCCTAGTAGGAGGTTTCCACTCTGATGATGGATAGAGGAACCATACCATAGTCCATCAGGGGGGTTCCACTATAAGTATAGAGGACCCATGATCTATCATATTGGGAGAAACCACCCTGATGATATTGTCCAATCACTGCCGTTGTCGAGCATCTCTTAAAGAAGCATCACAATAAGAACATATCAAATCATATATCGAAATTTACTACGAAGGCCACCATCACATTATATGTGAAAAAATAATTAGGTTATTCTAATCCTGGGATAAAATACATGCCCAAAAAAGTATATTAAAGAGGAATAATATTCATAAAAGAGTATATGGTGTGTAAGGGACCCACACGGTGTGTGGTCCCACTCTGCTGCCTAGACATTTCCTTTCCAGCACATGAACCTCTAGACATTTGTTACTATATTGTGTGTAAGGTTACTTCACGACATGTCTTGACCACCCAAGGATAATATGTGTTCTCTTATTCATGTTTGTCAAGATGTGCATGTGTAAATTGTCCATGCTCAAGCACTTTGGCCATGCGAAAGTACACGATGTGTCTCCTTCCCATGTCCATGTTCGTGTACTCCTAGAGTACATGTCAGACCACCAGAATTGGGTCACATGGTGTGTTGGGGTACCACATAGCCTGTGATATTTCCCTGACATGAAAACCCTAGCCACCGTAGACAGGGGACCACACAACATGTGTTCATCAGACTACATGCTGTGTAGTAGAGTTTTTCAAAAAAATTCATATTTGTTATTTGGATTCAAAATAAATTTACTCCAAAAATCATGTCATTTTACCGCTCATAAATAATGGTAGTCACCTATGGACAATGATTCTGGCCCTTCAGTTCCTGGAAAATCGGTATCCGTTGATCAACGATGGCCTGTCACACACCCCCCCACGCGCCTCCCATCACTACCGATCGGTCCTGGATTATAGATCCATATGAATCATCACCCATATACTGAAAATCATCTTTATCCATCCCAAAATCATCAATCCATTTATCACATGTGAATCTAACATGAATCAAGGTGTTTAATCGTACTCGAACCCACTCGGTAAAGTCGAACTGTGGCCCCATAGGCCAACGAAGAAGAACACAAATATTTATGGGAGAAAAGAAAAAAAACAAAGGTGTAATAATAATTTCCCAAGTTTTATTGGATAACTAATATAGATTGGGGATATACAGGGTGATAAACATGGAATAATGAGGATAAATTAAATAAAAAATTGAAATCCGACGCACATGCTCATGTGAAGGCTTTATTTAGATGCAGATCAAGAATAAGGATTTGATCATGATCAATATTTTAATCATAAGTTTTGAATCCAAAAATGATGATTCATACCTATATTAATATTTATATTTCATGAATAACACAATTTCTAATGAAGGAGGTGACCTGTTGTGTTTTTTGTACCTCGATTCACCTGGATTTGGAAGCTCGTCATCATCTGATCTTGATTCGACAATGAAGAATAGTGTAATCCTCCTCTAAATACTCCCAATTTTATGTAGATAACCCTGAAGGTTTTTTATAATATCATATTTATAGAAGAAATTTATTTTAGGTCATTTAATGAATTAATTAAATGAAAGAACTAATTAATTCACAAAATGTACCCACCAAGGGCCATTTTGTCTAAATGGATGGCACCAAATAACTTTAAGACATGATTAGGGTAAATACCATTCTCTGAATTCAAATGTGGTCACAAATTTCCATTTTGAGACCCCATTTAGGATATATAACATTATTTCTAAAAAACTTTGCATGCGTGATATAAAATATTTTTAATATTTTTATAAAATTAATTCTGGGAACACCGAACATCAGAATCGCATGCCATCTCAGCACCTGGATCCAAAAATATTCCTTGATATATTTTAAATTCTTATAAGGAAGAAATAGGGTCTCTACACATTTTATCTATAGTGTTAGTAATCTGGAAAATATCTTCATTACATGATAGGTCAGGTTTGAGATATATTTTATGAGTGGTGAGTACATATTCAGGGTCTAGTATATACTTCCATAACATTAAGACATGAAATAATACATGCTATTTAGATAGGTTGGGTGGAAATATAAACAATAATATACAAATCAAATTCTCTTTAAAATTTCAAAAGGCCCAATGCACCTTATAATTTTCTTATCTTTCTTATAAAACCTTATAAATTTATTATATAGTGATACTTTGAAAAAGACATGATCTTCTACATAGAATTCTAAGTCCTTACTCTGGTTATAAACATAGATTTTATATTAGATATGATCTGTCTTGATATGATTCAAAATATCTCGAAACCTCTTAGTTGTTTCCTTAATGAGTTCTGGACCAACAAGACTCCTTTCCCCAACTTCATCCCAAAAGGTTAAAGTATGATGTATTTTTACATACAAGGCCTCATACAGTGCCATTTGAATACTAAAATGGATACTATTATTGTACACAAATTCCACCATAGGTATGTATTGGTTCTATATTCCTTGGAAATCAAGTTAGTACGACCCCATTATGTCCTCTTTGTTTTTGATTGTCCTTTTATATTTCCTATCAGTTTGTTGATGATCGGAGATACTCAAATGTATATCTATATCCAATGACTTTTGAAGACTCCTCTAAAATTTGATGTTAATTGATGTTCATAGAAAAACATAATTGATAAAGGTGCACCATGAAGTCTAAAAAATTAATTGATATATATCTGTGAAAGATGTTCAAGGTGTAAATCCTCACTTATTATTAGGAAATATGTATAATTGGTAAGGAAATACACATTTAATCATATAAAATAATTCTTCTTGAATTAATTAGTAAGTCAAGAAACAAATTCCATTGTTATATTGTCCTACTTACACATTAGTATAGGAAGATGTTTCATTCCACCCTTTGGAAATTTCCTCTTAGCCTTTAATTACTAGAATATCATGCATCTTAACATATAATTTGTAATTTCTTACTTCATGTTTTACAACTGAAAGTGTTATTTTAGATCCCCATACATCTTGGTACTACTAGGATGTATAAAGAAGTTTGAGATATGATATTTATCTAGTAATTCCATTTTTAGCTCTTGTATTTATGGTACGTATAGTCTCTTTATAAACTTAAACACACCATCTTTATAGTTGAAATCTATAAATTTCCCCTCTTCCATGGTTTTAATCTTCTTTTGTAAACCCTTTTCATATCATTGATACCTCTTTATCTTCTATAGTAAATATGGTTGATAAATTACTTGAAAAAGGAATTATTCTTCCCTTTCCTTAATGATTTACATATCCAAAATTACTAAATCCAAGAATATTGGATCCTTGTCCATCCTCATTATGGATATAACTCCATGATCCTTCCTACTCAATGCATCCACCAACTTTTTTCCTTTCTGGGGTGGTAGTGTATCGGGAAATCATAGTCCTTGAGTAGTTCCATCCATCTCTTTTGTCACATGTTGAATTCACTCTAGGTGAATATGTACTTAAAACTATTGTGATTTTTATATATTTAAATAAAATATTACAACTTATAAATCATTATCATGAGTTCGATAGTTTTTTTTCATGGGTCTTGAATTGCCTTGATGCATAAGTAACAACTCTTTAATTTTGCATAAGGACACACACTAGTCCTTTCTTGATACATCACTATATATAAAAAAATACTTCCTTTCTAGGTTATCAGGCCAATATAAGTACATTGATTAATCTATTCATTAGTTCCTCAATATTTTATTCACATTCCTTATACCATGTAAATTTGATCCCTTTACGTGTCAACTTGGATATTAGACTAGAAAATTGGGAAAAATTCTAATCAAATCACTGATAGTAACCAACAAAACTAATGAAACTACTAATATTATTTATAATAATTGGTGTGGGATGTTATTTAATAACCTTTTTCTTTGTGGGTTCAAATGATATTCTATACTTAGAGACAATATAGACAATAAAATAAACTTGTTGAATCTAAAATTCACACTTATTGAATTTCCCATATAGCTTCTTATCATTTAGATTCTTAAAAAAAATCCATAATGGTCTTCATGATCTTCATAAAACTTACATTATATCAAGATATCATCAATAAAAGTCATGAAAAATTTATCGATATAATCCTTAAATACTCTATTCATTAGATCCTTGAACACCGAGGGTGGATTTTTTAACCTAAAAGGCATTATTGTGAACTCATTGTTCTCATACCTTGTATTAAAATTTGTCTTTTTTATATCATACTTCTTGAATTTTAATTGATGATATCCATAACAAAGATCAATATTTGAGAAGTATTTGAGACACTTGAATTTGAACAAATTGACCATAAATGTAAGGTAAAGTATACTTGTTCTTAATAGTAATGGAATTTATTTCTCTATATTCAATGCATAAACTCATAGAACCACCCTTATTTTTCACCAATAAGACAAGTTCTCCCTAATATTAAACACTAAGGCATATAAATCACTCATCACACAACACTTGTAGTTGTTTTTTTTATTCCAAAAATTCTACCAGATCTATTCTATAGGGAGTCTTAGATATGTGTTTTTCATTAGTAATAAGGTCAACAGATAATTAAAATTCATGGTTAGGTGTATATTAAGATATTTCCTTTGGAAATATATCAATATAACCCCTCATAATAGATACATACTCTATTATAAGGATATCCTTCTCATTCATTGATTCATCCTTGCCAATAATTTCATTAATATGAGCCATTGGGGATGGTTCTGAATAATAATCAGACATTATAGTTTCTCCTATAAAAACAAGTGATTCGATTACAGCCTTAGAGATTATAATCTCCTTCTCATGGTAATAAAATATTACATTATACTTTGTGAGCCACTATATCCCAAGGATTATTTCAAATTCAGTTATTAGTATTACCACAAAGTTTTTAATTAAATAACCTCCATGAATTTTAATAGAGACAACCCAATATTCTTTTGTCACTATAATATTTACACTAGGATTATTGACTAAAAACTCTTTATTTAATGTATAAAGATATGATTCAATGTTTTTAGAAAACATTAAAGATAGTGTGTAGATCTAGAATAAAACAATTTAATAGCTAACTTTGAGTTTATGATCAAATTACCTTTTATAACATCATTTGGGACCTAAACTTATACTTTTTTATTGCAAAATACTAACCTTTCTCTATTAGCCTCTTCTAGGGTAGATTACCTTGAATATTGGGGCATTGATTTGAATAGTTTACCATATCCTTACAATTTAAGCTTAGGACATTAAAGGATTCACTTTTTTTATTTACATTCATGATCTTAATGAACTTTATCTCCACACTTATAGAAAACTCCCATCACCTTCAAGAAATACTTAGGTGACCATAATTATTTCATGTTTGGAATTTTTACCTTTATTTTACTTCACTAAATTTCTCTCTATATAGTGCTCAAATATATTCTTATTATCTTATTACCCTTTGAAAATAAAATAATTGGATAATTATTTCTCATTCTTGATAGAACTTGTCACTATCTCCTTATATTAGGAAAGTATTTGAGTTACTAATTCCCTTTAAAATATTTTCTTCAACCCCTAAAATAAGAAACCAATATTTCTTTCTAGATTACAAACATAGTCTATAACATATCCTTCCAACCATATTAAGTTAGACTCAAGATCAACCACAACTTCTTACTATTTTTATCTTAAATTTAGGAAATTCTTTTCCATGTTAGATATTTTTTCATGATGAAATTTATTTTCAAATAATATCACCTTAAATGAATTCCATTCCATATTTTTTATCTCCCCTTCCTTATTAGTGTTTTGAACCAATGACCTCTATTGGTTAACATCTTCCTTTAAATGATATACTTCCATGATAACCTTATCCTTCTCAATACATCCCAAGGAAAATAATAACTTCTTTAGGGTCTTGATCCATTTTTTAGATATTAATTGATTCATGTTTCTATTGAAGGACAGAGGGTTATTTCTCATCAAGTGGACCAACATTATTACACCATGATTTGGAGTAACAGTTTGTTCCATATAGGAAATATTATTGGTTATAACCCAAGTAAACTACAATAATATGGTTATAATAAGATTTTCTCAAGAACTATCCTCATTTACTTTCTATAGAGTGAAATCTATACATTGATTACAAGCGTTGACCCAATTTTTGTTCCTTACATTAAGCACCCTTTCTTGATAATAACATATATTTAATTTATCTATGAATATCATTGAGAATTATAAATCATAGTATATAATTCCTATGAATTTATTGTAAATTCATGTGATGTAATATATAAATGTTTCTAGAATATCCTAAGGGTTTGTCATATATTTATGTTCTCTAACAATGTTCTTAGAAATTCATCTCTTAAGGTTTTACTAAACTTTCTTTGATACCAACTATAACACCTTGACTTTAGTAACCCAAATCCAATAGTTATTTTATTATAATGGTAAAAAATACATAGATCATAATAAAAATGACCAAATATGTTATTAGTCTTAATAAACTAAATACATAAATGAACATTACATTACATTAAAAACATAAGATACGTCAACTGAATACATGAAAATTTATTATTTCTCCTTGACAATCTATAAGTCATGTATAGTAATCATCATGGTTTCCTAGGGAAATGGGAAAATATATAAAGGGTTGATATTAAAATCTCAATAAGGTTTAGTATACAATAGAATCTATTATACATAATAATGGAATCAATAATATGATAGGAATAAATAAATTACATAAAAAATGGAGATTCCAACACAATATATTCATGAGTTTCATAATAATAAATAAATTCATGGATAATAATAATTGATATCATAGTGATGGAATGAATAATATTGGTCATAATAAACATACCATTAAGGCCTCATACTAGGAAATCATACATAAATAGGTAAGGATTACGCCAAATACCCAACTAGTTTGTCCCGTGAGACTTACTAATGAATCAAGTGGATATATAATTTCAGGCCCCAATCATCACATAATAAGTCTAATGCACCCATAATTTTAAGATAATACATATCATAATGTTCTATAAGGAACCACATACATAGTTATGGACAAGTAATCAATAGTTTTCTATATTGAAATAATAGATATATGAAATATCAATATCTTCCCATTCTATGAAGAAACATTGAAATCTAGGTGAATATACCACATTCAACATAGGAAATATATGATATTAACAATATAATTAAAATTAACCTTATCAAAGGAATGATAAAAATGTATTAGTGAGGTTTAATTTCATAGTGTAGGGATATAAATATGAAATAATCATTTATTTCAATAGTTTTCCATGGTAAAAGACTAAAGCAATGATAGAAAAATCACCACCAAACCCTTACTTTTGGATCTAGAACAACACTTAATTTATATAGATAAATTAAAAATTTATTTTAACACTATAGAAATATATTTAAATCCTCCATTATGGTTTTTAAATATCTTGTAAATCATTAAAATTATATTCCCTAGGAGTATCAAAGTAGTTGTGCAGTTAGGCTCATTTGTTGTACATCGAATGAAGATCGAGTTAATATCCAGCCAACATTTTTTAGGGATATTACCCCAAGGTGAATATATTCTAGATCCTATATCCAATTGTGGTATAAATACATATATGTCTTTTTTATGAAACCATACACTCTTTAATTTACCAAATTATAGGATATTTTCCTATATTTAGATTTATCCCTTTGGTTTCCAATAATGTTTGGGAAATATAAATACTTATGAAGTTAGTATAATGAGAGGTAATGGTTATTTCTCATTAATAACATGATAAATAACTTATAAAATATTCATAATAATAATATTTATCATTGAAATTAAAATTAATTGGAGAGGATCACACAAATAAAGGATAAAAAGGGTTTATGGATCCTTACATCGATATAATAATGACTTAAGAAAATGATATAATGAGACATAATAAGTATTCTATCATGAATAATACATAAAATGTATGATAATACAATGTAATTATAATCATGTAAGTGTATGTAAAATAATTTTAAATGATATTATTACAAAATGATTTTAATTAAAAGGGGAATAGGAGGGTTAGAAAAACTAACCTTGAATGGTAGCTTCTTAAATCTTGAGAAGAGAACATTAGAACATTAGAAATTACTTGTAAAGAATCTAGAGAGATAAAATTATAGGAAAACCATGATCATTAATTTAGGAGTGAAAAGGAATGGGTGGATGAGTGGGTATTTATAATAAATGATGTGTATTTGTTTATTAATTTCAAAAAATAAGCCTTGGACTCTAGGATAATAAAAAAACAAAACCATTGGCCTTCCCAAGGTTTTTACCATGTTATTTGACATGTACGGTCTGGTTTTTGGATTTTAAATGTTTAATAATTTAAATCATTTAAATATATTATTTTGGATTTGAAAAATATTATTATTCATAAATAATTGTTTTTAAAATATTAAAATATACTTTAGGTCTTGGAAGATTCTTTGTAGGTTTGGAAAATTAATTTTATTACTTTAAAATAAATTATTTTATTAAATAAATCCATTTTTGTTGATAAATAATTTATGTTACTTATTACATCATTTTAAGATATCATGATGTCATAATACTTACTGTATATTCATAACATGTTTTACTTTTTACCCAATTTTTTTCATTCACATAAAATTATGGAAAATTTATAGTTGGATAAATTTGATGTGTTGATTCCAATTTTAAATTCCTTTTTATGAAAATAATTCTTTATCTATGTGAAATTTAATTATTAAATAAAAACAATTGTGCATTTCAAAATCATGCATTTGGCACTTGAAATTTGAAAACTCTTCTTATTTTTATTCTGAGATGCACATGTGTAATTATATCATTACTCATCGATATATATATATTATTAATTAAAAAAAATTATTATAAAATTATTTTATGGAACCAATTTTATCATTTATTATAAATGTAATTTTATAATAATCTATTGTATTATAACGTGTTGTACTATTTTGATGAAATAATATAATTTGTATTATGCCATTTTTTTTGTGATGAAATGTTTATTTACTATAGCATAATCTCAGGTATTACACCTAGAGTGAGCTATATAGGATCATTTATGGTTAGGGAGACCTAGTGTAAGGTGGTGATGGGGTATGGGTAATGAATAATTTCACTTGTTAAGGGTTTATGTGGATGATTATGGTTAATTTAGGTGATCTAAAGGGGTTAGTAAGTGAAAGGTCATAGGCCTATCCTTATAGTGCTCTATGTTGGAAATGTGTGGTTGGGCTAGCATTGATTGATTATATTAATTCCTTAAATTGTTCCCACTACTTACTATGTGATATGTTGAGACTGATGATTGTGACCATGTCCTGAGTGAGGGGATGATGGGCTGTTACATTATTGTATTTATCATAGATGTTGGGGCTAACCTTAAGTGAGAGGGTTAAGATCTGAGATGCTGATAATGTGTGAATAACCTTGTATTAGAGGGTATGGTCAAATATTTATGAGATGATAATGTGTGACTAACCATGAGTGAGAGGTGTAAGGGTTGGTGTCCTCAGAACCAACTGTTTTGTACTTTGATTACATGAATGTTCACTTATTATATATTTTTCATTGTTCTGCATAACTATAATATAATAATGTCCTAGAATATTTGTTGCATCGATAAGGTCATGGAAGATCCCCGCTATGATGAGAACCTTGAAATTCTATAACAATATTCTTAAATAAAGTTCTACGGTTGGATGACATACTATGATAGGACACATAGTATACAGACCATCATGTGCGAGTACTCGTAAGAAGACGAGACTCTCTCTCATGGAGTTCGCACTTGGTAATCTCCAAGATGGGAGATTATGAGAACAGACCCGGCAATAGCAATTATGCATTTCTTGGTGTCATCGGACATTGCTATCTATGAGCGTGTGTAATGGTCCTTAGACTGGAAGATTATCATTAACTCATGTCATGACTCGCACACTTAGATTTACTGACGAAAACCGTCACACAGATAGTTGGCGGGAATTAGGGTACGTTGGGTGCGTCACGAGTGACATGTTGTTCATGGATAAGTGGAGGAAGGATTTGTCCCTTCCATTTATGGACGTTGATATCTCGGCCCTTTGATTGAAATAGAACTGTCGCATTAAATTCCATGTCCATGGTGTGAACGATGAGTTTATTTCAGGTAGTCAAAGAACGAAGGATCAAGCATATAGGTTTATAACACTGCCATGAAACCTGCTTGATGAGATATTGAGACAAAGGGATTAAATTACACAGTAAGAGTTTGTATGAGGTGATACGTCAATGCATCTCCAACTTCTTTCTCTTGGGTACCTTGACCCGTTGCTAGACAGTAATCTTAGACTTTAGGCAAGCTCGCCTAATGCCAACAAGAAAGAGGCCTAGAGGGTCACACACTAAGTGTATTCAAGTATCTCAAGTAGAATAAAGATTATTCCCGTACGCGGTTTAATAATTATTCAAGGAAGCCTAAATTGTTTTAATGATGGAGGAAGAAGGAAATGAAAAACAAGATATACATGCCATGTATTAAAGATTACACACCGTGCAGTTTTTCATGGAAAACAATTACACACCATGTAGTTTTGTTTATTGAAAGGAAATGAATAAATGAAAACAAGATATACATGCCATGTACATTGAATGTACACGCCATGTAGTTTTCAATGAAAAACAAGTACATGCCGTGTAGTTTTTTCAGTCGAGATTTTGAGGATATAATATTATTTTAAATGATATTTATTATAATCAGCGTGGGCGCATGTCAAGGAATTAATTATTCTACATGGGGTTTTAAATAAGAATCAATGAAATAAATAAAACGCGTAACACATTTATTTATTGTCATAATTCTACAACCTCAAACCTGATTATAAATATCCTCACAACCCCAACTCTTTTCCTACCCCCGTGTAAGGCACGACAATTCTGGAGAATTCTTTCAAGGTCGAAAGAACCTCTTCCTGCAAGAACGCTCTCCAGACCGAGAGAGATCCTCTTCCATCAGATCAAGTTGATCTAAGGCAGACAACACAAGAAAAGGATTCTCCACTCTAGCACCCATAGAATCCTTTGGCGACGTCCAGAGATATGAGGTATACGTGTGGATCACCGCTAGAGGGAGTCTACACTTGGCTTCTGCGACACAACGACGGATCACATCGAAAACACGATCAAGAAAATCAACGAAGAAAGAACACCCAAAAGGTATTTCTTTATAATTAATTAAATTAATTATAATCAACTTGTAACGATCCTTATTTGTGGTTCTGGGACAAACCTTCTTCTTTGTATTTTTCTGTGATTCGATCCGTGGAGACTGGCGTTTATCATCGTATTGATCCCGGATTGATCATTGCTAATGAAAAAAATCCAAGTGGGCACATCCACCCATGCGCTTCCACTGTGATTGAAACCTTCAAATGGTATCAAAGTAAGGTTACAGTGTTGATTATAGTTATTTAATTTTCGTTGATAATTTACGCATTTATATTTGATTCAATTCGAAATAAATCGTTCTATAAATCTGAATAATTGAGATCTGTTCTTCCACTTTCATTTATTGATTCATATCACAGAAACATCCTTTTAATTTTAATTTTGATTAAAATAAAAATGAGGAACTCATCCGGAGGAGCCGCTCTTTCTGTCTGTACAACACGGGATTACACGACGTGTACTTAAAACTACACGCCGTGTACTTAGGTTCAACGAACCGACACTGGTCCACCAAACCACGTCGTGTGAATTGATTATGACTAAGTTTTAATCACGCCGTTTTGACCAGAATTGAATGGCGTGTGGAAACCGGAATACACAGCATGTATGTTGGAGAAACACGCCTTGTAGTCCGTTCCGACCCAGGTAAAACCGTGTACAAAGATAAGCCGTGTACCACGTACACGGGATCGCCAGACCGGTTACCGCGTAACAAGGAAGTACACGCCATGTATGATTCATCTACACGCCATGTACTCCAAAATTTCCAAAGTACAGAAAACACGCCAAAGCCACGGTGTGTACTTTGGATAAAGGGTGAAAAGAAAAATACACGCCATGTAATTATAAACTACATGCCGTGTAATTTCCAAAAATGGAATTTCACCAGGTTTCCTCCAATGTACAAAGAACCGTACAAGGAATATGGATGAGAATAATCTCAAGGAAATTCAAAAAGGAATTTAAGATAAAGAATTGATTAATTATAAGATCATAATTAATTGAATTCGAGCGCGTCTTATCTTAAATAAAATAATGATTAAAAGAATTTGAATTCTAAATATGCATAAATGTCGTTGCATACTATAGATGATCATGATCTAGACCAAAGACCCTTTGTATGTGTATGGTTTCATTTAAATTTATTTAATTTAAATTTTTTGGCCTGCGAGCCTTCTTCCAATAAAATGTAGGGCCTGCGTGCCCATGGTTTCTTTAATGTAAACCCATGTAATAGAGGATCTACCAAGCCAGAGGAGACGGTTCAAATCCTGAAGCCGAGGTGAAACTGACGCAAGAAGATACAAAGGTGGATAGGTGGGAGCTGCAAAAAACGAACCAATAGGTTCAAGGTGTTTTCCCTAGGTCAGGGTTAGCTTATCAAAACCTCTAGATAAGTTAACCAATAGAAGCTCATGATCATGCCATCTTATTTTATTTCTGTCTGATTTCATGGTTTATTTATTATGTATGTGTTGTCACGATCACATAATTAATTAAATGAACAAGCATACAAAGATGGAATAAAATAAAAAACGGACTATGCGTAAACATTATCAGAACATGGTTAATCACTTAAGAAAGAATCACTTAATATTAACAAGCATGTGATAATGAAAAACTATGCATAAAGACTAAAATCCCTCAATACCATATTAAGTCAGACCATGCCTTCCGTTACCTGATTAAGGGCAAGACTCAATAAAACTATGTATTTGACCAACCCTTGTTGGGAAACTTACTTTTATAAAGGAAGCCCTTATGAAGGGTTTCAGGTTGACTTAACCATATTACATCAAGAGAAGTATCCCTTGCTAGACTTGATGTAATATTGGAGGCAAGAGTTGAGGAAATCCAAGTTAGGATTTCAGGATTGGGGAGTCCACTCAACAGATCAAGGACTTGTAATATCACAGTTGGCAAAGACCTGCCTACCTAAATACATTCAAATAGCTTGACCGACCCTTGTTGGGGTTATACGAAGGGAAATATGGATCCTTTCCACTAGAATGTCAAAGCATCTGGACATTGTGAGTTCAATGGTGAGGGCCATTGGGACTTGATAAAATAGTGGGAGAATTAATTAATTAATTCATTATTTCTCATAAATTGTAATCAAGAAAGTACTAATAAATCTTCTCTTTTAAATTATAGAATCAAGATGACAAACTCATCAACCACATTATCTCTGTGATCAATACTGGATAAAGACAATATCATCACCGGCAGTAACTTTCAGGAATGGTTTAGGTGCCTTCGGGTTATCCTATGCCTTGAACGAAAGTTTTACGTGCTGGAGTCCTCACTTCCTGATTCTCCTTCCCCAGGGGCGAGTGATGAAGATTTACTAGTCTATGATCAACATTTTAACAATGCTCTCAACATTAAATGTTTGATGCTACCATCGATGTCTAGTGAGCTCATGAAGTCTCATGAAGACATGGATGCCTATAGCATGCTCGAGCACCTCCGAGGTCTATACCAGGAGAGAGCAAGACAGGAAAGGTTTGAGATCTCCAAGGCTCTATTTCAGAGCAAGCTTGGAGAGGGTGCCCCAGCTGGGCCTCATGCAGTCAAACTCATTGGCTACATTGAGCACTTGGAGGTTCTAGGGTTTAAACTCCCTAAAGAACTGGGAACTGATCTCATTCTTGCATCACTCCCCCAGAGCTTCTCGAACTTTGTTGTTAATTTCAACATGAACAACATTGAGAAGTCTCTATCTGATCTTCTTATCTTTATTCGCCAAGTAGATAATGACATGAAGCGTGAAAAGCCTTCTATCCTTATGGTGAATAAAAGGAAAGGGAAGGCGAAGAGCTTTATGCCCAAAGCTTCTTTAAGGCCTTCCATGAAAAGGAAGATCAAAGGGGAGGCAAAGGAACATGATGCTGTTTGTTTTTCATGTGGCAAGAAGGGCCACTGGAAGAAAAACTGCACCCAACCAAGGAAGCAAGGGGAAGCTTCAGGTGCATTTGTTATCGAATGCAATCTATCTGTTTATACTAATTGGGTATTAGATACTACTTGTGGTGATCACATCTGTATCCAAATACAGGAACCAAATAGATTCAAAAAGATTGATCGAGGTGAGGTGGATCTATGAGCAGCCAACGGAGCCAGACTCGCTGCTGTAGCTGTCAGAGACTACCACCTCACATTGCCTACTAGGATGGTCTTGGTTTTGAAAGGTTGTTATTATGTGCCTTCTGTTACTAAAAACATTATTTCAGTATCCAGATTAGATACTGATGGATTCATATTCAAGTTTGGAAATGAATGTTGCTACTTTTATAAAGATAGCATTTGTTTTTGTAGGGAACATTTATATAACGACCTTTATGTGTTAGACTACACAAACCAAGTAATGGCAATCGATAACAAAGTTATTTCACATGACTCATACCACACCCAACTTTGGAATCACCGGCTAGGTCATGTCAATGAGAAACGTTTGACAAAATTACATCAATATGGGTATTTAGATTCTTTCGAACTAAAACCACTTGGTGTATGTCATGCGTGTCTATAAGGCAAAATGACCAAAGCCCCATTTAGTGGGAAAGGTGAAAGAGCTAAAGAGCTTCTAGAATTAGTTCACACAGATGTGTGTGGACCATTTCCAGTTGAAGCAAGGGGTGGGTTCTTGTACTTCATAACTTTTACTGATGATTTTAGTAGATATGGATATATATACTTAATGAGGTATAAGTCAGATTCTTTTGATCGGTTCAAATAATACAAGAATGAAGTTGAGAACCATCTTGGTAAAAAGATTAAGAAACTTCGCTCAGATAGTGGAGGAGAATATCTTAATCAGGACTTCATTGATTTCTTACGAGAGTTTGGGATTCTATCTCAACTCACTCCTCCTTACACGCCAAAATGGAATGGTGTAAGCGAAAGGGGGAACCGCACCCTGTTGGATATGGTGAGATCAATGATGAGTCATGTGAGTATTCCATTATCCTTTTTGGGATATGAATTACAAACAGCAGCGCACATACTAAACCAAGTACCAACTAAATCGATAAATGGTATTCCATACGAGTTATGGAGTGGACGCAAAGCCATGTTATCGAATTTACATGTGTGGGGTAGTGAAGCATTTGTTAAGGCCTCTTCAGGTAACAAACTTTCACCCTGAGGAAAAAAGTGTATCTTTATAGGATATCCCAAGGAAACAAAGGGATATTAACTATACAAACCCTCAGACAAAAAGGTTACAGTGGAAAGACACGCCATATTCCTTGAGAGGGAGCACATCTCCAAAAGAGATAGTGGGAGTGAGATATACTTCGATGAAGTCTAGGCTCAAGATACACATGAGTTGGTACAAGAACATATTCCACAAAGCCCCATGGAAGAACAATCTATTCCATAGACACAAGAACTGCGTAGGAGCACGAGAGAGGTGAGAGAACCAGAATGATATGGTTTTCTTGTCACCGAGGATGGTGACTCATTATTGGTTGACAATGATGATCCTCTTACCTATAAGGAAGCAGTTGAAGGAACAAATATTTCCAAGTGGCAAGAAGCCATGAATTCTGAAATGGATTCCATGTACCAAAACCAAGTCTATATTTTGGTATATCCTCTAGTTGATGTAAAGCCTATTGGTAATAAATGGGTATTCAAGAAGAAACTAGACATGGAGGGGCAAGTCAGCACCTACAAGGCACGACTGGTAGCAAAAGGTTTTAGACAGCGTCAAGGAATTGACTATGATGAAACCTTTTCACCGGTTGCAATGCTAAAATCCATCAGAATCCTATTGGCCATTGCTTCTTACCATGACTATGAAATTTGGCAAATGGATGCCAAAACAGCTTCTTTAATGGGAACCTCCAGGAAGATGTCTACATGACACAACCTGAAGGGTTTGTGACTCTAAAGGATGCCAACAAGGTATGCAAGTTACAGAAATCCATTTATGGATTAAAGCAAGCTTCAAGATCATGGAACATTCTTTTTGATGAAGCTGTAATGGAATTTGGATTTTTCAAGAATGAATGTGAGCCTTGTGTCTACAAGAGGTTTAGTGGGAGTGCAGCATTTTCCTAATAGTATATGTTGATGACATATTACTAATTGGAAACGAAGTACCTGTCTTACAGTCAGTTAAGGCATGGTTGCATAAATTCTTCTCCATGAAATACTTGGGCGAGGCATCATATATTCTTGGGATCACGATCCATTGTGATAGATCCAAGAGAATGCTGGGCTTGAGTCAAAGTACATACATTAACAAGATACTAAAGAGATTCAATATGGAACAATCCAAGAGGGGATTTTTGCCAGTGTCACATGACATTCATCTTTCCAAGAAAATGTGTCCTCAGACACATGAGGAAAGAAATAGAATGGCAAGGATCCCTTACGCATCTGCGATTAGGTTAGTCATGTATGCTATGCTATGTAAGAGGCTAGATGTTGCTTACGCATTAAGTGCGGTAGGCAGATATCAAGCTGATCCAGGAGACCGCCATTGGATGGCAGTCAAGACTATCCTTAAGTATCTGAGGTGTACTAAGGATATGTTCCTGGTTTATGGAGGAGATGAGGAACTAGTCATCAGAGGACATGTAGATGCTAGTTTCCAGACTGATCAACATCTTCAGTTTGAATGGAGGTGTAGTGAGCTGGAAGAGCTCAAAGCAAAGTGTGGTGGCAGATTCTACAGCAGAGTCTAAGTATATCGCAGCTTCTGAGGCAACTAAAGAAGTAGTATAGATGCGAAGCTTCATCCAAGAGCTGGATGTAGTACCAATCAGTAAAGATCCTATCACACTCTATTGTGATAATACTACAGCGGTGGAACTTGAAAAAGAGACAAGGTCACATCAGCGGACAAATCACATACTTCAGAAGTATCATCTCTTGAGGGATTTTTCTCAGAGAGGTGAAGTTGCAGTGATCAGTATTTCCACGGAAGACAATGTGGCGGACCCCTTTACTAAAGCCTTGACTCAGTAGAAACATGATCATCATGTGAGGTCTAGTAGACTAAAAGTTGTAGGCAGTTGGGTCTAGTCCAAGTGGGAGTTTGTAAGGGTTGGTGTTTTGAGAACCAACTGTTTTGTACTTTGATTACATGAATGTTCACTTATTATATATTGTTCATTGTTCTGCATAACTATAATATAATAATGTCACGGAATATTTGTTTCATTGATAAGGTCATGGCAGATCCCTGCTATGATGAGAACCTTGAAATGCTATAACAATATTCTTAAATAAAGTTCTACAGTTGGATGACATACTATGATAGGACACATAGTATATAGAATGTCATGTGCGAGTACTCTTAAGAAGATGAGACTCTCTCTCATGGAGTTCGCACTTGGTAATCTCCAATATGGGAGATTATGAGAACAGACCCGCCAATAGCAATTCTGCATGTCTTGGTGTCATCGAACATTGCTATCTACGAGCGTGTGTAATGGTCCTTAGACTGGAATATTATCATTAACTCATGTCATGACTCATGCACTTAGATTTACTGACGAAAACCGTCACACAGACAGTTGGATGGAAGTAGGGTATATTGGGTGCGTTACGAGTGACATGTTGTTAATGGATAAGTCGAGGAAGGATTTTTCCCTTCCATTTATGGAAGTTGATATCTCAGACCTTTGATTGAAATAGAACTGTCGCATTAAATTCCATGGCCATGGTGTGAACGACGAGTTTATTTCAGGTAGTCAAAGAATGACAGATCTAGAATATAGGTTTATGACACTGCCATGAAACCTGCTTGATGAGATATCAAGGCAAAGGGATTAAATTACACAGTAAGAATTTGTATGAGGTGATACGTCAATGCGTCGTCAACTTCTTTCTCTTGGGTGCCTTGACCCGTTGCTAGACAGTAATCTTGGACTTTAGGCAAGCTTGCCTAATGCCAACGAGAAAGATGCCTAGTGGGTCACACACTAAGTGTATTCAAGTATCTCAAGTAGAATAAAGATTATTCCCGTACATGGTTTAATAATTATTCAAGGAAGCCTAAATCGTTTTAATGATGGAGGAAGAAGGAAATGAAAAACAAGATATACACGCCATGTATTAAAGATTACACGCCATGTAGTTTTTCATGGAAAACAATTACACACCATGTATTTTTCTTTATGGAAAGGAAATGAATAAATGAAAACAAGATATACACTCCGTGTACATTTAATGTACACGCCATGTAGTTTTCAATAAAAAACAAGTACACGCCGTGTATTTATTAATACATGCCGTGTAGTTTTTCCAGTCCAGATTTTGAGGATATAATATTATTTTAAATGATATTTATTATAATCATCTTGGGCGCATGTCAAGGAATTAATTATTCGACATGGGGTTTTAAATAAGAGTCAATGAAATAAATAAAATGCATAACACATTTATTTATTGTCATAACTCTACAACCTCAAACCCGATTATAAATATCCTCACAACCCCAACTCTTTTCCTACCCCCGTGTGAGACACAACAATTCTGGAGAATTCTTTCAAGGCCAAAAGAACCTCTTCCTCCAAGAACACTCTCAGGACCGAGATAGATCCTCTTCCATCGGATCAAGATGATCTAAGGCGGACAACGCAAGCAAAGGATTATCCATGCTATCACCTGGAGAATCCTTTGGCGACGTCCAGAGATACGAGGTACAAGTGTGGATCACCGCTAGAGGGAGTCTATACTTGGATTCTGCGACACAATGACTGATCACACCGACAATGTGATCAAGAACATCAACGAAGAAAGAACACCCAAAAGGTATTTATTTATAATTAATTAAATTAATTATAATCAACCTGTAATGATCCCTGTTGGTCATTCTGGGACAAACCTTCTTCTTTGTCTTTTTATGTGATTCGATCCATGGAGATTGGAATTTATCGTCGTATTGATCCCGGATTGATCATTTCTAATGAAAAAAATACAAGTGGGAACATCCACCCACGCGCTTCCACTGCGCCCGGAACCTTCAAGAGGGTGTAGTCATAAATTGATGAGGTGTGACCAACCTTGAGTAAGTGGGTGTGGTTGGGGTCATGATATGAGATGATGATGTGTGAACAACATTGAGCGAGAAGGGGTAATCGAGTGCTTGATATAAGATATGATTTGGAATTGAGATATTATAGTACCTTGATTGAGAATATACTGGTCTTGTTTTGGTTCATACGTGTGGCTGGATATGAAACTTTCTTTCGACACAGAGCTGAAGAAGGTATGTATGGGGTTTGTAGTGGCCTGGTTAGTCCACGATGAACTGATAAAGTTGTGTGATGGTTTTATATTTATTTTTATCAGTGAATAAACTTTCACATATATACTTCACTTATGATAAGGATGTTTTGGTGGTATAAAATTGGGTTTATTACTCACAACCTATATGGGCACCTCAGTGTGTATGATGATTTTTTTATTAGGGATCTTGCCGATGGAAATGACCCTATGTTGGGTTACTGATCTTGTGGATATAATTGTGGTTTTGAGGTGATTATAGGATATACATTGGGATTGTTTGATGCTGTACTTTTGATATTATTTTTTTATTTTGTTATGAATTGTATTGATACACCACATGTGGGGATCCATTTTAAATTAGATAAAATATGTTACATCTCATTATGATATTATATATAACGTTTTTATCATTAGATTTTACTATGATTAATTTTTTTATTTATATACTTATTACTACTTTAACTATGTTTATGATTGATATTTTCCTGATATTAGGGGAATAATATTCCCACTACATGAATTTTACCCTCACCACTAGTCTACCACCTCTTTCATATGAGGAGGCATATATGAGATTTTTTTAGCACACCAAATCGAACCTGGTGATCCAAGATGGGGAATTATAAAATGGAATCACCTGATATTTTCAGTTATATCAACCTCTATATTTCTAGGGTATGGGTGGTCCTTGGATTTTAGGGTTTGTATTGAAATATTTTAGGGGATATTAGATCTAGTGGAGACTCTCGATGACTGGTGAGTGAAGCTAGAAGCCTACCTGCTTCAAGGACCCACTAGGAGGTGGTGGGGTGTCATGGTATAATCCAGGAAGTATAATAGATTATCATGGGAGGACTTTAAAGAACTATTTTTTAGTAGTTCTTCCTCAATTCATTGAATCTTGATCAAGTGGAAGGGTTCATAGAACTAAAATATGGGATGATGTCCATGACAAATTATGATACTCATTTTGTTAAGTTTCTATATTTTGATATGTTATTGGTAGATAATGAGGCCCAAAATTTATATAGATTTGAAATTGGTATTTGAACAATGGTGAGGTATCTAGTTAGGATGTTCAACCTAATATCTTACTTATATGTGGGTTTCAAGGCCCTCACTATTGATAAGGCCCTGTAGGAGGATAGTTTAGTGGGATATCTTCCCATTTTCAATGGATTAGGTGGTGACCCTTCCATTGGATTTGTTGGTGCCTATCCTAATGGTAGGAATAAAAGGTATGATGATATTAACTAGGGAAATAAGAGGTATTCTAAATAGGATAGGGGAACATCCTCACTACCAAAAGAGGAGTTCCTCATACATTCCATATGTGTAGGAAGATCGATCATTTATAAAGATCATGTATGAGTTCACCAAAGGAGTTATATGCATGTGTCATGATAGTGAATATACAACATTTTTGTACAAATAAATCTCATTTGGTTTTAGGTAGAGGTTTGAGACAAGAATAGGATTTTGGGTCATGGTTAGGGGGGATTAACTAATAGTAGGGCCTCATTTGGGTGGTTGTTCCATGGACCCAGATGAGGGTCTCAAATATAGAGACCCAAGATTAACCTGAAAGAATATTACATAATTTTAGATGAATATTCAGAACATTATAGAAATACATGCCCTAAGGACCATAATAGCTTAGTTTATTTGGAAACTTGGAACAAAATATTCTAAATTGGTGAACGATATTAAATTTTTCCCATAAATATTTTCCCCTTTAGTACTTCTACTTAAAATATTTCTTCATAACTTATGGAAAATAAATCTAAAAAATGGGTGAGATCTGATGCTCTTTAAGGGTAAACAGAGGAGATACATAAGTATAAGTGTATGAAAACATGAGAATAAAATTTTAAGACCATACCCTACATATCAAATATTATATACATGATTCATGGAATAAATATTGTCAGTTATTAAGACATAAATAATAAGGGAAAAAAGATAATAATCCATGAAAACATAACATAGGAATAATACATGGAATTTGTGGAATACACATAAGTATAGAAAATCCTATGCCACAACAACCTACCAAGACCTTCATAACCTGTTAGGCTTGGGATAATAACTCGTGTACCAACTTAGGGATTGGGATGCCCTCCCATGTACCCTCTTGTTTTGGTCTTGGGATTCCCTCCCATGTCCCCTCTTGTTTCGGGATTAGGATTCACTCCCATGCACCCTCTTGTTTTTATATTAGTATAACCTCCCTTGTACCCTCTTGTTTCAGGCTTAGGACTCCCTCCCATGTACCCTCTTGTTTCAAACTTAATACGACCTCTTATTTAAATCTTGGTATGCCCTCCCATGTACCCTCTTGATCTCATAAAATATTTATCTTTACCCAATGAATTGGAGGGAGATATAGGTACCACCCATCATATAATGAAATCATACATGTATGTGCCATAAGGTAACAAAACTTAATCATATTATAACCCATGAAATGGAATGGGTATCATTAATGTTTCATAATATTAAAACTTATGGAGAAGGTATATGTTTAATAATCATTGCATCAAAGTATAAAATATTAAAATAATAATGCTTAAAAATCATATAACTTTTTGAAGAGAAATGGTTATCATAAAAATCATTCCATCAAAACATAAACCATTAAATAAGATAATATAAATGGTATTCATAAACTATAACAAAGTATGTCATCTTAGACGGAGAAGGATTTTGAAAGATAACATGGAATATTTCTTAAGTAAAATAGACTTTATTTGAAAATCCTTTTCATAAAACCATTTCAAAAATTCATTTATTATAAATAAGGATTTTCAATTTCATTTAAAACATTTCTTGAGGAAAATATCTTTTCTTCTTTAAAAAATGATTTTTAAAACTTAAAATATTTTGAAAACCTTTTTCTTTTAAAAAATATTGAAAACTTAAAAATAAGGCTTAAAATAATTTTGGATATAATTTTCTAGAAAATAGTTTTGAAAACTTATAAATACAACTTTAAATCATTGAAATACTTTTCTTTAAAAATAACCCTTTTGAAAACTTATAAAGGGATCTTAGAAAATTCCTTAATTTTTTTTAACATAAAACATTTTTGAAAACCTTTCCCTTTGAAAACCACTTTTAAATAAACAAACTTATATAATATTAGGGGAAACAATATTTAAAAATAAACTTATAATCTTATAAATTAAGCTTCAGGGAAATGACAATCATCACAATGAGTAAGTTCGTACATGTCAAACATTCATTTTTCACCATAAAAAGTATAGAAAAGTGCCTTGATAAAAAAAACAAGAGGATTAATTTTAAAACAATTTTTTAAAATGGTAAAACATGGGTAAAAATTTAATTAAAACATCATAGGATATTAGTAAAAAAAATTGTTTTTTTTAGAAAACACGGGTTTGAAAGAACACAGATTTTCGAACAAAATGAGAAATAAAGTTAGGTTTTTATAAAAACATTTTCTTAATTATCTTAAGTAAAAAAGAGTGAAAAAATGGTACTAATACATGGATATATCATGGATAACAATAGGATAATAAAATTCATGAGTTTTCTTGAGATATGGATCATAATATTTCATCAATGGAAGCATAATCATAAACAATCTCGATAAAAAATGAAATTGTAGTAATAAACTGTTACCACTATTGTAACTTTGAATCATAATAATATGGAAATAATAACATTAAATGAATCTAAAAATATAATTAATATAATTATATTCATAATATAATATTTAAAATGGTAGTATATACACCTCATATAAAAATATAGGTGCATAACATGACATGTGTCTCAAAGAAGGAAAATTGAGACAAAATTACTTTATTGATTTGGTAACTTTTGAACCATAAACCCCATGAAATAAATATCATAAAATGGATATGTAAAAACCCATAAATTTAATTATAATAATCATATAATACATCTATTATCATTATACACACCACACAAATAAAATGAGTGGTGAATAAGGCGTGTATCTCAAGGAAATAAAAAGTGAGATGAAATTCCTTTACATTAAGTCTTTAATTTCTTCATACACATTCAAAACTCATATATAACAAATATATGTTTATTATAAATATAATATAGAAAAATATTATTATATATAATACCATATATTATTTGTTTATGACTTCATATTACCCATTTATCAACAACTCTATGTTAATGTTACGTTTCAGGTAATATCTGCTTTATTTTACGTCTATGTTTTGACTTTTTATTCTTGATCATCTTAAAAAGATAATGATTTACTTATTTAAAAAATTTAAATCAAAATATAAATATCATATATATTTAATATATACATCTTTATAATAATCTATATAATATATAAGTATGAAATGGAACACACCATTCATGGAGACGGTAGGCCGTATGTACGTATGAATGCTTTTTTTGTTTTATTATTATATTGAAAAAAAGGATGTACATATATATATATATATAATTATATTAGAATTATTATTTTATATATATCATATAAATTCACTAAAATCATCCTTAATACATTCTATGTAAGGTGTGAACGAATCACATCGCTTTGAGGAGGTGGTAGTCCACACTTCCCTAAATGAAATTATCATACTTACACAAAATGGAAAACATAAAGGTATGCTTTATATAATAATTATAGAAGAATAAATAAATCATAGAAATCATATATAACATATAAAAATATAGTTTCCATAATAATTCACAACCATGAGAGGCGGTAAAGGAAAAACGAACAACATCGTTTCGTGAGGCGGTAGTTTTCCATAAACAAGAACGGTAAGTTCGTTACACATTAGATGTAATTGTATGTAAGTATAGGTCAAAATATTATAATGAAAACAGCTCAGTATATTGATCATACTGGTATTATTATATAATAAGGTAATAAGAATAATTTAGGTGGTGGAGAAAGAAAATAAAATAAATGAGCTGGAGGAAGGATGTTACCTCTTTTTTTGGGTAACTCCTTTTGCTTTGCACAAAAGGGATTCCTTGGTTGGATTTATTCCAAAAGGTAGGATTCAATGAGTAAGGTATGGATTTTGGGAGATTATTTGATTATATTTTTTTCAATCAAAATGGTTTGAGAGGTGTGAATAAGTGGTAGGGGTGAGTGCCTTTTTATAGTGGAGGAGGAGTGACATTCTTGTAAATTTTTGAAAAGAGAATTCCAGCGATGTTTTTACTATGAGAAGTGGATCCAATAATGAAAAAAATTAAATAAAAGGGAGTATAGGGTATAAATATGTCTATAAAATGTATAATTTAATTGTTAATTTTTCCCTTAAGTGTATGGTTTAGTCCCTTGTTAAGCTAATTTTCTTCTTAATTGTTGTAATTAATTTCAATCACTTTCACTAATATTTTTGGTCAAAAACTAAGTTGAACTTATTAAAAATTAAAAATTATGATTAATAAAATTATGGAATCCATTTTTCAAAATTTTAATCACATTATTAGCCGAAATTAATTTGAAATTAATTCTGTAGACGGGATGACAATGCAAATTTTTAAAGTAAAAATGTTCAAAAGTTTGTTAAGTTTTTATATCTAATTTCAAATTGAAATTGATATAATTACTTAAATTGTATTAATTGATGTATAATTTATATAATTTGACTTTAAAACCAATCATAAATATAATTTAACCTTATAAATAAATTAGATGAAAAAGCAGTTTTGAATTAAAATTCATTATTTTTCACTATTCATCGAAAAATGAAACTTCACAGAAAAATATAAAAAATTCACCCTAACCTAATATTTATGTTTCAATTTAAAAAAATAATTTTATTTTTATATAAAAAATTTATAAAAGTTCTAAAATTTATATTTAAAATAGGTTCACAATTAAAAGGCAACAAAACAACTTTTATAAAAATGCAGGTCTTTATGTGTAACATTGGGTTTGATCCTATCTTATGCATATAAAATATATTTTATAAATGTAAAAAAATATTTTATTTAATATATAAAATATATATTTCATTAATACAATTCACCAACAATAATTAATTTAATTTATTATATTAAAATTTCTTGATGAGAATAATGTAGTTTTTATAAAAACATTCCCTTGATATTAAATTGGTTCTTATATTAAATTTTAATTAATTTTCAACCACTGAATTCAAACATCTATTTCAATAAGTTATTTAATCCTATTCCTAAACACCAACTTAATGGATTATATCTTATTATATTAAATAATGATATTTTTAATAATATATTATTGTTCAGTAAAACTCGGTCCTGCATGTTATACAAGCCATCAAGGAAAGTCATTCTTGTGTGTAATGTAAGATAAAATCAATGTTCTATATATATTAAGCTAAAATTTATGTTGTGTTTAGTTCATGATTAAATTGGTGTTGGGGATAATGTAATCCAAACTTAGTTCTATGAAAAAACTTTTTCAGTATTGTGTGAAATGTAAAATATAGAAAAGGTTAAATTTATTTGAAAAAAATATATTTTAAAAAATATAGGGGTGTTACTTTATACCCCCCTTAAAATGATTTTTTCCTTGAAATTATCCTGGGTTATCAAAGGTTTAATACTTAAAATCTCCTTTCATAGAAACCCACATCATAAAAATGAATACTAAAACTTTCTTTAATAAGGGAAAGTTAGAAAAATAACGGTTACCCAAAGTAACATATAACTAGGTTTCCACATATAAGAACATAGCTGAGAAGTGAAAACATATACATGGAAGAGAAATATAACTATAAAGTTTTGATGTAGAGTTACAGAGAACATGGTCAAGATAAAGTTAACGATCACAAAGAAAAAAATCTACAATGATCTAAGGGGCCATTTGATTCATCAGAAACAAAGGTACTAGGATAACATTTTTGATTTCAAGATCCTTTTTCCTAAAGCTGAAGAATTTTCATGAAAAGATATACTTACATGATTTCATGAAAAATTTACCATTTTTTGTGCCCTGATCAATTTACACTTCATCTCTTATTCCAATAAATGAAGGTGAATTTTTCATTCTTGAAGAATTAACTGATCATGTGATATATGAATAGAATGAAATGTCATTCCATATGTTTTTATCACAAAAAAAGTTTATAAAAAGTTATCCAATATTCATAAATATTCATATGGTGATATAATACTTTAATCTCTAAAACCTTATCCAAAGTTTAGTATAAACCATTCCATAAATGGTCAACCTTGTAACCCTTCCAAAATATAATTCACCCTTAATTCCTTAAATTACCTCTTATATTATACCAAAACATTTTCATTTGAAACTTTTCTCCATCATTGTACCAATAAAATATAAAATATTATTTTATTAATCTATAATTCAAGTAGAGGGAGATAATAACATGAAACTTCACTAAAGGATGAACAATAATATTTTCATAAGGCTTAATCATACAAAATCAAACATGAAATTCCCAAATAAGGATGGGAGGATAAATTTTACATAATTATCATGATTAATTTCATTAATTATGATTACATAATCTTTCCCTTTTTACTTTTTCCTTAAATATCGTTGTGTCTTATCATCCACATTAGTCCTTGGATTAGGGAACTTGTTAACATAATGGCTAAACTCTATGAAATCGAAACACTGAAGTGTGGGAGGTTCATTCTGTGGGGATTTCTCATTATTTGCATTATTAACTAAATTATTCCCATTAGTTGTACATTCCTCCACTATATGACCTTCCCTTACACACTTAAAACATTTGGTAGTCCACTTAAGACAATCCCCTCCATGTTTCTTCCCACACTTTGTATATAATGGAAGGCTCATTTTCTTTTCTCTATGATTGTTAGATTTTTCTTTGAACTCCATATTCCTTTTTCTCATCAAAACCATGAGATTGATATAAAATTGTAACCTCCATTTCAACCTTGATATCACATCAAACAACTTCTTTATAGGTGATAAAGTATCTTATATCCAATTCATTTCTAAGACTAGGTTTTAGCCCACTAACGAATTGATCAATTTTTCTTTCATATTGGATGATAATACCCAAAGATTACCTCACAAGCCTTGTAAAATTTGTTTTATAGGCACAGACTGATTCATTATCCTTCTTCTTAATCTCTTGAAACTCATTTTCTATCTTTGTATAAAGAACACAAGGAAAGTACTTATTGTAGAATAAGTTCTTGAACTCATCTTAGTCCATGGATTCAATTTCATCTTGCTTCATATTCTTGATTAGGGTCCACCACTGGTCGGATTCACCTTCTAAATGATAAAAACCAGAATGAATTTATCACGTTCCAAACACTAGAGGATGGAGAATATATTTTTAGTGGTACTGATCCATTATTCAACCACAAGTGGATCATAAGACCCGCTGAAAGAATGCAGACATTACCTCATGAAGGATTCAATAGAACATTGTTCCCTCCTTTTCTCATTTGGATTCTCATCATGATTCATAGGTTGATAACTTTGTGTGATTATAAAAATTAGGTTTTTCATTACATCTGATATAAAATTTACTTTCTCAAAAGGACCATCATTTCATTTTCCATTACATTCTCCATTAAAACGGTTCCTTTGGGTTCACACCATTGACTAAAACCAAAAATCATAGAGTAAGAATCAATCATCATAGTTTGGAACCACATAATCTTGAAAAAAATACTTATATGATGTCTAAATCATGGCTCCTACTTCTTTAATATATGGCACCTTAAGTTTATCCTAGGTTATCCATTGTTATATTCTACTTAAATCCTTTATGATGGTTCATAAAGAGTTTGTGAATTCCCAATGAATATCCCCCTGGAGTTTCAAACAAAGTGTGAAGCAAGGCCCATTGTTGTGTACTGGGTTATGATCGAGTCAAGCATGAAAAACCTTTTCAGAGTTATTAACCCTAAGTTTTATCATCCTAGTTTCCAAATGTTGTCTAAACCTTTTCTTTGATACCAACTATAGAAAAACATGCTTAACATACATGGATATTACATCATTTTATATGAATATTCAATACATTATAGAAATACATGCCCTAGAGCTGTAATAATTTAGTGTCTTTGGAAACTTAAAACAAAATATTCCAACTTGGTGAATGATCTTCAATGTTTCCCATAAAGATATTCCCCTTTAGTACTTATAATTAAAACCTTTACTCATAACCTGGGGAAAAGAAACCTAAGGGGTGAGCTCAGATGCTCAGTAAGGGTAAACATAATAGATACATAAGCATAACATCATCATAAGAGTATGAAAACATGAGAATAATATTTCAAGATCATACCCAGAATATAAAAGATTATATACATGAGTCATGGAATAAATATTGGTAGTTCATAAGAAACGAACCATAAGGTAAATAAGATCATAATCCATGAAAACATAACATAGGAATAAGACCTGGAATTTATGGCATACAGATAAGCATAACAAATATTATGTTAAGGATACCTTCCAAGGCCTTCATAATATGTTAGGCTTGGGATAGTAATCCTTGTACCTCCTTCATGCTTGGGATTCCCTCTCATTTACCCTCTTGTTTCGGGCTTTGGATTCCCTCCCCTGTACCCTCTTGTTTCGGGATTGGGATGCCCTCTCATGTACCCTTTTGTTTCGGGCTTGGGATGCCCTCCCATGTACCCTCTTGTTTCGGACTTGGGATGCCCTCATGTGAACTATATTATTTTGGGCTTGGGATACCCTCCCATTTAACCTCTTTTTTTGGGATTAGTATCCCCTCCCATGCACCCTCTTGTTTCATTCTTAATAATTCCTCTTATTTCGGGCTTGGGATACCCCCTGTGTACCCTCTTGGGCTCATAAAACATTTATCATTACCCATTTAATTGGAGGGAGATATAGGTCCCACCCATCATATAATTAAATCATACATGAATGTTCCATAAGGTAACAAAACATTCATCATATCATGAACTATGAAATTAAATGGGTATCATTAATGTTTCATCATATCACAACCTATGGAAAAGGTATAGGTTTCCTAACCATTTCATCAAATTATAACCTATGAAAATAAGCGTGTTTAAAAAGAATATAAACCACTGAATAGAAATGGATATCATAAACATCATTCCATCAAATTATAAACCATTCAAGAAATAATATCAATTATATTAATAAAATATAACAAAGTACGCCATCTTATATGGAGAAGGATTTTGAAAGATAAAATGGAACATTTCTTAAGGAAAATAGCCTTTATTTGAAAATAATTTTCAAAAAAACATTTAAAAAATTCATTTATTATAAATAAGGCTTTAAAATTTCATTTAAAACATTTCTTTAGCAAAATATATTTTATTCTTTAAAAAAATGTTTTTTAAAACATAAATAATTTTGAAAACACTTTTCTTTGAAAACACCTTGAAAACTTAAAAATAAGGCTTAAAATCATTTTAGAAAGACCTTTCTAGAGAATGGTTTTGAAAAAATATAAAGAAAAATTGAAATCATTGAAATCATTTTATTTGAAAATAAACCTTTTGAAAACTTATAATGGGAGATTTGAAAATCATTTAAAACACTTTTTAAACATTAAACATTTTTGAAAAACCTTTTCTTTGAAAACCAATTTAAAATAAAAAATAAAAAATATTAGGAAAAAATATTCTTTAAAAATAATCTTCTAATATTACAAAGGAAGATTCAAGGAAATTATGGTCATGATGATGAGTAAGTCCGTACATGCCAAACATTCCTTTTTTACCTTAAAAAATTTAGAAAAGTACATTGATTAGAAAATGACAAGAGGATTAATTTTAATTTTTTTAAAAGGTGAAAATGGTTAAAAATGTCCTTTAAACATAATATAATAATTTTAAAAAAAAATTTAAAACATTTTTAGAAAACATGGTTTTCAAGGAACACGGATTTCTGATCAAAAGGATACATAAAGTCATATTTTTATAATTTTTTTCTTAATTATATTAAGTACCAAAGAGTGAAAAAATGGTAATAATATACGATGATATCATGGATAACCATAGGATAAGAAAATTAATGTTTTTTATTGAGATTTGGATCATAATATTTCATCAATGGAAGCATAATAATAATAAATCTTGATAAATGATGAGATTGTAGCAATAAACTGTTACCACTATGGTAACTTTGAATCGTAATAATATGGAAATAATAACACTACATGAATAAAAAAATATCATGAAAAGAATTATATTCATTATATAAAATGTAAAATGGAAATATATACACCTCATAGAAAAATATAGGTGCATAACATGACATGTGTCTCAAAGAAGTCCAATTGAGAAAACATTACTTTACCAATTTGGTAACTTTTGAACCATAAACCCCATGAAAGAAAGATCATAATATGGATATATAAATTACCATAAATTTAATTATAATAATCATATAATACATCCATGGTAAGTATACACACCACAGAAACAAAATTAGTGGTGAATAAGACCTGTATCTCATAGAAATAAAAAGCGAGACGAAATTTCCTTACCTTAAGTCTTGAATTTCTTCGTATACGTTCAACCTCCTATATAATAAATATATGTTTATTAAACATATATAAAAGAAAAATATTATTATATCTAATACCATATATTATTTGGTTATATATTACATGTTTATTAACAACCCCATGTTAATGTTATGGTTTGTGTAATATCCTCTTTATTTATCGTATATGTTTTAACTTGTTATTCTTGATCCTTTTATATAGATAATTATTTAATTATTTAAAGAATATAAAAAATGGTATAAATATCATATATATTCAATATATATTTATTTATAAAAATCTATATAAGATATAAGTATGAATTGGAATACACCATTCATGGAGACTGTAGGCCGTACGTACGCATGAACACTATTTTCATTTTATTATCGTATTAAAAGAAAGAAATCAAAATACATATATGTATATATATATATATATTATAATTAAATTAGAATTATTATTTCATATATATCATATAATTTTACTAAACACATCCTTAATATATTCCATGTAAGGTGTGAATGAATCACATTGCTCTGAGGAGGCGGTACTCCACACTTTTCCAAACGAAATTATCATACCTACACAAAATAGAAATCATGAAGGTATGTGTTATATAATAATTACATAAGTATAAATACATCATAAATATCATATATAACATATAAAAATACATTTTCCATCATAATTCCCAAACATTAGAGGTGGTAAAGGAAAAACGAACAATATTGTTTCATGAGGTGGTAGTTCGCCGTACATATAAACAGTAAGTTCATTAACCATTATATAGAAGTGTGTGTAATTATAGGTAGAACCATTAGAATAAAAAAAATATAAGTATATTTAGGATACTGATGTTATTATATAATAATATAAAAAATAATTTAGGTGGTGAAGAAAGAAAATAAAAGAAAGGATCTTGAGGAAGGATGTTACCTCTTCTTTTGGGTAATTAATTTTTCTTTGCACAAAAGAGATTCCTTGGTTGGATTTATTCCAAAAGGGAGGATTAAAGGAGTAAGTGAGGGATGTTGGGAGGGGGAGTTCCAGGTATAGTTTATATATTTCCTAAGAACTACATGTCATGTCATCTCTGAGTCTACGAGCCTTGTAAGGGTTCCCCCTCATCCCTTGAAGGGGGGTCCTTGAAAGGTGGATTATCAAAAAAGGGCCTTTGGGCCATTCAGCCAGCCAGTATTTTTACTATTCATCAAAAAATGAAACTTCCCAGAAAAATACCAAAAATTCACCATGATATAATATTTGTGTTTTTATTTCAAAAAATAATTTTTACATATAAAATTTATAAAAGTTCCAAAATTTTGATTTAAAATAGGTCCACCATTAAAATGAAATAAAATAGTTTTTATAAAAATATAGGTCTTTATGTGTAATATTGGGTTTGTTCCTATCTTATATCTATAAAATATGTTTTATGAATGTAATAAAATATTTTTATTGCATATATAAAATATATATTTCATTAATATCATTAAAAAGTAAATAATTTAATTTATTATGATAAAATTATTTTGTGATCATAAAAGTAGTTTTTATAAAATCATTCCCTTTATATTCAGTTGGTTCTTATATTCATTTATAATTAATTTGTAACCAATGAAATTCAACCATTTATTTTCATAATTTAGTTATTCCTATTCATAACCACCAACTTAACAACTAGGTTGTATCTTATTATATTAAATAATAATATTTTTAATAATATATTATTGTTCGGTAAAACTCATTCTTGAATGTTATGCAAGCCATCAAGGAAAGTCACTATTGTGTGTAACATAATCTAATCTCAATGTTCCATGTAGATAAATATAAAATTTGTGGTGTGTTTAGTACATGATTAACTTGGTTTTGCATATAACGCAATCCAAACTTAGTGCTATAAAAAACTATTTTTAGTATTGCATGAAATGAAAAATATCAAAATGGTTAAATTAAATCGAAAAAAATATTTCACTAAATCTTGGGGTGTTACATAAAAGGCAGAAAAATCCACAATAACCACATGGATTAGTTCCTTAGACAAGCTAGGGATCATGGGGTTAGGGTTTCAAATCCCCAATGTAGGCAAGATATAGGCCTTAGACTAGGTTTTTGCTGATGTAATAGAGGGTCCTTCTACCATCATAAGTATAATTTTGATTACTTCGATGCTTTCAGTTTATTTGTTTTATATAGGGACATCTTCTTCATTTATTTTTTACTAGGTTATGTCTATTTTGGTATTGGATATGGAGTTTTCCCATGGGATTTATTCTCTTAATACACCTCTTGGTAAAATGTTGGGTCATGTTTTTGGACTTATGATATAGTGGTTGGGAGATATAAATTTTTTTGGGATTTACTTGTTCTTGTTGGGACTAATTTGTGTATAAGGTTCAATTTTTTGTCAATAGTTGTCAATGAAGATCAAAATTAAGGTGATCAAGAATAACTCCAATGAAATGGAGGAATGGAAATTTAGATGATTGTTGAACTGATCATAAGTTCAAAGAACTTGTGTTAAAGGTTACACATTATTTACAACAATGAAAAATGGTGAGGTATCATCCATCTGAGGATGATTAAAGAATAATGAGGATTTGAATAATACCATTCAATTATTCATGATTTCATGAGAACCATGAAATAACTTTAAGAATAGAATCATATGATTTGTATGAAGTAGATAATGATGGTTGAAGAAGAAGAGAGAGTGTGGAAGGGCTTGGCATTATGATATGGCCATGCATTTCACATTTTATCTAAATTAGATAATGCTTTGCTGATTTTTATTTCACAAATATCATAATTAAAGAGAACTTATGATGCAAGCCTTATGAAGAAAAGGGAGAGTAAAGGTGCTGCCAGTCATATACAATTTTGATTGGAATGAAAGATACTGGTGGAAGACAGAGAAGTTATAGTACTTTCTATGGAAACTCTGACGATGCTAAAGCTGATCTATCAAAGGATATATATAACAATAGTGGATTTTGTGATGAAAGAATAAGAGTCGTTGAAGAAGAAAAATCACAGAAAAGAAGCATGAAGGTTATGGAAGAAGCAAATATTGAAGGTGGCACTGTTCTCTAGTGTTTGCCAAATTTTTGGGCCTAAAAATTGGAAGATGAAGACATGAGTTTTTGGTAGAGAAATTTTCTCGATAAATTCATGGGGGTTTGAATAGTTTTATGCAATTGATGTTTCAAAAACAGAACATCAAAATTTTTCAAACGCATGGAGTGCGTGAAGAATTGGGAAATGTGCGTGAAAAATGAGGCTGCGTAAAAGATTGATTTTATGAACAATATGAAATGATGTTTAAAATTTTGTGAGAAAGGGGTGTTTTGAGATCATAATGGAGAAAAATTGTAAAGTAATGAAGCATGTGAAAAACTCAAGAAATTACGTGAAATATGATGTTGCGTGAAAGAGTTTTTATGCGCCTGAAGAAGGTTTTACGCACAGATTAGTGTTTTTCACGCAGGGTCAAAAATGCCTATAAAAACAAGGTGACCCCCTCTAATTAAGGAAGGCTCAACACTTAGAAAAATCTTGAGCTCTGACGCATGTAAAAATTGAAGTATAGAGTGGTGCGTGAAAAGAAAAAGTGTTGTGTGAAAAATAAAGTGTTGTGCGAAAAAGGGAAGTTCTGCGTGAAAAAGAAGAGTTGCAAGAAAATGATTTTTTTGTGCCAAAAGGTGTTTTTATGTACAAGGTTTAAATTTTATTCACAAGACACCTGGAAGGGTTCATGAAAAATTTGTTGGTCCCATAGGCCTTTGATAGGTTCTTAGCACTCTCTAAGCGGCTTCACGAGGAAGGAAGTATTGTGAACCATTCAGTTTTACGAAGAGAAGTAGTACCACACACACATTATTGGTGTTTAACACCCTCATTGTGATTTAAAAAGAGAAGAAGAACAATATATGAAACTAAACTCAAATCTTCATAGAAATAATGAAGTATACCAATACACTTAGGTGTTGGTATTGGGAATTAAAGGAAGAGAAGAATAAGAAGAACAGAGTGTGACTAACTAAAGATTGTGATTTATTCGGGGCAGTAAAACTGTGATGATGCATTGCTGAGATGATCTTCATTTCATGAACAATCACATAGGATTTTGTGATTCTGTCCAAGAAGAGAAGAATGAGATACAGTGCATTCAGTTTTTTCACTAAAGGATAATATTAAATACAAACTAGCATCAACTCAGGACTCTTATGCAAGAAATGTCTCCTGCTGAATAGGAGACAAAGACTTCCATGCTTATCTATTGAATAGACCTTCACATCTATAAACTGAGTGGGATTTCACCCAAGGAAATGAGCCAGAGGGAGTCAATGGTAGTGACCTAAGAAAAGCAATGAGCTATCCCTGAACATTTAGGCAATGAGCCTGGGATAGAGTGACTGTGCCCAAACCTATGTAATCCACAACCAATGAACAATAGTGAAATTATGTACAACCGAAAACTTATTGGCATAAGCTCCTTGGACGTACCCTTAATGGAAAACCAAGTAAAAAGTGTTGTGATTACCCTTTATATGTGAATGTTTTAATTACTACACATATCCATAATAATGGTTTAAAAAAGTTCCTACCAAAGTGGGAACAAGATCCAATAAAGTAGAGAAAAATTTGACACCCTAATTCACCCCCTCTTAGGGTTGTCTAGGGTCCTTCAATTGGTATCAGAGGCAGGTTCATGTATGTTGGATACTCTACAGTAATTCTATTCAGAATAGGATTTTAATTTCTTTCCTAAAGTCAATAATGAAGTACAGTATTGATGAAGATTCATTCATTTATTAGAAAAAGTCTACATCTAACAAGACCATGAAATCCATAAAAAAGAAAGAGAAGAAGCAGTTGAAGAAGTCCCTCGTGTCCCAACAAGATGCATTGTCTGGTTCTCCATTCCCTTCTAATAATAAAGAAATATCAGTCTTGGAATGTAAAGAGCAAGTGGATCAAGTTTCTACCATAGGAAAGGAAGACACTTCTATCTCAAGTGATTAGGAGAAATTAAGAACCAATATGCATGATATTCCTGAAGGGAGAGTTGCTACTGTTTATAGAATATTTCAATGCATGCAGGTTGAGATCAAACAATTGGAAAGAGAAGCTGATAATGTGGAAAAGGGCTTCGAATAATTTTTTTTTGAATATTTAAAGATCACCAAACAGATTAAAGCCTTTGAAGAAAAATAAGGAGTCAATAAGACTCTAGAAGAAAAGATCCATGCACTTGAAGTTGAGCTGAAAAAGAGTACCGAAGTCAAAAGTTTATATTTGGAAGAAACTTCCATGAAGATCAAGGAACATGAATCTTTGATTTAGAATAAAATAATTCTACATGAGGAAGAATTTGTTAGAATAAAGAAGTATTGTAAAGATAATTTGACTATGATTGAAGATCAGAAGGTTATTCTCAATAGCCAATGTCTATAATTGGATGCTCAGTTGACCAATCTTGAGAAGACACATATTGAGACTTCACAAAAGAATGAATCAGTTTCTGCTGGTACTCAATGCTCACTAGTGGATTATACTGTCAAAATACCTCCAAAATGTGATAAGAAGACCATGACTTCACTCACTAATATATCACAATCAGTTAAGAAAGTGAAAGTACCATCCATACCAACTTGTACTATTGTTTTTAAATATCTTTTTGAAAAAAGTGCAATTTGGAAGAAAAATTCTAAACAAGTATGGATGAGGAAAGGTGAGGAGAAGAAACCTACCACCATGTTTAGGGTGGATAGGAAGAAAAATATGGAAGATGGTTCCCCAGATAGATCAAAACACATTAAGAAGAAGCTCCAACAACCTTATACAGAAGATATAAAGATAAGAATATTTGTGGGTCAATTTTGGTGCTACAATATATTTGGGAATTGTGCATTGGATTACTGGTAAAATCCCTTAAATGAAAAAGAATAGAGGAAGCCTACATCAAAGGGAAGAAAGCTAGAGAAGAAGAAGTAATATTCGTAGGTCCAAAAGCATCTATTTACCGCAAACAGATTTGGAATGCTTGATAACATCTATGATGTGTGAAATGATAGTGTTCACAAGGTTGGTACATGACCATATCAACATGCATTCAATGTTGATAAGAAAATAATTCATTCGATGCTGGATAAGTATAACTCATCTACCTTGGGAAGAAATCAGAAGAATATTGTGAACACACATTTCCCCAAGAAGATCTCAAGTAGGGAAGCTAGGAAGACCTTGGATTTTAAATCCATGAAATTGAAGGAAAATTCATCCAAAATAGAAACTGAGAGGGATTACACTTAGATGAACCCATGTGGGATATCAAAACCCGTTTCAACAGTTCCAAATGACATGTTAGTCATCTGGATAGAAGATTTGAAAAGAATAAAAAAACTTGAAGATAAAATATCCATGGCTGGAACTAAAGGAAAATTTAAATTTTCATATGATGAATATAAAGTGCATGAGATATTGCAAACCAAGAAAAACACATGTGTTAAAGAAGTTCCATGTGAGAGATGTATGAAATCTGGTCATATTGAAAAAGGTTATATAACCTTAATACCGGAGCAAGAAGTAGTCCTTAAGAGGAGTAATTATGTATCATTCATGATGGATATTAAGAAGAACAATTCTCTACACAAAGAAGAAGAGAATGTGAAGAGATCTATGCCACATCAACATAGATCAGAACATATGTTCAGATGTGCAAGCATGAATAATGGAGAAAATATAACATCTTGGTTGAGAAAACCATCTCAGCCTTTCTTCTCACATTGAATAAGAAAGGAGGAACCAAATAATTCTTTTAATCATTCGTGTATTGTATTTGTGCTGATAGTGCAAGTAATTGAAGGTAAAGCATGCTCTCAGGGGGAGAACCTGAGATGTAATGAATGATTTTGACTCTTGATAGATAAACTAAAGAAGTTTCCATCCTTGGAAGATTCTTTAATTGATATTAAAATACTAAAATGATGAAGGATCACCCTTGATGAATATGATGAGGAGTGTTTCCCTTGAGGGGAGTCACATGAATAAATTGTTAGAGTTATTACCTCAATAAGTATCAATGTTAGTTGGTATTAAATTTAACTACTCTGAAGATTGTCTGAGGATCATGTCATTGGAAATGGTATGTCATCTATCAACCTTTGTTAATAAAAATGAAAATTATTTTACAAAGGGGGAGTAACATAGTTAATTAGTGACATAAGAATAATAGAAGTTCCCCATGGTCACTTATCCTGCCCATTGCACTTGAATGTTTTTTATTTGTTTATTGAAGTGAGTGTAGGAGTTTTAGGATGATCATATCATATTACAGTTATTATCCTCATCCTGGAATGAAAGTGGAAATCCCTTGAAGACAGGTATATGATTTCTCATCTCATGAGGTATCATGATCAGTAGATAATGGACATCTCTGTTGTCTAAATAAAATCCTCTTGTTTTCTACATCGAGCATTACTCAAGTAGACTTAGAGTGAAATGATTGATGACACATTGCTTAAGTGTGAAATGATACTCTCTCTACCATGAAATTTTTATTTCTTGTAAATAAGGGGGAGAGAAAGTGAAATTAAAGTTTGAAAAGTAAGGACGATGGAAAAGTAAAGATGAGAGAGAAGATTCTCATTTTGACATTGACGTATTTATTTCAAGATATTTTTAAGGTATTAACAAAAAAATAAAAAGGAGGAGATTATTGGTACCACTTTGTGTATAAGGTTTTATTTGTTTTCAATAGTTTTTAATAAAGATCAAAATGAATGAGATCAATAATAACTCCAATGAAATAGAGGAATGGAAATTCAGATGATTGTTGAACTGATCATAAGTTCAAAGAACTTGTGTCAAAGGTCACACATTGTTTACAACAATGAAAAATGGTGAGGTATCATCCATATGAGGATGATTGAAGAAGAATGATGATTTGAATAAGACCATGAAATTTTTCATGATTGCATGAAAACTATGCAAAAGATTTCTTAAAGAATAGAATCATATGATTTTCATGAATTAGATAATGATGGTTGAAGAAGAAGAGAGAGTGTGGAAGGGATTGACATTTTGAGATGGCCATGCATTTCACATTATATCTAAATCATATGATTCTTTACTGATTTGTATTTCATAGATATAATAATTCAAGAGAAATTATAATGAAAGCCTTATGAAGGAAAGGGTGAGTAAAGGTGCTTCTAGTCATATGCATTTTTGATTAGAAGGAAAGATACTGGTTGAAGATAGGGAAGTTATAGCACTTTCCATGGAAACTATGATGATGATAAAGATGATCTATAAAAGGATATATATCATGATAGTGGATTTTTTGATGAAAGAATAAGAGTTTTTGAAGAATCCAAATCATAGAAAAGAAGCATGAGGGTTATGACCAAATCATATATTGAAGGTGGCATTGTTCTCCAGTGTTTTCCAAATTTTTGGGCTTGAAAATCAGAAGATGAAGACATGTGTTTTTGGTAGAAAAGTTTGCAGGATAAATTCAAGGGGGTTTGAATAGTTTCACGCAATTGATGTTTCAAGATTAGAACTTTGAAATTTGGCAAAGGCATGGAGTGCACAAAAAATAGGGCAAAGTGCACGAAAAATGATGCTGCGTGAAAGATTGGTTTTGCATGAAACATGGAATGCTATTTACAATTTTGTGTGCAAGGAGTGTTTTTAGATTAGAATAGAGTAAAATGGAAAAGGAATGAATCATGAAACAAAATCAAGAAAGTGCATGAAATATGATGTTGCGTGAAAGAGTTTTCACGTGCATGAAGAGGGTTTTATGCATGGATTAGTGTTTTTTGCATAGGGTAAAAAATGCCTATAAATATGAGGTGAAACCATCTCATTAAGGAAGGGTCGACACTTAGACAAATCCTGAGCTCTAACGCATGGAAAAATTGTATTATAGAGTGGTGTGTGAAAATAAGAAGTGTAGCGTGAAAAAGAAAGTGTTGCACGAAAAAGGGAAGTTTTGTGTGAAAAAGAAGAGTTGCGTGAAAAGGATTTTTTGCACCAAAATGCATTTTTATGTGAAAGGTTTAAATTTTACACACAAGAAACATAGAAGGGTTCATGAAAAATTTGGGGGTCCCTCAGGCCTTTGATAGGTGCTTAGAACTCTTGAATGGGCTTCATGAAAATGGAATTACCGTGAACCATTCGGTTTTACGAAGAGAAGTAGTACCGCACACACATGATTGGTGTTTAACACCATCATTATGCTTTGAGAAGAGAAGAAGAAAAATACGTGAAACTAAACTCAGATCTGTATAGAAATAATGAAGTATACCAATACACTTAGGTGTTGGTATTGGTAATTAAAGGAAGAGAAGAAGAAGAAGAATACAGTGTGCCCAACTGAAGATTGTGAATTATTTGGGGTAGTACAATTGTGATGATGCTTTGATGAGATGATATTCATTGCATGAACAATCACATAGAATTTTGTGATTCTGGCCAAGAAGAGATGAAGGAGATACAGTGCATTTAGTTATTGCACTAAATGAGAAGATTGTATACAAAAGTGCATCGATTCAAGACTTTGATGCAGGAAATGTCTAATGCTGAATAGGAGACAAAGACTTCCAACTTATTTTTTGAAGAGGCCTTGACATCTATAAACTGAGTGGGACTTCACCCAAGGTAGTGATCTAGGGGGAGTTAATGGGAGTGACCTGAGGGAAGCAATTAGCTATCCCTGAACATTTAGGTAGTGAGCCTGGGATATAGTGACTATGCCCGAACCTATGTAATCCACAACTAGTAAAGAATAGTGTAATTAGGTACAACCGGAAACTTATCGGAGTGTGCTCCTTGGACGCAACCCTTAGTGGTGAACCAAGTAAAAAGTGTTGTGCTAACCTTATGTATGTGAATTTTTTAATTACTGCACATATCAATCATACAGGTTTAAACAAGTTCCTACCAACGTGGGAACAAGATCCAATAAAGTAGGGAAAAAGTGGACACCCTAATTCACCCCCCTCTCAGGGTGGTCTAGGGTCCTTCAGTTCTAAATATGATGGGTTTTAATGTCATATTTGGGATGGTTTTTTTTGACATTATTTTTGGATTGAATCAATTGATAATTGAGGTGGGTGTCTTTTACCTCCCTTTAAAGGGAATAACATGCTCTTATGGGAGAGTGGGATATAGAGGCAAGTAGAGTGGGACCTAAATCTAGTAATATATGACCCATTATAGTGTAGGTGGTGGGTATGGTACATGTGGTGGATTAGGTGATGGTTCTAGCTAATTTTACTCTAGTGGTGGACTATCTCTAAGATTTATTCACAAATGAATTCTTAGGGCTCTCTCCTAAAAGGTAGATTGATTTTATGATTGATCTCATGATAGGTATGTATCCCATGTAGATTACTTCTTATCTTATGGAACTGGTTGAGTTGAGAGAGATGAAGGTGCTGCTCAAGGGCCTTGAGGTGAAGGTATTTATTCACTAAAGATTCTCTCCTTAGGGTACCCTAATTTAATTCTTTAAGAAATATGATGGTATCCTTATGTTGTGTATGAATTATTGAATATTGAATCAGGTTATAGTGAATAACATGTATACATTACCAAGGGTTGATAACCTATTTAATCAGTTGAGAGGAGCATGATGGTTTTCCAAGGTTGACTTGTGATTTGTCTACTATGTGTTATGGGTTAGGGAAGAGGATGTATTTAATATAGGTATTAAGATAAATCACGAGTTATAAAAGTACATTTTGATTCCATTTTGATTGAGGAATACACCAATGGTGTTAATGTATCTCATGAATCAGATCTCCCATATCTTCCTAGAATCTATAGTCATGGTGTTCATTGATAATATATTAGTATACTCACTGACACTAGAGTGGCATGATGAGAACCTAGATATTGTATTGAGTATGATTATATAACATTAAAATTATTCCAAGTACTTAAAGTGTAACTTATGGATTTAGAAGGTTTGTTTCTTAGGAATGTGATCTTAAAGTTTTTAATCTCAGTTGATCCAGATAAGGTGAAAGTGGGTATGTCTTGAGAATAACCCTAGAATGTGCTTGGGATATGGAGTTTTATTGGGTTGGATAGGTATTATAGTCATTTAACCTAGGACTTATCTCCCTTGGAAGTTCCAATGATAAGGCTAACCAAGAAGAGAGTAAAGTTCAAGTGGACTGGTTAGTGTGAAGATTCTTTCCAAGAGTTGAATATGAGGTAAATATACAATATAAATATAATTATTATATATACAAAGATTATTTATACCATATATTGATAGGCCTCATGAGTTTTTATGGGAGATTTTATGATGCAGAGGTATCAAGTGGTCACTTTTGGGTCTTGTTAGATATAACCTCATGAGAATAATTCCCCTAACCATTATTTGATTCTAGATACTTTGGTTTATACCTTAAAGTGTTAACCATTGTCTTTTTAGTGAGATATTTTTCATGTACATGGACCATATGATCTTTTGGTACATATTATACCAGAAGTAATTAAACTTATGGTAGAGGTGTTGGCTCAAGTACCTCCAGAAATTTGATTTTGAGATGGAATATTCCACAAGGGGTATGTTTTTATAGATGCACTCAGTAGGAAGACTAAGTATTAAGAATTTTGGATGTATAGTGTAGAGTTAAATTTGATTAAATTTCTTTTTTGACTTATAGATTAATGTTTCATAGGTTTTAGAGGATATGGTCTATATTATCTTGGTCATTACCTCTTCATTGGTGGATTGGGTGAAAGATATATATTATCCCGATTGAGATTGTCTCATGATATGATAAAGACTAATGGGGGATGATATAGTCCCAAGATGGTCTCAATATGAGGATGATGTGATTTACATCCACAGTGGTGGTCCCTAGTTCCATGATAGAGGAGATAATGAGTGACTCCCATACCTCATGATGGGAGGTACAACAAGGCTTGGCCAAGATGTATGACTATATTTGGTGATGATTTTAGTGGTTAGGCATGAGGAATGGTATTGCGGGGTTTTTCAATCACTGAATTACCTATCATAGGATAAATATGGAGCACTAACAACAAGGTGGGTTACTTAAACCCATTCTAGTTCTAGTATGGAAGAGGGAAGAGGTGACCATGAAATTTGTTAAGAGACTACCCATGACCCCAAGAGGTCGTGTTACAGTATGGGTGGTGTTTGACTGGTTGATGAAAGTTATGCACTTCTTCCATATTCGATAAAACTATATATGTGGGAGATTTTGAATCTTTATAGGGTATATATAATCACAATATAATATCAATATGCATGATTCATGTTGATATTATGGTAGAGACAACAAAATTCAATGGGTCTGAGCATAATTTGAGATCATCATATCACCCGTAGAAAAATGAGTAGTTTGGGAGGACAATCTGAATATTGGAGGATATACTTAGGGTGCGTGTTATTGATTTTTTGGAAATCCACACAAAATATGATATCATATTTTATGTTACACCACAATTATATTTGGTGACATGTGAATACTAGTGCACATATTGTATATTATGAATAGAAACCATGATAGAGTATAATGGGGCAAACAATATACAACATGGAATGCATGAATCACTTCCATGTAAATATATGGTTTTTTTAATGTTTGATTAATATGATTGATATATTAAATTGATAAACATGTATAATATATTGAATAGTTCAAATGGTTAATCAATGAAATGTTCAATGAGTGAGATATCAATAGGTTGTAATGTATGGGTGTTATGATATGGAACCTAATATAACCAAATATATTAATTTAATAGAGAGAATCAAGAGTTACTATAAAAGGGATTATATCCATCATGTTGGATTTTTGTGGTTTTTTGAAAGATAATCCAAAACTCTTATCTCACTATTGATCATTGTTCATCTCACATAGAAGGTGCTAACACACATTTGGTGTTTGAAAGAACTATTGATACGATTAAGGATATAAGGCCAGTGTACCACCTTCATAGGTATGAAAATTTAATTTATTGCTTAGGTAATCTATATTAGGCATACATTGAAGAGTAAAAGAGAGATTATTCAATATCCCAAGTATGATTTATGTTCTTCATTTTATAGAACTTTTCTTCTGTTGAAGATGGATCAGAAATTTTCATGGGTTTCTTATACCACTGGTTCATTAGATGAACACTATAAAATCTATTAGTGGTATCAAAGCCTTTTTCTTTAATTATTCAATATGTTAATCCATTGGTTTTTAAAGAAATTATCAATCATAAATAATTTATACATATTGTAAAATATGATACATTGTAAATATTATATTTTGATTAGTTATAGTGTACGACCAATCCATATCACAAGGTATGATATTCATAAGACTCACATATTTAAACTATATTATAGAATAAAATATGTGATATCATAAAATATGTCAGATCCTTGTATTTTAGTAAAATAGAGTATTTTAGTGTAATTATGATATAAGAATAATCATAAAATATAATCATAGACATAAGATATAACTATCCCTAATTATGTATATCATTTGTAGCATACAATTAGGATTTATATCATAGAATATGATTGATATGTACTGTTTCTCTTTTGTATCAGTTGTAAAATATGATATATCCAAAAAATGTTAAAAATTTAATATTTTAGGTATTTTTATTATATTTTATAATTTTTTTTATAAATGATAAGTATTATGGATTGATCATGCCTAAATTAAATATTAATAGTTCATATTTGATTATTATGCTTTGAAAAATAAATAAATTGTTTATTTAATTATTAACTCCTTTATAATATTCAAGTTTGTAAAAATGTTTATAGAATGAAAATATTATGTATGATAAATTTTTGTGATAAATTTATTTTAGTAAATTGTTATGACCTATATTAGATGGTAGGTATGAAATCATAAGATTTAGTTTTCATCTTAATTGACCATGATTTTTAATTAAAGTTATTATCTTAAATTTAGTTGTTATACATAGTTTGTATATATTAGGTTTTAAAATTTTTACAAATTGAAATATAACTTGAGTAAAGTATCCCTGAGTAGAGGGACTTTAGGTTGAACTTCTCACTATCTTGGTGGCCTATTCCTTATTCTAGAAAGGTGGGAGTGGGATATCTATGGCTCCAGTTTTACTCATTCAGTGATTTTCAATATCATATAGTTCTAAACCTTTTTATAAAGAGTTCATAGACCTTATGCATAGGATGTATTTATATATGTATGAATATGTTTGGATTCTACTTTTGGGTGAGTAACACATACTATGGGTTGTGTAAAGAGTTACACATTAATGTGGTTTGAACACATTAATTTAGTGGATAGAATAGAGATTATAAAACTAAATCATTAGAAGTATGTATAAAAAATGAATAAAAAATGAGAAGATAAACATTACATAAGATTTAATAGTTATAAACTAAACGTGATATTATTTCCAAATAAATACTTGTCATGAACTCTATTATCTAACCAAGAAAGTCATAAAAATATGGGTGCCACTAGATTATCTTGTTCAAGGAAAGCAAGTAATGGGTGACCCTAATAGGATCAGGTTCCCATTATTTTCATTTTATTTGGGTTACAATAACTGGGAGAGCTTAATAGGATTTGGTTATTAGAGGAATCAAGTTGATTATTATCTATATGATGGACATGGACAAATATTTTTCTGCTCAACTATCTAATAATTACAATTCTTGTGATTAGAATAATTCCCTACCTAAATAACTAAGTTGTGAGAGAAATGCAAAACCAAACTCATTTCTTAGTGAGATATGGATATTGTATCATTAAATGGATATGATTTACATTTACATAAATTTTAGTGGGATAAATTTCATTAAAATTCCATGATAAAAAGATATAAAACATGATAATCACCCATAGATATTTTATTATTGTAGATTATGAAATAATTTTTGATAATAATTTTGTGATCTCTAATAGGCATGGACTACAAAACAGTCTAAGATTGATATCTAGGGTTGAGAAATTATCTCAAATACAATAATTATGAGCATCTAAATGTGAATGTTATAAAAATTATTTTCTCTAATTCAGACTCATGAGTATTAGATATTGAGTGTGAGTTTCACATTTATGTTAATAAATAGATACTTAAAGATAAGAGGGAATTTATAAATGGAGAAGTAAATATTCATATCAGTAATAAAGATATAGAAGTTTCATTAAAAGTCAGTACCTATGATCTAAGTCTACCTAGTGGATTAGTTTTATAGAATTATAGAACTTTTATTAGGTCACCTTCATAAATCAAAAATTTAGTTTTATGTATCCTGTTTGGATAAGATATGATTTTCATGCAGTATTAAGAACAATAATTTTTCTATATATATGAATGAAGTTTTTTATGGAATCAAGGATATAATAAATTATTTATACATTCTAGATATAGATAATCCTATTTATAACATTCAGAATAAGAAGGTTAGGGTTGATTCTTATCTCACCTATCATTGGCATTGTCACCTTGGACACATAAATGAGAAACAAATCCAAAGACTCCATAGAGATGGATTATTGGAATCATTGGATATTAATCATATGATACATGGAAATATTGATTATTAGGAAATATGAAAAAGGGATATTTTAGTGGAAATGGTGAAAGCGATAATGGTTTATAGGATTTTATACATAGTGATGTAGGCAGACCATTGAGAACATAAGAAATTAGTGGTTTTAGGTAATTTTCTACCTTTACTGATGAATTTAGTTGGTATGGTTATATGTTTTTTATAATTCACAAGTATAAAACTTTTAAAAATTTCAAACATTTAAATTTAAGTATAGAATCAACTAGATAAAAGTATTAATATTCTTTGATTAGATCTAGGTGGTGAATATTTGAGTAAGGAATTCATTCATCATCTGAGTGATTATGGAATTATTCCATAAGACAATCCTCATGGAACCCCATGGTGTAATGGTGTATTAAAGAGGAAGAATCATACCTTGTTAGACATAGTTCGATCAATGATGAGTTAGCGTGGACTTTATATTTCATTTGAAGGTTATGCTCTAGAGACTTATGTAATATTAATTAACCACATTCCATCTAAATAAATCAGAAATACATTATAAGAGATATAAAATGGAAAATGTGCCAATATTTATTTTATGAATATTTGGGGTTGTGAAGCACTCACATGATTCTTAGATTCTAAAAAAATTGACTTCAAGTTTGAAAAATGCTTATTTTTTTTATTATCCCAAGGAAACTAAGGGATATTATTTATATAATTCTATTCAACACAAAGTATTTTTGGACCAAGTTGGTATACTTTTTTAGAAGGAATATATAATTCAAGGATTTAGTGATTGGAATGTTAAACTTTTAGAAGTTCAAGACCCAAAAATAAGAAATGTTCCTATGAAATAAGTTGAGAAATTTTCGAAAATAGTTATGGAAGAATAGCCAACTCAAGTTACACAAGAAACTAAAAGGTCTGGTAGGATTTTTCTAGAACCTAAGAGAAATGGATTACTCATGGAAAATGATGTAGATGTAATAGTGATAGGAGATGAAACTTCTACCAACCAAGATTCTATTGAGAGTTATGATTTTGAGAAATGGTTAAAAATTATGGAATCTAAAATGAACCTGATGTACACTAACTATGTTTGGAACTTGGTGGATGAAACCGAAGGTGTGAGACCCATAAGTAAAGTGGGTTCTATACCAGAAAAATTACATGGATGGTTGGGTGTCTACCTATAAATCATGTTTGGTGGAAAAAATTTACAAGAAAATTCATGCTATTGATTATAAATAAACCTTTTCTCCAGTTTTGGTGATAAATTCAATTTAAATATTTATATCCATAACAACTCATTTTAATTATTAGATATATAAAATGGATATCAAAACCAATTTTATAAACTATAATTTTGTTGAGGATGCACATATGATACAACCAGATGGTTTTGAAGTTCTAAATGAGTCTGTTAAGGCATGTAAGCTACAATGGTCCATTTATGGGCTAAACAAAGATTATCATAGTTGGAATACCTGATTTAATATGCAATAAAAGAGTTTGGTGTCATCAAGAATGTGGATTATTCATGTGTATATAAGTGGATTAATGGGATTATAGTGGTGTTTTTGATATTTTATATAGATGACATACTTATTATCATAAATGAAATTTATAATATCCACTCTATGAAGATGTGGTTGGTAAAATGATTCTCTATGAGATACATGGGTGAAGAAGTCTACATACTTGGTATTAAGATCTATAAAGATAGATTTAATAGGCTACTTGTACTTAGTTAATATATATACATTGGTAAAGTCTTAAGTGGTTTATCATGGAGAACTCCAAGAAGGGGTATTTACTTGTTAGATATGATATGAATCTTAGGAAGATTCAAGATCCTTTTAAGGAGTTTGAAAGATGGATAAAATTCCATATACATTCACTATAGGTTCTATCATGTATTCTATGTTGTGTACTCAAAATAATATCATCTATTCACTTATCATAACCTGTAGATACCAATCAAATCCTTGTGAGAGTTACTGGATTACTGTTAAGAACATCCTAAAGTACTTAAGAAAGACTAAATATATGTTCTTATACTTTAGAGGAGAATATTATCTCCATGTAAAGGGTTACACTGATGCTAATGGTTTTAGGAATAGTGAAATAGCCTTTGGTGGGCATGAAATTAAAATTTATTTTAATTTAGAGTTTCACAAAACCCCAATAGAGGATCTTGTATATTAAATTTATAATTAATTTATTTAGATATGTTAGAAATTATTACCATGTCTTAGGATACTTTCTTAGATGAAGATATTGATCTTACTAAAAACCTTTCAAATTATCTTTATTGTGTTGCAAGGATTCAAGTGTAGAATCCATCTAGTGATGATCCACACATTCTCCTTTAATCTAATAGAAATTACAATTGATTTCCAGGTGCTATAACAGTGAATCAATTGTCTTGTGTTGTTCATGTTGATTGTTAAACCTTCAATCTTGAAGGAATCTCTCTCATGTTTCTCATTCTTAAGAGGGAGAGAGAAAAAGGAATTTGAGAGATAAATCCTTTCTGCATAATTATTCTCTATATCTTGAATTACCCAACACAATAGACATAACCATTTATTTATAGAGCTAGGGTTTATGTTAAAATATTATTTAATTGAATGGAAACCCTTAAATAATATAATAATATTTATTAAACCCCAAGATGATAATAATAATAATAATAATATTATTATTTTATGGTGTGTTCACTAACTTACGTAATAACAAATATTATTTAACCAACATGTAAATTAATATTTATCATCGGACAAGGAATTAGTCTATTTGAACTCCTCTAGAATTTATTGATCACCTGAATAAATATATTATATATTTTATTCACCAATAAATATTTGCAGTCGATAATACATGAAAAAAATTATTCTTAGGTCTTAATAATAAAATTTATCCCATTACTTAAATTCAAATAGAATTTACTTGATATCAACAAAAACACTTAGTGTGTGGCTCTCTATGATTCTTTCCTATTGGAATTAGGTGGGTTCACCTAATGTCCAAAATCACTTTCTATAAATGGGTCAAGACACCCAATAGAACGAATTTAATGTCACAATGGGGAAAACTACATATGAATGCTCATTGTATAATATAATCCCTTTGTATCAATATCTCATCAATTAGGTTTCACATCCGTGTCACCAACCTATGTGCTTGATATGTATTTCTTTGACTATCTAAAATAAACATGTTGTTTCACCATGTCCATAAAATTTAATACGACGGTTCTATTCCAATCAAAGGGTTGAGATATAATTTTCTATAAAGATGGAAGGGAAAAATCCTTCCTTGACTTATCTATTAATAACATGTCATTCGTGATGTACCCAACATACCCTAATTTCCATAAACAAATGGAGAGATGATTTTCATTAGTAAATCTAAGTGTGAAAGTCATGAATATATCAATGATTATATTAAAGTCTAAGGACCATTATACATGATTGCAGATAAGAATATCCAATGACAAAAAAATACTTGGAATTTCTATTGGTGGGTATTTTCTCATAATCTCCCATCTTGGAGATTACTAAGTGTAAAATTCATGAGAATAAGCCTTATCTTCTTATGAACACTCACACCTAAAAGTCATGTTATATGTGTCCCATCATAGATTATTATTTGACCGTAGTACTATAGTTTAGAATATCATAATAGCACTTCAAGGTTCTCATCATAGTATGAAACTACTATGACCTTATCAATGTGAGAAATACCCTAGTAAATTATTACATTAAATTCATTAAGAACAATGAAAAATATTTAATAAGTTTCTAATATTCAAATAATTGAATATACATTTAATCAAAGTACAAACAATTTGTACTGGGAAACCAACTCTAACAAACTCCCACTTAGACTAGAGAAAAAGACCTATATCTTCCAGTATGTTAAAACTCATATGAAAATCATGTTTTTGATGAGTCAAGACTTCAATGAATGGTTCTTTCATGTTATCTTTTTTGGAAATAATACCCACTTAAACCTAACCTATCTAAGAAAAATCCCTCAAGAAATGATACTTATAAAGTATGTGATTAATCCACTGATGTGGACTTGGCTTCTTTATAAGAGTCACTGTTACAACATTATTACAGTAGAGTGTGATAATGCAACACCCTAAAATTTTATGAAATTTTTCTTTCAAATATACTTAACTTATTTAATAGCTTACGTTACATGGAAACTCAAGTTTAAGCGAACCACAATATACTATTTAAAATATTATCATTACATAGCTGTTACATTGGAGGGTATGAATAGGATTAAATAATTTATTAATTATATAAAAAATCCCTACTTAATATAAATTATTAATAATTAATAACTGAATTTTTAGTAAAGTCATTTTATTTTTCAAAAATTTGTTTTCTTCAAAAATGAATTTTTATATATTTTGTGAGAGAATATTATAATTATTTTTTAATAATTTTAGAAAATATATTTTATAAAATGAAATTAATTTTTAAAGTCAATATATCAAAATTATATTTGGGTAAAATTTTGTGATTTTTCTGAAAAGATTGTTTTTTTAGTGAATAGTGAAAATACCAATTTTTATAATACTATCATTTTTTTTATTTTCATATAAAATATCCTTATGATTTGAAATTTATATTAAATTAAAATAATTATTATTTAATTATATATAATATAATTAAATTCATTTTAATCATCATTATACATGATTTTTGTATAAGTACATTTTTATGCTTAAAAACACATTTGTCTAAAAACAATTTTTTGCTATGTTTTACGCATTTATATTAAAATAAATTTCTAAAAATTCTTAAAATTTTATCTTTAAAAATGGATTAAAAATTTATAATCAGGATTTTAATTTTTTTTTAAATATTCCCCTTTTATTTTTGGTGAAAATAAATATTTACAATAGTAAAATTTATCACCCTAGTAAAGGGAAAATCAAGTAAATATAGGTTAAAACTAAGTGATAAGTCCTTAATTATTTAAATTAATTATTATTGGATTAATTAAATTATACCCTTATCACCTTAGTCTCTAATTTTAGTTGTTTAATGGACACTTGTCCATGAAAATGACTTACATATTATTTAAACCAATGGAAGTGAAAAAATGTCCCTCTCTTAGTTTTAAATATCATTTATGTGTTCACATAGGGATAAAAAATAGTTATGAATGAATATTAATAGTAATATTGTGAATACTTAAATTATATTCATGATGTTAATTTATTTATAATATTTATGAATTAAATAATTACCTTAAATACTTACACAACGTCGATGTAATAATTATTCAATTAAGGGAAAAATTAAATAAATGATATTAAAAATATTAAATACATTATAATTTGTGATAATTAAGGTTATACAAAATTTTTTATATGAACATGACTTGTTTAATATGTTTTAAAATTATTTTTTCAAATTCTAGGTGTTATATTGATGTTATTATTTTCAAAGTAATAAATAATGTCAAAATTGAAAATAATGATATTTTATGAAAATAATTTTTTATTAAATTATTTAAACGTCATAAAAATATTAAATATGGAAATGGGGGATAATATATGGTCTAAAATTTCAACTGTCATCTATTTATTAGTTAATAGTTACCTTATATGTAAAATTATAACTTTTAAGAGTGAAAAATATGTTATCAGAGTTAATGTTAAAATAGGTTAATTAAGAGGATAAACCAAAAGATAAGGTTTAAAATAGCCTTTAAACCTATAAATATTTTATTTTTATGATATCTAAACCATATAGTACCATTTTTTTAATTAACGACTATTTAGAAGTATTTATCTCTAGAATAGTCATATTATATTTTATTTTTTAAGAAATTCCAAAAGTGACCCTCACCACAATTATAAAAGGACACCTCCTACCTCACTTAATCACACAAATTTGAGCCTTATAGATCAACCATAATCTTAAAAATTTTCTTCAAAAATTCCCTATCCACATTCTAGAGATTACAGTCTTCCCAAAATACCAACCTTAGAGCCCTTTAGAGGAGATCTAAAGGAGTCATTTCGAAGAAGAGGTAATCGATCTAATAGATCACTTTATTTTTATATTCTAATTTACCTACTATAAATATATGAAATTTATCATAAAATAATATATTAATAATCATAAATATGGTGATTTTTTTTATGATTATAAAAATACCATTATACACCCTCTTTCCCATCAAATAAGAAGTGAAAGTATCACTCATGTTTATGTATGGATTACCGTCTCCACACAGCAATGCAATTCATTTTTCATAACCATATTTTATGGATGATAATTATGATGGGTATAATTTTTATATATTATATTTATTAAATAATTATACTTATTTAATTATAATATCATATATACCTTCTTATCATCCAATCAGTTGGGAAATGATAATGTCGCTCATGTGTACGTATGGAATACCATCTCCATGATGCTATGTGATTCATTTTTTATTTATATTTCACATGGATGGTAATAAGGATCAATTTTAAGAATATATATCATATAATAATAATTATATAAACTTTAATTATTATTTACCTTTATTTCATTCCATTAGTCAAAAAATGGAAACATCATTCATGCGTATGTACGGTCTACCGTCTCCATGAACGATGTAATTAATTTTTTTCTATCTCTAATTTTTATAAATGACTATAAATATGAATATAATTAATATATATAATTTTTATACCATTATTAATTTTTTTTGAAATTATGGAACTATGATCAAAGTATAAGGATCGAGACTACCGAAATGAAATATGCTCGGAAAATGAAGCAATCATCACCCTAAACAGTAATTTTAATAATAATTTATTAATAAATAGGTGATGGGATGTTCTAAATAAATAATACATGATATTATATATATATGGTTATGTATTAATTTTATAATAAATATATATTTACTATATAATAGCTTTGAATGTGAATGAAGAAAGGTGAGTCTTGAGGTAAGAGTTTATTTCACAATCTCATCATTATTTAGGATTGTTTATTTTTAATTCTCATTTGAGGAATATTTTTATTCAATGTAAATGTTTTCTAAAAATATTTTAAAAAAATATTTTAGTATTATCTTATAATTTTTAAAGTCATTTTTACCCATATTTGACTCTTTACTCAATAGTTTGAAAGGAATCTTTTTTTCATCTTCCAAATGAGGTATTTTAGGAATTTTCTGACAAAAATATAGAAGAAATGTTTCTTAAATTACATGGAATGATATGATTTACTTATGTAATAACAAATTAATGATTTTAAGCTACTTTAAAATTCTACTAATTTATTCTCAAATAATTATTTTTCATTTATAAGTGCACAATTTTTTAAAAAGAGAAGTGATTTTAAAATAGAAAAGTTATTTACCTTAAGAATTATTCCAAGTGATATTTAAAAATTATTTTTCCATATAAGATGGAATTATTTGATGATAATTACATTTTACTAGGGATATAATCCAATTATACCATCCTTATTCTTTTTATATATAGTTTATGTTTATGATAAAAAGATGTTAATGAAACCCATTACCTTTTTCATTGGTTACACTTCAATGATTTTTTTTTATTTTCATGAATTTTTTAGATGATGAATATCTTATGATATTTTGGCACACATATATATGAATTTATTTATGTGAATGGCAGGACCAATATATCCCCTAATACATTAGGTAAATATGGATAGTTCATGAGGTAAATATGTTATGTGTCAACTAATTTCATTTTCAAAATTTTATGCATAGACCTAGGGATAGGTCTAACACTACTGGAAAATGGGTTTATTCCCACACACCTATACCAACAATTTAAAAAAATCGTTGGGATATATGTGATATGTATAACTATCCCTACAGTTTTAAATAAACCATAGGTATACCATCTCTTGTATTTCATTTCCATTGGGCTCATCCCCACGTGACTCTCCCCTACAAACTCTCTTCTCCACCACAAACCCATATCTACCCCACAAACCTTCTCCCTCTATTATCCATTGTGCTCATCCACAACATTAACCCTCTCCTCTCCCCCACCAACCCTTTTCTCCCCTGATTCCTTTTTCATCCATCATACTCATCCCACTCAAAGATGAAACCCTACCTCAATGCTCTGCTTCCTTCCGATCTTGCCATTCTAGCTTCAACTTCCGTCCTCCCTATTAATGCTCAAAGGTAATATTTTTCTTTATTTGATCTTGGTTCCAAAAGTTAATCTCTTTTAATATATTATTATCAATATCTATCACTCTTTTCTCTTGGTTATTACTTCTCCTATGAAATATAAATGTATTTTTGGATATTAAAGGCTTTATAATAGACCTAATATTTGAGATTTTGATGTTTAGAGACCATGGATAACACCTTCTTCCACATTTAGGTTCTCACTACTAAAGGTGAAATGTTTTGGATTTCTTGTTTCAATATTCACTTTTTTGAGGTCTATATTTCATTAAAATTACTTCATTTTTATATTCAAATATTTTTTGAGATTTATAAATTCATTATTGATTAAATTATTATTCTATGTTATAATATGTTGTGTTTATAAATTGATCATTGAAATTTATGTCATGACATAGAGCGGTTCATTTATGAATCTCAAATGTCTCTTTAAAATAAATATATAGTAATTATTAAATCCTTGTAAAAATTCATATAATAATTTAAAAGGTATTTTTGATATAAATTCATGAATTTTATCCATGTTAGGTTTTTAAATAGGAAAATACCAAATTTATAAAGGTTTTCTTGAAATTTAAATAGTATTTCTTATCGTAAAGGCCTATTTGGCACTTCATGGGTTAGATGGTTGATCTCATGGGGGACCTCATTGATTTACCCTTATTGTTTAACATGGCAGCGTATATATTATTTATATGTGATTGATATGTGATGTTGGAAAGGGGTTTTTCTATAAAAGGGTGTTAGAGGAGAGGTTGAGTTATTTTTTGTGCTTTGTTCCTCAATCTTCCTTTGTATGTTCAATCATGGACACTTTTATGGTCATGGGAACATGGATAAATAGGTGGGATTTATATATTTATGCTACAATAGTTGGTATGGATGCCTCAAGTGTAATCTATATCATGTTATTGGACATTTAGGGGAGTCATATTAATGATGTTGGTGTGGGATATGTGAGTGTCTTGTATTTGGAATACAAAACATAGGCCAATAATTAGTCCTACATTGGTTTGGTAAATTCTAGATCAACTAAAATCAGGATCTAGGTTAGATCCCATGACACATGCTCCTTGAATTGTGGATTGAATAAGGGATTATTATCTCATGGTTGATTGTATTTTACACTTAATTATATTATTGTGGTAGACTAATCTCATTTACATTCATTATTTACCTCATGATGAGTGGTACCTTCCTAGTTGTAACAACCCAAACTTTTGTTAATGAAAACCCCTTTTGATCTAATTAAATATGTGAAATGGTTATACAACATATTCACTTATTTTGTTTTATGTTTTTTTATTTTAAAATACTATTATGAATTGTGACCGTTGCTAATATAACCGTTGAACAATGATCACATGATTAGTATAAATATAGGGCTTTAACAAATTCTTTTTACTTAGAAAAATGAAGCAATGACCTCATCCAATAGACTTGCCCCGTATGAAGACCATTTAATAGAGCTCAAAAAGGAGGTTGTGTATTTGTGATTCACTCTTGACCAAGCCCAATCTGATATTGAATATGTTAAGCTCGAGCAGAACCGCCTACGGGAGAAGTGGAAGTTGATAGAGATTACCACTCGAGCGATGTAATCTGAGCCACCCCAGAAGTCTGTCACCATCACGCACCTTACCCTAAGGTCTTATATAGGTGTTTTAAGGGGTTATGTAACAATACCCTAGTACTATGTGTATGTAAATTATTTTTTTATATTATAATGAATGTACTTTCATTTTATTATTATTACTTTGTAAATAGTTTTTAAACCAGAAATAGTATTTTTAGTTAAATATTCAACTAAGAAATCTATTTTGATGAATTAATGGATTTTTGAATTAAATAATATTTTAATAAAATATCATTATCATCATTATTATTAAATTAATTTTTATTAAATAAAAATGATCGTATAATTTTATGAATGCAATTGTAATTTTTATTAATGTTTGAAAGCCATTTTTGTCAAAAACCATGAATTTTTGTTAAATGTTAGTTTTTATTTTAAATTTAAAAATTAAAATATCTAGAAAATTATTTAGATAAAATAAATATTATTTCTAGAATTGGGATGTCGAAATTATCCAACGGTAATTTTTCCATAATAATCCGAGACAATCAATTTTTTGGGTAAAAATTAAATACCGTATAAATATATAATGTGATTTATGACATCATAATGACCCAATATTGATGTAATAAAATACTATAAACTGTATTTTCGGCCAATATATGTTTTAACATTAAAATAATGTGATTTTGGGTTTGTTTGATTTATTTTACAAATCATTAGTGGACCCTCCAAGACTTATATAACATTTGGTCTTTTTAAATTGTTTTCCTTGAGAGTGTGACTCACGTCCACATAAGAAACCCTATTATTTTAAGAATTTAGGCCATTGAAATTTTAAAATAATGTTTTCCACTCCCCTTTGGAAGAAACCATGTGCAAAAACCATGTGTTGGTTTGTGGTTTTGTTTAGTTTATTGTGAGGTGTCCCAAACCTAAATAATAAACAATTCCCTCTCCTTTCCTATATAAAACCACCCAAGCTCCCACTTAATATTCACTCAAAGCCTTTTAAGTTCGTCCAAAATCTTTCCTCCTCTCTCTACGATCCTCCCAAGGTGCCCTAAAGTCTCCCAAGGTCCTGAACTTCAAGCTTTCAAAGTTACTCTTCAAGGTAAGGGATCCTTTCACCCTCCTCTTTTAAGTCATGGCTTCCATTATGTTATGTTTTATAGTTCCATTTTATTATTTGGGGGCTTGTTATTATATATCTTTACTACTGTCCATTTAATTTCCAAATGATAAAATAACCTTTCTTATCCCATCAATTGTTTTTCTGAAATTTTAAGTGACGCCGTTAGGCTGCCGAATTTTCGTAAAAGATATCACATTTTTTCTTTCCTTTCAAGTTTTCTTTTATTGTGGTATGTCATCCAAATTTCCACACCATGATATTTTTTTTATTATGTCCCTATAATGTAAAATTATTCATTTATGGATGGGAGACCCTTTTCCCCTCTCTTTTTTTTATTTTCTAAAACCATGTTATATAGCCGCTATGCTGCAAAAATTTCATCTCAAAATTTATCTCTCTTTCTCTCAAGAAATTCTACTGTTTTATTTATGTGAATACCCAGACCTATTTTGTTTCTATGTGTATTAATAAATACACAAAAAGATATATTTTATTCTGTAATTGACATACATATAATACTCACTCCCTTTCCATGGGTTATAAATGACATAATGATCTTATTTTTAAGTACTTTTTTAAAACATCATGATTTTGAAATGAAACCCATTTCTTTTATTCTCTATGGGTTATTTATGAAATGTTTGATTATGATCTATGTGGATCACATGAAATTAATGAAATATTAAGGGTTCACCCTGATTGTTCTCCAATTCATTGGGTAAACAATTTAATCTCTAGATATGACAAGTTTCACAATACTAGGGTGAATAACCTTGGTAATTTTTATGACACCTCAGGCTTGTACCTTGGTGATATGTTCATGAATGTCTAAATGAAATGTTGTATCCACATATGCAAGTTATGTTTCAAGTCCTTTTTGTTATGATATTCCCATACTTAAATTTCTCATGTCTTTATGTTTTTATCATGTTCTTATTGATATCACAAGTAAACTGATTCCATTGATTTCCTTACTGGGACTTCTGCTCACCCTTTCCTTTGATGTATGTCTCCAGTTTATAAGATAAAGTAATTGTACTTAGGATGAACTTATGATGAAACCTTACATGTGTATTAGAGGAATGTTTTATGTTGTTTTCATGTATTATGTTCCTGATTTCCAAGACACTAGACTTTAAAGATCCTCTATTTGTAAAATGTAATGAAAAGTTATGTAATAAAAAGGTGGGACACTATAGTTGGTATCAAAGGATAGTTTAGTTATTTATGGAAATTAGGATATTAAAACTTTATGAAGAACCCTATAGAAAAATTTTAAATATAAGAAAACTTCATAGTATTTTGGTGAGTAATGAGTAACTGGTTTATCAAACAAATACATCCCTGTCTGGATACGAGCAGGTAGAGGTGGCTCTGGCACAGATGTACATAGGGGTAAAACCCGAAAACACCACTTTGAGCTAGACTCTGACAGGAACTGGTGCACAATAATGGGACTTTCTTCACTCTTGGTTATGACACTCCTGGGGGATATGTTTGGTTAATCTCAATCTTTTTATTAATCATTATGAAATAATTGTAGAGAAATGTAATTGTTTAAGAATGATGTTTTAAGACATAAAATACTTGATAGTTAAAAGATTTGTAAATGAAATAATTTTCTCACTAAGGTTTTATTCTTTTAGAAAATGGAGAACAATAGGAGGAATTGTGCAAATGGTGAACGCAATGAACCATGTGCTGACAACCCTCCGATGGAAGCCAGAATGGAAACATTCATGCGAATGATGAACCAATTGACTCAAGTTATGGGAAATAACTTGAATCAAGCTAAGAGACCAATATAACTGTGAAGGGAACAGATTTATGTTGAATCCTTTATGCATCAACAACCACCAACCATTAGTGGATCGACCGAACCATTGATTATCGAATAGTGGATCAGCTCTATCGAGAAGATCTTTTCTATGCTCCGTTGTTCTGAACAAGAGAAGGTTACCATGGCTGTCTATTACTTAGAAGGAGAAGATGATCAATGGTGGGAACTGATTAAAAACACAAGTCCAAGAGTGGAAGTTTAATCTATAGAGTGGAAAGAGTCCAGAAGGATATTCTTCCACAAGTATTTTCCTCGATCGATGAGAAAAAGAATGTAGAAGGAGTTTCTTGAGCTGAAGCAGAAGGATAATGAATCTGTGGGAATCTATGAGATGAAATTCACAAGGCTTTCACATTACACCTCTATCTTTGTTATGGATCCAAATGAAAAGGTTGATAGATTATTCTGCGGACTGAGACCTCATCTACAGAAGAATCTATCCAACCGAGACTATGATAGCTATGAAGAGATCGTGCAGAGTGCGATGAAAGTCGAGATGGAGTTTGGTGATATGTAGTGGTCTCAAAAATCAAACTACAAGAAGAGATCGATGGATCCCAGCTTAGGTAGGACCTTTGATCAAGTAAGAGGAGGTAAGAAAGTGCAACTTCCCATGTGTAATAAATGTGGGAAGAAGCATTTAGGGAACTTCCTGCATGGGAGCTGGAAATGCTAGAGGTGTGGAAGAGATGGCCATATTGCAAGGAATTATCGTAGTGCGGTGAAACCTCAACTTCCAAACACTAAAAATAAGGGGAATATGGTTTGGGCCCTACCTGATTTCCAGTGATTTAAGTGTGGAAAACATGGTCACTTTTCCAATCAATGTCCAAATCCGAGGGCAGTGGAGGGGAACCACCATCAGCCTCAGCAAAGGCCAAGGGAGAAAGGTCATGATTTTTCTATCATGACAGCTGAAGTTGAAGCTTCAAATGATGTGGTAGAAGGTACTCTTTTTGTTATCTCAAAGCTAGAAAGTACTTTGTTTGATTCTGGTTATACACATTCCTTTATTTCCTCCAAGTTTGAAATGAATTTAGAATCAACCCCCAATTTTCTAAAAGTAGAGTATCAATCAAGACTCCTGGTGGGATTATCCAAGAATCGTCAGTGTTTAGAAACTATAGTATTTAATTTGGTGAGAACAATCTTATCACAAATATAGTATTCATTCCCATGCTGGAATTTGAAATTATACTAGGGATGGACTGGCTCTCAAAGTATAATGCTAAGATAAAATGCAGAAGTAATAAAATATCAGTAGTATTGAATGGAAAACCTACAGTTATCTTCCAAGGAGAGATATCTCAACCAGATCCTTGTCTAGAAGAACCCCCCATATCCTTATTTATGGAGTTGATTGGTGAAGAAGAAGAAGGAGATAAGAGTTTAAGGATAGAAAATGTCCCCATCATCCAGGAATATGTTGATGTATTTCCTGAGGAGTTACCTAGACCTCCCCCAGAAAGAGAGGTAGAGTTCTCTATTGAGCTCGTACCTGGATCTCATATAATATCAAAGACCATTTATAGGATAGAAAATGTGGAGTTTGAGGAATTAAAGAAACAAATCCAAGATCTTTTGGAGAAGGGGTTTATCCGACTGAGTGTGTCTCCTTGGGGAGAACCAATTCTCTTTGTGAAGAAGAAGGATGGATCAATGCGGCTATACATTGATTATAGAGAACTGAACGAGATTACAATAAAGAAAAAATACCATCTTCCAAGAATTGATGACTTATTTGACCAACTTCATGGGGCTCAATTCTTCTCTAAGATTGATCTTCGTTCTGGTTATCATCAATTGACGGTGAAGAAAGAAGATATTCCAAAAACTACCTTCTGATCAAGATATGGGCATTATGAGTTTATTATTATGCCCTTCAGAATGACTAATGCACCTGAAATTTTTATGGATTTGATGAATAGAGTCTTTAAGGACTACATTGATAACTTTGTGGTAGTTTTTATTGATGATATTCTGATATATTCCAAAAGTCTCAAGGAGCATAAAGATCATCTAAGGGTTATTTTACAAACTCTACAGAAGGAGAGGCCTTTTGGAAATTTCATCAAATGAAATTTATAGTTACAACAAGTTACTTTCTTGGGGTACATTGTTACCAATGAAGGAATCGTAGTTGACCCTACAAAGACAAGAGTGGCCTTGGCCTACAACAATAACTGAGATTTTTAGTTTCCTTGGTTTGGAGGGATATTATAGGAGGTTTTTAAAAAACATTTTACGACTTTATAATCCATTAACCAAGTTAACTCGAAAAGGGGTCAAGTTTATATGGATAAAGGAGTGTGAGAAAAGTTTCCAAGAGTTTAAGAAGAGATTGGTTACTATGCCCATGTTAACTCTTCCCTCAAGTGGAGAAGGATTTGCTATTTTTAACAATGTATCTCTAAAAGGGCTTGGGTGCATCCTCATGAAAAATGACGAAGTCATTGCTTATGCATCTCAATAGTTGAAGACTCCTGAGAAGAACTATCCTACGCATGATCTGGATCTAGCTACAGTCATTTTTGATCTGAATATATGGAGGCACTATCTTTATGGGGAGAAATATGTTATATACACAGACCACCAAAGTTTGAAGTATATTTTCACACAAAAGGAATTGAACATGAGAAAAAGGAGATGGTTGGAACTTTTTAAAGACTATGATTGTTTAATTAGTTATCATCCCAGAAGAGAAGACAAAGTTGCTGATGCATTAACCAGTAAAGACCCAGTGGTTCTTTCCATGACAAGGATTCAAAAATATCCTTTGATCAATGACCTAGTAAATTTGGACATGGTAATTATAAGGGAATGGACATCATCAACCCTAAACCAAATGATTTCTTAACCATTATTACTAGAGAAGATCAAGAAAGCTTAGAAATAAGATCCTTTGTTATAGAAGAAGTTTGAGGATGTGAAGGATGGAAAGTTTCCTGATTTCAATATTCATCAAGAAGGTGTACTGAAATTTCATACAAGACTATGTGTTCCATATATTCTGGAAATAAAGAGGAGTTCATGGATGAAGCTCATAACTCCACTTTCTCTATACATCCTGGGAGCACCAAAATGTATAGGGACCTTCGTGATCATTATTGGTGAGATAATATGAAAAGGGAGATTGCTGACTACACATCAAGGTGCCTAGTATTTCAGCAAGTGAAGGCAGAGTGAAAAATTCCTAAAGGGGTATTAAAACCACTACCCATACCAACATGGAAGTGGAAAAATATCACTATGTACTTCATCACTAGTCTCCCAAGGACTTCCAATGGAAACAATGCGATATGGGTTGTTTTGGACTATCTAACAAAAAATTTCCATTTTATATCCATTCAGGAAGAATTCTCTCTTGATCAACTTATCGGGATTTACGTGAAGGAAGTGGTAAGGATGCATGGAGTTCCAATTTCTATCATATCTGATCGTGATCCAAGGTTCACATTAAAATTATAGATAAGTCTTCAACATGATCTAAGCACTGAATTGAATTTCAGTACGTCCTATCACCCTCAAATTGATGGCCAATATTAAAGGACTATTCAAACACTGGAGGACATTCTAAGAACATGCTCAATGGTATTTAAAGGTGGATGGGATCAACATCTCCCTTTAGTTGATTTATCTTACAATAATAGCTTCCACTCGAGCATTGAAATGGAACCCTATGAAGCTCTATATAGGAAGTGATGTAGAACTTCTACTTGTTGGGATGAAGCTACTGAGAGAAAGCTTCTTGGGCCTGGTCTAGTACAAGTGATGACAGAAAAATTCCACGCCATCCAACAACACATTAAGGATTCTTAGAGTCGGAAAAAGAGCTATGCCAAAAACCATCTAAGGGACTTGAAGTTTGATGTTGGTGATAAAGTCTTTCTTCGTATTTCACCTTGGAAGAGATTCATGAGGTTTGGGAAGAAAGGAAAGCTCAGCCCTAGGTACATTAACCCCTATGAAATCCTTGATCACGTGGGATCAGTGACCTATCATCTTTCACTTCCTCCAAATCTTGCACAAGTTCATGATGTTTTCCATGTATCCCTCTTGAGGAAGTACATACCTAACCCTTCACATCTACTAAACCTAGAGGTGGTACAACTGGTACATGACCTCTCTTATGAGGACCAGTTGGTGGAGATCTTGGATCGTAGATACAAGGTTCTACGCAACAAGACTACCAACCTTGTTAAGGTGTTGTGGAGGAACCACAAATGAAAAGAAGCCACGTGGGAACCAGAGGATTCTACGAGGCAGAAGTATCCACACCTTTTATCTTTTTAGGGTATGAGTTAAAATTTTGGGGACAAAATTTCTTAAGGGGGGAAGATTGTAATGATCGAAACTTTTGTTAATGAAAATCCCTTTGATCTAATTAAATATGTTAAATGGTTATACAACATATGCACTTATTTTGTTTTATGTTTTTGGATTTTAAAATACCATTAAGAATTGTGACCGTTTCTAATATAACCACTGAACAGTGATCACATTATTAGTATAAATATAGGGCTTTAACAAATTATTTTTACTCAGACAAAGGAAGTGAAGACCTCATCCAGTAGACTTACCTCGTATGAATCCCATTTAACATATCTTATAAAGGAGGTTGCATATTTGGGCTTCACTATTGACCAAGCATAAGCTGATCTTGAATATGTTAAGCTCGAGCGGAACCACCTACGGGAGAAGTGGAAGTTGATAGAGATTACCACTCGAGTGATGTTATCCGAGCCACACCAGGAGTCTGTCACCATCGCGCACCTTACCCTAAGGACTTATGCTAGTATTTTAAGGGGTTATATAACAAGAACCTAGTACTATGAGTATGTAAATTATTTTTTATATAATAATGAATGTACTTTCATTTTATTATTGTTACTTTGTAAATAGTTTTTAAAGCACAAATAGTTTTTTAGTTAAATATTCAACTAAGAAATATATTTTGATGAATTAATGGATTTTTGAATTAAATATTATTTTAATAAAATATTATTATTATTAATAAATTAATGAATATTAAATATAAATGATCATATATTTTTATGAATGCAATTGCAATTTTTATTAAGGTTTGAAATCCATTTTTGTCAAAACCCATGAATTTTCGTTAAATGTCAGTTTTTATTTTACAAGTAAAAATTAACATATTTAAAAAATTATTTAGATAAAATTAATATTATTTCTGGAATTGGGATGTCAAAATTATCCAACGGTGAATTTTCCATAATTTTCTGACACAGTCAAATTTTTGGGTAAAAATTAAATACCGTATAAATATATAATGTGTTTTATGACATCATAATGACACAATATTTATGTAATAAAATACTATAAACTTTATGTTTGGACAATATATGTTTTACCATTAAAATAATGTGATTTTGGGTTTGTTTGATTTATTTTACAAAGCATTAGTGGACCCTCCAAGCCTTATATAACATTTGGTATTTTTAAATTATTTTCCTTGACAGTGTGACTCACCTCTACATAAGAAACCCTATTATATTAAGAAGTTAGGCCATTAAACTTATAAAATATTTTTTTCCACTCCCCTTTGGCAGAAACTGTGGGAAAAAATCATGGGATGGTTTGTGGTTTAGTTTAGTTTAATGTGAGGTGTTCCAAACCTAAATAATAAACAATTCCCTCTCCTTTCCTATATAAACCCACCCAAGATCCAACTTACTCTTCACTAAAAGCCTTTTAAGTTCATACAAACTCTGACCTCCTCTATCTAGGATCCTACCAAGGTGCCTTCAAGCCTTCCAAGGTCCCAACGTTCAAGCTTTCAAAGTTACTCTTCAAGGTAAGGGATCCTTTCACCCTCTTCTTTTAAGTCATGACTTCCTTTATGTTATGTCTTAAAGTTCCATTTTATTATTTGGGGGATTGTTATTATATATCTTTACCACTGTAAATTTCATGTCCAAATTATGATATACCCTTTCTTCTCTCATCAATTTTTTCCTGAAATTTTAAGTGATGTCGTTAGGCTGCCGAATTTTCGTAAAAGAGATCACATTTTTTTCTTTCCTTTCAAGTTTCCTTTTCTTGTGGTATGTCATCCAAGTTTACAAACCATGATATTATTTTTTTATTATGTCCATATAATGTAAAATTATTCATTTATGTATGGTAGACCCTTTTCACATCTTTTTTATTATTTTATAAAACCATGTTATATATCCGTTATGCTGCAGAAATTTCATCTCAAAATTTATCTCTCTTTCTCTCAAGAAATTATATTGTTTTATTTATGTGAATACCCCGAACTATTTCATTTATTTGGGTATTCATAAATACAAAAAAATATATATTTTATCTTGTAATTGACATACATATAACCCTCACTTCTTTTCCATGGGTTATAAATGACATAATGATCTTATTTTTAAGTACTTTTTAAAACATCATGATTTTGAAATGAAACCCATTTCTTTTATTCTCTATGGGTTATTTATGAAATGTTTTATTATGATCTATTTGGATCACATGAAAGTAAATACATATTAAGGGTGCACCCTGATATCACTCCAATGCATTGGGTAAAGAATTTAATATCTAGAGATGACAAGTTTCACGATACCTTAGTGAATAACCTTGGTAATTTTTATGACACCTCGGGGTTGTAACATGGGGATATGTTCATGAATGTATAAATTAAATTTTGTAGCTGCATATTCAAGTTATGTTTCAAGTTATTTTCATTATGATATTCCTATAATTCCATTTCTCATGTCTTTATGTTTTTATTAAGTTCTTATTGATATCACAAGTAAACTGATTCCATTGCTTTCCTTACTGGACTTCTGCTCACCCTTTCCTTTGATGTATTTCTCCAGGTTATAAGATGCAGTAATTTTAATTTGGATGAACCTATGATTAAGCCTTAAAAGTGGATTATAGGAATGTTTTATGTTGTTTTCATGTATTTTTTTCCTGATTTCCAAGACACTAGACTTTAAAGATCCTCTGTTTGTAAAATGTAATGAAAAGTTATATAATAAAAAGGTGGGATTCTATAATAGTGGTATTAATTTAACTTATGTGTGGATTTATTCATTTTAAATATTTTTTAAATATGTTTGTGGAAACCATTTTAAATTAAATTCACCCATTTTGTGTTTTCATATTTGGTTCTAAAATGGTTGTTTTGTCTAAAAATTTCTATGTCCATGGAATTTGATTCAAAGTGATTTTTTCATTTAATGAAAAAAGGAACGTTTTTTTAAAATTTTCATGGACTTTATATTTTATTTATTGGGTGTATATTTTAAATAAAACTATTTTATAATTGTATTTGAAATTAGTGTTCATGAATTTCCACATGAATGAGAAAGCTTGGATTCCTTAGTGACATCCAACTAGACCTGTTAGCTTACATCCTACATATCTATTTGTGTGTGTTTATAGCTCATATTATGTGTATATGTTCAATATTCATCCTTTGGTATAATCATCTCATGTTTTTTTATCGATGGGTGAGTGGGGATATGGTGAGAAAAATGTTATTGTACAATTAATATTTGGCTATAATTGGAATTTTATTTTGTTTTGGTATGTGCTATAATATTTTTCAACTCAACCTAGTGTATGCTTTATTGTAATTTCATTGAATATTATTTTTATGATTCATTTTTTTAATTTTGAATGGGTATTAATTATGTTAATCTCATTTGGGTTATTTATCTTTTTTTATTTATGTTTATTTGATGTTTCATGGATGTAAAATGTACGGGTGACCCATTCTAGATTCTCAATAACTGATTCATTGTATTTAACACAATATTGAGGATGAAACTATTTATAAGGTGATGTTTTGTGATGATATGATAGTAGTTTCCATACAGTAGTGATCAGAACAACTTATGTGATATTTGAGGTTTCCTCTCCACTATTCATTCCATTTTCAATCACTGAAATTGAAAGTATATACTCACCAATTCTTGAATTATTCAATTCCACATCCATTAAATAGGTCCAATCGTAATCTTGGCTTAAACCAATCCATTTTATTTTACATATTAATTATTTTTTTGGATTGTTTATTGATTGTAAAAAAAATTAATTCCTTTCTATTTTTATACAGACTCTCAAGTTTCTATCAAAATTTGTGTCCCTATCCCAGAATTAGTTTTTTTTGGAAAAACTAAAAATTCTCTATGGGGTTTGGGTATTTTTTGTTCTATTTCAATTTTTTCTTAATTTAGGGGTTTTTTGATTTTGAGTTTTTTTGTTTTTCTAGAGTATTTTGGACCTTGCTGTAGTGGTTTTGGGTTATCGTTGTCAAAGTCAACTTACACATGTACGCATAGGTAGGTATATACATATATAAGTTCCCCAAAATATACATATTTACTCAAGGAGGTATGGATATTTATATTGGGGTTAGGTGTTCTTATATATATATATATATATGTGAAAAATATATACATGTGTAAGGTAAAGGGGTATATTCATTTATAAGCATATATGTAAGGATCCCCTTGTATATATTATACCATGAAAATATAATTAATAGGGGATATGTGTCCTTATATATATGTGAAAGTGCATATGTGTGAAAGTGGTAAATGGAAGATTCGAGTTTCCATATTTATAAGACGAGTACATTGATTTTGAGGTAGGTTCCCTTTTGTATTGGACTTTAAATTTAATGAATCATTGATTTTTTGTATTTCAAACCATGTTTTTGTATTAAATAATGATATATATATTTATTAGAATAATTTTTTGATATGAAATGAAGTGTTTACCACATTGAATCAAATAGAATCAACCTAACCTAATTCAAATAAAAACAAATGAAATTAAATGAATCCAACATGAACTCATTCAAATTGAATTGATTGAAATATGAAATAATATATGAAAAAACCAAAATAATCTAAATTGTATTAACCTATAAAGAGTAAAAATGAATATTGATAAATAAATCTTCAATAAATTAAATTATCCTTTACGAAACAAATAAATTCAAACTAACCAGATCTAAAATAAATCATATCATGTTGTACCAAAGAGAATCATACATAGTCAGTATAATTCAGTTAGACCTCTCCTGAACTACCTCAATTAGGATTTCATTAAACATAATGAACCAAGATGAACCACAAGAAACCAAACCAAATAGGATTATGAAGAGTAAACCCAAAATTAGTTGAGATAAATAAAGTGGAACCATAAAAACCCACAATGAATAGAATAAATCCAAATAAAAAATAGAATGAAACATTTCAAAAAACATTAAAAAATTAACTGAACATTACTAGTATAAATGTAAATCCAATTAATCAAAATATATTTAGAATGATCCAAATCAATAAAATAGAATTCAAATAGAAAAAAATTGAATGAAACTAAATTAGACCAAGTTAAACTAATCTAACTTGAACTAATATGATATAACAAATGATGAATCAAAATAGACCAAATATAATGGGATAAATTGCATCTATAACAAAACTTTCCCATATTATCATTCAACATATTCTACTATAATATAAATTAATTGTTAACCATTTAATATATCATATTTATATTCTAAAATAGATAAAAAATGTTGCTACTAAAATAATTTTTTTATTAAATAGGATCAAGAACTTTGAGTTGTTTATTATGAACCACCAAAAATACAAAGAACAACTTGGAAGATGAATATACATGCAGCATGATCCAGAAAAACGAAAAACTAGGGAAAAAATCATTTTACATCATAAAAAATTATACTATAAACTGACTAGAATGTCTAGGATTTTTTTTTCATATCCTAGTTTTGATAGAGATGAAGTTGGTATTCTAAGATTATGAAAATAGATTTCATGATATTAGGAATATCATCATAGGAAGAAAGAAGAAAAATTCACTTCCATAATGAGCCAATACAATTGTGGGGACAAAAAAAGGATGCTAGCCTTGTCCTAACACTAATGATCCTTATCCATTTAATTATTCACTTCTATTCTAAATCCCATTAATAAATAAATTTCTTAACCTCTTCAAGTTCCCTATAAGTTAAAATGGGAAATTTATTATATAGATCATTCATTTTATCTGAGAAAAGGAAGGGAAAAATAAAAAATCAATTGGATTTCTAAGGACCCTCAATAATTTTCATCCTTTTAATGCTTTAATATATCCAAACTAGAAGCTAAATTAATATCTAATGACTCTATTGTGGAATAAGAACTAAAGGTCCCTCATCAGTGATGTTATTTTTAGGCTTCATAGTTATAAAATATACATCAACTCCCTTTTCCTTATCTTTCACAACATATTTATGTGAATAAAAATTAACTCTTATTCCTAAATCCCCTTATTTAGGTGTCTTGGCAAGCCCCCTATTACAGGTAGCCTCAACTTCCTATCCAATAATCACTGGCCTTGGTAAATTTTAATAGTATTTTCAATTCTTAAAATTTTTCCCTAATTGATCAGGTATCCCCCTATGTCAAAATATCCTTTCCTTAAAATGTTTTTACCTATACAGATATAGTACACAGATGACCTATCCACCTCAGAATCATAGGAAGCTAGGGAATAAACATCAGTCCTTTTAGATTCTCAAGTATGACCTTTTGGTCCTTTAGATAATACCACTGAACAACTAACAATTACATGAATTCCTCTTCCTAGATTCATTTTCCATTTATTAATTACATTCTACCATTAATTTATATCATTATTACCCATTTTGGATGCTTTCAACTACATGAAAAAATTATGTAGATGAATACAAACCTTCTCTAACTTCTATTTAGTACCCTTAACATCCAAGACATTAGGCTTGTAAAATTTTAAAGACAGACATATCACAACTACATCATAATTGAATCCCTCTTAAAGTATTTACATAATTTCTTTCTCAATGGGATAAAGGAGAATAAGTTCTTCCACATTGGTCGAAACTCCATCTCTACGAGATTCACTCTCTAAAAAAACTTTATATAAAACATTTTGGGATGAGATTTTAGAAGAAAAATAGATCGTGATTTAATCAATACCAAAATAGGATAGACTAGCTTATTCCACATTCTAGTTAGAGACCTCAATCTAGTATACCATAAGATCATTTCATTTTTCCTCATCGATTCTAGCTGGAAGGACTTTTCGGTTCTAGTGGCACATTTTAGCCAAATTCCCTTATTGGTCGCAGAGTTAGGAAAAGTATTTTTAATACTAGAAGTTAATCTCTTGTTTATAAATGTACTAGCCTTCAATTTCATTAAAGGTATAATTAAATAGGGGTTCAATATTTCAACCTCTATGAAAATACACATGGGGATATGAAAACATAAATATTGAGTTATATGGTCTAAACCCAAATAACGTCCAATCATGTTTCCAATCACCCTATGGATGGAAATTTTTTTAAAATTGAGGGTTGGGATAAGAAGACTTACCCATAATATTGAGAGGGATAATATCACATCAAAATATAGTCAAAAGACCATTTGTGATAGTAGAAATGCATAAAATTGAAAAAAATATGGGTGGAAGGCATAAAAGTAATCATGTTTTCATCTTTGAGGAAGTTGATGAGAATTTTACAAGATTCAATTAGTGCCACAATTGTATGAAATATGAATACCCTAAATCCATTGATGGACTTGTTAAAAGTATCGATTGAGGGGTGGAGATGACCAAACCAATCTAACAGAGAGAAGATATAAAGGGATGATGCATTTGATAACTCATAATTGGTTATTAAAATATTGGGAGGACCCTTGAAAAGGTTAAATACCATAAGGTACACTAATTATGGGGGAAAATGGTAAAGAAGATAGATTATTTAAAGGAATAAAACTATGTGGGGGACGTAACCAGTGGTCAAATCAGAGCCCTAGTGAGTGTGAGAGTGGGAGGTCTAATTACTATGTTCTAGTGGGTATGGTTTTACAATAGTCTTATAATATAATATAATAAAAAATCTATTACTAGATATAAATAGCATGTCCAATATATATATAAGCGAGAATACTGGTGACACAAGTGTGGTCATTGTAATGAAAACACTATTCAAATATCTACACACCTGATCAATAAACACAAGTTAAATTAAAACAACAACAACAAATCCTATCTAATAATAACAATATTATAATGATAACTTATCAGGACACCCGTAGATCACATTCATAATTCTCACTAAATGATAATGATTATATATAATTATAGATATACTCACACTTCATAAACATAAGAATGAAATAGCCCCCCTATTAACTATGTACCACTAGAGATTTAATAAGTACTATAATATCTATCTGGTATCCCTCTCATTAAAGAGTAAAATATAGTTATCACATTATAGTCATCCATTCCCAACACATGTAAAATATTGGAATTCTTATAACCTGATTGTATGTTGTAGTAAAAAAAATATAAATAACACCATAGAAATAATATTGTCTTCAAAACCCTTTATAGTTTTCCTACCAAATTATTCACCATAGATTCTACTTAAATGATAGAGGAACACACATATCTACTAGTCTTTAATTATAAATAATATAGGAATATATATCTCCACTAATCTTCTAATAGAACTAATATTGAAAATCTTGTTTACCTCAAACCCACTATTATAGGTTAAAAGGATATAAGACTATGTATCATTTTCAACCTTAGTCCCATAGTTGAGAGAGAGAAAGAGTGTAAAAACTCAGGTGAATAATTGTTATTAAAAATTCAGAGTCTCCTCAATATTACAGAAAGCATAAGAAATATAAGTTTCTTAAGCGTTATTAAATTATCTAATAATATATTTCATAGAAGAATTCTGTTAGGCACTTGGATTCAAAGATTTTATGTTTAAAGGTGCTTTCATGTTTACAGGTTCTGGAAGAGGTTCATGATGGACCTATGTTTTTTTCAAGGGAGAAGAGGATAAACCAACTATTTACAGAACCGTTGGTATACAATTATGCAAGATGGATTGGAGAGAAGAGTGTATACCAATAGTTCTGTATACTGTTGGTATATAGTTAAGATGAGAAGAGTGTATACCAATATTTCTATATATCATTAGTATATAGTTATGTTAGAAAATATTTATACCATGGTTATTGAACCATTTTTATAAATATATCCCAATGGTTTCATTGAAACCTTTGGAATAGAGTAACTTGAGATAACCTATACCAACGATTTTATAGAAACTATTGGTATAGGGCTATCCTGAAAACCCACATACCAACGATTCATGAAACCATTGGGATATCCTATCATAATGATTTAAGAGGTTATCCAGATAGTTCCAAATCATTAGGATAGGTTAAATTTTCTATAGTGTAATAATAGGATGAAATCATAAATGTTTTGACCATGGATGACCTATATTAAACCTAAGGTGTAATGGATTGAAAAGAATGTGTCCTGATTTAAACATCCAATGATTTTTTTTTATGATTATGTGGTTTTTCAATATTATTATCATTTCTCACAATATGATTTTTAGTTTTAGTTAATGGATGGCACCCAAAAGAATCGTGTGAACAATTAATGTGATAGCTGATGCAATGATCGTCCTCAGGTGCAATCAAATGGATTAAGAGCTGGGATACAATATCTTGTGAATATTTTCACTCAACTCTCTCAATCTATTTTTGGAAACATATATCATGTTGGAATTCCAAATTCACCACAGAGGGAGAAACATGTTATTAAATATTTTATATGACAATGTCCAACATCCTTCTATGGGTATTTTAATCCACTAGTTTATGAGAAATGGATCAATATTATGGAAAATATATTTTCCATTCTTAGTTCTCAGACGATGAAAAAGTTGTCATAGCTATTTATCATTTTGAAGGAAAAGGAGATTAATGGTGGAATATTATTCAAAATACAAGGAAAGTGTTGGAAATTAGTTCTATGGTATGGGATGAGTTTAGGGGAATAATTTTCAGTAATTACTTCCCTCATATTTTACATAAAAAAATGGAGAAGTAATTTCTTGATCTTAAGTAGAAGGATGATGAATCAATTTGGTACTTATGAGGAAAATTTTACAAGACTTTCAAGGTATGCTTTAGATTTAATCATCATCCTTGAAATAAAAATTGATTGATTCTTTATTGGCTTGAAATAAAGTCTTAAAAAGGCATTATCCATAAGGGAATTTGGAATATATGAATACATTTTTTATGTGCACTAAAACTGGAAATGGAAGATGAAAACCCTCAAGTTTCCAGTGATAAGAAAATGAATATTGAGATTCATGGAAACTCTAGTGGTTTTCTAGATGGATGGAATAAATAGTTTCAACCTCCTACTTGCCAAAAATGCGGGAAGGATCACTCAAGAAAATTTCTAAAAGGAACAAGAAAATTGTTTCAAGTGTGGGAAACCTATCCATTGAGAAATAAAATTTCCGAGTGATGTAAAGAGGCCATTAAATGAAATGAATGGAGATAGATCTCAAAAAAAAATTCACCACTCACACTTCAGTGCTATAAATGTAAAGTTTTTGAGTACTATGTGAATCAATGCCTTAATCCAAGGGATATTGAAGATAGCAATCCATAACAACCCTTGAAGTCAATGGATAAATGGAAAGCATATACAATTATGATAGTTAAAGAGAATCATGATAGTCAAGGTACAATTATCCTCCACTCTATAATAGTGTATTCCATTTTGGTATTTTTATGAATAAACCCTATGAAAATATTATCCTTTAGTGAAGTTTGATGTGATTTTGAGAATGTATTTGCTCTATCTTGAAATATTTCATATATATTTCTGGAATAAAGAGATTATATTTTATTCTAAATCAACCTATGATTATCTATGAATACAATGATGAACCCAAGCCTCCAAAAGAAATATTTTTGGCTAAGATAAGAGATTATTTAAATAATAAAGGGTGAATTATATTTTAGAAGCATATATAATTTTTAACTTTTGGGAAATGATTAGTACAACTTGATTAATATAAGATCAATGTATATAAATTTTGGTATGGGACTTTATGATTAATTAAAATTATTGATCACATAAGGATATGAGATCAATTTTTTTAGGGGTTTGAATATGGTCGTCAATATTTTGGAGGAGTCTTAAGGTTAAATACTTATGAAATGGATTAAGATAGTTTTTATTGAGGTTAAAGTATGATTTATAATATTCTGTACTAACAATTTTGGTTTTGCTAAATATTTAGAGGCTAAAGAAATTACTTATGATTATTATGTTTTGATTAAAATTGCTTCATTAACGAAAAATTCACCTTGAATATCCATTTTAAAGAGTAAGAGATAATGTGGAAATAGGTCAAAGCACAACCAAAGGATGATATTATTCTTATGATATAGAAAGAAATCAAATAATTTTATTTTCTCGAGTGTTTTCCTAGATTGTAAAATAATCCCTCAACATTATGAAAAGGCCCTTGAAATAAAAATGTTATTTATTTAATTTTCTTTCCAAGAAATAAATTGTAATTTTACCTATCATAGATTTATAGTTTTGTGATGGTTAACTTTCTCCTGACCATGATCTCCATCACTCTATATAATTATTTGGGAGTTATTTTTTTCTTCCATATTCATGTTTTCACTTTCCACCTATGTTCTCGTATCTGGAAATCGAGTTATGTGTTATTCTAGATGACCTTCATACTTCCCTTTCTCTTTTTTAAGAGAATGTTTTATTAAACATTTTTATGATGTGGGTTTACAAAAAGGAATTTTAAAATTAAAAACCAATGGTTACCAAGAATAAATTGTGAGGATACCATTTATTAAGGGGGTTTTGGGAGAATGTAATACCCTAATATTTTATGAAAATTTTCTTTCAAATATATTTAACTTCTTTGATAGCTTACGTTACACGAAATTGTAAGTTTAAAAGAAATATGATATACTATTTAAAATATTATTATTTCCTAGATGTTAAATTGTAGGGTATGAATAGGATTAAATAATTTATGATTTATATACAATTTTCCTATTCAATATAATTTCTTAGTAATTAATAACTAAATTTTTAGTAAAGTCATTTTATTCTTCAAAATTGATTTTTTATTTCTTTTTGTGAGAAAATATTATAATTAATTTCTGGAACTTTAAGAAAATATATTTGATAAAATGAATTTAATTTTTTAAATCAACATATCGAAATTATATTTGGGTGAAATTTTGGTATTTTTCTGAAAAGATTGATTTTTCAGTGAATAGTGAAAAATACCAATTTTTATAAAACTTTCATTTCTTTATTTTCATATAAAGTATAATTATTATTTGAATTTAATATAAAATTAAAATTAGTATTATTTAATTATATATAATCTAATTAACTTCATTTTAATAATCACTATACATGATTTTGGTATAAGTACATTTTTGTGCTTAAAAACACATTTTTCAAAAAACTATTTTTGTTGTGTTTTACGCATTTATATTAAAATTAATTTTTAACACTTTTATGAATTGAATATTTAAAAATATATTCCATATTTATAATAAAGATTTTAATTTTTTTAAATAGTACCCTTTTATTTTTGGTGAAAATTGATAGTAACTATGGTAAAATTTATCACCACTGTAAAGGGTAAATTAGGTAAATCAAGGTTAAAACTAAGTGATGATGCCATACTTATTCATATTAATTATTATTTTATGAATTAGGTTATATAATTATAACATTATTATCTAATTTTAGTTTTTTAATGGACATTTTTCCATGAAAATGACTTATATATTATTTAAACCAAAGGAAGTGACAAAATGTCACTCTCTTAGTTTTAAATATAATTTATGTGTTCACATAGGGAAAAAAATTAGTTACAAATGAATATTAATATTAATTTTATTAATAAAATTATATTAATTATGGTAATTTATTTATAATTTTTAGGAATTAAATAATTACCTTAAATACATACATAATGCCAATGCAGTAATTATTCAATTAATGGAGAAATCAAATAAATGATATTAAAAATATTAAAAGTATTATAATTTGAGATAATTAAGATGATAAATGAATTTTATATATTACCATGACATGTTATGGATGTGTTAAAATATATTTTTTATAATTATAAGTGTTTTATTGATGTTATTAATGTCAAAGTAAAGAATAATATTAAAATTGAAATAATGATATTCTATGAAAATAAAATTTTATTAAATTATTTAAAAATAATAAAAATAATAAATAAAAATGGGATAATATATGGTATAAAATTAAATCCCTTATCCATTTTTAATTCAACAGTTACCATATATGTAAACATATAACTTTTAAGAGTGAAGAATATTTTACCATGATTATCTTAAAATAGGTTAATTAAGGGTTAAACAAAAAAATAAGGTCAAAAATAGAACTTAAACCTATAAAATTTTTATTTTTTTATTATATTTAAACCATATAATACCCTAGGTTCTAATTCATGACCATTTTTATATATTTTGATCTATAATAGTCTTCTTATATTTTATTTTATTTTTAAAAATTTCAAAAGTACCCCGCACCTCAATTATAAAATGACACCTCCTCCCTCAACTAATTACAAAACCTTGAGAATTATATCTTGATAATACTATACTAAATTTTATTATAAACTTACCTATACACATTATATAGGTCTTGGTATTCCCAAAAGACCAACCCTAGAGACGTTTAATGGAGATCTAAAGGAGTCATTTCGAATAAGAGGTAATCACTCAAACCGATCAATTTCTTTTTATATTATTATTTAACTCATCTAAATATATGATATTTATAATAAAATAATAACTTTAGTATCCTAAATATAATAATTTTTTTATTATTATGAAAAAACTATTATAAACCCTCTTTCCCATCAAATATGTAGTTAAAGTATGGCTCATGCGTATGTACGACTTTCCATCTCCACATAGCAATACAATTCAATTTTCATCACCATATTTTATGGATGGGAATTATTATGGGTTTAATGTTTATATATTATATTTATGACATAATTATACTTATTTAATGATAATATCATATCTAAATTTTTATCGTTTAATCTTTTGGGAAATGATAATGTCGCTTGTGCGTATGTATGGTCTACCATCTCCATGATGTGATGTGATTTGTTTTTCATTTATATTTCACATGTATTGTAATAAGGACGAATTTGATGAATATATATGATATATATGATATAATAATAACTATTTAAAGTTTAATTATTATTTACCTTTATTTCATTACATCAGTTGAAAAAATGGAAACAACGTTCATGCGTACGTACGACCAACCGTCTCCATGAATGATGTAATTCATTTTTCTATATCTTCTATTTATTAATGATTATAAATATATATAATTAATATATATTATTTTTATACCATTATTAAAATTCTATAAATCATGGTAACATGATCAAAGCATAAGTATCGTGACTTCCAAACAAAAATGTGCATGGAAAACGAAGCAGTTATCACCCAGAATAACGAGTTTAATAAAAAATTATTAATAAATGGGTGATAATATGTTATAAACAAATCATAAATTGTATGATAGATATATGGTTATATAATACATGTATTATAAATCAATATTTACTATATATTATTTTTTAACATGAATGAGGAATGATGAGACTTAAGGTAAGATTTTATTTCACAATATCATCATTATCTGAGATTGTTTATTTTTAAGTATCAAATGAGGAATATTTATCTTCCACATACATATTTTATAAAAATATTTTCAATTTTTTTACTATTATCATATAATTTCTTAAATTCATTTTTACTCATGTTTTAATTTTTACTAAACATTTTGAAAGGAATATTTTTTTCATTTTCCAAATGAGGTATTTTGTTAATTTTATGAATAAAATACAAAAGGAATGTTTTTTAACTTATACAAAATGATATTATTTTACTCCCATAATTATTACTTAATTATTTGAATCTTACTTTACAAGTTTAAATATTTATTTTCAAAGATTGTTTTTCATTTATAAGTACTCATATTTTTAAAAAGATAAGTGATTTTAAAATGAAAAAGTTATTTACCTCAAGAATTATTCCAAGTAATATTTCAAAGTCATTTTTATATTTAATATGACATCCTTTGATGATACTTAAATTTTACTTAGTATAAAATCCAAGTATACCATCCTTATTCTTTTTTTGTGGTTTATGTTTATGATGACATGATGTTGATATAACCCATTCCCTTTTTCATAAGTTACACTTTGATGAAATTTATTTCTTTTCATGAGTTCTGATATGATGAATATTTTATGATATTTTTGGAACACAGATTTATGAATTTATTTATGTTATGGGTGGTACCTATATCTCCCTCCAATTTATTAGTTAAATATGGATAACTCATATGGTAAATATGTTATGTATGAAAATGATTTCATATTCATAATTTAATACATGAACCTGAATTTCATTTCTATAAGTTTATGTTTGGACCTAGATTTCATATCCATAAGTTTTTGTGTATACCTAGATTTCATGTCCATAATATTATGCATGGACCTTGTTTCATGTCCATAAGTTTATGATAAGTCCTGATTTCATGTCCTTAACTTAATGAGTGAAACTATTTCTATTTATATATATTAACAAAGTTATAAGTTTATACGTATGCTACAACTCCATGTATTCTGTCAATGTTATGCTCTTATGGATTATGTTCATTGATTATTTTATGATTTTTTCCTTATTAACTGCAAATATTTATTCCATGACTCAAGATTATGATCTATGTTATACAAGGTGTAGATTTAAAATATTAATTTCATGTTCTCAAACCCTTATGCTCATGTTATGTTTATATGATTGTTGATATCTACCTTGTTTACCCTTAATGTTCATCTGAGATCACCCTTTCTTATAATTCATTTACTAGGTTATAAAGAAAGGTTTTAGAAATTATGTGTCTAATAAGGGTTCTACTTATGAAGAACTTAGTGGGAGACGATATAGATCATTTATGAACCAGTTTTTTTGTGTGTCCAAGTTTCCAAAGGCACAAGACATATACGATTCTGGCGAGGATTGAAATATTATATGATTAATTTTCATCTAATTAAATTTAATAACTATGTATCAAAAAAATGGTTTGTTATATATATGATTTTACTAATAGGTAACACATAAAGTAATGAATGCAGCTGCCTCAGAAGATGCAATATAATTGGACTCTACTATAGAATCAGTGACCGCAACCTACTTTAAGCTCTTCCAACTCACAACACCTCCATTCCAAGTGAGTATTTATTCTATTTGTGATTTTATATTGACTTGATCTATTTTGAAACTAGCATCTATATATCCTCTGATGACTAGTTCCACATCTCATACAAATACTAAGAACATATCCTTAGTACGCCTTAGATACTTATGGATAGTATTGAATACCATCCAATAATGGTCACCTGTGTTATCTTGATATTTTTTACCACACTTAATGCATAGGAAACATATATCCTAATAAATAACATAACATACATGATCTAACCAGTCGATAATGCATATGGAATCATTTATATTCTATTTCTTTCCTCATGTGTATGAGGATACATTTTCCTAGAAAGATGAATGCCATGTGACACTAGAAATAACCCCCTCTTGGATTGTTCTATAATTAAACTATTCAATGTCTGGTACATATATGTGCCTTGACATAGATAGATTATCCTCTTGGATTTATCATGATGCATCTTGATCCCAAGAATATATGCTTCCTCACCTAAGTCCTTCATAGAGAAGCATTTATTTAACCAGGAATTAATAGACTATAAGAATGATATTTCATTTCAAATAAGTAACATTTCATCGACATATACTATTAAGAATACAATTACAATCCCACTAAACCACTTATAGACACATGGATCACATTCTTTATTTATGAAACCAATTTTTTTTATGGATTCATCAAAATGAATGTTCCATGACATGCATGATTTCTTTAATCTATAAATGGATCTTTACATCTTTCATATCTTGCTGAAATTATTTTGAGTTACAAACCCTTTAGGTTATTTCATATAGACATATTCTTGAAGGTTTCTGTTAAAGAAGTTTTTTTTTCATCCATTTTTTAAAATTCATAGTCATGGAAGGTTATAATGACAAGTATAATTTTGATGGATTTCAGCCTTACAACTAGTGAAAATTTTTCATTGTAGTCAATGACTTGAAAATATTTGAACCCTTTTTCAACTAGTCATGCCTCATTGGTAATTACTTTTCCATCCATGTCTAGTTTCTTATTGAATAAAAATTTACAACCAATAGGCTTTACATCTACTAGAGGATCTATCAAAATCCATACTTGGTTTTGGTACATAGAATCTATTTCAGAATTCATGGATTATCACCACTTAGAAGCATATATTCCACTTACTGCTTTCTTGTAGGTTAGAGGATCATTATTATCAACTAATAATGAGTCACCATCCTCAGTGACTAGAAAAACATATCATTTTGGTTCTTTAACCTCTCTTGTACTTCTATACAGTACTTGTGTCTCTGGAAATTTTTTTTATTCCATGGGACATTATGGAATTTTTTCCTCTACCAACTCTTGTATACCTTGATCCTCGAATTCATCAAATTCTATCTTTCTCACACCACCTCTTTTAGAGATGTGATACATCTCAAGGAATATGGTATGTCTTACCACTATTATATTTTTGTTTAAGGGTTCTTATAGGTAACATAACCTTGTTTCCTTAGGGTATCCTATAAAGCTACACTTTATACCTTAGGGTGAAAGTTTGTTACCTAATGAGGCCATAAAAAATTCTTCACTACCCCACACATGTAAATTTAATAATATGTATTTTCATCCACTCCATAGTTTTTATGGAATATCATTTATCAATTTTGTTGGTACCTGGTTTATTATGTGTTCTATTGCCTGTAATGAGTATCCCTAAAAGGATATTGGAAGATTCACATGACTCTTTATTGATCTCACCATGTCTAACATGGTATAATTCTACCTTTAAATTACACCATTCCACTGAGTTATATAAGTAAGAGTGAGTTGATATAGAATCCCAAACTCTGATAAGTAATCAATGAATTCTTGATTAATATATTCTTCACCATAGTCTAAGAAAATATTCTTAATATTCCTACCAGTATGGTTCCAAAATTCATTCTTATATTCTTTGAATTTATTAAAATAATCTAACTTATAATTCTTTAAGTAGATATATACATATCTACTAAAATCATCAGTAAAAGTTATGAAGTATGAGTACCAACCCCTTACTTCAATAAGAAATGGTCCAAACACATTGGTATGAACTAATTCAATAAGATATTTATCCCTTTAACATTTTACACTAAATGAGGATTTGATCATTTTTCCTTGTAAACATGTGTGACATAAACCAAGTGGTTTTAGTCCAAAATAATCTAAATATCCATATTTTTATAATTTATTCAAACACTTTTCATTTACAGACCTAGCTAGTAATTCAAAATATGGGTGTGGTATTAGTTATGTGAAGTAATATTGTTATCATTTTACATTACTTGGTTTGTGTAATCCAACACATAAAGGAAATTATTTAAATGTTATTTACAATAAAAAATTCTATATTTTTAAAATAAGAAACATTTATTCCCAACTTTGAAAATAAATCCATTTATATCTAGTCTAGATACATAAATAATGTTTTGGTAATAGATGGAACATAATAAAAATATTTTAAAATAAAGATCATTCTAGTTGGAAACATGAGGTGGTAGTCGCCAATAGCTACAACAACAAGTTTATATCCATTGGTTTCTCATAAATCTACCTCCCCATGGTCAATATTTTAGAATTTACTTGGTTCTTATATTTGAATATATATATGAGAACCAAAATCTATATCTAATACCCAATTTGTAGAAACACATAAATTTCACTTGATAATTAACACACCTAAAGATTCCCCTTACTTCTTTATCTGGGTGCAATTTTTTTTCCAGTAGCCCTTCTTGACGCAAGTGAAACAAACAACACCCTGTTCCCTTTATTTCACCTTGATATTCCTCTTCTTGGAAGGGTCCGAGGAAGATTCGGGCTTAGAGTTCTTCTCTTTCCCTTTCTGTTTGTTCACCATAAGGACAAAATGATTTTCTTACTTCATATCCTTATCTACTTAGCAAAGAAGAGTAAGTAGATTTAAGAGATACTTCCCTATATTGTTCATATTAAAGTTTACAAAAATATTAGAGGCTCTTATGGAGTAATGTAAGAATGAGATCAGTGCCTAGTTCTTTAGGGAGTTTAAACCCTATAACATATATATTCTTAATGTAGAAAATGAGCTTGAATACATAAAGCCTAGTTGGAGAACCCTCTATAATATTTCTCTAAAAAAGATCCTTGGATATCACAAACCATTTTTTTCAAGATCTCTCATTGTATAGACTATGTAGATGCTCGAGCATGCTATATGTATCCTTGTTTTTGTGATATTTCTATAGATGATAAAATCAAACATTGAACATAGACTACTGGTTGCGCCCAAATTTACCCTATAGGTATGCGGTCGTTGTATTACAGGTAGGGGTCGAATCCACAGGGACCGAAGAAGAAACCGAGAGACACTCTGATTTTGGAAGGATTTGGCTATGGAGTGGCCAGCTATTTGGATTGATTTTATTTGAATAACTACTGATTTAATTTAAAGAAAATAAATTAAAACATACACTTACTTAGTCTAAAACAATTAATGGAGATGAGTTGATCCTAAGTTGTTACTAGGGTTAGATTGGAAGTATTTATTATCTTATAACGTTCGTTTCACTAATTCAAGACGTATCCACAAAATGATATAATTCCTCAACATCATTCACCAATTTAATCCCTACACAATTCCAAGGCTAATCAGCAATGCACTTAGAGGATCAATTTAATTATCACTCCAAGGAATTGGATTGTACTAGCACTCGAAATGTGTTATTGTTAAAGTTGGCGAAGATGAAGAAGAAATTAATCATCAAATGGAAATCTTAAATTAATGAATTGATTACAGAATTTTAGATCATAAAATAACATCCAATATTCGACCTTGCTACTCCCTTGGATCAACCCTTAAAAGGTTAGCCCTCCATTGATGCTATTATACAAATGGAAGCGGGATGTAGACTTATGGGGGCGGAATTGAAGAAGAAGAAAATTATTAAAAGAACGAACACTCCACCGTTGTGTGATTGAAATCACAAGTGTTGGTGTGAATAATTTCACACCATGATTCAACGGTATCAACGTGTGAAGAAAAGGAAAATAAAAAGTGAAGAAGAAGAAGAAATTTTATTAAAATAATAAACGTGAAAGAAAAACTTACATGGGAAAACTTGACGATGCAATTACAAATTGAAAGCAAGAAATTACAATTGAAAGAAATACAATGGATGAAAGAAAAACATGGATTCAAAGGAAAATGTTAGATGATAATTTCATTCACCACCATCTCCTTATATAGGCATATTAGGAGCCATAGGTCCACCCACAACATTAAATTCACCCCCCAACAATTAAGAGAGTCAAAAGGAGGGTGAAGAATCAAAAGGAAATTGACGTTTCGAAGTTGACCCAGAAAACTGTCCAGATTCGTCCTCCATTTTGACGTGTGAGTTTGACACTTCATATTGCCGAATCCTAAGGTGTCATAAATATAAATTATCTTCTTCCATGTGTCTTATAGAAGCTCTCAAAATCTCAGGAAATTTGGATCAGCCGTTTGGAAGTTATGGTTTAAATAGTGGGGCGGATTTCTGTGCATTAATGACGAGTCCACCATTTAAATCTTAACTTCATATCCCTTTATCATCATGAAAACATCAGAATTAGCTCCATCCACAGTTTAATAAAATGATCCTCATATTTTTATCTTTCTACTGTATAAATTTTAGCTTCATTGGGCTTGGTTTCTGGGCCCCACATTTGTTTGATGGGCCTTAGGCCCATTATGCCTTTTCTAGAAAGTTTCTGCCTTCAGGCGCAAAATTCTCCATCTTCCTTTGGGATTCATCCATCGTACCTAAAAGATAAAATGTTAAAAACAAAGTGATAAATCATATCCCAAAATTTCAAATTAAAATGATGAATATTGTAATTTCCACAAGAAAAGTATTGAGTGGGCCCAAATTGACATTTTAAGCATGAATTGCACAATGATGGGAAATGAAGTTCAATTTCTGAATTGGACTAAAATTTATGTTTATGAAATTTTAAACACATTAATATTAATATCTTAACAATGAATATTAGCCACTTTCAGTGACTAATCAACTACATAATTCATATGTTTTTCAAAGGCAAGGAACTCTTCACATACACCTACTTTGTAGGCAGATCAAGAATTGAGGATTCTATCACATAATATTTTTATTCATGGAGCAACACAAACTGAAGGAATCTGAACCACTCCTAGAAGTTACTACCAATGAGGATATGGATTTTCACTAATATAGATTGTAGGGATAATGTGAATGATGAACTTTACATTTTCAACAATTATAAAAGAGAATATTATTAGTACTTTTATTTACTATAAATTATGTGAGTGATAATAAAATTAAGTTTCTTAAGTCTCCCATTATTTTATCAAATATCAATAGACCTTGCCATTGAACTGTAATGCAATGTTTCCAGAACATTATAGTGGTAAGGATCCATATCCCCCTTTACATAACCCCAAATGGTTGGTTAATCTATTTGAATGTATTTAAGAAGGTTAGTCTTTCCCAACTATGGGATTTTATCTCCTTGATCGGTTGATTGGACTCTCCAATCCTAAAATCCTCACATTGATATCCTCAAAACTTGCCTCCAAATTACAACAAGTCTATAAAGGGATACTCCTCTTGATGTAAAATGGTTAAGTCAACCCAAAATCGTCATAAGAACTCCCCTTATAAAATCAAGTATCTCAAACGAGGAATGTTTGGATGAAAAACACTTTTCTAAGGATGGGAAAGATGTTGATTCTAATATGAACATTGAAGTGGGTGATAAACTAGTGGATACTGATGACTGAGTTAGCATGTGGTAGACCCCAAATAAGTAAAGGAGAGAAAGACATCCAAGAGGTCGAGGTGGATTTCATGGAAGGGGTGGTAGAAATAAATTACGAATCATGCTTTTCTGTATTTTTTTGGTAGTGTTTTCCACTTTTACTCATCACTCTCTTTGGTTACTTGTTGTACTTTTATTTTTTATAATAAATTTCTAGAGCCATAGAGATTCTCCATGGTATACACGTTTTTGGTATATATATATATATAATTATATAACCATTAATTACATTAATATATATAATTATATAAATATATTTCTAATTATATACAAATATTTATAAATATATTTATAATTATATATAAATAATTTCTAAATATATTTATTTATAATTATAAATATAAATAAATATATATATTTAAATAATTATAAAATTATGAAAAATATATTTAAATAATAAATATATTTATTGTATTTATAATTATATATATTTATATATTAATAAGTAAATATATATTATTATATAAATATATATAATTATATAATTATATATATTTATATAAATATATTTATAATTATATACAATTTTTTAAAAAATATTTATTTATAATTATAATTATATATATATATAAATAATTATATACAAATATTTTAAGTTTTTCTTTGATTGATATGATTATTCTCTCCACACCCCATGATGAGATCAATATTAGAATTGTGTATGAAAAAACACCACTATTTTGTGAATCTTGTTGTATTATTGGACACTAAATGTCTAACTATTGGGGAAATTTTTTTTGTGATAGATTTAAGTTAAGGGGACATGATATTTCACATTTCATAAGAAAATAAGGTAATCAAAATGATCTTGGTGTTGTTAACCAGGCGATAGAGCATGCTGAAAATAAGGTTACTCATGATTTTTCCACCAGAATTATAAATCCTATTAATACTTAGGTTGATGACTCTACTCATTGTACAATGATGCTTGATGCTGAATATCTAGACATGATATTCTTAAAAATTATTAGACTTGAATACTCTTATGCTCATCATAATGATGTTTTGCTTCCTTCTCTATTTTAGTTGAATGATAAGACGAATATCTCATGGGTAGACTTGGCAGAAGAAAATAATTTAGAAGTTACAGGTGATTCATTCAAGGATGTATTAATTGGGGGTATAGGGGAGGACCATGATAAAATTGAGTCAGATGATAGTCAGGTTGCTAAATACATTTTTGCATAGGTCTAGGATGGTGATAGGCTTTGACAGGAACAGATTGCAGTCTCCTCAAAATGCCACAAATGGAAGACTAAATTGGAGGCTGCTACTTCAACAAAATTCAAGTCCAAGAGGGATGCGACTTCCACTCCTAAATATCTAGGTAATCCCTGATAAAGGAATTGATAAGGAGTTGGATTCTCCTTGTCATACCAAATTAAATGAATCGATAACTTATTCTGCTATTTTTTGATATTGGTGGTAAGTTTCTAAGTGGGAATCCATCATGTGCATTATAGGTTTCTGTGGAATTTTGTAAATAAAAGGATCTTTCAAGAGTTGAGTTGTCTTCGGCACATTCACATAGCAAGGAAGTTTCAAATTAAAAGGGTAGTAAATCCTTTGTTTTGAGGAAGGATGGGGATATTAAAGGTATAGGGGCAGTGACATCTACTCCTAGAAAGAAGTCAGTTCAAAATTTAAGTGTTTTTGATGCTCAATAGGGACATGTTCTAGTATTAAAACATTATCTATGTTGGGGGAATCATGATTTTGTAGTCACAAATATTTACCCTGCTGGAACAAGGGCTGAATCCACTCTTAACATGTCTAATGTGGGAAATGAGTCTCTTGCTTCAAAGATATAAATTATTAATCATGATTTTTTTTCTGTTTCCTCTACAGGGTTGGATATTCCTTCTATGAAGCACAAATTAACTTTTAAGTTGACTAGATTGATGCTGGGGCCTACTCAGGGTAGTGAAGGTATTGAAGATTCTTTTTTTCTTCAAATCTAGGTGTAGATAGGGAAAAGGATATTGTGTCCTTGACAATAGGTGTGGAGATGACAAGGTCTTCCATGGATTCTATTTGGAATTCATAGGTTCTTCATCAATATGAAAGGTTACTATTCAGTACAATTCAAAATTAAGCACTCATAACGCCATTTCCGTGTTTTCCCCAGAAATTAGTTTGGAGTAAATACATTAAAATGATCGTGCACCTAATATAGAAGTGTTAAAGGCTATCCATGATGATTAACTCTCATATTATAGAGGCAGATAATGGTTGAATGTCAAAACATGGAGAATGGGACTCCATCCTCATGGTTGTGTCTCTCATCATAGCATGAGCACCAGATCTCGAGCTTCTTAATCTCTGTTAGTCTTATTTATGTTGTTTTTCATATGAAATTTTGAGGCTTTGTATGTTCCCCCTCTTTTCTCTATTTTATTATTCAATAAAAGGGGCCTTCAAGCCTCAACATTTTAAAAAATTATATATATTTAAATATTAATATATATATATAATTATATAAATATATATAAATATATATAAATATATATAAATATATATAAATATATATAAATATATATAATTATATAAATATATATAATTATATACAAATATTTATAATTATAATTATAAATAAACAAATATATATTTAAATAATTATAAAATTCTAATAAATATATTTATTATATTTATAATTATATATAATTATATATTAATAAATATATTTATAATTATATACAAATATTTTTAAAGATGTTATTTGCAGGAGAACTAAAGTTGTAATGGAGAATGAGGCTTCCTATGAACAGTCTGACTGTGAGGCTATTGTACAAGGGGACACTGATCATGACCTACAATAAGAATCACTAATTACTGCCAAAAGGAGGGGGAAAGCTAAAGTTATGGATAAATATGATTTTTAGTTGGTCATTAATAGAAAACCCAGTACTTATTCACTTGGGCCTAGGTGGGATTTGAATGTGAAGCTTGAAGTGAATGAAAAAGAGTAAGTGCTCAACATGAGCTCTAAATATGTTTAGGAAAATGTGACTGGGAAGGATGCCATGGGATACACTGATCCTCCATTAAATTCTCACCTAATATGGGAAATAAGTGATGTAGTAGAGAATGGTGAGGGTGCCACTATTCCACCAGACTCTGGATCTAGTAAAAATAGATTTAAATTGTTTGATATTTTAAATAGATCTAATACTAGGGAAGTTTTCCATGAGGAATTTGTAAATTTTCATGGTCCTTTTTGAGTTAAAGTATAATCCTTAAGAATTGGGACTATTAATGAAAAGAGTATTTTTAATCTAAAGGATAATGCCTCAAATCAAGATGGCACCATTTTGTTGTTAAAAAATTATTTCACTAGAGGTCAAGACATTGAGCCTCATGATGAGGAAGATGAATCATTGGGTATAGATGATACAGTTGAAACTTGGAAGTCTCCTAAGTAGTGGAAGAGAGGTAGGCACCCGATATGTAAGGGTGGCTCTAAAGGAAGGGGAAATGAGCATAAAAGAAGGTTATTATTAATGGATCTTTTATTTTTGGTGGCATTGTTTGTGCCACTCTTTTTCATTTCAACCCTAATATTCTTTTATTTTGAACTTTATTTTTATATAATAAATTATCTTGGACCATGGGTTTTAATCCATGGTTAACATCATTCCTAGTAAATATATATATATATATATAAATAATTATAAAAATATAATAAATATATTTATTATATTTATAATTATATATATTTATATAAAAAATGACTTTGATATGATTTATTGGGGATTTATTTTTAAAATTATTGTCACTTTTGGATTTAATGGTACTTTCCTTAATTGGATCGAGATTCTTCTTGCCTCAACTCATATTTTAATTCTGATCAATGGCTCTCCAGAGGGTTATTTCTCTTGCTTGCGTGGGGGGGGGGGGGGGTGAGGTAGAGTGACCCCCTATCAGCTATTTTTTTTAATTGTAGATTACTATTTGAGTAAGATTTGATTGAATTTGGTTAATAATGGGAAACTTAAGCCTGTCATAGCTAACAAAGGTATTATCGATCCTTCTCATTTATTGTATGCTGATGATACTATTCTTTTCACTCAAGGAGATAAGAAAAATGTTAAGATTATCAAGGAAACATTTTCACATTATCAAAAGGTTTTAGGCTATGAAATTATATGGAACAAGTCTTTTATATACTTTGGAAATAATATAACTGTTTCAAGGAAAATTGATATCATCCATGCGCTAGGCATCAGACAAGGCATATTTCATTTCATATATTTTGGTGTTTCTATGTTATGGGGGTAGACCTCAAGCTTCTCATTTTAATCATATTATGGTCCAATTCAATAGAAAATTAGCTTCTTGGAAGGTTAAATCCCTTTCAATGGTTGTGAGGGTCTATCTTGTCAAGAACATCATTATCTCTAAATTTTTTTACTCCTTCATGGTTTATAAATGGTTAGTTTCTCTGTTGAAGAATATCAACAAATATTTTAATTTTTTTTGGAGTGGAAGTATTCTTGAAAGGAGAATAATTATTCTTCCTTGGAAGAAATTCCACAAACCTATTGACCTTGGGGCCTTGGCATAAATAATATTGATAAATTCAATCAGACTATTCAGGAAAATTTTATGTGGAGACTGATTAAGGATAAATCCAATTCCCATAGGTTTATCAGGTCTAGATTTTTGACTGATCTCAAGGATGGAAATATTAACTATATGAAATCCTCTATCTGTCTAGCACTTAAAGCTTCTTTCAACATCATTATTTTTCAATCACATTGGATAGTTAATAAAATATCTTCCACTAAATTTTGGTTTGACATCTGGACATGTACCCCTATTTTAAATTTTTTTATTAATGATGATATAATGATAGATTTAAATGCCATAATTAAAGAGAAACTTACAAACTTGGATGATCTGACTCAGGAAATTAAGGATGTTTTCAGAAATTACACTTTTATTAATCAGGATGATATCTTAATTTGGGAAACAACTAATGGTATTCTTACCTAAAGGAACTTCTATTAGAATTCAATTTGAGGGCATAAACATGGCTGGATTGGTAAGATGTATACAAATTGGATTTCTCCATCTTGCTTCTCACTACTATGGAGATTTCACACTCCAAAATTCCTATTGATGATTTTTTTCAAGAAGTATGTATCAATCTCTATTATAGATGTGTTTTATGTCATCAAAATAGAGAGGATATTAACCTCCTATTATTGAGTTGTTCCACTTATTATATACTTTGTAACTTCATTCTCAACATTTTTGATGTACGGATACACTAGGAGGATTCTGTTTAGGTAAATTTTTTGGACTATACTCATACTTCTCTTTTATTGTAGCCCTCTAATATATTATAGGTGGATTGTTTTGAACTCACACACATCATTTGTAGAATATGGATTGCTGTTACTCATGAATGTGCCTCTATTAACCTTTACACTACTCACCTCCAGATTATTATGGTAGTGAAGGGTTCTAACTCAATGTAGCATGGCATATGATTTAATTTGGTTCATGATCTTATAGTGATGAGATTAATGGGCATACCCACATTTTTTCCTCAAAATCATGGTACTCTTGTTTTTTTTGGGATCACCCCATTTATGGATTAGATTAAATTCAACTCAGATGGGGAATAGAAAGGTAATCTAGGATGTTCAGGATTTGGGGATATCATTAGAGATCATAATGTTGGCATTATAGGGTGTCTTTATATCTCTTGTGGTATTGAAACACCCTTGGAGGATGAGATGCTAGGTCAAATAAATACAACAAATATGTCCAAGAAAAAAGGTTGGAATAATATTTGGTTTGAATGTGACTCCAACGTTCTTGTGAAAGCAGTAAGAAATGGTCAATTACATCTTTTATAGAAACTCACTGCCCGATGGATTAGATGTTTGGACCTTCTCTCAACAACGTGTTACTTTATTACACATGTTTTTTGAGAATCCAACCATCTTACTAATGGACTTGCAAAAAAAAGGGGTAAGTAGCAATGACTATTTTTTTGTTAGTTGTTTACCTGATGAGATCATACCCCTTTGTTAAAGGGATTATTGTAAAATACCATTATTTTGACTATTGTAGCTTTTTATTTTCAATAATATATGAGACTCTTCCTTTTGGGTAAGTTATCACCTTTTGATTTAATTATATATATATTTACATATTAATATATATATAATTATATAATTATATAACTATATAAATATATATAATTATGTAAATATATATAATTATATAAATATATATAATTATGTTAATATATTTATAATTATATAAAAATATTTTTAAATATATTTATTTGTAATTATAATTATAAATAAATAAATATATTTAAATAATTATAGAATCATAATAAAAATATTTAAATAATAAAAATATTTATTTATAGTTTTATATATAAATACATATTTTTAATTATTTAAATATTTAATTATATATATATATTTAAATTTTTTAATTATATTTTTTATATTATTAAAATTAGGTATTTGTCATCGCTTTGTTAGCACTAATAACAATTTATTTTTATCAGTGCTAAAAAAGCATTGATAAAGATTTGTTTTATCAGCTCTTACTATTTTAGCATTGATAAAACTACCTTTTATCAATTCTTTTTGGAAATCACTGATAAAATACTTCCTGATATTTAAAATAGATCCCTAAAAAATTCCTCCTCACTCGTACCGTTCATGCTCTCGTAGAACAGAAATGTTGCCGCTGCTCTTCATCGGTCTTATCGAAGAATCCATCTTATCAAAAGCTAAGGTATGTGATTATTTATACTCCTATTTAACTGTGATCCTTATTTTTTTCCATCACATTCAAAATTATTCACCTAATCAAATTCCTATCCCACTGTATCTTATCACATGAAAAACAACTGATCGAACCTCCATTGGCTGGCCCCTCTGAAAATGATCTGATTTTGCCTCTAACATACTATTCATTTTGCTGAACTAGATGACTTCACTCTTGGAGGCACCCCAATATCATTCTAATATACCCCCCAAAGGCTCAAATTGACCTTCAATGTGATTTCATGGATTAATCCTCAATCGACCAAAACCATCACCACACTCTCCTACCTGTTCTGAAACTACCCCACTATTTAGGAGTGGTTTCAGTCGACTATCATTATCGATGATACTCAAATAATAGTTTTCATGGTGTTTGTATATTTTTTGGTATATGTATCATGTTAGGATTATGATCAGTAGTCATTTGGGTGGATAAATTTAATTAGTGGCATTTTTTGCAAGGAAATTCTGATTTCATTTATAGTTTTTAGGTGTTCACACATGTTGACAAGGCGTGTAGTGGTTCCCATTAGAATCTCAGCAATTAATGAGGTGATGCATATGATTTAGTGACCATAAATGTAATTTATAAATAATTTTAATTATATGTATGTACATAATTTATGTTTAAATATTTTAAAATTTTTATGTAAATAATTATGATAGTTTTTTAATTTTAAAGGTTTAAAAATTAATTTATTCTAATGATTATGTATAAATTTAAACAATATATTTTAAAATAAATAAATATATGGATTATATAAATTATTTTATGAATATAGGAAATCACTTTTTTTAATTTTTTTTTAAAATTTTAAAATTTGTATTAATATATTTTTCTTAGTTTAAAATGTATCTAATTTTGATTTATTGATATTATAATTATATATTAAAATCAAGGTATGTGATCAATTGTGACAGGTTGTGATCCTTTTCTCCCCCTTGAACATCTTTGTTTGTTTTTAATTTTCTGAAATGGTTTGAATAACATGCGCGCAAGCGATCATATTTTTCCTTGATCTACCTCACCGATTCTCCATTGAATCTCTCTTGCATCGATCCACTGCTGGTTCACCCTCTCCCTTAAAATTATGTTCATTTTAAATCATTCATCATTTTTTCTCACTCCAATTTCATGGATATACTAGATGTGCACCAAAAACACTTTTCCCATTTATCATGTAAGGTGGTGATCGCAAATGATAAGTAGGCAGAGTTTCTACGGTGCACAAATGGTAATCGGCTCCAAGTTTCAAGTATCTGTCCTTCTCCCACATATAAAATCTAATAATTCTTCCCATTTTCTTCCAATTATACCTCATAATCCCATGAATTAAAACCACATTGTATTTTTAAAATATTTCATTACCTTGTGAATTTTTAGTGACCATTAGTGCATCATCTTTTAATATTTTTTTTGTTTTCAAGAAACCAAAATATAAAAAGTATATTGTGAAAAATTTTGAGCCATTTTTTTTAATTTGACCAATTGTAATTTTTTATAAAAATATTTATTAATAATTAATATAGATATCTAGTTTTGGAGCTTTATATTAAATGAAATTTGTTGATCACCACTATGTTGGGTTTTGATAGGGGATTAGTCTCTCTTGGGACCTAAATTAGTGCAAGAGATGGTATATTAGGTTCATATAATATAGAAAAGATTAATGATAACCCACATTCATAAAATCATAACCATTAATAAACTAATTTATGAATTTTAAATCATAACAATTAATAATCCTACCTTACATTATTATTTTAATCATAAGATGATATTTTTCTAGGAAATGGTTTTTACACTTTATTTATTTTGTTAAATATTAATTTTACCAAATCAAATAAGATGGATATGAATAAAAAATAGATGAATTCCAGTTTCATGAAACAATATTATGAGTATGGGGTGAAAGAGTTCATCAAGTTTTCAAAATATCATGCATATGATCCTTATAAAATCCTTTTTATATGTTTACTCTATTGTTATTCAAGAATAATTAGTCCAGAGGATTTGAAGGAACACATGATCTTTGATGGAATAGATCAAAGTTATAAATGTTGGACTAAACATGAGGAAAAACAAAATGTATCTAGTGGCTATGATAAGATTTCATTTTATGGATCATCTGATATGATTACAAGTACGGAAAATAAATGATGATTGTATTAAGGATGTGATTATATGTGTTAATGATGATAGAGATCATATTTAGGAAATGAAAATGACAGTTGAAGATGAAATTTGTGATTGTCTAATTTTTTTGACAAGTTAGAGAGTTATGAAAAGATTAAATTATATATTAGTTATACTAAATATACAATATTGACAGCCATACTGAAGATGTATAATTTAAAATCTTGTAATGGATGGAGTGACACCAGTTTTACTGAAATACATTTATCTTTAATGATATGATCCCAAAAGATAACAAACTTCCTTTTTGAACATATGATGCTAAACGAATTCTTTGTTCAATGTGTAGGATATATAAAAGAATAAAATCTTGTCTAAATGAATGTATACTATTTCTCAAGGACCAAAAACCACTTAAAAAATGACCAATGTGTGGTGGTTCTCAACACAAGAAAGATGAATTAGGTCCTATTAATGTTTTATGATACTTTATAATCATTCCAATGTTTAGGAACCTATATAGAAGCGAGGATACTTCAAGACAATTGACATGGAAAGAATATATAATAAATAAATATGGGAAGCTTTATCACCCAAAATACTCTACTTAGTGGAAGATAATAGATCATGAGTATCCTGAATTTGGAAAGGAGACGAGAAACCTTTAGCTTTCCCTATCTATAGATGGAGTGAATCTTTTGGTTTTAAAAGTATCACTCACAGTACATGGCTGGTTATGTAGGTAAATTATATATTTCCACCATGGTATGTATGAAATGAAAATAAATTATGTTATCTCTACTTATATTAGGACCAAAACAACTAGGTAATGATATTATTGTTTATCTATATCCATTGATTGAGGATTTGAAATTATTGTGGGATTCAGGTGTTACGTTGTGTGATTCATACAAAAAATTAATATTCCACGTTGAGATCCATGTTGTACAAGATGATAAACAACTTTCCTATTTTTGGAGATTTTTTAGGATATAACATTAAAGGAACTCAAGGTTGTCCCATTTGTGAACAAGGTACACAATCAATTGGGTTGAAACATTAATTGAAGACTATATTTTAAGAAAATAGTAGATTTATTCCCTGATGAAATAAGTAACAATCTTGGATAGCATAATTTTATGAGAGTTAAGAAGAATGTACAACACCCTGTCCACTAATAGTTGATCTAATATTTGAGAAAGTAAAAGATATGGACACTAATTTTGGTAAACCTTTTTAAAAAATCCTTATAAAAACCAATTTGAAAAAGAGATCATTTTTTTCTAAATTACCATACTAGAATTGTTTTTACATCAGACACTTTTTTTATGCTATTCATGTTGAAACAATGTATGTAATAACATCATTTCCACATTACTAAATTCACCCAAAAAAACAAATAATGAAATTAAATCTTGGTTGGAAATTATTGACATGGGAATACGATAAGAGTTGGTGCCGGTGGAGAGTGAAAAACAAACTTTTATTCTTATAGTTTCTTACACTCTTTCCATGAAAGAGAGATATTAGTTTTATAACTTATTGAATGATGTAAGGTTTCTATAGGGTTATTCATCAAATATCAAGAATATCATCTCAATGACTAATTTAAAGTTTATGGGTTTGAAATCATATGTCTGACATGTTTTTATGAAATATTGAATGCCTATAGATTTAAATTGAATTTTTACAAGAATTTACATCACAAATTAACTAATCTTTGTGTCATTTTAAAGATTATAAGAAGAAAATTTATATACCCGGTGAAATTGCTGACTATGGAAAAGGAAATTACTATAATATTATATCAATTGGAGATGTTTTTCCCACTATCATTATTTGATATGATGGTTCACTTGGTAAGAGAGATTAAACAATACAGTCTTGTACATTATAGATGGATGTAACTCATTGAATTATATATGAAGATTTTTAAAGGGTATGTCAAAAATAAAAGTTGGCTAAAAAGTTGTATTTTTGAGTGAATTGTTGTTTAGTAATATATTTAATTATATATTGATTACCTTTTGGATGTGGAATGAATTAGTCTACTGAAATCTCATCACACTAGGCAACTTGTGGGGTAAAGGAATTTATAGAATAGATGTTGTCACAATTACTATTATAGATTGGGAGTAGGAGCACATTTATGTTTTTTATAATAGTTTAGAGGTTTCCCTATATTTTGAAACCCATAAATTAATTCTTAGGAATTTTAATCTATCAAGGGGTGAAATGTGGATATCAAATACACATAATCAACAATTTTTAGAATTTTTTTGAGACTTTATTTTTAAGGAGTCAACTAAAATCCAGATTCAATTTCATAACAACTTTGATGGATATAAAGAGGGCCAAGTGTTCATTTACTATCTTATATGGATATATAATTAATGTTTATACATTCTATACAAATAAACATTATGACTACATTATTATAAAAAATAGTGGAGTTACACTTGTGGATGAAGTGATGCATGTATCTAGTACCAAGGAAAAAAATCCAATATTTGAAAAATTTTCATACTTTGGCATCATCAAAAAAATTTGGGAGTTATATTATACAATATTCCAAGTGATAATTTTTTAATGAAAATGGATTGATAATAGGAGTGCTATTAAAATAGATGAATTGGGATTTGGGAAATTGTATTTTAGTAAGGAAAGGTATAAAGATGAACTATTTATAATAGAATCATAGGTAGTACAAGTATTTTATATTCCAGATCCCATAGATCGAAAGTGGTCAATTTTTCTATTATCGACAAACACCACTTAAGGGTCAGATGTCAATTCAACTAAGGATGACCCTTTCATTGTGATTTCGTAATCATTGAGAAAAAATCCTAATATAGACAAGGTCGTTTATGTCAAAGGATAACACAATGAAGGGATTTAGAAACTCAATAGAGTGGTCGAATCCCTTCATCCTTTTAAAAAGCGATTTAAATAATTAGGTTATAATTTTTTATAATATACATTGTGTTACCTCATATTATTATATGTTCACTATTACATTTTCCAAATCCAAATTAAAATTTCAACCACTTACAAAGATAATGATATTTCCACATGATGATATTCCAAAACCTGAGGAACAGTAGGTTTATCAACATGGTGGTGCTCCCAATGTATAAGAATGACAACCTTCTTCATATTCTTATGCTGCCAATCCATAGGAAAAACATATTTATGATGTTGAAGAGAAGTAAATTATAGACAGTGAAAAACATATGTCCCAAAAAAACAAGAATCTTGTACTGTGGTGGTGTTAATTTTTTTTAAGGTGAGAAACAAAGGAATCAAATTTGAGGTTTTATGGATTGCATGCGGCCAGCCTATTAACCCCAACAAGGCCATGTTTAGTAGTAAAATTGAGATAACCACTCAAATATGAATTCTAATTGGTGTAGATTCATGGAATAATGTTGTGCCAATTCTAAAGACACTAATTTGGGAAGATATTAGGGTAAAATAATGATATACTTTCATTATTTTAATAAAAAACAAAATAATGAAATGTTGACATACTATTTATTATCCCTTGAATAGTGAATTTATAGTAGATGAATACTGAATTAAATTTATATTAATTCCCACTAGAAATTCTCATAGATTCTTTCAAATAATTATTATTAAGTATCATCTCAAAGATGATGAAGGGAAAATAAACCTACACCTACCACATATGTATGCACACCTGATAATCCAACAAGAGTGGGATGCGTTTATTGGTAATCGTGAGGGGAAATATTTTCAGATACATTGTGACTGGAAATACATTTCATGAAAATATGTGTATTAATAGATTTGATTAAGAATAGTTAATTTATCAAATAAAAACTGAGTGATGAAAATAAGCAATGAGGAGAAAAATCAACATACCATTACTATAAAGTAGGGATGAGGTACGCTTCACTTGAAAAAATGGTACATATTTTAAATCTACCATAATAATTTTATGTGACATAAAAAAAACATAATTATGTTCCTCTATTTATATTTATATTTATGATTCAAAATATAAATCCACTTCCATATCATTTCATGTTCTATGGAAGGAGGCACATGTAAATAAATAAGGGGTAATAATAGATGAAAACACACAAAAAGTATAAGAAGTTTGTATAAGTATGAAATTATAAAAATTTATTTTCTTTAAATTGGTTTTACATAATAATGATTAATTTTTTTTATATTTATTATCTGACTTAGACATAAGAATCATCATCAATTATCCTTAATGAACTGCTAATATCAGTGGACTTGAAGGAACTAGAACACCATGGTCGTGTTAAAGGTGTGGGTTTTAGGGTGCCACATTGAACATATTTTGAGAAAATAAATGAATAGGGGGATAAAGATAAGAAAATGGAAGAGTTTTAGGTATGATTATGTACTCTAGAATAAAAACTTAATTAGTAGTTAGAGTTTTTAGAAAATGTTATTGGAATGAATAAAAGAGAAGAAAAAACATAATAACAAACACTATGTGTAGATCACACCACACCCACCAGCTTTGATGTGAGCCATTCCCCTTAAAGAGATGTCTTATAAGAGATAATCAATATTGTAATAATAGTCTCTATGAAATGTGAATTAGGAAAACACTGATTCCTTTCCTGTACTTATATTCTATAAGGTGAAAATTATTGTGATTTATATCTATCAAGACCCACCCATTTACTTTTTGTGAGGGGTACCATGTTCAATATCCAAGGAGATATTCTACACAAAAAATAACTTCTAATAGGTCATGTGAGAGTGGGGATTCACATAGATCATGAGCCGAGCACCGAGATACCAATTCCACTTGATGATGTAGATATTTATAAGGTCTATAAATCTATTTGAACCTTTCTAGCATGTCCATTAGATCTTATAAAAATACATGTTGATAAGGAGGTGTTAATTTCCAATTTATTTTTCACGCAGAACCTTTAACAGTTAATGAAAAACGGTCTAAATCGATGAATGATATTATAGACAGACAAAGGGAAAGGGTGAAATGGAATTTAGAATAAAAATTATATAAATTATCAAATAAACAATAAAAAATATCATCACAAAGTATCTTTACCCCTCCCTTTCAACTTCTACATTTAATAACATTACTGGTTCATGTAAATAAAACATTAGCATGTGGTGATATGCCTGCAATTTTTTTTAAGAACAGATGTACATAGAGTCCATTACAGACTATATTTTTCTTGATAATGTAAATGAAATCCTCATGAATGAATGGATATAAGTCTGAGTTGTAAATGTATTCATGAGATGTGTCTTCAGGATTTGTTTTTCCTATAACTGATCTACTATGTTAATTATGACTGAATACTATTCATAATTTTTACTGGTGTAAATATCAATAATATCCGAAGGGAAAACCCTATGAACAGAAATTTGTACTAATTATTCCTCACATAACTTCTAAAAAAAATTCTCATTTGAACCATATAAATATGAAGGATTGGGAAAAAACTGGTAGCAATGTTTGAAAGAAAACAGATAGATGACAAAATCTTCTCAATACCCACAATGCAAGGGTAAAACTCTATAGTTTAATCATATCAAATATATTTTAATTAATTTAATTAATTATTCCTTTTTGTTTTTTATGAATCATTGGTTACTCATTGTAGTAAATTTGGATACTCAAAAAATTTATTTTTTTAGATTCGATGCATCGATACCCAAAAACCGACAACAAGTGATGACATTTATCTATTTGTAATACAGTTTATGCAATGTTTTATAACTAAAATTCAAGTTATATATTTCATATTAAGTTTTAATCAAAATTTATGTTTGATATGGAGGTGTTTAAATATCATTAAAATCATGTAATGAGGAAAATTCATGAGAACAATGAGACTACCGACTTCTACAAGTGGATAAGTATTTGGGTATATATAATAATATTTCACTATCAAAACATATATATATAATTAATTATTTCTCTCAAGGATTATATAGTGTCCAAAATAAATTAATGGAAAATATTTTAGTTATTATGTTTTCAAATTTATAAAATATATTGTATACCATCAACAAACTAGCATCCCCGAAGAGGTATTTTCGAAGATAATTACAATTTCATTTAAAATATTTATTAATCCTTTTAAATTTATGTTTTTCTAGTACTTACAAAAATTAAAATGGTCCTAATATTCAAAATAGTAAATATATTTGTTTATAAATGAATAGGAAACATACCTGGTGTCAGAATTTATATATACATCATGAAGAGGTGATTTCATACTACTTATTTAGTTGATTTTATCATCATTTATCTACTTTTTTAGTTAATTTACTTATCATTTTTATCTGATACTTCATAAAAACGATCCATAAGTCATTTTGGACATGTAGTAATCAACCACACCTTAATATGATATATGGTGTGTCCAGTATGACTTAAAGTGCACGTTTCCAGTTTAAAATTTACATTTTTGTTCAAAACACACATCACATACTCAAAACTGAGAAAAATCATTAGGATTATTTTTATAGTTTAGGAAAATTCTCTATAAGTCATTTTTGATGTGTAGGAATCAACCGAACCTCAATATAATACATGATATTCCTTGTATGACTCAAAGTTCCCATTATCAGTTTAAAATTTACAATTTAGTTAAAAACATGTGTTAGTCACTAAAACCGATTAAAAACACATGTATTTTCTTGATACTTTAGGAAAATTATTTATAACTAATTTGTAACATGTAGGAATATATATCAAATCAAAATGACACACGATGCGACATGTATGACTCAAAGTGTGTGTTTTCAGTTTAAATTACAATTTTAGTAAAAAATAAATGTTATGTAATCAGAACTAAGAAAACACATTATTGTTATCTTTATAATTTAATAAAATGATACATAAGTCATTTTCGACATGTAGGAACCAACCTCATTCCAATACGATATACGGTGTGATTGGTATGACTCAAAGTGTGTGTTTTTATTTTAAAACGATTTTTTTTGTAAAAACCATAAGTGATATAATAAAAACCTAGGAAATGATTTAGGATTGTTTTTATACTTTATAAAAATGATTCATAATTAATTTTTGATGTATAATAATTATCCACACCTCAATATGATCATTTGTGTGCCCAATATGACTCAAAGTGTCCATTATCAGTTTAAAATTGAAATTTTAGTTCAAAACATGTGCCACTCAGTAAAAAATAAGAAAATGTGCTTGAATTGTATGTATAGTTTAGGAAAATGATTCATAAGTAATTTATGATGTGTATGAATCAGTATCACATCAAACTGACACACGATACAACCAGTATGGCTCAAAATATGTGTTTTCAGTTTAAAATGACATTTTAGTAAAAAACAAGTGACATAATCAAAACTGATAAAATGAATTCATATTTTTTTGATACTTTATTTTAACAGTATATATGTAATTTTTTAAGTGTAGGAATAATCAATACATCAATCCAACATATAGTGTGACTGGTATGACTCAAAGTACGTGTTTTCAGTTTAAAATGGCATTTTAGTAAAAACCACTAGTGGTATACTCAAAACTAATAAAACACATTCAGATTATTTTGATACTTTATAAAAAATATCCATGAGTCATTTTTGACATATAGAAATCATCCAAACCTCAATTTGATACATAGTGATCTCGGTATGGATTAAAGTGTATGTTATTAGTTTAAAATTGACATTTTAGTTCAAAATGTGTGTTACTCACTGAAAATCGATAAAAAACAATTGGATTTTATTAATAATTTAGAAAAATGATTCATAAGACATTTTTTATGTGTATGAATCAGTATCACATACAACCGACACATGATTTGACCAGTATGACTCAAAGTGTGTGTTTTCATTTTAAAATAAAATTCTAGTAAAAAATGACATTCAAAACCAAGAAAATGAACTTATATTATTTTGATACTTTTGGAAAATAAATCCATAAGTTATTTATTATTTGTAGGAATCAGATGCATGTCAATCTAACACATGGTGTGACCGGTGTGTTTCAAAGTATGTGTTTTCTGTTTAAAATGAAATTTTTGTAAATATCATAAGTGACATACTCAAAACTGAGAAAAAAAAAATCAGATTTCTTTGATAATTTATAAAACAAAAATCCATTAGTCATTTTTTATTTTTAAGAATCAACTGCACCTCAATCCAACACATGGTGTGAGCGGTATGACTCCAAGTGTGTCTTTTTTATTTTAAATTGTCATTTTAGTAAAAATGAAAAGACAAATACTCAAAAAATGGGAAAATGTATTCGTATTATTTCTGTAATTTATGAAAATGATCCATTATTCATTTGTGATGTATATTAATTATCCACATATCAATCTGATACACAATGTTCCTGGTATAACTCAAAGTGTCTGTTATCCATTTAAAATTGACTTTTTAGTTCAAAACATGTGACACTCACTGAAAACCAATAAAACTTTCTTAGATTATCCTGAAAATTTTGGAAAATAATTCATAAGTTATTTTTGATGTGTAAGAATCATTATCATGTAAAAATAATGCATGATGTGACTAGTATGAATCAAAGTTTGTGTTTTTAGTTTAAAACAACATTTTAGTATAAAAACAAGTGACATAATAAAAAATGAAACAAAATATTCTGATTGTTTTGATACTTTATGAAAATGATCAATAAGTCATTTTTTATGTGTAGGAGTTAGCTACACCTTAATCTGATGCACAATGTGATTTGTATGACTCAAAGTGTGTCTTTTTATTTAAAATTAGAATTTTAGTAAAAAATAAAAGTGACATACTCAAAAAAAGGGAACACATTCAAATTATTCTTGATACTTTAGGAAAATAATCCATAAGTCATTTTTGACATGTAAGAATCATTTGAACTTCAATATGATACACAATGTTCCTGATATGACTCAAAGTGCCCGTTATCAGTTAAAATTGATACTTTAGTTCAAAAAATGTTTCAATCACTAAAAAACAATAAAACCCACTTGAATTGCCTTGATAATTTATGAAAATTATTCATAAGTCATTTTTGATGGGTAGGAATCAGTTTGACATCAAACCGACACATGATGTGAACGATATGACACAAATGTGTATTTTTAGATTAAAATTTCATTATAGTAAAAAAACAAGTGATATACTGAAAACTAAGAAAACAAATTCAAATTTTTTGATACTTTATAAAATTAATCCACAAGTCATTTTTTATGTGTAGGAATTAGCCACACTTTATCTAATACACGGTGTGACCAGTATGACTCAAAGTGCCCATTTTCAATTTAAATTGACATTTTAGTAAAAATCAAAAGTGACATACTCAAAACTAATAAAACACATTCATATTATTTTAATACTTTTAAAAAATGATCCATAAGTAGTTTTTGATTTGTAGGAATTAGCTGCACCTCAATCCGACACATAGTGTGCCTGAATGTCTCAGTGTCCATTGTCAGCTTAAAATTGAAATTTTAGTTCAAAACACATGTCACTCTTCGAAAAATAAGAAAATAAGCTCTAATTGTCTTTATAATTTAGGAAAACTATTTATAATTTATTTTTTATGTGTAGGAATTAGTCTCATGTCAAAAAGACACAAAATTTGACCGGTATGACTGAAAGTGCGTGTTTTTAGTTGAAAATTACATTTAATAAAAAGCAAGTGACATAATAAAAAATTGGGAAAACACATTTGGATTATTTTTATACTTTAGTAAAATAATTCATATATCATTTTTGATGTATAGGAATTATCCTCACATCAATCTGATGCACAGTGTGATCGGTATGACTCAAAGTGTATGTCTTCAGTTTAAAATGAAATTTTAGTAAAAACCAAAAGTGACATACTAAAAAACAATAAAAAACATTCATATTTCTTTGATAATTTAGAAAAATGATCCATAGGTCATTTTTTATGTGTAGGAATCAGAATCACCTCAATAGGATGCACAGTGTGACTAGTATGACTCAAAGTGTATCTTTTTTATTTAAAATTGACATTTGAGTAAAAAAGAAAAGTGACATACTCAATACAAATAAAAAGCATTCATATGTTTTTGATACATTATAAAAAATATCCCTAAGTCCTTTGTGATGTGTATGAATCATCCTCAACTCAATCCGATACACGGTGTGCCCAATATGACTCAAAATTTTTGTTATCAGTTTAAAATTGAGATTTTAGTTCAAAACATGTGTCACTCACTGAAAACCTAGATAACAAGCTAGGATTATCTTGATAATTTAGGAAAATGATTCATAAGTCATTTTTACATGTAGGAATCATTCTCACATAAAAATGACACACGATATGACCAGTATGAATCAAAGTGCATGTTTTCTGTTTAAAATGAAATTTTATTAAAAAAACAAGTGACATATATAAAACCAATCAAACACTTTCAGATTGTTTTTATACTTTAGTAAAAAGATACATAATTAATTTTTTTATATATAGGTATCAATTTCACCTCAATACAATGCACAATGTGACTGGTATGACTCCATGTGTATCTTTTTATTTAAAATTGATATTTTAGAAAAAAAATACAAGGGACATACTCAAAACAGATAAAATTAATTCATATTGTTTTTATTCTTCAAGAAAATGATCTATAACTCATTTGGGATATGTATGAATCATAAAAACCTCAATACAATAAACAATGTTTATGATATGACTCAAAGTGTCTATTATTTGTTTAAAACTGACATTTTAGCTCAAAATGTGTGTCACTCACTAAAAAATGAGAAAACTCTCTTGGATTGTCTTGATAATTTATAAAAACGATTCATAATTCATTTTTGACACATATGAATCATTCTTATGTCAAACCAACACTTGATGTGACCAACATGACTCAAAGTTCATATTTTCAATTTAAAATGACATTTTAGTAAAAAAATCAGTGACATACTCAAAATCAAGAAAAAAAATTGGATTATTTTGATAATTTAGAAAAATAATGCATAATTCATTTGTGATGTGTAGGAATCAATTGTACCTCAATCTGATGCATGGTGTAACCAATATTACTCAAATTGTGTGGTTTTATTTAAAAATGACATTTTATTAATGTATTTTTTTCATATTTATGTTTAGTTATATTTCTTTGTAGTATTAAAAAAAATAAGAATTATTTTCTTATACAGGTGGATTATTTTTCTAATTTTGTGGTGGTTTGTTTGGAAACTAATATCATGATCGATCTTTTTTGAGAGGGGGTTGGGTGCCAAAGATAATGAAACCATTGATGTTTTTGAATGTTTTTGAAAATTTTTACTTTCTAATGTAATTGTACAAAAAAATGTTTGAAATTTAAATAATAGTTACTTTTTTATTATATTTGTGGCATAATTTTTATTTTAATTAAATTATGAATTTTCTATATCCTGTATTTGTCTATATTTTCCTATATTTGTTGCTGTAATGTGCTGTAATTTTAACAAAACACTACAACAATATGGCTGTTATCAACATTTTTTTCAGTGCTGATAAAGGTCCCCCTTTATCAAAGTTTTTCTATCACTGATAAAAGGTGCCCCATTTTAATGAAACTTAGATAAACAATGATTTTTAGCACTGATAAAGAATTTTTTTGGCACTATTAAAATCCTCTTCTGTAGAAGTGGAGAAAGAGAAAGAGAGATGGGAGAGGCGTGAGATGGGAAAACTAGACATCATGGTTCACACACTCATCCAACTCACAATTTATAATATTTATTTTAATCATTTCATTTATTATTTTCAATTCATTATTTATTATTTCTCCCTCTCTCCTCATGCATTACATGCATGGCCTTAAATCCTCTTCACTTTATCTATGCATCGCTCCATGGTCCCCTTCATTTTTTGTTTATTTTCATTAATATTTTTATTCCCTCCACTTTATTCCAATTAATCATTAATTAAATATATATAAAATTCATCCATATATATATATAAACACACATTATATATATATATATAGACACCCACACCCACACACACATGCACATATATATAACCCCCCACAAATATATACATACATATATATTTAAACCATATATATACACGTTATACAGACACACACACACACACACACACACACCCGTTTATACATATAGACACCCGCACATGTATATATATATCATATATATATACACATTTTAAATATGCACACACCAAATATTATTTTCCCAATTTAATAATAATAAGAAGAACAAAAATACTTTTTTTTATTAAATCTTTACCATCATTACCACCATAAAATATTTCAATAATAACTTTAATTAAATACCAATAATATATTAATATTTTTTAATCAATAAATTTCATTTATTTAGTATAAACAATAATATCACCATTATTACTTTGACCACCAATAAATATTCACTTAGATAATTTTTATACCATAACAAAATTACTAATTACACATTTAAATTTTCATTCTTTATATTTGAAAAATAATAATAAAATTATTGTTGTTGTTATTATTTTAACCATCCACCAAATATTTAAAAACCAGATACCATTATCTTTACATGTGATGTAACTAAACATCCAACGCGCAAAAATTTTATATCACACCCAAGGTAAAACTCAAATTTTAGACCTAATAGTGGTATCATATTTCTCTTATGATACACCATTAAGAATATATTTAAAAAATTTCAAAGAAAGAAATTATAATAAAATATTAAATAAATTACCCTAATGTGAAATTTGTCCAAACACTTGATGCATACAAATTTAATGTCATGACTAAGGTAAAACATGCATTTTGGACCAAATGACGGTATTATATTTCCAATCTGAGATATTTTTTGGGATATATTCCATTATTTTAGAAAAATCACACACATGTGATATAATATATTTAATATTTTTATTTTTTTAGTGCCAAGTCTCTACGGGACTAGAATCCTATGCTAACTCAGTACCTAACTCTAAAAATATTCCTTAGAATATTTCATGGCGTTGAAAATATTTTTACTCTTATGAAAATCATTTAAATCATTTATTAAGTGATTTTTATTGAAAATTTACATTTTCACATAAAAATAAACATAAATTATTAACATATAGGATTTTTATTATCATTAAAAATTATGGATATTACAATTCTCCCCATATAATGAATTATTGTCACTGGGAATTACTCTAATGGTCTTGCTTGAACAACTCTAGAAACTGGTCTTGAACATCAGACTCTTATCGAGTCTATGATATCACCCAAGGTTCTCTTCGGAGTCTACCCATAACCCAAGGTATAACCCTCCCAGCACCAACCCCAGTCTATTTACCTACACATTATTCACAGTCATCATATATATACTAACACAACAATATGATAAATTCAAATAATTAATGCCAAATTTTATATATCACAATAGCATGTCAATACAGATATATCATACAATTAGAAAAGCAATCCCGAACAGACAACATAATATAAGGAATTTCATTAAAGAACTAATATATAGCACAATGACAGGTATATATACAAGGAATGTGAACCTAAATTCATTATAATGTTGCATGAATGAACCCAAAATCTCATAAATCACATATTAATATCATGTACATCACTCAAGGTGAATTTAATTAACGGTAATAGAAAAACATAATTTCCCCACTTTATTACGAACTCAAAGGTCCACTATACGGTACCGATCATACACTACCATAGTTCCCATTCCAGATTACCAATCATCCTAAATCGCATCTATACTATCCCGAATCAAGGAAATAGAAAAGAAAATATAGTAAAATCCTATGATTTAAAACCATTTTGTAACATCCCGACCTGAACCACCGGTTCTGAGCTAGATGTTAAATGACCTCATGCACACCTCCATGTACGCAAGAGGCTACTGACTAACAGTGAAGGTCCAAGTACATAAATGGGGGGACTATACACTAATTATCATTTCATAAGATCAATAATAAATAAAATAAAAAATAAAAAAACAATCCAAGTACATGTGGAAACTAAAAGATGACATACATGATATAATAAACCAAATAAAAAAAGGCCCAAGGTACAGAGAAATATAGTAAATAAAATATATAGCAGGAGTTTCACTTGAACTACATCTAGAAACATCCATGTTCTCAAACTCTATATGCTCAATCATCCACCACAGGGACCTTTAACTATGCTAGATCCCTAGGCATGGTATCTACAAGAACACCAAAATTCTTGAGTAGGGTGAGTATAAGACTCAATAGGACACCACCAATGAACCTTAACACCAATGAATAAAATATACAAGTGAATACCATGAACATAAACATGGTAATAATATAAAAAAAATATATCACAAAAGTACCAAAAACATGTCAAGTCCTTGGGGATATGCTCTACCTGATTCAGCACCATGTCAGTAGAAACGTCAGTAATCATCCTGACACATCCCCTCAGTAGAATAACCCAAAAACATGTATGAGACATTTTCACCAGTTGGGATAGACCAAGTATATACCAAAATCTATCTAACAAATCCTTATCAAAGGATATCCCAAAATTATGTGACACATCCTGTCAACTGAAATAGCTTAAGTACATGCTTACTAATGTCTTACACATTCCACTTAAGTGAATACTCCCAAACATGCATCAAGGCTCGCATGTCATCCAAAATGTGTCACATATCACATGCCATCCATTATAGACCAAAACAATGTGTCACATCTCACATTCCATACAATTTTGACCAAAAAATATGTCACATCTCACATGCCAACCAAATAGGCCAAACCTATACGCTCAACTAAAGAAGAATAAATAACAACATATACTATACAAATACACTTGACATAAAAATATCACATCAATACAAAAATATCATAATCATCACATTCCATATTCAAGAAACATTAATCACAGTTCAAAGTTACACACACACACACATAACTCATATCATCAAGCATCAAACATAGGTATCATAGGCTACACACACACACACACCAAGAAACCATTCCAATAACCTATAATAAAATACATGATAAAATCAAGGGCTTCCTATGACTACACATGCATACCAAAAATCATGTAAATAACCCATATAAGACACACATGAAATTTAAGGACTTCCTAATTTATGTACAATAATAACTAATGATGAGGGTTATTTTTCGAGTTTAATTGCACTACCGAAACCTTCTTGTATTTGAAAATATAGGTTTAAAATTATGCTCACCAAGAGGAACCCAATGACACAAATGGCGCGTCAAACTCATCAGTATTAGTGAAGATATTGAAGATAAAAGTTTGAAGGATAATAGAAAGAAAAGAAAAGAAAAGAAAAGAAAAGAAAATAATATAAGAGAGAGGGGAGGGAAGAGATAAAGAGATGTGGGAGAGGCATGAGATGGGAAAACTGGACATCATAATTTACACACTTCCAATTCATGATTAATAATATTCATTTTAATCATTTCATTTATTATTTTCCATTCATCATTTATTATTTCCCCCTCTCTCAATATTCATTAAATGTATGATCTTAAATCCTCCCCTTTCTCTATGCAATGACCCATAGACCCCCTTCATTTATTATTTATTTTCTTTATAATTTTTATTCCCTCCTATTAATTCCAAATAATAATTCATTAAATATATATAAAATTAATCCTATATATATATATTCACATTATATATATATGTATGTATATACACACCTGCCTGTATACAAACACACACCCACATCCACACATACAAATATATACACCCACCCACCCACACACATACATATATATTTAACCCATATATATACATGTTACACACACACACACATCCGTATATACACATATACACCCACACATGTATATATATACACATTATAAATATACACACACCAAATATTATTTTTCCAATTTAATAATAATAATAATAACAACAAAAATATTTTATTTTTATTATTAAATCTTCATCATCATTAACACCATAAATATTTCAATCATAACATTCATTAAATATTGATAATGAATGAATAATTTTTTTATTAATAGAAAAATTTCATTTATTTAGCATAAGTAATAATATCACCATTATTACTTCGACCACCAATAAATATTCACTCAAACAAATTTCCACCATAACACAATTACTAATTACACATTTAAATATTATTATTTTTATTTGAAACAAATAATAATAACAAAATTATTATTATAATTGTTTTAACTATCCAAAAAATATTTTAATACCAAATATTATTACCCTTGTGTGTGATGTAAATAAATGCCTGACACACAAAATTGTTCTGGAACACCTAAGGTAAAACCTAAATTTCATACCTAATGGTGGTATCATATTTATCATATGATACATTGTTTGTAAGATATTTAATTTTTTTAGATAAAAAAATTCTAATAAAAATATTAAATAAATTACCCTCACGTACGATCCTTCCAAACACCCGATCCGAACAAATATTATATCACACCTAGGGTAAACCCCACATTCCGGACCTAATGACAGTCTCATATTTCCCATCCAAGACACCTTTTAAGAGATATCACATTATTTCAGAAAAATAACACATGCGTGATATAATATATTTTATATTTTTATTATTTTATCACTAAGGCTCTACGGGCCCCAGAATCCCATGCTAACTCAATGCCTAACTCTGAAAATATTCCATAGAATATTACAAGGTGTTAAAAATATTTTTAACCTTACTCAAATCCTCTAAATAATTTAATAATTCATTTTTATTTAAAAATTACATTTTCACTTAAAAATAAACTTAAATTATTAACAAATATTATTTTTATTATCTTTAAAAATTGAGGATATTACACATAGTGTCAACAATCATAAGTGATGACATACTTTTATAGTAGAGTCTATCTAGTTCTTCTAGTTGACACTACCATCATATCTTCATGGGATAAATTACACCTCCTTTGTGATTCATAGAGGAACCATATGCCGAGTCAAAGTACACTATTGCCTCAATGTGCCTATCTAGTTGACCATTCAACCTTTAAATGAACTCACATGATTTCCAACATACTATATCTTTTGGTTATTGAAAATCCAATGAACTGAATACTATTTCACTAGCTTGTATATTATAGTGAACTAACACCCATCCACTATCGTTCCACCCCCATGCAGTCTTCGGAAATAAGTCCACTAAATTTTATCCTTTTGGTGGGTTTAATTTTCCTCCTTATAGTAAAATAAAGCTGAAATATTAATAATATACCACTTGATATTAATTTAACTTTTTTATTAATCCCTCTATTATATTCCATACATAATTCCCCCTTTAAATTTTCATAAAGAAGCTTCAAAGTTTCCCACTATGCCTTCCTTTCGATTAACCCAAACTTAACGAGTCACAATACTACCTCAACACTTCCCGAGTTATGAACTTTGTCTATATATCAACTAGAATCTATTCCCCTTTAATATTTTATAGGTCTAACACTCATTTTTCTAACAATTTCTAGGTGAAGTGGTACTCTAAGTAGATATGATTCACCTAATATTTAAACACTGAATTCTTGGCTATATGTATTACACTTTTTGAATCAAAAAAGAGAATCCTATAACTATACCTTCTTCCAAGATCCTCTAGATGACCCTTTATCCAAATAAACTCTTTTCTATCAAAGCGATGTACGCTTATTTTATTATCAAAAGTGAAACCACTTGTTGAATTTTGGATATACAATTGACTGATGTTATTCTAAAAGTAAACACAGATCTGGTATATATTTTCTCTAAATATGAATATCCTCTAAAGTTAGAGTTTTCAAAAACTTATAGAGACTCATTTATCCCAAATAAACTTTCCAAGTCTTTGAGATACTTTAATTACCAAAGGATCTAATTCATAACCTCCCAGTTCTTGGTTTCACCCAAATCTACCCAAGTTCTAAGGTTAAAGCGGTCGCTTGCAGTGTAGCTTGGGTTGTTGAATCATCAGAGACATAAGAAGAAACTTTAGACACTCAATAAAAAGAGATGGATTTTTGGATATGAATTGGAAAACTAGGGTTGATTTTATATGGTTTTAAAAGATCACTAAAATATATATATAAATTTAAATTATGAGAAAATGAGTTGATCCTAGGTTATTGCTCGGGGTGGGTTGGATGAATTATTTTTTTCTTTTACAATTTCAATTTCATTATCTTGGGAAGGATTCATACAATGAATTCAAAATAACCTCATAACTTACTGATTAAGCATCTTCACAAACACATTCTAATAATCTATACACTTTTATGATCATTTTCATGAGCACCCCAAGGTAAAGGATCTACTTAGCACATAAAAATGGGGTGAATAAATTCAATAAGGAAGAGGAAGAGTGAAAATCATTGAATGAAAGAAACTCAAATAAAAAAAATTAATAACCTTTAGAGAGTGATAAATAACATCCAATAAATCCTCATTCTACTCCCTTGGATCAACCCATAAAATAGTTAGCCCTCCATTGATGACATTTTGTCAACGAAAGAGGGATGTAGACTTACAAGGGTGGAATTGAAGAAGTAAAAACAACAAAATAATGAACACTCCACTATTGTATGAAAAAAATCACAAGGTTTGGTGTGAAAAAGTTCACAACTTAAGGAAACGGTATCAAAGTGATATAATAATAACAGAATAAGAGAAGAAGAAGAACCTTTATTGAAAACTAAGGTGATTCGAACAACTTACATGAGAAGGAAGAACATTACAAAGACAAATTGGCATAATAACATTACAATGAAAACAAAGATCCAAGATATTCAAATCCTCCACCACTAATACCTTGAATAGAAATTTAGGAACCCTTTTTCTGGGCCCCCATTATTCCATGTTCCTTTAATTAATTTTTGTGGGTAAAGGTGGGTGGAAAATTAATGGAGAGGAGACTTTTCCACACTTCCCCCGAAGTGGCATCCAACTTGCATCCACTGAAAGGAAGCGCCAAAAGAGCCTTCTATATAGAAGAATTAGAGTGGGGAATAGAAGGATAAAATTTATCCCCAGATGTATTCTAAAATCCTGTAAAATGGAAGCCCAAAAAAATTCGTGGTTCAAGAGATATGATTTAAATGGTGGAATGTTTTTCTGGGCCTCAGAATCTGGACCAAAAATTAATAATCAAATTGGTCCACCTGTAACACCATTAAAAAATCAGAATTATCTTGGGCCAATATTAAATGAAATGTTCCCCATAATAACCTATATATTCATTGAAATTTTCAGAATCATTGGGCCTAAATACTGTCCTCTACAGTTCATTTATTGGGCTGCTGTCCAAATCACTTCGCCTAGAATGTGGTTGGTTCAATTCCCACTTTGGTGGTCTTCCAAATTGAATCTACAAGTGATTAAAAATAATGAATTGTTCCTTATATCATGGGATACCTGGAAATAAAATTTAAACATAAAATAAAAACCATTATGTATTTTATGAGATGTTTAAGAAGGTACTATGTAATATTGCATTTTAAGAAGGAATTACAATCATAATGTGAAATAATGTTCAAAGTGTAAAATGCACTAATAATTTTGTCTATGATTAATAAAGAACTTGAATATTATATTATAAAAAATGAATATTAGCCTCTTTTAGATGCTAATCACACCCCCAGACTTGAGTTTTTCTAGTCCCAAGAAAAATATATCTCAAAAATATGAAATTTGAATTCCACTTTCCAAAAATATTTTAATACACATTTCTTACCCAAAGATCTCATATCAAACAATTATGAAACACATGAAAATCATTTAAAACAAGATATGTCCATAGGCATATCCCAATCCCAATACCATTACTTTGTTCAAATTCATCGCCATATTTCACCCAAATTCAATTAAGCATGATGAAGTTTTGTGTGTCACAATAGACATGGGGGTTCATTTTCATTCGAGGGAGAAAATATGGAAGCACTAGGAGAAATCAAATTTTAATAATAATATGAGTATTCATTTTTTTATTTTTATTTTTGGTTTTTTTTTTGAATTTTTTCCATGGTAATTAAAATTGAACTCAATCGAGTCAACCCATGTAGCAAGACTTTACTGATGACTCCCAAGCTCAAAGACCTTAGGGCACTAAGTGAAGCTCACATACTCGGGAATCATCTCGAGTTAACACAATCAAAAACAAATTCAAATTACCACAAATAGAGATAACATTACCAACTCCGGGCCAGAAAAATATGGAGTCACGATCCCCAAGTGCCGAAAGCCACACATTAGGTCAATTCATTTCTCTACGCGCAATTGATTTTTTTGAATACTCATGTTAAAATTAAAATTATCAACAACTCTATGCCATTTATTTTGGACCCCAAGAACCCAAACTAATACTCCACAATCTAAAGTACATGCATTGTGTGTTTTTTTATAAATGGATGAAAATATAAATGGTGAAAAATCACATCGGTCAACTACACTTTCCAAACTCTATGCACATGAACTTAAACTTGCTTTAAAATCAGAATCAAGACATTCAAAATTATTTGATATCCAATTTCAGAGTTTGCAATTTGTGTTATCATGTTCAAGGTTTATGAAAATTTTCCTTCCACACATTTTATTATGAAAATAAAATGAATTCTTTTATTTCATCACTCCCAACATAGAATAAAACTATCCCTAGTGTTTAAAGAAATGAAACTTAGAAGGGGTGGGCTAGAAGTTCAATGAAGAAATTGAAAATGAAAATTATGGAATGAAGTCACCTGGTGGTTGATGTTGAAAATGAATTCCCCAGTCTCCCTTTAGTTCTAGTTTGATACCCAGTGGCTTGGATAGTTGTGACGAGCTTTTCGTCATAACCTACAACATGTCTTTTAATTTGTTGTTTTTTTAATATATATATATATATATTTACAAAAACAAAAAAAAAACAATATAAAATAAACTGATGATACTTTGTCTTCTCTTAAATTTCTGGGTAAGGTATTACTCAGAGATCACACCACGTGACATGGATGAATATGGTGCTCCCCTTTCATACCCATCCTTAATCATAAAATAAGAACTTGTCAACAATCTAAATTTTTATTTTTTTATTTTTCTTTTGAAATATAAAAACATAAAAATAAAATAAACTGATGATACATTGTCTTCTCTTAAATTTCTGGTTAAGGTATTACTAAGGGATCACACCACGTGACATGGATGAATATGGTGCTCCCCTTTCATTCCCATCCTTACTCATAAAAGAATAATGAGTCAACAATCTAAATTATTATTTTTTATTTTTATTTTAACATAAAAAAACATATTAATAAAATAAACTGATGATACATTGTATTCTCTTAAATTTATGGGTAATGTATTACTTAGGGATCACACCACGTGACATAGATGAATATGGTGCTCCCCTTTCATACCCATCCTTACTCATAAAATAAGAATAGGTCAATAGTATGAGGTACTAATTAAATGAATGGAAACCTGAGAACCATAGGTTTCCTCCCATTCAACACTTTGGTTTAACGTCGCTAGCTCGACTTAAACCCCTAATTAGTTAAGTATTTTCCTCATCTAAGGTTGGTTCACACAAGTCTTCAATAACTTTCTATTTTTGAAATAGTTCAATGAATGGTTTGACTCTATCACCATTAAATTTAAAGGTTTGACCATTGGTGGGATCTTTAATTTCTACATCCCCATGGGGGTACACCTTATGCACTATGTAAGGGCCTGACCATCTAGACCTCAACTTTCCCGGGTGTAAATGCTGTTTAGAACTATACAAAAGAATAGTTTTACCCAGTACAATGTGTTTATATTTAAGATTTTGATATTTTTAGGATTTTACTTTAACTTTATTGATCCTTGAATTCTCATAAGCCTCCATCCTAAGTTCCTCAAGTTCATTGAGATCTAATTTCCTTTTTGTTTCGTCCAAAGAGAGGTCATAGTTCATTTTCTTAATTGCCCAAAAGGCCTTGTGTTCAATCTCCACTGGAAAATGGCATGATTTACCATAAACCAACCTATATGGGGAGATTCATAAAATGGTTTTAAAGACAGTTCGATATGCCCAAATAACATCTAAGAATTTGTTAGACCAATATTTCCTAGATAGATTAACTGTTTTCTCAAGAATTTGTTTGATTTATCGATTGGCTAACTCAGATTGACCATTGGTTTGTGGGTGGTAAGCATTTGACACTTTGTGAGAAATTCCATACTTATCCATGAGTGCTGAGAATGGATGATTGCAAAAATGAGCTCCATGATCACTAATGATAGCCCTAGGAATTCCAAATCTAGAGAGGATGTTTTCTTTGAGAAATCTAATCACAGTTTCATGATCATTATATTTTTTTGGAATCGCCTCATCCCATTTTGAGACATATTCGAAAACTAAAAGAATGTACAAATATCCACTAGAGTTTGGGAAGGGACCCATGAAATCGATTCCCCAACAGTCAAAGATTTCAATCACTATGATGGGAGTAAGTGGCATTTGATTCCTTTTTGTGATGGACCCTACATGTTGACACCTAGGAAAAATTTGAAAAAATTAGTAAGAGTCCCATGAGAGGGTGGGCCAGAAGAGACCACTCTGAAAAACCTTAGTAGAAGTTTTCTTAGAGGAAAAGTGACCTCCACATGCCTCACTATGACAGAATTTAAGGATGGAATCTTGTTCAGATTCTGGGACACACCTCCTAATGACTTGGTCAGGGAAGAACTTATAGAGGTATGGATCATCAAACACATAGTTCCTAACATCCTAAAGGAATTTCATTCTTTCTTGAGTCCTTAAGAATTTTGGAATTACTCCTGTAACTAAGAAGTTGGCTATGTCGGCATACCAAGGGCAGTCACTCACAGAGTATAGGTGTTCATCTGGGAATGAATCAGACACCTAAAGGTGAGATAATTTGTCATTAAATTCTATCCTAGAGAGATGATCAGCTACAACATTTTCAACACCCTTTTCCCCCTTGATTGTGAGGTCAAATTCTTGTAAGAGAAGGACCCACCTAATCAGTCTAGCCATAGCATCTTGTTTTTGTAATAGGTATTTCAGAGAAGAATGGTCAGTGAACACAGTGATGGGGGATCCTAAGAGGTAGGACCTAAACTTTTATAAAGAAAAAACAAAAACAAGTAACTCATTCTCAGTGGTCATATAGTTTATTTGTGCATCATTTAAGGATTTACTTGTATAAGAAATTACATAAGGAGTTTTATCACAACGTTGTCCTAACAAAAATCCTAAAGAAAAGTCACTGGAATCACACATCAGTTCAAAAGGGAGGTTCCAATTTGGGGATTTCATGATAGGAGGAGAGGCAAGAGATGATTTGAGGGTTGAGAATGAATCCTCACAGCTTTCTATCCAAACAAATAGAGCATCATTTACTAAAAGACCACAAAGGGGATGAGCGATTGAACTAAAGTTCCTAATGAATCTTCTATAAAAACTAGCATGTCCTATAAAGACCTCACTTCCTTGACAGTTTTGGGTGATAAAAGGTGAAGAATGATGTCAACCTTGGCTTTATTGACTTCAATTCCCCTACCTGAGACAATATGGCCAAGTAATATTCTCTATTTAACCATGAAATGACATTTTTCCCAGTTTAGGACCAGATTATTTTCTTCGCATGTTGAAAAAACTCTCTCCACATTCCTCAGACATCCCTCAAATGTATCCCCAAACCCAGAGAAGTAATCCATGAAGACCTCTAGAAAATCTTCTACCATGTCTGAGAATATTCCTATCATCCACTACTAGAAGTTTCTAGGGGAATTACATAACCCGAAGGGCATGAGTTTGAAATAAAAGGTGCCAAATGGACATGTGAATGTAGTCTTCCCTTGATCCTCTAAGGAGACCTCAATTTGATTATAACCCAAGTACCCATATAAGAAATAGTAAAAGGCATGACCTACCACTCTCTCAAGGACTTGGTCGATGAATGGTAAGGGGAAATGGTCCTTCTTGGTAAATGAGTTTAGCTTCCTATAGTTGATTCATACTCTCCAGTAACTACTCACCCTTATTGGAAGAATCTATCCATACTCATTGGTTATCACTGTGATTCCAGCCTTTTTTGGAACAACTTGGATTGGGCTCACCCACTCACTCTCTGCTATGGGATATATGATTCCAGATTTTAAAAATTTCAGAAGTTCTTTCCTCACTACTTCCATGAAATTAGGATTGAGTCTCTATTGATGTTGGAAACATGGCTTTGAATCAGATTCTAGAACAATCCTATGAGTCCCAATAAGTGGGCTAATCCCAGGAATATCAGGCAAGGTCCAACCAATGGATTTCTTATGTTTCCTAAGGACATCTAGAAGCATCTTCTCATGATTGGATTCAAGAGAAGAATAAATGACAATAGGATGTGTTTGATTGTCCCCTAGGAAGGCATACTTGAGTGCAACAGGAATTTCCTTCAATTCAAGATTAGGTTGGTTCAGAATTTTAGCAGAAGATTGGGACATTAGGTCAAGATAAATTTTGTTTCCTAGAGTTTTAGATAGGATTGATTCCCCACATGTAGAAATTTTAGCTACTAGATTGGCTTGATCAGATTTAGGGAAGGAAGTTTGATTGGTATCTATGAAAGTGGTTTCCTGAAAGGATTCACTGATTTTTGGACCTAAGACTTCATCATAAGAGAAATTTGAAAATGATTCAAGCCAATGAGATAAACTTCCTTCATGTGAACAAAGGAAATAAATATCATCCTGACTTAAACATCCATCAAATATTACTTGATGTTCTATGGATTCATTATCAATGCTTCCTATCATGTTTACTTCATAAATGTCGTTTTTATCCCCAATTTGTGATCTTGCATTGTAGATGTTCAAGTATAGACTCATGTTTCCAAAGTTGATGGTCATGTTCCCATTTCGAACTCGGATAACAGAGTTGATTATTGCAAGGAAAGGATAACAAAGGATGATTGGGGTTTGTTCTTTATTTCCTAAGTTTGGATGGTTGTCAAGGATAATGAAGTCAGCAGGGTAGATGAATTTTTCAACCTTTACCAGAATGTCCTTTAAAATCCCCTTTGGAACCCTAATTCTACAATCAACAAGTTGAAGTGTGAAAGATGTGGGTTGGAGCTCTTCTAGGGCTAACTGGTAGTAGAAAACATAGGGGATGATATTGACACTAGCACCTAGGTCACACAAGGACTTGAAAACTTTTCTCTCTCCTAGTTCAACATTGATGTAAGGGAAACCCGAGTCTTTCATCTTAGGAGGAATGGTCCCTTTAATTGTTGTGCTAACATTTGCAGCTAAATGGATTAGGTTCTTATGTGAGAATTTCCTTTTAAATGTGAAAAGGTACTTAAGGTATTTTGAGTATGCAGGAATGGTTTGAATAGAATATAAGAGTGGAATTTTAAACTTTACTTGTGATAATATTTCCCTCAATGTTTCATTCAATTCGGGCTTGGTTTTCCACCTCACACGTTGAGGAAATGGTGCAGGTTGTGGGGTTATTTATTGAAGAGTTGTTTCTTTGACAATGTGATCGTGTTTTTCGGTTTGATCATTTGATTCATTTGAATTTTCATCCAAGTTTGAATCTTCAGATGGGTTTTTAATTAGCTTTTCAGGTTTCTCAATTGATTTCCCACTTCATAAAATAGTCGCAGCCTTTAGTTGTTCATAAGTTGTTTGAGTGAAACTTGACTCTCCCCTTACTGTTTGTTGTGGAATGGCTTGCATTAGAATGGGTTCCCTTCCAGTTTTGATGGTCTGAAGTTCTTGTTTTAGGGAAGAGACTTCTGATTTCATCCTTTCCATTTGTTTGCACAGTTGTTCTAGTAGGCTTTGTAGAACAGTTTGGGTTGGTGCTTGAGAAGACTAGTTATCCTAGGGGGGTATTTTGGAGGTGGGATGGTTTGTTGAGTATGGACTGATGGTTTTTTGTATTGGATAGGTTGGGTTTGTAACTGGTTACGGGTTTGGTAGTTCTGATGGGGGTATGGATTTTATCCCTGTGGTTGGCTAGGTTGTTGGTTATCTCTCCAGTAGAAACCTGGGTGGTCATTATACCTTGGGTTGAATGTGTTTTGGTATTGGGGCTTTTGAAAGTTTATGGCATTAACTCCAACAGGTGGTACTCATAGAATAACATCCTTTATGGATGGAATGGTTGGGAAGTTGTCTATTTTGCGGTCATGTTTGTCACAAATTGTAAAAATAGGGTCTACAGTTTGGATTTCATGGATTTTTCTAAGGTCTATCTCTTCAACCTTCCTAGTGAGTGCTGAGAGTTTAGCCCTGAGGCTTTCCTCTTCTCTAAGTGTATGAATTCCAGTAGTTCTTTGTGGATTTTCAGCATAAGGTGATGTTCCCCATGTTTGGTTATGTTTATAAAGGATTTCTAGATACTCATAAGCATCATTTGGGGATTTGTTTTTAAAGGTCCCATTACACATCATGTCAATGAATTGTTTGTTCCCTGAGCCCAAACCTTCATAGAAAATTATCACTTGTTTAGGAATAGGAAAACCATGGTGTGGAACCATGTTTAGGGTGTCTTTGAATCTCTCCCATGTTTCATAGAATGAATCTCCCTCTTTTTCAAAAAAGTTTTGGATTCTCCTTTTAAGTGATATTGTTTTGTGGTGGGGAAAGTATTTTTGTAGAATTCCCTTTGTAATTGGTCCCGAGAGTTTATGGATGATGGTCTCAAATTGTTTAGCCAATTTTTAGCTCTATCCTTTAATGAAAAGGGTAATAGCATCATTTTAGCTGATTCAAGTTGATGTGGGGGACACATAGTTTCTACAATGTCATTGAACTCCTTAATGTGAAGGTAGAGCATCTCAGACTCCATTCCATGGAATGTTGGAAGGTAGTTTTGGACATGGGGTTTAAAGACGTAGTTGTTATATCCAATGTAACTGTGTCTAATGCATGAGGGGGTATTGGTCCATGCAGGAGTGAGGTAGTCGTTCATGGTTTGATCGACCACATTCCCTATGTTTGGGCTTCTTGGTTTGGGTTTCCCATTTGATCACCCACAGGGTTTACCATTTGATTTCTTTGAAGACCCTCCATTAGACATGTTTTAATTGGTGAATTTGGATTTTCAAAAATATTTTTATCAAATGTAAACAATCCTTTAGATGAACTTGACTCCCCTATCCTAGGAGTTTCCACCCTAACTAATCTTTTTGAGTTATCATGGGTGTAGGCGGACATACTCCAAAAGAAAAAAAAGAGAGAAAGGGAAAAGATAAGAGAATTTGGGTGAGAATAGAAGAATGGGGGTAAGAAAAGAAGGTTTTTGGTCTAAGAAACTTACTTGGTCCCCGGAAATGGTGCCAAAATTTGGTTTCTCCCAAATTTACCCATGTTTTAAGGTTAAAGAGGTCGCTTGCAGTGTAGCTTGGGTTGTCGAATCCTTAGAGACCTAAGAAGAACCTTTAGACACTCAATAAAAAGAGATGGATTTTTGGATATGAAGTGGACAACTAGGGTTGATTTTAGATGGTTTTGAAAGAGAACTAAAATATATATATGAATTCAAATTATGAGAAAATGAGTTGATCCTAGGTTATTGCTCAGGGTGGATTGGATGAATTATTTTTTTCTTTTACAATTTCAATTTCATTATCTTGAGAAGGATTCATATAATGAATTCAAAATAACCTCATCACTTACTGATTAAGAACCTTTGAAAACACATGATAATAAACTATACACTTGTAGGATAATTTCTATGAGCACTCCAAGGTAAAGGATCTACTTAGCATATAAAAGTGGGGTGAATAAATTCAATAAGGAAGAGGAAGAGAGAAAATAATTGAATGAAAGATACTAAAATAAAATAAATTAATAACCTTTAGAGAGTGATAAATAACAACCAATCCCGCCTATTTCTACTCCCTTGGATCAACCCATAAAAGAGTTAGCCCTCCATTGATGACATTTTTTCAACGGAAGCGGGAAGTAGACTTACGAGGGTGGAATTGAAGAAGTAAAAACAACAAAATAACGAACACACCACCGTTGTGTGAAAAAAATCAAAAGGTTTGGTGTGAATAGGTTCACACCTTGGGAAACAGTATCAAGGTGATATAAGAAGAACATAATAATAGAAGAAGAAGAACTTTTATTGAAAACTAAGGTGATTCAAACAACATATATGAGAAGGAAGAACATTACAAAGACAAATTGGCATAATAACATTACAATGAAAACAAAGCTCCAAGATCCTCAAATACTCCACCAATACTGCCTTAAATAGACATTTAGGAAACCTTTGTCCAAGCCCCCATCATTACATGTGCCTTTAATTAATTTTGGTGGGGAAATATGGGTGGACAATTAATGGAGATGAGACTTCTCCACACTTCCCCCGAAGTGGCATCCATCTTGCATCCACCGAAAGGACGCACTGAAATGACATTTTAGATGGAAGAATTAGAGTGGTACATATAAGGATAAAATGTATCCACAGATGTATTCTAAAATCCTGTAAACTTTTATCTCAAAAAAATGCACGGTTAGCAAGATATGATTTAAATGGTGGACTGTTTTTCTGGACCTCAGAATTTGGCCCAGAAATTAATCATCAAATTGGGATTCCTGGAACACCATTAAAAATCCGAATTATCTTGGACCACTATTAAATGAAATATTCCCCATAATCTCCTCTATATTCATTGAAATTTTCAGAATCATTGGGCCTGCATCCTGTCCTCTATAGTCCATTTATTGGGTTTCTGTTCAAATCACTTCGTCCAGAATGTGGTGGTTCAAAGCCTACTTTGGTGGTCTTCCAAATTGAATCTCTAAGTGATCCAAAATAATGAATTGTTCCTTATATCATGGGATACCTGAAAATAAAATATAAACATAAAATCAAGACCATTATTTGTTTTATGATATGTTCAAGAAGGTACCACGTAATATTGCATTTTATGAAGGAATTACAATCATAATGTGAAATAATGTTCAAAGTGTAAAATGCTCTAATAATGGTGTCTATGATTAATAAAGCACATGAATATTATATTATAAACAATGAATATTAGCCTCTTTTAGAGGTTAATTAGTGCTCCCTTTCGGGGTTTGACATAAAACTGATGACGAGTGACAATACTTGTGTAATGTATAGAAAATTATAACCGTGATATACATAAAAAATCTGACAGTTGATATATATTAAACCTTCACCATGTACTCAACTTAGAATTCCTTTTAAGGTGATTTCTACTTACTTATCTTGAAATTTTAAGCCAGGGGTGTGGTCATAGGCTTTGATTCTGATAAAATGAAGTGTTCTACTACATTTGAAATTTAATTATCCTAATTCAGGTATATTAAACCATAATTTTTGTCTTGTACAATCCTCATCTTCAAAATTAAAATTTTCATACTAAGATACTTCATCTCAAAGCTCCCAAACAATTTATCCTTAATCTCATTGATACTTTATTTCACCAAAACCACTATCATTATTTCATCCACATAAAGTAGAAATACGACGAATGAGGTCCCCTAACAAAACATACATAGATATTACATCATTTTGATGAATATTAATTACATAACATTACGATCCATGCCAGAACCATAAATTTTAGTGAATTTGGAGACTAAATACACAATAATATTATTTCATGAAATCTATTCAACATATCCAAAAAATATCTTATCATATTTTACACTTCTTAGACATACCCTATCTGAAAACTTTCTTCATAACTCCAGGAATGGAAAAATAAGAAAGGCCAAGCTCATCTTCTCAATAAAGATAAACATAAGAGACATCAATCAATGGTCATAAGTGAGCATAAGATAATCATAAGGGTATGTTAATATGATCATAAATTATAATGATCATACCTAATAAGTCAAATATCATTAATCATAAATCATGATATAAGGATTTGTCCTAAAAAAATACATAATTCACAAGTGTACAATATCATCAATAATCGATCATTAGCTATGAGAACATATCATAATCATAATACATAAGTTTGTAGCATACAAATAAGCATATAAAATCATTTACTTAGTCAAATATCACTTATAGGACTATCATAGTGGATTGGGTTCACTGTCCATTACCTCACATCCTTAGTCCAAGTTTACTCCCAAGACTATCATAGTGGAAAGAGTACCTTACTGAACTAGGTTAACTCCCTATTATAGTTCTTATTATCTCATGAAATATCCATCTTTACCCAATGAATTATAGGGATATATAATTCTAGGACCAACCATCACATAATAAAAATTATACATAGGTGTTTCATAAAATCATAAAACATTCATCATATCATCATATCATAACCCATGGAAAGAAAATGAGTTTTATAAACATTGCATCATTTCAACATATAATAACCCATGGAAAAGAAGAAGGTTTTATAAATTTATCCTTAAATAATTTTCATCATAATGTATCCAAAGAATTAAGGTTGATGGTATCAATAGATAATTTCCTTGGTAAATCATAATTAACATTAAAGGATGTTATCATAGAAGAAAATTTTCATTAAAATACCATTGAAATATTTCTTGAGGAATATCCAATTTTCATTTTAAAATCACTTGTTTAAAATAAAAATATTTCAAAAATATTAAGTAAAAGAATTTATTTTAAAAGAATCATGAAAATTTTAAAATTAATCTTCAAAGTATTGAGAGGTCATGACAAGCGAAAATTCCATTCATGTCGTAATCATTAAAACATAGATTCTCTTTACCCCTTCAATAAAAATACCTTGTTTAGAAAATGATAATAAGATTATTTTTAAACCATTTTATAAAAATTAAAACATGGGTAAAATTAAATTTAAACAATCATTATATAATGTTAAAAAATATAATTAATGTTTTTTAGAAAACATGAATATGGAATAAAATGTTTTTTTGATAAAAAGAAGGAAAATATGGTTGGAATTTCTTTAAAAAAATTTGGACCAATTTGAGTTCCGTAGGGAGAAACATGGTACTAAAACTTCAAAATTACAGAAATAACTAGAGGGGAATAAATATTTAAGGGGTTTATAAAATAATGATATTATAATTTTTTTAATGGAAATTAAACCATAAAAAATCCCATTTAAAATGAGATTGAGAAAAAAATACCTTACCTCAAGTCTTTTCATTCTTTTTAAGTGTTAAAATATATTTTATAATAAATATAAATTTATTTTAAATATATTAAATAACCATATTAATACATATATTACCATATATTATTTACTTATAACATCTTATCACCCGTTTATTAATTTTTTTTACAAAAATCACCATTCTAGGTGATAAGTGCTTTGTTTTTCATCAATATTGCAGTTAGATGGATCTGATACTTAAACATAGGTCATGGTTTCAACATCATCAGAATATTAATCCTGAAATAAGTATCATATTTATTTATTATATAAAATTTTATAATTATTCATATAAATCAGTGATGAAAAATGAATTACATTACTTCTTGGAGATGGCAGTTCATACGTATGCACAAGTGATGTTTCCACTTTTCAATGACTGGAACAAAATAAAGGTAAATAATAATTCACATTAAAATAATAATAATTATATATTAAATATCATATATATTCATCAAATATATCCTTATTACTATTTATGTAAATTAGAACTGAAAAACAGATCACATCTCTTCGTGGAGGTGGTAGTCCACACGTACACACGAGCAATTTTATCATTTTTCAATAGAAGGAAATATAAGAAGTTAGATAAGATATTACAATTATAGAAGTATAATTATGTCATAAATAACAAATATAAACATTAAATCCATCAAAATAATCAACCATAAATTATGGTTATGTAGTATGAATCATATCATTACGTGGAGGTGGTAGTCCACATGTACACACGAGTGACAATTTTCATTTCCCATTTGATAGAAAGGATGTGTAAAATGGTTGATCAATCATCATAATAAAAATTAAGTATATTTTATATAATTAATTCATTATTTTATAATGGATATGATATATTTATACAAGGTATAAGAAGAAATAAGTTGAAAGAGGTCGGGTAAGATGATTACCAATTTTTCAGTAGAATTCCATTAGATCCCTTCTTAAGGACCCTTGGAATAGTCCTTTAAGAAGACCAAAACATATAATTAATATATAGAGAAGTTTAAAAGATAAATGGGAAGGGTTTTTTCAATATACAAGGCTCAAAGTGGTGTCAATATTAGAAAGGAGGGGTGTCCTTTTATAAGTAAAGTAAATGATACAAATGGAATTAATAAAAAGATTTAAACATAATATAATCATTTTAATGTGTAAGTAGAACCATGTGGCCAGAATTTTGAAGATAAGACAAGATATAGTTTAAATACCTTCAAATAATAAAATTTAAACAAGTTTATGTGGTATTTTAAATGTTATGTGTTGGTTTAATCCCTTTATTAACCAATGTTAACATTAATCATGGTAATTAATTTTTCAATCCTAAAGGGTTATAAATTTACTTATAAGGTAAAAATTGGATCATAAATGAAACATGTATGAAATTTTAGATCATTTTTAATCCCACTTGTACTATTATATTATTTTTATGATTTCTAAATAATTTAATAAAATATTATCTAACATAAAATACTATTAAAGTAATTTTAAGAACTATTTACATAATTTGACTTTCAAGACACAAAGATAGTAATGAAATTTGAATCTAATCCATTTAAAAATCAATGAAAAATTATTATTAACTATAAATTTTTTCATAATAATTCATTAAATACATTACTTTAAATGTTTTTAAAATTATTTACTTTGATTTTTCCACTACTTGCACAAGCATTGCGTTAGTGTTGTATAAGTTTTTAAAGTAATTATATAATCATTAAAAATTAGAAATAAATTTCCATAATACAAATATTTTTATTATTATCAAAATAAAATTTAATATTCATTTACCACTTATTTTTTCCATATGTGAACATATAAGATAAATTTAAAAGAAAGAGAGTGGCCGTTTGTATTTTTATTTACTTAAAATATTATATAGGTCACTATCAAATAAATAATGATCCAAGTGTCCATAAATTAGAAACATAAATGAGGATGGATGAACTAAAATCATCCAATAGGGTAAATAAAGTGTTAGTTTTATTTTATAGCCTCTTTACATTATTTTTAACCTTAATTGACCTTATTTACCTTTTATTATGGTTATAACTATTTAGTATAGTTACTATTTGATAGAGATAATACTTTCATTATTTTTCATGTGTGTTTCAATGATTTAACCCATAAAAATTAATAAATTTGAATTTATTTGTATCATTTTAGTGAATTATGTGCTTAATTGTGAAAATTGGTTAATTCTGGAAAATTGATAGTTTTCTGGAGCTTCTGTTTTTTGAGTATAACTATTACAATTTTTATCCAAATTAAGTGATTAATTTTTTTAGTATTTTCTTACTTGTGGGATTCAATTTTTTATTATGAACCTAGATCCAATTCAACACACAATGGCCCAGAAAAATTAATCAAGTGGCCAAGGTTTTCTATAATACAGAATGAACCCCATCTTAGTTAATGAATCATATCTAGGACTCCCGAACTCTAAATGAATTTATTATAAATGGAATAGAAATAATAATCTTCTTATAATTTCTAAATTAAATTTCATAAATAAATTATATCATTAAGTATTTATTTGAATTCATCCAAATGGATAAATTTGAAGAGTCACATTAGGCAGAAAAAATATTCATTAGTAATTTGAGTATAAATTCTTGGAAAATTTTCCAAATTCACTGATATTTTGTGGGAGCATGAAAAAGATATAGGGGAAAAAATTTCATAAAATAAAATTCCCAAGATTCATCCATTTATTATTATAAAAATAATTACACTTTCATAATAATGAATCTAGAAGGAAATGTTTCTACCTCTTAATCCTATTTATATGAGTGTCCACTTCCATTTAAAGGGGTTGAAAAAGGTGCAAGAGGGGTTATGTTGGAGGATTTCAATATTGATGTTCTTTTTATTTTCTCTTTTACTTTTTCTTAGTTTTATTATGCTTTTGACTTCCCCTTTCAACTCTATTACCCATCACATGGAGGGGTAAAACCTTTGAGTGATTGGGAAAGGGGGAGTTTCACTTTTGTAATGTCAGAGTCTTGTGCTTGAATGTAAAACCCTATTTTATTTTGAATGATTTATATTTTCATTGTTTTCCAATTATCTTAATGATATCCTATTTTGGGTTTTGGTGTATTCATTATTAATATCTTTGGTTAAAGAATTTTGATCTCCCTTCGCCTAGTGAAATTTGTCTCGATAGAGAAGATTGTGTTAGGTGATGAGTTTCCAATGATTGTTGGTACATGTGTAGAAATAATGAAATTTTTCTAGATTTATAATAATAAGTAAATCTCTATTGGTACTTGTCTTAGTTGTTTAGTAATTTTTTATAAAATTCCATGCACATAGGAGTGAGTTCCATTTCCTTCTTCAACTAAGGGCGATTGATAACTCGATTGAGGAGTATTTCATTTATCATTAAATAGAAAGAGAGGGAAGATTATTTTTATGATGATGTTGACATAAAAAAAGGTGATCCTACCCTAAATCCATGACTCTCTTCATCCATTAGTGTTCAACCTTTATTTTTAATTTCTTGCTTTATTTTTCAACTCAATCAATTTTAAAAACAACCTCATTTTTTTCTTAAATTTAAGTGACAAACGTGATTGTTGTACACTCCTCTCTGGATACATCATAGGTCAAACAATATACTACATTTTAACTTAGGAAATATTTCTTTTTTTCACACCCCACGATAGACATGTGTTAAAACTTGGTATCGTTTCCAGGGAGGTAGTGCCAACATTGTTTCTCTCTTTTTTTCTTTTTTCTTTTTTTCTCTTTAAAATTGAATGAATAGAACCTAAAACACTGAAAATTTCCCCCTTGATAATGAAATTGAAAGAAACTTGTTGAATATACTTATAAACCTTAATTTTTAATATGAATTTGAGGATATTTCTCTTGTAGACTCGAGTGAAACTTCAAGTGTTCAATTCGAGCCTATCACCATGGATGGAAATCAAAACCGAACCCTTAGAGACCTCTATGGCCCACAATTACATAATAAAAATAATTAAATTATCATTCCAGTATTAAAAAATTATTTTGAGATAAAACATAACATGATTCCATTGATTCCTAAGTTTTATGTCTTGGTAGGTGAATATCCCAACAAATATATTAAAAAGTTTACACATGTCTTCTCAACCTTCAGACCCCATGGAGTAGCTAAGGAACAAGTAAAGTTGAAGGAGTTCCAATTTTAATTGGAAGGAGATTCCAAATAATGGTTGTATGGTCTAAAAATTAGAAATTTTTATGATTTGAATGAATTTTTGAGATGATTCATGCAAAGATTCTTCCCTACCTCCAGAATCAAATCCATCAGAAAGAAGATCTATGCCCTCAGGCAGTCATCTAGAGAAACCATTTTTGAGTATTGGGAAAGATTTAAAAATCTATGTACCAGCTTCCCACATAAAGAAATTGAGGATCATCACTTTATTACCTTATTTTATCATGTATTAATGGAAAATTATTGAAACCTTCTGGATGTATCATCTATATGCACATTGATTGACACATCACCAGAAGAAGCTAAGGTATTGATTGAGAAGATGTCTCAGAACTAACTACAGTTTGGTACAAAAGGTACTGGTATAAGAGGAATTCCTGAGTTAATAACTTCTAATCCATCACCTTTACTAGAAACTAAGATTTAGGATATAGCTAGTATAGTGAGATAGATGGCCTTGAAATAAGTGAGTGACCAACAATCACCGACTAAGGTATATAGTTTGTTCTCATCACCTAATCATTTCACTAACCAATGTTATGAAAATACAAGGAAAGGAAACTTATGTGGTAGCCTTTCATTTGAGGTAGTACCAACAAAATCAAGAATTGAGATAACCTAACCATGTTCAATATGGGTTTGGAAATTAGTATAATCAAGCTTGACCCTCAAACCAAAACTAGATCCAAAACCTACCCCCATTCCAGCAACAATTCCAAAACCCACCACCATTTTAACAAAAGTAATCTTAAAACCAGCCTTAAAAACACAAACCAATCACTTTGACAACATCATATGAGAACCCATAAACCAGTGAACAACCCATAATTATAAACCAACAACAGATATCTAATATTGATGGGCTGAAAGACACCATAAAATATTTATCCAACAAGTTCAAAAGTCTCATGAAATTCCTAACCAAAAATCATGGGAAAATTCCTTCTCAAATAATCCCAAACCCAAATGATAATGTAAACATGATAACAATAATAATTGAAAAAGAACTCTCACCACCATACACCATTGATCCGGAAATAAGACCACCTGAGTTGAGGGAGAATGAAGTTGTAAATTCTGAAAATTATGTGAAAATGAACTATGAAGAAGAGAATAAAGAGGATGAGGAGACATATAGGCTGAGGAAAAAGAGATAATAAACACCATTTCAATGTCAAAAAGGGATAATAAATAATTACCCCCACCATTTTCATTAAGGATGATTGAATCAAGGAAATTACAAGAAGAAGCACTTCAAAAGAAAATTATGAACACCTTCAAGAAAGTGGAAATTAATATCCCCCTTATTGAAGAACTCAAAAAAATTAAGAAGTATGCTAAATTTTTTAAGGATAATTTCACCAAGAAGAAAATAATTCATGTTAATGAAGGAATAAACTTGGTAAGAAGTCTCACATCCCTTATCACACCATAGTTTTCAACTAAATGTCAATATCCAAGGATTTTTTCCATTCTATGCACCATTGATTATTTAAATTTATATAATGCTTTATGTGAGCTAGGTTCTTCAATTAATGTATTTACTCACCAAATATACACTTATTTGTATATGGGAGACTTAAATATGACAAGATTGGTGGTCTATCTTGCAAATAGATCCACAGTTTTCCTTGTAGGAGTTCTGGAGGATGTCCTGGTGAAAGTCAAAGATCTCTTGTTCCAAGATGACTTCTATGTACTGAATATGGAAGAAGATAGGAGCCCGTCACACTCACCCATAATTTTGGGAGACCTTTATTGAATGAAACCAAAACTATCATCAATGTCCACAAAGGGAATCTCACCATGGAGTTTGTAGATAACACTATCCACTTCAATATTTTTTAATCCATGAGGTACCTATTGGATGATCACTCACTCTTTGAACTATATCATGAAGTTGGTATTAAACCCACTTAAGAATCAAGTATGTTCCATGAATTATTATCCTTATAAGATACTTAATCCATTGAAAATATCATTAAACACGTGGATGAAAAAAATGATGTAGATTTGATTTCATGTGGGAGGAAGAGGTAAAATCTGATTTCTTTGATGATTTATTAAATGATGAGGAAGATGATATGATTTATTGTGTAGAGGAGGTATAAACTTTGTAAGTAGGGAACATTAGTTTAGTTTTATCCCTTGATCAACACCTTAATCTGGAATTAAAACCACTCTCTATTTATTTGAAATATGTGTACCTTAGGGAGGGAGAGAAATTACCCATGGTAATTGCTGAAAATCTGTCTGAAATCCAAGAAAATACATTGATTGATATTTTGAGAGATAATGTATAGGAAATAAGGTGGATCTTAGGTGATATCCCTAGAATAAAACCACAAATATTCTCACATAGAATTTTTCTTTAGTGAGATTCCAAACCTGTCAGACAATCCCAAAGGAGGCTAAATCCCACCTTGATGGAGGTTGTGAAGAAGAAGGTCAAGAATCTCTTGGAAGCTAGGATCATTTATCCCATATTGGATTCACAATGGGTTAGCTCCATTTATGTATTTCTAAAAAAAATTGGCCTAACCACTATGAGGAATGAAAATAATAAATTAATCCCTGTGAGAATTCGGAATAACTAGAGAGTATGCATTGATTTTAGTAAGTTTAATCAAGTTACTAAGAAATATCATTTATTAAACCCCTTTATTGACAAGATTTTATAGATATTGGCAGGGAGGAATCATTATTTCTTTTTGGATGGATTTTCAGGTTATTTCTATGTACCCATTGCTCCAGAGGATCAAGAGAAGACAACCTTTACATTTCCCTTAGACATTTTTTCATATAAAAGGATGCCATTTGGATTATCTAATGCTCCAGGTATATTTTAGAGGTGTATGGTAAGTATATTTTATGATCAAATTAAATATTTCTTAGAGGTTTTCTTGGTTGATTGCGCAATTTTTGGAAACTCTTTTGACTATTGTTTAAAAAATATGGAAAAAGTTTTGAAAACTTACATAGAAAAGAATGTTGTTTTAAAATTTGAAAAGTTTAATTTCTTATTTGAGAGAGGTATTGCACTTGGTAATTTAATTTCAAAAAATGGCATTGAAGTTGATAAATTAAAAATTAAAGTGATAAATTCTTTGCCTTACCCAACTTGTGTGAAGAATGTTAGATCATTTTTAGGACATGAAAGATTCTATATGAGGTTTATCAAAGATTTCAGTAAGGTTTCTCTTCCTCTATATATATTAATTTAAAAAGATGTTGATTTTTATTTAAATGTTGTATTTAGGGAATGATTTGATGATCTGAAGAGTATATTGATTACTCCACATTTAATGCAACCACCAAATTGGGAAGAACCATTTGAGCTACTTTGTGATGCTTCCAATCAAACAGTTGGAGCAGTCCTTTCTCTGTGATTTGAGGGTAGGCCAAAAGTCATTGAATATGCCTCAAGAACCTTGGATGTGGTTCAATTAAATTACATAACCACATAAAATGAGTTTTTATAAGTTGTGTCTACTTTAGAAAGATTTAGATCATATCTTCTTGGAACTAAAGTCACTTTGTTTTCTGATCATGCGGATCTTAGGTACTTGATGAAGAAGGATAAAGATAAAATGAGGATAGTGAGATGGATGTTACTACTGTAGGAGTTCAACATAGAAATCAAGGACAAGAAGGGATCTGAGAACAAAGTGGATGATCACTTAAGTATACTTCCCTACATTGATTAAGCAAAAATTCTAGAGATAGAATCATTGAATGATCACCTTACAGGAGAGGATTTGTACTTGGTTAAAGAAGAACTGCCTTGTTATGATGACATGGTCAATTATCTGGTAACATATTATGTCCCATATCATTTAAATTCTCACCAAATTTACAAACTAAAAGCTTAATCTATATATTAAATTTGTGATGATCCATTTCTTTTGAAGATTTGCAATGATCAAGTGATAAGAAGATGATTTCTTGAGAGTGAAATTGGTTTTGTCTTTGAGTTTTGTCACACTTTAGCTTGTGGAGGACACTTTGTACCTCAAATTATAGTAATAAAGATTCTAGAATCTGGATTTTACTTGACCACCCTTTTTAAAAATTCTCATGAATTTTGAAAAAGGTGTTAAAAATGTCAGTTTTTTTGGAAACATTTCAAAGAGACAAGAAATTCCCCAACAACCACTAATTTTTTTTTGAGATTTTTGAAGTCTGGGGGATAGATTTTGTGGGACCTTTTGCATTTTAATTTGGAAATTTTTATATCTTTCTTGTAGTTGATTATGTTTCCAAATGGTTGGAAGAAAAAGCTACCAAAATCGATGATGATGAAGCTTTTTTTTTATTTTGTTAGGACTAACATATTTTGTAGGTTTAGAGTACATAGAGTCATCATCAATTATCATGGTACTTACTTTTTCAACAAGAAAAATGGAGGTTTTTTTGAAGAAGTATCGAGTGAATCATAAAACATAAACTCCCTATCATCCACAACTAAATGGTTAAGCTGAAGTGACCAACAAGGAAATCAAAGGAATTTTGGAGAATATCGTTAAACCAAACAGGAAGGATTGGATCCAATGGTTGGAAGACACATTATGGGATTATAAGAAATCCTATAAAAACCTAATTAGAATGAGCCCATATAGAATAATTTAGGGAAAAAAGCTGTCACTTACCGGTGGAATTGGAGCATAAGGCACATTGGGCTGTGAGGAATATGAATTTGGATCTTGAAAGTTCTGGGAAAGAGAGAAGATTATAGTTGAAAGATATGTAGGAAATTAAAAGGGAAGCATTTGAAAATTCCAGGATTTACAAATAGAGAATAAGAGTGGCTCATGACAAGCTTATCCAACTAAAATACTTACATCATAGAGATACAGTGCTACTATTAAACTCAAGACTCAAGCTGACGCCAGTTAAAATTCATTCCAGATGGGAGGGTCCATTTATAGTTACTCATGTATATCCTTTCGGTGCTGTGAATATTGTGAAGGATGGAGAGAAGGATCTATTCACTATTAATGGACACAGGTTGAAGTAATTCCGTGGGACTATTTCATCATATCCAATAAAGGAGATCACACTCCTCCATCTTTTCTATCAATAAAATCCATCAATTCACACCTCTCCTTTAAACTTGATTACTACTGTGATTCAATTTAAAATCTGATTCCATGTTAAATCCATTTGAATAAATTAAAGAAACTACACCATTTAAATATGGGGGAGGGAACCTCTTTAGTTTAGGATTTTCATTTTTTGTTTTTTTCAAAAAAAATGCGTGTTTCCAAATTTTTATGTGTTTCATTTTTTAATTTTTGTGTGTTTTTGAAACTTTTGGGCTAAAATTATTATCATTTCCATTTTTTGTAACCCATTTTATTGAGTGAAGCAATTTATTCCATGAAAATGAGCTTAAATAAATGTTAAAAATGACTTTGTTTCAAGTTCAATTCTTTGATAATTTCATGAAAAGTACTCTGATTTTGGAATACCATACCACATATCACTATCTTTATCTTTGAAATCACATTCCCATGAGGCTTCTGAACCATTTTTTTCATATTCTTTTTATTCACCTCACTTCTTGAGAGAACTATACCATGATTGTTTTAACCATAATTTGATTTATTCCTTTAAAAACTTGAGGGTTTTAGGTACTTTCATTTTAAATGATTAAGGTATTTCTTTGGTTTAAATCCCCATTTTCAAAAGAATCCTTTTTATATTTCCTACCTTGTACATTTAATCATTGTAACCCTTAGAATCCATTAATATCCTATTTGTTTAGCCACATTACAATCCAATTTTCCCTATCCAACTTTGTCTTAAAGTAAAATTGAATTATCTAGTTGAACTTAAGTATGGGGGAATCTAAATTACGTTGTGTTATGTAATTTGGTGCAACTTTGGGTGGAAAATAAAACGTTGAAGAGATGTGTGTGCTAATAAAAAAAATAATTCTGTTGAAATTTGTACCTTTTCTAGAGATTTTATGATAAGAGAAGCTGTGCCTTTCTGGAGCTTCTAATGGATGAAGAAAGATATTCCTTTTCTAGAGATTTTAAGAAAAATCATGTTTGAGAAGATTGAAAATTTTCTACTAAAATTCTGAATTTTTTGAACATTCCTTGATTTTTCATGATGATAGATCTTATTTTCTACTATAGTGAGTGAGGAAGAGACCATACTTAATGAAAATTATAATATAACAATTTTTCTTCAAAAAGAGCTAAGCCCTCCTCATTTGGCCTCAAAAGGTTTCACATCAAAATCCTACCAACTGAAAGACAAAGAAAAAACCTGCAAATCCCTCATGATAAAAACATTTCCTTGACTCACATAGGGTGGAGAAGTAGGAATTAATCATACCCATGGTTACCATTTCATGATTTTGGATGAGAAAATCCTTGTTGAAAATTGATATTTGTGTGATGATAGAAAATTCATGCAAGGTAGGTGTCTTGTGTGAATAGGGGGATAAATGAAGAGGAAATATATTAAATGGTATAGTTTAAGAACTTGGAATAATGGTTGTTGATGAGGCATGATATCTTTTGTTTCTTGGTATAGAATTGGTGGATCTCATGAGGATGTGTTTTGAATTTTCTTTTATTTGATTTTTATATTGACTTATCTAGGAGTCCAAGTGCTATGTGTAGGGGAATTGATAGAGATAATATTTTCATAATTTTTTATGTGTGTTTAAATGATTTAACCCCTTACAATTAATCAATTTGACTTTATTTGTATCATTTTAGTGTTTTTGGTGAATTATGGGTTTAATTGTGAAAAATGGTTAACTATGGAAAATTGATAGTTTTTTGGAGATTCTATTTTTTGGGAATAACTGTTACAATTTTGATCCAAATTGAGTGATTCATTTTTTTTGGATTTCCTTACTCGTGGGATTCGACTTTTTCTTCTGGACCTAGATCTAATTTGACACAAAATGGCCTAAAAAAATTAATCAAGTGGACAAAGTTGGTAGAAGGCAGAATGTACCCCACCTCATTTAATGAACTATATATTGGTCTCCCAAACTCCAAATGAATTTATTCTAATTTTAATAGAAATAGGACTCTCTGATTCATTTCCAAATTAAATTTAATGAAGAAATTCATTCATTAAGTCTTCCTTTGAATGCATCCGAAAGGAGAAATTTGAAGCGTCTCCTTAGTAAGAAAAAGTATTCATTAGTAATTTGAGTATAACTTCTTGGAAACTTATCCAAACCCACTAATATTTTGTTGGAGAATGAAAAATAGATAGGGTAATAACTTTTATGAAGAAAAATTCCCAAGATTCATCCATTTATGATGAAAAAAAGACTAAAACGTTTGGGGTAAATAATATAAAAGGAAATGTTTCTACCTCTCAACCATATTTATATGAATGTAAAATTCCATTAAAAGGGGTTAAAAAAGTTTCAAGAGGAGTTTTGATATAGTATTGGAATCTTGATGTGATTTGTGTATTCTATTTTCTTTTTTTTCTTAGTTCCATTATGATCTTTTCTTCCGCTTTCAACTCTATTACCCTTCACATGGAGGGGTAAAACCTTTGAGTGATCAAGGAAGGAGGAGTTTCACTTTTGTAATGTTAGAGTCTTATGCTTGAATGTAAAAACCTATTTTTATTTTGAATGATTTATATTTTCATTGTTTTCCAATTATATTAATGCAATAATGTTTTGGGTTTTAGTGTATTCATGGAAAACATGCTGCACTCTAATTGATAATGGGGGGATTGGTATTAAAAACCTAAATCATTTTAATGAAGCCCTCCAAGATAAACTTACCTTGAATATTGTGAGAAAAAACTCTCAGACTTATGAGTTAATTTATGGTAGATTTTATAATAACTTTTGGAAAGGAAATAACACTTTTCTGGACTCATCAATATGGCCTTCCATCAAGCATAGTTTTTCAAAAAATTTATCTAACTCTCAATGGATATTCAAGAGGAATTATTCTCTTCTCTTTTGAAAAAATAATTGGAATGGAATATCTCTTTGTACCATGATAGACCCTATACCTTTGTCCAAAATTTATAACATCACCATCAATGATTGTGTGAACTCTCTTGATTTGGATCTACCTGATGAAATCTCTTTTATTATCAACAACTACACTTTTATTAACACTAATGATTTCTTAGTTTGGGAACCAGCTCATAATGGTCTGCTAACCTATAAACTTTACTATAGTCATAATGTCACTACCAAAAATAATAATTTTTCCTAGTTAAATAATTTCAACAAAATCTAGATTAGACCCTCATGTCTCAACATAGTTTGGAGAATTTCTCACAATAGGCTTCCCACAGATTGCAATCTTCAGATATGTGGAATACAACTTTGTTCTAAATGTTTCATATGTAACCAACATAGGGAGGACATATACCACCCATTTCTAACCTGTGCTACTGCTTCTGCTTTATGGAAATAAATTTTTGACATTTTTGATCTCAGATGGTCAGGTTTGGACTCTATCGGATCGCAACTTCAAAGATGCACTACTATAGATGCCTCTCCAAAAATTCATTAGCTCTTCACTGCTGCTATGGCATAACTAATTCATCTTATTTGGTATGAAATAAATTCAATTAATCACAAAAATAATACTTTCAATTTTCATACAGCACAAATAAAAATCCACACTACGATCTAGGAAGCTGGAATTATGCAAATTGGGATTTTCCACAACTTAGTTAAGGATTTCTACATCCTGAGGCAAATTGGGGTCAAAGGAATATACAACCTGATGAGAGGTTTTTTAAAAGTTTTCTGGTAACCACATATTCCTGGATGGATAAAAATTAATGTGAATGGTGCTTCAAAAGGAAACCCATGATCTGTTGGCTATGCCATCATATGCAGAGATCACAATGAGAACATTCTTGGATACTGCTATGGTTCATATGGTCATGCCTACTCCCTTGAAGTAGAGATGTAAAATGTCATCAATGAATTCGATTTGATAAGGAATCTGGGATGGAATAATGTTTGGATTGAAAGTGATTCAACCACCATCGTTCAAGCTCTTAGACATGGAATATCTCACCTGGTATGGGCCCTCACTGATAAATGGATTGTTTTCCTACAATACCCATCAGGACTCAATCACATCATTATGCACACCTACAGAGAAGTGAACAAGGTGGTAGATGATCTTTCCAACAAGGGTGCCAACAGAAATAGTATGTACATGGAGAACCTTTCAACTGATCTCACCCCTCTTTACTAGAATGATTATAATAAAACCCCCACCTTTCAACTTTTGTAAGTTTTATTTTTATATATTTTAGTTCCTTTAAAAAAATTATTAATAGCTTTGGTTGAAGACTTTGGATATCCCTCTACCTAGTGTAATTTTTCTCGATCGAGCATATTGTGTTAGGTTGTGAGTGTCCAGCAATTGTTGGAACATGTGTAGAAATAGTGAAATTTTTCTAGATTTTTAAGGAGAAACAATTCCTGATTAGGACTTGCCTTAGTTGTTTAAGAATTGTTTATGAATTTCCATGAACATAGAAGTGAGTTCCCTTTATTTCTTCAGCCAAGGGTGATTGATAACTCGATCGAGGATCATTTTATTTATCATTAAATAAGAATAGATTGAAGATGATTTTTATAATGATTATGACCTTAAAAAAATGTGATCCTACCCTAACCCCATCACTCTCTTCATCCATTAGTGTTCAACATTTCCTTTAAATTTCTTTCATTATTTTTCAAATCAATAAATTTTAAAAACAACCTCACCTTTTTCTTAAATTTAAGTGACAAACATTATTGTTGTGGACTCCTCTATAGAGACATCCTAGGTCAACCAATATACTGCATTTTAACTTAGGAAATATTTGATTTTTTCATACCCAACGACATGAACGTGTCACTATTCATAATCAAAAAAATAAAAGAGGACTTATAATGAAATTTTAACCTCTAAATTACAAATATGGAGTCCATTTTTCATGATTAAATTCTTATAAGTGGTATAATTAATCTTAATATAAATTTAAAAAATAAAATGAAAAAAATAATATTTGAAAAAATGGATTTTTATTCTTAAAAATTAACTTATATTAAAATCATGAATACTAATAATTTAAATGGAATGAAGTATATTATTTTAAATTAAATGTATCATATTTAACTCTAACACAAAATAAAATATATAATGGGACTTTTTAATAAATTTATTTAATGAAAATAAATCACAATATTTGAAAAATCAGTATTTTCACTATTCATTAAAAAGGAAATCATTTCATAGAAATCCAAAATTTCAGCCTAAGTTTTTTATATGATTATTTCAAAAATAATTTTTGTTTTATAAAATAAAATTTCTAAAATTTTCAGAAATTTATTATTATATTTACTCAAAAAAGAAATAAAAGCCATTTTTTTTAAAGAAAAAGTATTTCTGTTGCATAAACCGACTTTAATAAAAATTGTGTACTTATTTTTTTATGAATTAATAAATAAGTTTTAATTATATAAATCCTTTATACATATTTTTCATAATGTGTATATTCTTATTCATACAAAAAAATTTAATGGCTTGGTTATAATTACTATATTTAAATAATCATAATTCAATAGTATATCACAATTCTTTTAAACTCAGTGTTTCATGTTAAGAGAGACATTAAACAATTAGAATTTATTTAAAGAAAAAAATATATTCTTAAAATTTTGGGTGTTAAATTCTCCACCATTAAATAAATTTCATCCTCACAATTTTATTTCAATATTCAATGGTTCAATATTTTAAAATAACATTTTTTGAAACCCACATAATACAAAGGGATAATAACACTTTCTTTAAAAAAGAGAAGCAGGAAATATAAATGTTATCTGAAATAACACATAATAAGGACCCCCGATAAGGATAAAATTAGTGGGAATTTAAAATATAGGCATGGAGGTGAAAAATAACTTTAAAGGACTAATATAGGTTGATATAAAAAATAGTCATGAGAAAGTTAATGACCAAAAAACCATAAATTTTTAAGGGGTTAAAATACTGTAAATTCAATAAAAATGAAGGTAAAATAATAATATTTTTATTTTAAGATCCTTTCCCTAAATTTAAGGGATTATTTTAATATCAAGATAGAGGACATGAGAAAATATACTTACTTTATTCCTTTCCATTTCATAATCACAATTTCATCATTTAGTTATGATTTTATCATTTTAAAATTCATCTCTTTCTATAATAAATGAATAATAAAGATGATTTTTAATACCTAAAGCACTAAAATTAACTTTTAATAGATCAAAAGATACATAATTAATTCCTTATATCTATAAATATTTAGAAAAACCAAATTTTTTATAAATCATTATCCAATATAATACATTAATCTCTTAAAAACTCAATAATAACACCCATAGTTTAACTTAATACATTCCTTAAATAGTTAATCTTAAAACTCCTCCAAAATATTCCTGACCAAATTCAAATCCCAGAAATCTGAAATATTTGGCAACATAATTTTTTTTTCAAGATAAAATTTAACATTTATCCCCATAAAACATGAAGTATCTTCTGATTTCACATACCAAACATGTGAATAACATGATCATATATTCTTCTAAAACATGCTAATCCTCTCCCAAAATAACCTAAATCACCATAGAACCTCAATGAAAACATAAATTATTCCAAAATATAACTGTACACAAAATATCCAATTTACTTTATAAATATCAATCAACTCTTTATCACAACTAAACTTTATTATCTCAACATTAGGAACATATTAAGGGTTATATATTCCTCAATTATGTGTTTTAGAAAAATTTCACCTTACCACTAAATCAATTATCTAGGTTATTCGTACCATTCAACATATGATTTCAAATCCTTAAAGAAAAACTACTTTGAAACATACCTTAAATGTTTCATGATTATTATAACCAAAATATCATTGATAAAACACTTTTTCAATAAAATTATTGAATTCAAATACATAACCACATTAATCATTCAACTTCAATTATTGGTGTAACATAGGCCCTCCCTTGGTATAGAAGTTAGTCCTTGGATTTGAGAATTGACTCAGATAATTCCCATTCTCCACAAACATATTATTAAACTATAAATGGTACCTTTGGATTAACTTTATTCCCATCCTTTAACTATTTACTTTCCATGAAAATTACATTCTCTAGGTCTTTCTTTTCCACACCCAAAACATATCATATGAATAAAAAATAAGTTTTATTTATTAAAATAAGAATAGAAAATCATTTACTTAGTCAATATTCACTATAAATACTATCATATGGAATTTGGTTCACTCCCCATTCTACCATATCCGTAGTCAAGGTTCACTCCTAAGACTATCATAGTAGACAAAGTACCTTATTGAACCAGGTTCACTCCTAATTCCAGTTCTTATTATCTCATGAGATATCCATATTTACAAAATGAATTAGAGAGATATATAATTGTGGTCCTACCCATAACTTAATTAAAATCATAAATATGTGTTCCATATGATCATAAAACACTCATCATATCATCATATCATAACTTTTGTAAAGGAACCAAGTTTTATAAAAATTTCACAATTTCATCATAGAATAACCTGTATAAAAGAAATGGGATTCATAAAATTATCCTTAAATCATCATCAAAATAATACATAAATGGAAATAAATTATATGGTATCATTTTATCATATCCCTATTAAATTATAATTAACATAAAATGATGTTATCTTATATGGAATATTTATTTAAAATATCATTAGAATATTTTATAAGGAAAATACCATTTTAATTTTGAAATCACCTATTTGAAATATAAATATTTACAAAAATATTAAAGAAAAAAATTTTATTTAAAATTTACTACGGAAACTTTTAAATTAATCTTTAAATACTTGAGTGTTCATGATGGTGAGAAATTTTTTTCATGCAATAATTGTTAAAACAAAGATTATGTTTACTCTATCGGTAAAAAGTTCCTCATTCAGAAAATTTCAAGAAGATTATTTTTATTTAAAAAAAAAAAAATTAAAACATGGGTAAAATTGAATATAAAAATCATTGAATATTATTCAAAAACAATCTTGACAACTTTTATGAAGACATGTATAAAGAAGAAAATGGTTTTCTGACTGAAAGATAAGAAATAAAGTTGGCTTTTCTTAAAAAAAATTATGAACCATTTTGAGTACCAAAGAGAAAAAAATGATACAAAAACTTAAAAATTCCATAAATAAATAAAGTAATATAATAATTAAATGGGTTTATTAAATAAGGATCATATAATTTCCTCAATTAAAATTCAATCATAAACAATCCTTATTAAAATTGTATTGAAATATAAAACTCTTATGTCAAGACTTGTCTTTATTTTTATGTGTTCAAATATCCTATATAATTAATATATAATTATAATAAATAAATTCTATAACCATAATAATACAGATATTACCATATATTATTTACTTATAACATCTTATCACATATTTATTAACAATTATCTATAAAAATCATTGTTCCGGGTGATAACTACTTCGTTTTTCATGAATGTTTTAGTTAAATGGCCCCAATACATGTACCTTGGGGATTGTTTCACCATAAAAAGAATATTAATCATTAAATAAGTATAATATTTATTCATCATTTAAAATTTTATAATTATTCATATAAAGGGGTGATGAAAAATGAATTACATCACTTCATAGAGATCGTAGTCCGTATATATACACAAGTTATGTTTCCAATTTTCAATGGTTTGAATACAAGAAAGGTAAATAATAACTAAAATTTATAGAATAATTATTATATAATATATATCATATATATTTATTAAATCTATCCTCATTAAAATACAATTAAATTGAAAATGAAAAATGGAGCATATTGCTTCAGGGAGATGGTATCCCAAACGTACCCATGAGAGACATTATCATTTTTCAACGAAAGAAAAAGTAAAAAGGTAGATAATATATTATAATTAAAAAAATATAATTATTTAATAAATAATATATATAAAAATTAAATCAATCATAATAACCAACCATGAATTATGGTGATGAAGAATGAATCACATCACTATATGGTGGTGGTAGTCCACACGTATGCACAAGCAATACATTTAATTTCTCATTTAATGGAAAAGATCTGGAAAGTGGTTGATAAATAATAATAATAATAATAAATTATATTAAAAATATTTAATTAATTATTTTATAATGTATATCATAGATTTAGAGGAGGTATAAGAATAAATAAATTGAAAGAGGTTGGGTAATATGATTACCTATTCTTTGGTAGACCTTCTTTAGATCCATTCCTAAGGACCCTTGGACAATTATTTTAAGAATTAAATAACCTATAGTTCATGGATATGAAAATTTATAAGAGAATTTGGTAGGTATTTTTCAAGTTATGTGGATCAAAGATGTGTAAATAAGAGAAAGTATGAGTTTCCTTTTATAAGTGAAGGAAAGGACATACATGGAATTAATAAAAAGATTGAAATATAATAAATTCATTTTTACATGAAAGTGAAACAATGTGGATATAATTTGAAATATAAAATATTATATAGTTTAAACTAGTTCAACAAATAAAATTTGGACATGATTAAGTGGTATTTTTGACCTTATTTTTTGTTTAACCCCTTTGTTAACCAATTTTATCCTTAACAATAATAATGAATTTTTTAGTCATAATGTTTTATAATTTTAATTATAAGGTAAAAATTGGATAATAAATTAACTAGAGTTTAAATTTTAGTCCATTTTTCATCCAAATAGTCATATTTCAATATTTTTATAATTTTTAAATAAGTTTATAAAATATTATTTAACATAAAATACCATTAAATTCATTTTAAGAACTATTCACATAATTTGAATTTAAATACATCAATATATAAATAAAATTTAAATAAAATTCATTTCACCATCACATATTCATTATTATCAACTTAAAATTATTTTTGTTCCATAATTCATAAAAATAAATTACTTTAAATATTTTATAATTATTTGCTTTGATTTTTTCACTACTTGCACAAGCATTGTATTAACATTATATAAGAGTATAAGGTAATTATCTAATAACTAAAAATTAAAAATAAATTACCATTATAAAAATAATTTAATTAATCTAAAAATAAACTTTAATATTCATTCAACACTTATTTTTATCTCTATGTGAACATATAAGATAGATTTAAAAGTAAGAGAGTGACATTTTATATTTTTCTTTTCTTAAAATATTATATAGGTCATTATCAAAGAAAAAAGGATCCAATTGGGCATAAATTATAAAATTAGTTGATTATGAAATAAATAAACACCAAAAATATGGTAAATTCAATTTTTAGGAGTATTTTAAATCCTTTTAACACTAGTTTTATCCTTAATTAACTCGATTTACCTTTTACTGTGGTTATAACTCTTTATCATTGAGTCTTTGCTACCTCTAGTAGTAGAGTAGACTCATCCAACCCTGAGAAGCTAGATAATGAAAGCATGTGGCATACCCTATGTGTCTTCACCTCTCTTGGAAGGAGAGTAACTAGAACCCATGGAGCGAGTGCTACATTAGGGTGTAAATATAAATATATATATATATATATATATATATAATCAAACAAAGAAACCCAAATGAGAGAGTAAGGGGATCTCTATTTAAAATCTCAGCCCATTTAAAGAGTCTTAAAATGTTCTAGGAGTAACCACCATAGATTCCCAAAGTCCCAAACACCTTCCCTGAACTGCAAGTCAAAGGGGCTCAAACACCACACTTTAATACTATCTGCTTTGGATGGGTCAGTTTTGTCTGCACAGTTTTAGGTCACGTCACCAGGATGTATCTTGGTGGGGAAAGTTCCCCTCTTAATAATGAGTCCAAGGTTATTCCAAAACATTCTTTGTCACTGTTTCATCGATGAACACCACTGCCTAGCCCAGTTGATGGGTGATACGCTGGAGGGTAATCCCTGAAGAGTCATCAACGATCACCACTTCCTAGCCCCACTGGAGGGTAACACCTAAAGAGAAGATGAAGAATGCCACTACCCATCCCCCACTAGAGGGTAATCCCTGAAGAGAATATGGCGAACTCCACTACCCAACCCACTCTAGAGGGTAATCCCTAAAGATAAGATGGAAAATTCCACTGCCCAAACCCCACTGTAGGGTAAGATGGTACTGCTCTAGTGATTATGAAACCATCACTATCATCACTGTCATCAAAAATTTCTAGAAGAGCATAGAGTTACGGAAACCTCGATTCATAACCTAGATATAGAAACTGAGGTCACCATCACATTCTATGTAAAAAAACATGTCGGATAGGCTATTTAATTGCGTAAAACGGACAACTGATGAAAAAGGAACTTTTCACCGGAAGACACCCGAATGGGTCTAAGAGGGGCCTGTATTCTGACCTTGAGCTTAAAATTCTAAAATTTAACTTAAAAGGTTGGTCTCAATTAGAGGGTTACGCTTCCATAGACGGTGTGTCAAATAGACACCCTATTTAAAAGAAAAGGGATTTGAAAAACCTAGAAGGGGGGGGGGGGGGTCAGGGGTCGGTGGACCGACTCACAGTCGGTCCTGCCCACAGTAGATCATACCCAAACTATGGAATCTTCTGCGGTGGTTGACACCGAGTCAGACCCAACCCATTTACCCAACTCGGGCTGGTAGTCTGGCCAATGAACTGGTCGCTGTCCATATCAACGCGGTCAACCGTCCGCATGTCTTGCGGCACTGATCACTGCCTGGGGTCACAAGACACGACCCTTCTTGGCTGACAACTGGGCCACGTGGCTTGGCCACACTATGGCACAGTCGGTACCATGGTTCCGCTACCGCTCTGTAGTTCGCTGATGGAGCGGCCCGCCACAGGAGCTGGTGACAATGCCCTGATAGTCCATTCCATGAACTGATGGGCTCGATCCGTTAACCCGATCATGATTCCATCAGTAGATCAAGGACCCTTATGATGGTGGCTTCACTGCAACGACCTCTGATAATTGATCCGCTGATGATCTTATGCGCCCAAAATTTTTCTATGGATAACCACAAAGAACAGATGAAGAATGATGGTTTAAACATGGATCGATGGCCATGTTTGTGTGACCATCGATGATTTGATAGTATAACCACACAAATATAACTAGAAATTGATTAATCGAAGGATAAAATGAAATGGAACTCAAAAACACAATCAATCCTACCTCAATCCAGCCATTCATTATAGCTGATGCCTCCACGCCGCTCCTACTTCAATTCACCGAAGATTTGGAAGATTTTTGTCCTCTTTCTAGTGAAGAATGACAAAGAATGGCTAGAGAGAGAGATCTTAGGTTTCTAGAGAGAGAGAGAGATTAGAGGGCTAACCCTAATCTAAAATGATTAAATCTCTATTTATAGAGTTCCCATTTAGCACGGAATCTGAAACCATTGCACCTAGGAAAAACACCCCATTCCAAAATCAATGGTGGTCTTATATTTCCAATCCAATCCTAAATTTGAATGTTATTTAGCATGACATCAGGGGTAAAATAATTATTTTTAATTATGATTCTTCCACTGGATAGAGTTTTCCATAGGAGTCCCACGCCGACACAAATTATGCCCGACCTAGGGTAAACACCGCATTTGAAAACCAACCATGGCCTCAGATTTTTTATATGAGCTACTATTTAAGAGTTATCCCATTTTCATTGCGTGAATAGTATAACATATACTTAATATTTTTATAAAATTAATTATGGGCACACCAAACCTCAAAATTTCATGTTGTCTACGCGCCTAACTTTGTAAATATATATAGAAATATTACAAAGTGTTAAAAGGTGAAAAATGGGTCTCTACAATATTATATTATTTAGGATTTTTATCCAAAAAAATAAAAACTAGGAAAAAAACTTGGGATACTGAGCCCGCATCTATCTTTCCCATTCCCAAGAACTTTCCTGCACATTCCCATCCCGCCACAGTACATGAACCAAGGGGATGAACCATCCACGTAAGGTTTGATCCTACCGATCCTCGATATCTAATGGGTTCTTTGCAAAGGTGGCCCCATCTTCAATGTCCAAATTTCCCCAGTTGATGATGTGTGTAGGATCATGCATGTATTAGCTCATCTAAGACACGTGGAAGACATCGTGCACCTGCTACAACTATTGGGGTAGGGAAAGGTGTAGGTTACCTCAACAACCCTCCATAAGATCTTGAACGGACCAAGAATCCCTAGGGATAACTTACCTACCCAACCAAACCTTTGCATTCTGCATCATAAGAAGACTCTAGAAAAGACATGGTCTCCCTGCTCGAACTCCAAGGGCCTATAATGGTGGTTTTTGTATGATTTCTATATGCTATGGCCCATCTTCATTTGTTCATGGATGACCTGCACCTTCTCCATCATGGCTCACACTAATTCCAAGACCACTTGAGATGATTCTTAAACCTCCATCCACCACAAAGGTGAAATTTAGGGTTTCCAATAAAGGGCCTCATATGGTGCCATCTGAATGGTATATTGGTAGCTATTTTTGTATGAAAACTATACTAAAGGAAGGTGATCCTCCCGGCTCCAGCCAAAATCTAGAATAAAATACCTTAGCATATTCTTCAGCACCTGGATAGTGCAATCGGTTTCCCGATCAGTTTGGGGGAGAAAGGACATACTCATCCAGAAACAGGTCCCAAATTTCTTCTACAGGCCTCTCCACAACCCTTATGTAAACCATGCATCACGGCCAAAGACAATCATCAAGGGTACCCTGTTAAGGTGGAAAATTCCCCATAAGTACAAATGCCCCAAAATCTACACTGAACTCTACACCCTAATTATAAGGAAGTGCGTTGACATGGTGAGTCAGTCCACTATCACCCATATAGAGTCATGGTCCTTTACTGTGTGTGGAATCCCTATGAATAAGTCCATGGATATTTTATCCCACTTCCACTCTGTGATTTTTTGAGGTTGCAATAAACCCACCGAAACCTGATGCTCAACCTTTAACCATTAATAGGTAAGGCATCATGAGATGAACTCTAAAATGAGTCATTTCATACTGGACCACAAAAACTGTCGTTGGAGATACCTTTACATATTCTCCACACCAGGATGTAAAGATAAAGAAGAATCATGGAACTCCTTCATCACTTCCTCTCTCATCACAACTGAAATCACCACCCACCTCTGGAACAAGATGTCTTGATTCCCTCCTTCAGATGACCCATAAAGTTCATCGCTTGTAGATATATAGTCATATATAACCTCACTGTCGATATCTCTTAGTTGGGACTCTCTCACATGCTGGTGGAGTGAAGGAGTTAGCACCATCAAAAGTAGAAAAGTTGCACCCTCCTGCTCCACCAGGGTCAACTGCAGGGAAGATAAATGCTCTGAAGATTATTGCACTAGGCAAGCCTAAGACTTCCAGTTGAGTGCATCTGCTACAAAATTACCCTTCCCTGGGGTTTAGACGATCTCAAATTCATAAACCTGTAGGAACTCCAACCAGTGTCACTTCCTCAAATTTAGATCCCTTTGAGTAAAGATATACCTGAGGCTCCAATGGTCCAAGTAAACCAAAAATTGATCTCCCAGGCGGCAGTGTCACCATATTCTTAGGGAGAAGACTACCACTGTGTGCTCCAAGTCATGAGTCACATAGATCTTCTCATGGGGTCTCAACTACCTCAACCCGTATGTGATGACTTCCTGTCATTTTATCAAAACACAACTGAGCCCAACTCCCGAGGCATTACAGTACTCTAGGAACTCAACACCCTCCTTTGGTAGTCTCAGAACTATATCAATCATCAAACTCTGCCTAAACTCCTTGAAGACCTTCTGGAATTACCTATACTAGGTAAAGGGATGTCCCTTACACGTTAGAGTGGTCAAAGGGGCTACAATCCTAGAGAAGTATGCCACAAATCTCTGTAGTACCCTTCTAAACCATGAAAACTTTACAATTCTAACACATTATTGTGTGGTTCCCAAGAAAGAACTACCTCGATCTTCATGGTATCCATAGATAAACCCTCTTTAGGGATGAAATTCACCAAAAATTGAAACTCGTGTATCCAAAACTAACACTTCGAGATATTTCTATAAAGTTGGGGATCTAGGAGTAAATCAAGGACTATCCTCAAGTTCTATGCATGCTCCTCCTTTGAAATAGAGTAGATGAGTATGTCATCGATGAAGACAAAAAAAAACTGGTCCATGTATGGATATAAGACCTAGTTCATCAAATCCCTGAAGATAGTTGGGGTGTTTTTCACACCGAAGGGCATCATTAGGAACTCGTAACGCCCATAGCTACATTAGAAGGCCAAATTCAGAATATCATCCTTGAGAACCCAAAGATGGTAGTAGATTGATCTTAGATCAATCTTGGAGAACCACCTCACACATCTCAACTAGTCAAAGAGTTCTTCTATCCTTGGTAAGGGGTACTTTTTCTTTATCGTGGTCTAGTTCAGGCAACAATAATCTACAACAAGCCACAAAATCCCATCTACCTTCTTCGAAAATAGAACTGAAGCTTCTCTATGGGACACACTGGGTCTAATAAAACCCTTCTCATGAAGGTCCTCCAACTGTAAATGTATCTCCCATAGCTCAGTGGCTTCCATTCAATATGCTACAGAAGATATCAGGGCTATCCATGGTTGAAAATCGATGCAAAAACTCCAAATGTTTCCTCATAGGTAGTCCCAATACATATTTGGGGAATATTTCCATGTAATCCTCCACAATTGAAGGAACCCAGGTGCTTGAAGAGTCCACTGCACCAAGGTCCATGCTTTCCAGCTAATGGGTAAAATTATATAATATCTTACTCACAACAATCGCTTGCTCTGATACGAGGCCTCACTCACCAAGAAAGGTGAACCCTATCCCATCAGTGTCTAGGAATCTAACTAGCCTACAATGACAGTCAATCTGGACTTAAACCAAATAAATTCAATCCATGCCCAAGATGATGTCATTAGGATCCATCGTGATGACAAGTAGGTCCCACAGGAACATTTCTCCTCCAAACGAAAGGTCACACTACTAGAAGATACAAGAAAAATAAGAGGTGCTTCCCATAGGAACCTAGAGACAAAGCTAATGTGATAGCACCTCTACTGAGAGATCCAACTTCTGTTCCATGAGTAATACGATAAAAGTGTGACTGCATCCCGTTTCTACTAATACTGAAGCAATAGTAGAATAGACACACAGTGTACCTCAAATCATCTCATTTTCCAGAGGATCAAGGACATTCATTGCCTGCATTTTCCCATGGCCCCGGCTGCTAGATCCATGAGCATGACATGGTACACCCGATGGAGGTGGTGGTGGAAACACGTAATTCCATCCCCCACCTTATAGTCCTCTTGCTACTCTACCAGAACTGCCTCCATGGGAACCACACTGATCACGGTGTTGCCTCTACCATGGCGGTCCACCTACTGCCTGCACAGGATGCTCAACTCATCGGTTCGAGCAGTCTCACAAAAAGTGACCTCTCCCATCACATTCATAGCATCGACCCTCTTTGACATATATCAGTGCTCTGTACTACCCTACTACTGTCCGACCATGTGGTTGAGCCTGATCCTGGAAAGGTCTCTTACGTCATGGACCTACTACCTAACGTCTGTCACCTACTATGGATGTCTTTTCTATAATGTGACCACCTCAATTCCCATCTAAATGGAGTCCCTCTACTAGGAAACTCTCCATCATGTTTTCCTGCTCTAGAACCCTAGCATAGGTAGGGATGAATAGGGGCACTAAGATTGCATGGATCTCTCAGTGGAGACCATACTTGAATTTTAATGCTTAGAAGTAACTGTCACAGATCATATTAGGGATTAGCGTGTAAGTTCAGTAAACCTCACCACATACACAGATACTGTCATGTTTCCCTACTGCAGTTGTAGAAGCTCTTAAATCCTGATTGCACGTAATATTGAGGGGAAGTACTCCTCACAAAATAGCTACTAAAACTAATCCCACAAGAGAGCTATCTCATTTTGCAACTAGGCAACTAAACACCACCAGCACCCAACCAGAATGGGAAAAAGGTTGGATTCCAAGGCTTCCATATGGTCTCCCAGTGTTTGCACTAGCCCAAAAAGGTAGATCACTGATTCAGTCTAGTCCTCTTCCACCTGAGGGTTTGGATCACCATGAAACATCATCAGTCTTTTCCCCTAGAAATCATGAAACATGATCAAACTTGTGCTCATCCTCAACCTATGATGCTTGTACTAACTACTGCTCTAAAGGTGGAGGTACTGATTCTGGTCCTCCTAGAGGAAGAAGATCATGTGATAGCCCCTGAACTGAGGCCTCCTCAGTTGCTAGGTCTTAATCATGATCCATAGTTGGTGATCTACCTGGCTGTCTTCACAGAGGCATCCTGAAAATTATTATTGAGTACTGTAGTAAAATGAGCACACAAAAAAAAACACACACACACAGATTTATATATAAAGGATAAAAAAGGGGAGCTGAATCAATAGGGATTATCAAAGGCTCTATCCTATATGATGCATGTACCATTAATCCCTGCAACAAGTGTCTCAACATTCTGAGTAAACAAGAAGGTAATTAGGGTCCTGGTGTATGGATATTTCAGTTGTCGCACCATCACTGGACTCCCTAGCCTGAGATCCGACCTCAAGACACATCAACACTATTTCCCTATACCCAACCAAGAAATTTTTAGGGAAACGTCCAAACAATGTCCCAAGGGCCGTACCACCTCTGATACCAATTTGTCACGACCCGACCCATACTGGGGATAGAGCCACAACTACCCAAGCCTTCCTCCATAGGATAGGTTTGGCGACTAGTGCCTAAGGCACAAAAAATATGGGGAGGCCTTTTCCTAATTACCTGTACACACAAGCAACCAAATTGATGCAAAGTGAAGGGGGGAGAAAAGTAAAAGATGCAACCTATTGTAAAAGTTAACCCAAGTATTCGTGGACCAAAAAAATGGATGAGTATAGTAATTCAAATAGAAATAAAAAGGAGGAAAATACACCCCCAAAAAATCTAGTGTACCAACCTGACAGAAAATTGAATAGCTACTGAGGAAGCCTTACTTTGGGAATCCAAACTGTGACCACCACACGTGGTCCGGGAACCTGTGATCCTGAGCTCCCTAATTTCTGATCAAAACTATTTGTCATCTACTTAAAGCATGATATATGCAAGAAAATACCATGTAGGGGTGAGTATAAACATACTCAATAGGACACCCTAAAAACAAGGGGGAGTAGTAAAATATACAAGAGACAAGGAAGTATAAGAGACACAACAATAGTACAGTAAACGAGTATAACTCAACCCAATAAGGAAGTGAAGTAAGATCATATAGACATAAGGAGATAGAGAAGGTGATAATGTGAACTTCTCATTGAGTATTTTATACCACTAGTAGGAGAGTGGACCTATTCAAACATAAGAAGCTCGACATAGAAATCACAAGGCCTACCCTGCATGTCTTCGCCACACCTAGAAAGAGAGTGACCAGAACCCAATAAGTGGGTGCTGTAATAGGGTGTAAAGATATATATATATTCTCTAACTAAAGAAATAAAAATAAGAGAGTAAGGGGATCTCTGTCTAAAAGCTTATCCTAGGTAAATATTTTACAACAGTTCTAGGAAAACAACCATTGATGGCCAAAGACCCAAACGCCGGCCCTAAAATACAAGTCAAAGGGGCTAAAACACCACACCTTAATACTATCCTCATTGGATGGCTCAGTCTCATCCATAGAGTTTTAGGTTGTTTCACTGCGATGCATCTTGGTGGGGAAATCACCCCTCTTACTCATGAGTCCAAGGTTATGACAAAACACGCTTCGTCACTATTTCAATCTGTGAACACCACTGCCCAGCCTCACTGAAGGGTGATACACTGGAGGGTAAGCCCTAAAGAGTTATTAGAAAACACCACTGCCCAGCCCCATTGGAGGGTAATCCCTAAAGAGAATATGAAAAACAACACTACTCGTCCCCCATGGAAGGGTAAGTACGGAAGAGAAGATGAAGAATGCCACTACCTAGCCCTAAATGGATGGTACGCCCTGAAGAGAAGACAATGAATTCCACTGCCCAACCCCCATTGGAGGGTAATATGGTACTTCTATAGTGATTCTAAAACCATCACTTCCATCACCTTCATCATCGAACACATATAGACTAGCATTGAGTTCAAGAAACCTCACTTCATAACTCGGATATCGAAACATAGGTCACCATCATGTTCTATGTGAAAAAACATAGAGGATAAGCAATTTATTTTTCCAAATCAGACAACCAGTGAAAATGGTGATTTTCACTACAAGACACCCGAACATGACAAAGTGGGCCCCACATTCCAATCCTTAACTTCAAATTCTAAAATTTACCTCAAAAGGTCCGTATTGATGAGAGGGTCACACTACCACAGATGGCGCGTCAAAGGAACGCCTAGTTTAAAAGATAAGGGCATTTGAAAAACCCATAAGGGGGTTCACAAGGTCGGTGGACCAACTCACAGTCGGTCTTACCTGTGGTTGACCATGGTAGATTCCATGGAGGTTGACTGACCTCGGGTCGACCCAAGATCTGACCCACCAGGTCAGAATCATCCTGTTTACCCAACCTGGGCTGCTAGCCCAGCCCGCAAAACGGTCACTGGCCGCATCAACACGACTGATCGACCGCATGTCTTGTGGCACTCTTCACTGCCTAGGGTCGCGCGGCATGACCCAACTCTCACGACAGCCAAAGCACATGGCCCGACTACGTTTCGGCACCGCCATTGCTCTAGGGTCAGCTGGCCACCACGCCAGTAGAACCCCAACGGTCTATTCCATAGAATTATGGGCTCGATCTAGTCACCCAATCATGATTCTATCAGTGTATTGGGGACCCTTAGGATGGTGTCTTCACTACAACAACCTCTGATCTTCGATCCACTGGTGATCTTACATGCCCAAAAGTTGTCAACAGATAACTGCAAAGAAAAGACGAAGAATGAAAGTTTAAACATAGATTGATAGCCTTGTTCATGTGACTATCAATGATTTGACGATCAAACAACCAACATATAACCCAAAATTGAGTAATTGAATGAGAAACTAAAATGAAACTCAAAAACATGATAAATCCTACCTTGATCCGATCGTTCATTGTAGGTGATGTGTTCACAACGCTCCTACTTCAATCCAATGATGATTTGGCAGAGTTTTCTTCTCATTCTGCCAATGAATGATGAAGAACAACTAGATAGAGAGAGAGATTTTAGTTTTTTAGAGAGATAGAGAGAGAGAGATATTAGGGGGATTAACCTAATCTAAAATTCTTAACTCTTTATTTATAGCGGTCTCGCTTGGTGTAGAATCCAAAACTACTTCGCCCACTCATTTTATGTTGCACCTAGGAAAAACACCCCATTCTGATCTGAATGGAGGTCTTGAACTTCCAATACAAGCCTCCATTTGAATGTTATTTAGCATGGAATCAGGGGTAAAATAATTATATTTAATTATGATTCTTCCCTTGGATAGTGTTTTCCACAGGAGTCCCACACCGATGAAACTTATGCCCCACCAAGGGTAAACGCCATGTTTTAGACCCAACCGTGGACTCATATTTTTGATCTGAGATACCATTTAACAATTATCCCATTTTTGATTCATGAATATTATAAAATATACTTAATATTTTTATAAAATTAATTATGGTCACACCAGGCCTCGGAATTGCAAGCCGTCTAATCACCTAAGTTTATAAATATATATAGAAATTTCTCAAAGTGTTACAAGGTGAAAACCGGGTCTCTACAAAAAATTTCTTTGAAAAGATCCTTAAAAAATTGTAAAAGAATCTTCAAATCCATTTGTGGTCAGGATGGAAGAAAGGTTCCTTTCATGTTTAGTAAATTAAAAATAAATATTCCTTTCATATTTTTGTAAGAAAAGTCAAAAGTACCTTATTTGAAAAATGATAGGACGATTCCTTTTTTTTTTGTAAAAATAAAATTATGTGTAAAAATTACTTTAAGTAATCATATTATAATTTTTTTCAAAGACATTTTTGGTAAATAAGGATTTGTAAGAAAAAGGATTTTCAACCGAAGAGATAAATGGAGTCAGATTTTATTAAAAACATTTTCTCAATAATTTTAAATAACAAAGAGAGGAAAATGATATTATTACTTAAAAAATTCTTGAATAACCATAGGATAATTAAATAAAATGGTTTTATTATATGAATATCATATAATTTCCTTTAATGTAAATTCAAGTATAAACAATCATGATTAAAATGAGATTGAAACATAAATCTCTCACTACTTTGGTAGCTTTTGAATCATAATCCCCATAAAAGAAATAAAATCAATTGAAAATAATAAATAACATGAATATAAATAGATTCATGATATGAAATATCTAAAGGGTAGTATATGAACTTCATAAATGGATATAAGTGTATAACATAACATGTTTCATAAAGAAGAAAGTTTGAGACAATCAACCCTTGTAATGATCATACCGTTGAAGTGAAAATTAATCAATGAATTGATTATGTGTATCAAATGTAAGTAAATATAAAACAATTATAAGTAAAACATAAAAAAATAAAAATTATTTATAAACAAATCATAGAATATCAGAGACAATGAATAAGTAATATAACATAATAAAAAGAAATTGATTTACAAAATTCTTTACAACATGGTAATATTCAAGTCCAATACCCTTAGATGAAATAATTAAAATCAAAACTTAAAATACCATTAATTGTGAAGTATTCAAAATATTACATATAAAATGGGAATTATATATACCATATAAAAAAATTACCTGCATAGAATTACAATATTCCTTAATGAATGGAAATTGAGACAAAATCCATTACCTCGCCTCCCTTTTGGTTGAAATCACTTTAAACTCATGTATAATGGTTGGAAGAATGTTACTAATTTATACTATAACCATATCAATTTATATAATATCATACATGATCCTATTATAAAATCTCACAACCTACTTTTTATTAATATTTTGTTATTGTTATTATTGTTTCGGTGCTAATTTCCTTATCTTTTCAAGCTTGTTTTGTCATGAATGTTACTATTGTTGTGTATAATATATTATTCCATAATATAAATAATTATATTAATGTTATAAATATAATATTTAATTATTTTATTCATTTTTAAAACCATTATTGAAAGTTGGACACAAAAAATGAGTCACATTGCTTCATGGAGATGGTAGACCGTACATATGCACGAGCGACAATATAATTCCCTTAATGGGTGAAAGGGTAAGGAAGGAGATGGTATATTAATTTTAAAAAATTAATATCATGTCATATTTATTATATATATATATATATATTCATTATTTACATAATTATTACTATCTATGTTAGTTTGTGATGGAAAATATATTACATCAGTTTGTGATGCGGTAGTTCTACATACACACTAGTGATGACTTTGTTTCCCATTTAATGGATGAGGAGATGGATAAATATTATTACATAAACATAATTGCATCCAATTATAATTTATATAATTTTTGTATTATATTGTAAGTTTTAAGATATAATTTAATGTGTAAAAAAATAATTAAAAATTAAGAGTTTAGTGAAGACAATTACCCTTGGTTAGTAGAGTCTCCTTTAGATCTATTATTAAGGACCCTAGTGTTGGTATTTTGGGAATAAAATCACCTCTATAATGTAGATAATTATGTTGGGGAGATATTTTTTTAATGTTTTTTTAGAAAAATGGCTTGAGAGGTGTGAAAAAGTGACGGGAGGGAGTTTCCTTTTATAATTGAGGAGGAGGACACACATTGAATTTTTGAAAAGAATAAATCATACTGATGTTTTTCACAAGGAAATAGGATAAAAAATGGATCATTATATAACCTTAAATTTTATAAGGTTTAAATATGTTCATAAAATAGTATTTATACTAGTTTTAGGTCATTTTAACCATTATCTTATTAGTTTAATCCCCGATAAACCCATTTTCACCTTTATCGTGGTAAAATATTTTTACTGTTTTTACTATTCATTTTGAACAAAAATTAATTTGAACTTATTATATAATATAAATTATTATTATTGAAAATATGGAATCATTTTTTCCAAATTAAATTCATATAATTGGAAAAATTAAATTTAAAATAAATCCCACAAACCTTTCGAAAAATGGGTTTTCAAGAAATGCATTTTCAAGTATAAAATGATCTTATATTAACTATAAGACTAGTAATAATAATGAGATATATTTAAATTAATGTATTTAAATATATAATCTATATATATAGTGTAAATCATTCATAATTAAATTTTAATTTAATAAATTAAAATTGGGGAACATTATGCATTTATAATCAGTTTTTAGAAAATTGCATTTTTATACCTAAAAATAAACTTATATCAAAATAGAATATAAATATTATCCAAAAAAAGTAATTATTTTAAATATAATTAAATTATAATTTTTTTACTTTTATATCAAATTCAAATGATAATGGTACTTTAATATTAATTAATTTAATGAAAATACATAACAGTATTTGAAAAATTAGTATTTTCACTATTCACAGAAAAATCAACCTTTTTAGAAAAAAATCATAAAAGTTCACCTGAATATAATTTTTATATTATGATTTAAAAAATGATATTATTTTTAAAAAATAAAATTTCTAAAATTGTTATAAATTTATTGTAATTCCAAACATAAAATGAAAAATAATACCATTTTTTAAAGAATATGAATTTTGAAGCATAAAATGAGTTTACTAAAAATTTGAGTAATTATTTACTAATAGATCATCAATACATTTTTATTGATTAATACTTATCCCAATATATTCCATAATTTGGTTAATCCTATTAATACCCAAAAATTCAAATACTAGTTTATAATGGTTATATTTAAATAGTATCTCACGGTTCATTTAAGGCTTAAGGTTACTTGCCAAATATACTATCAAACATAATTTTCTTATAAAGTCTTAGAGTTTCATGTACTGTAAGCCATCAGAGAGATTAAATTTATTTAAAAAAATATAATTTTAAAATATTAGTGTGTTACATTCTCTTCACCTTCAATAAATTTAATCCTCATAATTTGAACTTACACATGTAAATAAAGGGTTTTAAATTTGAAAATTACTTTAATGAAAACCCACATCATAAAAATGGTTAACGAAACTTTCTCTTGATAAGAAGGAAATGGAAGTGAGAAGTTCATCTTGAATAACACATAACTGTGTTTCTAATGAGGATATCATTATTGGGAAATGAGAATATGGACATGGAATAATAGCGTAAATAATTATGGAGAGTGATGTAGATCATTATTCATAAGGAAGTGAATGATCAAGAGAAAGTTAATGACCAAAAAGCCATAAATATGTGATGAGTTAAAATACTATTTTATTCATCATATATGAAGGTAATAGGATATTTTTTTTAATATCCTTTTCCTAAATTTGTGGAATTATTTTTTGTAAAATAATATAAGGAAATATACTTACTTGATAACTTTCTATTTCATAAGCACAATTTCATCCTTTATTTATTCTTTGATCAATTCAAATTTCATCTCTTACTCTAAGAAATGAAAATCCAAAGTAAATTTTTATATTTGAAACAAAAAATTTACTTTTAACAAATCATAATATCCTCAAAGGAGTGACAATTATTTTTATCTATTTTTAAATATTTACCACAACAAAAATGGTTAGCATAAGTTAAAATAATACTTTAATATGTAAACCTCAATAGTAACACCAAATTTTTAACTTAATATTTTTTAATAATTTTTTTTAAGTAAAAAGAATTTCATGTTAACCAGTATATAATGTAGGCCTATGGTAGGTATTACGACCTTATTTCCCTACAGTTGTCGGTTCAAGCCCCACAACCTCACCAAATGCAATGGGTTATCCCTAACATATGGGTTATACTTTTTCCAAAACTATATTAAACTATTTTCTATAACATTCCAAAATTTTGATGAAAAATAATTACTGTGACATAAAAGATAATAAAAACCTTAAAGGTTACCAGTACCTTTAATATTCTATCCTCAAAATATAAATGCATTATTCCTAAAATAAATCTTTCAAATACTAAACCAATTGGATTTATTTCCATAAAAGTCTCCAAAAATATCCTTAATCTGGATAAACACCCATCACATAAAACCTCAAAAGGGATGTTTATGACATTGAACTTATGATCAAACTTAAACTCGTAAACCCATGATGGTATCCATAATTTTAGAGTTAATCTTAGATAAATACATATATGATTCCAAAATTAAGACAATCCTTAGATGTTTCATGACTCATATAACCAAAAAACTATTGATGAAAATACTTTTACAATTTAATTCTTGAATCCAAATATATAAATACTTCATCCCTTTTAGTTAAGCATTGGTCCTTTAATTGTATATGATTTAACTTTTAAAATAATTCATTGAATCTAATAATTCCCAGGTTCCCCACATTAAAGAAAATAAAATGTAAATGGATTCCTAGGATGAAATTTATTTATATACACTAAAATCCTCACATTTCCTCAGAAATTATTCACTATATTCTCTTCTTTTACACACTTAAAAACTTTTCCTATTATTTTGAGACATTATCCTTGGTTTATATTTCTATATTTTTGATATTACTGAAATTGATCCCTTTTCCCTCTATATACTTCACCACTCATGAACTCCATACTTCTCTTCTTTGGTGAGTCTGAGAGTTGGTTAAGGTATATATTTTTAAACACATGTCATGATAAATGATTAGGAATAATAATAATATCTTTCAATCTAATCATCATCAAATTTGGTTTCTCATAATAACCAAATTTTCCATCGTATTCAATATTAACAAGATTCCTTCGAGTTCAAGCCACTGACCAAAACCAAAAAGCATAGCGTGAGAAATAATAATCATAGTGGGGAAACTATTTAATATTTATATGATTTATAAATCATGTCACACTATTTTGAATCCAAGACACCATATCTTTAACCTAGGTTATTAATTTTTACCATTTACTAAGAATACCCATTAAGAGTGTCCAAACAGGTTCTCATTAAGGCCCATTTTCATACACCTAGTGAAAATCGAGTCAAATCCCAATACTACCTTTTCATATTTATTACCCCTAGGTAAAAAAATACCAGAATCTTTTAGTATCTTGATAGGTTTGTATTTCTTGTAAAACCTATAATCTCTTCCACACTAAAAACTTTATGATGTTATTCTATACTTATAATTAAAGTCTATCATATGGTTATACTCCCTAATATATGGTTTCCTAAATCTAGTTCCCAAGGATTCTATTAAAATTCCTCTGATACCAACTGTAATGAACCTAATCCCTATAGTATAGAGCTAGTTGTTACTTTATTACATTGGTGATAGATACAAGCAATAAAATACCAAAGGACTGAATATTTTAGTAGTCTTGGTAAACTAGATACATACTTGAGTCTTACATTACATTTTAAAACATGAATTACAACATTGTGAAAGTAAAAATTTCTCACCCTTAAACTCATTTAAAGATTCCATATTTATATCATGGGGAAAGGAAAAAAACAAGGGTAATATTATATGATCAATAAGAGTTACAAAAATTGGAAGCTTAACATGAAAAAATAAAGAATAATCTATAATGAAAAATCAATATGGAAAGTTAAATATCTGAACACACATTCCATTTAATCAATAACATGAAAAAAAATGAAACCATGGATAATATCAATGAAATAATCTCATATATAATAATAAATAAATTCTTAATAAATGAAATTATTAATATTGGACACCATGATATCAAACATCATGACATATATATCTCAAATACCTTTCCAAATACAGTTTAAAAATATGGGTAAAAACCATTTAATTCTATATTACTGATTCACCTCATGAGTTTATCAATGCATTGATGGGATATATAATTACAAGCCCCACCCATCACTGCATGTCTAACACATTACTCATATATCAAATTATCAGTTTAATTCATAAACAATACGACTTATCAATAAATTTCCATATTGGATAAAAAATAAGGAATATCAATATTTCCCTAGTAAATAAAATAACTTTCAATGTAAAACACCGTATATAGAAATGATATATTATTTATGAAATAAGTATATCTATGATAAAAAAATATGTATATTTAGGATAAATGTAATGCCTAATGATCATAAGAAAGTGAATATTTCAAGGGGCATTTATTGAATTCAATATTAATCAATAAATTGAATTTAAATACTTTCCCTTGTCCAAATGATTATAAAACATATAGAGTAAGGATAATGATGATATAATTAAAATATATCACCAGTGAAGTATAAGTACAATAAATAGTTTTTTTTGATAAATAGAAGTTCTAGAAAAATATCTTTAAAATATTATTGAGGAAAATACCACTTTCAATTTGAAAATCACTTTTAAAAACTAAGAATTTCTAGAATATTAGGGAAAAGAATTTATTTAAAATGAACCTTATAATCTTTTAAATAAATATTTAAATTAATGAGTGTCCATGATGGTGGAAATATTCCATTCATTTTGAGTACATTAAAAAATGATTCCATTCACATTTTTGTAAGAAAATTCAAAACCACCTTGTTTAAAAAATTACAGGAAGATTCCCTTTAAAACATATTTTAAAAATAAAATTATGGGTAAAAATAAATACAAAAAATAATATATTTTTTTATTCTTTTTAGAAAACATCAATTTGGAAGAAAAATTATTTTCTACCAAAGAGATAAATGAAGTTGAATTTTATAAAAAAAACATTTTCTTGATCATTTTAAGTTCCGTAGAGAGGAAAACGGTACTATTAATTGAAAAATTAATGAATAACCATAGTAGAAGGAAATTAAAGGGGTTTATTATAAAATTATTAAATAATTTCTTTGAATGAGAATTCAAGTATAAATAATCCTGATTAGAATGAGATAGAAACATAAATATATTACCACTTTGGGAGCTTTTGAATCGTAAGCCCTATGAAAGAAATAACTTTAAGTGAAATATTAAATACTATAAATATAAATATATTAATGATATAAATAATAAAAGTAGGATTAGATAATACTCATAAAAGGATATAGGTATATAACATAACATATATCCCAAAGAATACACTTTGAGATGAGCAACCCTTATAATGATCATATTGTTGAAGTGAAAATTAATAAATGAATCGATTATGTGTATAAAATGTAAATACATATAAAACAATTGTAAATAAATAATAATAAAACAAAAATTCCTTAAACACATAATATTATAATACCAAATACAATGAAGAAGTAATATAATCCAATGAAAATAAATTTAGTTCTGAAATTCTTTACCACTTGGTAATTTTCATGTCAAATCCCCTTGGATGAAATAATTCAAATTTAAATTAAAATAACATGAATTTTGAATTATTCATGATATTATAGGAAAAAGGTGTAGTATATACACCATATAAAATAAATTTGGTGCATAACATTACAATATGCCTAAATGAAAGAAAATTGAGACAAAATTCTTTACCTCATGCTTACTTTTGGTAGAATGTGATTTAAAATAATGTATAATGGTTTTCATAATGTTATTAATTTATACTAGAACCAGTTTATAAAATCATATATGATCCTATTATAAAATCTTACCACCTTTTCGTTAATAATATTTTATTATTATTGTTTTTTTAGGATTTAATTGCCTCATTTTTTCATGCATGTTTTGTCGTGAAAGATCCATTACCTATATATAGGATATAATTACATAATATAAATAATGATATTAATTTTATAAATATCATATTTAATTATTGGATTTATTTTTAAAACCATTCTAGAATGTTGGACATTGAAAATAAGTCTCATCGCTTCGTGGAGACGATAGGCCATATGCACGCATGAGCGGTGATATCATTCCCTTAATGGGTGAAAAGGTAATAAAGTGGATGTTATATTAATTTTAAAAAATTAATATCATGTAATATTTATTATATATATTCATTATTACTATAATTATGACCATACATGTGATTTAGTGATGGAAAACAAATTACATTGGTTCGTAAGGTGGTAGTCTGCTATACACACGAGCGATAGATTTGTTTCCCACTTACTTAATGTGGAGATGGATATATATATATATATATATTGATATTTTATTATGTTTAGGGAATAATATTTATAGAGTCATTATATGTAGCTTCATTCATCTAATTGTATCTAGTCCTAATATCATGTTTAGTGTTTGTTTATGTGAAATATTTCAAGATGATCTTAAAAATATTCACATTAAATCCCTGAAAAGTATTTTAAAAAAACTATTAACTTTGGTTTGTTTTATCCTAAAAATTACTATTTCGATTTAATATCCTATTATAACATTGATTTTTGAGGTTTTAGAATTAACATAAAAAAACATAAGGTATGTATCATTTTCTTGGAAAATGTTTAATTTCTTAGTCCTCTAAGAATAAATAATCTATTTCTCTTTCTACTGTGGAAGTTGAGTATACATTTTTTACTAGTTTTTGTGATAAATGTTTATTTATTAATAAATATTTATGTGATTTTAGTATCTATCTTTATAAATTTTTTATTTATTATGATAACACATCTGAAATTTCTATTTCTAAAAATCCATTACAACATTTTAAAACAAATCATATCAATTTCAGATTTAATTTTATTAAAGATAACATGAATAAGGGTTGTTTTGGAATTTATCCATAACAAGAATCATCATGTAGACATATTTAAAAATCCTTTATACTTTTCTAAGTTTGATAAAATAAAATTTAATCTTTGTGTGTTATAAATTTAGTTTTTAAATTTATTTTTATCTCACCTTAATATTCATTTATTAAGAATAGTTTCTTCATTTTTAAAAATGTTTTATATAGTTATTAATATTTTATTTTTCAAAAATTTTAAAAAGGGGGAGAATTTTATAAAATCTTGTTTTGGTTTTTTAATTTTCAAAAATGAGGCTTTGTTGGGATTTTTTTGATCTTTGTTAATATTTTATGTTTTTGAATATTCCTAATACTCTCATTACATTTTGTGGAAATCAGTTTTTAATATACCAATGTGTTTTTATTATATCTTGATTTATAGTTATTATAATTTTATAAATCCTATTTTATATTAAATATAATAATTTTATCTAACATTAATTAAATTATGATGAATTCTAAATAAATCTCTAGAATGTTCATATTTTGGTCTGAACATGCTACATGTTAGTAGTTGTATTTATAATTTTAAATTTATAGTGTTTCAAAGTTTTCTTTATTTATTATTTTTAACTTTAGTTATATAGATCAGATCTTCATGTGAATTTCTTTGTTTGATATCAAATACATTTTTTTACTTTTCATTAAACTAAGTGGATTTCTAAAACCCTCTTTTAAGTTCCCTACAAAGTTCCCAAAATCTATGTAATAGTACTAGAATTTTATAATTTCAAGAGTATTTTCTTTTCTTTTTAAAAGATAACTCTTTCAATATACATTGTAATCACAAGAATTTTATTTCATTGTAAATATAAGAAGTTTTTCTGCTTTTAATTCAACTTTATAAATGCTGAAAATTTAGTTTAGATACCTTAAAACGGCCAAAGTTCTATAATTTTTAAATATTTTTTCTACAGTTTTAGTTTATGTTTTTCACTATTTTTCATGATATCTCATAATATAGATGTTATATTTAAGCATTATTTTATTTGTTTGAAAGATATAAAAATTATATACATTTAATTATTTTTAAAATTTTTATAATTATATGGTTTAGTTTGTCTAAGAATTAGTCTATGTCTTGTTGTCAAGTTGTTAAAGTTTTGAAACCCCCTCTTCCAACCTACCATGAGTTTTCAATTCAAGTGAACGTGTGTTTACAATACCTAATATAATCTTTCTACAACTAAATATATAAATACTTTTTTCTAAAATAAATTATCACATGATATTATCCTACTTACCGTACAATATCTCGTTTAGAATTGGCAGTCCAATATATAACATTCACTTACTGTAATGTGATATCATCATTTCACCATCATGGCATCCTACTCTTCCTACATGGTATGTACACCGAAAATACAAAAAATGATATTAGATTCATCAATACACCATTCCATCCTATTAATAAATAATTAGTCGTGGAACCACATCATAGGGAAACACCTTCGCAAGACACCATGAAGTGTGCCTCAACTTCTCTCCGTCTCGGCTGGTTTGATGACTTAAATAGACTTTAGACAGTGGATCTTTGGAACCTACCATGAGGTAGTTATTCTAATAACCATGAATTGGTATAGGAAACTAAAATGGATTGTGGTATATCAATTTACCATGAGATTACATGTACCTACCATAAAAAGGTATATAGCTACCTTGATTTTCTATTTAAAGTGACCATGAAGCTTGAACCCAACTTACTGTGCATTTTATGTAGTTACCCATTGATACTTACCATGATATAGATCAAAATACCATAAATGTAAGTATAATCACTAAAACCTATATTTATTGACATGGTAACTATACCTACCACATGATGATAGTTCAAACCACAGTGCATTCATGATAAGTATAATTACAACACTATTTGTTCAAGGTCAGTATACCGAACATACATTCATGGTCACTGTACTTACTGTTTGTTATATTAAGTGACCACATGATATTTTTTGACATGGTCAGTATACTAAATGCATGAACACTTGAACTAACCACATGAAATGGTAAGTATACCGAATATAAGTGCACTTGGCGGACATGGTCAGCTCAACACTTTATTTTCTTCTTCTTAAATCTGGAACATTCATCATGCTCTATTATTCATTGTTTTTTATTATTTCATTAACTGAATTATTATTTTACTTATTTTAAGTGTTTTATTTATTTCTAAAATTCATATATATTATATTTAATCCATTATTAGTGCCTTTAAAACATTTTAAACAATTTTAAAATATGTATTAATTTGTCCTTAATTCATGTTAACAAGTACAACATATTTTTCAAATATTTATTTTTTTATATTTTGAGATGATATGTTTGACTTATTAGTTTATAAATGAATATTTAGTGTCTTCCAAATTATTGAAAAATATTTTGTGGTATTTAGTGAAGTATAATTTAATTTTTTATTACCCGCTGCATTAAAGTAATTTTAACATTGAATTTAAACAGTCTAATTATCTTATGATATTTATTTGATAGATTTGACCTATTATTATTAATTATCTTTGAAATATTTAATGGTAAATTAAAATCTGTTTGAATTGGCCTTTAAATTTTGAATGCAAACATTAATTTGTAATAATTATTCTGGACAATAATTTTATCTCTCATTGATAATTGTTTAATTTTAATTTGAATTGTTTTACCCGGTTGGAGATTGGTTTATTAGATTTTAAATATTATATTTAAAGAATATAATACACATTAAAAGTATTAAAACATATGAGTTATTAGAAAATGATATTTTGATAATCAAAATTTATTTATATTGAACTTTTAAGAGTTGTACAAACCAGATCCCGTGCAATAAAGTTTTAATATACTGGATGATCTATAAAGGATTGAACCTAAAATACTTCAATTTATGCTTCCTTGATGAGACATCCTAATACATTTCTCAATAATCAGTAATTTTTCTTTCATTGTTTTTATTCTTCTGTCTATTTTTTTATTTATTGAGTCTATAACACTACTTCCCTTATCTCACATGAGATCTCACTTTCTGTTTATGATTTTAAATTCAAAAGAATTTTTATTCTCTTTCATCGAGATAATAATCTATGATTACAAAGTCTACACCATTCATTTTTTGACTCCCATTTTCTAAAGTCAGTATTGTATTTGGGTTGTGACTCCCCATACAAAATTCAGTGTGTCAGCATGGTTATCCCTCCACGTTGTAGAAAATTATTATGTAATCCTGTAATGATTCTTCCTAAAAAATATGATTTTTGTACAACATATCTATCACAGATTCATCTTCTGTTCCATCATAAAAATATTATAAGATTTTTGGATCTCCAAAAATATATTATGAGAGAACTTGTTTTGGAAAAGGTGGTTTCCTTGATGGTGAATTTCTATAAACATATCTACATTCTTTGATATTGCTTCCATTTGAGAAACCAACATGGTTATATCAACTAATTTATGAACTCCTAACTTACTTGGGAATATTTCTCCTTAATATTGAGATAATTTGTCAACAATATCATCTAATATGGCTTAATATTTAGTTTTTCCTTCCTCATAAGTCCTTTTCTAGCTACTGAGTCTACCACTACCCTTGATTTTTTTGAAAACCAATGTAAAAGGTCTGAATATGCATAAAAAGTGATAGTCTATATTGTTGTAATATCTATAAAAATTATTCTAGGTGTCCCTATACCTCATTGGTATATTCTATATTTTTTAGATTTTTTTAAATATCACCTCATAGCTTTTACGTCTTCATTGATGGAAGATATCCTCTAAGATTATCCATGAATGATCATGATAGGTAGTGATAAAACCTTATACTTGGGGCTTCAAATATTCATTAGGTTTTATCATAAATTATAATAAGAAGAACTATAGTCATATCACATCATTATTCACCCCATTTATTTTGAAGTTATCACAAATATCAAGAAAATCAGGGAGGTGGTTGTGAGGGTAATCATTTTTCATCCCTTCAAAATATCTGATGTTTTAGATCATTTGTAATATTCATAGCTTCAACATAAACTTGTTTTCCAATATGAGTGTTCTCATTATACTTGGGAGTATATGTATTGATGGATTAAATTTCATGATCAATCAATTTCATCTACTGTAGTTCTTATAAAGGAACCTTAAAAGATGTTTTCCTTCTCTTCCAATGTGTCATAGGGTACTTGGATTTCCATTTATGTTATCCACTTTTTAAGAATATAGTTCTTAATATATGAGTAAAATTACAATGGTTTATTAGACTCCAAATTCCTTAAATGAATGTGTGGGGTGTGATTTATATTTATTTAACCTATAATTAAAAAAAATAGAAACCTGAATGTGTCTCAATGAGAACAAAAATTGATCTAGAATGGCCTTCTATGTGGTTTGTTTTTTATTTATAGGTTCTGGTAGAGTGGTTTTAAATCTTCCAATGTGGTTTGTTTTTTTGGTTACAGGTTCTGGAAGAGTGGAAGAGCTGATGGAAGGGCCTTCTTTGATTACTGGGTAAAGAAGGCTATACCAATAGTTTTCTAAACCATTGGTATACATTTTTTCTGAACACCAATACTTATGATTGTAGAGTTATTGGTATAAATTTATACCAATGGTTTACATGTAACCATTGTTATATAGTTCGGTTGAACATAAATAACTATGGTTGTAGATCCATTGGTATACATTTATACCAACTATTTACATGAAACTATTAGTATACAATTCTTATTGACAGAACACAATGCTTACAGTTGTAAAATGATTGGCATAAGTATACACCAACAGATCACTTGTAACCATTGGAGTCGGGTAACTTGACACAACCTATACCAACAGTTTACTAAAAACCATTGGTATAGGGATATCACAATAGAACACATTCTAATGACTTTTGAAACCATTGGGATAAGCTATCCAAATGGTTTCAAACAATTGGGATATGTTATATTTTCAATAGTGCCCAACTAAGGAGAAACTTTCAAGGAAACCTGGTCACTAACAAAAAACTCTAAAGGATGATGTTGAGGATCCACATATGATTTCTTTTGAATCTTAGTTGTAACCAAATTCCAATATATATCTTGAATCTCCACTGATGTCTCCTGAAAAAGACTCGGTCCTACAAGAGAGGCCTCACCCACCTTTTCCCAACAAGGAGGTGACCTATAAGGGTGACTATACAAAGACCCAAAATGATCCATTCAGATCGATGAATGATAACTATTTTTATAATAAAAATCAAACAATCCTAGTTCAATATCCCTTGATCCACAAAAATTCAAGATACACGCACATATCATATCCTCCAGGATCTGAATAGCATGCATTGTTTGGCTGCCTATCTGTGGATGGTAAGCTGTTCTCAACCTAACCTGAGTCCCCATCGTATCTTGGATACTATTCTAGAAACATGAGGTAAACCTAGGACCTAATTTTGAAATAATGGAATATGTAACCCCATGTAACCTCACAACATCTTGTACATACATTTTACCTAGGTCTTCAACTTTAGTGTTGTCCCTGATTGGAATGAAGTGAGCCAAATGTTTCAATCGATCAATCACCACCTAGATATCATTCCTTTCTACAAGAGTACATGGTAATATTAAAAAATAGACCATGGACACCACACCCCATTTCCAAACAAACACCACATGAGGCTGGGGAAACCTATAAGGTTTTAGATACTCTAAATTTATCTATTTTCAGTGTAATTGTGGGACACATAATTTGAAATTTATTACTCCATACCTGACCATAAGAATCAATGTCTCGTATCCTAATACATATTAATACTTCCTAGATGAACAAACCACAAATAATTATGATAGAAGAACAAAAATGATCTCCTTAAAAATTCTATTACGATAAATCAATCTCCAAAATAGAGAATTCCATCAAAAGAGAGAGATAATCTAGAAATGATTTCCCCACTATATAAGGTATCTCAAATTCCCCTAAACTCACCATGTGGATCTTGATCCTAAAGAATAGACTCAAGTAGAGATGATGATAATTGATAATTGGTCAAAAACATTCCTAAAACATACTCTTGAGTATCTAGGTGTAACTGAGTGTAGATCCATATAAGGCTTTACTCCTCCTTCGATTCTAGAATAGCCAGTGATGGAAATTTTTTAATGATAGCATTTGTGATGACATTCCCATTCCTTAGGGTGTAAGCGATGATGAATTAAAATTTCTAAAGGTATTACAAGAACCACCTCTATCTGATATTCAATAATTTTTGATAAAAGATACAACTCAAACTCTTATGATCAGAAAATTTCATGAACCTATCCCAAAAAAGATAGTACTACTAACATTTAAGATCATGCATAACAATGACAAGATACAAATAAAGAGTGGGGTAATTATTCTCATGAACTCAAAGATGGAGAGAGTCTTAATCCACCACATGATCATCCTACATAAGTATGCAACCTATACGATCACTAAAAGCATCACAGAAGACCGCATAACCATTACTTGGATCAGGTAAGATCAAAATAAGATCTGATATCCAAAACATTTTCATCTCATTGAAATAATACCGAGACTTTACATCCCATAGGAATTTCACCCATTTCCTGGTAATATTAGTCAAATGTGAGAACAACTTTGATAAATCCTTGATGAACCAATGACAGTACCCAACAAGACCAAGGAAGATCTAAATCTAAAAGACATTCCATGGATATTACAATGACAATAAATCATTCAACTTCTCAGGATCAAATAATAATCTATTATCAAAAATCAAGTTCCCTAATAACTTCGTTTATTAGATCTAGAAATTTTATTTTAAAATATTTCCATAAAAATGATGACTCCTCAGGATCTCTAGATCCAAACTCAAATTAGACTCATTCTTACACTCTAATTTTAAATAAACCAAAATATCATCCACAAACACTACCAGAAAAGTGTCAATATACTCATGGAATATCTAATTCATTAAATCCATAAAAAATATAGAAGAATTATTCATACCAAATATAATCACAAGATATTAATAATGGTTATACTTTCTCTTAAAATCCGTCTTAGGTATATCAGATTCCTAAACTCTGAGCTAATGATAACTCAACTGAAGATCGATCATTAAAAACCAATCCCCCCCTTTAATTGTTCAAATAAATAATTCATATTGGGAAAAGATACTTATTTTTAACTATTACCCAGTTTAGCTTCTGATAATCTTTACAAAATTTGAGAGAACCATCTTCCTTCTTGGAAAAGTGCACAGGGGCTACCCAAGTCAATGAAATAGGGGAAAAAACCTTCACCATCGAATCATACAACTAAATGTTGATCTCTTTTAGCTCCAATGACACCATATTATAAAAGGGTATCAAAATTGGTTGTATACCAGGCACCAGATCAACCATAAACTCTACCTCCATCTCAGAAATAATACTAGATAAATCATTTAGAAAAACATCAAGAAAATACCTAACAACCAAGGTAAGATTAAACAAAAAAGAAAAATCATGGGGTTCAACTATAATAGTAGACAAAAAACTCTCAATATTTGGGAAGGAAGGTCCTGCATGACTTGACCTCAAAGCCCACTCTCTCAAAACACCCCAGATCTATCAGTGGCTGTAAAAAAACAAGAGAAGAAGAAAATAAAAATTGACCTAAACATGATGAGAGATAAGATAATCCATCCTAATGATAATTTAAAATATATCTAGATCGAGAATAAGGAAATCCCAAACTAACTCTGCATCAACTATCGAAACTGAACAAGAAGAAAACCAAAACTCATGACCTTTCCTCTTTCCAAGCGGTGTTGTTAATCCATTAAAAAGGATATGAGTTACGTTGGAAGTTTATGCACATCCATAACATGGCTAGATATAAATGAGTGGGAGGAAATTGTATAAAATAAAGATGAAAGAACTAAACATGTGATAAATATGGTACCCCTCACTGCCACCATCCCCACATCTACCTTTTTTTTAAATCCATCCACTACATAAAGGCGATTCACTCCTAAGGCCTATGTTTAGATCCCTATATTATTTAAAGCATATGAATATGCCATAGTATATTTTTTAGTAGATGACCATTGACCATAATGGGGAATAGACATATCTTGACAGAAACATTGCAGATGACCATAACATCCACAAATTCTACACATTTTCATAGGTGTAGAATTAAAACACCAGGTGTGACCAACCTTACAATAATGATAATGAGTAAGGAGTACACTACTGGAAAAAAATGAAGTTGTAGAGGAGGGAAACTTCTAAGAACCACCCCACCACTCTCAAAACGATCATTACACTTCCTTTTTCACCCCTACGCGCCACTGAAGCTACCACTGGGTGGAAGAGAAGGGTCACACAAACCATCCTTGCCTACAAAATCCATCTCTACCATCATTTCCCCATCCACTGTCTCCACATAGGTAGGAAGATTAAATATAAGTAACTAATATTTTTATCCTTTTGTAAACTCTAAAGTTACTTCTGATCCTTCACCTGGTAACTATTTACTACCTCCAGAGAAAAAATAACCATCTCTATGAACCAATTGGTGTACACCGACACCAAAATCTCTCCTTGATGTAAGGATAAGAACTCTAGAGACTTCACTATCATAAAAGAATCTAGAAAAAATGTTGAAATAAGTGGGTCTTAAAACCCTTATATCTAAGACCACATGTTTATCCACTTGTACCATGAAACCCCACCATCACTTACTAGGACTCTCAAGTCTGAATGCCACAAACTTCATCTTGATTTTATCAGGTGCATCCAAGAAGTCAACGATCTGATCAATATCTTCAATATAGTCCTCTACCTCTTATGGTTCATGAAAACCATTAAAGGACAATGGATTCTTGTGTAAGAAATCCCATGATTGATCCATTTCTCCTACCACTCTGAGATATACCCTCACAACTGCGTTCTGGACTTGTAGTACATTTTGGTCGATATCGTGAACTTCCCACATGATACCCTCAATAAGATTATGAAATATATGAATATTACCTTGAGGAGAATCCACTATATCTTCCCAAGGAACCCGTGAAGATGTCTTAGAGGTATACTAATGCACACAAAAATAGAAGAAATGACCAGAGAATAAGAAAAAATTAGTTCAAACTATGAAACCATAAGAAAAAAACGATATTATAACCTAGAACATAAAATAGGAGACACACATCCCAAAGTCTGATGGTAACTTGATTCTCATCATGAAAAGAGTTGGCCACGCACTCACCATAACCTACCTCTCAAGTCCTGAAAGTCCTATCTCTAGTCTACCCACTTCTCAAAACTGAGCAGAACCAACTTTGATACCAAACTGTGATGAACCCACACTATAAAAAAACATCCCTTTAACAGTGATTGTATTTATCAACTCTAGAAAAAAGTGTTGATAAATGGCATCTTTTCCAGTGCTAAAGAAAGCACAGATAAATTTAACCATTTATCAGTGCCTTTTTTAAGCACAGATAAAATACACTATCTATTAGTGTTTTTAGCACTGATAAGGACATCCTTTATCAATGCTTTACTTTAGTGCTGATAAAGGGTACCCTTTATCGGCGTTTTATTTTTAGCACTAGTAAATGGTACCCTTTAACATCACTATATTTTTAGCACTCATAAAGGAATCCTTTATCAATAATTTTTTTATACTGATAAAGGTCCGAATAAATAAAATGAAATAATTAAATAAATAATAAATAAAAAATGAGTTTATTAAAAAAATTAAAATTTTTATTACTTAAATAATTATTGATAAAAATGAATAAATTGATTATAATATATATAAGTTATAAATAATAATAAATAGTATGTTTTAAATATATAAATATATGAAAAATTAAAATTAAACAAATAAAAATTAAAAATAAGTAAATGGAGGAAAATATTAAACATTTTTTAATTAAAAAATTATTGTTACTGTTAATAAATAGTATAAATTAAATATATAGATATATATGAATGTATATAAATATTATTTATATATTACAAAATATTTATTCGCTTTGCATTAAATAGTTATATATTTTGTGAATAATGGTTAATAATTAAAAAATAATATGAATTAAAAATACTTTCTAATTTCATAGAGTAATGGACATATGATTGGATGTTATTTGATTGTTCAATTTAACATAGATCAACTGTGTGTTATATTGATTTCATATATATTTAATTGATTCATTTTTATATACAATTCACACACACAAAACTTATCAATTTTTTTTAATATTGTTAAAGTTTACTTATTTTTAATTTATTCAATTTCAATCATTTTTAACATGCAATCACTTAAAATTATATATTCATTAATAAATTTAAAAATATATTTGTAAAAAAATATTTATAAATAAATATATTTATAAATGTACATTTACTATATCTATTCAATTATATATTTATAATTATAAATAAATTAATTTTTTAAAAGTATTTATATAATTATAAATAAATAATTATATATATTTAAATACTTATTAAATTTATAATATATTTAGTTAAATAATGAATATATTTACTATATATATATATATATATTATATATAATTATAAAAAATTTATAATGATATAAATATTATTTTTAATAAAAAATTTATATAAATATAAATAAATAATTATATATTTAAATAATTATAAAATTATAATAAATATATTTAAATAAATAATATATTTACTATATTTATATTTATAAATATTTAATATATATATATATATATATATATATTATTTGTAATTATAAATATAAATCATTTATCAGTACTTATTATATAAGCGCTGATAAAATGCATCTTTATCAGTGCTTTTTTGGAAGTGCTAATAACAGTTTCCCAATTTATTTAAAAAACCCTAACCAGTTGTGAACCCATCGTGATATCAGAAGCTTTCCAGAATAGCCACCCACTTTCGGCGCTCCTCCTCTATGAATCGAAGCTCAAATTAAGGCTCAAATCAAGGATAAAACAAATCTAAGGCTCAAATTTAAGGCTCAAATGATTCAAGGGTAGAAGGAATCCAAGGCTCTAACATAAGTATTTCTCTAATTTATCTCAAATTTAAGTCTTTATCTACATTCTCTTGGGGAACTCGGGGTGTAAAACTTCAATGGTTCAAGCCGTGGTGGAGTCTATTTTTGAACTATGAGTGTGGTGAGTTATCCATTTTGGATATTTGTCCATGGAGATCATCCATTTTGATGCTTGGAATTTTTAGAGTGTGAAACACATATACTGTGAGCCTTCCTAGCTTCTCCTCCAGACCATACAAGAATCTCTTTCCTTCTAAATTGATTTTGTGAATTAATGTTGGGTATTTGTGAGCTACTCTTTTATTTATGTGAATGTATGGATGAATCATGCTTTATTTTTGTCAGATAAATATTGGAATTAAGCATATGGTATAAGTCCCATCCCATTTTTTATAATATATTTAATTTTTATGCATCAATTTCCATGATGGTAGTTGAGTAGCCTATGAGACTGCTTCTTGGCATATTAAACCAACAAGTTATTTTCATATTTTTGTAGTAGAGACTTTAGATGGGGAGTGATGTTTTATAGATCTAATAATTTTATGATTCCAATTATATTTTTGAGTGATGTAAGGGTATCCCACTTTGAAAATGTGACCTCATGAGTGTCATTCCATCTTGGTAGAGGCTAGTGGTTATGGGATAAAAATTACAAGGGTTGGTGTGTTTTTCTCCCTTATTTTTGATATATCTTATTGATGTGTATAATTTCTTTATGCCAAATTATTTACGTACCTCCCTATAATCTCAAGGATGGGTCAATATGTATTAGATAGCCTCCCCAGAATCCTTCAGATGGGTAGATCTGATGTGAGAACTTCCCTAAAATACTTGGGATGGGTCTGTGTGGTGACATGACATCCTAAGAGTCATGAGATGTTTTTAAATATTTGATATACCATTAATTTTAAATGTAATAATTCCGTAGGTTTATAAACCACTTGTTCCAAAAAATAAAATGGAGGTTATCATATTCTATATATTAGAAATTATTTTTCGGTATTCATCATTTTAGGTCTACATGTATTTGTTACAACCCTAGTAATCTCTGAATAAAATCCATGTATATGAAATAACTCTTTATTTATTATTTTTTTTATCAATACATTTTTATATATTCTAATTGATTGAATAAGATTTTATTATTTTTATTTATCATATTTGGGTTTCTTATTACTCCTTAATTTCTTATATTATATTTTTATTTGTTTAGGGGATTTAAGAATGACTTGATGTGTGCTAAAAAATAGTTATTATTTTAATTTGTTGCTTGATACTCACCCCCATCTCTTTTTTAGAAAACCATCATCCTCATAAACTTCATCTCTTGAATAGTTATTATTACAATTTGTTGCTTGAAACTTAACCCCCATCTCTTTTGTTTTTATTTTACTAATCTAAGCATTAATTATCCCATGGATGACTACTACTTAGAGTATTCCAAGATACATAGTTGCATGTCCAAAAAATATGGGGGATGTGTGTCAATTAAAAAAATGGAATGATAAATGTCTGGGGGATAATTTAATGAGGTTGATAGTTGTCAATAAATTTTACCTTCAAATTAATTCATCGGAAAACACCGTCCATATTAGAGTAATTTTTTCTTAAATTCAATTACCCATTTTCTTCAATATATTTAAATTATTTGAAACAATCAGATGTTGAGTTTCCCTTATTAAAATTGTCTATAACTTTAAACTTTGATAATATCTTATATTTATTTATTTATTTATTATAAAAAAATAATCTTTTATGATCCCAATAGGATGGATAGGGATTGAAAATTGATTCACGCTAATCATTTGACAAAAGAGTATAAAGATGGAGTTAAAGAGTTCATAAAGTTTGCAAGAGAGAACACATACAACCCTTCTCAAATCCTCTATTTGTGTTTACATTGTTTTTATTAAATAAAAATTAGTTTGGAAGAGTTGTAAAAACATTTGATTTGTTAAATAATAGATCAAACATACAAATATTGGACTAAACACAAGGAAAAACGAACATGGAAACCAATTGGTATGATATTGCGGTTTATGGATCATTGGATATGAATAACCATGTAAATGATGATGAAGATCACATGGAAGAAATGAAAATGGCGATTGAAGATGACCTTTGTGATTGTCTAATGTTTTTTAAGGAGTTAAATAGACGTTCCAATAAACCATTTTATACCGGTTGTACTAAATACACAAAATTATCAGCTGTATTGAAGTTATATAATTTGAAATCAGGAAATAGATGGAGTGAAACTATATTTACAGAACTACTTAGTCTCTTGAATGATATTATACTATAAGAAAATGAACCACAATGTTGAATATATGATGCTAAAAGAATATTACATTCAATGTTAATGATATAAAAAAATACATGCTTGTCTAAATGATTGAATATTGTTTCGCAAGGACCATAAATCACTCATAAAATGCCTTAAGTGTGGTGTAGATCGATACAGGAAAAATGAATCAATTCCTTTGAAATCTGTATAGTACATTCCTATCATTACACATTTTAGAAGACTATATGTTTTTTTTGGAAATATTCTGACAATTGACATGGCATGGATATAAAATAATTAAATATGTGAACCTACGTCATCTGAAAAATTCTCCTTAGTGGAATAAAATTGATTACGATTATCCTGAATTTGGAAATGATCCAAGAAACATTCATCTAACATTATTTACATATGGAATAAATCCTTTTGGTTTATAGAGTAATAATCATTGTATAAGGATCATCATGTTGGTAAATTATAACTTTCCACCATGGTTATGCATGAAACACAAATATATTATGTTGTCTCTGCTTATATATATACCAAAGCAACATGGTAATAATATGGATGGTTATTTGGATCCATTGATTGAAGATCTAAAATTGATGTGGGATATATGTGTTATAATGTATGATGCTTATATAAGTGAAGAATTCAAATTGAGGGACATGTTGTATAAAATGATAAAGGACTTACCCACTTATGGAAATTTATCAAGATATAAAATTAAAGGAAATTTGGGGTGTCTCATTTTTGAAAAACACACATACTTAGTTTGGTTGAAACATTCCTCGAAGACTGTATTTTTAGAACATCAAATTTTTTTACCCCAATTACATAAATACCGATCCTAGATGACATCATTCGATGGGAATATAAAACAAGGTACAACATCGTCTCCAGTAATAGGTGATCAACTGTACAATAAATTAAAATATATTGACACTATTATTGGTAAACCATTTTCAAAAAATCTTAAAAAATAAGGTTGGAAGAAGAGATCAATTTTCTTCAAATTATCATATTGGAATTGTTTGTATATCAGAAATTTTATTAATTTAATTTATACATAAAAAAATTTATTTGATATTGTTATTGGCACATTACTAAATGTTCCTAGAAAAAAAATGGAATCAAGGCTAGGCTGGATTTGATTGAAATGGGGATAAAGGATGAGTTGGAACCGATGAAGGGAAAAAGGAGGACTTTTTTCCATCCAGTAGCTTACACTCTATCAAGACAGGAAAAAAAAATACATTTTTTACTTTTCCTTAATAGTTTAAAAGTTCCACAGGGGTATTCATCAAATATCAAGAATTTCGTGTCAATGACTAATTTGAAGTTGCAAGAACTAAAATCACATGACTATTTTTTTTATGAAAGATTTAATATATATTTCTTTTGATTGCGTTTTGCCTCAAAATGTATGAAATATATTAACTAGACTCTACTTATTTTTCAAATAAATATGTAATAATGTTATAGACTCAATGAAGTTTCCCATCATGAGTAAATAGGTTGCAGTCATATTAAGTGAATCAGAGGTGTTCTTCCCACCATCATTATTTGATATAATGGTCCACCTGATGATTCATTTGGTTAGAGTGGTTAACTACGTGGCCCTATCCATTATAGATGTATGTACCCCATTGAATGGTATATGAATATTCTAAAAGGGTATGTCGAGAATCTAAGTTATCCAGATGGTTGTATTGTAGAATGATATATTTTTGAAGAAGCTATTGAATTATGTACTGATTACCTATCAGATGTTGATAGCATCGGTCTCCCAAATTATCACCACATTAAACCCCTTATAGGTGAATGAATTTACAAAAGATATGTTGTTACAATTACCTTGACAAAGTGGTACAAATAACACCTTTATATTTTACATAATATTAAAGATGTTGATCCATACATTGAATCCCACAAAGAAATTCTTAGAGATTTGAATCCATAATGGGTTGAAGGATGAATATAAAATATACATAATCAATAGTTTATATAATGGTTTTGAGATCAAATTTATAAGTATTTATCTTAAAATATGAATTTAATTACCAAATTACTTCAATAGATAGTCAGAGGACCGATTGAAAATGTTATATCTTACACTGATTTTATAATCAATGGTTATACATTTTATAAAAAAGAGCATGATGACTATAGTACGATGAGAAAAAGTGGTGTTACTCTTGTGGTTGAAGTGATGCACATATATGGTTCCAAGGATAAATGTCCAATTTATGAAAATATGTCATATATTGGCATTATCAAATAGATATACGAGTTTGATTATATAACATTTCAAGTGCTTATTTTCCATTGAAAATGGGTAGACAATATTAGTGCAGTGAAAGTTGATGAAATGGGACTTGTGAAGGTGAATTTTAGTGTGTAATGGGAAAAATATGATCCATTAATAATGGAATAACAATAAGTGAAAGTATTTTATGTCTCTAATCCAACAAATAAGAACTGGTTGATTTTTCTGCTGGAAACTACAACAAATGTTGGGTCAGAAAAAATTCAATTGAGGATGACCATTTCATAGGGAGATCACAATTAGTTCACGTCAGTTCCAATATAGACAATGTATTATACATTATAGGGGAAAACAACAAGGGTATTTTGATTCTTAATAGAGGAACCAAATCCATAAAACCTTTTAAAAAGAAATAGAGTTCAATGAGAAGGTACAAGTGTTTTTTAATATACTATATTTTTCTTCATTGTATTATATTTTATTTACTACATTAAAATAATATAAATTAAATATTTAACTACTCATACAAACAATATCTTTGACACATTATCATGTTACAAATCCTTCATAAGAGAAAACTATAATGAAGGAAACCCTTTAGAAAGACGTAAAAGTAATGTTACGATATACATTCTATAATTTATAGAAAAATATTATAATGAAACATTGATTTAATTTTCCTTATTCCCTACCAATTTCATTTTTTAGAAGATTTATTTCCATATATCAGGACTTTGTAGAAATAGAAATGGTGCTATCTCTACTCAATCATAAAGGTAATTTTGATGTTTTCATAATAAAATCATTTTCCATAGAATTAATGTATTGTTGCATATTTATGTTTAATTTATTTCTTTTTACTATTACTCATACAATAATTATTTTCTTATATAGGTGGATTATTTTTTTTTGAGTTGGGGTGGTTTATCCATCTTTCATGACTTTCTACACCAAAACATCCATAAAATTATTCTCCCTAAAAACCTTTTCTCCCTTGCAATGTGGCATTTATAAATTTCCTTCAGGTTCTCTCGACTACTTTTGTAGGAAGAGAAATGAATCTACCTCTTCTAAATCATAGAGGTAATCTTTATGTTTTCAAAATAAAATAATTTTCCATAGAATTAATTTATTATTTATTATTTATGTTTTATTTAATTATTTTTAATATTACTTACATATTAATTTTTTTCTTATATAGGTGGATTATTTTGTTTGAGTTGGGATGATCTATCCATCTTTTATGACTTTCTACACAAAAACTTTTATAGACTTTTTCTCCCTCAAAAAGTTTCATCCTTGTAGTGTTGGAATTTATCACTTTACTTTAATTTCTTTCCACTTCTCAATCATAGAGGTAATCTTGATTTTTCCACAGTAAAATAATTATCCATATAATTAATTTATTATTTCATATTTATGTTTATTTTTTTTATTTTTAGTACTACTCATATAATAATTATTTTATTATATAGGTGGATCCTATTTTTTAGTTGAGGTGGTTTGTTCAAATATGCTAATGCAGTGTTGGTAGTTTGAAAACTAAATTCAATGGAAATCGGGTAACATTGAAATTTAGGATTTTTTTAATACTTTTGGATGTGTAGGAATAAGCCACACCTCAATCAAACACATGGTGTGATCGGTATGACTCCAAGTACTTCTTTCTTTTTAAAATTTACATGTATTTTAGTAAAAAAGATAGATGACATACTCAAAACCAAGAAAACATATTCATCTTTTTTTGATACTTTAAGAAAAAAATCCATAAATCATTTTTGACAAGTAGGAATCAGTCACACTTCAATATGATACATGATGTGCCTGGTATGACTCAATGTATTTGTTATCAGTTTAAAATTGACATTTTACATTAAAAATTTTCACTCAATGAAAACCATGTAAACACACTCATTTTTTCATGATAATTTAGTACATCAATTCATAAATCATCTGTTATGTATATGAGTTGGTCTCACATCAAACTGATACATGATGTATTTCGTATGAGTTAAAGTGCATGTTTCATGTTTAAAATGAAATATGGTAAAAAAGACAAGTGAAATACTCAAAAACTAGAAAAAATATTCATATTATTCAAATAATATAGGAAAAAAAATCCTCAAGTGATTTGTGATATGAAGGTATCAACCACACCTTAATTCGCTTCATAGTGTGAATGGTATGACTCTAAGTGTATCTTTTTTAAAATTGAAATAAATTTTAGTAAAAATGAAAAATCACATTCTCAAACCCCCAAAAAAACATTCGTATTGTTTTGGTAATTTATGAAAATTATTCCATAAGTCATTTTAGATGTGTAGGAATCAGAATCACCTCAATATGATTCATGGTGTGACCAGTATGACTCCAAGTTCGTATTATTATTTAAAATTGATATCAATTTTGGTAAAAAGGACAAAAGACCATATAAAAACCAATAAAACACATTAATATTGATTAAATACATTATTAAAATGATACATAAGTCATTTTTGATGTGTAGGAATCAGCCTCACCTCAATCTGATACACGATTTTCCCGATATGACTCAATGTGTCCGTTATTGGTTTAAAATTGGCATTTTAGTTAAAAAAGTGTCAATCACTGAAAACTGATAAAAAATACTTGGATTTTCTTAATAATTTATGACAATGATTCATAATTAATTTTCTACATATACATATCATTCTCACATCAATCCAATACATGATTTTTTTTGGTATAAGTCAAAGTGTATATTTCAATTTTAAAATGATATTTTAGTAAAAAAGAAAAATAACATACTCAAAACCATGAAAACAAATTTATATTAATTTTGATACATTATGAAAACGATCCATAAGTCATTTATTACATGTATGAATCAGCTGAACCTCAATCCAACAAACGATTTGAACGGTATTACTCCAAGTGCATTTTTTTATTTAAAATTGACATAAATTTTAGTAAAACGGAAATCTAAAATACTCAAAACAGAGAAAAAACATTCATATTATTTTGATAATTTAAATAAATTACCCATAAATAATTTTTTATGTGTAGGGATCAACCAAATCTCAATATGATACATGATGTTCTCGATATGAATCAAAGTCTCTGTTATCTGTTTAAAATTGAAATTTTAGTTCAAAAAGTTACAGTCACTAAAAACTGATCAAACACGATCAGGTTCTCTTGATATATTAAGAAAATAATTCATAATTAATTTTTTACATGTAGGAATTTTTATCAAATAAAACATATACATGATGTGATTGGAATGATTCAAAGTACGTGTTTCTAATTTAAAATGACATTTTAGTAAAAATGAAAACTAATATACCCAAAACTGAGAAAAAACATTCATATTATTTTGATAATTTATAAAAGTGATCCACATTTCATTTAAAATATTAAGGAATTATCCTAAATTTAATTCGACCCACGGTGTAACCAGTATGACTCCAATTGATTATTTTTATTTAAAATTGACATCAATTTTAGTAAAATGGAATACTAACCTACTCAAAACCAATTAAACATATTTGGATTGTTTTTATACTTTATAAAAATGATTCATAAGTCATTTATGATGTGTAAAAATTATCCTCACCTCAATCTGATTTATGATGTGCCCGATATGACTCAAAGTGTCTATTATCAATTTAAAATCTTTATTTTAGTTCAAAAAGGGACACTCATTAAAATCCAATCAAACACACTCGTATTTTCTTGATAATTTAGGAAAATGATTTATAATTAATTTTTGATGTGTAGGAATTATTTTCACATAAAACCAATTCAAAATGTGATTGGAATGAGTCAAAGTGCATGTTTCCAGTTTAAAATGACATTTTAGTAAGAAAGAAAACTGATGTACTCGAAACTAAGAAAAAACATTCTGATTATTTTGATAATTTAGTAAAACAATAAAAATGTCATTTGTTATATGTTGGAATCATTCAAACCTCAATCCTATGCATGATGTGACTGGTATAACTTCAAGTGTGTATTTTTATATAAAATTGACATCAATTTTAGTAAAATGAATAATTTATATTAATTTATTTCTTTATATTATTACTAACTTAAAAATTATTTTCTTATATAGGTGAATTATTTTTCTTGAGTAGGAGTGGTTTGTTAGAATATTACATGATTCATGGTTAGGCTTAAAAGACAAAGGAATATTGATGTTTTTGAATGTATGTAATAATTTGTATTTATATAATTGTATAAACCAATGTTTTAAATGTCTATAATATAGTTATTTTATTTTATTTGAGTTTTAAATATCATTTCAATTAAATTATATATTAATTATTGTTTTTGTTGATATTGGGTGTGTTTTTGGTACTGTGATGTGCTGTTATAGCACATTGCAATGGTGCTGTAGTGTACTGTTGCAACACACTGTAGTATAAACTTTTATTAGTTCTTTTAAAAGCCTAAATAAATGACCTATTTATTAGTTATTTTAAAAGAACTGATAAAGGAACCCTTTATCATCACTTCTATGAGTACTGATAAATGGGGACTTTATCAGGGATAAATAAAAGCATAGATAAATGTAGTCCTTTATCAGTTCTTCTAAATGTGCTGATAAATGACCCATTTATCAATGATTTTTAGCACCAATAAAGGACCCCTTTATCAGTTATTATTTAGTGCAGATAAAAGACTATGAATTTTAGTATCACACAGGTATTCAGCACTTCCCTAGTACTGATAAAGGCCATTTCTAGCACTGTTAAAAGACTATTTTGTAGTAGTACAACCCAGATACCCTCTCAAACCAATACTTGACTTGAATCATCACATACCGAAGGGAATTCCTGATCCCCAAGGATTGAAGACTAGCACCCATGAATAAAAAAACCATAGGGAATTATTTTTCCCAAAATGAAGTAGAAAACATTTCATATATATATATACATTATGTAAAGAAACATTAGAATAGAAAAAACAAGAAATATATGTCATAGGAAAAAAAAGAAATAACAGAAGAAATGCAACTCAGAAGTAGCTAAAAAATATCTAAGGTACAAGTCCAACAGAAAAGGAAACTGAAAACTAAAATACATACTCCATTTGATAGCATGGGAAAAATCCCACCATCTCACCACCATCTATCTAGACATAGCTGAAAGAAACCTTACTACAACACTGAAACATCTATCGTTTCCCTTCATCAAAAGGAATAACAAGGTATATACACCGCTAAAGGGGTGAGAATGGTGTGAGATAAACAATATCAGTAGGATCCCACCTAGGTGTTCCATATCAAGTCTCTATAAAAAATTAAAACAAGCACAAATTCAAAGATAACAAGGCATAATAACAAGTAAATAGTTTTTTTATATCAAAATAAAGGTAAATCAATCCCTCTTTTATAAAGTTACACATAATCTAGGTAAAATTGTTTCAATTGATATCTCATAAATCAAATAAGTCAAAGTAAAGAATGTATAAAATATCATATAAAAACCAAAGTATTCCAAACCAAATCATAAGTAACATCACACTAGGGATCACACTAGGTTAGGCTACCTATAACATTTGTACCCAAACATAGACAATCACTTGTATGAAGTATCTAGATATATTTATCAAATATAGATATCATAGGACCCACCAGAAAGTGAACCTCCCAACGGGTCTAATAAGGCCCTATAACAACAGATCTATGGAGTATAGGAACACCCCATGAGTGAGCCCCTCAACAGTATCAATAGATAAGGCCTACTACTACACCTTTCACCTAAGTAACCAATGCTTCCCATGTTCTAAATTTTCCAAACCAATTCATTAAAACCATTAATTGAAAACCATTTCATAAATCCATTTAAAAATGATTTGAAAATACAATTTCTTTTACCAAAACAAGGGGAAAACAATATTTTATAAAAAACTTGTTTCTATACACACAATTCAATCCTTCCAATTAATTTATATTTTTTTTAAAAATAATAGAAATACAGTTTATCCAACAGAGGATAGATATGGATCCACCTACCATACAATTGGGTCACACATTCTTGAAATTTGATCCACTAACATCAAAGAATGTAAAAACAACAACAGAGTCCCTAGAATCAATCCTTACATCTTATAATTAATTCAAAAAGAAAAACAGCCAGAGGAGAAGACAACACAACACATAACTTAATAAATTCACATTACACACCATAAACAACACAAAGGTCATCCTATGAAGGAAGTTCACACAATATATCTATAAAGAATCAAGATAATCAACACCACAATACCAACATATCTGAAAATATAGGACAATAGTACTACTATGATCAATGACAATGACAAAGTAGAAAGATTACTTACCCATAGAGACACAACACAACCACAATTAAGATGAATCTCCGAATTAAATGAACCAATAGGAACGAAGATCCCCTGAATCACCTAAGAGATCACCTAGGTTTCAAGAGAGAAGGTTGTGGTCAAACAAAGAAGAAGAAAAATGTGAAACATGGTTAAAACAAAAAAATCTAAAAACATACATGATGTGAAATCCTTTCATGATGTGAATTCCTTAATTTTTAAGATATCATAAAAAATGAATCACCTAAGATTAAAAATTAATCTGATTGAACATAAAATGACATGAAATAGTTTCATGATGTGTAAACATTTTATGCTCTGAACTAGTTTACGACATCATCCGGATAACAGATTCATGTCGTGTAACTCTTTTATGACATGAAATCATTCAGTAGATAGATTATATAGAAACACATAGCATAATCACCCTATTCAACCAAGAACCCAACATATATCCTCTTAAGCCTCAATCACATTTATACTAGGACTCCATTAATTCTAACAAACATACAATGCCAAACATTTGGTCATTTCCCCCAGAAAATGATATCTACCCTAGAGAGTCTAAAAAAACACCCAAATAAAGAGAGAAACAAAAGGAGAAATGAGAAATACCTGAAAGAGTGTAATGGGATTTTACATTGGATGATGATATTTAAAGGACCTAATCTAACTCTGATAGCAGTCTTATAATATAGTAGTATCAATTCTTAATGGGATGGTGTAGAAATTAGTTTATTATTTATGATTTCCCTTCAATTGTGTAATGAAATGATTGAAACTTTATATAATTTATTATGGGATTTTTAATAATATATGTAATTTTATGTGATATCAAGAGGTATATTATTGAATTTTCACCGATTAGAGTTCCATCAATGGTGTTTTGATATTTCTAGTCCATTATGATTAGAATGACATAATGGAGTTATAGTGGGGGCAAGGAGATCTGGTGGTGGTGAATGATCATGTGAAGAAGTCTCCGTGTAATAAAATTTCTCAGGGATAATAGTAATTTAGAATTATATAAATGGAAGTAAGCATTGTATTTATTCTCAGTTTTTAGATAAGGGGACTCCACATGGGATTGCACTGTGATTATTTTTGTTTTGGTTGGGTCTATATGTTTATTTGGGATTTATCTATATATTTGGAATGCACAATGGATCTTCATGTGAAAATGGTAAAAATATTGACAAATAGTATTTAAATGGAGTTATTAGACTCTCTATGCTCTTTTTAGGGGTTATTCTTGAGCTTGGACCAGAACTTTACTTTAGGTATTGATATAATACTTACTGACCTAATCATTGGTGAATAAATTCTACAAAAGTTCAGAATGGGTGATGTGGTAGAGTGATTATGGTTTTTATGTATTGGTGTGAAAATGGTGGAGAATAAAGGTGGCCTATTTTCTCTTCTAAGTGAGAATTTATTGGTATGAATGATTGTATTTCCTAGAGGGTATGTGGATATGAGTAGCTAGAAAGAGGTTTTTCTTACATGAACGATGCATGCACATTACAACCTAGAGTGGTTATACATTTATGTCAATGATCAATATAGATATGAGGGATTATAATGTTATGAGATTATTAAGATATGTTGGGAAATGTCTATTAGATTTGAACTAGAGTTTGGAAGATTATTTCATTGGATGGAGTGATTATTTATGTCTTTAAAATTTCTTTATAGGAGAAAAAGATGATTATGAATGATCTTGGTATCAATATGATATTATTTTTATAATAATCACCAAATAGAATTGATTTTTATATAATTTTTTTCTATATATTGATGATATATTATAGAAGATAAATAGGTAGTTGGCTTATCCACTAGAGGCTAGGTCATTATATTGGTTTTCAGCTTTCCCTTTATCCCTTACATTGTAGAGATTATATAGCTATGCAGATCAAGTAATTTTCAATAATCTATGTTTCCTAAGTTCAATAATAACTCATAAGAATTTATTTATAAGGAGTTTTTTTGTGATCATATTTATTTTTTAGAAACCTTAATCCATTCATTAAAGGTAGGGATTTTGATGCTCTTTCTAAGGATGGATGGTATATATTGTTAAGATATTTGATGACGTGTTGTGTAGGGATCAAACTCTCAAAATATGATATCCTAAATATACTATATTTTTATGGTTGAGTAGTTATGTAAGTGCATCTATTTTTTCAGCTGTTTGAGAATATCTAAATATCCAAACCTTGTTATGGATATGTTCTATAAAAGGAATAATTTTTAGTAATTTTATATTATCTTGAGTTCATTTGTGAAACTAAATTTGTATTTAAGGTACCATAAAGATTATTAACACAATGATGAGAGATGTATTTTTATGTTCTCATAATATTTTATTTAGTTGTGTAGTATATGTGGTTGTATAAATTTCTATTCATTATTATCCTTCTATTGGATAATAATGGTTGGAGGGTTCTTTGTTCCAAGATGCAAGGTTGATGTTTATAATTATAAATATGTTTGTGGTTAGTTTCTTTTTTAGTACAAAAAGGTTTAAGGTGGAGTTTTTATAATAGTATAGGTTTACTCCTAGGAATTAAATTTAATGTGATTGAAATCTTCCACCCAACTCAATGTTCATAGATGGGTTAAAATTTATAAATTCTAAATAAAGTGTCTTGATGGATTAGTTTATTTCCACTAATGAATTTAAGTGGAAATATTAATTTTCAATTAGAAAGGGTGAAATGGAAAATTCACCTTTTCAAGGGTTTCAAATTTGAAAATAGATTGTGTTTTTGATTTTGGAATAGAGTGTTTACCCTAGTATAGGTAGATGGATAATTTGTTAGGTGATGTTGAGCCATTGAATGGTGGTGGATAATTTTTTTAAAGGAATTGTTAAAAATAAATAATAATTCTTTAAATATATTGACCAAGATTCATCCCTTATAAAATTAATCATCTAAATGGAATTTATGGTTTGTGTAAGGACCATTATAGATGATCCAATGAGTGGATCACCAAATATTGGGAGAGCATAGTTGGAGGATTGTTGAAGCATGAAAATGGGTATGGTTCTTTGAACCCAACTCCATTTATTTGAGGATAAAAATATTTATACTTGTTTTATGTACAACTATTCAAATTTTATTATAAAATTTTAGTATTTTATTCATAATTTCATGATGATCACAGTAATACTACTTTATCTTACATGACTATTAAATAATTTTAATGATAAACAACACAATATCATTACAAATCTAGGATAAAACGATTTAGTGTATTGGGAAAATTAGGCTCATACATAAATTTTAAATTATAAAAAATAAAAATTATTTAATTACTTCATATATATGTTCTTAGTGGCCCTCGTGTTCTCCTTAGTACATGTAATCACTTAAGGATATACATCAATGAAAGGGGTGAGCTAAAAGACCAGTTAGAGGATGACTAAGGGAAATGAATCAATATAACATGGGTGAACCTAAACATAATCATAATATCATAATCATGGGATCATTATAAACATAATGAGGGAAACATGTGATAAAGGCATGGAATGTGGCAATGCATAAAAATGAAACATCTTGTCTTGGTGGTTAAATACTACACATAGTTGTGAACAAATCAATCATCATGTTCATTCATAACATAAGTTCATAATCATAATATCATCATTGTGAAAAAATCTAGAATAATGTTCATGTATATTTCACATTATATAATGAGATATATCACATTACCCAATACATTGGAGGGATATATAATTATGGCCCCACCAGTCACATCATAACATTTACATAATCATACATGCCACATAGAACATATATCAATTGAATTCATGAATTAAACCCTAGGAATAAAATTGGTTTCATAAGTATTTCATAAAGAATACATTCATGAATAATTTTTTTGGTTCCCAAATAAATAATTTAAATAATAATTGAACATAATATATCAATATTCTTGAGTAGACAAGAAGTATTTCAAGAATAGTAAAATATGATGTTTTAGAAATTGAAGTCACTTTGAAATAAAAGATATCTTTATTAGAAATTTTTTTGTCACGATAGAAACATGTATATTCTAGAAGGAAAATGGAAAGGACATCTGAATAACATAATATGAAAATTAACACTGTGGAAGAGATAATAACCCAAATAAATTTTTTGGGCTTGAGAATCCGCTTACCATAATTCCCGCTTAATTTTGTCGTATTTTCACCTCCTAAATAATAATAATAAATTTATTTAAACAATGACCCATAAGTTAATTATAATAATTTATAAAACTATTTATCAATTATAATCATTGGATTAAATTTCATAATTTTTATTGATGATATTGATGCATTTTGATATCATGTTTTCTGAAGCTTTTATTGTTTTTCCTCGATTTATCTAAATTGTTAAATGTAAATAATACATTAGTTTAATTAATTAAACAAAAATAGAATAAATATAATTACATATTTATATATTATATATAATTCATACTGTACATCCATGAGGGTGGTTATAATAATTGTCTTGGAAATGTCTCCGTAGGTGGTTAACCAACCTTTAACGGGGCGTTGTTGAAAGAGTGGGAAAGGGAAGTATGAAATTGGTATTTTCACAAATATGATAATTAAATTTTGTTGAAATAATTAATTCAATTTTAAATTACTATATAATTATTTTTTAGTACATTTTTTTGAAAGGAAGAGGGTAAAAAGATGAAATATAAGAAGAAAATAGGGAAAAGTTAATAGAGACTTACTCTCTCCTTAGTGTAGCTTCTCTTGTAAGACACTATAACTCCTTGGTGATTGGAGTTCTATTTCTCTATAATATGCCTAAATATTATAAGGTTATTAAGAGGGAATATTTTATTAGATATTTGTCTTTCTAATGGATGCTAGGAGTGGTTTTTTAAGGGGAGGGAGGGGGTTATTTATTCTTGAGAAGATTGATATTTTTGGAATAAAATAACACATCAAAGGTAAAACTTATAATAGTGTATTTTTTGACACTATAAATAATATATTAATATAATATAATGTGTTTAAGACTTTATACCCACTTTTTAATTTAAACTCATTATTTTATTAAAAAGTGATGTGGAAATAAAGAAAAACTCTTATTTCAAAGAATCATCATTGACTTTAGGTTTTGGAAAGTTCTTTTTTTTGTTTGGAAATTTTGTTTATTGTATTTTAATAAAAAATGTATGAAATTAAATAAAAAATGTTAGAAGAAAATGTTATATAAAGTATTATTTCATTATTACATCATGAATGATGTAATTTGAGTTACACCGGTTATGTGAAAAACTATATTTTTACTATTCTTCTAAAAATTAAATTATTTCAGAAAATTACCAAAAAATAACCCTTGAATAATGTTTAATTTATGATTTAAAAAATGATATTAATTTTATCAAAATAAATTTCTAAAATAGGTAATTTCATTTTTAATATAAAAATAATGTTTTTACAAAATACTTTAAAATATAGTTTGTTAAAAATGACTTTATATTTTCTTTGAGTTTTTAATCATGATATTTATTTTTTGGTATTATAAAATTTATATCAACTTAATGTGATCATGATAAAAATTAATTATTTCATAATTTATTATTTTCAAGTGAAATTGCTATTCCAATGGTTAGATTACTATTCCCAATGGTTATGATACAATTCCCTACGACCATGTTACTATTCTAACAACTACACTACTATTACTACAGTCACAATAACTCTTATAAATACTTCTAAATTATATTATTCATTACTCAACTCAATTACTATCAAGGTCCTGTATTTCCATTTTTATAATGTTACCTGGAGTACTAATATTTTATTTCATTTGTATAGTATTTACAGTGGGGGAGATGATTCTAGTAGATTAGGGTGATCCCTATTTTCCCATTTTATCTTTTCTATTTTATATTTTTGTCCAGTTGTAATTTTTTGAATTTTAATTGGTTTTGTTTCTAATTAATATTCAAATATTTATTAATGAAAAAGTTTTTGTTGGTTTATCTATATATTTTTATGTATATAATATTATATAACACAAATTTATTCAGGAAATAAATTTTACTAATAAACACTAGGTCATTACATCCTTCCCCATTAAGATAAATTTTCCTTGATATTTAAAATTGTATTCTCAGTTGAGAATAGGAGAGGGTACTTCTATTTCATTGTTTTCTCTGGTTCCCAAGTCACCTCTTCATACGTACGGTTCCTCTAGAGAACTTTAACTAGGTGAGTTGTATTATTGCATAGAAATTTGTCTCTATAGTCCAAGATCTTCACCATTTATTCTTCACATGAGATGAAATTCTCCAGATGTACCACCAATAGATTTAGTACATGTGCAGGATCAGGTATGTACTTCCTCAGAAGTGATACATAGAGAACATCATGAAATTGATCCATACTTGGTGGAATTGAAAACTGATAGGCCACTTCTCCTATGAAATTAAGGGTCTCAAAGGCATCAATGTACCTTGGGCTATGATTCTCTTTCTCTCCAAACTGCATGAATCTCTTCTATAATGATATTAGAAGGAAGAATTTTTCTCCCACATTGAACTTCAAGTCCCTTAGATAGTTGTTAAAAAAACTATTATTTTCTACTCTCATCAGCTTTTATATGTTTTTGGATGGCTTGAACCTTCTCTTTCATCTCATGTACAATGTCAGTTCCAAGTTACTTTCATTCACCAACTTAATCCCAGAATTTTTGAGTTCTACATCACTTCCCATATAAAGCTTCATAAGGAGCCATTTGAATAGTCTAGTGGAAGATGTTTTTATATGAGAACTAAACCAATGGGTGATGCTGATCCAATCCTACTTTGAATTACATTGATTAGGGTATTAGCATGTACTCAATAGTTTAAATATTCAATTTAGATTTTCTATTAGTTTGACGAAAATAAGCCATGTTTAAATTCAATTTAGTACTCAAAACACATTTAAGACTTCACTAGAATTAGAGGTGAACCTTGTATCATGATCACATATGATAAAAAGTGGTATCCCATTGATCCTCACCACTTCCTTTACATATATCTTGGAAATTTTTCAAGAGATAAATCTTCCCAAATAGTGATAAAGTGGGCAGTCTTGGTTAGTCGATCCACCACAACCACATCCCATTGTTTCCTTTAGATGTATATGGAGACCAGTGACAAAGTACATAGTGACATTATCCCATTTCAACATGGGTATATGCAATGTTTTCATCATACCCTTAGACTTTTCTTTCTCTAATTTAAATTTCTAACAAACCAAACACCATGAGATGTACTGACAAATACCCTTATTCATGTTGTCCCAACAGAAGTTTTCTCAAAGATCATGATACATCTTAGTGGTTCTAGTATTGATGGAGAAAAATGAGCTATGTACGTTATGAAATAGATCTTTATTTATCTCCGGTTATTCAGTAAAATAAAGACTCATTTAAAACCAAATCACACCATCATCATAGATATATAACTCTTGTAGCTTACATTACTTTACTTCATTCACCTTATTTTTTAACTCTAGATGATCCCTTTCTGCCTCCTTGACCTTCAATAGGATGGATGGTTGGAAAATAATTTGGTAAAGTTAAGATTTATTCCCTAACATTAATATTTCCAAATACATTGTTTGAATATCCATGAAGATAGAGTCTTTCTCAATTTGCATCATGGATAGAGTATCAGGTTTTTCCCTACTAAGAGCATCATTTACCTTGTTTGCCTTTCCTATATGGTAATGAATAGATAAATCACAGTACTTGATAAGTTCTAACCATATTATTTGATGCAAGTTGAGATCCTTATCTATGAATATATACTTTAGAATCTTATGATCAGTATACATGTAACACTTCTCACCATAGATATAGTGTCTCCAAATCATTTGAGTGAATATTACAACTGCTAACTCCACATCACGAATCAAGTATTTCTTATCATGGATATTCAACTTTCATGAGGCGTAGGCTATCACTTTATCATCTTTAATTTTTACCCAACCCAATCCTTTCTTGGAAGCCTAATTGTATATCACAAAACCTTCTCCACTTTTTTGGTAATGTGAGTACATGTGAAGTGACTAGAATCTTCTTAGTCTCCTTAAATATTTACTTAGAATCTTCCATCCAGACATACTTTACCTCTTTTCATGTTAACATAGTTATAATGATATAAAATCATGATAAATTTCTCACAAAACATCGATAATACCCATCCAATCAAAGAAAACTATGGATTTCTATGATAGTAGTGGGTATGGGCCATTACTCAATTTAATTTGTATTTGAAGGGTCTATATAAATTCCCTCACTTGTGATCAAGCTCCCTAATAATGTGAATTTCTACATCTATAAGTCACACTTGTTGAATATAGCATACATTTTCTCGTTTTGTACTCTCATTAGGACAATCCTTAAATGCTCTTCATCTTTTTTCTTTCTCTCATAGTAAATGAGAATATCATTGATAAACACTACCAAAAATTTGTTAAGGTAGTCTGAAAAGACTCTATTCATAAAATCCGTGAATATTACAGTGTAATTAATAAGTATAAAGGGCGTCACTATGAACTCATAGTTCCCATACCTTGTACGGAAAGTAGCCTTCTGAATATCTTTCTTCTTAAAATTTACTTAATGATATCGAGAATAATGATCCACCTTTTGGAGGTAATGAGCTCCTCATAGTTGATCTAACAATTCATCAATCCTTGGTAGAGTATAATTTATCTTTATGGTGATCATTTTGAGCTCTTTAGAATTGATAAACAACCGCATTGATCCATCCTTCTTCTTGATAAAGATAATTGGCGCACCCCAAGGTGATGCACTAGGGAATATGAACCCTTTTCCCAAATGATCCTACAACTTCTCATTAAACTCCTCTAGTTCAGTAGGGGATATCATTTTAGGACATTTATAGATAAGTGTGGCTCCGAGTATAAGTTTTATTTAGAACTATACCTCATGATATAGGAAATGTTTGGGTAACTCTTTAAGAAATACATAAATTTATTCCCTAAAAATGGGAATTTATTATAGGTTGATACCTTCCTCTAGCTCAACTATTTGAGAAAGGTATGCTTTTTTATAGGGTATCAAAACTCAAACTATTGAGGGATTTTCCAAAGGAGGTTGATAATCTTTCTTTCATGTTTAGAGGATCATTAGATGGTTCATAATATGAAAAGAGACTTCCTTTTACCAATATTTGAGGTGTTATCTATATAATTAGGGCCAATACATTCCCAGTATAGTGCTATATTTCACCAAGGGAAGCATTATGAGATTTATAGAAAGAATCTTCCCACATGCGCCGACAAGAGATGAGTCCAAAATTGGGTTTTAATGATTTCACCACTAGGTGTTTTTATGGATATCTCTACTTCAAGGTATTGGGTCTTTGATTCAATAGTTCTAGAAAATTTTTAGGATATAAATGAATTTTTATAACAATAATAAAATAAAAAAATTACCATTCTTGAGTTAATAAAAATTTTACAATATATGACTTCATTTTCTTACTCCACTTCAGTAGTGGTTATGAATAAGATTTTCCTTACACCTTTGGCCTTGGTGGCTACTGATTCTGATTACCCTCAAATACTTGATGTCTAGTGCATTGGTTTGCAGAATTACCTTGCTCCATATAGGTGAAGCATTGAACCATTTTTGGTGCATTAGGAGGTTACCTCTATTCATACATAATGTTCATCGACTTCATTATATATCTTCAACATTCATGAGCTTGATGGACTTATCTTTTACACTTGAAGTATTTCCCCATCCTATTGAGAAAATTCCCATGATGCTTCTTCCCACATTTTTGAAATGTGAGAAGTTGGATCCTCTTTCCTCCTTTTTCATTTGACCCACTTGCTAGATAATACATTATTATCTTCTTATCTCTATAACAATGAAACCATTCTCTGAACTCCATCTCTACTTTGAGATCACTTTCAGCCACTTCTTCATAACTCCAAAAGTATTAGATTTTTAGAGCCTTTTGAGGGTGTAGTTTTAAACCACTAATGAATCTGTATATTTTTCTATCAATGTTTATGACAAAACCTGAGGCATATCTTGAATTCCTTGTGATGTTTTCCTCATAATTATGGATAGATTCACCATAATTTTTATTCAGCCCCACAAATTCTATCTCCATATTTTATGAACATATTGATGTAAATACTTTGTAAGAAATATTTTCTTAAAGTCTTCCCACTCCATCTCTTCTAATTCATCATTTGACTTGGTGTTCTTAATAAATTCCCACCATTGATCAACTTCTCAATCAAAATGATAATCGACTAGATTCACCTTCTCCTTCTTAGAAAAATGGATCCCCTAAAATATATTATCCATTGAGTTAACCCACTATTCCACGATAAGTGGATAAAAAGTTCTATTAAAATTTAGTGGTCATTTCCACATAAAGGACTCAATGGATAGTTGATTATTTTTAGGTTAAGGTGGACATTCCATATGGTTTAAGTTATCATTCATTTAATGAGATAATTGGGTAAGAATTGCAATAATGTTTTGAAATCCACCTCACATGGAATTGGGGATATTGCTTGGAAAATCACTGCATTGTCCCTCACACAGGTTATTGTCCTAGCTTCTCTTGGTTCCCACCATTTTATAAAATTGAAAAGTTTTGTAAGAAATTTAAGTCAAAAAATCAGGAATAAATAATTTATTATTTTTCACAATCAAAACTAAAGGAATATCTTATTGAATCCCTATATTTATAATTTTTCTAAAACAAATTTCTTGGATGTTTATATATGCTTATTTTTATCCTAATGGTTTTCGCTAAATTTCTCTAATCCTAATTCCAAAAATAAATAAACTATGTTATGATTCCAACTATATTGACCCTAATTTTTATTACATGACTATTAAACCATTATAAAGATAAAAAACATAATAACATTACAAATTCAGGATTAAACAGTTTAGTGTCTTGGGAAAATTAGGTTCATACATAACTTTTACAAAATAAAATAGAAACATTAATTTATTCTTTCTTATCTATATTCTCAGTGGACCTCACATTATCCTTAGTACAAGTAATCACCTGAGGATATACATTAATGAAAGGGGTGATCTAAAAGCCTAGTAAGAAGATGAATAAGGGACATGAATCAATAAATGAGAATAAAAATCATCATCATATAATAATAATAGTATCTTAATAAACATAATGTGGGAAACATGTGATAAAGTCATGGAATCTAAAAATTCATAAAAATGAGACATCATGTCTTAGTGGTAAAATACCACACATAGTTTTGAACAAATACAACATCATATTTATGCATAAAATATGTGCATAATCATAAAATAATAATTGTGAAAAAATATAGCATCATGTTCACACATATTACATATTATCTCATGAGATACATCATATTAACTAATTCATTGGAGGGATATATAATTGTGGGCCCACCCATCACATCATTACATTTACATAATCATGCATAACACATAAAACATATATCAATTGAAGTGATGAAGTAAAAACATGGAATAGAATGAGTTTCATAAGGATTTAATAAATAATAAATTCATGAATAAGCGTTTTGGTTCTCAAATTAATAAGGGAAACCATAATTTAACAAAATACATCATTATTCTTGAGTGGACAAGAAGTATTTCAAGAGGAGTAAAATATGATGTTTTGGAAATTGAAGTTAATTTGAAATAAAATAGACTTTTCTTAGAAATCATTTTGACATGGTAGGAACATGTATATACCTAAAAGGAAAATAGAAAGGACATTTTAAGAACATAATATTAATATTCATACCATATAATAGAGAACAACCCAAAGAAATGTTTTGGGTTTGAGAATCCCCTTACCTTAATTCCCGCTTAATTTCATTGATTTTTGTACCTAATGAATAATAAAATTATGTTTATTAAAACAATGATATATAAGTAAATTATATTAATTACTATGACTATTTATCAATTATAATAATTGTATTATATTTCTTAATTTCTGTTGATGAAATTGATATCATATTTTCTTAATTGTTTTCCATTTCTCGTTGTTTTTTCTATTTTGTTAAATATAAATAATAAATTAATATAATTAATTATAGAAACATATAATAAATGTAATTAAATATTTATATATTATATATAATTTATAATATACATCCATGAAGGCGGTTATAATAATTGTCTTGTAAATGTCTTTGTAGGTGGTTAACTGACCTTTAACGATATGCTGTTGAAAGAGAGGGAAAATGAATTATGAAATTTATATTTTTCATAAATATTATAATTATAGTAGGTTTAAATAACTAATATAATTTTAACATACTATATAATTAATTTTTTAGTATATGGTTTTGAAAGGAAGGGGGTGAAAAGAAGAAAGAGAGGAAGAAAATAGAGAAAATCTAATAAAGACTTACTCCCTCTATAGTGTAGTTTCTCTTGTACGACACTATAAATCCATGGTGATTAGAGTTGGATTTCTAAAAAATTTCCATAAAAAGTATAATGGTCCTAATATTGACTATTTTGGAAGAAATTTTGATTTTTAATGGATGGGATGAGTGCTTTTTCAAGGGGATGGAGAGGGGTTATTTATAATTGAGGAGAGGGGTATTTTTAGAATAAAATATTGAATAAAATAATACATCAAAGGTAAAACTTGTAATAATTAATTTTTGAAATTATAAATCATATATTAATATAATATAATGGGTTTAAGACTCTAAATTTTATTTATAACTCAATTAATTAATCTATTAAAATTGAAAGTGGAAAGAAAGAAAAAATGTTATTTTAAATAATAACTTTTGACTTTAGGTTTTTGAAAGTTATTTTTAGGTTTTGAAATTGATTTTATTGTATTTTAATGAACCATTTATGAAATTAAATATAAAATTTCTTAAAATAAATTTCTAGAAAGCCTTATGCAATTATTACATCATGAATGACGTAATATGAGTAAGACCAGTTATGTAAAAAACTGTATTTCTACCATTCACCTGAAAATTGAAGTATTTCAAAAAAATTACCAAAAAAATAACACTTAGATAATTTCAACATTATTATTTCAAAAATTATATTAATTTTATCAAAATAAAATTTTAAAATAGGTAATTTTATTTTTTAATATAAAAATAATAATTTTTACAAAATAAATTAAAATACATATTATTGAAAATGTGTTCATATTTTCATTGATTTTTTAGTCATGATATTTATTTTTTTTGGAATTATAAAATTTATATTTAGTTAATTTGATAATGAAAAATATTATTTATAACATAATTTATTATTTTTAAGTGAAATTTCTATTCCAACAGTTAGGTTACTATACCCAACAGTCAGGAAACTATTCCTAATGATTATGTTACTATTATAATAATCAAATTTGTATTCTAACTGTCACATTACCTCCTATAAATACCTATAAATTCCTCCTTTAATTATTCAACTCATTTCATCTCAAGGTTCTATATTTCAATTTTCTATAATCTTTCATAGTTTACTAATATTTTGTTTCTTTTCTATAGTATTTGTAGTGGGGGCGATTATTCTAGTAGATTGGGGAAATCCATATTTTTCCATTATAAATTTACTATTTTTCATTTTTTAGTTGTAATGTTTGGAATTTTAATTGGTTTCATTACTGATTAATGTAATGTTATTTAGTAATTAAACAAAGTCTTTATTGTTTTCTTTATGTTTTTTATGTGTATAATATTATATAACACAAACTTATTCAAGAATTTTTTTACTAATAAACACTGGGTCGTTACAACGAACCCACTAATTTTGGATTTGATGAAATTCGACTAATGAATTTCATGTTATCATAGAGGAATTTTCTAGGGGTAGTTGCTAAAAACTATTAATAACATCTATTTATAATTAAATCACTAAACCCACCATAATTTATTATAAATACCTAAATAAGAAAAACCTAAAACCTTTGGAATCAAACCAATCAGTGTTGTAGATCAAACCAATCAGTGTTGTAGAATAAATATATTTTAGATATATTTTTACGCCTTCTTCACCTCTCTGTAGATTTATTGAAACTTATAGATCAAATTATAGAAAACCATGGCTAGAACTGGAACCAGGGAACCAGAAAAATTATTGGTTATGAATTTTGGTTGAATTATTAGGTGTTCAACCCTAATTTAACCCTCATGTGTGACAGAGTATAGGTGGAACTAATGTGGATCACAGTGATGCTTCAATGGGAGAAGGAGATCTATTCGATCTATGATTATATGGTTGATACACTACCATATATCACTTAAATCAACATTTTCCCTTGAAATCACTGGGTTTCAGTATGATATTATTCATCAGAGGATATGTTTTGCTAGTAGAGATGTGGGGGTGGCCTTTATGTGATGTAGGATTTAATATTCTAGTGTATCTGATAAAATGATCAAATGACTGATGATGGACTTCAGGGTTACATGAGGTGGATAAGACATACTATACTGAGATCCACTTGATCCACGAAGTGATCACAATCATATGACCATAACTCAAGGTGAAAGGAGGATAGAGCATGATATATATGGTCCATGCATATTGGGGACAATTGTTTGGATACTTGTATGGTGTGTGAGATCACATAAGATACCCAAATTAGACTTTTGAAAGTTGTGTTGGACTCCTTATGACATCCAAGACCCAATGGAACCAGGATTGGTTCATTTTGAGATCATCTAATAGATGAATTGAGTTAATTATGATGTAATTAAATTTAAAATTATTATTATAAATATAATAATCATTAATATTTGTTTAAAAAACTAAGTAGTGGATGGACACTAATTAATAGGAATTTAGTTACAAAATAAATTATATCATTGAAATAATAATTTTTAGGTTTGGATGTTATTATTTCCTTATGTCGGCTATAATTTTTTTTATTTGATAATAATAATATTTATTAAGTTATTATTTAACTTAAGTAGATGAACTTGAAATATCAAATTGGATGAATTTCATAACCAAGGTGGTGAATAGTTCTTATTGAAAACTTAGCAGATGCGACATAATGGAAAAGGGAATATTATCATTTAAATTTATTATGATTTCCCTTGATATATATTGGAAAACCTTATGGGATTATAAATTAATTATGAAAAGGTGAATCTTATATGTTAACCATGTTTGATCAAAATAGAAGGGAATGAATTGATGGAATGTAAAGAATTATGGAATTGAAAGTGGGATATCAAACAAAGAGTAAATAATGTGATCTAAGTACTTAAATGAAGGAATTTGTGTTAATAAGAAGTATTGAATTATTTAAATGAATTGTAAATATCATAACTATATAGATTTAATTAGATGAAATAAATTAATTAATTTATATAATGAAATGAGTTGAATTTTATTAGATTAATAAATTTTAAAAAAATGAATTTTAAAAGATTCACAATGGTGGATAATTTAATAAGTTAATAAAGTTAGTAAATAATGGTATTTCTATGAGGAATATTATTCCCTAAAATGACGTGACATGATCAAAAAGGAAATGGAGGTGCTTAATGCATGTCTTTTAATTGATGAGAATGTAATAATGGTGACTAAAACCTTAGGGACTAAGGTAGTGGCGCCCTTATGGTTATGATTTTTGTTAACTGTGAGAATTATTGGATAACATAGTGGAGTGACCTTATTTACTCAAGATGACATGGTTTAAACTCTATGTGAATAAGGTAGTATCATCCCTTTTATGATACTCTTAGTTGATTAATTCTATAACAACATTTATCATTATTGAATTATTTTTACTAGAATGTAATGAGATGTGAATATAGAAACCTGTTGGAGTGATATGGAATCTAGTTATGTTCATGTGGAAAGAAATATTAGTTGCGCTATGTTGTGACTAGTAGGATTATTCAATTATTATAGTCTGTATGTTATTTAATTATCACTAGCCTTCTACGAGATTGGTCGATGGAAAATAATATAATGATTCAATAGAAACTTTAGATTTCCATACATAAATTCTTGCATGACTAATATGGGATCCTTGATTGTGATAGTGTGAAATCATCTTATTTGTGATGTGATGAAACTTACTATGGATGGATATCGATTGTGATAGGTTATAATGGTGGATTTTTTTATACACACACTTTTTTTAGGTTGAATGGGATGAAAGTGTATATGATCCTTATCACCCACCAATCCATGTAGATAATGATGATGAATTATCCATATATCTACTTCTACTCACCCATAGAGTTGGCTTGATATAAATTACATATCACTAAAAGATAAGAATATATGGGTAATTAATCCTGTATATCTAATTTTAGATAGACAGAGATGAGTAATTCCTCCAATATCCTTGAGATGAGAACAATATGGATTGGATGGGTGGAGATGAGTAGTTCAACTAGTATCCCAATAATCAGACTAAGATGGATGATAATTCACATGATTGGAAACACTATTTCTTTCCAAAAATATAGGGATTGATATGAATGATGATGAATTAGATACCATCTCTTCCCCTACCCATATCTCTAGGACTTTTGATATGATATGTAGCTGCAACCTTAGAGATGTGCATTTATTTTGACATATAAACATTCATACACTGCTATCTTTATATATATCTATTTCCTTAAGTACTTCAAAGATAGACATAGAAGTGTATTTACAATGATACTTCTAAGATAGGTAGAGATATGTATTTATTATATTTTTACCTACATAGTTGGAGATTTTTATTTCCTATAGTATCTTATGATTAGTGTATCTAGGATGAATTATTGGGAAAGATATCTATAATAAGCTATGAGATAAGATTTTTGTTTATTTTTTGAGAGGTATTATTTATTTGGTGATTGTTATTAAAGTGATATATAGGTATATTGTTCTATATTGATCTTGGATATGTATGGTGATGAATTTAGGTGGCATCTTATTGTCCAAAATCTACTTATTATTGATTCATATAGAAACTAAATGTTTCTTGGATTGACTCACTACTCAGGAAAACCATTCAGGGTATTATTAAGATCACCTCTATATTTGTTCTTGTATGTTATTCACCATGTGTCCAAGTCAATCATCAAATATAGAGTATGTTATATCATAGATCTTAGAGATAAAAAATGATTTTTAATAGTTGGAAGAGCATAGATGATCATAATGGGGACCACTCTCAGATCATCAATATTTAGGATGATGAGTTTTCTAGATGTGATGGTAGTCCCTGGTGATTCATATATATCATTCAATATGGGATCAAAAATGTTTTTGTTATATATATACATATGTTTTATTACATAGTTTTATATTTCATTTTTTTATGGTGGATGCTGTTATAAGATATTAGGTGATAAGTTAATTTAGAGTTAATGACTTAAATGTTGCACACATAACTTAATGTTGGTTAATAGACCCTGGCATAGTAGAGGTGATCTTAGGGAATTCACTTTCCAGAGGGTTAGAATGGGATAGGAAATTTGAATATTTATTTCTTTTATGGAAACATATTTATATTCCATAACATATATAATGAAGACTATCTATAAAACAATAAGATACACCTAATAGTGATGGTGGAAAGTCAATAAGAATATTTGATATTGATAGGGATTTATTGGATTGATAGGAACTAAGAATTATACACATGAAATTGGAAATAATATTACATCCAACATCAAGGAATGGATGAATACTACAAGATTATATAAGGAATTTTCAAACATGTATGAAAACCCTACTACATCAAACAAGGTGTTTATGATGAGTATGATATTAAAACTAAAAATGGATGAAGGTAAGCATATCATAGATCATATTAATGATTTTAATTTTATTATAATATAGTCGAGTTTGGTAAAAATTTATTCATAGATGAAATAAATGCCTTGCTTCATCTATCATTATTACTAGAAATCTTGGATGTGATCCTCACATCAGAGAGTAGTTCCCCTAGAAATACAATATTTAAATTAAATGTGATTTATAATCTTATCCCAAGTGATAATATTCAAAAAAAGAATAAATAAAATTATCACAAAGTTCTATAAATGTTAAAGGTATGGGAATATCACAGAATCAGTGAAACTCAATAGGTAGGTCAAATTAGAGACTAATGATCCTAGATAAATCCAATAGAGAAGTTCCCACTTATTGGAGTTATGGGTAAAAAGGACATGTTAAAAAAGATTACAAGGAAATATAGAAGTCTTCAAGAAGTGAGTTGATGGATACTTCCATAAAAATATATGAATATTCTTTGGTGCATAGTGTTGATAGCCCAATTGAGTATTGGATATTGGACTCTAGTAATTATTTTCATTCAACTATAAAGAAAGGATTCATACAAAATTTCATTCTAGGAATTTTTTGGGAAGGTTCTAAATGATATATTTTCTAAAATCCCTATATCATTGTGCATGGTTAAACATGTCATATAGTATGACATGTGGGAATACAAATATATCATATTCCACGTTAATGGAATATTGTAAATCATGGTATATACACATCATGCTATTTACTTATCCAACCATAAAGTATGATTTGGATATATCTTAATACTTTGAATCATAGTGTATAATTAAAATTGTGTTTACAATTGAATATATAGAAAAATGTTAAACATTAACATTAATCTTCTTTGAATAAGCTATTAGTAGTACTAAGCATTTCATAAGATAAAATCAATAAGAGAATAGTTATGGTCAAGGGTTATAATAGGTTGTAACTATATTCCTCTTCCTCTTGAATTTTGTAATTCATGAGTAAATTCAAGGGGCTCATAGAGTGTCTTGATAGCCTATATAATTTGGATATAATCCATGAAGATAGTTAGTGCTTTATGTGTATTCTCCCTCAAAATTTTCTTTATTACCTTACTTTAACTAACCAAGGAACTATCATGTTGTGGGATTGAGGAGGGTCCTTCCTATATGATGGGTGATTCATATAATCCTATTTATACACAATTAGGGAGGAATTATTTAGGATAACTATAAGGGATCTTCATCAATCATAATGATTGTATAGTTAAGCATGTCCATATATAGTGAAAGTTACACAATGTTCCTTATTTTATAGTTTCATGGTTTTAGTTTCAATACATAATAGATATTGGGTTCTTGGATTTCTAGTTGAATTTTCCCTATATTTATTAAGTTTTAATTGATCCTTATAATACCATCAATTCTAACACATCATTCCATGTTCATTGATTCATTAAAATACGTTTCAAAAAATGAAGAAATCATATGTCGTATGGGATCCATATTCTATATCGTTAAAAGTGATTGGGATTTTATTTTGTGAATAGACATGTTGGGATTTTGAATCTTACTTAATTTCACTACTATAATTTTAATTGAAGGAGGAGATTTGTTATACCTATAATATTTTCTAGGAAGTGATAGTTCAAGACTTGAGTACAAAGGAAAGATTGTTGAAAGATAGTATTCTTCCAATGGGATGAGAATGCTAGTTTTCATTCATTAGAAGTGGGACTATTTTGGATCAATAATATAGATAAGTATATATGAATAGTACACTAAATAAATTGGTTGAGTCAGTATTGGCTATAGAAGAATGGTGAATCCAATAGAGGGATGACCAATTTTCTCAGACAGAGGTGAAACCTACTCCACCAACTGATTACTTTTATAAAATTGAGTTGAGACTATAAACTTGTGGTATTTATATAAAAAATAAAATTTTACATGATATTAAGTGTAATATTTTGACCTTAGCTATGGTGATTGTAAAACTTTGTAGTTTTGGTTACATAATGTTTTGGAAGTGTTATCAAGTAGAAGTAGGATGAAATTAAAAACCATATAATCTTTGTGTGTCCAATTTAATTTTATTGTTTTTGTGTTTGGTTAATTTTTTTATGAATTTATCAAAATATTAATTGAGGAATAAAACTTAATGGTGGTTATTTGGGAATTGTAGACTTCATAGTTCTGGTTTTTAAGTCACTAGTATGTTCCAATGGTTCAATTCCACTATATAGAACCATCATAAATATTTATATTATCATGAAATAAAATTCTATTATACATAACTTTTATTAATTTTAGCTTCCAAACAAGTGGTATAAAATCATGGTTATACAAAATAAAATCCTCAGGTAATATTTTCACTTACCTTGGCGATATATTTATTTTAGTTGCTATAATTTCTTTTGAAGATATGATAAAGGAAGAAGGAATGGTTTGAATTAGTTAGTTTTGAAGAAACTAACTATGGATTCTGGAAGATGTATATATAAGAGTATCTCATCCCAAAAGATACAAACCTTAAATTGGGTGGAAAAAATCTTTACCATATAGTGAAAGATGAATGGGTAAAATTTGATAGAATATAACATGGATCAGTGAGGATTTCACTGGATTAAAATTCATCTTTAAATATCTATGAGAATAAATATACAACTAAGTTGATGGAATCCCCATAGGATATTTATAAGAAACCAATTCCTTTTAATAAAGTTATTTTGATGAGGAATTTGTTTAGTTTGAGGTGGTCATAAGGGAGTTCAATGTCAGATCATGTTAATGACTTCAACATGATCTAGAGTTAACAAAAATTTGTGAAGGTAACTTTTATATATGATTTATGGGAAACACTTTAAGTATCATATTTACTAGAATCATTTAATATACTGATTAATATGGTCAGTAATTCATACAAAACTACTAATTCTATGTTTTAAGATTTATGGAATTTTATACTTAATGATGAAATATCAAGGAGCGAGATCCAATAAACTTCCAATAATGATCTAAATAATAATGGAAGGGGTTGATCACATCAAATAATAAATCATTTATGGATAGAAGATAATTATAGGGAGATATTTTATGGAGTATTGAATGATCCTGGACCCACCTGCAAGAATTTTGGGAAGCATGTTCATCTATATAGTAACTGTATGAACCATAAAGATTTAAACAAAAGGAAAACATTTATAATTTTATATATTTTAGTTTAATAAAGGGATGTGGAAATATATAACTCAGTGTTCACATTCTGATAAAGTTATAGGTGGTTGACTCTACATCATCATTCCACTCAATGAAATATTTCAGGTACATGATCAAATACATATCTGAAATATTTGGTAAAGTTTATCTAGTAGATGACGGATCTTTGGAAGTTGTTTAAAAATTTTATGTGAATATATGAATAAAAATTGGTGTTTTCTATATTTAAGTAAGTGATACAAATTTTAGGTCTCTGAAAGAATCTCATCTCTATGAAGCATCTGGATGATGTGGGTAATGAATCTACTTTTCCAATGAAATTTGGAAAGTAAATCAAGAGTCTATGATTGTGGTGAAAGGAGTAAAGGGTGTGACCGTTTATATGATTACAATTTTAGATAAAATTGAAATGGTCATAAGTAAAACCTCAGAATATCTAGAGGTATTTAATTGTAGGTTGGTTCACCTTAGTGAGAAGAACATAATGGTTTTAGTAGAAAAAGGAATTCTAATGATCGATAACACCAGCATCAGATGCTTTGAGAGATACATTTTAGAAAAAAATATTTGAGTGTCATTACACTTGAATGGATAAAATCTTAAAGACCATAAGCTAGATATCATTCACATATATGTATAGGGACTTTCTTTAGTCAAATACCATATATGATCACTTTACTATGTCACATTAATTAATGATTTTATGATAAAGGTATAGGTATATATTCTTAAGTATAAGTATAATGCATTCATTAATTTTTTCACTAGAAAACCATAGTGGGATTGGAAATTGGTTGGAAGCTAAAATTATTTAGACCAGTTAATAGTGGAGAGTACATTTGTAAAAACATATATAACTTCTCTCAGAAGAAAGAGATCCATATTGAGAGATTAGTTTTTGGAATTCCATCAAAAAATGGTCTGGAATATTGAATTAATAGGAATTTTAATTTGAATGAAATATGTATGCATGTATACTCCAGAATACCCAATGCAATTTGGGCAGAATAAATCACCATAATAACATATCTTGTCAACAAAAGTGTTGATTTCTAAATAGAATAGAGTCTACTAGAAGAGGTATTGTACAACATGTTACAAGAGGTTTCTCACCTTAATGTCTTTATAAGTATATCTTATTCAATTCTTGATGTGGATAATAGAGAAAAGTTGGAGGCTAAATCCAAAGTTTGGTTTCTTGTAGTCTATGGAAATGAATACAATAGTTTTAGAATATGAGATGATTATAAGTTCAAAATAATTATAATTAAAAATGTTCTCTTTAATGAGGAGTTCCTATGGATGGATATGAACTTGGAAAAATAAGAATTTGAGGGGAAGAAGGTGATTTAATAAGATAATGTTGATCTAGACAAAATAAATAGAAGATTATAAGTTCATGTGATACCAGATGTTAGTGAAAGATCACTAAATTTAGGGCTAGTAAAAAATGTGGAATAATGTTTGGGAAAACATTGGAAGTTGAGCAATAAAAATTTGGGGATATATAAATATGTTCATCAGAAGGGAAAGAGTCTCAAGTAGAGATAAAGAGTTATTCTTGAGTCATACAACCAATTCAATGGTACATAATTGATACGAACTTCCTACTTCTAACAAATTTTAGGGTAGCTAAATGGTCAGAAGTGGCATCGACTCTTAGTGACACAAAATAGTGTGATTCAGTAATGAAATAAGAAATGAATACATTAAAGTTCAATGTATTATGTAAGATGACTAAACTACAAGAGGGAAATAGAGTGCATGAGAGAAAATTAGTTGTCTGTTTAAAGGAAAAATCTAAAAAATGTAGAAGATACAATGAGTTTTTGGTGGTGAAAGGGTTCTAACATAAGGAATAAATTATTTACTTAGATATTTTTTCATCAATAGTTAAACACACTTCCATCTAGACTATGTCGAGTCTAGTTGGTTCTAATGAGATAAACTTGGCGTAAATGGATATTAAGACTACCATTCCTTATGCAGACTTATAAGAGGAGATCTACATAATGAAACCAAAGGGTTTTTAAGATCACCAAAATTAGGGCTTTTTTGATTGTTTAAGTAAAGATTCTATAACATAAAATAGGAACCTAAATAGTGGAATAAATTTTTTGATGCATTTGTGAATAAATATGGTTTCATGATGAGTGACCTTGATCATTATTGTTACCATGAGTCATAGAATGATGGGACATACATCACACTGTTACTCTATGTGGATGACATGTTATTGGAGGTCCTAGAGAGTTTTTAATTTTAATAGTTGAAGTTTAAATTTTCTAGAATATTTGAAATAAATTATTTGATCCAAGATAATAAAATCTCAGGGATGATAATTGATAGGGATAGAGAAACTGATACACTAGTGTTATCTTATAAGGAATACATCTAGAAGGTCATTAAAAAATTTAGGATAATTATATGAAAACCTATCTTGAACCCCCTTGTTGGAAACAAAAATCAATTTTAGGTACATGAATCGTCATCAGAAGATGAATCCTAGTACATAGATAAAGTATTATATAAATTAGTCGTTCAAATATTAAATTATGTAATGATTTGTATGTGGTTAGGAATTGCCTTTATAGTGGGAGTAGTAATTCAGTTTATGTGAAACCTAAAAAAGGGGAATGAGAAGCTATGAAGTGGATCATATAATACTTCAAGGGATTATAATATAGACACAATATGTTTTGGTAAAAACGACCCTTTATAAGGATTCATAGATAATTTTTTAGTGATTTAGATACTTAGAATAACATGAAAGTCTTGTGTTTACATTAGGATGAACGATAGTTAGTTTTTTTGTCTTACAACCTATTGTTACTTCCTCTAAAATAGAAGAAAAATATATATCATCTATGGAATACAAAAATGAGTTAGTGTAGTTGATACATTTACCAAATAATCTTATAAAGGAAATACAAGGAAGAATGTTATTTTACAACAAATAGATTACAATACACATTTCATAGATTTTTTTTGTTTTAGAAATAATAAAACACATTTAATTTAAATTCAAATTCTTATGAAATATATAATGAAAAATTTGTTAGAGATACATAATATATCTAGGAAGAAAAATATTACTGAAATGTTCATGAATGTTTCAGTCCAAGAAAGTTTGAGGCAATGCTATGAATCAGTAGGAATTGGTCAAATGTAAGTTGATGGAGAAATCTACAAGATTATTGAAATCAGATAAGTTTTTTTCTAGGTGATAAAGGATTATAATATGAGTGATCCTTGAATTATCATTCAAATGGGATATTTTTGGGATTCTGAAGCCTGATTCATGTCACTAGTTTTAGTTTAATATATAAAGGAACTCTGGTAGACCTATAGTATTTTGAAGGCAATGAAAGTTGAATAATTTAACAGACAATAATATTTTTTAGAAATTTAATTCTTATTACGGGATAAGAAGGTTGGGATAAATTCATTAGAAGTGGGGATATGTTGGATTAGTTGTTTGGAATAGGGCTATGAATAGTTCATCAAATACAGTGGTTGAGTAAATGTTGGATATAGAGGAATGGTGAATCTAATGGAGGGACAACTGTGTTTCATGGATGGTGGTGAAACCAGATCAACCGGTTGAGTGCTTCTATTAATGTGAGGTGGGATGAAGAACTAAACATTTTGATCTAAAAAAGTACTTTGTACAAAATATTAAGTATAATAATTTTATTCTTATCTATAGTGATTATAATCCTAGATAATTACAATAATATAATGTTTTGATAATGTTCTCTCATGTATATATGATGAATATCTGATCAATGAAATCATTGTGTGTCCAATTTACTTTTCTCGTTGCTTTATTTGGTTGAATGTTTGTTAGTATGTTTATCAAAAGAGTGTATGATCAGTATGACTTAGCGGCGGTGATTAGGGTGTTGTCTAGTTCCTAGTTCTATTGATTTAAATCGATGGTAAGTTTTAGTGGTTCAATTCCGTAGTGTAGAACCATCTGCGTGTATGATCTTATCATGAACTCACATTCTATTATCTTGAAGTTGTATAAAGGTCCAATTACCAATAAGATATATGATATAAGATATTATAATAATTAACATGGTCATTCCATATGATTTATGATATCATAGTCAGTGACACATCATGATCCTTTGATTTTTTATTATATCATAGATTATGGTGTAGCTTGTTGTAAGGAACGATAGTGTTGTGCCACAAATAAAAATAGAGTGTTTTATTATTGTTATGGTATAATGTATATCATAAGATATGACATGTCAGATACTAAGGGTTATATTTCAACCAAGATTTTCTATCATCAAATTTGATAGATAAGAATAAAAATCCATGAATTATGATATAACTGATTTTATAAAATATGATATGAGTAAAAACTTTTATTTTTTAGAATTTCAATTTGGAATTGAATTATATGGTTTATAAAATTTTTATAAATACGAGGAAAAGTTATTTTGGGATATTTATTTAATTTTTAAATGGGTTTATAAATTAATTAATTATAATTTCTTTAAAATTAATTATTTAATATTTATCAACCATTTATTAAATAAATATCCATAATAAGAAATTTTAATATTAAATAACTTTTTCAAGTTATATAATAAGAATTATTTTTTGGAAATAAATTATTTATATAGAAGTTGTAAGATTAATTTATAAAGTGTTTATAAATTAAAAAATTAGGAAAAAATATAAGAGTTTTATTTAAAATTATAATTTTTTCATATTTATTTAATTTAAATTGTCTAAATTAAAAATGCCTGATTTGAGGAAATTATTTAATATATATGAAAAATATTTTTGTAATTGATATGATTAATGTATAAATAATATTAAATGTGTGATATTCTAAATATTTACATAATATTTGAATAGTTCACATATATATACAATGTATATATTTTAGATATCATATATTTATTTAAATATAATATAATATATAATATGATGTTGTTTAGATAGGAATAAATATAAAGTGTTTATATTAATTTATTTATGGTATGACAAAATGAAATATAAAGTGACTATAATTATCTTTAATTTATGAACTATTCATAATTGTTTATCTCAAGTTTAAATATATTAAATATTCATTTATTTATTTTATTCTCTATTTATTAATGCATATGAATTTATAATATTATGAATTAATGAATGATTTAGTTTATAAAGTTAAACGACTTTTATAAAATTGTTATACATGCATCTAAATAGTAATATGATAGGTTTGATAATTGAATTATTTATCTTCTACCTTGAATTTGGGTTATACTAAGATTTTATCTTGAATTTCAAGGTTGATTATAGTTTATATATATAAGGTGATATAATTATGATGAAATTGAGGTATCACTTGTGTAAATTTTACTTGGTTAGAGAGACTTTGGGTCCGACTGCTCAATAGAATCATGGTTGGGCCGAGGGTTGATGGAAAAGCTATGATACAGTGGTTATTCCATGAAAAGTCTATTTATAAATTTTAATTTTTACAGATGACATAATTTTTGGAGGATATAATGAAGATCAATGCAAAAAAATTTAATATTACATGAGATTTGAATTTAACATTTTTTTAATCAGTGAGTTAACATCCTTCCCTGTCTTATATGTGGTTTAAAGGATGAAAATGACCTTCATGCATGACCTAAACCAATAAACCCAATCTAACATGACCAGGTTGGGTTAGGTTAGGTCTAGTTACACATGAGATATGAATGGGTCATGTTAAGTTGGGTTAGGTCAGAATTGGGTTGGATAGGTCCATAGGCCTGAAAAATAATAAACCAACCCAAACTAACCAACCTAACCAATACCTAATTTATTTCCTCTAAGGTTCAGACACTCTACTTTACCCTTATCACCTCTCAGATAATATTCAATTCCTTTCGGGATGCTCCATAAATTTCTTCTTCCTCTCTCCCTCAATCTATCGATAATTATAACCTCCCTCAAACCATCAATGTTGTATGAACTCGATCACTGTCTGTTAATATATCTCAATGATCCTCTAATTTTCCATCCACCCTCAATCAAAATCAATGAAAAATATAATTTATTTTATTCCTTTATCTCATAGTGTTATAAATTCCTAACCATCATCCATCTCACCCCCTTCTCTAATGTTCACCCATCCCTAATATATGGATTACCATATCATCTCCTCATCTTCATACTCCAATTTTTCTAGAATGTGATCTTATCCTTGTTAGCTACAAACAACATTGTGACTCATACTACACAATATGATCCTCACTCATCCTTTTTTGTTTTAAATAATTCATTTCACCTATTTTACCCAATTTAGTTGAGTTTTGTAGAAAGTATTATTTTTTGACTAATTTATGTTTATGATTACTGAATAAATTTTATTTAGATGTATGGATACATTTCAATAGGAATTATAATTTAATCCTAGTGAAATAAGGGGATCCTTGTGGAATTTAATTCATTGATATAATATTTTTTTTTACTATTATTTAGAATAAAATAAAAACCCCTAATGAGATTGTGTTGGAGTCATATCTATTATTCCTTTTCAGTTTAATAGAAAATATTGTTTGGTTTGAGGTATTTCTCTCTTCCTTGGATGATTCATGATTCTTTTTTGTTATCTCTATTTTTATTTATTTTATTTAGTAACTAAACCTTCTAGATTGAACTATTATTTTTTAGGTAATAGAGAATGCTAGTTGAAATAAATTTTTCAGTTGTTTGTTGTTGGGATAAATTATTTTGTTTTTTATGGGTATTCAATTATAGATCTAATGCTTGTACTTTCTAAATTTATGTTTTGAAAAGAAATTTATCACATTCTAATAAAACTCTCCTTGTGCCACTACTACTGCATTTTGTTTTATAGACCAATTTTTTTTGCTGCATACACTTTTTTTAAAGGCATTATAAATAATTTTCGTAGATATGTTTGGTTAGTGTAATGTTTATTAAATTTAATAGTTTTTATTTTTTTTAATTTAGTGGTCATTTCTTGAAGGAATGTTTTTTTGGATGATATAAATATTTTGAAAATTACAGGTAATTTTTATTGAATATAACAGTTTACTGTAATGTTTTGTTTATTATTAGACCTATAAAATGTATAGATAAAATACCTATAATTCCCATATAAATTCAATGAATATTTATTTATTATTTTATTTGAACTTATTGAATAATATAAATGTTTATTGATTTTTTTGGGTTCATTTTTATTTTAATTTATGTTTGTTTATTGGTTTTTATTACTTATAGGTCATTTTATAGGATCAAACTCATTTATTTTGGAATTCTAAGTAATGTTTTATTAGCTGATAGAAATGTCTTGGGTGCATCATGTGATGATGTATTTCTATTTTTTCTTAAGAACAATGTTTTAAAATTTCAAAATAAAGATAATTGGGATTGTTGTCTTATTGTATTTAGAATATTTTAAATATTCTTAATTTTTAGTTTTATTTTAATAAATAGTTTTACATTTTTTTATTTTTTCCTATAATGTTTATTTATCTATCCCAATAGACCTAACCTAAACTAACCCAAACCACCTTCAGTCAGGTTATATTGGGTCATTAAAAAAAATATCAATAACCTGACCTGACCCAACTCGACCACTTTTGAGTGGATAAAGTGGATTTTTTTCCGAACCTAACTTAAACATACTCATGTACACATCTAAATCAATGGGTGTTTTATTTATTTGATATCCCCTTCAAAAAATATCATGTTTTAACATTTGAAATTTTCCAACAATAAACCCACTCCAAAGAAATCCATATTCATTTTTTGAAGAGAATACTTTCCTATATTAGTCACACGGTGGATTTTGGGTTTTTTTTATTATAGTAGTTCCCAACAACCATTATTGTATTATACAGATGAATATTGGGATCATTTAGTAGATGATCAAAAGTCAAATTTTTGTGGTGTATTTTATCTTGATGGTTCTGGTATCTCCTAGCTAAGAAAGTAGAAATATTTAATCTATTTAAGCATAGTGGAGGATAATTATGTAACAACCAATCAGGCTTGTGCTTAGTTGATATGGATGAGAAAAAATCTTAAATACATTGGTTTATAAGTGGCCTCTGACATTCCCATCAAGTTTGAAAACTTGAGTGTTATAAATTTTAGAAAAAATACCATTCATCATTCAAGGACTAAGAACATCGAGATCAAATATCATTATCTCAAGGAGAAGGTTGAAAAATGAATTCTATGGTTGGAGAATGTGTTCACTAAAGATAAAATTATTTATATAATGGCCAAGGATGTAAGGTATCAAAGTTTTATTTGGGGTTAATTTTCATTTTATATTTTTTATAAACTACTCCTAAATGGGTTAATGGAAGGTTTCTCATGAGTAGGGAAGGTCTCATGGGTGTTTTGAGAGTTTGGGGAAAGCAAAATAGGGAAAAGATACCAATATATTATAAGAGATTGATTGATGCATAGTTAGTAGTGATCATGCTCCATAACCATGAAAATTAAATAAGAGAGTGCACGATTAGGAAAACCATACAAGGTGGCCCAATGAGACAATGTGGCACAAACTCCCCTTGAATAGTGGAAAGAACATGACCACTTTATGGGTTTTCAAACAATGTGGTTGTTCAAGAAAATCATGTGGCCTAACCATTACCCTCATTAAAATATGGGAAAAAGCATTTTACCCTCTTGGGATTAAAGATTTATCCCCTATTTTTCTTCCCCAATTGAACACTAGTAGCCTAAGGTGTGAACCAGGATCTCTTACCTCCTCCATGGATGTTTTCCCCTCAATTATTATGTTTTTGGAGTGTTGTGGGTTAAAAATTAATGCTCTAGGTAAGTATTTGACTCTATTTTCTTACATTTTATAGAATAGGAATTGTTGGTTGTCTCCTCTATTTCTGAAGCTCATGAAACCTAATTATAGAGGGTTCTTCAGTTTGGTGTTTTAGACCCTTTTAGTTTGAATCAAGGCCTATAGTTGGACAAGTTGTTGTCTACGAGCATGAGTTAGGTGGTATATAATATTATTCCCATAGTATTTATGTATTAATATGTGAATGTAGTTGTTCCAATTTTATACATTGATTCATTTTCATGTATTATGAAAATAAAAGTAAATTTGATCCTTAAATTGATGTGTGAGACCATTTATAGACCCCGTTGGGACCATTGATGATTTGAAACTAGACCTGGGGATACCTATAGGGTATGATAAACCCTTGAAAATGGTGAAATGAATTGGTAAATGTTGAGATAGGTAAATTGTTAGAGCGAATGGGTTTTAGATATTATTTTTCAAATTGGAACAGTTTAAAGGGATGATTGAAATATTTATATATGGACTTTTGTGAAATTCCTAGGAGAATTTTTAAATGATTTAAATGATGTGTTTTGTATTTTGATCTGGTTATGGTTTTTAATGAAGGAAAATGATGTCTTGAAAGTTTGTAATTTTCAAAAAGGAGATGTTTGCATAAAAGTTATTTATAAATGGGGTTCTTATTAGATTTCAAATGAAAATTTTAATTACTTTTGTGGTTTACCCCTTATGGAAATGCCATAGTGGATATTCTAGATGAATTTAATGGAATTAATGGACTTTATCCTTGTTTTAATGTTCAAAGAGAAATATCCTTATTGAAGGGTATTTTTTAAATGTTTTAATATAGCGAGTGGGTTTTTTTGCCTCTCCAAATGTTTTAAGTGGTGGTTTATGAGATTATGAAAAAGTGATCTGGCTTTATTGAGATGGGATTTTTTTAATGGTCCAATGAGACCTTGGTAAATGATGAATGATTAAGGGTATTGTATTTTTGATAAATGAGGTGATAAAAAATTTAAACGATTGATAATGAAATGATTTTTTAATATTGGATTGATGCTCCTAATTCATTGTTTTGGGATTTTAGACTAATTCAACACTCCCTCATTTTGGGAAGCTAGACTAATTCTCTAGGTGCCATGGCGTAATGTAGTTTTTAGAGGATGGACTGATGCTCCTAACTCCAAGGGTATGTACATGGAATTCCATATTATGGTTGGGACAATCAGACATGAAGTTTTAAATCCTTTTTAGATACTTGGACTAATGCTCCTTGTTTTTTGACCTTTGAACCCTATAATAAATGGTTAGGATGGTCGGAAAAGACTTTATGAATCCCGATTGGATACTTGGAATGATACTATTTTTTTGACAACCCATGACCCCTATAATAAATGGTTGGGATGGTTAGTCATGAAATTCTGAATCCCAATTGGATACTTTGATTGATGATCCTAATTTTATGACCTGTGACCTCTACGATATATGGTTTATAAAACCTACATGATCCAAATAAGGTTTTATGGTTTTGGGTGTCACTTAAAACTGAAAATAAATATGGTTAATTAAAATATTGTTAAATAATGAAACATGGTTCATCTATTACTTTTTTTTGATTTATGTACCTCTGCATGCACGTTTATTAGATTGGTTATTGCTTTAAACACCATTTTTCGTGGCTTACTGAGTTTTAACCACACCTTTCTCAGGCTGTCATGGCCCCTACATACCTGAGAAGATACTACTTGTTTTTGGTATAGGTTCGGGACATGGACATAACCCTTGTTTTATGTTGGGACGATGGATTGGATAATGGGATTACATGTCCAGTTTGGGACTCAGGACCACATTTGGTATTTTTTATGGTTCAGTATTTGGGGTTTTACTGTATGACTGCCTGGTATATTGAGTATTCATATCATTATTGTATCATGTTTCATTTGGTTATAGTTGCAACTTGTTGTATATTATTTCCTTTTATATTTCTACTAGTCTTATAATTATTTATATTATTTTCACTATTTTTTTTACTTTTATAAGTGGGAATAGTCTCACCCAAATACCTTTATAGACCTGTGCTACTAGTTATAATCTTCTGGATTTAGGGGAGGTGTGCCTGAGGTCATTTGGTTAATTGACTTGGGGTACCATATTAGTGGCTCTTAGGATGGTACATTGAAAAGTGGTACCATAGGGTTGTATTTTGTCTTAAAATTTGGGGTGTGGTAGATAAGATACTGAGATCTTGTCAGGGCTTTGTAGTGAGCTCATTTTTGGGGGACTAGAGCCCCATATATAGGGGAAAACCCTAGTTTCTAGGGATGGTAATTGATGTTCAATTTTTTTCTTTTACCATTAATTGATATTTCCACCTCAAGTGGTGCACATGGATGTGATTTTATTGATTTATGAGGTTATATCTCTTGTACCAGGTTGGAAAGAGAGGGTGTGTGGGTTCATGAACCATTCTAGGAACATAGGATTGATAGGTCATCCATATGTTTCTTATGATTTAATTTTGAAAGAAATGATGTTTAAAAAAATTATTGAATAGTGAAATTTAATAAATAAAATAATTTTGAAAAATGGGTTAATAAAAAAAAAGGTTTTGGTAAGTGAAAATCATTGGGTTTTATAATTTAAAATTTTAATTAAAAAGGGAAATAGGAAACGATGGAACCTTGAGATATTGGAAATGAGTATCCGTGATGGTTTTTGTCTGGCCCTATGTATGGGTGGTTTGGGCTTAAGAGTGACCTATTTTTGAGAATCTTGGTTATGTATAGTGAGGCTTTGATGTGTTTTTATGTAATTTGTAATGGGATATTACTATTGTACCCTCATTAGGTTTATAACATTAAGGTTGTGAGATGTTTCCAGGTAATGTGGAGGTGGTATCCTTCATGGGTTGTGATCATGTGGGTTGTGAATAAGACCCTAAAATAGGTGTCTCAGTTTTTAGTTCTATAAATAATGATGGTGTATATATGGGTGTAAGAAATGGTTTCTTATTGTGTTAGACATATTGTGTTTCAGAATATAGGTAGAAGAGCCACCCATGAGCAGTGACTTGTTTGAGGTTTGATGTGTATATCTTAAAGGTAGATCCAATGGAATTTGCTATATGTGACTCTATTTTATGGTGCTTGTTCCATTTTACCTTTGATAAAGACCCATGACATGGGTTGATCATGTTGTGGGAGCCTTTGGGTGTGTGAGGCATAAGTGGATGTTTTCAATTTTTGGAAGTGACACTTAGGTAGTGTGGCCTGGTATAGGTTGGGATTAGTGGTCTAGTTGTGAATCTAGTTGTTTTGGGAATTATATTTGGGTTACAGTTACCAATGAGTGATTTTGGGTAATCGATGGTAGCCTCGAGGGAGGTTATCCCAATGTTTTAGGTGCTTTGGAATGTGAAGCATGGGTAGATACTTTAGAGATGGAGTTGATTCATGGTAGGATCCATCAAGTTTATGTAAAAGGCATTATCATGTCTTGGTTTCTTTTCTAAATAAATCACCTAGAGTGCTTGTGGTTGGATTCAAGGCTAGTTTAGAATGGTTTGATCATTTATATGTTTGACCTTACTATATTGTTAATGTTTGATATGATGACAGATGTTTTCTTTGGATAAAAAAGGAAACGAAGTGGTAATGAGAGAATGGATAAATGCTTCTTATTTTGGAATGACACCTAGGGTGATGGTTGGACATGTGGTTGGACCTGATTTGTGTAAAGGTTGAGTTTTTGCATTGGAATGATGAGGATTCCTCAATTCTGATGAGACTGACAGAGTAGGAGGCATGATTGGTTTTTTGAGTGGAAATTTTGGCCGAGAACTAGTGACATATGAATCATGGAATCTTGAATTTGGTTAAATTAAGGATCATGGGAAAGATAAGGAACTTAGGTTTCTAGTGAGTTTAGGATGGTAGGAATATGCTGGAAGCATGTGATTTCGTTTTGAGTAAGTAGACAGGTTTCTTGGGAGAAAGTGCCTATTGTTTTCTGTGAAATTAAGTTGATAAGTGCTGATTATGTGCAGGAATGTTCGGTTTTGGATCAGTGTGATGGAGCAATTGTGTTTCCATGGAAATCATTCGAGTCATGGTGGAGGACCTTGAGTAGTGTGTTGGATGTAGTTCTAAAAAGAATGTTAAGTTCACTACTCCTTTATAGAGAGTTGTGTAGTGAATGTATCCCTCTTGAATCATGGTTTTTGGTGGTTTTTGAGATTCTTATTGGCAGTGAGGCGCAAGGATTTTGAATGTGTTTAATGTATCTCTGTAGTGAAGTGTGACATAGAAAATGGATTGTTTGTGGTGGTGTTCATCGAGGATATCTTAGTGTTCTCTCAAATTGAAGATGATCAAGGATAACAACTTGACATCATCCTATGTACACTGAGATAAAAATTTATATAATCGAAGCTACTTAAAGGTTATTTTTCAAGTTAAATAAAGGGTCTCCCAGAAGTTTTAACCCTTATAGAAATGTAAGTGACACCATATGGTTGGATTTTCACTAGTGAACATATTTGAGTGAGGTTTATGTAGTGGTTTTCATGTCAAAAATGATAAATGTGATGTTCTTGGAAGATGAGAATGAGTGATAGTTAAAAAATTTTTTGTCACTCAAGTGAGGGAGAGATAGACACATCCACTTCTTGGGATCTGGAGTGATGCGAGTGTGAGTCATGGTGGTTGGAATTTCTTGGGTGAGGCAGTGATAATGAAAATCCTATGGTGGGGAGAGATATTATAGTCATAGGTGTATGAATAAGATTGTGTATTGGATGTGGTGGAATTGGGATGCTAATAAAGAACCTATGAGGTATATGTTTGGATTACTCAAGAAAGTCTAGATGGGACTTGGATGTGGTGGTTGATTGAGGTAATCATTATCTCTAGGATCAGGGTGCTTCTAAATAAATCTTGGGTGTTTATTTTGGATATGAGTTAGTGGGTGTAGTAGATAATTATTAAGTTTTGTAGAGGATTTGATTATTTGATGATGGAATTTCACTGCAAGTCAGGTATAGAATGTGGTAGGTGCCTTCAGATGGTGGTGGTATGTCTTAAATAAGAATGTGTGGCTAGGTAAAGTGGTAATGTGCGGATAGTTGGAGTTGGGTGTTTTCAGGATGAGTTATCTAGGGATGGATTGAACTAGGTTAGTGAATAGAGTGGTTGTGTCTAGTTACAAACAAATTATGACTTGATGTTTTTGAAAGGGTGGATGTGTTTCAGTAATGGAAATGAGATCTTAAGAAAAAACTAGGTTGTTCTTGGTTTATGGATTGAAAATGGGTATGCATCCATTTTTTTTTGGCTTTCAATGGTAAGGATATATGTTGATGTTGGATGGAGTTCTCATGGATGTTTGGTCATGGTGAGATGGGACATGTTCCAAGTACTTTGTAGAAGCTTGAGTTTGAGGTTCCAGTGGTCCATTCCAATAGTGAAGGTTCAAAACCTAAAAAGTTAGTGTTTGTGCGATCAAGCATATGGAGAGGAGTAACATAACAAGAAATTGGCCTATTTATGAGGTGATCATTGTTTTAGGTTTTATGGGTTTTCATAAGCTCTATCATGGTGTTATGTTTTGGAAATGGGAACTAGATTGGGTTTTGAATGGTTGAGAATATTGGGTTTAAGGTTGTGATTTTTTTTTTGTTTTTTTGTTTAGATATGGAATGAGGCCATTGGTTCTTGATTTGTGTACTAGTGTAGGTCAGTTAATGTGGTTGGATAATTTCATGTTACATCAGGTGACACTAAGTGTGTTCAGATGTTTGATATTGTGGGGAGAATCAGACTAGAGGTGTATCAATTTTTTTATCATAGGTAAGTGTAGTTATTTTCTAGATGATCCCCATATGTGGTAGTTCTATTAGTATTACCCAGAATTTTATCATGTATTTGATGTTGGTAATGATGAGTTTGAGGCTGATGCGTCCTTTGAGGAGCGTCTGACTTGTGTTGTAAATCGTAGTGAGAGGGTTTACGGGGAAGGACCATGATTTTGATCTGAATTTTGTGACTAAATGGTTTTGTTCAATAGAAAACATATGAGAAGGATGTGGGTATATAGGCCTAGTGGCCCAATAATTTATTACTTTTAGTTTAGTTAATTTTGAAATTAAGACTTAAGGATAAGCTGTTATAATGTGGGGAGGCTGTAAGGTCTCAGTGTTTGATGATGTTTTATTTTGTTTAAAAGTTTTGATATAATCCTCATAAATTGGTTAATGGAAGGTTTCCCATGATCAGGGAATGTCTTGGGAGATTCCTGAGGGTTAAAGGCATATAAAAGAAGAAAAAATCCCAATCTATGCTGATATCATGGTTGGAACATGGTTAGTAGAAATCGTGCACCATAACCATGTGGCCTGTAGAAGGGGTGAATGGTTAGGAAAACCATGATGGGTGGCCAAGGATATAATGAAACATGAGATCCCCTTGGAAAGTTTAAAGAACATTACCACCATATGATTTTTCAAACCTTTTGGGTGGAGAGGAAAATAATATAGCCTAACCATGCACCTCATTAAAAAAGTAGTATTTAACATTTTCCATCCAAAGATTAAAGCTTTGTCCCCCAATTTTATTTCCCATTCAACCCCCAAAATCCTAGGGTGTAAAAAATAATATCTCTCCTCTTTTATGAATATCTATCCCTTGATTCGTAGGTGTTTTGAGTGCCTTTGGTTGCGAATAAAAAATCAAGGTAAGTCTTTGAATCAGTTTCCTTCCATTTTTTAGAAGAGGATTTTTTGGTTTCTTCCTCTTTTTTTGAAGCTCATAAACCCTATATCCAAGGGTTCTTCACCTTTGTGTTTGATGTTGTTTTAATTTAAATCAAGTTCAAAGGTTATATGAGTGGTTTCTATGAGAACGAGGTGGGTGATCTATAATAATTTTCCTATAGTCTTGATGTTTTGATACATGTATCTAGGTGTTCCAATTTTCTTCCTTGTTTCATTTTCATTTATCAAGATGATTAAATTAATTTTAAACCTTAAATTGATGTCTGGGACCCTTCAAAAACCTTACTGGGCCTGTTGATTATTTTATACCAAACTTAGGGATACCCATGGGGTATGCTAAACACTTGAAAATGGTGAAATGAATTGGTAAAAAATGATATAGGTAAATTATGAGAGTTAATGGGTTGTAGTTGTTATTTGGAAAATGGTAATGGTTAAAAGGTATGATTTAAATATTTATATACTAGATTTTGTGGAATTCCTAGGAGGCTTTTGAAATGGTTTAAATGATGAAATTTGGATTTTGATTTTGTTATGGTTTTCAATGAAAGAAAATGATGTTTTGAAAGTGGGGAATGTTTTAAAAGGAGGTTTTGACCTCAATGTTATTTTTAAAGGGGTTTATTATTAGATTTAAAATGATTATTTAAATTGTGTTTGTGGTTTACCCCCATGGAAATTCCAAGGAGTATCTTCTAAATTAATTTAATGTAATGAATGGACTTTGATATTTTTTTAATGTTCAAAGATAAAGACCCCTGTTGAAGGGTAGTTTTGAAATTTCTTAATTTAGTGAGTGATTTTTTAAGCCTCTCAAAAAAATTTAAGTGGTGTTTTATGAAATTATGTAAAATGGGTTAGGACTTATTAATACATGTTTGGTTTTAAAGGTCTGTTGGAACCTTGATAAATGATGAATGATTAAGGGTATTATATTTTTGATAAATAATGTGATAAATAGGGAAATGATTGATAATGACATGGTTTTGGAATATTGGAAAGATACTTCTCATTCAAGGTTTTGGGATGTTGGATGGACACTCCACTCCCTGGTTTTGGGTGGGCTTGACTAATTCTCTAGGCAGCCCGATGCACCATAGTTTTTGGAGGATAAACCGATTCTCCAAAATCTAAGGGTATAAAAATGGCATTCCATTTTGTGGATGGTATGACCATACATGGAATTCTAAATCCTATTTCAATACTTGAATTTTTCTTCTTGTTTTTAAACCAATGATCCCTATAATAAATGATTGGGATGATCAGACATGATGTTTTAAATCCTAATTGGATACTTGGATTGATGCTACTTCTTTTCTAACCTATGACCCATATAATAAATAATTTGTCTGGTCAAAAATTATGTTTTCAATCCCAATTAGATACTTGGATTTATTCTCCTAATTTTTTGACTTGTGACCTCTATTATATACAGTTTTAACAACCGAAATGGTTCAAATAAGGTTTGATGGATTAACATATCACCTAAAACTGAGAATAAATTTGGTCAATGTAAATGTTGATGAATAATAAAAATTGTTCCATATATTATTTTCATGTTGTTTTATATACCTTTTATAGAACTTTTATTATATTGGTTATTAATTTAGACACCGTTGGTGGTTTCCTACTAGGTTGTACTCACACCCTTCTTGGGCCACCATGGCACTTGGGTAATTGAGAAAACTCTACAGGTTTCAAGTATAGGTTTAGGATAGGGATATGGATATTGGAATATATTGGGTTGATGTGTTGGATCATGGGTTGTATGGTTCAGGTAGGGACTCATGAAATTTAGGATTCTTCCATGGTTCAGTATTTTTGGTTTTACTCTATGAACTCCTAATATATAGAGTATTCATCTCATTGATATATCATGGTTTACTTGGGTTATAGTTGGAACTTGTCATATGTAATTCCATTTTCTATTTATATTGGTTTTTATAATTTTTAATATTATTTACCATATTTTTACTCTAATAAGATGGTATAGACTCCCTAATGTACCTCCATTGACCCGTTCTAGTAGTCGAAAACCTCTGGACTATGGGTAGGTGTGCCTGAGGTCATGTAGAGAAGTGGCTCAGGGAACCTATTTAGTGGATTATAGATAACAAATTACAAAGGAACTACCAAAGATAGAGTTTAAAAGGCATTGGTTGTCTCCTGTAGTCCAACTGAATCCCTCCAACTAGATGAGTTGGGCCTGTGACCCCCACTTCCCCATGGATATTTATTTTTCATAAAGGCATGGTTTCTCTATTGTGTTTAAAGTTTAAACTTATAATTTTTTCCAATAAACTTTCAAAGAAATAATATTTAGGTTCATCTATAAAGGGGTATATGTGTTCACTAATTATACATTAATTGGGGATAATTTCAGGTTTTAAGGAAGTGCATATGTTAAGGAAGGGGGACAGTATCTTCATGGTTTATTTGGGGGGGGGGGGGGGGGTAGGGTTTGGAATGGAAGAGTTTGTGTTCCCAAGGTTTTGTGTTCATGGGGATATTTTCATTCAACTCTTGTTTATCACATCAAGAATGGATCAAGTGGGCTTATAGTTAGTGATTAGTGAAACATTGTTACATATCTTTAAGGATGAATGTTTATTTTTATATGTTTAAATCATCTCTCATATTTTTGGTAATAAACATCATGAAGTGTTTTTGGAATTTTCCACAAACCCAAAGGGGGATCTTGTTAGAAAAATCCCATTGAATTTTTCTGGGGTTGTGTTTTTTTCTTGAAAATTTAGTGGAAGGAATCTTCAATGTGTCCTATATAGTCTTGTAGAGTATATTTCCTGAAGGATAGAAGTGGTTTTTATTATATCAAGTATAGTTTGGAGAAATTTTGAAAAATATAGTTGAATAATAGGTTTTATAAATTTAACTATGTCCCAAGTGTGTAAGAATCATTTTTTCATTTGATTAATCATCATCTACATAAATATAGTTTTGATAAGAATCATTACAAGTTGACTAAACATTATCTTCATAAACATGGTTTGAATAAACATCATTCCTATCTATGTAACTATCATTTGTGAAAACCTAGTTTTTGTAAGCACCATTCCTGGTTGTATAACTATCATCTGCCTAAATATGGCCTTCATAAACATACAATCTTAGATATGTAAGAATTACAGATTTAATTTTTTTGGGCCCCACAAAATCACAAAGAGTGTCATGTGAGAATAAATACTTTGTCAATTATTTAGAAAATATCAACCAACAAAATCTCAAATTATTTTTATTTATAAAAAAAATTCCTAATAAGTGTGGAGAAACTAAAGTATTGATTCAAGGGAAGATTGAGACAAAATATTTCCATTACTTTAACATATGTTTAAGGGTTATTTTGTTATATTTTTTTCACAAAACATTCCATGAAATAATTAAGGTTTTGATATAGATATTATTGTAGCACAATTATGTATGTATTTTAATACATGATCTATATGGAGATCTTGAAGTATTGTGTTCTACCATTTTAGGTGACATGGATTAAATTAAAAAATGGGATGAAATCACAATGTTAATTTTGTAGGATGTTTATTTTATATAAAGATGAATTTTTTTTTGAATATGGAAAATTAAGAGAAAATAAAGAGAGCTGTTGAAAAGACAGAGTCCTTCTTAATTAAAAAATATTAAAGTTTTTATGAAATCTAGAATTAAATGAGTACTAAAAGAAAAAACTTCCACACTGAGGCTAAAAAAATAAGAATAAGATATATTTTTAGAGGAATGAAAGAGAATAGATTATTATGGAAATTAGGTGGGATTTAAGTTTTTTGAAAATAGATTGAAGAAGAAGAAGAAATACTAAGGTGTTCTAGGTGGTTAATCATTATAATGTATTTTGTGAAGTACTTTAATCAAATATAAGTAGTGTTTATTTGATACACTATCCTTTTTGTGGTTCCCATCTATATTCATGGAAGATGAATTCAACATAGGAGGAGTATCACATTCTACTCTTAGAAGTGAGGTGTGAGTTTTATATATTTTTGTGGTTGTAAATTAGGATGGTCTGTGAGAAATATTTGAAATTTTTATCATAAATGTAGTGGTATTTAGTACTTCTAGTTCACAAGTACATTTCTATGCATGATCCTTGCATTATCCCATTTGGGAGAACCATGAAAAAATATAGGTGTCCTTTTATTTTTATTGCATTATGGATGTGAGATATATATAGAAAATTGTTTAAAAAAAAATGGAAAAGATCATTGATAAGGGAAAGTTTTAATTGAAACACCCAAATTCACCTCCCCTCTCAGGGTGTAAGCCTTTCTAGAGACCAAAAGGGGGTATTTTCTCTAGTTTTTAAAATTCCTCTCCCAAAGGAGAGCCTAATATGAACTCCCTTTCTTCCCTCCTTAAGTCCTTGGCCTATTTATTTTATTTCAAGTGGATTCGTCATGGTTAAGCCCCTATTATATTTGTCCTTATTTTCTTTTTCTCCTCATCCATTCTTTCCCTATAATGGTCTTGAAGTCCTAGGGTTCACTGAAACTCTATTTTATACGAGGTTTCTTTTTTAGTATGGGTTATCTTGGATTTTTTGGGATTTATTTGGATTTGTTAATCCATATTAGACTCAGATAAAAAAAAGTGGTGAAATAAGGTTGGTGTTTCCATTCCATTATTTTCTCAACACACCATAATATGATTAAAGTTTATAAAATTGTTAACATTAAATTTCTACCTTTTTTGAACCTATAAATAGATTATAAAAGTTTTATAAAGTTGATGATTGATTTAAAAAGGGGGTTTCCATATAATTTTAATACTAAGAGATTATTAATTAGTAATATAATGTATTATGTGTATGATAAAATGTATAAATGGTTTTTCTAATAGAATTGGGATATACAAATGGTTCTTGGATATTTAAATGATTTTCTATGAATCAAATTGTGGGGTTGAGGTGTTACTTTATTATAAATTTTTTATTCATGGTATTTGATGAGTTAGATTAAAAAATTCTTGTATTATCTTTATGTAATTTATATCTATGTTATTATATTTGTTATTCTACTATGATTCACGTTTTTTATTTCATCTATAGGATATTTTAATTTTAATTTTTGTTTTTTATTATTTTAAAAGTGATTTAAAAATGATTTTGGAAAATTATTTTATGTGTTGATTTATAAATTGTGAAATTAAATGCCCATTTGGTACCTTTTAAAATGAAATTATAAATAAATTTGGTTTTTTTAAATGGTATTCAAATATAGATATAAATATATTATCCCTAGTTCAAAACCCATGGACCAACCGACACTATATGTAAATAATTTTATAAAAATGACTTACACCCTTATGCTAAGCCACATATTATCAGATTATATGTGAGTATGTGAATTGATATGATTTTGTATGATCTTATGCATGTTAAAGAGTAGTCACACATTAGATGGTATAAGGAAATGGGATGAGGAGATATAATTATGATGTGTCAGATTGTGATTTATACGTGATAAATATTTTCCTGCCTCTTATTGCTAACATCATGGGAATCCTAGGAATCTTAGTAGGAGATTAGATATGGTTACTACACTAGTCATAAGGAGACTCTAACTACAACCCCCTAGTACATGATATTCCCTAAATATTTTTAGTTTCATTGGCGAGGCTAGGTTAGATTAATATAGAATGTTATAGACAAGGAACTTAATTGATTGTCTAGAAGATGGTTCCTCCAGAGTAAATTTAGGATAATCTAATTAGATTATTAGGAATTTACCATAATTATATGTACTTTACTAAGTTTTTTTTTCAAAAACACCTTACATTAAATTTTATTATATTTTGTATTTTTATTGTTTCGGCTTAACATGTCATTATTATCTCATTTTTATATTATGACTCAAATTTATTTCCATTCCTATACAATTTACTTATACTTCATATTTTTTATATTTTTTTTGTTAAAACCAACAAGTTTTTTTGATTTAATTATTTATTTTATTATTACCATTTATTTATCTATTTCAAAAAAATTATATATTATGGTTTCCTTCCCGTGTATTTTTAAAAATAAACTAGGAATGGGTTTTCAATGTTAAGTTAAAAATATTCCTTTAAATAAATATTTTGTTTTTTCTTAAAGCTCGTGTTATGTTTTTAAGAAGTTTTGAAAAGACTTATAAGTTTTTTTATTAAAATGACAAAAAATATTATTTTGAGTATTTTATAATAAAATAAAATTTATGGGATGTTTTGATAAAAGAGATTCATGAAATCTGGTGGTATCCTATTTTTCTATTTATGCTCACACACTAACCATACCACTCAGTTTCGATAGAATTGAGTTCCTTTTATTGGTTTGGATTCAAGTTTCTAGGACCCTCTAACTTTATAAACTTATTTTTATTGTTCATTATTTGATAAGATAATGCTTGAGGTTATATGGTTACCTTAGGTCATGATGATTTTGTGGCCTAGTATTTTGGTTAACTTTTAAACTAAGTTTGTATATTCCATTTCAATCCTCATTTTGTATTATGGGATCTTGTTTAATTTTATTATATTTTATAATGATTTATATATTTGGTTTTAGTTATTCATGTTTTTCTTTTATTATTGCTTGAAACTGTTTATTTTGTTTTTTCATGGTAGTATAATGTATAAACGCACCATGATAATGTTTCAGTAGAATTAAACTATATTTTTATTCTTGTTTATTATGGGAAATCATTCCACTTTTCTCTGTTTGATGAACTTTCACTAGTTTCCAGTATATGGGGTCAATAATTCCCTTTGATCCTTACCATGGGATGCCTAAGGAATCCAGTTTGGGGATTTCAAGGATAGTTCATCACATTTAAAATGTTATACTGGTCTTGATATTTTTTTAATGACTATGGGATCTCCATTGGTGGTCATTTTAGTCAGAGGATTCCATATTCCCATTATAATGTATTGGTTAGTCATTAGGTGTCTTGAAAATAGTGAAAAAAGTTATGGGTTTTTATATTGGGTTCTTTGAGGATAATACATTGAATCCTACTCCTCATGGTTTTTCAGTAAAGGGTTGGAGCGTTTGAATCATCCAAAGTTACATTGGGGTAACTTGGACTATTCACAAGAAACTATTGGCTATGTGTTGATTTCTATAGGGTATCTATGATCACTAGGTTCAATTTTGGATCATTTGTGAATTTTGGATAGTGTCGAAATTGGATGATTGGATAATAATTAAATTAATAAAGTGTGACCACCATTAATTATTCAATAATGAAATTAAGAGATTACTTTTAATTACATAGTAAAAATTGATTATGACTATCATATCATCATATTGAAATGGAAAAGATAATAGTGTTTCTCCCTAGAATTTTAGACCAGTTTCCATACCATGTAAATTGATGTGTCCATTCCTTTATAATTTTTTAATGTTTCTAAGTTGTGGGTTTTCTTGAGTGGGTGTAAGGTCAACTTGGTGTAGTGAGTAGGTTTCAAGGTCATCATATTTTCCAATACACTAAGATTATGGGAGTCCTAGTCAAGAAAGTTCTGAGGGGGTTTTTCACTTGTATGGGGATTTATATGCTAAAATGTGATCAAAAATTGATATATTCCCAATAATAATAACACATTATTTCTTATTCAATAATAATAATATGTTCTTATTTGGGTTAGTTTTAACACCTACATAAACGATGTTATAATTTTTACATCATAAAGGATAAAGAAAACCAATTTTTTTTTAATATAATGAAAAAATGTTTAATTTAATATTTTTCCATAATTAAATAATGTTAATATGAAAAATTATATTTATAAATAAATAAAATTGATTTTTAAGTCAATAATAACTAAATGGGATATTTTTAAGCGTTTCATAATAACCATCACCCTAAGTTCCATGAAATGAACACAAGACTCTTGAAATATATCAAAAACATATACTATATCTTCCTGATAATTCTAAAGATGATGAACCCATGATCAATGTGAAATGACCAAAACTACCAAATCAAATCATTCATAGAAAAATAGGACAAATAACTCCTAAATATAAATTATTAATAATAAACAATTAATATGTGAGTAACACCGAATTATAAATTAATAGTATTAATTATAATATATATAATTGAAGTTATTATTAATATTAATAATAAACCTAATTTTAATATATAGAGAGTTAGATATTTTCTGACCAAGATGAAATCTGAGGTAAGGGTTTCTTTTCCAATATCACCTTGAGATCATGATTATTTGTGAAAAAATTTACATGGGATGGGGGTGGATCGTATAAAATTTGTTTTTAAAACTAGTATATTCTATTCTCCTTTAGTTATTTATAAAGTTTACATGAATTATTACCATTTCACTTCTTTTTGGTTCACAACTCAATTAAAATGTTACTTGCAAGTGGAACTAACCTTATCTTATATTTTTGGTCATTAATCTTTCTCCTCCATGTATATATTTTTTAAATTATTTTATAGATTTCATTATCTATACTAATATGATTTATTAAGTTTATTTTTATTAAATTTTACTTTCACTATTAATATATGAAATTATTATTTTTATTATCATTTTCATTATGATCACTTTCCCCTTCCGTTTTATTTGTTTTTTTATAAATCTTCCTTTCCACGAGTTTCTAAATATAGTTTTTATTATTGTTGTTTTTTAAACTATTTCATCTTAAAATAATGTTATTAAAAATATAAATGATTTTTATTTTTTATTTTCAATCTAATTTTATAATACTCATAAATATTATATTTTCATCTATGTCAATACCCTTTAACATTACTTTTTCTTCTTTGGGGATATGTTCTAATGATACCATCCACCTTCTCTATCTAGAAGAGTTATGACCACGTATTGTGGAAGTTTTCATGAAACCTATTTCTTTCACATGGGTTAATTAAGGTATGATGAAATTATGAATGTTTGCATATGAAACACATATGTTTGGTTTTTTGATTATGTAATGGGTGGTCCTGGGATTATATATCCCTATAATGAATTGGGTAAATCTTTATATCTCACAAGATGACATGTAGCAGATTGGGGATTGAAACAAATAAACTATAGGACTTTTTCCAAAATAATTCCACTATATGATGATAGTCTTGGTAGTGAGACTTGAAATAATAAATGATTATATATTATTATATATATTTCACATTCTCAGGACACATCTCTATGTTTGGTAATATATTTATGTTATGTTATCATGACTCATGATTATTGACTCATGTCTCCACACTCCTGCGACTCATGACTTATGATTTGACTAATGTATTATATCATGATTCAGGATCTAAGATCCATGTTTTATTGGGCATGATTTTCTTTTTTCATGTTTACATACCTTGATTATGTTCACATTCCATCAATTTCAACTTATTCATACTTTTAATATTTGATTGTTATCCCTCATGTTCACACATTACTGAATGGATGAGTAAACCCTTTATTATGTTTACATTACCTATGGTCCGAAGAAGATTATTATATTAAAAATATCTAGAAGGGTATCATGTGTGAATATTATTTATGGAATATATTGAAGAATGATTGTAAAAGAATGTGTTTATGTATCTAGTCTCAAAAGACACTAAACCTATAGGTTATATGATGTGTTTTATTGTGGAATATAATTCATATTCATGTAAAATGATGTATTAAGTATGTATGTTATGATTGTGTCACTTCAAAGACCATAGTTTTATACACAAATATATTGTTAGAATTTCTGTTTAAGAATTTATTTAGCATATATTAATTATCTATATGGGTGAAGCTAAAAAGAATATATTTAATGTATTATATATTTCTTGATTTCCAATAAAATTAATAAAAATAAACCATCTTTTCTAACACCTATATAAATATTATTATAAATATTCAAGAGAATTTATTACAAAATATGGGTAATTACAACATAATAAAAGTTACTTTATAAACAAAATAATGAAAAAAATGATAAACATACGTGTTATATTTCTATTTATTTTATAGGATTTAATAGAAAAATTAAAAAATGTATTAAATAATAATATATAAAATAAAAATTTCAACTTAGAAAAATAATATGATTTAAACTCAATAACACCAATTAAAATAAAATGTAAAAATGATAGTTTAAAATAAAAATAAAAAATAGCCAAATAATTGAAATATTAACAAAAAAATGAAATAAACTAATGCATCAAAATGACAAATTTCAATCAATTTTTTTTCTAAAAATATAAAATATTTTTTTTTTCAAAAAATACTTATATAAAATAATTAAAGTCACATGATTTTTTATAAAATATGTTTTGTATATTTTCATCATAAAATGTTACACCCCAAGATTCCACGATATATTTCTCTTTGAATAATGAAATAACATGCGATGTACGCAACTTCGAGTTCTAACACACCACGACCCAATCAAACTAGCTTTTAGGAATATTAATACCCACTTTTTGAAATTTTATATATTTTATTTTTCAAAATGGACTTTATTTTTGGATTCTTAATATAAAAATTAACTTAAGGTTAATTTTTTGTATTTTTTTGAAAACTTTCAAATTTTGATGAATAGTGAAAAAAATGCATTATTATTTAAAATATACTTTTTATTTAAATATTTATTTATTTTATTCAAATTTATTTTTGGTAAAAATAGATACACAATACCTATATAAATTCAATGTAATTCATTGGGGTCATTTTATAAAAAAATCAGATGTATACAATTTTATTGGACATTTTAACCTCTTTTACCCACCTTCTAGTCACGTTTGAAAATTTGGATAAAACGTAATTTTACCACTTTTTTAAATTGAATTTAAAAAATCTGAGAGACATGATTGACATCAATAAGTAAAATGTGGTTCAATAGGATGAAAATAATTTTTGGTGAATAGTAACTTTTGAATTTTATTTACCACGATTAAAAGTAAATAGGGTAATTAAAGTTAAAAATGATATTATAATTACCCAAACACATGTCTTAATTCTATTGGATAAGTATTTTTCTAACAAAATCAAATTTAGGAATAAAATATGATCCACTTGGGTTATATTAATACATTTATTATTATTTTATTTAAAGAAGAGTTAAAAGTGATAATTCAAAGTTTAATAACTAAATTTTTTAAATATAGGGTTATACATAAAATAAATTGGACTATAAATATTCAATATAAATATAAAAATATTTTATACATAATGGTATTTTATTTATACTTTTTAGACATTAAATAATTAAATTTATTTATGTCATAATGATGATGCAGTAATTACATTATTAATGAAAGATTAAGATAATTGATAATATAAGTATCCAAATAAATGTAAATTTAGACTATTGATGCATTAAAATAATTTTATATGTTAATATGACATTTTAGGATTGATTAGATAATTTTTTTTATAAGTGATAAATTTTTTATGACTTTCACAAAAACAGAATACAAAATAGTGTCAAAATTGACATAAATGAGTTTTTAAAACAAATACTATATTATTGATTGATATAATATTTTTAAAAATATAAGGTTAATCCAAAGGACAAATATAAAGTTATATATGTCAATAAATAACCACTTGGGGTTCAATTTCCTTTTTATAGTAAGTTTATTAACCATTTATTATAATAATACAAGAATACATGGTAAAAGTTAAACTATTTAACTAAGAGTTTAATCTAAAAGATATGGTTAATATGGTGACATAGACCTATCTAAAACATATTGGTTGATATCTTTTCGACCCAAACCCACATTATCCTCAAAATAAATCATTTTTATCCATTATATATCGAATATTATTGTATAATAAATTAATATTTCAATCTTTTCCTAAAGTGACCTGCACCTCTCTTATAAAAGGGTACTTCCACTTCTCTAAAAATTACAACTCAAAATCCATTTGGCTCAGACAACCCCTACTCAAGTATATTTACAACTACCCTCAGTTAAACCTATAGGCCATATTTCTATCATAAATCCAACCTAAGTAACCCTTTTGATCAAATCTAAATGAAGCACCTAAAGAAGAGGTAATAATTTCATCACCTCTTTCAAAGTTATTTTCTTCTTCCACCTATTATTTATTTGTTGTTTCCATACCTAAATAATAAATACAGTAAATTCTATATACTGTGATGTTATTATAAATATGTTATAATCATATTCATTATTCTATCCATTCTATGAATGCTAAAGTCACCATACGTGCGTACATACGATTTACCATCTCCACGTTGTAGTGTAGTTTGTTATCCGACACTTCATCATTTGGATATGTATAATAATGCATATAATTGATGTAAATAATAAATATAACATGTTAATGATTCTATATATATGATATACCATCAAATTACATATGATTTCACCATCAATAGAATGGTATTGTCGCTCGTGCGTACATATGGATTACCGTCTCCACAAACACGATGAGATTCATTCCCCATCCTAATCATTCAAGAATAATTTTCATTTTATGATTAAAAATATTATTTAAGAACTTAATATCATATTGGATATGAATCAAATACATCCTATCCATAACAACCATGACTTATGTAACAAAACATATAAAGAAAAACGAATTAGTTAACACCCGAAACAATGATAATACTAAAACATTAGTAACCAAGAAATATTAAAAGATCTTATATGATTTCATATTTATATATATGGTTCTTTTATAATTTAATAAAAATGATTTAACAATTATACAGGAGATTAATGTACACTCGACCAAGGAAAAATACATGGTAAGGGTTAATTTTACAATCTCTTTATTATACAAGGTTTTTTTATACGTAAGTATCTACTGGGACTTCTTTATCATCCACATATATGTTTCTTAAAAATGTATTTTAAAAAAACATTTAGGTTAAAGTAATTTATACCCTTTTTTATACTTCCTATATTTTTTTTAAAGGAACATTTCTGTCATTTTCCAAACAAGGTACTTTATGACCTTTTCGAAAAATTAAGGTAAGAATGTTTTTTTAATTTACACGATGGGTGCAGCTATTTTCCGCCATTATAACACCTTCAAATCATACCTTACAAGCTTATAAGAATATTTCCAAAAGAAATGTTTTATTTTATAATTACGGAACTTTTAAATGATTTCAAAATATAAAGAATTATTTCCCTCAAATAGTTTTGATTTCATCTATGTTAACATCCTTTGATGGATTTTACACTTGTTTTAAGTTGATTTATTATGATACAATCTTTCATATTGTATTGAAGGTTTTGTGATATATTTGACTATGGATGTGTTGTTTTTATACCATTAATGGATTATGGTTAAAGTATTAACATTTCATATGCTAGTTTTAATATGAATGTTTATGTTATGTTTCAACCTTTTCATATGAGGAATGCATTAGACTTAGTAAGTGATGGGTGGAGCCCGCTATATCTCCCCGATGCATCGGTAGGTCTCATGAGACAAAATAGTTTCTTGGCACAAGGCCTTGACAAAATCTTATTTTTAGTCTTGGAACAAGGCCTTGACTATGTTTTTATGATGTCTGGAATTATGCAATCCATCATTACGAAATTGGATTTAGATATTACATGGGATTATTCAACTAGTTGAATATCCTTGTGAATAAGTAAATGGAATTATTTGATTTATCTTTGCCATATTATGCTGAATTTTATGATTAAAAGGCTTGTGTTTTAATCATATACATTGCCTTAAATGTTTATTCTTATTTATGATAGTTTCCGCTATATTGTTATCCTTATTAAGCATATGAGCTCCCCCATTTCTATGTTCCATTCTTACCAGGATGCAAAGAAGTATATTATAACTGACCTACATGGATAGTCTAAGGGATATGAATGTTTTAAAAGAATACACTATGTTGTTGTTTTTCATTTCATAATTTAATGTAAAACTTATGTATGTATCTAGTACTTCCAAGGATACTAAACTGATCAGTATTTAGGGATTTGATCCATTGTGATCATGAAAATGTTATGTAATATTTCACTAACTCTGAGTAACTAGGGTTGGGGTGTTATAGTTGGTATCAGAGGAAGCTTAGTACAAACATTGGATATTAGATTTAGAAAAACTCTAATTAGAGAACATTACCCTAATATAGACTTTGAGGATTAGTATAGAAAAACTTCCTAAAATTTTGGTAATGTAGAGATTTTGTGAATTTTGTAAGCAATACATCCCTGTCTTAATAATAGCAGGTAGAGGAAGATATGGAACATATGTACCTAGGAGTGAAATCGTAGACAAGGAGTTTCGAGCTTGACTTGGGGTATCCTGGTACATGACAACATGCCTTACTGCATTCTTGGTTACGACACTCCCGAGAGATATATTTATGATAATTCACATTTTATTTACAAAACATTATGAAGGATTTATGAGTAAATATCTCCTCAAAGAATTTTTTTTATGATTATAGATTATATGCATAAACTATTCAATTTATGTTAGGTATTTTTCCAGTTTGGAATTATTTATTGCGATTCATAAACTAATCTAGTGTATGACATTATTTAGAAATGGCACCTAGTGGAAGGAATGGAAACCATATCAACACACGCAATCCATGTAGGGATTTACCTCCTACTCAAGAGAATTATAGTGGAGATGGTGATGCAACCGGTTCTAAACAACTTATAAACATACTGGGATAACACACTCAGGTTGTGAATAATAATCTTACTCATATGGAGCACCTTGATCTACAATGCGAAGGATCAATGTTAGACCGCTTCATGAGGAAACAACCACCAAAATTCAATGGGACTACAAATCCATTTGTATCAAAGCAATGGATGAGTTCCTTAGAGAAAATATTTCATGCTTTGGGGAGTAGTGAAAGGGAAAACGTTTTCATGGCAGTTTATCACCTCACGGGAGGTGCAGATCAATAGTGGTCATTAATTGAAAACAAAAGGAGGATGAAGACGTATAAAATATGGAATGGAGGGAGTTTAAAGTGATTTTATTATAAAAATACTTTCCTTGTGACCATCGAGTGGATATGGAAATACAATTTCTGAGTTTGAGTCAAAAGGAGGATGAGAATGTCGCAAAGTATGAGGCCGACATTATGAGGTTATAAAGGCATGCATCATATTATATACATAACCCAAGGAGTAATATTGATAAATTATTTGATGGGTTAAAACCATTTCTCCATCAAGAATTAGTCTCATAGCCCTTCGCATTGTATGAAGATATTGTCTCATGTGCTATCAAGACAGAAAAGGAATTCTCAAAGTCTTACGACTTTAAAGCAAAGAAAGAGAAGAAGAGATATGTTGAACACTCTGGAAATTCAAATAAGCAGAAGAAGGGAAAAGTTTAATTTCAATCCTGCAGTAAATGTGGGAAGAAACACCTCCATTATTTTCTGAAGGGAATGGGATTCTGTTACAAGTGTGGTGAAAAAGGCCACCAAGCCTGTGATTGCATGGGAAAGAAAGAGGATATCAATGTTGAATGCTACAATTATAGAGAAATGCATAATTATGAAAATGAATTACCTAAGCACCAAGGAAACATACCTCAAAAAAGGAAAAAGGAGTAAGGCCAAGATTATGTGATCACTACTGCTAAGGTTGAAGCTCTTAATGACGTGGTGGCAGATAATATAATGGTTTCCTCAAATTTAGACAATTCTTTATTTGATTTTGGATCATCACATTTTTTTATATCTTCCCAGTTTTCTAAGAAAATTATATATTTCCAATTTAATTTAACAAGGAAGTTGTTAGTCAAAACTCCTAAAGGAAGTATCATTGCAATAATGTTTTGTGAACCAGTTCCCATTAGGGCATATAAATGTGCTTTATCTACTGATCTCATCATCATACCCATGATTGAATTTGATATAATCCTTGGTATGGATTGGATTTCAGACCATGATGCAAATATTTAATATAAGAAAAATGAGGTTACAATTTTTGATGATGACAATGAGTACCTTATCTTTAGAGTAGAAACATCACCATTTGATTCTTATCTAGATCCACCCCCAGTAGCTCTACTAAATTCAATTATTAGGGAGGAAGAGAATGAAATAACTATGGGTGAGGAAAGGAATTTTCAAATAGAGGATGTACCTATTGTGAAATAATATGTTGATTTGTTTCTAGAGGATTTACTTGGATATCCTCCAGAATGAGAAATTGAGTTTTCTATTGATTTAATTTCTGGTTCAAAGACCATATTAAAGACCCCTTATAGAATAGACACTGTGGAATTAGTAGAACTAAAGAAACAACTAGAAGAATTGAGTAAGGGATTTATTCATCGTAGTGTTTCTCTATTGGGAGCCACTATTCTTTTTGTTAAGAAGAAAGATAGATCTTTGAGGTTCTGCATTGACTACAGGGAGATCAATGCTATAACAATAAAGAAAAATTATCCCCTACCCCGCATTGATGATTTATTCGATCAACTTCATGGAGCTCAATATTTTTCAAAGACTGACCTTTGATCTGGATATCATCAGTTTTGTGTAAAGATGGAAGACATTACAAAGACAACATTTCGTACCAGGTATGGGAATTACGAGCTTACCGTAATTCCTTTTGGACTGAATAATTCACCCCTAGTCTTCCTAGATCTAATAAATAGAGTTTTCAAGGAATATCTTGATGATTTTTTGTGGTATTTATTGATGATATCTTGTTATAATCCAAAATCTATGAAGATCATGAAAATAACATGCGCACTATTCTAAAGACTCTTAGAAGAAATGAATTATATGGGAAGTTTAGCAAGTGTGAATTCTAGATTCGGGAGATTTATTTTCTTGGCCACATTGTCTCTAATGATGGAATCTCTATTGATTCTTCAAAGTCAAAGGAAATCCAATAATGGCTAGCACCAACGAGTATAACTGATGTACACCGTTTTATTGGTTTAGCAGGTTATTATCAGCGTTTCATCCATAATTTTGCCTAATTGGATAACCCATTAACCATGCTCCCATGTAAAGGGGTTAAATTTGTTTGGAAAAAAGAGTGTGAAGAATGTTTTGACGAAATAAAGAGAATATTTACCACTTAGATGTTTAGAAATACTATATATTAATGAAGTTGTAAGACTTCAAGGAGTACCCCTATCTATTATTTCTGATCCTGATCCCCATTTTAGATCAAGATTCTGGAAAAGACTTCAGAAGGACATGGATACCGAACTTCGTTTAAGCACTTCCTACCTCCCTTAAATTGATGGAAAATCAGAATGGACTATTAAAACCTTAGAAGACATGTTGAGATCTTTCTCACTTGACTTTCAAGGTATGTGGGATTAGTATTTACCTCTGGTAGAATTTTACTATAACAATAGCTTCCATTCAAGTTTTCGGATGGCACCATATGAAGCGTTATATAGAAGAAGATGTCGCACATCAACTTGTTCGGATGATGTTGGTGAAATAAAACTCAGTCTTAGAAATTGTTGAGGAAACAATGGAAAATGTGATTATTATCCAAACCCACACCAAATAATCTCAAAGTAGTCAAAAGAGCTATATCGATAACCGAAGGAAGGATTTGGAATTTCATATAGGAGATCTTGTTTTCTTGAAGGTATCTCCATGGAAGGGTGTTACATGATTTAGTAATAAGGGAAAATTAATTCCCAGGTACATCAGAACTTTCAAAATTCTAGAATAAATTGAAGTTATAGATTATCGTTTAGAAATTCCTCCAAGTCTCTCCAAAGTTCATGATGTGTTCCACATATCACAGTTGATAAAATACATGCCTAAACCAATGTATGTACTCACCTATGAAGAAATAGAATCGGAACCTGATCTGTCTTAGTGTAAAGATCATGTTACGATTCTTGATACTAGAGAACAAGTGTTGAGAAACCGGATGACTCATCTGGTAAAAGTTATATGGAGAAACCATTAGATAGAAGAGGAAATGTGGGAACCTGAGGAACTTATGATGAAGAACCACTTGAATATTTTTATTTAGTAGTATTCTAGAAATTTTGAGGATGAAATTATTAGGAGGGAAGAATGTGACACCCAAAACTTCCACGGTATGTTTCTCTTTGAATAATGAAATTGCTTGCGAAGTACACAACTTCGAGTTCTAACACACCATGACCCAATCAAACTAGATGTTATGAATAGTAATACTCACTTTTCTGAAATTTTATAATTTTTATTTTTCAAAATGGACTTCATTTTTGGATTCGGAATATCAAAATTAGCTTAGGGTGAATTTTTGGTATTTTTCTAAAAACGTTTAATTTTTGATGAATTGTGAAAAACACTACGTTATTGTTTGAAACCTACTTTTTATTTAAATAATTATTTATTTTATTTAAATTTATTTTAGGCCAAAATAGATACGTAATACCAATATAAGTTCAATTTAAATCATTGGAGTCATTTTATAATAAAATAAGATGTATTAAATTTTATTGAACATTTTAACGTCTTTTACCCACCTTCTAGGCACATTTGCAAATTTTCATAAAATGTAATTTTACAACCTCTGTGAATTAAATTTCAAAAATCACAGAGACACGGTCAACATCAGTAAGTAAAATTTTGTTTAATAGGATGAAAATAATTTTTTTCGTGAATAATAACTTTTGAATTTTATTTACCACGGTTAAAAGTAAATTGAGTAATTAAAGGTAAAAATGATGTTATAATTACCCTAGCACATGTAATAATTCTATTGGATAAGTGTTTTTCAACAAAAATAAAATTTAGGAATAAAATTTTATCCTCTTTGATCCACTTGGATTAGATTAGGACATTTATTATTATTTTATTTAAAGAAGAGTTAAGAGTATTAAATTCAAAGTTTAATAACAAAACCGTTTTTAATATAGGGTTATACATAAGATAAATTCAAATATAAATATTAATTAAAAATATAAAAATATTTCCTACATAATGGTATTTTATTTATAATTTTTATAAATTAAATAATTAAATTTATTTATCACATAATGATGATGCAATAATTACCGTATTAATGAATGATTAAAATAATTGATATTATAAATATCCAAATAAATGTAAATTCAGACTTTTGATGCATTAAAATAATTTTATTGGTTAATACGAAATGTTATGGTTGATTAAATAAATTTTATTTGAAGTGATAAAGTTGTTATGACTTTCACAAAAACAAAATACTAAATAGTGTCAAAATTGACATAAATGAGTTTTTTAAAAAAATAATATATTATTGATTAATATAATATTCCTAAATATCTAAGGTTCTAAAAAAGGACTTATATAAGTTTAGATATGTCAATAATGAACCATTTGGGGTTTTATTGGATTTTTATAGTAATTTTATTAACCATTTATTATAATAATACAAGAATACATGGTAAAAGTTAAACTAGTTAACTAAGAGTTAAATCTAAAGGATAAGGTTAATATGGTGACCTAAACCAGTCTATATCATATTTTTTGAGAGGTTTCAGACCTATCCACACCTTATAATTGAAATAAATCCTTTTGGATTCATTATAAATTGAATATTATTATATAATAAATTAATATTTCAAGATTTTACTAAAGTGACCCTCACCTCTCTTATAAAAGGGTACTTCCCCTTCTCTCAAAATCACACCTACAAATCCATTTGGATCAGCCAAACCCTACTCAAATATCTTACCAACTACCTTCAGTTCAACCTGGAGGCCTTAATTTGATCACAAATCCAACCTAATGAACCCTTTTGATCAAATCAAAAGGAATCACCCAAAGAAGAGGTAATAATTTCATCACCTCTTTCAAAGTTCTTTTCTTCTTCCACTTCCTCTTTATTTGTTGTTTCCATACCAAAATAAAAACTCCATTTCCTTATAAATACTATGATGTTTTTATAAATATGGTACAACTATATTCATTATTATATCCATTCTATGAATGAAAAAGTCACCATACGTGCGTACGTATGGCTTTCCGTCTCCACGTCGTGGTGTAGTTTGTTATTCAACACTTCCTCATTTGGATGGGTATAATATTGAGTATAATTGATGAAAATAAAAAATATAACATGTTATTGATTCTATATATATTATATAACATCCAATTACATACTATTTCACCATCAATAGAATGGAATTGTCGCTCGTGCATACGTATGGATTATCTTCTCCATGGATGCGATGAGATTCATTTCCCATCGTAACCATTCAAGAATAATTTTCATTTTACGATTAAAAATAATGTTTAAGAACTTAATATCATTCTGTATATGAATCAAATACATCCTATCCATAACAAACATGACTTATTTAACAAAAAATATAAAGCAAAATGAATCAGTTAACACCCGAAACAATGATACTACTAAAATATTTTTAGGAAAGCTATATTAGAAGATATATATGATATCATATTTATGTATGTGGTTCTTGTATAATTTAATAACAATGATTTAACTATTATACATGAGTTTAATATACCCTCAACCAAGGAAATGTACAATGTAAGGGTTAATTTTACAATCTCTTTATTATCCGAGGTTGTTTATACATAAGTATCTACTGAGACGTCTTTATTATCCACATATGTGTTTCTTAAAAATGTGATTCAAAACATTTTTTGGGTTAAAATAATTTATACCCTTGTTTTAATTTTTATAAATTGTATTTATAGAAATATTTATTTCATTTTCCAAACAAGGTACTTTATGAAATTTTCAAAAAATTAAGGTAAGAATAGTTTTTTATCTTATACGGCGGGTGAAACTATTTTCCACCATTATAACACCTTAAAAAGATTCCTTTAAAATACTATAAGAATATTTCCAAAATAAAATTTTCTTTTATAATTAACTGAGTTTTAAATTATTTGAAAATAGAAAGAGATATTTCTCTCAAATAGTTTTGATTTCATCTATGTCAACATCCTTTGATAGATTTTACACTCGTTTGAAGTTGATTTATTATGATACAATCTTCCATATTTTATTGAAGTTTTTGTGATATGTTTGGATGTGGATGCATTTTTTTATACTATTCATGGATTACGATTAATGTATTAAAATTTCATGTGCTAGTTTTAATACAAATGTTTATGTTATGTTTCAACCTTTTCATATGAGGAATGCATTGGACTTAGTAAGTGATGGGTGGAGCCCACTATGGCCTCTCGATGCATCGGTAGGTCTCATGAGACAAACTAGTGTCTTGGCACAAGGCCTTGGAAAAATCTTATTTGTAGTATTGGCATGAGTCCTTGACTATGTGGTTATGATGTTCGAAATTATTAATTCTATAATTATTAAATTGGTTATTGATATTACATATGAATATTCTACTAGTAGAATATCCATGTGAATAAGTAAATGGAATTATTTGATTTATATTTGACATATTATGATGATGTTTATGTTTAAATGGCTTGTGTTTTAGTCTTATACATTGCATTAAATGTTTATTCTTATTTATTATAGTTTTCACTATATTGTTATCCTTACTGAACATCTGAGCTCACCCATTTCTATGTTTTATTTTTCCCAGGATTCGAAGAAGTATATTATGAATGACCTATAGGGATAGTCTAAGGGATATGAATTTGTTCAAAGGAGACACTATGTTGTTGTTTTTCATTTAATAATGTAATGTAAAAATTATGTATGTATCTGGTCCTTCCAAGGCTACTAAACTGACTAGCCTTTCAGGATTTGATCCCTTGTGATCGTGCCAATGTTATGTAATATTGCACCGACTCTAGGAAACTAGGGTTGGGGCATTACATAAAAGGTACATAAAACTATTAACACCTATAATTGATCTTAAAGAGAAAGAAATATACCTAATATACTATAAAATTAATATAAAATAGAACTAAAATTAATTTTTTGCATATATTTTACAATATTGTTTTTTTCAAAATGAATTACGTTTTTTACTAATAATCTTTGGCATTAATATTCTTATACCATTTTTGTTTTACCAATCTAAACTTGTAATTAAGTCCATTTTAGGTTTAATACCAAAACATTAAGTGCATAAACACAAACACAATTGATCCCTTTATCTCAATATAATTTGATATTTCATGATATGTTTAGAATATTTAATAAATTTTTAATAAAATTGAATTAAAAAACATATAGGGAAAGATATAAGTAAATTAACTAAAAAATACAATAATTTATTTTTGGTGTGTAATAAAATTTTAATATAATATAAAAGTGATTTTAATATTTTTAATGTACACGGTAGTTAAAAGTATAAAATACCCTAAAATTTATTGATTTCACATTCTTTATCTCAGTTCCATCACTCTTCTACTTATAAAAATAATGAATTATATATTTCCTAACTGAAACTTTTTGTTAAGAATGTGACATATAAATACACCTAATTATACAATGAAACTAATTTTTTTTCCTTAAATGAGCTTGAAAAACATAAAATATGTAATGACTCAAAAATATTGGCACCAAGTAAATAAAAAAATTTCACAAAAACCAAAAATTATAACCTGGAAAATCCCCTAAAAAGTATAAATATTAACCGAGAGTCTTATTTTTTTTAAAAACTACATAGAAATGCGATGAGTATAATGATAAATATTTTTTTTAACAACATATAATCTTAAAATAATGAAATTATTAAAAAAATATGAATTTCCAAAGAAAATTCCATAAAAAATTCCACTTAATATTGTTAAAGTTGTCAATAAAATTATAGAAAATTCATAAATATGATCATAAAATTTAAAGTGATATGTACAGTCAATATCACATTGAAAGCATGTAAAATTTAAATAACAACCCATAAATATAATTAGTTAAAGATATGGTAAATATATATATTTTATTTGTAGTGGATCTTACTTTAAAAAAAATATTACCAGCTTCTAAATAAATGTAAATAATACAATGTTCTAAGTGAAGAGAACATGATACTCATTACATGATTAAAGTCCAAGAAAGACAAAATATATTTTAAAGAATGTGGGTATCATAAATTCATTGAAACCATTACTAATTTGGATGAGTATAATAGAATATGATAAATTTGATAAAATTAATAACATGTAAGATGCTAATTAATGTATTAAATTAGGATAATATGAGTCAATTGTTTTTTCCATATATATGACTCCCACTATTTCATTTAATTTATCATAATGTTAATTAAAACTCTAGAGATTCATAATATCATTTAATGAATCAATTACAAGACATTGATATAATTTATTGATTCACAATCCATTGAATTATTTTCCACTTCAAAAAGTATTTCCTTGAATATAAATTCAAATATTTATGAATAAATGAAGTGTAATTTTTGGAATATAAAATTTAGAATCGATTTCATATCTAATTTTATCAACATAGTTTAAAATTTATCTTTTTTTATATTTATCATTATTTATATTTATAGGGTGAAGAATATTCCATGTTTTATGATTATGGTGTATAAACTAGCCAATAAAGGCTTCTAGTTTTTCATTTTATTTAATTTATTTAACTAATTCATTACTTTAAATTAAGCTCATAATTTTGAATCATTGTTCAAATTTTATATATTTATAATGTTATAAGGTATTGAAACTCTTTAATTTTAGTGGAATAATAGTTTTAATGATGCTCATATTGTTGGACTTAAACAACATAATTAAAAGATATATTCATGGGAAAATAATACAACCTCTCAACACATTTTAGTTATTTATAGAAAATTAAAATTTACAAATTCATCTACTATCATAAAGGTATGAATGAGATTGAGATGATGACTTTAAAGATCAATGTGATTAAGTTATATTTAAATAACTTCTTATAGATTAATACGATACTAAATATTTCAAGATCACATGCATTCATGGTTATATTTTTCTTTTATAAGAATAAATATCCTTACCACATGAATAATCTAAGAAGAAAAGGATGACTAGAGGTGAATGAGAATCACGAAATGTGATTGCCTTACTCTATTTGACCCTTACCTAATTCTAAGATACTTTTTATTCACTATATGTTTAAACTACGTTTCATTAAGTTAGGTTTTTTTACATTTTAACATAATCCAAAAATAACAATAATTCATCATAGAATACTAACCGTTAAGGTTATAGAAGTCTTTTAACTTATTATCCCAAAAAAATATAATCCCTTAAATTTTTCAAAACATTTTAACAATATTCAATCTTCTATAATTTTCAAAAACCTTTCTCTGATTCCAACTATAACACCAAATATCTTAGTCAAACTATATTTATGAGTTTAATAACAAGTGTTCTACTTTATTACATTCCCATGATATTTTAGGCTTATAGTTTTAGAAAATTTGGAAAAACATTATGATACATAGGGAACACTGAAACCGAATTTCTATTTTTACACAAATATAGGATTTATAAGTTCATATTCTAATTTTCACTCATGAAACACTTACTTCATTCAAGTACAATATCCTCTATTTATAACTATACTTCATTATAGTTCATACTCATCCTTAAGCACTATGATTTTTTTGAAAACATGGGATGAGCATAAAATCTTAGTAAGAGATATAAAGGAAATAAATCCATTATTCTAGGAAAAAACATGAAAACTCATAATTTTTTTTTACCCTTTTCACAATAAAATTTTGAGCCTAAAAATAAAACATATCCATATTAGAAAATAATTACTTTATAAAGAAAACATTTAAAAAATGATAATTAGAAAATAAATACACTTTTAGGATTGTTAGAGAATTATATTCATAACCCATGTTCAATTGTGTTAGAAATAACTAGATTATAGTTAAGTACTTAGCTAAAAACTCCTCAGTTAACTCCCTACTTATTTCCTTTAAAGATAAGAAACATTTTCCAATGCATTAGAGAGATATATTGGGCTCACCAACCATATAATCTGTATCTGGATCACTCAACATATAAGTTTTATCAAGTTCACTTATCATCATAGATAACTCTCAAATACCATAACATAAATATTTTTTAATATTGCACCTTTTCAGATATCATAAGTCACTTGAAAAACTCATTTGAACCCATATGGAAAATAATTTTCAATTTTAATATAAAAATATAAATATACCTTTATTTTGTAAAATATTTAAAATAAAAAATTATTAAAAAATTATAGAAATGGTTGTATTTTAAAATAACCCTGAAAACTTTTAAAGGAAGATTCCAAGAAATGAAAAATCATGATAGCTATAAATTTTGTTCATTCCATAAAAGTTAAAACAATGATTAATTTCACACCTTCAGTAAAAGTACCTCATTTGGAAAATCATAAGAAGATTTATTTTCAAACCTTTTATAAAATTCAAAGGTATTATATGAATTATTTTATAAAACATTTATAATTAAATAGGATCTTATATAGAAAAATATGAAAATAAAACATGTATGATGAAGAAAAAGAGTTCGAAAGGAAACCTAAAAATGTTTTAAATAGTTTTTAAAGAAACCACCTTATGACTTGATACATTTTGAACCGATGAAAATTTAAATGAAATAAATTTGACTGGATCTTTAGAAAATTTATTTTTTAGATAATAATGATAAATTATATCCATTATTCAGTTTACACACCATATAAAATAAAACATGTGGTAAAATTAGCTTTATTGTAAAAGAAAAGAAATTGAGACTAAAAACCCCTTATCTCGATTCCAAATCATTACATACACTTTTTAAATTTATTAAAAATAAATTTATGTTAATTATTTACTTTATTAATAATATTTTTCAAATTTATTATTCCTTTTATTTCAATTTAACAATTTAATATTCAATTACTTCATTAATTAAATTCACATCAGATGTTTTGAGGGTATTTGAATCATATGTCAAAAATGACTTTGGTAGGTTGTATATGGTCAAAATAATCACTATTATATCATTTAAAGACTCTTAATAATGTTATAATTATCATTTTTATACATTAATTATTATTTTATAATAATCCATGCAAGGTGGTTATGGAAAATGAATTGTGTTACATCATGGAGATGGTAGTTCGTACGTATACATGTGTAATGTTTCCATTTTTCAACGAACATGAGGGAAAGAAGGTAAATATAATTTTATATTTATAGAATTATTATTATAACATTAATATAATATTATTTCTTTAAATAAATTTATATATACATCCATGTGATGCAGTTATGAAAAATAAAATACATTGGTTCTTGAGGTGGCAGTCCGCACATACGCATGAGGGATGTTTTTATTTTCATTTTATGGTAAATAAATAAGTATAATATTTAATTACAAATAAATAAATTAAATTTATATCCTATATATAAAATTATTTCATTTTTATCCATTATTATGACCTACCATAAGAGTTAGTGATGGAAAATGAAATACATCGTCTCATGAGGTAGTAGTTCGTACACACACACATGCGATGTTTTTTATTTTAAATTAGATGGATAATTAGATGAAAAGGAGTTATACAATAAACATAATAATATTTCAGTATATTTTTTACACTGATGTTATTATATGGTAATGGTCAGGAGAGGTTTGAAGAAGGTAAAAGAAGAAATAAAAACAAAACACTCATTTAAGAGTAATACTTCTTCTTCGGACAATCTCCTTATGTTTATACATAAACCCTTATTAGAATGGTATTATGATTTGAAAAGAACCTATAGGACATGGGTAGGGATTTTAATAATGGATTTGGATTTTTATTGGACAATCTAAGAGGCTCTTGAAGTGTGTAGAATATAAGAGATACGGTGTCCTTCTATAAGTGAGGGAGAATACACACTTGGAATTTTTCAAAATATTAAAATATATTAATTCATTAACCAAGATAGGTGGCTAAAAAATGGACCATTTTGAATAAGGGAGGATATAGGGCCTAAATATGACCGTAAAATCGGATTTAGACAAGTTTTTATGTCATTTTAACCCTTATCATTTTATTTTTAAGCCCTTTAACCCGCTTTAACTCTTATCGTTGTAACATGATTTTTTTACCAAAGTTACTATTCACAAGGAAAACAAATGAAGTTGAAATAAAAAAAATAAAAACTCATAATTATAAATAGTAAATCCATTTTAAATACTATATATATATAAATGGAAGAAATTAATTTAAGATAAAAATGAAAAACACAACCAAAAATAATTTTTTAAAAAATGATTTTTTAAGAAAAAAATGAACTTATACCAAAATAAAGTATAATATTTATTAATATGTAATTAATTATATTATTTTTACTATATAAGACTTAAATTAATTTAATATTAAATTAAAAACACAATCATACTTTTCAATTATGTTATTTAATGGAATGAAATGATAGTTTTACAAAAATCTATATTTTTCACTATTTATTGAAAAATCAATCTTTTCAGAAAAATACTAGAATTTTTTCCTAATATAATTTTAATATGATAATTTACAAAATTATATAATTTTTATAAAGTGAAATTTCTAGAAGTCATATAAATTAATAGTAATAGCACCTCATAAAAGTCAATAAAAATCATTTTTGATATAAACATATTTTTAAAGCATAAAATGACTACTAAAAATTAAGAAGCTATTTATTATTCTTTAATTAATATATTTTAATTATTTAAAACAATTATACCTATTTTTCATAAGTTTTTAATTTTTATTCATACAACTAATTCAATGACCAGGTTATAATAATCACATTTAAATAAAAATATTTTTACAGTATATAAAAATTCACATAAAACTTTGTATTACATGTTAAGAAAAATAAAAAGCATAGTGTTATTTTAAAATAAATTATCTTGGTGTCACATTCTACCCCCTTAAATAAATTTAATCCTTAATAATTTATCTTATTCTTGATAAAAAGTGTTTAAAACATTTAATAAAAAAATCAATTCCAGCGAGTGAAAGAATAAATATACAACCAGGAAAGTAAATTTTTATTATTATTTAAAAATAAATTTATGGAAAATAAACATCTTAAAAAGGCATAATAAAGAATCCTTTTTTAAAATAGTATGGGGAAAACATGTATGTCACCTAGAATAACACATAGTCAGGTTCTTACATTAGGAGAAAATTAGCAAGAAGTGAAAATATGGACAAAGGGGAGAAAAATAACATCAAAGGAATAATAGAGAGTGATAAAGAACATGGTCATGAGAATTTTAATGACCAAAAAACCATAAATCAATAGGGGATGAATAAGTCCATCAATTCATCAAAAATGAAGGTAATAGGACAATAATTTTACTTTAAGATCCTTTTCCTATAGTTTAGGGATCATTGTACTATTGAGATAGAGAACACAAATAAATATACTAATTTGATCTCTTTCTATTAAAAAAGCACAATTTCATACTCTGGTTATACTTTGAGAAGTTTTTTTCACTTCTATCACATCTCTTATTCCATGAAATAAATATTCAAGATGAATTTTTTTCATGCTTGAAACATTAAAATTTACTTTAAATGGATCAAAAGATCCATAAAATGATAAAAAATTATTCCTCCTGTATTTAGATATTAATTAAAATATAACTTTTTATTATAAGATAAAATAATATCTAATATGTATAAATATTCATATAATTAAATTTTACATTAATCTCAAATGCCTTAAAAATAACACCCAAAGTTCAAATTAAATCATTCCATAAATATTCATCCTTAAAACTCTTCAAAACATACCGGAATAATATTTGAAACCCAAAAATTAGAATGAATTTATATCATATTATTCCATGATCAACTTAATAATTATCTTAAAAAATATCTATAATGTCTTGACCCAGAATCCACTCAACCAGTGCCTTGAGTCAGTGGTTACATGGACTCAATAACACCTACCCATATGCTAGAGTATGCTGAATATTAGTGAGGGTCTAAGGCAGAACAATGGGGAGTCTATACCCTCATATCATAGTGGAACAACAAATATAATAAATAAACATACAATAATGGAAAAATAATAAAACATATGTAACTATATAAATAAATACAATAAACAAATCCATAAGCATAATTAAACACACAACAGTAATAGTAATCAAAATCCCATAAGTTGAGTTAGATACATGATGATGTCAAGACACGATGATATAAAAAAGAAAAAAGGGATACATGGCACATACATATAAAACATTCTATACAAAAACATAGAAAAGGTGAAAAGACTACTCTACTATAATCATGAACATACACTCAATCCTCTTCTGCTATGCTCCAAGATAATAGTAAACAAATCATTCTCTATTGTCGGGTGCTTTCACTTATCAATACCTATAGACATGAAGTCTAATCGAGAGCAAAAGGTAACCCAAGTAGGGTGTGATATAAACATAGTAGTCCACCACCACCAATGTCTAGATATAATCCATCCAATGTACATAAGATAAAAGTATATAGGTAAAATGAATAATAAATAATGCAGAATAATAAATACAAGCTATCTCAGGTTCCCAAGACACCCAGATGGCTCTACCTTCTACAACATAAGCCGGTGGAAGAGTCTGATCAATAACCATATATATATAGTAATTATATATATATTTATATGTATCATATACATGTATATGATCACTATACGTGAGGACATTTAGAGCCATATATATGGATACTAGGTGCTAGCTAGACCTGAGGAATAACTCAAGCATCCATAACTAGTATAATGAGCGATATTCTCCAACAGGAGGGTACATGCCCATAATCTCATATGAATATGATATGTCAGGCTCATGACTTGAGATAGGTGGGGTGAGATGTCCTTCCCAAAACCCAAATTAAGGGAAAATGGAGTATCATGAATACCATCTAGATACCAGTATAATAGTGAGAGATGTCAGGAACAACACGTGAGGTAAGGTAGAGTGAAACATCATGCCCAAAAAATCCCTTAACCATCGTTCCACATCGAATAATAATGGAATACTCATAATAATAATAATATGAGGGATTAGCTATAATTCATCGTAATTATTAATCCTAGATATAACAAAGGGAATAAACATTCATATAATCCATATATAAAAAATAATGCATCACTTGGGGTGATTTGACACCCATAATCATTCATTATAATTAATCCATTTAATTAATTAAGTAAGGAAATTAAATTCCATGGTCAACCAAAACACATATATGGTGCTTGGCCATTTTAATAATTTATATTAAAGAGAGAAATTAAGATGGAACACTGAATGGGGGTGGAAATTAATGAGGTCCAAATCCTATAATTACTCAGAAAGGGTCCATCGAAGTATAACAACATGATTCAATTGATTTAAAAATAAATAATAAATTATAAGGAAATACTCAAAAAAGGTCGGTGGGTGGAACAATGGACAAGATATGAGAACATAAAAACTTTTAGGTAAAACAACCACACAAACTACCTTAGGGATATATACGAATCATCATCTAATATCAACTTTAGGATTGAAGTAGTATAGAATAAATTAGAGAAACAGAAAAATGAACAAGAGGAATCCAATGCTTCCAATGGCGTTCAATTCATAGAATGGATGGGGGACTTATCTCAATACCTATATTAGAAGGAGGAAGAACATATATGAGGGGTTATAGATCACATCCACTATAAAATAGAAAGGGAAAATAGGGTTTTATGTTTTAAAACATTTCTATGGGAAAACCATAAAATCACCCTCAAGCACTGGTTTGCATGGTTTGGATGCATAGTTTGAAAAAACATACATAAAATGTGATACCTACACTATATAAGGAGATACTCCACATAGGATAGGTCCACTATTTTACTAACCATGTGAAATATTTAAGAAAATACATTGTTACCACCATCGGTAATCTCACATCGATGTGCACCTCGACTCACATAGAAGTAGATAAACCGTGCGGCCTCCTATTGCCCACTGAGTTCCACACATAGTATTATATCACAATTAGTACTAATCATGCACTAACTATGTGGGCCACTATGTATCTCTATTTTCAAAAACTTTTGGCTCTGAAAAAGTCCTAGAAACTACCGAAGCCTTCCTTAGGCCATAGATCACATTTACATAGATAAAAAACTATTTAAACTGAAAAAAACAATCCTTACCTTTGAGAAAATACGGGTCAATACTATCTATCCTCCTTAAAGAAACTCATCCTAGAGTTTGAATTTAGAGGTGAAAAAGGTATCAACCGATAAAATATCTGGCTACTAGGATCATATATTAGTTTCCTGCTCCTAAGTCTTATTTTTTACTAAGCTATGATGCCATAACACCCATACTAAAGGATATGACCTTCCTCAGATTTTCTTTACGCTCTGCTCAAAAATATGAACTAGATACTTCTCAAAGGAATCTTTCCCCTCAAGATAAACCTCATCAAGTTGTAGAAATTACAAAAGGTCTGGACAATGTTGGAGGACTTGAGATACATTAAATATTTCATTCATAGACCATTATCATAAAGGAAGTGAAATCAGCTAATCCAATGATCCAATTGATTTAAAAAACTCAAAGGTTTCAATGAATCGATGGAAAATATTACCCTACCTCTGAATTCATTGATGGACCAAACTAAGTGAGAATAAAAAAACTAATATTTAATTTTGAACTCAAGAGGTAATGACCAATGATTAACATATGACTATTGTGTGGACTGAGCTATCAACATGCGCTTTCTGATCAACTAGACCTATTCTACAGTGCCTTGAATGAGACGTTGTCCTAGTAAAGCTTCCTCTCAGGATTCCATCCAGAAAAAAAGTAATTAGTAAGGCCTATCATTTAATACTACATAAGGATACAAATGGATGGTATCCTGAAATATGTTATTATAAGAGAAAACAATGGTGAGGCCAGAGGTCATCACAACCCTCAAAATTACAATTTTTATCCTAAACTAGCACAGTGGTGCAAGGCCGATCCACAAAGAAGGCAGGTGAGTGAATTATAAGGTTTTTAGAAAAACATACCCCACTGTTTTCAGTAGTGGAGAAAGTGAAAATTGATTATATTTATTACATTTTAATTTTTTTATATTATTTTTTCACAAGCAGTAAAGTAAACAATGCTGAAAAAGATACTAAATCATTTAATATTATACTGATGAACTAAGAACTATGGTAAATCTAACATAAGAGAAAAAAAATAGTAAAATAATGTGGAAAGGTCGAAGGAGAAGATCAAATGCAATACTTGAGAATTCCAAACTATTGGATTAAAGGATATCTTCTCCACTAAACTTAATTGAATCATACCTCAAGAAAAAAGGTGAAAAGTCTCCCTCATGAGGAAACTCAACAAACAATAAATTGATTTTAGGAGTTCGCCACTCCAAATTCAGTTAAACTACTTAACAATTATAAAATGAAAAATTTTGGAAATAAACTCACCATAAATTACCAAAGTTAAATACATTAACGATTCAAAAATGTATTCAAGAACTACCTCGCCAGTTTATCTTAAATTTATGAATTTAGAAAACAATTGAGATGCGAAGAAACTAAAAAAAGAATCATTAATCAATCTCACCAATTGATTATGATTCTGAAAAATGTAAAGTGAATTAAGAAGTTTAAAATATTAACAAGAAAAATTGAATTTTCTAGCTAAGACAATTAATCCTTTGATCATCTTAATTAAAGAAATGAAAAACAATCGATTACAGAGTACTATGAAATTAATTATAATAAGGGGAAAGAACTCCCTATGTGATGCTCTATTCTCGAGATCCTTCACATCTATGTATTATCTATCATCTCTCGAGAGTCTTCAATCTCAAAAATGGTGTGTTCGTTCGAGTGAATGAGCATCTCCGGATATGATCTCAGATAGATGTGATTGTGGAATTAATGAGTTTCAAAATGAGAGTCTCTCCCATATTCTGTTACTGCTCTAATTTAAATAACATCATTCATCTAATTTTTGTCACCATGCATCTTCCACCGACATAGTTTGTTTCTTTAATGCACACCGCACACGTGCGCTTTTTCGCGACTAACACACCACACTATTAAAACCCATGTAACTGACTCCCAGGGAGTTGGTTAAATGAATATGGACATGTTCCCGTCTTTTGAATGAACTTTCATAATTAGAATAGAGGAATAAATAAAAACCCAATGAAAGGAAAGTAATATTTTTTTAGTTGAATGTTATATTACTTGTTAAAAAGTTAACTGAAGTTAATTAATAAATAATTAATTGATAACTATTATAAAATATTATTATTATTAATTTATTTATTATTTAATATTAGTTAAATAAAATAATTGAGTTTTAAATTTATTATTATTCATTATGTTATATTATTAATATAAGTATTATTAATAATTAGTTGACATAACTTAATTAAATTCTTAAATTAGACTAACATCGATTGCTTTATTTTATAAAATGATAAATTAAAGTACAACTTAGTTTAATTAATTGATTTAAGTAGTTTAATATTTTAGTTAATTTTTTATTAATCCTTAATTTATTATAAACATTTTTATTATTATATTATTTATTTGTTAATTTGTTATTTATTTTATTTTTTTAATTAAAGTTATATCTCCCCCCCAAATCACGACAGCTCGTTATAGTGAGTTCTCCCAGCACCACAACTCAGACTTTGGCCTCGGCTTGAGAAACAGTGGTGGCAGTTTAAGCCTTGGATGCGACGTAGCGGCTCCTCTGACTCAACCCCAGTAGATTCGTGGTGGTGCACAGCTCTTCTCGAGCATGGATCCTCCTCTCTTCACAGCTTCAACTCCTCCTAGTGACTTCAACCTCTCCGTACACAACACCCCAAAAGGTCTTCCCGACCTCTTCAAATAGCAGTTCATGCAAGGGTTTAGTGTGGCCCTCCCTCAAGCGGTGGCTCCTCAGCTTCAAGCGGCCTCCTCCTCTGGTGACTGTTAGGAATTACCTTAGATCAGCATCAGCAGTAAGACGTCGATGACTCCAGCCCTTACAACGACTTATCTCACAATTGCATCTCCTCTCTTGTCTGGTGAGACAATGGGATGGGAGAAACAGTTGATGTTGAGAGCATGAGATGCGATACTGATATTGCAAAGGGTTTCTATGAAGGCTGAAGTAGGAACATCCGACTTTAACGGTGATGAGAGGATTTTTTTTTCAGATCTGGAAATAAGAACCGGTTGAAGTGATGGGAGTTTTTTTTACTATGAGTGGTGATTTGAAGTGGAAGAATTATTGTACAGAGGTAGGATAAAGTGACGGGACCGTGAGGTAAAGAAAAATTATTTCAAAAGGTTATGGTGGATGGGAAAATGGTTTGTGCAGTAGCAGTAGCAAGGCAAAAATGGTGAAACAGTGAAAGGTTGGAAATGGTGAGACAACACACCGTAAAGAGCTAAAAATGTGAGACCATGGGAGGTTAGGTGCCATCGTGAATGAAACAGAGTAGAACGGTGTCACCGTAACACTGAAAAACGAGTAGAAAATTAAAAATAAATTGAAACTAAAATTAATACAAACAAAGAAATTAATTCAAAGTAATAATAATATAAATCAAATAAAAAATTAAGTAACTCATATACCGAAATAGAATTTCCTAAACTGAAAGAACATAAATTAAATTATTATTTACTTAAAATTATCAAACATAAAATGAAAGTAAATTAAAAAAATAATTAATAATCAACTACATTGTTAGAAATTAAAATAAAATCAACTGTTAAATAAAAAAAAAATCCAAATTAATTTATGAAATTAAATTTAAGAGGTTTAATGCATGTAATAGGTTTATGAAATTAAATTTATTATTAAAGAATTGTTAAAAGGAAACAAACATTTAGATTATTCTACTTTGATTAAGTGATATTTAATAAATGAAATGCTAAAATTAAGCTAAAATAATTATGTGAAAAAACAGAATTAATTAATTAATTAATAAATGTTAAATTATTTAATACAAAAACAAAAACACCAAACTATATAAAAATTTATTAGACTATAAAATTAATGTAAAACATAGATTAAAAATTTTAAAGCTTAAAATTCATGATTAATTATAAAAATTGATTTGTTGATAAATTTGTTTATAGAAACACAAAAGTGTTAAAATTTATTATAAGGTACAAGAATAACCAATTAAATCATTAAAAATTGATGAAAAATATGTGGAAAACATGTTTTTTTAAGGCCACATCAAATTCCCCCACACTTAATCATTGTTTGTCCTCAAACAATTCCATATCTTATTTTCATTGAGAAATAGAAGTATGATATTCACAATTTTTCTAAAAATCTAACATGTCCAGCAAATTAAAATAAAGTACAGAAACATGATTTAGGATTTTTGAAAGTGGATTGTTCATATGAATCTTGCTTAGAACAAATACTAAAAGGTAGTCAAGAGATCAATGAATCAACAAGCAATGAAAGTTTCATGCCTCATTTGAGAACTTGCTTAGTGATTCATTTAAATCCAGTAGCAGGTTCTAATTCCAAGAGTGACAAGAGGTTAAATTTATATGGAATTACAAACTTAACCAAAAGAAATTTAAACTTTGAATTTTCACCAAGGTTCCAAAAATAATTATATATTTTTTTGAATCACCTTAATGATACAACCTAAATGACTCCCATATAAACTAGTTGACCCCCTCTTCTTCTAGCGTTCACCATTCCCCTCACCTCAATGAACACATTTTTGACCCTAGACACTTTATTTATTTTTACCAAGCTATGTATCATGTGCTAAGAACTGTGCATTGACCTTATTCAAAGTGTACAGAGGGCCTATAGTAAACAAAAATGCACCCAACATCTAGGGTCTCAGAGACTCACCATGGGATCCTAGATGCCCAAATTACTCCAGTTTCAAAATATTTCTATGGAAACCATTTACATTGTCTCATTAAGAAAATTAATTTAATAATTAAAAAGAAAAATGTATTCCTTAGGATCAATTCAAACATCCATTTCCAACAGCTATGATCATAATTATATTAAAACGGTACCCATATCACTCTCAGAAATAGTTCCTAAATCAAATATATATAAAACCATAAACCATGATCACTCAGCAATCATCTATCCTCATAAATTTCAGATTCAAAGAAACTCTTAACTACCAATCAGGTATCATTCAAAGGAAATACCCAAATGGTAAACAATGAAAAGCCTAAAATTATGAAAGAATGTTGAAAAACTTTACCCATTTTTTTGGCACAATGTTTTAAATTGTAGTGTGAATTGATGGGCTTACATTAAAAAATAGCTTAGCACAGTCAAGAATTGACCCCCTCCCCCACACTTAAAACCCAAATTTGTCCCAAAGTTGACTTATAAAGTGGAGAAGAACAATTTTACATTTAAAGTTAAAAATAGACTTTCAATTAAGTAGATTTATGACATGTTTTAAGGGTCTCTTTGAAATTCAAAAATATTGTTTTCCACAAAGACTAATTAAACAGTAGGTTCATTAGCTAGTATACGCATTAATATTTATGTCCAAAAATATTTTTCAAAACCGATCAAAAGTAACATGAGATGTGTAAGAGCACAGTTAATTAGGGTGAAAGAAAATTAGTATAATTTATTCAGTTAGAAATTCAATATAGCATCCAAAGTTCATTCTAAACACCCAAACCCAAAGAAGATTCAATACAAAAAATTTCTAGCCTACAAGTACCCCCCAAACATAGTTTCAAGCAGTAAGAAGATTTTAATAACAATGAAATTCAGTTTCCAGCTGTGAAGTACATGAAGATTTTTTATTTACACAGTGACATACAGCAGAATTCCATTCCAATTCAAGTAGAATTTTAAATATATGCAAAAAATTTATTTTAAATAGAAATACATGTAGCAGAATATTATACAGTTCAAGCAGAATTTTTTAAAGAATAGAACACCTAGACATCAGAATTTATTTAAAATAATTAAAGAGCATAAAAATGAAACAAAAATTAACAGTAATATACTTCCCTGCCTATGTTTTTTTCATTACTTATTCAGCATGGGAATTCCACTACTTAAATGACACAGCAGCAACATCCTAGAAACACAGAGCATGTAAACGAGGAACACAAATCTAGAAAAGATAGATCATATGGAAGATAACAAAGCATCACTTTATTAAAAAAAAACAGTAAAAAAATGAAAACAAAGAGAAATCATGGGTTGACTCCCATGAAGCACAAAATTTAAAGTCTTCAATTAGAATTTATTTAGTTACAATTTTTTTATTTATTAACACAACAAAAACCATGGGTTGACTCCCATATAGCGCTAGGTTTATAGTCCCCATACGGACTCACCTAGAACTAACCATAATCACTAGGTGGATGTGGTTTCTTTAATAAGACCACCACAAGTGTTTATCCAAAATATTTTTAACATAAAAATGAAAATTGTGGGCTCCCAAGATAAATACAACAAAACTCTCATAGCTTATAAAAATCCCCAAACAACACCCATTAGCAGTTATGGACATGGTGTTCTCAACTTCCATAATTATTTCAGATTTTATAATATTAACATTTTTAGGCAGTGGAAGCAATGCATCCGGTGCTTCAAAGGGTATGTCAATGTCCTCCGAGCTATCTTCTTCAACTTCAACACTAAAAGATTCACATTCATGGGTGAAAATGGGTAAATTCTGATTAGTAGGTTCAAGAGGAGATTCAATAGAGTGCTGAACAGAATTATAAATATTGGAACTCAAGTGTAATTCCCCCTCTGGATTACTATCAGTATCATGAGAAGGCTCAACACCATTCACAGTTGAGGATGGAAGTGAAAGACAAGGAAGATAATTTATATTATCAAAAACAGATTCAGGTCTAACAATGTTGTAAATCTCTTCAAAAAGATCCTTATCTGTTAAGTCACATAGAAAATCTGTTACTTCAATAAAATAAGTTCTACCTAATTCAAGTGTGTGCTCAACCAGTTTTTCATGTTCAAATTCAAAAGACTCAATTCCCAAAACAACATTTGTAGTGTGTTCTAGAAAGTTAAGTTCAAGGAGAGAAATGTTCAATTCAGCTTCAATAAAGTCTTGTTCAAGATTGATCAAATTTAAACATTTTATCCCATGTATATCAACACTATTTTAAATTTCACTACAAAATGTTTCAGAAAAGTGATTACTATGAGAATAGGGAAATGAAAACTCATCAGTTAGTCTTTCTTCAAATATCATTCCCTCATCCTCATCATCCAACAACATTTTAGAAATTATTTTTGATTAGTGGTTCAAAACATGGAAGAGAGGTTTTCAATTGAGGAACAAAAATTTCAGATTATTTATTATCTAGTTTAATGTTATCATCCAGATTATACCCAATATCAAGTTTAGAATCATTGTACACAAAGTCAAAAAAATTGGGTGAAGTGTTTTTAACATTCAATTATTTAGTTTCATGTTTGACTTCAACCTGAGTGAATTCATTCTCAAAATTTCTAAAATAGTTATTTTTCTCAAAATAAGGAATGATGAAAAGAACTGGGCTATATTTTTCAATCTGTTTCAACTCAATTTCAAAATTGTCCAACTCAACTGCATTAATGCTCTTTTTGGAGTCTTCAATGTTGTTCTCTTGACTCAATGAGTTGGTTATTTCCATATTTAGTTCAAAAAATCAGTTTTTTCAAAGAGAATGGTTTCTTGTCAAGTTTCACTATGACTTTCCACTTTAATTTTATTTTAAAATCTTTTGTAAACATTTTTTTTCATTTTCATGAAATTCTTCTTGTTCTTTAACCCTTTGTTGCAAATCCAAGAGCATGTTTTCTAATATTTTAATTCTTTGATCTCGCTCTTGATAATATCTATGTTGAATTTCATGGGTTTTAGTTAACCAAGTGTTAGTTATTTCCACCCTAGCATCCAATTTATAGTCAACTGGGTCAATATTAGCTAGGGTGTCAGGACTGGACTCATATTGTTCATTTTCTTCACTGTAATCCATCTGTTGTGGTCGGTTATAGACACATAGCTAAGAAGTGTGCCCATAATCTCCACAATAAACATAGTAAGGTCCAGTGAAGTAGTTTGAGCCTTAATAATGTTCCATTTTTTTAAATGTTTTAGATCAAACACACACAAAAATTCAAATAGAACTTCCTTATAATTCAAGTTAAGCATAAGATTCAAATTCACAATTTTTTTAGCAATTTTTTTATATATGATTTTTTAATGTTTTTTTTTATTTATTTTTTTAAAAATTTCTAAAACCTAAAACACTCAATGCATTCCTTCCCTAACAATGACACCAAATTTTGGTGAGGTCGGAGGTCGTCACGGCCCTCAAAATTACAATTATTAACCTATACTAGCATAGTGGTGTAGGGTCGATCCACAGAGAAGGCAGGTGAGTGAATTCTAAGGTTTTAAGAAAAATATACTCCACTGTTTCCAGTAGTGGATAAAGTGAACATTTATTATATTTATTACTTTTAAATTTTTTTATATTTTGTTTTACGCAAGTAGAAAAGTAAACGATGCTAAAAAAGTGACTAAATCATTTACTAGTATACTGATGAACTAAGAACTATGGTAAATATAACATAAGTGAACAAAATAGTAAAATATGGTGGCAAGGTCAAGGGAGAAGATAAAATGCAATACTCAAGAATTCCAAACTACTGGCTTAAAGGATATCTTCCCCACTACACTTAATTGAATCATACCTCAAGAAAAATGGTGAAAAGTATCCCTCGTCAGGAAACTCAACACACAGTAAACTTATTTTAGGAGTTCGCCACTCCAAATTTAGCTATAATACTTGAAAATTATAAAATGATAACATTTGGAAATAAACTCACTGGAAATTACCAATGTTAAAGGCATTAACACTTCGAAAATGTATTCAAGAACTACCTCACCAGTTGATCTTGAATTAATGAATTTAGAAAACAATTGATGTGTGAAGTAATTAAACAAAGAATCCTTAATCAATCTTTCCAATTTATTATGATTATGAAAAATGTAAAGTGAATGAAAAAGTTTAAAAGATTAACCAGCAAAGTTGAATTCTTTTGCTAAAAAAATTCATCCTTTGATCATCTTGATTAAAGCAATGAAAAACAATTGATTACAGAGTACTGTAAAATTAAGTACAAGAAAGGAAAAGAACTCCCCCAGTGATGCTCTATCCTCGAGCTCCTTCGCATCCATGTTTTCTCTATCATCTCCAATGAGTCTTTGCTCTTAAAAATGGTGTGTTCGTTAGATTGAATGAGCGTCTCCGGATCTGATCTCGGATGGATGTGATTGTGGAATGAATGAGTTTATAAATGAGATTGTCTACCTTATTCTATTGCTACTCTACTTTAAATAATATCTATCATCTACTGTTTATCACTTTCCATCTTCCACCAACATAGTCTGTTTCTTTATTGCACACCGCACACATGTGTTTTTCCCGACTAACACGCCGCACAATTAAAACCCCCGTAACTGACTCCCGCTGAGTTGGTTAAATGAATATGGACATGTTCCCATATCTTGAATGAACCTACATAATTAGAATAGAAGAACAAATAAAAACCCAATGAATGGAAAATAGTTTTTTTTAGTTTAATGTTATATTACTTTTTAAAAAGTTAACTAAAGTTAACTAATAAATAATTAATTGATAACTATTATAAAATAATAATAATAATATTATTAATAATTTATTATTTAATATTTAGTTAAATAAAATAATTAAGTTTTAAATTTATTATTATTCATTTAGTTATTTTATTAATATAAGTATTATAAATAATTAGTTGACGTAACTTAATTAAATTCTTAAATTAGACTAATATTGATTGCTTTTTTTATAAAATGATAAATTAAATTACAACTTAGTTTAATTAATTAATTTAAGTAGTTTAATATTTTAGTTAATTTATTATTAATCATTAATTTATTATAAACATTTTTATATTATATTATTTATTTGGTAATTTGTTTGTTATTTTATTTTTTTAATTAAACTTGTCTCTCCCCCCAAATCACGGCAGCTCGTTGTAGTGAGTTCTCCCAGTGCTACAACTCAGACTTTGACCTCGGCATGAGAAACAATGGTGGTGGCTTAAGCCTTGGGTGCGACGCAGCAACTCCTCTGACTCGGCCCCAATAGATTTTCAGTGGCACACAGCTCCTCCTGAGCATGGATCCTCCTGTATTCACATCTTCAACTCCTCCTAGTGACTTCAACCTCTCCATACACAACACCCCAAAAGGGATTCAAGACATCTTCACATAGTAGTGCATGAAAGGGGGTAGGGTGGCCCTCCCTCAAGAAGTGGATCCTCTGCTTCAAGTGGCCTCCTCCTCTGGTGACCACTAGAAATTCCCTCGGATCAGCCTCAGCAGTAGGACGTCGATGACTCCGGCCCTTACAACGGCTTCTCTTGCGATGGAATCTCATCTCAAGTCTGGTGAGACAACATGATGGGAGAAACAGTTTATGGTGAGAACATGAGATGTGATACTGATACTGTGAAGGGTTACTATGAAGGTCGAAGTAGGAACATCCGACTTTAACGGTGGCGAGAGGATTTTTTTTCAGATGTAGAAATAAGGACCAGTTGAAGTGATGGGAGTTTTTTTACTATGGGTGGTGATTTTGAAGTGGAATAATTGCTGTACAGAGGTTGGATAACGTAGTAGGACCGTGAGGTCAGGAAATGTTATTTCAAAAGGTTACGGTGGATGGGAAAACGATTTGTGTAGTAGCAGTAGCAAGGTAGAAATAGTGAAACAGTGAAAGGCAGGAAATGGTCAGACAAGGCATCGTAAAGAGCTAAAACAGTGAGACCGTGGGAGGTTAGGTGCCACCGTGAATGAAACAGATCAGAACAATGTCACTACAACACTGCAAAACAAGCAGAAAATTAAAAATAAATTAAAAATAAAATCAATACTAACAAAACAATTCATTAAAAATAATAATAAATAAAATCAAATGAAAAACTAAGTAACTCATAAACTAAAATAAAATTTGAAAAACTGAAAGAACATAAATTAAATTATTATTTACTAAAAATTATCAAACATAAAATGAAAGTAAATTAAAACAATAATTAATAATCAACTAAATTTTTAGAAATTAAAAGAAAATAGACTGTTAAATAAAACAATAATAAATCCAAATTAATTTATAAAATTAAATTTAATAGGTTTAATGCATATAGTAAGTTTATAAAATTAAATTTGTTATTAATGAATTGTTAAAAGGAAACAAATATTTAATTTTTTCTACTTTAATTAAGTGATATTTAATACATGAAATGCTAAATTTAATCTACAATAATTATGTGAAAAAATAGAATTAATTAAATAATTTATAAATGTTAAATTATTTAATATTCAAACAAAAACACCAAACTATATAAAAAGTTATTAGACTATAAAATTAAAGTAAAACATAGATTAACTATTTTCAATCTTAAAATACAAGATTAATTATAAAAATTGATTTGTTGATAAATTTATTTATAGAAACACAAAAGTATTAATATTTATTATAAGGTACAAGAATAACCAATTAAATCATTACAAATTAATGAAAAAGATGTGGAAAATATGTGTTTTTAAGGCCACATCAAATTCCCCCACACTTAATCATTGTTTGTCCTCAATCAATTCTATATCTTATTTTCATTGAGAAATAGAAGTATGATATTAAATTTTTTGTTCAAAATGTAACATGTCCAGAAAATTAAAACAAAGGAAAAAAACATGATTTAGGCTTTTTGAATGTGGATTGTTCATATGAATCTTTCTTAGAACAAACACTCAAAGGTAGTCAAGGGAGAAATGAATCAACAAGAAATGAAAGTGTCATGCCTCATTTGAGAACTTGCCTAGTGATTCATTTCAATCATAGAGCAGGTTCTAATTCCAAGAGTGACAAGAGGTTAAATTTATGTGGAATTAAAATCTTAACCAAAAAAACATTATACTTTTACTTTTCACCTAGGTTCCAAAAATAATTATATATTTTTTTGAATCACCATAATGATACAACCTAAATGACTCCCATATAAACCAGTTGACCCCTTATTCATCTGGCGTTCACCATTCCCCTCACCTCAATGAACTCATTTTTGACCCTAGACACTTTATTTATTTTTCCCAATCCATGTATCATGTGATAAGCACTGTGCATTTCACTTATTCAAAGTGTACATAGGGCCTATAGGAAACAAAAACGCACCCAATATCTAGGGTCTCAGAGACTCACCGTGGGATCCCAGATGCCCAAATTACTCCAGTTTCAAAATATTTCTATGGAAACCATTTACATTGTCTCATTAAGGAAATTAATTTAATAATTAAAAAGAGAATGTATTCCCAGGATCAATTAAAACTTCTGGTTTTAATGTCTATGATCATAATTCCATTAGAACGGTACCCATATCACTCTCAGAAATAGTTCCTAAATCAAATTTCCATAAAACCGTAAACCAAGATCACTGAGAAATAATCTATCCTCAAAAATTTCTGATTCAAAGATTCTCTTAACTACCAATCTGGTATCATTCAAAGGCAAGACCCAAATGATAAACAATGGAAAACCTAAGATTATGAAGTAATTTTGAAAAATTTTACCCATTTTTGACACAAAGTTTTATATTGTAGTGGGAATTGATGGGATCACATTAAATAGTTTAGAAAAGTCAAGAATTGACCCCCTCCACCACACTTAAAACCCAACTTTGTCCCCAAAGATGACTTATATAATGGTGAAGAACAATTTGATAGTTAAAGTTCAAAATACACTTTCAATTAAGCAGATTTATGACATGTTTTAAGGGTCTATTTGGAATTCAAAAATATTTTTTTCCACAAAGATTAATTAAATAACATGTTCTTTAGCTAGTATATGCATTAATATTTATGTCCAAAGAATATTTTTCAAAATAGATCAAAAGTAACATGAGACGTGTAAGAGAACAGTTAATTGGGGTGAAAGAAAATTAATAGAATTTATTCAGTTAGAAATTCAATAGAGCATCCAAAGTTCATTCTAAACACCCCAACCCAAAGCAGATTCAATACAAAAAATATCTAGCCTACATCTACCCCCAACACTTAGTTCAAACAATGATAAGATTTTAATAACAATGAAATTCAGTTTCCAACAGTGAAGTACATGCAGATTTTTTCTTTACACAGTGTCATACAGCAGAATTCCATTCCTATTCAAGTAGAATTTTAAACATAAGAAGAATTTTTACTTTTAATATAAAGACATGTAGCAGGATTTTATACAGTTCAAGAAGAATTTTTTAAAGAATATAACACCCAGAAAACAATTTTTTTTTAAATCATTAAAGATGAGAAAAACGAAACAAAAAATAATAGTATGATACTTGCCTAGCTAGGTTTTTTTCATTAATTCATCAGCATGGGAATTCCACTCCTTAAATGACACAGAAACAACATCCTAGAAACACAGAGCATGTAAAATAGGAACAAAAATCGAGAAAAGATAGAGCATATGGAAGATAACAAAGCATCACTTTTTTCAACACAAAACAGTACAAAAATGATAACAAAGAAAAAGCATGGGTTGACTCCCATGAAGCATTGAATTTAAAGTCTTCAGTTAGACTTTATTTAATCACAATTTTTTTATTTATTAAAACAACAAAAACCATGGGTTTCCTCCTATGCAGCGCTAGGTTTATAGTCCCCATCCGAACTCACCTAGTACTAACCATAGTCACTAGGTGGATGTGTTTTCCTTAATAGGAACCACCACATGTGTTTGGCCCAAATATTTTTAACATAACAATGAAAATTGTGGGCTCCCAAGATTAACACAAAAAAACACTCATAGCTTATAAAAATCCCCAAACAACACCCATTAATAGTTATGGACATGGTTCTCTCAACTTAAATAATTATTTCAGATTTGATAATATTAACATTTTTAGGAAGTGAAAGCAATGTATCAGGTGCTTCAAAGGGTTGAAAATGTCCTCCGAGCTATCTTCTTCAACTTCAACACTAAAAGATTCACATTCAAGGGTGAAAATGGGTAAATTCTGATTAGAAGGTTCAAGAGTAGATTCAATAGAGTTCTGAACAGAATTATGAATATTGTAACTCAAGTGTAATTCCCCCTCTGGACTACTATCAGTATCATGAGAAGGCTCAACACCCTTCACTGTTGAGGATGGAAGTGAAAGACAGGGACGAGAATTTATATTATCACAAACAGATTCAGGTCTAACAATGTTGTAAATATCTTAAAAAATATCCTTATCTATTAACTCACACTAAAAATCTATTACTTCAATAAAATAAGTTCTTCCTAATTCAAGTGCGTGCTCAACCAGTTTTTTATGTTCAAATTAAAAAGACTCGATTCCCAATACAAGGTATATTGTGTGTTCTAGAAAGTGATGTTCAAGGAGAGAAATTTTCATTTCAGCTTCAATAAAGTATTATACAAGATTGATCAAATTTAAGAATTTACTCCCTTGTATATCAAAATTGTTTTCAATTTCACTGCACAATGTTTCAGAAAAGTGATTACTATGAGAATAGGGAAATGAAAACTCATCAGTTAGTCTTTCTTAAAATATCATTCCCTCATCCTCACATCCAAAAACATTTCAGATATTATTGGGTTTACAGGTTCAAAACATGGAAGGGAGGTTTTAAATTGAGGAACAAAAATTTTAGATTCTATATTATCCATTTTAATTTTTTCATCTAGATTATACCCAATATCATGTTTAGACTCATTGTACACAGAGTCAGAAAAATTGGGTGAAGAGTTTTTAACATTCAATTTTTCTGTTTCAAGTTTGACTTCAACCCGAGTGACTTCATTCTCAAAATTTCTAAAATAGTTATTTTTCTCAAAATAAGGAATGATGAAAAGAACTGGGAAAACTTTTTCAATCTATTTCAATTAAATTTAAAAATTGTCCAACTCAACTGCATTAATGCTCTTTTTGGATTCTTCAATGTTATTCTCTTGACTCAATGAGTTGGTTATTTCCAGATTTAGTTGAAAAAATCAGTTTTTTCAAATAGAATGGTTTCTTGTCTAGTTTCACTATCAATTTCCTCTTTAAATTGATTTTCAAATCTTTTGTAATTTTTTTTAATTTTCTTGAAATTCTTCTTGTTCTTTAACCCTTTGTTGTAAATACAAGAGCATGTTTTTTTAATATTTTCATTATTTGATCTTGCTCTTGAGAATCTTTAAGTTGAATTTCATGGGTTTTAGTTAACCAAGTGTTAGTTAGTTCCACCCTAGCATCAAATTTAGAGTCAATTAGGTCAATCTTAGCTAGGGTGTCAGGACTAGACTCATATTGTTCATTTTCTTCACTATACTCCATCTGTTGTGGTTGGTTATAGACACACTTCCAGGCAGTGTGCCCATAATCTCCACAACAAACATAGTAAGGTCTAGTGAAGTAGTTTGAGCATTAATAATGTTCAATTTTGTTAAATATTTTTGATCAAACACACACAAAAAATCAAATATAACTTCCTTATAATTCAAGTTAAGTAACAGATTCAAATTTGCAGTTTTTTAGAAATTTTTTATATATATGATTTTTTAATGTTTTTTTGATTCATTTTTTTAAAAATTTCTAAAACTTAAAACACTCAATGTGTTACTTACCCAAAAAACAATGCCAAATTTTGGTGAGGTCAGAGGTCCTCACAGCCCTAAAAATTACAATTATTAACCCACACCAGCACAGTGGTGTAGGGTCGATACATAGAGAAGGTCGGCGATTGAATTATAAGGTTTTAAGAAAAATATACTCCACTGTTGTGAGTAGTAGAGAAAGTGAACGTTGATTATATTTATTACTTTTTAATTTTTTTTTATATTTTGTTTTATGAAAGAAGTAAATTAAACAATTCTAAAAAAGAGACTAAATAATTTACAAGTATATTGATGAACTAAGAACTACGGTAAATCTAACATAAGAGAAAAAAATAGTAAAATAAGGTGGCAAGGTCGAAGGAGCCGCTCAGATGCAATACTCAAGAATTCGAAACTACTGGCTTAAAATATATCTTCCCAACTACACTTAATTGAATCATACCTCAAGAAAAAAGGTGAAAAGTATCCCTCGCCAGGAAACTCAACACACAGTAAACTGATTTTAGGAGTTCGCCACTCCAAATTTAGTTAAACTTCTTGACAATTATAAAATGATAACATTTGGAAATATACTCACCGTAAATTACCAATGTTAAAGACATTAACACTTCAAAAATGTATTCAAGAACTACCTCTCCAGTTGATCTTGAATTAGTGAATTTAGAAAACAATTGAGGTGTGAAGCAACTAAATAGATAATCATCAATAAATCAAGCCAATTGATTATGATTCTGAAAAATGTAAAGTGAATGAAGAAGTTTAAAAGATTAACAAACAAAATTGAATTCTTGAGCTAATACAATTCATACTTTGATCATCTTGATTAAAGCAATGAAAAAAACTCGATTACATAGTACTATGAAATTAAGTATAAGAAGGGAAAATAACTCCCTCAGGGATGTTCTGTTCTCAAGCTCCTTCGCATCCATGTTTTCTCTATCATCTCCCAGGAGTCTTCACTCTCAAAAATGGTGTGTTTGTTCAAGTGAATGAGCATCTCTGGATCTGATCTCGGATGGATGTGATCGTGTAATGAATGAGTTTCTAAATGAGAGTCTCTACCATATTCTGTTGCTACTCTACTTTAAATAATATCTGTCATCTACTATTTGTCACCGTCCATCTTCCACTGACATAGTCTGTTTATTTAATGCGTACCGCACATGTGTGTTTTTTCCCGACTAACACGCCGCACTAGTAAAACCCCCGTAACTGACTCCCGCAGAGTTGGTTAAATGAATATGGACATGTTTCCATATCTTGAATGAACCTCCATAATTATAATAGAAGAATAAATAAAAACCCAATGAAAGGAAAATAGTTATTTTTTAGTTTAATGTTATATTACTTATTAAAATGTTAACTAAAGTTAATTAATAAATAATTAATTGATAACTATTATAAAATATTATTATTATTATTATTATAAATATATTATTTAATCTTTAGTGAAATAAAATAATTTAGTTTTAAATTTATTATTATTCATTAAGTTATTTTATTAATATAAGTATTATAAATAATTAGTTGATGTAACTTAATTAAATTCTTAAATTAGACTAATATTGATTGCTTTATTTTATAAAATGATAAATTAAATTAAAAATTAATTTAATTAATAAATTTAAGTAGTTTAATATTTTAGTTAATTTATTATTAATCATTAATTTATTATAAACATTTTTATATTATATTATTTATTTTATAATTTGTATGTTATTTAATTTTTTTAATTAAACTTATCTCTCCCCCCCAAATCACGACAGATCATTGTAGTGAGTTCTCCCAGTACTGTAACTCAGACTTTGGCCTCGGCTTGAGAAACAATGGTGGTGGCTTAAGACATGGATGCGACGCAGTGGCTCCTCTGACTCGGCTTCAACAGATTCGTGGTGGCACACAACTCCTCGCGAGCATGAATCCTCCTCTATTCACAGCTTCAACTCCTCCTGGCGACTTCAACCTCTCCATACACAACACCCCAAAAGGTATTCCAGACCTCTTCACATAGTAGTGAGTGCAAGGGGGTAGGGTGGCCCTCCCTCAAGCAGTGGATCCTCAGCTTTATGTGGCCTCCTCTTCTGGTGACCACTAGGAATTCCCTCAGACCAGCCTTAGCAGCAGGACGTCGATGACTCCGGACCTTACAACGGCTTCTCTTGCGATGGCATCTACTCTCAAGTTTGGTGGGACAATGGGATGGGAGAAACGGTTGATGGTGAGAGCATGAGATGAAATAGTGATACTGCAAAGGGTTGCTATGAAGGCCGAAGTAGGAACATCCGACTTTAACGGTGGTGAGAGGATTTTTTTTTCAGATCTAGAGGCAAGGACCAATTGAAGTGATGGGAGTTTTTTTATTGTGAGAGGTGATTTGAAGTGGAAGAATTGGTGTACAAAGGTAGGATAAAGCGGTGGGACCATGAAGTGAGGAAATATTATTTCAAAAGGTTACGGTGGATGGGAAAATAGTTTGTGCAGTAGCAATAGCAAGGCAGAAATGGTGAAACTGTGAAAAGTAGGAAATGATGAGACAAGGCACCATAAAGAGCTAAAATGGCGAGACCGTGGGAGGTTAGGTGCCACCATGAGTGAAACAGAGCAGAACGGTGTCACCACAACACTGCAAAACAAGCAGAAAATTTAAAATAAATTAAAACTAAAATTAATATTAACAAAACAATTAATTCAAAGTAATAATAAATAAAATAAAATAAAAAATTAAGTAACTCATAAACTAAAATAAAATTTTTGAAAATGAAAGAACATAGATTAAATTATTATTTAATTAAAATTATCAAAAATAAAATGAAAGTAATTTAAAACAATAATTAATAATCAACTACATTGTTAGAAATTAAAAGAAAACCGACTATTAAATTAAACAAAAATAACTCCAAATTTATTTATGAAATTAAATTTAAGAGGTTTAATGCATGAAATAAGTTTATAAAATTAAATTTATTATTAATGAATTGTTAAAAGGAAAAAAACATTTAGATTATTCTACTTTTATTAAGTGATATTTAATACATGAAATGATAAATTTAAGCTACAATAATTTTGTGAAAAAATAGAATTAATTAATTAATTAATAAATGTTAAATTATTTAACATACAAACAAAAACACCAAACTATATAAAATGTTGTTAGACTATAAAATTAAATTAAAATATAGATTAACTATTTTAAAGCTTAAAATACATGATTAATTATAAAAATTGATTTGTTGATAAATTTGTTTATTGAAACACAAAAGTGTTAATATTTATTACAATGAACAATAATAACCAATCAAATCATTAAAAATTAATGAAAGAGATGTCGAAAACATGTGTTTCTAAGGCCACATCAAATTCCCCCACACTTAATCATTGTTTTTCCTCAAACAATTCCATATCTTATTTTCATTGAGAAATAGAACTATGACATTCACAATTTTTCTCAAAATGTAACATGTCCAGCAAATTAAAACAAAGGACAGAAACATGATTTAGTCTTTTTGAAAGTGGATTGTTAATATGAATCTTTATTAGAACAAATAATCAAAGGTAGTCAAGAGAGCTATGAATCAACAAGCAATGAAAGTGTCATGCCTCATTTGAGAACATCCCTAGTGATTCATTTCAATCCAGGAGTAGGTTCAAATTCCAAGAGTGATAAGAGGTTAAATTTTTGTGTAAATAAAAACATAACAAAAAAAACTTTATACTTTGACTTTTCACCTAGTTTCCAAAAATAATTATATATATTTTTGAATTACCATAATGATACAACTTAAATTACTCCCATATAGACCAGTTGACCCCTTCTTCATTTGGCGTTCAACATTCCCCTCACCTCAATGAACTCATTTTTGACCCTAGACACTTTATTTATTTTTCCCAAGCCATGTATCATGTGATAAGATCTGTACATTTCACTTATTGAAAAGTGTACAGAGGGATTATAGTAAACAAAAATGCACCCAGCATCTAGGGTCTCAGAGACTCACCGTGGGATCCCAGATTCCCAAATTAATCCAGTTTCATAAGATTTCTATAGAAACCATTTACATTGTCAAATTAAGGAAATTACTATAATAATTAAAAAAAATTATTCCCTAGGATCAATTAAAACATACATTTCTAATATCTATGATCATAATTCCATTAAAACGGTACCCAGATCACTCTCAGAAATAGTTCCTAAATCAAATTTCCATAAAACCATAAACCAAGATCACCGCGCAATCATCTATCCTCATAAATTTCAGATTCAAAGAAACTCTTAACTACCAATTAGGTATCATTGAAAGGAAATACCCAAATGATAAACAATGAAAAACCTAAAATTATGAAAAAATTGTGAAAAAATTTACACAATTTTTTGACAAAATGTTTTAAATTGCAGTGGAAATTGATAGGCTCACATTAAAGCACAGTTTAGCATAGTTAAGAATTGACCCCCTCCCCCATACTTTAAACCCAACTTTGTCCCCAAATTTGACTTATAAAGTGGAGAATATCAATTTGACAATTAAAGTTCAAAATAGACTTTCAATTAAGTAGATTTATGACATGTTTTAAGGGTCTCTTTGAAATTCAAAAATATTGTTTCCCACAAATATTGATTAAAAAAAAAGTTCATTATCTAGTATATGCATTAATATTTAAGTCCAAAGAATATTTTTCAATACAGATCAAAAGTAACATGAGACCTATAAGAGAACAGTTAATTAGGGTGAAAGAAAATTAGTAGAATTTATTCAGTTAGAAATTCAACATAGCAGCCAATGTTCACTCTAAACACCCCAACCCAAAGCAGATTCAATACAAAAAATTTCTAGCCTACATGTACCCCCCACACTTAGTTTCAAGTAGTGAGAAGATTTTCATAAAAATGAAATTCAGTTTCCAGCAGTGAAGTACATGCAGATTCTTTATTTACACAGTGACATAGAGCAGAATTCCATTGCAATTCAAGTATAATTTTAAACATATCCAGATTTTTTATTTTCAATTGAATGACATGTAGAAGAATTTTATACAGTTCAAGCAGAATTTTTTAAAGAATAGAACACCTAGAGAGAAGAATTTTTTTAAAATCATTATAGAGTAGAAAAATGAAACAAAAATTAACAGGAAGATACTTCCCTGACTAGGTTTTTTTTATTAATTCTTCAACATGGGAACTTAACTCCTTAAATGACACAGTAGCAACAGCCTAGAAACACAGAGCATGTAAACCAGGAACCAAAATATAGAAAATATAGATCATATGGAAGATAACAAATAATTACTTTATTTAACACAAAATAGTACAAAAATGAAAACAAAGAAAAATCATGGGTTGACTCCCATGAGGCACTGAATTTAATGTCTTCAGTTAGACTTTATTTAATCAATTTTTTTTATTTATTAACACAAAAAAACCATGGGTTTCCTCCCATGAAATGCTAGGTTTATATTCCCCATCCAGACTCACATATAACTAACCATAGTCACTAGGTGTATGTGGTTTCATTAATAGGAACACCACATGTGTTTAGCCCAAATATTTTTAACATAACAATGAAAATTGTGGGCTCCCAAGCTAAACACAACAAAACTCTCATAGCTTATAAAAGTCCCCAAACAACACCCATTAGCAGTTATGGACATAGTGCTATCAACTTCCATAATTATTTCAGATTTGATAATATTAACATTTTTAGGAAGTGGAAGCAATGTATCAGGTGCTTCAAAGGGTATGGAAATGTCCTCGGAGCTATCTTCTTCAACTTCAATCGTAAAAGATTCACATTCAAGGGTGAAAATGGGTAAATTCTAATTAACAGGTTCAAGAGGAGATTAAATAGAGTGCTGAATAGAATTATGAATATTGAAACTCAAGTGTAATTCTCCATCTGGACTACTATCAGTATCATGAGAAGGCTCAACACCCTTCATAGTTGAGGATGGAAGTGAAAAACAGGGAAGAGAATTTTTATTATCACAAAAAGATTCAGGTCTAAAAATGTTTTAAATCTCTTCTAAAAGATCCTTATCTATTAACTCACAATGAAAATCTATTACTTCAATCAAATAAAATCTGTCTAATTCAAGTGTGTTCTCAACCTCTTTTTCATGATCAAATTTAAAAGACTCAATTCCCAAAACAAGGTCTGTAGTGTGTTCTAGAATGTTAAGTTCAAGGACAGAAATGTTCAATTCAGCTTCAATAAAGTCTTATTCAAGATTGATAAAATTTAAACATTTACTCTCATGTATATCAACATAGTCTTCAATTTCACTACAAAATGTTTCAAAAAAGTGATTACTATGAGAATAGGGAAATTACAACTCATCAGTTAGTCTTTCTTCAAATATCATTCCCTCATCCTCATCATCCAACAACATTTCAGAAATTATTGGGTTTATAGGTTCAAAACATAGAAGAGAGGTTTTCAATTGAGGAACAAAAATTTCAGATTCTATATTATCTAGTTTAATGTTCTCATCCAGATTATACCAAATATCATGTTTAGACTCATTGTACACAAAGTCAGAAAATCTGGGTGAAGAGTTTTTAACATTCAATTTTTTAGTTTAAAGTTAGACTTCATCCCGAGTGACTTCATTCTAAAAATTTCTAAAATAGTTATTTTTCTCAAAATAAGGAATTATGAAAAGAACTGGGAAATATTTTTCAATCTGTTTCAATTCAAATTCAAAATTGTCCAACTAAACTGTATTAATGTTCTTTTTGGAGTCTTCAATGTTATTCTCTTGACTCAATGAGTTGCTTATTTCCATATTTAGTTAAAAAAATTAGTTTTTTCAAAGATAATGGTTTCTTGTCTAGTTTCACTATCACTTTCCTCTTTAATTTTATTTTCAAATCTTTTATAAACATTTTTTTTCATTTTCTTAAAATTATTTTGTTCTTTAACCCTTTGTTGTAAATCCAAGGGCGTGTTTTCTAATATTTTCATTCTTTGATCTTGCTCTTGAGAATATCTAAGTTTAATTTCATGAGTTTTAGTTGAAGAAGGGTCCCTCTGGAAAATGGCCAGGGCATTAATACATAAAAATAGAAAGTTTACAAGAGACAAAAGTGCGGAATCTTATTACAATCATCCGTATAAAAAGGAAGTAAAGCCTCAGGAAGAGAATCTGACCAGGTGATAAGTTCCCCAACTTCGAGATTTGCAAGACCATCCGCAACCCAGTTAGCCTCCCGAAAGACATGCGTGATGATGAATTTGAGAGTCGAAAGGATCTCCATGCATTGCATCCACTTTGTAGCGAGCCACCAAGAGATAAGCATTTCACCATTCCTGATGGCCTGCATAATGGTAGAAGAGTCACTCTCAAGCCAGATATTAGGACAACCCTTCATTTTCACAAAATAAACATCATGAATTATCCCAAGAATTTCATCCTCAAGAGAGCTTGTCACTCCACAAGAACCATAGAAGAATCCTTTGATAGAGTCATTGTGAGCCCTAAAGATCGCACCACAAATCGAAGGGCCAAGATTCCTTTTTTAGGTGCCATCCGTATTGACGTTAACCCAATGGGGGAAAGGAGGGATCCAAAAAACCACCATGGTGCCCAAAGTAGGTCTGAAAATCCCTTTAACCCCCAGATTTTTCAGAACTTTGAAGTCCTGAATAGTGTTGTAGCATTCCCCCAAACAGACAGCCGATGCGTCCCTAATAACCGCAAAAATATGCATCAAATATATCTTCACGCAGCGGCCTATACCATTGTGAATTGCATAATTTTGGAGCCGCCAAATAGTGTGAAACACTTCCGCAATAGCCACAGAGAGGAGAGGACGAATCTGGGGTGAAACCTGAATAACTGAACAACAACATAGAAGAGCCTGCAGTCCCGAAAATCTGAGGCCATCCAGTTCAAATTCACCTAAAACCTGCTTCTAGATGGCCGCGGCTATTGTAAAAGAGAGGAATAGGTGCTCTGCATCCTCTCGATGGATATGACACATTACACACCTTGAGCATCGCTGCATACCAAACAATTGGAGTACCTCATCAGTGGGTAATCTATTATAAACCAGCCTCCAGATAAGTGTCAGTCGAGAAGACCTAATCCAAACATTATTGAAGATAGACAAAAATTTAAAATTAGCATTGATATCCTGAATTTCATGAGAGTAATACAGACTTCTGGTGAGAATCCCATTTCTAGATGGCTCCCAAGCTATGAAATCAGGGCAGGATACAAAATTGTAATTACCAATTAAATCATGAAGGTCCTCTGGAAGGTTTGCTAAAAGATTATCCAGAAAATCCTTGATAGAGATCTGCACCCCTAAGCTAAGAGAAGCACGCTGAAACTCATCAAAAAGAATGTGTTGAACCCTCTAGGAGAATTAGTTGACCTCATATTTTGATAATCCTAATTATGCTCAATTACAGTTTGATAATCCTTATATTGATTAATGATTAATTACCTATTTCAGTATTTATGTAGACCATGCACATATTCATATATTATGATATTTATATTATCGTCATAGAATTCGGTTACTGGATGGATATATATTCTAACTTAACCCATTCTGCCAATAGAATGCTTAAGCAGACAAGTGGTCACCGTTACAGAACAAAGCTACCGATTTGTAAAGTCCACCGTTATGTATAAGGTCACTGATACATCAAGTCCACCGGTACAACAAGTCTACCGATACGTGAAGGTCACCGATACAGACAAGTCACCGATATTCAAGCCTACCGATACAGACAAGTCACAGTTATTCAAGCCAACCAATACAGAAAAGTCACCGTTATTCAAGCCTACCAATACAGACAAGTCACCATTATGCATGCCTACCGTTACAGACAAGTTACTGAAGGAAGTCTACCAATACACCAAGGAAGCTACCTGTACATGAAGGCTACCGTTAAACAAAAGGTCACCGGTACATTAAGTCTACCACTACCGATCAGGTCTACTGAAAGACATGAAGTCTACCGATAGAAAGGCTACCGTTACACAAGAGGTTACCGAAACAAGAGGTTACCGATACAAAGACCTACTGTGACACAAGGCTACTGATATCCAAAGATACCATTCTAGATAACCCGACGCTTCCTTAATTTCATTATCTTCGTTTAATCTAACCAACAGTCATATTAGGCATATTTTAATGCTCTGTCATTTATTTAATGAAGGTTGTTGGATGTCAGGGAACCATACCTCATACCTAAAAAAAGAAATCATTTCTTTTTCCAGAGCCCGTGCCATAAATATAAGAAGTCCATGTTGCTGCGAGACACAAAAGTGAGATACAGAAGTGATCTACAAGTGACATACACTAGAAGATCTCATACAGATATACATGCACGACCAAGAAGACACAGAAGCTCATACACACTCACGCTTACTCAAGAAGAGCTCTGTACATTCGCAAGGATTTTGAAGAACTCCATCAACTACATTTTCACTATCTCTGAACCTGGATGTCAATTAGACGACACTCTGTTTTCCAGACAAAAAAATCAGAAGAGGACTCAGAACTATTTCTGATCAATCCGAAGGAGTCTAGAGGTACACTGCAATCACTAGATCCATTCTAAACTCTATATCTTTCTCAGTGATTTATTTTTTACATTACGAGAAGTGTGTGTCATAAGTTTTAATTTACACACACACTGTCTCATAAACCTTAACTGGAGGATCTGTAAATCCTCATTCAAACATTTTACATCTTCTATTTCCCACTGTGGATAGTGGTAGAGGTCGTGTGTGACCTGAAAAGCTATATTTGATGTTGTTTTTGTTTCCCACGTAGAACTGTGGTAGAGGTCTTTGACCTGGACAGTTGTAAAATGTTGTGAACCCCGATCCAGGGTGTGGATCAAATTTATATAAATTGTTGAGAGGACTAAGTCTCATCTTGAGACTGAACCTCTTGGTTATATCTGCTGTGCTTTGTTTAGTTTTATCTAAAACCTTTTTATTCCGCTGCTAAGTCCTTTAAAATTTAAACTATTTTTCAAAGTTACTCTGATAATTGAATTATCAATTGTTTGCATTATTTGTAAATCAATAGGTTAGTTTCAAAAGCTAATCTGATCTTCTGATTAGATTAACAGGGAATTAATCAATCCCTTGAGAACCTAACTGAAAGTTTGCTTTAGTTCAAATTCACTAAAATTCAATTAGTATGTTAAATTGGGGGATTTTAGTAAAGGATTTTAAACAGAAATTTTAATTAGAACTCTATTCACCCCCCTCATGAGTTTCCACTCCGACCAACATTTGGTATCAAAGGATTAAAATATTTTCTGAAGTAATCTGTTTTTCAAATATGATTTTAGTTTTATTTTAAAGTTCTTAAAATTTCTGTTATTTCTAAATTTTTATCTATTTAATTTTTTTTGTTTTAACCTAGTTATCATGGATAATATACTTGAAGGTGTTGCTACTAATAGAACACCATTTTTCAATGGAAACAATTATGCTCAGTGGAATATTAAGATGAAAATTCATTTAGAAAGCATGGATTTTGATATTTGGACCTCCATAGAATCAGAATATAAAATTCCCACTACTGTTAGATCTACTTGGAGTGAAGCTACTAAGGCAGCTTACAATAATAATTGCAAAGCTATGAATACTCTGTATTACGCTTTAGGAGATGAGGAATTTAATAGAATATTTTCTTGTAAGACTGCATATGAAATTTGGGATACTTTAGGTGTTTCTCATGAAGGAACAACTAATGTTAAGGAAATGAGATTGAACACCTATACTATTAAATATGATAATTTTAAGATGAAGCATGATGAACCCATGTTTGATATGTATCTCAGGTTTAACGAAATTGTCAATACAATGATCTTGCTAGGAAAGGATGTTCCATCAAAGGAGCAGATCATGAGAATTTGGAGATGCCTACCTGAAATATGGAGGGGCACTTCTGTTTCAATCATAGAATCTTGTGATATTGGTGAACTTCCAGTCCAGGAACTTATTGGTAAGTTGATGATGTATGAATAAGAACTTAAGGTAAACAAAGAAGAAGAAGATGAACCAAAAAAGAAGTCAGTTTCCCTCAAGACATCTACTTCAAAGAATAAGGATAAGGATAAACTTCAAGCTGTAAGTGATATCTCAAGTTGTGAAGAAAGTGAAAGTGCATCTGAAAATGATACAAAAATGGCTCACATAGCCAGAAGATTTAAGAACTTTTGTAGGAAGAAGAATTTTTTCATAAAATCAAATTACAAAGGTAAGTATGACAACAAGGGACACTGGAAAAAGGACTGGAAGAAATCTGACAAATCTGATGAAGATGTCTGCTATGAATGCAAAAGAAAAGAACATATAAAAGCAGACTGTCCAAAGCTGAAATACAAGAAGAAATATGAGTATAAGGATAATAAGTATAAGAAAGCCATGAAGGCTATGCGGAGTGCTTCTGAGGATAGCTCCAATGAATCTAAAGATTCTGAGACTGAAAACAGAAATAAGGAAAACATGTGTTTTATGACAAACACTTATATAGTAACATCTGAAACTCTTGATTTAAATTCATATTATTCTGAAGATGATTCTGATTCTGAAAATATGTAAAAATTTGAACAGTTTGAATACTGTGATATGTTGGGAGAAACCTGTAATGAGCTGAAAGACAAATACAAAGGTTTAAAGAAACAGTATGCTTTAACTATTAAACATAAATATGATCTTGACATAGAAATGGAAAATAATGCTCAGTTTCTTAAAGAAAACACTGAACTGAAATTGTCAAATGAGAAACTTAGGAAGGATTTAGAAAAGTTCACAAATGGAAAAGATACTCTTACTCAAATGCTAGGTAACCAGATTGCACCTAGATATACTACCGGTATAGGATACCAACCTGGACAAAGAAAAATTACGAAGACTAGATTTATTCCTAAATCTGGACAGAATTTAGATAGTTGTAGTTCTGGAAGTTCATATGATTCAACTAGTTATATTCATAGTTACAGATCTAATAAAGTTTATCTGTCTAAATCTGTTGATTCTGAAAATCTAATGAGACCCATAAGACAAATTTGGGTACCTAAAGTTTTATTGGCTAACCTGTCTGGACCCATGAAAATATGGGTACCAAATTCATTTCCTATCTAAATCTATTTTGTAGAGAACCTTTTTAAAGAGATCCTATAGAAAGACTTGGTAGTTGGAAAGTGGATGTTCAAGACATATTTCAGGATACTTATCATGCTTTAAATTATTAGTCAGAGTTGATGGAGGTTTTGTCACCTTTGGTGATAATTCTAAAGGGAAAATCATCGACTTAGGCCAGATCGGTAACACTGACTCAGTATTAATTTATAAAGTTCTATTTATTTATGGACTTAAGTATAATTTACTAAGTATTTATCAGTTATGAGATGATAGTTTTAATTTTAAATTTGAAAATGATTCTTGCAATGTTTTTAATTCTAAAAATGCTTTAGTATTTTCTGCCTTACGAAATGAAAATGTCTATGATGTTGATTTAAATTCTTTAGATATGAAAAATATTACTTGTTTAAATGATTTTCATAAAGATTATTGGCTTTGGAATAGAAGATTAGGAGACTGCAATGTATATTCACTTAGAAAACTTACTAGGAAGAACTTAGTTAGAGACCTACCAAAACATGAATACCCAGCAGATAAAGTTTGTAATCCCTGTCAAAAGGGAAAGCAATATAAAGTTTCTTTTAAATCAAAGAAAGAAGTGTCAACTTCTCAACCTATCGACTTGGTTCACATGGATTTGTTTGGACCTTCTAGAGTTTCTAGTTTAAATGGGAAGCACTATGTCTATGTTCTAGTAGATGACTATTCTAGGTATACTTGGGTATATTTTCTAGCTCACAAAAGTGAAGCTTGTTCTTACTTTGTTAAATATTCCTAGTCTGTAGAGAACCTTAGTGGACTTAAGATTAAAACCTTCAGAAGTGATCATGGTCGTGAGTTTGAAAATCATGAGTTTTAATCCTACTACTCATACAATGGCTATAGTCACAATTTCTCTACCCCTAGGACACCTCAACAAAATGGTGTAGTAGAAAGGACGAATAGAACCCTTCATGAAATTTCCAGAACCATGATCAATGAGTATGACCTAACTGTTTATTTTTGGGCTAAAGCTGTCAATACAACTTGTTATATTATCAATAGAGTCTTGATCAGACCTGTTCTTAAGAAGACCCCTTATGAGTTGTGGAACCATAGGAAACCTAAGGTTAACTACTTCAGAGTTTTTGGTTTCAAAGTATTTATTCTTAATACCAAAGATAATCTTGACAAGTTTTCATCCAAGAGTGATGAAGGAATTTCACTAGGTTACTCTATTTCTAGTAAATCCTATAGAGTTTTCAATAAGAGAACCAAATGTGTGGAGGAATCTATTCACATAAAATTTGATGAAACTGATCCACATGAACCTAAGACCTCTTTTGAAAATCTTGAAGATGATCTCTATGTTTTGAACCTTAATGATAAAGACAGTGGACCTGTAGTTAAAACATCCAGTTCTGGAAATTTTCCAAAAGTTACTTCTGTTGATTCCCAACCTGTTGATGAACCTGAAATCTCTATCCCTACCTTTAAAAAACCATCCAGGACTCTAAAGAACTATCCTTTAGACGCTGTTGTAGGTAATCTAGATAGAGGAACATAGAATAGAGCTTCTCTAAGAAATCAGGTTGAACATCAAGATTTACTTTCACAATTAGAACCTAAAAATATCAATTATTCTATCAATGAAGAATTTGGGTAATGGCTATGCAAGAAGAACTAAATCAATTTGAAAGAAATAAAATCTGGGAATTTGTAGAAAGACCTAAAGAAACTTTAACCATAGGGACAAAGTGGGTGTTTAGAAACAAAGTTGATGAATCTGGAAACATCATTAGAAACAAAGCTAGACTATTTTCACAAGGTTACAATCAAGAAGAAGGAATTGACTATGAGGAAACCTTTGTAATTGTAGCTAGATTAGAGGCAATTAGGATCTTACTTGCCTTTGCATCACATCTTAATTTGAAGTTATATCAAATGGATGTGAAAAGTGATTTTATAAATGGTTTTATTGTTGAATATGTTTTTGTAGAACAACCAACTGGTTTCTCAAATCCTCACTTTCAAAATCATGTTTTTAAACTTTCTTAAGCTTTAAATGGTTTAAAACAAGCTCCAAGAGCTTGGTATGAAAGGCTTAAAAATTTTCTTATTTCAGAAGTATTTAAAAAAGGAATTGCTAATCCCACTCTTTTTATAAAAATAATTTCAAAAGATGCTTTAATAGTACAGATATATGTTGATGATATTATTTTTGGATCTTCTAAAAATTCTCTATGTACTGAATTTTCAAAGGTTATGCAAAATGAGTTTGAAATGAGCTTAATGGGAGAGCTTAAGTACTTTCTTGGATTTTAAATCTTTCAAACTAAAGATGGTATTATTTTAAATCAAAGTAAATATACTAAGGATTTATTAAAACGTTTTGGTTTGGATAGTATTAAGGGGAGTTATACACGTATGAGTACCACCTGTAAATTAGATATTGATGAAACTGGGAAACCAGTAGATCAAACTAATTATAGAGGTATGATTGGCAGTTCACTTTATCTTACTGCTAGTCGACCTGATATTATGTTTAGTGTATGTATGTGTGCTATATTTCAAGCTAACCCTAAAGAGTCACACTTACTTGCTGTTAAAAGGATTTTCAAATATCTTAAATATACTACTAATTTGGGACTATTTTACCCAAAAGGGAAATCATTTGATTTAATAAGTTATTCAGATGATGACTTTGCTGGATGCAAGTTATATAGATAGAGAACATCTGGAACATGTCATTTACTTGGAAAGTCCCTAGTATCATGGTGTAGTAAGAAACAGAACTCGGTTGCATTATCTACTACTGAAGTAGAGTATATAGCTGCTAGTAGTTGTTGTGCACAGATTCTATGGATGAAAAACACTTTATTGGACTATGTATTTTATTTTAAACATGTTTCAATTAACTGTGATAACACTAGTGTGATCAACATCTCAAAGAACCCTGTGTCTCACTATAGAACCAAACACATTGATGTTAAACACCACTTTCTAAGAGATCATTACCAATGAGGTGATATAACTCTTGAATTTATAGGCAATGAACTCTAATTAGCTGATATTTTCACTAAGCCATTAAGTTCAGAAAGATTAAGTTTCATTAGACACGAATTAGGAATGATAACTTACTCTTAAAACCGTTAGATAAACCTCACCGTTAGGATAAACCCCACCGTTAGATAAACCTCACCGTTAGGATAAACCTCACCGTTAGGATAAACCTCACCGTTAGGATAAACCTCACCGTTAGGATAGACCTCACCGTTAGGATAGACCTCACCATTAGGATAGACCTCATCGTTTAAGGACACCTCACCGATACATCTCTCGCACTGTTTTAAAATTTTCTTATTAAGGCCGAGACTTCAAACCATTTTTAATATGAAATTTATTTTATATATGAATCCTAAATGATATTAAACCCGACTCTAGACATCACTCAATCACCGCGAACTCGTCTGTTCGAATCCCTCCTACCTAAACTTCTCAAGCTCGCAAAACACTAAGCCTCAGAATCTGAAATGGCCCTGTGTGAAGCGACCCTCAGTGGATGAAGGGAGTGATGTGCCACAAGCTAAGAAATAAAAAGTAACCAATGCTGATGCTAGTGGAAGCAGTAGAGGTGTTGTTCGAAGGAATCCAGTGAATCCGAATTTATCGAAGTGAGAAATTATAGTGGAAAAGGAGTTATGTGCGGAATGGGTGTTGGAAAGTAAGTCCTTGATTCTGAAGATTTTACAAGAGCAAGGATGGATCAAATGCTTCATGAATAATAATGGACTGTATTATTCAGTACTGGTAAAGGAGTTCTATGAGATTGTCTGTTTTGAGACATTAGAAGAGGAGAATAGGATGATTTCCTTTGTGAATGGTCAAAAGTTTTCATTTTCATCTGTTTAATGGTATGAGAACCTTAGAGTTCCTCATAGAGGTGATTATAGATTTTATTCAAAATCCATACCTACTGCTAGTGACTTTTTCAAATATGAGGATGCCTTGTTAGAATTTACAGAAAATGGAACTCTTAGAAAGATCATTTCAGTAGAGATGGTAGGGGAGGATAAACTACTTTTTAAGTTCATTCATCATGTGATTAGTCTAAGGAGAGGAGATTTTGCTACACTCAGATTTCAGGATATTTATTTGTTGTATCTATTAAAGCATGGAGTAAAGGTGATTTTTTGCAGATTTCTAATGATTCAGATTGAAGATATGACTAGACCAAAGTCTATGTCCAATGTACTATTCTTTTCAAAGTTGATTTCTATTCTATTGAAGGAAAAGGAGGTAGTTGGACATCAAGATGAAACTGTTGTGGTTAAGGATAATTTTTGCATCACCAGAACTATTTGTAATTATATGAAAGTTAGCTGGAACCCTTGGAAGAAATCATGGGTTAATGATGAAGGTAAAGTATATGACAAGTACACTCTTGTGGACCATCCTTATAGAACAAAGGATGTGAGGGATCCTGGTCTTAGACCAGATGATCCAGAACCGGTCTACAGTGATAATGAGGCTGAAACTGAGGAGGAAGAGACGTCAGTTGAGGAAGGAGGAGACCCAGATTTACCTCTTAGTCCTATGCATCAAAATATTTCCTATGGAGCAGCTAGCCCTCCAAAAGAACTACCAAGGAGAGAAACTATTCTGAAGGATAGTGATACTGAGTCCACTGAAGAAGAAGAAGAAAAAGCATATCAGAATGTTGTCAAGGACACCTCTGAAGAGGATGAGGCAACCGAATCTGATAATTTTGTTCATGGAGAAAAGGAGGCTACTGCTGAAGTAGATGATGAGGAAAATGAAGAAGAAGAGCTCAGTTTGAGCCCTATGATTGATAATACAGACAAGATTGTTCCTATTCAGGTAGCAGAAGTGGCATCTACTTCATTAATGAGAGAGTCATTGATGACTTAGAAAAGGATAGGACTAACACTACTGTTGAACTATCAGAGCAAATGCTTATTGCATCTGCTGAAGTTTCAGAGTAGGTTGTAGAGTTACCTCTAGCAGAACAGTTAGAGGAGATTCCTCAGGAGAATGCTCTAAGTGAGGGGGAGCATCTTGGTTCAGTTTTTGTGTCGTATGACATCGAAGGTCACTCATCAGATCCAGGATATATGGTACTTGGACTCAATTATGGAGATTCTGATGAGGAAGACCAATCCCAAAGGGATTCAGTTATCCTACCGGTTGTGGCTGAAAATTTGGCAACCAAGGAGGACCCTGAGCCCTTAAAGGCTGAAATGAAAGAAGCACTAAGAGAATCAGTGTCAGTTTTGAAGAAAAGTCTAGTTGATGAAATGAGGAGTGTGGAGAAATCCCTAGAGCTATCTCTGGGATGTGTTGTGTCTAGTCCAGTGAAGGAAATGATGGATGAAGTTAAAGTATTCCATACTCAAATTGAGAGTTGGATAGGAGTTGTGGTTGCTCTAAGACAATCGATTGCTTCATTGACTGCCATGAACAGTTCTCAAACCCAAGTGAATACTGATATCAGATATATCAAAGAAGTAGTCAAGAAATTTGTGGAAGTATTTGAGGATTTTAAGACATCAGTCAAAGAACATTTGAACAGTCAATATTCACTTGTTCAGAAGGTGGTTAGTAATTTGACACAGTCTTTCAAAGAGACAGTGGATTTCTCAGTAAAACCCCTTCCCTCATCCAGCTCCACTGTGAACATTGAACAGATAAGAACTGTGATCCATGAAGAGTTGGATAAGGCCATTACTAGTGGCTCCTCAAATACTCATATCCTTGCTACCACTAGGGAAGTTAGCAGTTTTGTTCGTGATCACCTACGGGCAGCTACTACTTATCAAGAGGCCATTAAGAATAAGGTGGATGCTTACTTTGAGAAGGTCTATACCAAGAATCAAATGAACAACCATTTCAAGATCTTGATAGATAATATAAAGTTTCCTCCAGTGAATCAAGCTTTCAGAGAACAGGTTAGTAAGCTCACAGAGCTTACTCCTGCCTTGGATAAATTCATTGAAAATTGAGATGATTTTGTGTCAGCAATAGAGAGAGGAGGTAGCATTATTATGGATTTCAGGAACCTGTTTCTACAATTCATGCATGTGGATGCCAGACCTGTGATTGTACCTCCTGCTCTTCCTGCCTCTGCCTCTGGGAGTACACCTCAGTTGACTCTAGTTCAGGCTATTCAAATCCTGACACCTATGATCCCACAGAGGAGCACAAATTTCAGATCTGGTATAGTTTCAGTGGCTGACCCTTCAGTTGTTCTTTCAGCTATTCCCAAGACATATACTCAATTTGAACCTGCACCCTCTTCTGGTCCTATGGGAAAGACTTCTGTTCAAGAGGAATATTGAGTGATTCTGGATGTTTTTGATAGGATTCACTTGTATTTTTCTGTAATACTACCTTTATCAGTTTGTATCTTTTGTGATTTAATGGAAATTTACTCTTACATTGTCCACTTTACTATGTTTACATTTCTTTTTAATATGTTCTCTTTTAGTCTCTACATGTCTCTGATTCTACCCTTTTTTTGTTAATCACAAAGGGGGAGAAAATGAAACTAATGAGAACTGGGAGTGCAATTGAAAGGGGGAGAAAAATGAGAACTTTGTTTTAAAGTTTTTTTTAGGAAATTTTTCCTCTAAAACCATTTTATTTTTCTTAATACTTTGGCATAAGTTGTGATTATCAAAAATGGGGAGATTGTTGAACCCTCTGGGAGAATTAGTTGAACTCATATTTTGATAATCCCAATTATGCCCAATTATAGTTTGATAATCCCTATATTGATTAATGATTAATTACTTATTTCAGTATTTATGTACATCATGCACATATTGATATATTATAATATTTATATTATCATTATATAATTCAGTTACTGGATGGATATATATTCTAACTTAACCCATTCTTCTAATACAATGATTAAACAGAAAAGTGTTCACCGTTACAGAACAAAGCTACCGATTTGTAAAGTCCACCGTTATGTATAAGGTCACCGATACATCAAGTCCACCGGTACAACAAGTCTACTGATACGTGAAGGTCACCGATACAGACAAGTCACCTTTATTCAAGCCTACTGATACAGACAAGTCACCATTATTCAAGCCTATCGATACAGACAAGTCACCATTATTCAAGCCTACCGATACAGACAAGTCACAGTTATGCAAGCCTACCGTTACAGACAAGTTACCGAAGGAAGTCTACCGATACACCAAGGAAGCTACCTGTACATGAAGGCTACCGTAACACGAAAGGGCACAGGTACATTAAGTCTACCGCTACCGATAAAGTCTACCGATGGACATGAATCTACCGATAGAAAGGATACCGTTACACAAGAGGTTACTGAAACAAGAGGTTACCGATACAAAGACCTACCGTGACACAAGGCTACTGATATCCAAAGATACCGTTCCAGAGAATCCGATGCTGCCTTAATTTCTTTATCTTTGTTTAATCTCACCAACAGTCATATTAGGTATATTTTAGTGCTCTGTCATTTATTTAATGAAGGTTGATGGATGTCAGGGAACCGTACCTCGTACCTGCAAAAATAAATCATTTCTTTTGCGGGAGCTCGTTCCATAAATATAAGAATTCCCTGTTGCTGCAAGACACACAAGCGAGATACAAAAGTGATCTACAAGTGACATACACTAGAAGAGCTCATTCAGATATACATGCACGAACAAGAAGACACAGAAGCTCATACACACTCACGATTACTCAAGAATAGCTCTGTACATTCACGAGGATTTTGAATAACTTCATCGACTACATTTTCATTGTCTCTGAACCTGGATGTCAAGAACACGACACTCTGTTTTCGAGACAAAAAAACCAGAAGAGGACTCAGAACCATTTCTGATCAATCTGAAGGAGTCCAGAGCTACACTGCAATCACTAGAGCCATTCTAAACTCTATATCTTTCTCAGTGATTTATTTTTTACATTATGAGCAGTGTGTGTCATCAGTTTTAATTTACAAAAACACTGTCTCCTAAACCTTAACTGGAGGATCTGTAAATCCTCATTCAAACTCCTTACATCTTCTCTTTCCCACTGTGGAGAGTGGTAGAGGTCGTGTGTGACCTGGATAGCTGTATTTGCTGTTGTTTTTGTTTCCCACATAGAACTATGGTAGAGGTCTTTGACCTCGACAGTTGTAAACTGTTGTGAACCCTGATCCAGGGTGTGGATCAAATTTATATAAATTATTGAGAGGACTAGGTCTTAGCTTGAGACTGAACCTCTTGGTTATATCTTCTGTGCTTTGTTTAGTTTTATCTAAAACCTTTTTATTCTGCTACAAAGTGATTTAAAATTTAATCTGTTTTTCAAAGTTACTCTGATAATTGAATTAGCAAGTGTTTGCATTGTTTGTAAATCATTAGGTTAGTTTCAAAAGCTAATCTGATCTTCTGATTAGATTAACTGGGAATTAATCAATCCCTTGAGAACCTAACTGAAAGTTTTCTTTAGTTCAAATTCACTACAATTCAATTAGTATGGTAAATTGGCGGATTTTAGGAAAGGATTTTAAACATAAATTTTCATTGGAACTCAATTCACCCCCCTCTTTAGTGTCCACTCCGACCAATAGAATGTTACCTGTCCAATTATCAAGACAGAACTTAAGGTTGGAGTTTCTATTGACAATCCATCTAGAGCAGGTCATAATATTCTGGAAGGAAGATTTAACTATTGGCCATAGGGAGGAAACAATGTAATAATTGCTACCAAGATTCAAGTTTTTAGCAAAAAGAGATTTGTGGAAAACCATAGATTCAGAATTACTATGTATGATATTCCAGGCTAAGCAGGCTTGAAGAGATTCATTAAATAGAGTAATGTTTTTGATGCCCATGCCACCAGAGTGGAGTGGTTTACAACAGACCCTCCAAGGGATAGTAACTAACTTCCTCTACAGGACACTACCACTCCAGATAAAATTCTTGATTGATCATGAGTTTTAGTTAACCCAGTGTTAGTTATTTCCAACCAAGCATCCAATTTAGAGTCAATTTGGTCAATCTTAGCTAGGGTGTCAGGACTAGACTCATATTGTTCATTTTCTTCACTGTAATCCATATGTTGTGGTTGCTCTTGAGAATCTCTCAGATGCATGTGATCGTGGAATGAATGAGTTTCTAAATGAGAGTCTCTCCCGTATTCTGTTGCTACTCTACTTTAAATAATATCTGTCATCTACTGTTTGTCACCGTCTATCTTCCACCGACATAGTCTATTTCTTTAATGTGCACCGCACACGTGTGTTTTTTCCCGACTAACACGACGCACTAGTAAAACCCCCGTAACTGACTCCCACTGATTTAGTTAAATAAATAAGAACATGTTCCCATATCTTGATTGAACCTGCATAATTAGAATAGAAGAATAAATAAAAACCCAATGAAAGGAAAATAATTATTTTTTTAGTTTAATGTTATATTACTTGTTAAAAAGTAAACTAATGTTAATTAATAAATAATTAATTGATAACTATTATAAATTATTATTATTATTATTATTATTATTAATTTATTATTTAATATTTAGTTAAATAAAATAATTAAGTTTTAAATTTATTATTATTCATTAAGTTAGTTTATTAATATAAGTACTATAAATAATTAGTTGACGTAACGTAATTAAATTCATAAATTAGACTAATATTGATTTCTTTATTTTATAAAATGATAAATTAAATTAAACTTTGTTTAATTAATTAATTTAAGTAGTTTAATATTTTAGTTAATTTATTATTAATCATTTATTTATTATAAACATTTTTATATTATATTATTTATTTGTTAATTTGTTTGTTATTTTATTTTTTAATTAAACTTATCTCTCCCCTCCAAATCACGACAGCTCATTGTAGTGAGTTCTCCCAGTACTACAACTCATACTTTGGCCTTGCCTTGAGAAACAGTGGTGGTGATTTAAACCTTGGATGCGATGTAGTGGCTCCTCTGACTCGGCCCCGGCAGATTCGCGGTGGCACACAGCTTCTCCCGAGCACGGATCCTCCTCTATTCACAGCTTCAACTCCTCCTCGCGACTTCAACCTCTCCATACACAACACCCTAAAAGGGCTTCCAGACCTCTTCACATAGTAGTTCATGAAAAGGGGTAGGGTGGCCCTCCCTCAAGCGGTGGATCCTCAGCTTCAAGTGGCCTCCTCCTCTGGTGACTACTAGGAATTCCCTTGGATCAGCCTCAGTAGCAGGACATTGATGACTTCGACCCTTACAATGTCTTTTCTTTTGATGGAATCTCCTCTCAAGTCTGGTGAGACAACGGGATGGGAGAAACGGTTGATGGTGATAGCATGAGATGTGATACTGGTGCTGCGAAGGGTTGATATGAAGGCCGAATTATGAACATCCGACTTTAATGGTGGCGAGAGGATTTTTTTTCAGATCTGGAAATAAGGACCAGTTGAAGTGATGAGAGGTTTTTTTTACTAAGGGTGGTGATTTGTAGTGGAAGAATTTTTGTACAGAGGAAGGATAAAGTGGTGGGACTATTAGGTGAGGAAACATTATTTCAAAAGGTTATGGTGGATGGGAAAATGGTGTGTGCAGTAGTAGTATCAAGGCAGAAACGATGAAACAGTGAAAGGCAAGAAACGATGAGACAAGGCACCGTAAAGAGATAAAATGGTGAGACTGTGGGAGGTTAGGTGCCATTATGAATGAAACAGAGTAGAACGGTGTCACCGCAACACTGAAAAACAAGAAAAAATATTAAAAATAAATTAAAACTAAAATTAAGACTAACAAAATAATTAATTCAGTGTAATAATAAATAAAATAAAATGAAAAATTAAGTAACTCATAAACTAAAGTAAAATTTTTGTAACTGAAAGAACATAAATTCAATTATTATTTACTTCAAATTATCAAACATAAAATGAAATTAAATTAAAATGATAATTAATAATCAACTACATTGTTAGAAATTAAAATAAAATTGACTGTTAAATTAAACAAAAATAAAACCAAATTAATTTATGAAATAAAATTTAAGAGGTCTAATGCATGTAGTAAGTTTATAAAATTAAATTTATTATTAATGAATTCTTAAAAGGAAAAAAACATTTAGATTATGATACTTTTATTAAGTGATATTTAATTAATGAAATACTAAATTTAAGCTACAATAATTATGTGCAAAAACAGAATTAATTAATTAATAAATAAATGTTAAATTATTTAATATGAGAACAAAAACACCAAACTAAATAAAAATTTATTAGACTATAAAATTAAATTAAAACATAAGTTAACTAATTTAAAGCTTAAAATACATGATTAATTATAAAAATTGATTAATTAATCAATTTGTTTATAGAAACAAAAAAGTGTTCATATTTATTATAAGGTACAAGAATAAAAAATTAAATCATTAAAAATTAATGTAAAAGTTGTGGCCAAATAAGTGTTTTTAAGGCCACATCAATCAACTACAGGTATTTGTTTCTCCCAAGAACCGCCAAAATCAAGGACCCATGCACAGAGCATGTCCTCTAGCACCAGAATCATAAGCTCTATATATATGTCGATCTGAGAGTGATAGTTCATGCTCTGAAGAAACTGTGTACATAAGGCCTTCTTCAAACCTCTCTAAAACTGAGACTTGAAGAAGGTGTCCCTATCAGATATGATAGAATTATGAGATCTATAAAGAAAGACAACCTCTCAGATTTATAGACTCCCTAGATGATCTACCGAAAAGGTCTCTTGAATAGGTAAAAATTATGTGACATTCTCCAAACTATCTATGATATCCAAAATGTATCATTTCCATGAGGTGAGCTAGGAAAACCAGTCATGAATCCTAAAGAGACATCGTACCATTTTCACCCATGAATGGATATTGGAAATAAAATTCTCATTGGTCTCTAATGTTTCGACTTCAACTACTGATAGGTGAAACACCGTGTGGTAAATCTAGATATCTCCCATTTCATTATAGTGCATTGATACTAGTGATTTACGTATCAATACATATTGGTGAAACTAGGATGCACTACCCAAACTGAAGCATGAAATTCCCACATCAAATCCTCTATGATTTCTACTGAGACCCAGACATGCCCATGAAATCATAAGGTCTCATGCTCATCAATTTTCAAACCAAAAAATGATTCTTCATCTAAAATACTATCCCATATGGATAGGTCTTTCGGATCTTATGGTTTCCTCATTATCACACACTCTAAAAGAAAATAGGTCACTACTAAATATGAGAGGATATACTTCCAATGATCCTCTTGAACCACAATATGCAATTTTGAACATAAGGCCTTGAGTTTCTACTCACCACTGGCCTTCGGAACCACTTGTGTTGTAGTCTTATGAATCAGATCATTATCTACAACATTACCTTTCCTAGGCATACAGGTAACCTGAAAATCAAAGGATTGTAGGTACTCAACCCATCTACACTTCGTGAGATTTAGATCACACTTTGTAAAGATATACATGAGGAACTTGTGATTAGGGAATACCAAAAAATTCTCCCCATGAAAATAATGCCTCCAATAGTGTAAAGTATAAACTAAAATAGCTACCTCATGGATGTGTGTTGGTTAATTATTCTCATTAGGCCTTAACCGAAGAGACTCGTACACTATGACTCACTCATCCTGTATAAAAAAAATATCCTATTGTGATACCTGATGAATCACAGTAAACAATATATATCCTTCCTGGATCTGGTAAAATCAGGATATGCACAAATGTTATTCTTTCCTTCAACTCTTGAAAGGATTCTTCATAAAGATATTATAATATGGAAATATTGAAAATTAATGAAGAGTATTCCCTAAAATGATATGACATGATCAAAAATAAAATATATAAACTTAATGAATGTATTAAAATTGATGATAATGTAATAATTGATTATGAATTAAACCCTAGTGACCATGGTAATATAACCCTTCTAATAAATATTTCAGTTAACTATGAGAATGACTAGGTAATGTAGTGTATTTTCCTTAGTTACTCACAATGACATCGATGGAAATATAACTGAATAGAGTAATATCATCCTAGTTCTAATGCACCTAGCTAACTAATTAAATTACAACCTTTAACATTAATGAATTATTATCTCTTTAAGTCAATGAGATGTAAATGTTGAAAACCATTCAAGTTTCATTGGTATCTAGTTATTGTGAGGTGGAATGTAATATTGACTATTCTATCTTGTAACTAGTTGAATAATTCAATAACTCTCATTGATTTATTATTGAATTATCATAATCTTTATATGAGAGTTGTTATTGGGAAATCCTAAGATGATAAGGTGGAAGCCCTTAGTTTCTATATGATATGTCTTGAAAGAATGATAGTGGATCCTTAGTTATTATCACGCATATTCATCTTCATTAATATGTAATGAATCTTATTAAAGATTGATATCCTTGGTGACTAGTTATAATGGTGGATATCCTCAACACTAACCCTATATCTAAGTTTCATGTTGGATGGAAATGGATATACTCCTCCCCACACACAAATCTGGGTAGAGAATAATGATTATTTATACTTGTATCCACTTCTAATCATACATATATCTATTTTGAGATAGTTTAGGTATCCCTAGAATATAAGTGGAGGTAGATAATTCCGCTATCATCTCATGTGTGGGATATATGGAGATGAGTAATTACCCTAGTATAACTAATGTGAGAATATGATATATGGGATTAGTGGAGATGATTATTTCTTATAGTATCCCACTTATAAAAATCTAATATAATTTAAATCATTCAAGTAGAGAAACCCATTCTCTCCAATAACACATATATTGAGGTGGAAAATAATTTATTGAATACTCTATCTTCTCCTACCCACATATATTGGACTTAGGAGGATATAATATGTAATTATATCCCTGAATATGTGCATTTACTCTAGTACTACAGTATTCAGTTTTAACCCTAGAGATGTGTATTTCCTATAGAATCTATACATGTATACTCTTCTACCTTTGTAGTTGTTTGTTTTCTATAGTAATCCATAGATATATGGAGGTATGTATTTCCTCTAGTTGTTTAAATATAGATGGAGACATGTATTTCCTCAAGTGATAGTGAGATAGGTGAAGACGTGTATACCCTCCTTCATCTCATGATTAGTTCATACAAGGTGAATTACTAGGTGGTAAATCTATGATGTATTGTGAGATATGATTGTTATTTCATTATTGAGAAACATTATTTATTTGGAGATCATGATGAAACTAATATATGGGTAGATTGAACTGTATTGATCATGAATATATATGGTGATGATGTTAATTATTGTATTATTGTCTACACATTGTTTATAATTAATTCATGTAAACAATAAATGCTTATGTGGTCCGATCACTACTTGGGATGACCATACGGGGTTTTTTATACCCACCCATATGTGCACACTTGTGTAATGTTCACCTTATGTCTATGCATATTAGCTAATAAAAGGGATGAGTGATCATGGATCCTAGAGATGGTTAACTATATTGGATAACTAGTGGATTGGAGATGATCATGATGAAGACCACTTTACTGTCAATAGTTTTTGGGATGACATCTATTTAGGATGGAATGGTTGTACTTGGAAATTTATATACATCATTCCATATTATATCATAGATATTTATATATATGTATATACATATATTTCATTACTCAGTTTTATATTTCATGCATGTGTAATAGATATTGTTGTATGATAGTAGGTGATAATTTTATTTTGAGGTAGTTCTTCCCATGGCGTGGGGATACCTTAGCACTGGTCGTTATCCCCTTGCCTAGTGGAGGTGGGATTTGGAACTTTACTTACCAATGAGACAAGATGTGATAGATCGGTATTAGAGTGATAAGATATAGTATAGATCTAGGAATATGTGAGGATTGGTTGGGATAGTAAGACTAATACATAATAAGGATCTCTGGAATATGTTATCATAACAAAGAACTTGGTAAAGGATACGATAATAGATATATTCCTAAGCATGAGTCTTTTTAATGACACATTGATGAGTCCATTGTATTTGAATTAGGAGTGATAAAGGAGGATTATTTATCATATATATCCATATCATTATTTTGTGATTTCATGTTTCATTTCTTACATATGTGGATAGTTTGAATGGTCTAAATAGGTAGGAGATCAATCAACACCCTCATCATTTTATATGGGTTTGAGGTTGAGATGATATTCAAGAGACAATGTTCTAGGATTTTTTAGTTGTAGATGTTGTGTTATGAATCATTGGTTGTAATAATGTGTTGAGATCAAAAAAATAGATAGTATACTATAGAGTAGCTTTAGATGACAAATTTAAAAGGAAAAAATATGAATTAGATAGTAGTTTATCTATGTAATCATATCGATTCTTGGTGGCATGGTATATAAATTCATTGATTTCTTCATAATTTTCCTCTATTGTGCAATGAACTGACTGAAACTTGGAATCCCTTCTTATGGATGGTTTCAGAATCTATGGAAATTGATGTGATGTTGAAAGAAACCCTGATAAGTTTTAATTGATTATAGTTCCATTAGTGAGAGTTAAAATGTTTCTAGACCATTGTGATTAGAATATCATAGTGGAATCATAATGGGGGCTAGGATATTTGGTTGAGCTGAATGTGTTTGGGAATAATTTTCTCTATAATAAAATTTATAATGGCTAACAGTCATGTACAATTCTTCAAAGGGAATTAAGTTGTCTATTTATTCTCAATTTTTAGATAAGTGGATGACATATGGGAATGGACCATGACCCCTCTCATTTTGGATGAGGTTATCCTTTGATTTGGGATATATATATATATATTAGGAACTTATTATGGAGACTCATGTGATGATGGTAAAAAATATTGATGATGAGTATTTATATGGTGTTCTTAGAGTCACTATTCTCTATTTAAGAAAAATGCATGAGATTGGAGTAAAATATTTCTTTAGGTGTTGATAAAATACTAACTGACCAAAATTAGGGATGAATAAATTCTATAAAAATTTAGAATGGGTGTTGGGGTAGAGTGATTATTTTTGTTATGTATTGGTTTTAAAAAAGTAGATAATGAAGGTGGCTAATGTTTTCTTATTAATTAGAATTTTTGTATGAATGATCACCATTCATAGTGCTAGAATGGCCCGATGGCCTTTTTTTAATTGATTTTTTGATAACTCCCATTTCAAGGGATTAGGGGGAACCCTTACAAGCCCCGTAGGCTTTAGAGATTACATTTCCTATAGGATTGGAGACATTACAGGTCCCATAGGTCTTAAGGAAGTCAAACAGACTATGACTACTTGAAACCTCCCATCCCCACCATCTGCATCGTGATCAACTCCCAACCTTTTCATGGTCGTTCATCTAGATATATTGTGTAGAGATGCACATGCCTGGTACTGATGTAAATTCCATACCCTCTCATTCTTCTAAATCTATTAGCCATTCTCTGGTGAATGCACCCTACTCTTGAATCCTCCTCTAGAGCTGGTTCCTTGTAGAATCTGTCCGGGAATCTACAAATCAGGTGGCCCTAAAGTCCTTGAGGTGGTTATGTGGCTATGCATATCTAGAAATAGGTTTTTCTTTCATGAGTGACACATGCACATTAAACCATTTCTGAGAATCCTTTGATGATAGTGATCACCATGAAAATAAGGTATTTTAATGAAATCATATTGTTTATATATTTTGTGAAATGTATCATGGATTTGAAATAGATTTTAGAAGATGATTTCATTTAATGGATTTGTTATTCATGCTTTGAGAAGTTCTTTCTCGGAGAAAAAGGTGACGAATAATGTTCCAAGTATCCATCTATGATTAAATTTTTAATCATCATCATATAGAATTGAATTATTCTATGGGGTTTTTTTCAAATTATTTATGATATCTAATAGGAATTCAATTGGGGGTAGAATTTACCATCAATGGTTTGGTAGTTATGTTGTTTTTTAATTTTACTATGAGCCTTTATGTTGTTGATATTTTGTAGTTATACCAAGCCATCTATGTTAAATTATCAATATTTCTTGATTTTTACAAGAACTCAAAATAAGTGTTTGAATAGGAGGTATTCAGATTTATTCCCTTTTTAAGGATTAAAGAAATATATTTTTAATATATGAGATTATGTGTTTAGTGAAAATCAAACTCTTAAAAGCTGATATCCTAAATATCCTAAATTTGTATGGTTGAGTAGTTGGGAAAGTGGATCTATACATTTAGTTCTGTGAGAATACCGATGTATCCAAACAATTTAATGGATATGTTTTATAAATTTAATGGTTTTTTTTAATGTGATGTTATCTTGAGTTCATTTGTGTAACTGAGATTTTATTGAAAGGAAACATAAATCCCATAAACTCAGTGACGAGAGATTTATTTTTATGTTCTTGTAATATTTTTGTTTATTGTGTAGTAGCTCTAGTTTTCTAAATTTTATTAATTGTTTTTCTTCTATTGTATAATAATGGTTTAATTGTTCCTTCTACCTAGATATAAGGTTGATTTATATGATTATTATGATATAAGTTTCATTTTGAGTATGAAAGGTTTTATGGTGTATTGAATGTAACCGTGCATATCCATACCAAGGAATTACATTTCATGAGATAAAAATATGACACTAAAATAATTGTTTATGGATTGGTCAACACTCATTTAAATATAGAGGAATCACTTTTGGGGCTTGGTTAATTTCCAGTGGTGAATTTCAATGTAAATATTATTTTTTATTTAAAAAGTGTAAAATGTTTAATTCTTATTTTTAGGATTTCATATTGGAAAATAAATTGTAGTTTTGAGTTTAGAATTGAGTTATTACTCTAATATATGTGGTTGGATGATTTTTGGGTGATATCAAGTCACCATATTGTGGTGGGGACACATTTTTGAAGGACTAATTAAAAATAAATAATAATAATTTAAATGGTTTTCACCAGATTAAACCCTTATAAAAATCATCATTTAAAGGGAATTTAGGGTTTATTGGAGTAGCCACTATGGATGATCCACCAAGGGGATTTCCAGAGATCGGGGGAGGTTGGAAAAAGGATCATTAATACCTGAAAATTTGTATGGTTCTTTATAAAGAACTCAGTTTATTTGATTATAAAATTATCTATATTTATTCTATGGATAACTCATCAAATTTTATTAGAAATTTTTTTTATTCAATATTTCATGATGAATCTACTAATTTTTGATTCAATGGAATCCATCAAAATTATTTCGTGTTATCTTAGAGAAAATTTACAGGGGTAGTTGTAGAAAACTATTGATAAAATCTATATTTAATTGAATCACTAAACCAACCATACCTCGTTGGTAATCCCAAAATTATAAAACCTAACACCTTTGGAATCACACCAATTAGTTTAGTATATTGGACATATTTTATATATAATTTTATTCTTTCTTCACATCTCTCTATATTTTTTTCCACTTATAGATCATATCATGGAAAACCAAAGCCATACCAGGAACCATAGAACCAAAAAATTTTAGGTTATGAATTTTGGTGGAGTTTGGAGGTTTTAAAACCTCAGTCAATTATTATGGGAAACATAGGATAGGTGGATCTAATGTGGATCATAATGATGCTTCATCAATAGAATAAGATAAGCTCGATTAGTGATTGGATGGTTGAAACACTTCCATATAGCCATTATATCAAGGTTTTCCATGGGAATCACAAGATTACAACATGAAATTATTCCACTAGGTCTATGTTTCCTAATAGGATAAAAGGGGGTGAATTTCATGTGATGTGGGATGTAAAATTCCCATATGTCAGAAAAAATGATCAGATGACTAATGATAAACTTGGGTATTCCTTGTAGTGGATGATGAATAATTTTTTGAGTGCCACTTGATCTATGATTTACACATAATTATATGACATGAATTCAAGGTTTAACATGGGTAGTATGGGATTCATGTGGCCCACATGTATGGTGTAAAATTGGTTCGATACTTGTGGGGTGCGTGATGGGACATTGGATACCCTAATTGGACTCTGAAAGTTATGTTGGACTCCTCATGACATCCTAGATCCAATGAAAACATGTTTGGATCATTTTTTAATCGTTTTATGGATTAATTAGGTTAATTATAAATTAATTCATTTGAAATTTGTTATTATAAATATAATAATAATTAATCTCGTTTTAAATAAAATAATTAATTGGAGGATGGACACTAAATACAAGGAACTGAGTTATGAAATAAATAATATCATCGATATATGACATTATATAATAGGGTGTTGGTATTTCCTTGTTTGGGATATATAAAATTTTATTATTTTATAATATCAATATTTAGTAAGTTATTGTTGAACATAAGTACATTAACATGAAACCAGTAATTGGATGAATTTATTAACCAAGGGAGGTGTTTAATAGTTTTTACTGAAAACCCAGTGGATGTAATATGATGGGAAAGGGAATATTTTCATTTTATTTTGTAATTATTTCCCTTGATATATGTTGGTAACCATTAAGGGATTATTAATTCATCATGAAAGAGTGAATTATTGATGTTGACCATGTTTTATCAGAATAGATGGGAATAAAGTAATGGAATGAAAAGAATATTGGAATTGAATGTGGGTTGTGAAATAGAAAATAATTAATGTGATCTAACTACTTAAATGATTTAAGTGATGTTAATAAGATTTTAAGACTTTTTTAAATGAATTTAAGGAATAGAACTATATATTGTTAATTAGATGACATAAACAAATTCATTTATATAATGACATGAGTTTATTTTTATTATATTAATAAATGTGGAAAACGTGAATTACAAAGGAGTGATAATGGTGGATAATGTAATAAATTAATAATATTAGTAAATAATGGAATTTATCTAAGTAAGAATATTCTAGACAATGATGTGACATGATCACAAAAGAAATGGTGGTTCTTAATGCATGCCATGTAATTTTTGATAATGTAATAAAGGAGAATAAAACTTTAGTGAATAAGGTAGTTGAACCCTTATGGTAAATATTTTAATTTACTATGAGAATGGGTTGATAATTCTGAGGAGTAAACTTAGTTACTTGAGATGACATAGATGGTACTATAAGATAAAAAAATGGTATTATCCTTGTTTTTATATTCATATTTGAATAATTCAGTAGAAACCTTTATCATTATTGAATTATTATCACTATAATATGATGAGATGTGAATGTGGAAACCCATTAAGGTGTGGTGGAATATTTTGATGGTCAGGTGGAATGTAATATCTACTATTGTATATTTTTTATAATTATATAATTAAATAAATATTGTTTGTATTTTATTGAATTATCATTATCCTTCAATGATATTTGTTAGTAGAACATTTGATAAGAATGTAATAGAAAGTAAAAATTTCAATACAGGATGCATTTTTTTACTAGTAGGTTATACTTGATTGTGATGGGGTTCACTCATCTCCTTTGAGATGCAATGAATTTTATGATGGATGGATATTGATTCTAAAAGGTTATAGTGGTGGATTTTTTCTACAGTCACCCTTTGGTTAGGGATAGAGTGAGATAAATGTGTCTATGCTTATTCTCACCCAATAATCTATATATATACTAATGATGTCTTAACATGTATCTAATTTTACTCATCCATATCCCTGAGTTGAGATAAATTACATATCACTAGAAGATAGGTAGATATGGGAAATTCCTCTTACATCTCTTGTGTGAGATAAATAAAGATGAGAAATTGATATTATATCCTCAAGGTGAAAACATGATATATGGGATGGGTGGATATGATTAGTTCCTCTAACATACAAGTTATGAGAATGAGATTGATGATAATTCATCCAAGTGGTGAAATTATTTCTCTTCCAGAATATAGAAATTGATATGGATGATGATACACTAGATACTATCTCATCTCTTACCCATATCTATAGGACATAAGAGGACATGATATGTAGCTGTAACTTTAGATAAGTGTGTTTCCTACGATGTTTAGACAAGAATACACTACAAGATTTATAGATATGTATTTCATTAAGTACTTAAAATATTTACAAAGATATATATTTACTATGATACTTCAGAGATAGGTGGAGATGTGAATTTTCTCTATTTCCTCCGAGATAAGTGGAGATGTGAAATAACTATAGTATCTCATGATTAGTTTTTCTAGGTTGAATTACTGGGAATGATATCTATGATGGGATATGGGATATGTTTTTTGTTTATTTATTGAGAATAATTATAGATTTGGTGACCATGATTAAAGTGATATATGAGAATATTGATCTATATTTTAATGGATATGAATGGTGATGAAGTTAGGTGGTGTAAAATTGTTAAAAAAATACTTATTATTGATTCAAATTGGTACTGAATGGTTATTGGATCAAATTACTTCTTAGTACAACCATAATGGGTATTTTTATACTCATCTTTGTATGTGATCTTATAATTTATTCACCTTATTTCTAAGTCAATCAGATGAAATAGAGGATGGGTGATAATGAATATTTGTAACAACTTATTACTTGTTTTTATGTTTTTTAACCCATTGATTTGATTACCCAATGATTAGGTATATTCATGAGTCATTTCTAGAGTTTTTTCAGAAATTTTTTATGGTTTCTGGGCCTATGCACAGTCTTTTAATTTTTTGATAATGGTTTTTCAAAGTGTGTAACATAGATAGTAGGGGGTTGAACATTTGTAACATGGTCTGACAAAGTGTGCCTCAAAACTGTACAACTCTTCCATTGGATCTATTCTGGGTGCATGATTTGTGTATGGTTAGTGCTAACTGTGCAACTTAACCTAGGAAAACATGCATTTAGTAATTAAAGTAATTTTTTTAATTAAATAATTTAAAACCCCCAATCATCCCCAAACTTATCCCAATCAATAATAATTTATCTTTAGGGTTTTGGGATCCCTCTTAAGAAATTTTGTATTTCCAAACCTCATCTATTAATAGTTCAAACTGCTAATTGAGGCGGTGATCATCTTTTGGTGAGTTATTTTCTTATTGATCTTGGATCTCCCTTATCCTCTTGATTAATTCTTCCTAAAGATTGTGATATACTTGAGTTTTGTAGGATCATGATTAATTGTTGTGTAATTTTAGATCAAGGATCTCCTCTCTCTTCTTTCAAGATCAATCTTCTTAGATCCAGTGATCACCATCGAAGGTGAAACATCTTGGATTTGTTGTAGTTTCATTCCTAATATTTCATGTAGGTGTTTATATGATTTTCCTTAACTTTTTAATTCATTATTTCTTGATAATTCATAGATACATGTTTCTTAATTTCTATCACATGTTCATTGAAATTCACCCATTTAGTTCCTCATAAATGCTACTTTGACCAATTTCCCTTTGAATTGAATATGGAAGGAATAAAATGTTTTTGAATTTGATTTTTCTGAAATTTTTGTGCGTTAATAAATTTTATATTTGTTTGGATTTATTTTCAAAAATATTTTAAAGTGTTTTTGGTGGTATTTAGGTCTTTGACCATATTTTTGATTTATAAAATGAACTTATTTGATTTTAATTTAATCAATTGAAAAAATTTGTTATTTTCTAAATAGTTTCTAATGCTTTAATTTATTAAATGAACAAGAACCCCCTTTGAATGATTTTTACCCTTGTTTTGGAAATTGGTGTTGTTGGGTTATTTGAAATAAATGATTCATCTTCATGGAAAGATGGTGTAAACTAGCATTTTGAAATTTATTCAATCATTTTTAAATTGTAATACTTCCATTAAATTATTTAGGGATTATTTGAAATAAATTATTGTTTTAATGGCCTATTTGGCATTTTAATGACGATTTGTGAAAGGAAGCCGATACTATTACCCTTTTAAATATTGACTTGTTTAAATGGATTTGGAATGAATTGATGATTATTTTAATAGCCCATTTGAAATTTTAAGGATGAATTTTTAAAGTAAGTGGGTATGGTTACCCTTTTTGAATGTTGAAATTATTTAAAATGTTTTGAAATAAAATTTAATGAAAAATTGTGAAAAACCCAAATTATACTAAACTGGGGGTTTTTTATGAAGTTGATAGATTTTTTTATATTAAATTGTTGAATTTAATTGTAAAATTGGATTGTGAAATTTAATGGTGAATTGATTTCAAATCCCCATTTGTGAAAATGGTTTTTATAATAGTTTTGATAGAAACATAAGGGTTTTATCTCAGGGAAAAGGCACATTTTTGATTAAAAACCTGTTTCGGGTTTTAAATGGAAAATTGGAATATTTTAAATGGAGAATGGAATGAATTTAATTTTATTTAAAATGAATTTCCCATAATTGTTTTATACTAGAGAATACAAAAGCCATAGGTAGTTAGTGAGTTATTTTGGGTGGATCTTTATAATTTAAAACATTCTTAAATATCATATTAGAACCCCACATCCCTTAGTCAATAGTGATGAAGTCCTTTTAACATGTTTCAATGGGACATGTGTATACACATATTGTTGTTTCATAGTGTCGTGTCCTTATAGCTTGAAACTATCATACATTATTAGGCATGTGACAATGTTGCTTCCTTGTTTGTATTTTGAATGTATATATTCCATTTTAGTAACTGTTTTACATTCCTTTTGAATTTATATAAACTGTTTTATATAAATTCTTATTAATCCATTTGTTAATATTTCATCATTTTAAATGTAAATCATGATGTATTTAAATATGCTTTTGAAATGAATAACCTATTTATTTAAAATATAAATATCTTTACTTGGTTGTTAAACCATATGGAACCAAAGTTACCTTTCCATATTCATTTATTATTATTATACACCTTGACTCTATTGTTTTTATTCTTATTCATATTTATATATAAGGTGCATATTCTCATATTTTCTCGATCACCTAACTTTATCTTGTGAAATGTTTTTCAAATATTTTCAACAAAATGTTTAGTTTTTAAATGGTGAAATGGAATGTTATATAGGTTTAGTTTAATAAATTATTTTAAAATGTTTAAAACTATATTATTAAAATAATCATCACACTCTCCCATTTTTATTCCTTTTTTAGCATATTTGAATTACCTTATAAAGTAATTACATAGAATCTTCTATGGAATCCTACTGGGAACCTTAGCACATGACATGCTTGTACCTTTTCGTGTTTTAAACCCTTTAATATCTTATAGAAAGTGTTCATTATCTCCCCTTAACTTGTGGGTTCATTCTTGGGTGAAAAGGGTGGGTGACTTAGGATATGGTGGTTGGTCATAAACCACAAGGAGATATGTTTTAATGGTTATGTTTCGCTTTCATTTTTCTTAGTATCACCTTGTACTTGATATATATTTATTGATTTATATATATAACCATGTTACCACATTTTACTCTATTATTGTTAAATTTTAGGTAGAAATCATGCCCAATGGTTTTTGTTAACGCCTAGGTGCTTTTCACCGGCCTGTGGAGATCGGGAATGCTCTTCTGGTTAGTAGCGAATTAGCTCGGGTATCAGTTTAGATGGTATTCCTAGTTAGTTCATCCCAAATAGTATCATAGTTTGTATTTCCTTGAAGGGGAATACTTGAATTTTTAATCCTTGTGTTATTTGGGGTGAGTCATGGTATAAAGTAGATTATGGATGTTTCAGGATTCAAGAAGTAGTCTGTGTGAGGGTGCTTGATCACCACCCCTTCATGGTGAGACTTATGTTACCAAGGATGTTGGGACTTGATTATCTTTTTGTGACATTGGTTTTATTATGTTAAATTATATTTAGATTATTGATGATATTATATTTTATTTTGGTAATCACTTATTAGTTTTTGAGCTATAATGGATGGATGAACACTGTGGCACCATGTTTTCATAGTCTGGTAAACTATAAGGAATTAATGTTGATGATTTGAAAATCCATCCATGAAAATTTGTGAGGTTGGTGTGTGTTTTAACATCCCCTAAGACCAAGTATCTTATAGTTTTAACTTAGTTATAAACTTTAAACCTTATCCATTTTCTTAAAAGTGACTTCACTTACGCGTGTCTGGTTATATGGGTTATGGATGTAGGTTGTTTCGTGCTATTGTTTTTTTGTTTTAAATTTAATACCTTGTTGATAATTTCAAATCCTTTATGAAAACTAAATTGTGTCTTAAAACATGTTTTGTTTATTTAATTTGAGAAATGTTTTTAATTACCAATGATTGAGTTTTATAAAATGTTTGGTTTGGAAAAATAATTATCAAAGACTATTATGTGATGTGGTAAAACAATGTTTTAAGAAGAAATTTGGGCTTGTAATGGATTTAAAATAATAATGGTTTTTAGAATTGAAACATGGGATTAGTTCTTTTGAAACCATAAAATTATTTACATGTGCTACTAAAGGGTTTTTGAAACTATAAATGATTTATATAAATATTAATCATTTTTAATGGAATGAGTAATGTTTTATAAATGGTTTAATCTTGTGAATTTTGAAATCAATAATGGTTTGATTAAAAAGGGATACAACTTTGTTTAAAAGTTCTTGTGCTCTTTTTGAGTTTTATTTTATGCCTGAGTTGATATGACTATGTTCTGTGATGTTCATAAATGTTTTTCAGAATGTCCTTCAAGAAATATAGAATATTAGTCTTATGGTCTGGTCCTTGGGGTAGTTCCCCATATTTTCCAGAAGTTGAATCCCTTATCAAAGACTCAACCTGAACACCACATTAAGTGGTGGAGCTAGAGAATTTCCAACCTTTGAACACCATCCATGAATTCTTATATTTTATACCACCTTCTTATAATGGTGAATGAGGTTCTCTTGAGGTAGTGTAGTGCCTTGAAAAAGTTGATGTGATATTTGATACTTTCAAGACTCCTGAATCTATGAAGGTCAAGTCTATCAACTCCTTATTTTATGGACCTAGACAATAAAAGGGAACTTATAATTACCTCAAGAATATATGAAATATTGTCTTGGTAATTATTCAAGTTATTCTTTATTCATTGAAAATATTATGATGAAGTGAATAAGGAGAATGTTTCTAAGTTCTTGAGTTTTAGCCAAGATGATCTATCAGTTATGAAGTATGCCAAGAAGTTATCATGTTTGATATCTTTTATACCTGGTCTTGTTGAAAATTATTTCAGTATGGTTGAATCATTTAGAAAAGGTATTCACCTCGAACGTGTAACATTCATGCTTGTGTAATGGTTTATCTCTTATCCAGATATGCTTGAAATGGATTTTTCAACTAAAGTTGATCTAGAAAGACAATAGGAATAGCTAAATGCCACATTCCCAATTGAGAAAGTTTAGTCTAATTGAAAAAAGAAGAGTATTACCATGTTTTCTTAGTGTGGGTAACCTGGTCATTCTAAGATGTTGTGTTTGAAAGTTCTGAGGTTTTGTAAATAGTGTGGTCACTTTATAATGTTCTTTAAGTTCGGAGGCAAGAAATAGAAATTTTAGTTAGGAATCTCAACTCCTGACTGAGGGGTGGAAGAGACTTCATAATTATAGGGCTCCAGCCATAGGTCTCAGAGTGAAGTTTTTCACGTAGTGTAGAATATTTCATTTATTAGCTTTTATATTCCAAATATGGTTAATGTTGATCAAGATTTTTGTTTCTGCTATAGAAGTTGAAATTACTTGAGTTTTTCATTCTCATGGATTATCTATTTTTAGAAAACTTTTGTTTGAGGATCTTCATGGATGGTATATTTTATACCATGGTTGGGTCATTTATGGATTGGTGACATGATAATGGTTTTCTTTATTGATATCTTGAATGTTCTTCCTTGGGTTTCCTCTTATTTTGAATTAATGGTTAGAGATAAATTGAGTTATAATGGATGATCTCTCTTGTGAGAGTATAATGCCCTATCGTGCACTGGTCTTTATTTTTATGCTCTTTCAATTTAAACTTGGATAGACCTTGGGAATGTACTTAGGTAACTGAAAAACTGGGGATATTGATAGACTAGTCACATGGTGGTGCTTGCATTTGTTTTAATGATCTCCTTGAGGTATGAGTCTCAGTTAAAAAAATCATAGGTTACAATTGATTACATAAAAATGGAAGGAATCCTTGTTACCTCTTTACCTAGATTGTGGATTTATTATCTTTGATGTTTCTCCTTGGTGAGTGGTTGAAGTCTCTTTTTTGGGGTTTAGGGGGCATGATTTTCTTATGCTACACTATTTTGGTGAATCTTTAAATGATGGATAGACCTATGCTAGGTGTCCAATATTTTTCATTATTGGAGTCACATAACGATCTTGTTTTTTTTGATCTAGGAGTTGTGTGCATTGTTATCCTTTAGGTGAGTCTCACTCCTGGACCACAGACTTCTCATATCATAAGATAAGTGAGGGAGTTTTTGTTGTATCGTTGTGTTCTATCTTTGAGATTGGATGCTTTATGGGGCTATAAAGTCCCATGAAATGGAGGTTGTAACATCTTTTTACTTGTTTTTATATTTTTTTACCCATTTATTTGATTACCCAATGATTAGGAATCTTCATAGGTTATTTTTGGAGGTTTCTAAACCTTTTTGAAGGTTTTTGGGCCTATACATTGTTTTCGCATAGTTTGGGTCACACCCCGACCATAGATACTCCTTTATTTTTTTGTTTCCTCGATTTTGGATATTTTGGTTGAGGATTGGGTTGAGTTCCCAAAAAAATACATTTTGTTTTTGTGTTTTGGGTTTCCTTTTATTCATATAATTAGTTATTCTTGTTGGGATTAAGATAAAGTTGCATGTTGGGGAGTTTGTGACACCCACAATGTCACTACTTTGTGTTTTAAACATTCAGGGATCTTTGAGTGAACTTCCATACTGTTTGGAGTATAATTTGGGGGGTTTCATCCAATTTTTGGGGTCTCACAGTTTGAGCACGACCTGGCCAAACCGTGCAACCTAACCATGCGATGTTGCAGGAGTTTCCAGTAGCCCTCGCACGGTTTGCGCACGGTTTGAAAAACAGTGCAGACACTTTTGGGCTTTATAACTTTTGACCTGGATCTCTAATTTGGGTGATTACACCTCCAAAATCAAGACCCATCTATTGGTCATCGACCAGAGGATCCTCCCCCTCCTTCCTACATCGATTTGGGTCCATTTTGGGTCTATTTCTAAAAAATGGTTGGTGATTCTTCATGATTCCTTCCCCAAATCTTCTCTCCTTCTCTTTCCCTCTTTGTTCTAGGGTTTTCTTTGGGTATTTCTTCCATAGACAAACCCTAATGTCTAGGGTTTATGTTTGGTTCATTTTTCTTTGGATCTAGGGTGTGCGAATGGTCTGTGGGGATTATATATCTCCTCCCTTGATGTTTCATCGCATCCGCACATGGTTGGGGTAGGCGTTTCCAACTTTTTCCTTTTCAGAACACTCCACGAGCACTTGTGCATTTTAATTTAATTTTTAAATGTCCTTTTAACCCCTAATATATCTATGTATTGATGCAAATCATGATTTTATGTGGGTATAATTTACTAAAAATATGTTTTCAAAGGGATTTGTGTGAAATACATAGGTTTATTGCACCTTGGGTTATTGTTTAAAATTTCATTTCTCATTAATGTTAAATTAGGGGGTTTTATGATATTTTTATCCTTAATTATGGTGGGATGGTTGTTTATTGTTTGTGGTATTGATTTGGTGTGTATGTTTTGGAAATGATTTATCTTGTGAAATGTGTTAAAATGTTTTAAAAAGGGTTTTGTGGTTATATGTGGATTGTTTTATGTTCCCTAAACAGTATGGACGGTCAAATGTGGTTTTATTGAAAATGGTAGGTTTTGTGGACAATGTTTTTGGGTGTCCTCTAGGATTTTTGGTGTACCATCAGGCGTTGGCACATCCATGGGTTCATTAGGTGCACACACAATTGTGCCATCAAATGAAGATGGTGCTTTAAACCGGTGTTCCTTAAAATATTGGTTTCCTAAATGGTTATTTTTTTCTAAATAACGTTGTGTCCTTTGTGTGGTTTCTAAATGTGGTTTAAAATGGAATCTCAGGGGGTTATTCTCATATGGCTTTTTGTGTGTGTGTTTTGAAAAATTATTTTCTTGAGGGGCTGTTTGGAATTTGACACTTGAAGATGGTTGTAGAAATGTTTTGGAAATGTTTTGGTAAATGTATTTGTGTGTGTAAACATAAAGGACTATTTGGAATGTTTCTAGAGTTTTATGTTTTTAATAAAATTTAGAAAGGCTTGTTTAGAAAATTCTTGGGGATTTGGTGTTCCTTATGGTTTTTGAAGTGATTTTGAAATGTTTAGATGTTCATATGTTTTCAAGAATGGGTTTGTGATGTGAAAGTGGAGGATTATGAAATGTGATGCTTGGTTTGGTTGATTAATTGTGTAAGTGGCATCATGTGATGTAGAACATGTTTTAGCACAAAGGGAAAACCTAGGTATCTAGGTGGGCGGACTTGTACTAGTATGTTAGTGATCCTGTGGGGTTTGACCCTTGTTTCACGTAGCAAGTTTGACGATGACAACAATAACTAAACTATGATGATGATGATGATGATGGGGACCACTAGGTTATGGGTATGTTCCCTACTAGTGTCTCATGGACAAGAAAGGATATTCCTATGGTTACTTTTTACCATGATACGAGGTACCTGGGGCCCACAGCAAGCTAGTGCCTAGGGGTGTTCCCGTGACTAGTGCTCAATGATTATGTTGCACTTACCATCAGCATACGATTGGTTGGGTTGGTAATTTTAAAATCAAGTGTTTTGTATTTAAAGTTACATTTTTTGATTTTTTTTCCATTTAATGTTGTTCCATTGAAAATTGTTACTAGTAATGTTTGGGTTGGGTTTTTGTAATAAAATGATAGTTTCCTTGAAAAATGGATGGTGGCATGTGTCGGAATTTAAAATGGAAAAGTTATGGCTGTTTAATAAAATGTGAAAACAACTATTTTTATAATTGTATTTTGAACTAGTGTTAATGGACTTTATTGGGAAAGGAAACACTTGGAATCTGTGGCGATTTCCTACTGAGCTGTTAGCTCACACCGTACCAATACCACTTGGTGTCGGTAGACCCGAGCTATTTTGCAGGCTCAGGTTTTGATCAGGTTTTTTTCGTTCGATTTATCTCCTGGAGAAGGGTGGTCTTGTGGTTGGAGGTGACCAGGAGGTCACATGGATATCATGTTAGTAGTTGGTTGTTTTATTTTATTGTAGCTCCTGGTTCTTTCAGTGATAGTTTTATTCAGTTGTATTTATATTAGACCAGATTGTTCATTTTTTGAGATTTAGTTGTGGTTATCTCTTCTGCATTTTCAATTTTTTACATTTTGATCCTATTTATTATTGGGCCAAATTGTTCCCTCTTGTTTTATATATGATGCCCGACAGTAGTTGCCAGTTTTTGGGGATTGGGAACACCCTTTGGATCATGTCCCAGACCTGGTCGGGTGTCAAGTTAGATGGCATCCCGGCCTAGTTCGTGACAGTTTGAGAATATTTTTTCAAAGTGTGAAACTTCGATAGAAATGGGTTGTATAGTTGGAGTGCAGTTTGACAAAGTGTGTATCCAAACCATGAAACATTTCATGTGGATCTATTCTGGGCACATGGTTTGTGCATGGTTAGTGTTAACCATGCAACTTAACCCTAGAAACCGTGAAAACAGTAATTAAAGCTATGAAAATTTTAATTAAAGACCCAAAACCCCTTTAATCAGCCCCAAACTTCTCCCAATATATCATAATCTAATCATTAGAGTTTTACGATCCCTCTGGAGCCATTTTAGCTTCCCAAAACTCATCTCTTGGCATATCGAAGCACCAATTGAAGCGACGATCATCTTCTAGTGAGTTATTTTCTAATATATCTTGTATCTCCCTTATCATATTTATTCCTTCGTCATAAAGGTCATGAAATCCTTGAGTTTGTTGGATCATGATTGATTGATGAGTAATTGTAGATCTAGGATCTCATCTATCTTCTTCAAGATCAATCATCTTAGATCCACTGATCACCATCGACGGTGACACATATTAGATTCCTTATTTGTATATTCTTATTATTCTATATAGGTGTTTCTATGATTTTACTTCAATTTTTAAATCATTATTTCTAGATAATTCATAGATACATGTTTTCTAATTTTTATCACATGTTCTGTGAAATTCATCAATTTAATTCCTCATAAACGATTCATTGACCAATTTCCATTTTAATTGAATATGGAATGAATTAAATGGTTTTAAATTTGATTTACCTCACATTTTTTGAAAATTAATTAATTCCATATTTGTTTGGATTTATTTTCAAATAGATTTGAAAGGTTGTTTTGGTGAAATTTAGGGTATTGACCGAGGTTTTGATTTATAAAATGAACTTCTTTGATTTTAATTAAATGAATTGAACTATTTTATGTTTTATAAATAGATTAAAATGATTTAACTTTTTAAATGACCGAGAAACCCTTTGAACGATTTTTACCATTGTTTTTGAAATTTTTGTTCTTGTGTTATTTGAAATAAATGATTTATCTTCATGGAAAGAGGGTCTAAACCCATGTTTGGAAGTTTATTCAATCTTTTTAAAATTTTAATACTTCTTTTAAATTATTTAGGTATTATTTGAAACAAATGATTATTTTAATGGCCCGATTGGAATTTTAATAATGATTTGTTAAAGGAAGTGGGTATTTTTACCCTTTTAAATATTAAATTGTTTGAAGGGATTTGGAATGAATTGATTATTTTTTTAATGGGAAGTTTAGAATTTTAATGATGAATTGAGAAAGGCAGTGGTTATGGTTACCCTTTTTAAAATTTTAAATTCATTAAATGTTTTTGAATTGAAATTTTTTATACAATTGTGAAAAACCTCAATTACATTGAATTGGGAGTTTGTTATGAAATTGATGGATTTTTTAAAATTAAATTATTGAATTTAATTGTGAAATTGGATTTTAAAATTGAAATGTGAATTTATTTCAAATCCCTATTTGTGAAAATGGCTTTAAAATAGTTTTGATAGAAACCTTAGGGTTTTATCTTGGGGAAAAGGCATGCTTTTGATTAAAAACCAATTTCTTTTAAATGAAGAATTGGAATATTTGAAATGGAAAATGTGAGGAATTTTTTTTTATAAAATGAATGACCCATAATTGTTTTATACTATATAACATAGAATCCTTATGTAGTTAGTGAGTTATTTTAGGTGGAACATTATGATTTACAACATTTTAAAACATCATATCAGCACATCACATACATTAGGTGATGGTGATGAATTCTTTTTGACTAGTTTCAATGGGAAGTGTGTATAAACATATTTCAATTTCACAATATCAATTACTTATATCCTGGAACTATCAGACATTATTAGGCATATGACCATGTTTCTTTCTTGTTTGTATTCTAAATGTATATATGACATCTTTTTAACTGTTTTACATTCCTTGTGAATTCATATAAACTATTTCATATAAAATATTTTGTTAATCCATTTGTTTAGAAACATTCCATCATTTTAAATGTAAATCATGTTTTGTTTAAATATTCTTTTGAAATTAAAAACCTATTTATTTATAATGAAAATATCCTTAATTTGTTGTTAAACCATTTGTCATCAGTGTATCCTTGTATAGTTCATTTATTATTATTAATCACCTTGACTCTATTTTATTGATTCTAATTCATCTTTACATATCAGGTTCATATTTTCACCTTTTCTTGATTACATGAATTTATATTGTGAAATGGTTTTCAAATAATTTTAAGAAAATGTTTAGTTTTTAAATGGTGAAATGGCATGTTTTACAGGTTTATATTAATAAATTAATTATAAATTTTTAAAACTCTATTCTTAAACTAATACTCATACTCTCCCATTTTTAATCCTCATTTAGAATATTTGAGTTACCTTATGAAGTAATTGAATAGAAACTTTTGTGGAATCCTAATGGGATCTTTAGCTCACACCCTACTTGTACCTTTCAGTTTTTTCATCCCTTTACTATCTTATAGCAGGTGTTCATTGTCTCTCCTTACTTTATAGGTTCATTCTTGGGTGATCAAGGGTGGGAAACTTGGGACAGGGTGGGTGGTCATGGACCACTAGGAGATGGGTTTTAGTGGTTATATTTCACTTTCAGTTATCTTAGTGTCTCCTTTTACTTGATATCTATGTATTGATTTATATATCTAATGATTTTCTATATTGTACTCTATTATTGTGAACTTTTAGGGTGAAATAATTTCCAATGGTTTTTATTAATGCCCATGTGATTTTCGTCGGCCTATGAAGATCGGGAACACTCTTCTGTTTAGTGGTGAATTAGCTCATGTATCAGTTTAGATGGTATTCTAGGTTGGTTTGTTATAATTATGGTGATAGAAAATGATTTTTTAAAAATTGGTAGAGAATATATTATCATGATGAAACCCACTCCCATTTCATCAATATTTTGTATAACATATATTCGGTATGTGATGGTTATCCCTGGTGATTCATAAGTATCATTCTATATTGTATTATAGAGGTTTTTGTTATATATATGAATATGTTCTGTTATATGGTTTTTTATTTAATTTATTTATGGTTTATATTTTTGTATGGTATCATGTGACCATTTGATTTAAAGGTAATTCCTCCCATGATATGAATATACATTAGTACCAGTTTTTAGCCTCTATCCTGTAAGATGTTATCCTAGAGAGTTCACTTACTGGTGAGTCTAGATGTAAAAATAAACATGAATATTGATTACATTGATGAAAAAAAAGTTATATTCTATAAGATGTATATTGAAAACTATCAATGTCATAAGAAGATACACCTACCACTAAATGGTGAAATATAATAATTATTTTTGAAATCGATTGGGATTTATTGAATTGATATGATGTGGACATTATACACCTAAAATTAGAATGAAAAATTACATTCAACATCAAGGAAGGGATTAATACTATAGGATTATAGAAGGCATTTTCAAACATTTATGATAATCTTTTAGCATCAAAAAAGGTGTTTCTAATTCATAGATTGTTCAACCTAAAAATGGATGAATTTAAGTCTATCACAGACCATGTTAATGATTTTAATATTTTTATAATATAGTTGAGATTAATATAGATTTATTTCATGGATGAAATAAATTCTTTGATTATTTTATCATTACTACTTTAAATCTTGGATTTGACCCTCACATCAGTGATAATTTCCCATAGTACTTCTAAATTGAATTTAAACATGATTTATAATCGTATCCTATGTGTAGATATTCATATAATTGAATCAAGAAAATTATCTAGAAATTTTATGAATGTTAAAGGTATGGGAAGATAATAGAATCAGTGAAACTGGATAGGTAGGAAAAATTCATGATTAATGTGTCATGAGAAATCCAATGGTGATGGTCCCACATGTTGGAGTTATAGAGAAAAGTGACATGTAAAAACTTATATAAGGAATTAAAGAAGTCTTTAATGAATGATTTGATGAATAATTATGTAAAAAGATAAAAATATGCCTTAGTAATCAATTTTTATGACCACACAGAGTCTTGGATATTGGACTATAGTAATTATTTCTATTTAGCCATAAAAAATTAATGCCTATAAAATTTCAGTCTAGAAAATCTTGTGAAGGTAGTGAAGGGTATATTTTATAAAACACCTATTTCACAGTGTACGATTAAATATGTCATATATTACGAAATGTGAGAAAAATATATATAATATTTCATGTTGAAGGCATATCTTAAAGCATGATATATAGATTTTATGATATTCCCTTTTCCAATTGTAAAGTACAATTTGGAAGTAGTGAAATACTGTGAATGATAGTGTATAATCCACATTGCATATATTATTGACAATAAAAAAAATATGTTAACCATTAACATGTGTCTTTCGTGCATAAGATATCATTAAAACTAAGAATTTCATGAGATCAAATTAATTGGAGAATAGTTATGATCAAGGGTTAAAATCGGTTGTAACTATATTCCATTTACACATGCATTATATAAATCATGAGTAAATTGAAGGTTCTTAGGAAGTGTCTTAAAATACTATATAAGTTGGATAAAGTCCATGAAGTTTCTTTGTGTGATATGTGTATTCTACCTTGATGATTTCATCCTTACCTTCCCTTTACTCACCAAGGAACTAACATGTTGTGGGATTGAGGAAGGTCCTACACATATGATGGGTGATTAACATAAACCTATAGATATAATATGAAGGATGGAGTATTTATAACACTATAAGGGATCTTGATCAAGCATAGTAATTATTTACTAAGTAAGAGGAATATATAGTGAAATGTACAAAATGATTTTCATTTTATAGCTTCATGGTTTCACTTTAAATTTATAGTATATTTTGGGTTCTCAGATTTATAGTTTATTTTATTCTATATGTATTAAGTGTTAATTGATCCTTAGAGACCCATTAGGGGAAACAAAGCCTTCCATTATCATTGATTCATGAAATTATCTTTTTAAAAATGAATAAATCATACGTCGCAAGGATTTTATATTCTATATTATAAAAAATTATGGGGATTTTATTTTGCAAATGGGCGTGTTTAGATTGTGAAGAATACTTAATGTCACTGGTTTCAGTTTACCATAAGGAGGTACTCTAAAACATCTATGATCTTGTCAATGTAGAAGTAATTAAAAACTTCAACATATATAATATCATCCTGAAATATTGAGTTATTTCTTTTGGATGAGTAGGCTAGTATCTATTCATGAGAAGTGGGGTTGTGTTAGATGAAGCGTATGAATGGGGGTTGTAGATAGTCCACCAACTACCATGGTTAATTAGTGCTGGCTATAGAAGAATACTGAATCCAACACATTTATGAGAAAATTTATCCAATGTTGGTGAATACATCTCAACCAAATGATATCTTATATAAAAATGAGGTGGTATTAGAAAATGTTGACACCGATCTAAAAAAGTAAACTTTACTTGAACCATTAACATGTATGATCTTATGATGAAATCACATTATCTTATCCAAAAGTTTTATAGAGGTTCACTTCCTAACAATTGGTATCAAAGCATGGTTGGACACACTTAGGTCCCTAGGTAACATTCTAGTATTCTTCATCATTATATTTATTTCAATTTGGTAAAATATCATCAAAAGATATGATGAAGGAAGAAGAAAAATTTGGAATTAATTAGTTTGATGAAAATGACTATAGATTCATGAGGATGTACATAGAAGAGTTTATCATCCCAAACAATCTGAAACATAAATTGGGTGGATACAATCATAACATGATGGAGAATATTTAATGGGGAAACTTGGACAAAAAGTCTGTTGGATTAGTGAGTATGTCATTGACATGGAATGTGTATTTCAATATATAAGATAAGAAGAACACAAATAAGTTGATAGTGTCCTTAGAGGATATTTATGTTGAACTGATAGATTTAGAAAAATTTTCCATGAAAAGGTGTTTATTTTATTTGAGTTTGTCTAGAGGGAGGTCAGTGGTAGATCCTGTAAATTAATTCAACATGATTCAAAGTCAGATCAATGAATTGAAAGTTACTCCCACAAATGATGTATAAGAAATAATTTTTCTATAATATTTACCAAAATCATGTATTTTTATGGTTATTATGGTTAATAATTTCTAAATAAATACTAATTTTGTGTTTTAAGATGTCTGGAATTTGATCCTTAGTGAATAAAATTGGAGGAGTGAGGTCCATGTACATTTTGATAATGCTCTGAATAAAGATGGAATGTGAAAATCACCTTATATATGAAATCATTGATGACTAGATGATAATTATAGAGAGATATATTTTTTTGGAATATATAATAGTCCAAGACTAGACTTTTGGTATTCCAGGATGTCAAAAAAATATCCAAAGGAACTTTAGGGACCACAAGGAAGTCACTAGAAGGACAAATTCAAGAAGTTTAAATTATTTTAGTATAATAAATAGTGGTAATAATCTATTACTCACTATTCAAATTCTGATATAGTCATGGGTTGTTGAATTTGGATCATCCTTCCAATTAATGGGATATCATAGGTTTGTGATCAACTATATATTTGGATGATTTGGTAAATTTCAACTGGTGGATAGTGGAGCATTATATGTTCTAAGAAAATTAGACATAAACATATGAATATATAATTAATGTTTCCTATAACTGAAGTATGTGACACACATACTAGGTCTCTGAAGGAATATCATATCTTTATGGAATCTAGATGATTTAGGCTACATATAAATTTTTTCCAATGGAGAATGGAAAGTGAATCGAGGGTCTATGTTTGTGTAATGAGGAGTAAAGTATGAGACCATTTATCTACCCAAAAGTTAAAATGGAAGTGTAGTGGTTGGATGTACTACCTTAGAAGATCTTGAAGTTTTTATTAAAGGATGGCTTACCTCAATGAGAAGAAATTGGAGGTTTTAGTTGGGAAATTAATTCTAAATCTCGATCACACTAGTACGAGAAGTTGTGATATATGTGCTATGAAAAAACATATTCATGTGTCATTTTAATTGAACATATAAAGTAAAACATCCTATAACCAAGATTCTATTCTCATAGATGTATGAGGACATAATTTAGTTCAATCTCATAGAGTATCTCTTTAATTTATCATATTCATTGATGATGTTTTGAGGAAGGTATGGGTATAGAATATTAATAAAAATTCTAAGGTGTTCCATACCTTTTTCAGTGGAAATTCATGGCGGAATTGGAAATTGTTTTGAAATTGAAATTATTTAGATCAGATAATAGTGGAGAGTAAAATAGTAAAAACATCTAGAATGTCTTCTAGAATAAATAGATTAGGATTGAAACAATAGTAATAAGAACACCACTAAAAAATGGTGTGGTAGAGAGAATTAATTGTACTTTGAATTAGAAGGAAAGATACATACGTGTGAACTCTAGAATTCCAAATTCTAATTAGATGGAAGAAATCAACATAATAACATATCTAGACAACATAAACCATATTTTTTAATGGGATAGATTACACTATAAGAGATATTACCTAACATGTTACTAGAGGTTTCTCATCTTAATGTCTTTAGAAATATAATTTATTCTATTATTGATGTGAATAATAGAGACAAGTAAGAGGTGAATTCCAAAGATTGTTTTATTTTTGGACAAGGGAATGAATAATTTGGTTTCGAATAATGGGATGATGATAAGTGATAATTCATCATAATTCAAAATATACTCTTTAATGAGAAGATCCTATGTAAGGATAAGAACTTACAAAAGTCAAAATTTTAGTGAAAGAATATAATTTTTTAAGTTCATGTTGATTTGGATGAAGGAATTAGAAGATCAAAATTTCTCGTGATACCATATAAATTTTGGGGATCATCGAAAGTATGACCATCAAAAAACATTCCAAAGTACTTAATGTCTAAAAAAGAATATACAAAATCTCTAGAAGTTGGGAAATTAGAAGTTGGGGCACTATAAATACCTTCATCCAAAAGAGTATATTTTTAATCAGAGTTGATGAGATTTTTTAGAGTCATATCACCAATTGAAAGGTACAGGGTCGATGGGAATTTCTACTTCTAATAGAATCTAGGGAACCCAAATTCTCAAAAGTGGCATTAACTCCTAGTGATATAAAATGTGGGCTTCAGTTATAGAAAAATAAATGAATTTATTAAAGGTCAATGGATCATATAAGATGAATGAACTGCCAGAGGGAAAGAGAGTATAGGTTTAAAATTTTGTCTTACATTGAAAGGAAATATCTAAAAGATGTATAATATACAAAGAGTAATTGGTAGAAAAAGGGTTCCAATATAAGTAAGTGATCAATTTCTAAAAAACAAAATAGTTAGTTAAAAAAAATACCATAAAAAATGTGCTATGTTTAGTTGTTTATTATGATCTACATATGGATTAAATGGTTTTTAATACCACCTTTAATTAGTTTTACTTAGAGGAGGAGATATACGTGAAGAAATCCAAGGGGTTTGAAGATCATCTGATGGAGGACCTTGTTTGAAAGCAGAAGTGAAGCCTCTATGGATTAAAATATGATCCAATTAGAATAATAAGTTTGATGAATTCCTAATGAAATAAGGTTCTATGGGGAGTGACACTAATAATTGTTTTTATTATAATTAATGAAATTATGGGTCTTACTTCATAATATTACTCTATATGGATGACATATTTCTGTTGGTTCTAGAGAGTTTATGGATTTAGGAGTTGAAGTGTAGGTTTTTGGAAGATTTGAAATGAAGGATTTTATCTAAGATAATAAAATATTAGGTATTGAAATTGGGAGGGATAGAGAACATGGTAGACTAGTTTTATCCCAAAAGGAATATATCTAGAAGATGATCAAGAAATTTGGGATGACCGGATGTAATCCTGGATTGACCCCCTTGATGGACACTTCAATCTATTTAAGGCACAAACACCATCATTGAAATATGAATCCCAATACATTTAGAAAGTACTTTATGAATTAGTTTTCATGATATTAATGTATACCATGATTTTTATATGGTCTTGAATTACCTTTACCATGGAATTTGAAATTTGTTTTTTATAAAACCTCATAGGGGAGAACTGTGATGATGTGAAGTGGATCATCTAATACTTGAAGGGATCATAGGATACACCACCTTTTTTGGTTAATATAATAATTTTCAAGTATTGATATATTAATTTTTTTCTAGGGATTTAGATACTCCAGATATCATGATAGGTTTCTTGTTTATGTTTAATGGAACTACAGTTAGTAGGATGTCACGATGGGAGAATGTGGTTACTTTTTCAATAACATATGTATAATTTATAGTAGATATAGAATCCATAAATGAGTTATTATATTCAATTAAATTACTGAAGAATCTTGTAAAGGATGTTGAATGAGAAATTTTATTCTTAAACAATCAGAGTGAAATCCACCATTCCTAAAATTCTATGTTTCATGGAATAATGAAACACATTGACTTGAAATTAATTTCATATGGAATATGCTAAAAAAAGGTGTTTGAGCTAAAAAAGATATTTGGAATGAAAATATGACTAAAATATTCATGAAGGTTTTATTCCCATAAATTTTGATTTATCAATATGCCTCACTAGGACTTGGGTGAATGAATGTTTATGGACACCACAACATTCTTGTCATGGAAGGAGGATAAGTTTTTTGTCGAGGTGTCAAAGGATAGAATTGCGTGGGATCATTGATGAAATATTCAAATGGATTATTTTTTGTATTTTTAATCCTATTTCATTTTAGTAGTTTTATTTTACAAAAAAGAGGAACTCTAGTAGTCCAATGATCTTTTAAAGTAAATGACAGTTGAATACTTCAACACATAATAATGTTTTCCAGAAAATAGAATTATTCTAATAATGAAAACGTTGTTCTATCTTCATCAGAAGTGGGACTATGTTTGATTAGTTTTCTAGATTGGGGGTATGAACAACCCATAATATATATTGGTAGATTCAATGCTAGATATAGAATAATAGTCAATCCAATGGAGGGATGACTGTGTTTCTCATATGGTGGTGCAACCAGCTTAATTAGATGAGTACTTCTATAAAAGCGAGGTGGGATGAAAAACTGACTGTATAAATAAAAAATAGAACACTATACTTTAGATTAATTATAATCACTGACTTATTTGAAATAATTATAGTAAAAAAATATACTTTTGGTAATATAATGTTTTGGAAATGTTATCTCGTGGTTATATGATGAAATTCTAAACAACACAATATTTGTGTTTCCACTTTACTTTTCCTATTTCATTATTTGAATGAATGGTTGCTTGTAAGTTTATCATAATATTTTTTGAGCATTATGACAAGTGGTGGTGATTAATGTTTTATGACTTCCTAGTTTTAAGGTTGTAAGTCACTAGGAAGATATGGTTTTTAAATTCTATTGTGCAGAACCGTCAGTGTGTATGATCTTCTGCTAAAATCATGTTCTATTATCCTAAATTTGTAAAGAGGTTCACTACCCAACAAGCTATATTATATGGGATATTTTGGGAAGTGATATGCTGATGAAATATGATTTCCAATGTCATAGGTGGTGTCACATCATGATCCTTTGTTTTCTGGTTGTATTGTAGTGTATGGTATAACTTGTTCTATTGAACCTGCATAATTAGAATAGAAGAATAAATAAAAATACAATGAAAGGAAAATAATTATTTTTTTATTTTAATGTTATATTACTTGTTAAAAAGTTAACTAAAGTTAATTAATAAATAATTAATTGATAATTGTTATAAATTATTATTATTATTATTATTAATTTATTATTTAATCTTTAATAAAAAATAATAATTAAGTTTTAAATTTATTATTATTCATTAATTTATTTTATTAATATAAGTACTATAAATAATTAGTTGACGTAACTTAATTAAATTCTTAATTTAGACTAATTTTGATTTCTTTATTTTATAAAATGACAAATTAAATTACAACTTTGTTTAATTAATTAATTTAAGTAGTTTAATATTTTAGTAAATTTATTATTAATCATTAATTTATTAAAAACATTTTTATATTATATTATTAATTTGTTAATTTGTTTGTTATTTTATTTTTTAATTAAACTTATCTTTCCCATCCAAATCACGACAGCTCGTTGTAGTGAGTTCTCCCAGTACTACAAATCAGACTTTGGCCTTGCCTTGAGAAACAGTTGTGGTGGTTTAAACCTTGGATGCGACGTAGTGGCTCCTCTGACTCGGCCCCGGCAGATTCGCGGTGGCACAAAGCTCCTCCCGAGCACGGATCCTCCTCTATTCACAGCTTCAACTCCTCCTCGCGACTTCAACCTCTCCATACACAACACCCTAAAAGGGCTTCCAGACCTCTTCACATAGTAGTTCATGAAAGGGGGTAGGGTTCCCCTCCCTCAAGCGGTGGCTCCTCAGCTTCAAGTGGCCTCCTCCTCTGGTGACTACTCGGAATTCCCTCGGATCAGCCTCAACAGCAGGACATTGATGACTTCGGCCCTTACAATGTCTTTTCTTGTGATGGCATCTCTTCTCAAGTCTGGTGAGACAATGGGATGGGAGAAACAGTTGATGGTGAGAGCATGAGATGCGATACTGGTGCTGCGAAGGGTTTCTATGAAGGCCGAAGTAGGGACATCCGACTTTAACAGTGGCGAGAGGATTTTTTTTCAGATCTGGAAATAAGGACCAGTTGAAGTGATGAGAGGTTTTTTTACTAAGGGTGGTGATTTGTAGTGGAAGAATTGTTGTACAGAGGAAGGATAAAGTGGTGGGACTATGAGGTGAGGAAAAATTATTTCAAAAGGTTATGGTGGATGGGGAAATGGTGTGTGCAGTAGCATTAGCAAGGCAGAAACAATGAAATAGTGAAAGGCAAGAAACGATGAGACAAGGCACCATAAAGAGATAAAATGGTGAGACTGTGGGAGGTTAGGTGCCATTGTGAATGAAACAGAGTACAACGGTGTCACCGCAACATGGAAAAACAATAAAAAATATTAAAAATAAATTAAAACTAAAATTAAGACTAACAAAATAATTAATTCAATGTAATAATAAATAAAATCAAATGAAAAATTAAGTAACTCATAAACTAAAGTAAAATTTTTGAAACTGAAAGAACATAAATTAAATTATTATTTACTTCAAATTATCAAACATAAAATGAAATTAAATTAAGACGATAATTAATAATCAACTACATTGTTAGAAATTAAAAGAAAATTGACTGTTAAATTAAACAAAAATAAAACCAAATTAATTTATGAAATAAAATTTAAGAGGTTTAATGCATGTAGTAAGTTTATAAAATTAAATTTATTATTAATGAATTTTTAAAAGGCAACAAACATTTAGATTATTCTACTTTTATTAAGTGATATTTAATTAATGAAATACTAAATTTAAGCTACAATAATTATGTGCAAAAATAGAATTAATTAATTAATTAATAAATGTTAAATTATTTAATATGAGAACAAAAACACCAAACTAAATGAAAAGTTATTAGAATATAAAATTAAAGTAAAACATAAGTTAACTAATTTAAATCTTAAAATACTTGATTAATTATAAAAATTGATTAATTAATCAATTTGTTTATAGAAACAAAAAAGTGTTCATATTTATTATAAGGTACAAGAATAAATAATTAAATCATTAAAAATTAATGAAACTTTTGTGGACAAATAAGTGTTTTTAAGGCCACATAAATCAACTAGAGGTATATGTTTCTCCCAAGAACCCCCAAAATCAAGGACCCATGCACAAAGCATGTCCTATAGCACCAGAATCATAAGCTCTGTATATATGTCGATCTGAGTGTGATAGTTCATGCTCTGAAGAAACTGTGTACATAAGGCCTTCCTCAAAACTCTCTAAAACTGAGACTTGAAGAAGGTGTCCCTATCAGATATGATAGAATAATGAGATCCATAAAGAAAGACAACCTTACAGATTTATAGACTCCCTAGATGATCTACCTAAAAGGTCTCTTGAATAGTTAAAAATTATGTGACATTTTCCAAACTATCAATGACTATCCAAAATGTATCATTTCCATGAGGTGAGCTAGAAAAACCAGTCATGAATCCTAAAGAGACATCGTACCATTTTCACCCATGAATGGATATTGGATATAAAATTCTCATTGGTCTCGGATGTTCTGACTTCAACTACTGATAGGTGAAACACCGTGTGGTAAATCAAGATATCTCTCATTTCATTATAGTGCACTGATACTAGTGATGTAAGTATCAATACATATTGGTGAAACCAGGATGCACTACCCAAATTGAAGCATTAAATTCCCACATCAAATCCTCTATGATTTCTACTGAGACCCAAACATGCCCATGAAATCATAAGGTCTCATCCTCATCAATTTTCAAACCAAAAAATGATTCTTCATCTAAAATACTATCCCATATGGATAGGTCCTTAGGATATTATGGTTTCCTCATTATCAAACACTCTAAAAGAAAAGAGGTCACTACTAAATATGAGAGGATATACTGTCAATGATCCTCTTGAACCTCAATATGCAATTTTCAACATAAGGCCTTGAGTTTCTACTCACCACTGGCCTTCGGAACCACTTGTGTTGTAGTCTTATGGCTCAGAGCATCATCTACAACATTACCTTTCCTAGGAATATAGGTAACCTGAAAATCAAAGGATTATAGGTACTCAACCCATCTACACTTCGTGAGATTTAGATCACACTTTATAAAGATATACATGAGGAACTTGTGATTAGGGAATACCAAAAAAATTTCCCCATGAAAATAATGCCTCCAATAGTGTAAAGTATAAACTAAAATAGGTACCTCATGGATTTGTGTTGGGTAATTCTTCTCATGAGGCCTTAACCGAAGAGACTCATACACTATGAATCACTCATCCTGTATAAAAAAAATCTCCTATTCTGATACCTGATGAATCATAATAAAAAATATATATCCTTCCTGGATCTGGTAAAATCAAGATGAGCACTAATGTTATTCTTCCCTTCAACTCTTGAAAGGATTCTTCATAAAGATATTATAATAAGTAAATATAGAAAATTAATGAAGATTATTCCCTAAAATGATATGACATGATCCAAAATAAAATAGAGAAACTTAATTAATGTATTAAAATTGATGATAATGTAATAATTGATTATGAATTAAACCCTAGTGACCATGGTAATGGAACCCTTCTAGTAAATATTTCAGTTAGCTATGAGAATGGCTAGGTAATGTAGTGTATTTTCCTTAGTTACTCACAATGACATCGATGGAAATATAACTGAATAGAGTAATATCATCCTAGTTCTAATGCACATAGCTAAATAATTAAATAACAACCTTTAACATTAATGAATTATTATCTCTTTAAGTCAATGAGATGTAAATGTTTAAAACCATTCAAGTTTCATTGGTATCTAGTTATTGTGGGGTGGAAAGTAATATTGACGATTCTATCTTATAACTAGTCGAATAATTCAATAACTCTCATTGATTTATTATTGAATTATCATAATCCTTCTATGAGAGTTGTTATTGGGAAATCATAAGATGATAAGGTGGAAGCCCTTAGTTTCTATATGGTATGTCTTGAAAGAATGATAGTGGATCCTTAGTTATGATCATGCATATTCATCTTCATTAATATGAAATGAATCTTACTAAATATGGATATCCTTGGTGACTAGTTATAATGGTGGATATCCTCAACACTGACCCTATATCTAAGTTTCATGTTGGATGAAAATGGATATACTCCTTCTCACACACAAATCTGGGTAGAGACTAATGATTATTTATACTTGTATCCACTTCTAATCATACATATATCTATTTTGAGATAGTTTAGGTATCCCTAGAATATAAGTGGAGATAGATAATTCCTCTATCATCTCATGTGTGGGATATATGGAGATGAGTAATTCCACTAGTATAACTACTGTGAGAATATGATATATGGGATGAGTGGAGATGATTATTTCTTATAGTATCCCACTTATAAAAATCAAATATAATTTAAATCATTCAAGTAGAGAAACCCATTATCTCCCATAACACATATATTGAGGTGGAAAATAATTTGTTGAATACTCTATCTTCTCTTACCCTCATATATGGGACTTAGGAGGATATAATATGTAATTATATCCCTGAATATGTGTATTTACTCAAGTATTACAGTATTCAGTTTTAACCCTAGAGATGTGTATTTCCTATAGAATCTATACATGTATACTCTTCTACCTTTGGAGTTGTGTGTTTTCTATAGTAATCCATAGATATATGGAGGTATGTATTTCCTCTAGTTGTTTAAATATAGATGGAGACATGTATTTCCTCAAGTGATAGTGAGATAGGTGAAGACGTGTATACCCTCCTTCATCTCATGATTAGTTCATACAAGGTGAATTACTAGGTGGTAAATCTATGATGTATTGTGAGATATGATTGTTATTTCATTATTGAGAAACATTATTTATTTGGAGGTCATGATGAAACTAATATATGGGTAGATTGAACTGTATTGATCATGGATATATATGGTGATGATGTCAATTATTGTATGATTGTCTACACATTATTTATAATTAATTCATGTAAACAATAAATGCTTATGTGGTCCTATCACTACTTGGGATGACCATACAAGTTTTTTTATACCCACCCATATGTGCACACTTGTGTAATGTTCACCTTATGTCTATGCATATTATCTAATAAAAGGGATTAGTGATCATGGATCCTATAGATGGTTAACCATATTAGATAACTAGTGGATTGGAGATGATAATGATGAAGACCACTTTACTGTCAATGGTTTTTGGGATGACATCTATTTAAGATGGAATGGTTGTACTTGGAAATTTATATACATCATTCCATATTATATCATAGATATTTATATATATGTATATACATATATTACATTACTCAGTTTTATATTTCATGAATGTGTAATAGATATTGTTGTATGATAGTAGGTGATAATTTTATTTTGAGGTAGTTCCTCCTGTGCCGTGGGGATACCTTAGCACTGGTCGCTATCCCATTGCCTAGTGGAGGTGGGATTTGGAACTTTACTTACTAATGAGACAAGATGTGATAGATTGGTATTAGAGTGATAAGATATAGTATAGATCTAGGAATATGCGAGGATTGGTTGGGATAATAAGACTAATACTAAATAAGGATCTCTGGAATATGTTATCATAACAAAGAACTTGGTAAAGGATACGATAATAGATATATTCCTAAGCATGAGTCTTTTTAATGACACATTGATGAGTCCATTGTATTTTAATTAGGAGTGATAAAGGAGTATTATTTATCATATATATCCATATCATTATTTTGTGATTTCATGTTTCATTTCTTACATATGTGGATAGTTTGCATGGGCTAAATAGGCAGGAGATCAATCAACACCCTCATCATTTTATATGGGTTTGAGGTTGAGATGATATTCAAGAGACAATGTTCTAGGATTTTTTAGTTTTAGATGCTGTGTTATGAATAATTAGTTGTAATAATGTGTTAAGATCAAAAAAATAGATAGTATACTATGGAGTAGATTTAGATGACAAATTTAAAAGGAACAAATATGAATTAGATAGTAGTTTATCTATGTAATCGTATCGATTCTTGGTGGCATGGTATATAAATTCATTGATTTCTTCATAATTTCCCTCTATAGTGCAATGAACTGATTGAAACTTGGAATCCCTTCTTATGGATGGTTTGAGAATCTATGGAAATCGATGTGATGTTGAAAGAATCCCTGATAAGTTTTGATTGATTATACTTCCATTAGTGAGAGTTAAAATGTTTCTAGACCATTGTGATCAGAATATCATAGTGGAATCATAATGGGGGCTAGGATATTTGGTTGAGTTGAATGTGTTTGTGAATAATTTTCTCTATAATAAAATTTATAATGGCTAATATTCATGTATAATTCTTCAAAGGGAATTAAGTAGTCTATTTATTCTCAATTTTTAAATATGTGGATGACATATGGGAATGGACCATGACCCTTCTCATTTTGGATGAGGTTATCCTTTGATTTGGGATATATATATATATATATATATATATTAGGAACTTATTATGGAGACTCATGTGATTATGGTAAAAAATATTGATGATGAGTATTTATATGGTGTTCTTAGAGTCACTATTCTCCTTTTAAGAAAAATGCTTGAGATTGGACTAAAATATTTCTTTAGGTATTGATAAAATACTAACTGACCAAAATTAGTGATGATTAAATTCTATAAAAATTTAGAATGGGTGTTGTGGTAGAGTGATTATTTTTGTTATGTATTGGTTTGAAAAAAGCATATAAGGAAGGTGGGTAATGTTTTCTTATTAATTAGAATTTTTGGTATGAATGATCATCATTCATAGTGCTAGAATGGACCGATGGCCTTTTTTTTGATTGATTTTTTGATAACTCCCATTTCAAGGGATCATGGGGAACCCTTACAAGACCCGTAGGCTTTAGAGATTACATTGCATATAGGATTGGAGACATTACAGGTCCCATAGGTCTTAAGGAAATCAAACAGACTATGAATACTTGAAACCTCCCATCCCCAACATCTGCATCGTGATCAACTCCCCACCTTTTCATGGTCATTCATCTAGCTATATTGTGTAGAGATGCACATACCTGGTACTGATGTAAATGCCATACCCTCTCATTCTTCTAAATCTATTAGCCATTATCTGGTGAATACACCCTACTCTTGAATCCTCCTCTGGAGCTGGTTCCTTGTAGAATCTGTCCGGGAATCTACAAATCAGGTGGCCCTAAAGTCCTTGAGGTGGTTATGTGGCTATGCATATCTAGAAAGAGGTTTTTCTTTCATGAGTGAAACATGCACATTAAACCTTTTCTGGGAATCCTTTGATGATAGTGATCACCATGAAAATAAGGTATTTTAATGAAATCATATTGTTTATATATTTTGTGAAATGTCTCATGGATTTGAAATAGATTTTAGAAGATGATTTCATTTAAGGGAGTTATTATTCATGCAATGAGAAGTTTTTTCTCAGAGAAAAAGGTGATGAATAATGTTCCAAGTATCCATCTATGATTAAATTTTTAATCATCATCATATAGAATTGAATTATTCTATGGGGTTTTTTTTCAAATTATTTATGATATCTTATAGGAACTCAATTGGGGGTAGAATTTACCATCAATGGTTGGGTAGTTATGTTGTTTTTTAATTTTACTACGAGCCTTTATGTTGTTGATATTTTGTAGTTATACCAAGCCATCTGTGTTAAATTATCAATATTTCTTTATTTTTACAAGAAATCAAAATAAGTGGTTGAATAGGAGGTATTCAGATTTATTCCCTTTTTAAGGATTAGAGAAATATATTTTTAATATATGAGATTATGTGTTTAGTGAAAATCAAACTCTTAAAAGTTGATATCCTAAATATCCTAAATTTGTATGGTTGAGTAGTTGAGAAAGTGGATCTATACATTTAGTTCTATGAGAATACCGATGTATCCAAACAATTTAATGGATATGTTTTATAAATTTAATGGTTTTTTAATGTGATGTTATCTTGAGTTCAGTTATGTAACTGAGTTTTTATTGAAAGGAAACATAAATCCCATAAACTCAGTGATGAGATATTTATTTTTATGTTCTTGTAAGATTTTTGTTTATTTTGTAGTAGCTCTAGTTTTCTAAATTGTATTAATTGTTTTTCTTCTATTGTATAATAATGGTTGAATTTTTCCTTCTTCCTAGAAATAAGGTTGATTTATATGATTATTATGATATAATTTTCATTTTCTGTATGAAAGGTTTTATGGTGTATTGAATGTAACTGTGCATATCCATACCAAGGAATTCCATTTCATGAGATAAAAATATGACACTAAACTAATTGTTTATGGATTGGTCAACACTCATTTAAATATAGAGGAATCACTTTTCTGGCTTGGTTAATTTCCACTGATGAATTTCAATGGAAATATTATTTTTTATTTAAAAAGTGTAAAATGTTTAATTATTATTTTTAGGGTTTCATATTAGAAAATAAATTTTACTTTTGAGTTTATAATAGAGTTATTGCTCTAATATATGTGGTTGGATTATTTTTGGGTGATATCAAGTCACCATATTGTGGTGGGGACACATTTTTGAAGTAATAATTAAAAATAAATAATAATTATTTAAATGGTTTTCACCAGATTAACCCCTTATAAAAATCATAATTTAAATGGAATTTATGGTTTATTGGAGTAGCCACTATGGATGATCCACCAAGGGGATTTCTAGAGATCGGGGGAGCTTGGAAAAAGGATCATTAATGCCTAAAAATTTGTATGGTTCTTTATAAAGAACTCAGTTTATTTGATTATAAAATTATCTATATTTATTCTATGGATAACTCATCAAATTTTATTAGAAATTTTATTTTTTTATTCAATATTTCATGATGAATCTACTAATTTTTGATTCAATGGAATCCATCAAAATTATTTCGTGTTATCTTAGAGAAAATTTATAGGGGTAGTTGTAGAAAACTATTGATAAAATCTATATTTAATTGAATCACTGAACCAACCATACCTCATTGGTAATCCCAAAATTATAAAACCTAACACCTTTGGAATCACACCAATTAGTTTAGTATATTGGACATATTTTATATATAATTTTATTCTTTCTTCACATCTCTCTATATTGTTTTCCACTTATAGATCATATCATGGAAAACCAAAGCCATACCAGGAACCATAAAACCAAAAAATTTCAGGTTATGAATTTTGGTGGTGTTTTGAGTTTTTAAAACCTCATTCAATTATTATGGGAAACATAGGATATGTGGATCTAATTTGGATCATAATTATGCTTCATCAATAGAATAAGATATGCTCAATTAGTGATTGGATGGTTGAAACACTTCCATATAGACATTATATCAAGGTTTTCCATGGGCATCACAAGATTACAACATGAAATTATTCCACTAGGTCTATGTTTCCTAATAGGATATAAGGGGGTGAATTTCATGTGATGTGGGATGTGAAATTCCCATATGTCAGAAAAAATGATCAGATGACTAATGATAAACATGGGTATTCCTTGTAGTGGACGAGGAATAATTTGTTGAGTGACACTTGATCTATGATTTACACATAATTATATGACATGAATTCAAGGTTTAACATGGATAGTATGGGATTCATGTGGCCAACATGTATGGTGTAAAATTGGTTCGATACTTGTGGGGTGCGTGATGGGACATTGGATACCCTAATTGGACTCTGAAAGTTATGTTAGACTCCTCATGACATCCTAGATCAAATGAAAACATGTTTGGATCATTTGGTAATAGTTTTATGGATTAATTAGGTTAATTATAAATTAATTCATTTGAAATTTTTTATTATAAATATAATAATAATTAATCTTGTTTTAAATAAAATAATTAATTGGAGGATGGACACTAAATACAAGGAACCGAGTTATGAAATAAATAATATCATCGATATATGACATTATATAATTGGGTGTTGGTATTTCTTTTTTTGGGATATACAATATTTTATTATTTTATAATATCAATATTTAGTAAGTTATTGTTGAACATAAGTACATTAACATGAAACCAGTAATTGGATGAATTTATTAACCAAGGGAGGTATTGAATAGTTCTTACTAAAAACCCAGTGGATGTGATATGATGGAAAAGGGAATATTATTATTTTATTTTGTAATTATTTCCCTTGATATATGTTGGTAACCATTAAGGTATTATTAATTCATCATTAAAGAATGAATTATTGATGTTGACCATGTTTGATCAGAATAGATGGGAATAAAGTAATGGAATGAAATGAATATTGGAATTGAATGTGGGTTGTGAAATAGAAAATAATTAATGTGATCTAACTACTTAAATGATGTAAGTGATGTTAATAAGATTTTAAGACTTTTTTAAATGCATTTAAGGAATAAAACTATATATAGTGAATTAGATGACATAAATGAATTCATTTATATAATGACATGAGTTTAATTTTATTATATTAATAAATGTGGAAAAAGTGAATTACAAAGAAGTGATATTTGTGGATAATGTAATAAATTAATAATAGTAGTAAATAATGGAATTTATCTAAGGAATAATATTCTATAAAATTATGTGACATGATCACAAAAGAAATGGTGGTTCTTAATGCATTCCATGTCATTTTTTATAATGTAATAAAGGAGAATAAAACTTTAGTGAATAAGGTAGTTGAACCATTATGGTAAATATTTTAATTTACTATGAGAATGGGTTGATAATTTTGTGGAGTAAACTTAGTTACTTGAGATGACATAGATGGTACTCTAAGATAAAAAAATGGTATTATCCTTGTTTTGATATTCATATTTGAATAATTCAGTAGAAACCTTTATCATTATTTAATTATTATCACTATAAAACGATGAGATGTGAATGTGGAAACCCATTAAGGTGTGGTGGAATCTTTTGATGGTCAGGTGGAATGTAATATCTACTATTGTATATTGTTTATAATTGGATAATTCAATAAATATTGTTTGTATTTTATTGAATTATCATTGTCCTTCAATGATATTGGTTAGTAGAACATTTGATAAGAATGTAATAGAAAGTTTAAATTTCAATAAAGGATGCATTTTTTTACTAGTAGGTTATACTTGATTGTGATGGGGTTCACTCATCTCCTTTGAGATGCGATGGATTTTATGGTGGATGGATATTGATTCTAAAAGGTTATAGTGGTGGATTTTTTCTACACTCACCCTTTGGTTAGGGATGGAGTTGGATAAATGTGGCTATGCTTCTTCTCACCCAATAATCTATATATATACTAGTGATGACTTAACATGTATCTAATTTTACTCATCCATATCCCTGAGTTGAGATAAATTACATATCAATAGAAGATAGGTAGATATGGGAAATTTCTCTTACATCTCTAGTGTGAGATAAATAAAGATGAGAAATTGATATTATATCCTCAAGGTTAAAACATGATATATGGGATGGGTGGATATGATTAGTTCCTCTAACATCCTAGTTATGAGAATGAGATTGATGATAATTCATCCAAGTGGTGAAATTATTTCTCTTCGACAATATAGAAATTGATATGGATGATGATATACTAGATACTATCTCATCTCTTACCCATATCTATAGGACATAAGAGGACATGATATGTAGCTGTAACTTTAGATAAGTGTGTTTCCTACAATGTTTAGAAAAGAATACACTACAAGATTTATAGATATGTATTTCATTAAGTACTTAAAATATTGGAAAAGATATATATTTACTATGATACTTCAGAGATAGGTGGAGATGTGAATTTTCTCTATTTCCTCCAAGATAAGTGGAGATGTGAAATAACTATAGTATCTCATAATTAGTTTTTCTAGGTTGAATTACTAGTAATGATATCTATGATGGGCTATGATATATGATTGTTGTTTATTTATTGAGAATAATTATTGATTTGGTGACCATGATTAAAGTGATATATGAGAATATTGATATATATTTTCAAGGATATGAATGGTGATGACATTAGGCGGTGTAAAATTGATAAAAAAATACTTATTATTGATTCAAATTGGTACTGAATGGTTATTGGATCAAATAACTTCTTAGTAAAACCAAAATGGGTATTTTTATACTCATCTTTGTATGTGATCTTATAATTTATTCACCTTATTTCTAAGTCAATCAGCTGAAATAGAGGATGGGTGATAATGAATCTTTGTAACATATTATTACTTGTTTTTATGTTTTTTAACCCATTGATTTGATTACCCAATGATTATGTATATTCATGGGTCATTTCTAGAGTTTTTGCAGACATTTTTTATGGTTTTGGGGCCTATGCACAGTCTTTTAATGGTTTGAGAATGGTTTTTCAAAGTGTGTAACATAGATAGTAAGGGGTTGAACATTTGTAACATGGTCTGACAAAGTGTTCCTCAAAACTGTACAACTCTTCCATTGGATCTATTCTGGGTGCATGATTTGTGTATGGTTAGTGCTAACCGTGCAACTTATCCTAGGAAAACATGCATGCAGTAATTATAGTAATTTTTTTAATTAAATACTTTAAAACCCCAAATCATCCCCAAAATTATCCCAATCAATAATAATTTTATCTTTAGGGTTTTGGGATCCCTCTTAAGAAATTTTGGATTTCCAAAACTCATCTATTAATAGTTCAAACTAGTAATTGAGGCGGTGATCATCTTTCGGTGAGTTATTTTCTTATTGATCTTGGATCTCCCTTATCCTATTGATTACTTCTTCCTAAAGATTGTGATATACTTGAGTTTTGTTGGATCATGATTTATTGTTTTGTAATTTTAGATCAAGGATCTCCTCTCTATTCTTTCAAGATCAATCTTCTTAGATCCAGTGATCACCATCGAAGGTGAAACATCTTGGATTTGTTGTTGTTTCATTCCTAATATTTCATGTAGGTGTTTATATGATTTTCCTTAATTTTTCAATTCATTATTTCTTGATAATTCAAAGATACATGTTTCTTAATTTCTATCACATGTTCATTGAAATTCACCCATTTAGTTTCTCATAAATGATACTTTGACCAATTTCCCTTTGAATTGAATATGGAATGAATAAAATGTTTTTGAATTTGATTTTTCTGAAATTTTTGTGAGTTAATAAATTTTATATTTGTTTGTATTTATTTTCAAAAATATTTTAAAGTGTTTTTGGTGGTATTTAGTTCTTTGGACATATTTTTGATTTATAAAATGAACTTATTTGATTTTAATTTAATCAATTGAAAAAATTTGTTATTTTCTAAATAGTTTCTAATGCTTTAATTTATTAAATGACCAAGAACCCCCTTTGAATGATTTTTACCCTTGTTTTGGAAATTGGTGTTGTTGGTTAATTTGAAATAAATGATTCATCTTCATGGAAAGATGGGGTAAACTAGCATTTTGAAATTTATTCAATCATTTTTAAATTGTAATACTTACATTAAATTATTTAGGGATTATTTGAAATAAATGATTTTTTAATGGACTATTTGGCATTTTAATGACGATTTGTGAAAGGAAGCCGATACTATTACCATTTTAAATATTGACTTGTTTAAATGGATTTGGAATGAATTTATGATTATTTTAATAGACCATTTGAAATTTTAACGATGAATTTTTAAAGTAAGTGGGTATTTTTACCCTTTTTGAATGTTGAAATTATTTAAAATGTTTTGAAATAAAATTTGTGAAAAATTGTTAAAAACCCAAATTATACTAAACTGGGGGTTTTTTATGAAGTTGATAGATTTTTTTTAATTAAATTGTTGAATTTAATTGTAAAATTGGATTGTGAAATTTAATGGTGAATTGATTTCAAATCCCCATTTGTGAAAATTGTTTTAAAATAGTTTTGATAGAAACATAAGGGTTTATCTCAGGGAAAAGGCACATTTTTGATTAAAAACATGTTTTGGGTTTTAAATAGAAAATTGGAATATTTCAAATGGATAATTGAATGAATTTACCATAATTGTTTTATACTAGAGAATACAAAAGCCTTTGGTAGTTAGTGAGTTATTTTGGGTGGAACTTTATAATTTAAAACATTCTTAAATATCATATTAGAACCCCACATCCCTTAGTCAATAGTGATGAAGTCCTTTTAACATGTTTCCATGGGACATGTGAATACACATATTGTTGTTTCATAGTGTTGTGTACTTATAGCTTGAAACTATCATACATTATTAGGCATGTGACCATGTTGATTCCTTGTATGTATTTTGAATGTATATATGCCATTGTAGTAACTGTTTTACATTCCTTTTGAATTTATATAAACTGTTTTATATAATTTTTTTGACTAATCCATTTGTTAATATTTCATCATTTTAAATGTAAATCATGATGTATTTAAATATGCTTTTGAAATGAATAACCTATTTATTTAAAATATAAATATCTTTACTTGGTTGTTAAACCATATGGAACCAAAGTTACCATTCCATATTCATTTATTATGATTATACACCTTGACTCTATTGTTTTTATTCTTATTCATATTTACATATAAGGTGCATATTCTCATATTTTATTGATCACCTAACTTTATCTTGTGAAATGGTTTTCAAATATTTTCAACAAAATGTTTAGTTTTTAAATAGTGAAATGGAATGTTATATAGGTTTAGTTTAATAAATTATTTTTAAATGTTTAAAACTATATTATTAAAATAATCATCACACTCTCCCATTTGTATGCCTTTTTTAGAATATTTGAATTACCTTATAAAGTAATTACATAGAATCTTCTATGGAATCCTACTGGGAACCTTAGCACATGCCATACTTGTACCTTTTGGTGTTTTAATCCCTTTAATATCTTATATAAAGTGTTCATTATCTCCCCTTAACTTGTGGGTTCATTCTTGGGTGAAAAAGAGTGGGCGAATTAGGATATGGTGGTTGGTTATAAACCCCAAGGAGATATGATTTAGTGGTTATGTTTCGCTTTCATTTTTCTTAGTATCACCTTGTACTTGATATATATGTATTGATTTATATATATAATTATGTTACCACATTGTACTATATTATTGTTAATTTTAGGTAGAAATCATGCCCAATGGTTTTTGCTAATGCCTAAGTGCTTTTCACTGGCCTGTGGAGATCGGGAATGCTCTTCTGGTTAGTAGCGAATTAGCTCGGGTATCAGTTTAGATGGTATTCCTAGTTGGTTCATCCCAAATAGTATCATAGGCGGTCTTTCCTTGAAGGGGAATACTTGAATTTTTAATCCTTGGGTTATTTGGGGTGAGTCATGGTATAAAGTAGATTATTGATGATTCAGGACTCAAGAAGTAGTCTGTGTGAGGGTACTTGATCACCACCCCTTCATGGTGAGACTTGAGTTACCAAGGATGTTGGGACTTGATTCTCTTTTTGTGACATTGGTTTTATTATGTTAAATTATATTTCGATTATTGATGATATTATATTTTATTTTGGTAATCACTTATTATTTTTTGAGCTATAATGGATGGATGAACACTGTGGCACCATGTTTTCATAGTCTGGTAAACTATAAGGAATTAATGTTGATGATTTGAAAATCCATCCAGGAAAATTTGTGAGGTTGGTGTGTGTTTTAACATCCCATAAGACCAAGCCTCTTATAGTTTTAACTTAGTCATTAACATTAAACCTTATCCATTTTCTTAAAAGTGAAGTCACTTACGCGTGTTTGGTTATATGGGTTATGGATGCAGGTTGTTTCATGATATTGTTTGTTAGTTTTAAATTTAATACCTTGTTGATAATTTCAAATCCTTTATGAAAACTAAATTGTGTCTTAAAACATGATTTGTTTATGTAATTTGAGAAATGTTTTCAATTACCAATGATTGAGTTTTATAATATGTTTGGTTTGGAAAAATAATTATCAAAGACTATTATGTGATGTGGTAAGACAATGTTTTAAGAAGAAATTTGGTCTTGTAATGGATTTAAAATAAGAATGGTTTTTAGAATTGAAACATGGTATTAGTTTTTTTGAAACCATAGAATTATTTACATGTACTAGTAAAGGGTTTTTGAAACTATAAATGATTTATATAAATATTAATCATTTTTAATGTAATGAGTAATGTTTTATAAATGGTTTAATCTTGTTCATTTTGAAATCAATAATGTTTTGATTAAAAAGGGATACAACTTTGTTTAAAAGTTCATGTGCTCTTTTTGAGTGTTATTTGATGCCTGAGTTGATATGACTATGTTATGTGATGTTCATAAATGTTTTACAGAATGTACTTAAAGAAATATAGAATATTAGTCTTATGGTCTGGTCCTTGGGGTAGTTCCTCATATTTTCCAGAAGTTGAATCCCTTATCAAAGAATCAACTTGAACACCATATTAAGTGGTGGAGCTAGAGAATTTCCAACCTTTGAACACCATCCATGAATTCTTATATTTTATACCACCTTTTTATAATGGTGAATGAGGTTCTCTTGAGGTAGTGTAGTGTCTTGAAAAAGTTGATGTGATATTTGATACTCTCAAAAATCCTAAATCTATAAAGGTTAAGTCTATCCACTCCTTATTTTATGGACCTAGACAATATTGGTGGGAACTTATAATTACCTCAAGAATATATGAAATAGTGTCTTGGTAATTATTCAAGTTAGTCTTTATTCATTGGAAATATTATGATGAAGTGAATAAGGAGAATGTTTATAAGTTTTTGAGTTTTAGCCAAGATGATCTATCAGTTATGAAGTATGCCAAGAAGTTATCATGTTTGATATCTTTTATACCTGGTCTTGTTGAAAATGATTTCAGTATGGTTGAATCTTTTAGAAAAGGTATTCACCTCGAACGTGTAACATCCATGCTTGTGTAATGCTTTATCTGTTATCCAAATATGCTTGAAATGGATTTTTCAACTAAATTGGATCTAGAAAGACAATAGGAATAGCTAAATTCCACATTCCCAATTGAGAAAGTTTAGTCTAATTGAAAAAAGGAGAGTAATACCATGTTTTCTTAGTGTGAGTAACCTGGTCATTCTAAGATGTTGTGTTTGAATGTTCTGAGGTTTTGTAAATAGTGTGGTCACTTTATAATGTTCTTTAAGTTCGGAGGCAAGAAATAGAAATTTTAGTTGGGAATCTAAACTCCTAACTGAGGGGTGGAAGAGGCTTCATAATTATCGGGCTCTAGCCATAGGCCTGAGAGTGAAGATTTTCACTTAGTGTAGAATATTTCATTTATTAGCTTTTATATTCCAAATATGGTTAATGATGATCCAAATTTTTGTTTCTGGTGTGGAAGTTGAAATTACGTGAGTTTTTTGTTCTCATGGATTATCTATTTTTAGAAAACTTTTTTTAGGATCTTTATGGATGGTATATTTTAGACCATGGTTGGCTCATTTATGCATTGGTGACATGATAATGGTTTTCTTTATTGATATCATGATTGTTATTCCTTGGTTTTCATCTTGTTTTAAATTAATGGTTAGAGCTAAATTGAGTTATAATGGATGATCTCTCTTGTGAGAGTATAATTCCCTATCGTGCACTGGTCTTTATTTTTATGCTCTTTCAATTTGAACTTGGATAGACCTTGGGAATGTACTTAGTTAACTGAAAAATGGTGATATTGATAGACTAGTCACATGGTGGTGCTGTCATTTGTTTTAATGATCTCATTGAGGTATGTGTCTCAGTTAAAAAAAATCATAGGTTACAATTGATTACATACAAATGGAAGGAATCCTTGCTACCTCTTTACCTTTATTGTGGATTTTTGATCATTGATGTTTCTCCTTGGTGAGTGGTTGAAGTCTCTTTTTTGGGGTTTAGGGGGCACAATTTTCTTATTCTACACTATTTTGGTGAATCTTTAAATGATGGATAGACCTATGCTAGGTGTACAATATTTTTCTTTATTGGAGTCACATAACGATCTTGTTTTTTTTTGATCTAGGATTTGTGTGCATTTTTATCCTTTAGGTGAGTCTCACTTCTGGACCACAAACTTCTCACATCACAAGATATGTGAGGGAGTTTTTGTTGTATCATCGTGTTCTATCTTTGAGATTGGATGCTTTATGGGGCTATAAAGTCCCATGAAAGGGAGGTTGAAACATCTTTTTACTTGTTTTTATATATTTTTACCCATTTATTTGATTACCCAATGATTTGGAATCATCAGAGGTTATTTTTGGAGGTTTCTAAACCTTTTTGAAGGTTTTTGGGCCTATACATTGTTTTCGCATAGTTTGGGTCACACCCCGACCATAGATACTCCTTTATTTTTTTTATTTCCTTGATGTTGGATCTTTTGGTTGAGGATTGGGTTGAGTTCCCAAAAAAATACATTGTGTTTTTGTGTTTTGGGTTTCCTTTTATTCATATTATTAGTTATTATTGTTGGGATTAAGATAAAGTTGCATGTTGGGGAGTTTGTGACACCCACAATGTCACCACTTTATGTTTAAAACATTCAGGGATCTTTGAGTGAACTTCCATACTATTTGTGGTGTAATTTGGGGGGTTTCATCCAATTTTTGGGGTCTCACGGTTTGAGCACGACCTGGACAAACAGTGCAACCTAACCATGCGAAGTTGCTGGAGTTTCTAGTAGCCCTCGCACGGTTCGCGCACGGTTTGACAATCTGTGCAGCCAATTTTGGGCTTTATAACTTTTGACATGGATCTATAATTTGGGTGATTCCACCTCTAAAATCAAGCCCAATCTGTTGGTCATCGACCATAGGATCCTCCCCCTCCTTCCTGCATTGATTTGGGGCCATTTTGGGTCTATTTCTCAAAAACAGTTGGTGATTCTTCATGATTCCTTCCCCAAATCATCTCTCCTTCTCTTTCCCTATTTGATCTAGGGTTTTCTTTGGGTTTTTCTTCCATGGAAAAACCCTAATGTCTAGGGCTTATGTTTGGTTCATTTTTCTTTGGATATAGGGTGTGCGAATGGTGTGTGGGGATTATATCTCTCCTCCCTTGATGTTTCATCACATCCCCACATGGTTGGGGTAGGCGTTTCCAACTTTTTCCTTTCTAGAACACTCCACAAGCACTTGTGAATTTTAATTTAATTTTTAAATGTCCTTTTAACCCCTAATATATCTATGTATTGATTCAAATCATGATTTTATGTGGGTAGAATTTACTAAAAATATGTTTTCAAAGGGATTTTTTTGAAATACCTAGGTTTATTTCACCTTGGGTTATTGTTTAAAATGTCATTTCTCATTAAAGTTAAATTAGGGGTTTTTATGAAATTTTTATCCTTAATTATGGTGGGATTGTTGTTTATTGTTTGTGTTCTTGATTTGGTGTGTATGGTTTTGAAATGATTTATCTTGTGAAATGTGTTAAAATGTTTTAAAAAGGGTTTTGTGGTTATAAGGGGATTATTTTATGTTCCCTAAATAGTATGGATGGTCAAATATGGTTTTATTGAAAATGGTAGGTTTTGTGGAAAATGTTTTTGGGTGTCCTCTAGGATTTTTGGTGTACCATCAGGTGTTGGCACATCCATGGGTGCATTAGGTGCACACACAATTGTTCCCTCAAATGAATATGGTCCTTTAAACCGGTGTTCCTTAAAATATTGGTTTCCTAAATGGTTCTTTTTTTCTAAATAACGTTGTGTCCTTCGTGTGGTTTCAAAATGTTGTTTAAAATGGAATCTCATGGGGTTATTCTCATTTGGATTTTGGTGTGTGTGTTTTGAAAAATGATTGTCTTGAGGGGCTATTTGGAATTTGACACTTGAAGATGGTTTTAGAAATGTTTTGGAAATGTTTTGGTAAATGTATTTGTGTGTGTAAAAATAATAGCCTATTTGGCATGTTTCTAGAGTTTTATGTTTTTAATAAAATGTAGAAAGGATTGTTTAGAAAATTCTTAGGGAAGTGGTGTTCCTCATGGTTTTTTAAGTGATTTGCAAATTTGTAGATGTTCATATGTTTTCAAGAATGGGTTTGTGATGTGAAAGTGGAGGATTATGAAATGTGATGCTTGGTTTGGTTGATTAATTGCGTAAGTGGCATCATGTGATGTAGAACTTGTTTTAGCACAAAGGGAAAACCTAGGTATCTAGGTGGGAAGACTTGTACTAGTATGTTAGTGATCCTGTGGGGTTTGGCCCTTGTTTCACGTAGAAAGTTTGACAATGACAACAATAACTAAACTATGCTGATGATGATGATGATGGGGACCACTAGGTTATGGGTATGTTCCCTACTAGTGGCTCATGCACAAGAAAGGATATTATTATGGCTACTTTTTACCATGATTCGAGGTACCTGGGGCCCGTAGCTAGCTAGTGCCTAGGGGTGTTCCCGTGACTAGTGCTTAATGATTATGTTTCACCTCCCATCGGCATAAGGTTGGTTGGGTTGGTAATTTTAATTGCAATTGTTTTGCATTTAAAGTTACATTTTTTGAATTTTTTTTTCCATTTAAGGTTGTTCCATTGAAAATTGTTACTAGTAATGTTTGGGTTGGGTTTTTATTATAAAATGATAGTTTCCTTGAAAAATGGATGGTGGCATGTGTTGGCATTTGAAATGGAAAAGTTATGGCTATTTAATAAAATGTGAAAACAACTATTTTTATAATTTTATTTTGAACTAGTGTTAATGGACTTTTTTGGGAAAGGAAACACTTGGAATCTGTGGTGATTTCCTACTGATCTGTTAGCTCACACTGTACCTATACCACTCGGTGTCAGTAGACTCGAGCTATTTTGCAGGCTCAGGTTTTGATTAGGTTTTTTTGGTTCGAGTTATCTCCTGGAGAAGGGTGGTCTTGTGGTTGGAGGTGACCAGGAGGTCACATGGAGATCGTGTTAGTAGTTGGTTGTTTTATTTTATTGTAGCTCCTGGTTTTTTCAGTGTTAGTTTTATTCAGTAGTATTTGTATTGGACCAGATTGTACATTTTTTGAGATTTAGTTGTGGTTAGCTTTGCTGAATTTTCAATGTTTTACATTTTGATCATATTTATTATTGGGCCAAATTGTTCTCTCTTGTTTTATATATGATGCCCGACACTGGTTGCTAGTCTGTGGGGATTGGGAACACCCTTTGGATCATGTCGCAGACTGGGTCAGGTGTCGGGTTAGATGGCATCCCGGCCTGGTTCGTGACAGTTTGAGAATATTTTTTCAAAGTGTGAAACTTGGATAGAAAGGGGTTGTATAGTTGGAGCGCAGTTTGACAAAGTGTGTATCCAAACCGTGAAACATTTCATGTGGCTCTATTCTGGGCATACGGTTTGTGCATGGTTAGTGTTAACCGTGCAACTTAACCCTAGAAACCGTGAAAATAGTAATTAAATTTATGAAAATTTTAATTAAAGACTCAAAACCCCTTTAATCAACCCCAAACTTCTCCCAATATATCATAATCTAATAATTAGAGCTTTACGATCCCTCTGGAGCCATTTTAGCTTCCCAAAACTCATCTCTTGGCATATCGAAGCACCAATTGAAGAGACGATAATCTTCTAGTGAGTTCTTTTCTAATATATCTTGTATCTCCCTTATCATATTTATTCCTTTGTCATAAAGGTCATGAAATCCTTGAGTTTGTTGGACCATGATTGATTGATGAGTAATTGTAGATCCAGGATCTCATCTATCTTCTTCAAGATCAATCATCTTAGATCCACTGATCACCATAGAAGGTGACACATATTAGATTCCTTGTTGATATATTCCTATTATTCTATTTTGGTGTTTCTATGATTTTACTTCAATTTTTAATTCATTATTTATAGATAATTCATCGATAGATGTTTCCTAATTTTTATCACATGTTCTCTGAAATTCATCAATTTAATTCCTCATAAACAATACATTGACCAATTTACATTTTAATTGAATATGGAATGAATTAAATGGTTTCAACTTTGATTTATCTCACATTTTTTTCAAATTAATTAATTCCATATTTGTTTGGATTTATTTTCAAATAGATTTGAAAGGCTGTTTTGGTGAAATTTATGGTATTGACCGAGGTTTTGATTTATAAAATTAACTTCTTTGATTTTAATTAAATGAATTGAACTATTTTATGTTTTATAAATAGATTAAAATGATTGAATTTTTTAAATGACCAAGAAACCCTTTGAACAATTTTTACCATTGTTTTTGAAATTTTTGATCTTGTGTTATTTGAAATAAATGATTTATCTTCATGGAAAGAGGGTCTAAACCCATGTTTGGAAGTTTATTCAGTATTTTTAAAATTTTAATACTTCTTTTAAATTATTTAGGTATTATTTGAAACAAATTATTATTTTAATGGCCCGATTGTAATTTTAATAATGATTTGTTAGAGGAAGTGGGTATTTTTAACCTTTTAAATATTAAATTGTTTAAAAGGATTTGGAATGAATTGATTATTTTTTTAATGGGAAGTTTAGAATTTTAATGATGAATTTAGAAAGGCAGTGGTTATGGTTACCCTTTTTAAAATTTTAAATTCATTAAATGTTTTTGAATTGTAATTTTATATACAATTGTGAAAAACCTCAATTACATTGAATTGGGAGATTGTTATGAAATTGATGGATTTTTTAAAATTAAATTATTTAATTTAATTGTGAAATTGGATTTGGAAATTGAAATGTGAATTTATTTCAAATCCCTATTTGTGAAAATGGCTTTAAAATAGTTTTGATAGAAACCTTAGGGTTTTATCTTGGGGAAAAGGCATGCTTTTGATTAAAAACCAATTTCTTTTAAATGAAAAATTGGAATATTTGAATTGGAAAATGTGATGAATTTATTTTTTTTATAAAATGAATGACCCATAATTGTTTTATACTATATAACATAGAATTCTTATGTAGTTATGAGTTATTTTAGGTGGAACATTATGATTTAAAACATTTTAAAACATCATATCAACACATCACATACCTTAGGTAATGGTGATGAATTCTTTTTGACTAGTTTCAATGGGAAGTGTGTATAAACATATTTCAATTTCACAATATCAATTACTTATATCCTAGAACTATCAGACATTATTAGGCATATGACCACGTTTCTTTCTTGTTTGTATTATAAATGTATATATGACATTTTTGTAACTGTTTTACATGCCTTGTGAATTCATATAAACTATTTCATATACAACATTTTTTCAATCCATTTGTTTAGAAACATTCCATCATTTGAAATCTAAATCATGTTTTGTTTAAATATTCTTCTGAAATGAAAAACCTATTTATTTAAAATGAAAATATCCTTAATTTTTTGTTAAACCATTTGTCATCAGAGTATCCTTGTATAGTTCATTTATTATTATTAATCACCTTGACTCTATTTTATTGATTCTAATTCATCTTTACATATCAGGTTCATATTTTCACCTTTTCTTGATTACATGAATTTATATTGTGAAATGGTTTTCAAATATTTTTATGAAAATGTTTAGTTTTTAAATGGTGAAATGGCATGTTTTACAGGTTTATATTAATAAATTAATTATAAATTTTTAAAACTATATTCTTAAACTAATACTCATACTCTCCCATTTTTAATCCTCATTTAGAATATTTGAATTACCTTATGAAGTAATTGAATAGAAACTTTTGTGGAATCCTAATGGGATCTTTAGCTCACACTCTACTTGTACCTTTCAGTTTTTTCATCCCTTTACTATCTTATAGCAGGTGTTTGTTGTCTCACCTTACTTTATGGGTTCGTTCTTGGGTGATCAAGGGTGGGAAACTTGGGATAGGGTGGGTGGTCATGGCCACTAGGAGATGGGTTTTAGTGGTTATGTTTCACTTTCAGTTTTCTTAGTGTCTCCTTTTACTTGATATGTATGTATTGATTTATATATCTAATGATTTTCTATATTGTACTCTATTATTGTGAACTTTTAGGGTGAAATCATTTCTAATGGTTTTTATTAATGCCCATATGATTTTTGTCGGCCCGTGAAGATCGGGAACACTCTTCTGGTTAGTGGTGAATTAGCTCATGTATCAGTTTAGATGGTATTATAGGTTGGTTTGTTACAATTATGGTGATAGAAAATGATTTTTTAAAAATAGGTAGAGAATATATTATCATGATGACACCCACTCCCATTTCATCAATATTTTGTATAACATATATTCGTTATGTGATAGTTATCCCTGGTGATTCATAAGTATCATTCTATATTGTATTATAGAGGTTTTTTTTATATATATGAATATATTCTGTTATATGGTTTTATATTTAATTTATTTATGGTTTATATTGTTGTATACTATCATGTGACCATTTGATTTAAAGGTAATTCCTCCCATGATATGCATATACCTTAGTACCAGTTTTTAGCCTCTATCCTGTAAGATGTTATCCTAGAGAGTTCACTTACTTGTGAGTATAGATGTAAAAATAAACATGAATATTGATTACATTGATGAAAAATAGTTATATTCTATAAGATGTATATTGAAAACTATCAATGTTAGAAGAAGATACACCTACCACTAAATGGTGAAATATAATAATTATTTTTGAAATCGATTCGGATTTATCGAATTGATATGATGTGGGCATTATACACCTAAAATTAGAATGAAAAATTACATTCAACATCAAGGAAGGGATTAATACTATAGGATTATAGAAGACATTTTCCAACATTTATGAAAATCTTTTAGCATAAAAAAAAGTGTTTCTAATTCATAGATTGTTCAACCTAAAAATGGATAAATTTAAGTCTATCACAGACCATGTTAATGATTTTAATATTTTTATAATCTAGTTGAGATTAATATAGATTGATTTCATTGATGAAAAAAATTCTTTGATTATTTTATCATTACTACTTTAAGTCATGGATTTTACCCTCACATCAGTGATTATTTCCCATAGTACTTCTAAATTGAATTTAAACATGATTTATAATCGCATCCTATGTGTAGATATTCATCTAATTGAATCAAGAAAATTATCGAGAAATTTTATGAATGTTAAAGGTATGGGAAGATAATAGAATCAGTGAAACTGGATAGGTAGGAAAAATTCATGATTAATGTGTCATGAGAAATCCAATAGTGATGGTCCCACATGTTGGAGTTATAGTGAAAAGTGATATGTCAAAAATTCTATAAGGAATGATAGAAGTCTTCAATGAATGATTTGATGAATAATTATGTAAAAAGATAAAAACATGCCTTAGAACTCAATTTTTATGACCACACAGAGTCTTGGATATTGGACTATAGTAATTATTTCTATTTAGACATAAAAAATGAATGACTATAAAATTTCAGTCTAGAAAATTTTGTGAAGGTAGTGAACGGTATATTTTATAAAACACCTACTACACAGTGTACTATTAAACATTTCGTATATTATGACATGTGAGAAAAATATATATAATATTTTATGTTGAAGGCATATCTTAAAGAATGATATATTGATTTTATGATATTCCCTTTTCCAATTGTAAAGTACAATTTGGAAGTAGTGAAATAATATGAATAATAGTGTATAATACACATTGTATATATTATTGACTATGAAAAAAATATGTTAACCATTAACATGTGTCTTTCGTGCATAAGATATCATTAAAACTAAGAATTTCACAAGATAAAATTAATTGGAGAATAGTTATGATCAAGAGTTAAAATCGGTTGTAACTATATTCCATTTACACATGCATTATATAAATCATGAGTAAATTTAAGGTTCTTAGGGAGTGTCTTAAAATCCTATATAAGTTGGATAAATTCCATGAAGTTTCTTTGTGTGATATGTGTATGCTACCTTGAAGCTTTCATCCTTCCCTTACCTTTACTCACTAAGGAACTAACATGTTCTGGGATTGAGGAGGGTCCTACACATATGATGGGTGATTAATATAAACCTATAGATATAATATGAAGGATGGAGTATTTAGAATACCTATAAGGGATCTTCATCAAGCATAGTAATTATTTACTAAGTAAGAGGAATCTATAGTGAAATGTACAAAATGATTTTCATTTTATAGCTTCATGGTTTCACGTTAAATTTATAGTATATTTTGGGTTCTCGGATTTCTAGTTTATTTTTTCTATATGTATTAAGTGTTAATTGATCCTTAGAGACCAATTAGGGGTAACAAAGCCTTCCATTATCATTGATTCATGAAATTATCTTTTGAAAAATGAATAAATCATACTTCACAAGGATTTTATAATCTATATTATAAAAAATGATGGGGATTTTATTTTGCAAATGGGCGTGTTTAGATTGTGAAGCATACTTAATGTCACTGGTTTCAGTTTACCAAAAGGAGGTACTCTAAAACATCTATGATCTTGTCAATGTAGAAGTAATTAAAAACATCAACATATATAATATTATCCTAAAAGATAGAGTTATTTTTTTTGGATGAGTAGGCTAGTATGTATTCATGAGAAGTGGGGTTGTGTTAGATGAATCGTTTGAATGGGGTCAATAGATAGTCCACTAACTACCATGGTTAATTAGTGCTGACTATAGAATAATAGTGAATTCAACAAATTTATGAGCAAATTTCTCCAATGTTGGTGAATATATCTCAACCAAATGATATATTATATAAAAATTAGGTGGTACTAGAAAATGGTGACACCGATCTAAAAAAGTAAACTTTACTTGAACCATTAACATGTATGATCTTTTGGTGAACTCACATTATATTATTGAAAAGTTTTATAGAGGTTCACTTCCTAACAATTGGTATCAAAGCATGGATGGACACACTTAGGTCCCTAGGTAACATTCTAGTATTCCTTATCATTATATTTATTTCAATTTGGTAAAATATCATCAGAATATATTATGAAGGAAGAAGGAAAATTCGGAATTAATTAGTTTGATGAAAATGACTATGGATTCCTGAGGATGTACATAGAAGAGTTTATCATCCCAAACAATATGAAACATACATTGGGTGGATAAAATCCTAAAATTATGGAGAATATTTAATGGGGAAACTTGGAAAAAAAGTCTGTTGGATTAGTGAGGATGTCATTGACATGGAATGTGTATTTCAATATATAAGAGAAGAAGAACACAAATAAGTTGATAGTGTCCTTAGAGGATATTTATGTAGAACTGATAGATTTAGAAAAATTTTTCATGAAAAGGTGTTTATTTTTTTTGAGTTTGTCTAGAGGGAGGTCAGTGGTAGATCATGTGAATGAATTCAACATGATTCAGAGTCAGATCAATGTATTGAAAGTTACTCCCACGGATGATGTATAAGAAATAATTTTTCTATAATATTTACAAAAATCATGTATTCTTATGGTTATTATGGTTAATAATTTCTAAATAAAGACTAATTTGGTGTTTTAAGATGTCTGGAATTTGATCCTTAGTGAATAAAATTGGAGGAGTGAGGTCCAGGTACATTTTGATAATGCTCTGAATAAAGATGGAATGTGAAAATCACCTTATATATGAAATCATTGATGACTAGATGATAAGTATAGAGAGATATATTTTTTTGGAATATATAATAGTCCAAGAATATACTTTTGGTATTCCAGGATGTCAAAAAAAATATCCAAAGGAACTTTAGGGACCACAAGGTAGTCACTAGAAGGACAAATTCTAGAAGTTTAAATTATTTTAGTATAATAAAGGGTGGTGATAATCTATTACTCACTATTCAAATTTTGATATAGTCATGGGTTGTTGAATTTGGATCGTCCTTCCAATTAATGGGATATCATAGGTTTTGATCAACTATATATTTGGATGATTTGGGAAATTTCAACTAATGGATAATGGAGAATTATATGTTCTAAGAAAATTAGACATAAACATATGAATATATAATTAATTTTTCCAATAACTGAAGGATGTGACACACATACTAGGTCTCCAAAGGAATATCATATCTTTATGGAATCTAGATTATTTAGGCTACATATAAAATTTTTCCAATAGAGAATGGAAAGTGAATCTAGGGTCTATGTTTGTGTAATGAGGAGTAAAGTATGAGACCATTTATCTACCCAAAAGTTAAAATGGAAGTGAAGTGGTTGGATGTACTACCTTAGAAGATCTTGAAGTTTTTATTAAAGGATGTCTTACCTCAATGAGAAGAAATTGAAGGTTTTAGTTGGGAAATGAATTGTAAATCTCAATCACACTAGTACGAGAAGTTGTGATATATGTGCTATGAAGAAACATATTCATGTGTAATTTTAATTGAAAATATAAAGTAAAACATCCTAGAACCAAGATTTTATTATCATAGATGTATGATGACATAATTTAGTTCAATATCATAGAGTATCTCTTTAATTTATCATATTCATTGATGATGTTTTGAGGAAGGTATGTGTATAGAATATTAAGAAAAATTCTAAGGTGTTGAATACCTTTTTAGTGGAAATTCATGGTGGAATTGGAAATTGTTTTGAAATTGAAATGATTTAGATCAGATAATAGTGGAGAGTAAAATAGTAAAAACTTCTAGAATGTCTTCTAGAAAAAATAGATTAGGATTGAAACAATAGTAATAAGAACACAACTAAAAAATGGTGTGGTAGAGAGAATTAATTTGACTTTGAATTAGAAAGAAAGATACATACGTGTGAACTCTAGAATTCCAAATTCTAATTAGATGGAAGAAATCAACATAATAACATATCTAGCCAACATAAACCATATTTTTTAATGGGATAGATTACACCAGAAGAGATATGACCTAACATGTTACTAGAGGTTTCTCATCTTAATGTCTTTAGAAATATAATTTATTCTATTCTTGATGTGAATAATAGAGAAAAGTAAGAGGTGAATTCCAAAGATTATTTTATTTTTTTATAAGGGAATTAATAATTTGGTTTAGAATAATGGGATGATGATAAGTGATAATTCATCATAATTCAAAATACACTCTTTAATGAGAAGATCCTATATAAGGATAAGAACTTAGAAAAGTCATAAGTTTAGTGAAAGAATATAATTTTTTAAGTTCATGCTGATTTGGATGAAGGAATTAGAAGATCAAAAGTTCTTGTGATACCATATACATTTTGGGGATCATAGAAAGTATGACCATTGAAAAACATTCCAAAGTACTTAATGTCTAAAAAAGAATATACAAAAGCTCTAGAAGTTGGGAAATTAGAAGTTGGGTCACTATAAATACCTTTATCCAAAAGAGTATATTTTTAATCAGAGTTGATGAGATTTTATAGAGTCATATCACCAATTTAAAGGTACAGGGTCAATGGGAATTTTCTACTTCTAATAGAATCTAGGGAACCCAAATTCCCAAAAGTGGCATTAACTCCCAGTGATAAAAAATGTGGGATTCAGTTATAGAAAAATAAATGAATTTATTAAAGGTTAATGGATCACAGAAGATGACTGAACTGCGGGAGGGAAATAGAGTATAGGTTAAAAATTTGGTCTTACATTGAAAGGAAATATCTAACAGATGTATAATATACAAAGAGTAATTGGTAGAAAAAGGGTTCCAATAGAAGGAAGTGATCAATTTCTAAAAAACAAAATAGTTAGTTAAACAAACTACGATAAAAATTGTGCTACGTTTAGTTGTTTATTATGATCTACATATGGAGTAAATGGATGTTAATACTACCTTTCATTATGTCTACTTAGAGGAGGAGATATACGTGAAGAAATACAAGGGGTTTGAAGATCATCTGATGGAGGGCCTTGTTTGAAAGATGAAGTGAAGCCTCTATGGATTAAAATATGATCCTATTGGAATAATAAGTTTGATGCATTCATAATGAAATAAGGTTCTATGGAAAGTGACACTAATAATTTTTTTTATTATAATTAATGAAATTATGGGTCTTACATCATAATATTACTCTATATGGATGACATATTTCATGTGGGTCTAGAGAGTTTATGGATTTAGGAGTTGAAGTGTAGGTTTTTTGGAAGATTTGAAATGAAGTATTTTATCTAAGATAAGAAAATATTGGGTATTGAAATTGGGAGGGATAGAGAAGATAGTAGACTAGTTTTATCCCATAAGGAATATATCTAGAAGATGATCAAGAAATTTGGGATGACCAGATGTAATCCTGGCTCGACCCCCTTGAAGGACACTTCAATCTATTTAAGGCACAAACACCATCATTGAAATATGAATCCCAATACATTTAGAAAGTACTTTATGAATTAGTTTTCAAAAAATTAATGTATACAATTATTTTTATATGGTCTTAAATTACATTTACCATGGAATTTGAAATTTGTTTTTTATAAAACCTCATAGGGGAGAAATGGGATAATGTGAAGTGGATCATCTAATACTTCAAGGGATCATAGGATACACCACCTTTTTTTTTTAATATAATATTTTTCAAGGATTGATAGATTCAATTTTTTCTAGGTATTTTGATACTCCAGATATCATGATAGGTTTCTTGATTATGTTTAGTGGAACTACAGTTAGTAGGATGTCTCGATGGGAGAATGTGGTCACTTTTTCAATAATAGATGTATAATTTATAGTAGATATAGAATCCATAAATGAGTTATTATATTCAATTAAATTACCGAAGAAACTTGTAACGGATGTTGAATGAGAAATTTTATTCTTAAACAATCAGAGTGAAATCCACCATTCCTAAAATTCTATGTTTCATTGAATAATGAAACACATTGACTTGAAATTCATTTCATATGAAATATGCTAAAAAAGGTGTTTGAGCTAAAAAAGATATTTGGAATGAAAATATGACTAAAATATTCATGAAGGTTTTATTCCCATAAATTTTGATTTATCAATATGCCTCAGTAGGACTTGGGTGAATGAATGTTTATGTACCCCACAACATGCTTGTCGCGCAAGGAGGATAAGTTTTTTGTCGAGGTGTCAAAGGATGGAATTGCGTGGGATCGTTGATGAAAAATTAAAATGGTTTATTTTTTGTATTTTGAATCCTATTTCATTTTAGTAGTTTTATTTTACCAAAAAGAGGAACTCTGGTAGTCCAATGATCTTTCAAGGAAATGACAGTTGAATACTTCAACACATAAGAATGTTTTCCAGAAAATAGAATTATTCTAATAGGATGAGAATGTTGTTCTATCTTCATCATAAGTGGGACTATGTTTGATTAGTTTTCTAGATTGGGGGTATGAACAACCCATAATATATATTGTTATATTCAATGCTAGATATAGAAGAATAGTCAATCCAATGGAGGGATGACTGTGTTTCTCATATGATGGTGCAACCAGCTTAATTATATGAGTACTTCTATAAAAGCGATGTGGGACAAAAAACTGACTGTATAAATAAAAAATAGAACACTATACTTTAGATTAATTATAATCACTGACTTATTTGAAATAATTATAGTAAAAGAATATACTTTTGGTAATATAATGTTTTGGCAATGTTCTCTCATGGTTATATGATGAAATTATAAACAACACAATATTTGTGTTTCCACTTTACTTTTCCTATTTCATTCTTTGAATGAATGGTTTCTTGTAAGTTTATCATAAGATTTTTTGAGCATTATGACAAGTGGTAGTGATTAATGTTTTAAGACTTCCTATTTTTATGGTTGTATGTCACTAGGAAGTTATGGTTTTTAAATTCTATTGTGCAGAACCATCAGTGTGTATGATCTTCTGCTGAACTCATGTTCTATTATCCTAAAGTTGTAAAGAGGTTCACTACCCAACAAGCTATATGATATGGGATATTTTAGGAAGTGATATGCTGATGAAATATGATTTCCAATGTCATAGGTGGTGTCACATCATGATCCTTTGTTTTCTGGTTGTATCATAGTGCCTGGTATAACTTGTTCTATTGAACCTGCATAATTAGAATAAAAGAATAAATAAAAACCCAATGAAAGGAAAATAATTATTTTTTTAGTCTAATGTTATATTACTTGTTAAAAAGTTAACTAAAGTTAATTAATAAATAATTAATTGATAACTATTATAAATTATTATTATTATTATTATTATTATTAATTTATCATTTAATCTTTAGTTAAATAAAATAATTAAGTTTTAAATTTATTATTATTCATTATGTTATTTTATTAATATAAGTACTCTAAATAATTATTTTACGTAACTTAATTAAATTCTTAAATTAGACTAATATTGATTTCTTTATTTTATAAGATGATAAATTAAATTACAACTTTGTTTAATTAATTAATTTAACTAGTTTAATATTTTAGTTAATTTATTATAAACATTTTTATATTATATTATTTATTTTTTAATTTGTTTGTTATTTTATTTTTTAATTAAGCTTATCTCTCCCCTCCAAATCATGACAGCTCGTTCTAGTGAGTTCTCCCAATACTACAACTCAGACTTTGGCCTTGCCTTGAGAAATAGTGGTGGTGGTTTAAACCTTGGATGCGACGTAGTGGCTCCTCTGACTCGGCCCTGACAGATTCGCGGTGGCACATAGCTCCTCCCGAGCACAGATCCTCATCTATTCATAGCTTCAACTCCTCCTCGTGACTTCAACCTCTCCATACACAACAACCTAAAAGGGCTTCCATACCTCTTCACATAGTAGTTCATGAAAGGGGGTAGGGTGGCCCTCCCTCAAGTGGTGGCTCCTCAGCTTCAAGTGGCCTCCTCCTCTGGTGACTACTAGGAATGCCCTCAGATCAGCCTCAGAAGCAAGGCATTGATGACTTCAGCCCTTACAATGTCTTTTCTTGTGATGGCATCTCCTCTCAAGTCTGGTGGGACAACGAGATGGGAGAAACGGTTGATGGTGATAGCATGAGATGCGATACTGGTGCTGCGAAGGGTTGCTATGAAGGCCGAAGTAGGAACATCCGACTTTAATGGTGGCGAGAGGATTTTTTTTCAGATCTGGAAGTAAGGACCAGTTGAAGTGATGAGAGGTTTTTTTTACTAAGCGTGGTGATTAGTAGTGGAAGAATTGTTGTACAGAGGAAGGATAAAGTGGTGGGACTATGAGGTGAGGAAACATTATTTCAAAAGGTTATGGTGGATGGGAAAATGGTGTGTGTAGTAGCAGTAGCAAGGTAGAAATGATGAAACCGTGAAAGGCAAGAAACGATGAGACAAGGCATCGTATAGAGATAAAATGGTGAGACTGTGGGAGGTTAGGTGCCATCGTGAATTAAACAGAGTAGAACAGTGTCACCGCAACACTGCAAAACAAGAAAAAATATTAAAAATAAATTAAAACTAAAATTAAGACTAACAAAATAATTAATTCAATGTAATAATAAATAAAATCAAATGAAAAATTAAGTAACTCATAAACTAAAGTAAAATTTTTGAAACTGAAAGAACATAAATTAAATTATTATTTACTTCAAATTATCAAACATAAAATGAAATTAAATTAAAACGATAATTAATAATCAACTACATTGTTAGAAATTAAAAGAAAATTTACTATTAAATTAAACAAAAATAAAACCAAATTAATTTATGAAATAAAATTTAAGAGGTTTAATGCATGTAGTAAGTTTATAAAATTAAATTTATTATTAATGAATTTTTAAAAGGAAACAAACATTTAGATTATGCTACTTTTATTAAGTGATATTTAATTAATGAAATACTAAATTTAAGCTACAATAATTATGTGCAAAAACAGAATTAATTAATTAATTAATTAATGTTAAATTATTTAATTTGAGAACAAAAACACCAAACTAAATAAAAAGTTATTAGACTATAAAATTAAAGTAAAACATAAGTTAACTAATTTAAATCTTAAAATACATGATTAATTATAAAAATTGATTAATTAATAAATTTGTTTATAGAACCAAAAATGTGTTCATATTTATTATAAGGTACAAGAATAAACAATTAAATCATTAAAAATTAAGGAAAAATTTGTGGCCAAATAAGTGTTTTTAAGGCCACATCAATCAACTAGAGGTATATATTTCTCCCAAGAACCCCCAAAATCAAGGACCCATGCACAAAGCATGTACTCTAGCACCAGAATCATAAGCTCTGTATATATGTCGATCTGAGAGTGATAGTTCATGCTCTGAAGAAACAGTTTACATAAGGCCTTCTTCAAACCTCTCTAAAACCGAGTCTTGAAGAAGGTGTCCCTATCAGATTTGATAGAATGATGAGATCCATAAAGAAAGACAACCTCTCAGATTTATAGACTCCCTAGATGATCTACTTAAAAGGTATCTTGAATAGGTAAAAATTATGTGACATTTTCCAAACTATCAATGACTTTCCAAAATGTATCATTTCCATGAGGTGAGCTAGGAAAACCAGTCATGAATCCTAAAGAGACACCGTACCATTTTCACCCATGAATGGATATTGGATATAAAATTATCATTGGTCTATGATGTTCCGACTTCAACTACTGATAGGTGGAACACCGTGTGGTAAATCTGGGTATCTCCCATTTCATTATAGTGCACTGATACTAGTGATGTAAGTATCAATACATATTGGTGAAACCAGGATGCACTACCCAAACTGAAGCATGAAATTCCCACATCAAATCCTCTATGATTTCTACTGAGACCCAGACATGCCCATGAAATCATATGGTCTCATCCTCATCAATTTTCAAACCAAAAAATGACTCTTCATCTAAAATACTATCCCATATGGATAGGTCTTTAGGATATTATGGTTTCCTCATTATCACACACTCTAAAAGAAAATTGGTCACTACTAAATATGAGAGGATATACTGCCAATGATCCTCTTAAACCTCAATATTCAATTTTGAACATAAGGCCTTGAGTTTCTACTCACCACTGGCCTTCGGAACCACTTGTGTCGTAGTATTATGGCTCAAAGCATCATCTACAACATTACCTTTCCTATGCATATAGGTAACCTGAAAATCAAAGGATTTTAGGTACTCAAACCATCTACACTTCGTGAGATTTAGATCACACTTTGTAAAGATATACGCGAGGAACTTGTGATTAGGGAATACCAAAAAATTCTCCCCATGAAAATAATGCCTCCAATAGTGTAAAGTATAAACTAAAATAGCTACCTCATGGATGTGAGTTGGGTAATTCTTCTCATGAGGCCTTAACCGAAGAGACTCATACACTATGAATCACTCATCCTGTATAAAAAAATCTCTTATTTTGATACCTGATGAATCACAGTAAACAATATATGTCCTGCCTGGATCTGGTAAAATCAGGATCAACACTAATGTTATTATTCCCTTCAACTCTTGAAAGGATTCTTCATAAAGATATTATAATAAGGAAATATATAAAATTAATGAATATTATTCCTTAAAATGATATGACATGATCAAAAATAAAATATAGAAACTTAATGAATGTATTAAAATTGATGATAATGTAATAATTGATTATGAATTAAACCCTAGTGACCATGGTAATGGAACCCTTCTAGTAAATATTTTAGTTTACTATGAGAATGGCTAGGTAATGTTGTGTATTTTCCTTAGTTATTCAAAATTCCATCGATGGAAATATAACTGAATAGAGTAATATCATCCTAGTTATAGTTCACCTAGATAAATAATTAAATAAAAACCTTTAACATTAATGAATTATTATCTCTTTAAGTCAATGAGATGTAAATGTTGAAAACCATTCCAGTTTCATTGGTATCTAGTTATTGTGAGGTGGAAAGTAATATTGACTATTCTATCTTGTAACTAGTCGAATAATTCAATAACTTTCATTGATTTATTATTGAATTATCATAATCCTTCTATGAGAGTTGTTATTTGAAAATCCTAGGATGAAAAGGTGGAATCCCTTAGTTTCTATATGGTATGTCTTGAAAGAATGATAGTGGATTCTTAGTTATGATCATGCATATTCATCTTCATTAATATGCAATGAATCTTATTAAAGATGGATATCCTTGGTGACTAGTTATAATGGTGGATATCCTCAACACTAACCCTATATCAAAGTTTCATGTAGGATGGAAATGGATATACTCCTTCTCACACACAAATATGGGTAGAGACTAATGATTATTTATACTTGTATTCACTTCTAATCATACATATATCGATTTTGAGATAGTTTAGGTATCCCTAGAATATAAGTGGAGATAGATAATTCCTCTATCATCTCATGTGTGGGATATATGGAGATGAGTAAGTCCACTAGTATAACTAATGTTAGAATATGATATATGGTATGAGTGGAGATGATTATTTCTTATAGTATCCCACCTATATAAATCTAATATAATTGAAATCATTCAAGTAGAGAAACCCATTCTCTCCCATAACACATATATTGAGGTGGAAAATAATTTATTGAATACTCTATCTTCTCCTACCCACATATATGGGACTTAGGAGGATATAATATGTAATTATATCACTGAATATGTGCATTTACTCTAGTATTACAGTATTCAGTTTTAACCCTAGAGATGTGTATTTCCTATAGAATATATACATGTATACTTTTCTACCTTTGGAGTTGTGTATTTTCTATATTAATCCATAGATATATGGAGGTATGTATTTCCTCTAGTTGTTTAAATATATATGGAGACATGTATTTCGTCAAGTGATAGTGAGATAGGTGAAGATGTGTATACCCTCATTCATCTCATGATTAGTTCATACAAGGTGAATTACTAGGTGGTAAATCTATGATGTATTGTGAGATATGATTGTTATTTCGTTATTGAGAAACATTATTTATTTGGAGATCATGATAAAACTAATATATGGGTAGATTGAACTGTATTGATCATGGATATATATGGTGATGATGTTAATTATTGTATGATTGTCTATACATTATTTATAATTAATTCATGTAAACAATAAATGCTTATGTGGTCCAATCACTACTTCGGATGACCATACAAGTTTTTTTATACCCACCCATATGTGCACACTTGTGTAATGTTCACCTTATGTCTATACATATTAGCTAATAAAAGGGATTAGTGATCATGGATCCTAGAGATGGTTAACCATATTAGATAACTAGTGGATTGGAGATGATCATGATGAAGACCACTTTACTGTAAATAGTTTTTGGGATGACATCTATTTAGGATGGAATGGTTGTACTTGGAAATTTATATACATCATTACATATTATATCATAGATATTTATATATATGTATATACATATATTCCATTACTCAATTTTATATTTCAAGCATGTTTAATAGATATTGTTGTATGATAGTAGGTGATAATTTTATTTTGAGGTAGTTCCTCCCATGGAGTGGGGATACCTTAGCACTGGTCGCTATCCCCTTGCCTAGTGGAGGTGGGATTTGGAACTTTACTTACCAATGAGACAAGATGTGATAGATCGGTATTAGAGTGATAAGATATAGTATAGATCTAGGAATATGCGAGGATTGGTTGGGATAGTAAGACTAATACTTAATAAGGATCTCTGGAATATGTTATCATAACAAAGAACTTGGTAAAGGATACGACAATAGATATATTCCTAAGCATGAGTCTTTTTAATGACACATTGATGAGTCCATTGTATTTGAATTAGGAGTGATAAAGGAGGATTATTTATCATATATATCCATATCATTATTTTGTGATTTCATGTTTCATTTCTTACATATGTGGATAGTTTTCATGGGCTAAATAGGCAGGAGATCAATCAACACACTCATCATCTTACATGGGTTTGAGGTCGAGATGATATTCAAGAGACAATGTTCAAGGATTTTTTAGTTTTAGATGTTGTGTTATGAATCATTGGTTGTAATAATGTGTTGAGATCAAAAAAATAGATAGTATACTATAGAGTAGCTTTAGATGACAAATTTAAAAGGAACAAATATGAATTAGAAAGTAGTTTATCTATGTAATCGTATCGATTCTTGGTGGCATGATATAGAAATTCATTGATTTCTTCATAATTTCCCTCTATTGTGCAATGAACTGATTGAAACTTGGAATCCCTTCTTATGGATGGTTTGAGAATCTATGGAAATCGATGTGATGTTGAAAGAAACCCTGATAAGTTTTAATTTATTATAGTTCCATTAGTGAGAGTTAAAATGTTTCTAGACCATTGTGATCAGAATATTATAGTGGAATCATAATGGGGGCTAGGATATTTGGTTGAGCTGAATGTGTTTGTGAATAAGTTTCTCTATAATGAAATTTATAATGGCTAATAGTCATGTATAATTCTTCAAAGGGAATTAAGTAGTCTATTTATTCTCAATTTTTAGATAAGTGGATGACATATGGGAATGGACCATGACCCTTCTCATTTTGGATGAGGTTATCCTTTGATTTGGGATATATATATATATATAAATATATTAGGAACTTGTTATGGAGACTCATGTGATGATGGTAAAAAATATTGATGATGAGTATTTATATGGTGTTCTTAGAGTCACTATTCTCATTTTAAGAAAAATGCTTGATATTGGACTAAAATATTTCTTTAGGTATTGATAAAATACTAACTAACCAAAATTAGTGATGAATAAATTCTATAAAAATTTAGAATGGGTGTTTTGGTAGAGTGATTATTGTTGTTATGTATTGGTTTTAAAAAAGAAGATGAGGAAGGTGGATAATGTTTTCTTATTAATTCGAATTTTTGGTATGAATGATCATCATTCATAGTTCTAGAATGGCCTGATGGCCTTTTTTGATTGATTTTTTGATAACTCCCATTTCAAGGGATTAGGGGGAACCCTTACAAGCCCCATAGGCTTTATAGATTAAATTGCATGTAGGATTGGAGACATTACGAGTCCCATAGGTCTTTAGGATATCAAATAGACTATGAATACTTGAAACCTCCCATCCCCAGCATCTGCATCGTGATCAACTCCCCACCTTTTCACAGTCATTCATCTAGCTATATTGTGTAGAGATGAACATGCCTGGTATTGATGTAAATGACATACCCTCTCATTCTTGTAAATCTATTGGCCATTCTATGGTGAATGCACCCTACTCTTGAATCCTCCTCTAGAGCTGGTTCCTTGTAGAATCTGTCTGCGAATCTACAAATCAGGTGGCCCTAAAGTCCTTGAGGTGGTTATGTGGCTATGCATATCTAGAAATAGGTTTTTCTTTCATGAGTGACACATGCACGTTAAACCTTTTTTGGGAATCCTTTGATGATAGTGATCACCATGAAAATAAGGTATTTTAATGAAATCATATTGTTTATATATTTTGTGAAATGTTTCATGGATTTCAAATAGATTTTAGAAGATGATTTCATTGAATGGAGTTATTATTCAGGCTTTGAGAAGTTCTTTCTCAGGGAAAAAGGTGACGAATAATGTTCCAAGTATCCATCTATGATTAAATTTTTAATCATCATCATATATAATTGAATTATTCTATGGGGGTTTTTTTTCAAATTATTTATGATATCTTATAGGAACTCATTTGCGGGTAGAATTTACCATCAATGGTTGGGTAGTTATTTTGTTTTTTAATTTTACTATGAGCCTTTATGTTGTTGATATTTTGTAGTTATACCAAGCCATCTATGTTAAATTATCAATATTTCTTGATTTTTACAAGAACTCAAAATAAGTGGTTGAATAGGAGGTATTCAGATTTATTCCCTTTTTAAGGATTAAAGAAATATATTTTTAATATATGAGATTATGTGTTTAGTGAAAATCAAACTCTTAAAAGTTGATATCCTAAATATCCTAAATTTGTATGGTTGAGTAGTTGAGAAAGTGGATCTATACATTTAGTTCTGTGAGAATACTGATGTATCCAAACAATTTAATGGATATGTTTTATAAATTTTATGGTTTTTTAATGCGATGTTATCTTGAGTTCAGTTGTGTAACTGAGTTTTTATTGAAAAGAACCATAAAGCCCATATACTCAGTGATGAGAGATTTATTTTTATGTTCTTGTAAGATTTTTGTTTATTGTGTATTATTTCTAGTTTTCTAAATTGTATTAATTGTTTTTCTTCTATTGTATAATAATGCCTGAATTGTTCCTTCTTCCTAGATATAAGGTTGATTTATATGATTATTATGATATAAGTTTCATTTTGAGTATGAAAGGTTTTATGGTGTATTGAATGTAACCGTGCATATCCATACCAAGGAATTACATTTCATGAGATAAAAATATGACACTAAACTAATTGTTTATGGATTGGTCAACACTCATTTAAATATAGAGGAATCACTTTTGTGGCTTGGTTAATTTCCACTGATGAATTTCAATGGAAATATTATTTTTTATTTAAAATGTGTAAAATGTTTAATTCTTATTTTTAGGGTTTCATATTGGAAAATAAATTGTACTTTTGAGTTTATAATAGAGTTATTACTCTAATATATGTGGTTGGATGATTTTTAGGTGATATCAAGTCATCGTATTGTTGTGGGGACACATTTTTGAAGGAATACTTAAAAATAAATAATAATTATTTAAATGGTTTTCACCAGATTAACCCCTTATAAAAATCATCATTTAAAGGGAATTTAGGGTTTATTGGAGTAGCCACTATGGATGATACACCAAGGGGATTTCCAGAGATTGGGGGAGCTTGGAAAAAGGATCATTAATGCCTGAATATTTGTATGGTTCTTTATAAAGAACACAGTTTACTTGATTATAAAATTATCTATATTTATTCTACGGATAACTCATCAAATTTTATTAGAAATTTTATTTTTTTATTCAATATTTCATGATGAATCTACTAATTTTTGATTCAATGGAATCCATCAAAATTATTTCCTGTTATCTTAGAGAAAATTTATAGGGGTAGTTGTAGAAAACTATTGATAAAATCTATATTTAATTGAATCACTGAACCAACCATACCTCGTTGGTAATCCCAGAATTATTAAACCTAACACCTTTGGAATCACACCAATTAGTATAGTATATTGGACATAATTTATATATAATTTTATTCTTTCTTCACATCTCTCTATATTTTTTTCCACTTATAGATCAAATCATGGAAAACCAAAGCCATACCAGGAACCATAGAACCAAAAAAATTTAGGTTATGAATTTTGGTGGAGTTTGGAGGTTTTAAAACCTCAGTCAATTATTATGGGAAACATAGGATAGGTGGATCTAATTTGGATCATAATGATTCTTCATCAATAGAATAAGATATGCTCGATTAGTGATTGGATGGTTGAAACACTTCCATATAGCCATTATATCAAGGTTTTCCATGGGAATCACAAGATTACAACATGAAATTATTACACTAGGTCTATGTTTCATAATAGGATATAAGGGGGTTAATTTCATGTTATGTGGGATGTGAAATTCCCATATGTCAGAAAAAATGATCAGATGACTAATGATAAACTTGGTTATTCCTTGTAGTGGATGAGGAATAATTTGTTTAGTGCCACTTGATCTATGATTTACACATAATTATATGACCTGAATTCAAGGTTTAACATGTATAGTATGGGATTCATGTGGCCCACATGTATGGTGGAAAATTGGTTCGATACTTGTGGGGTGCGTGATGGGACATTGGATACCCTAATTGGACTCTGAAAGTTATGTTGGACTCCTCATGACATCCTAGATCCAATGAAAACATGTTTGGATCATTTTGTAATCGTTTTATCGAGTAATTAGGTTAATTATAAATTCATTCATTTGAAATTTGTTATTATAAATATAATAATAATTAATCTTGTTTTAAATAAAATTATTAATTGGAGGATGGACACTAAATACAAGGAACTGAGTTATGAAATAAATAATATCATCGATATATGACATTATATAATAGGGTGTTTGTATTTCCTTGCTTGGGATATACAAAATTTTATTATTTTATAATATCAATATTTAGTAAGTTATTGTTGAACATAAGTACATTAACATGAAACCAGTAATTGGATGAATTTATTAACCAAGGTAGGTGTTGAATAGTTCTTACTGAAAACCCAGTGGATGTGATATGATGGAAAATAGAATATTATCATTTTATTTTGTAATTATTTCCCTGGATATATGTTGGTAACCATTAAGGGATTATTAATTCATCATGAAAGAGTGAATTATTGATTTTAACCATGTTTGATCAGAATAGATAGGAATAAAGTAATGGAATGAAAAGAATATTGTAATTGAATGTGGGTTGTGAGATAGAAAATAATTAATGTGATATAACTACTTAAATGATGTAAGTGATTTTAATAAGATTTTAAGACTTTTTTAAATGCATTTAAGGAATATAACTATATATAGTCAATTAGATGACATAAATGAATTCATTTATATAATGACATGAGTTTAATTTTATTATATTAATAAATGTGGAAAAAGTGAATTACAAAGGAGTGATAATGGTGGATAATGTAATAAATTAATAATAGTAGTAAATAATGGAATTTATCTAAGGAAGACTATTCTATAAAATGATGTGACATGATCACAAAAGAAATGGTGGTTCTTAATGCATGCCATGTAATTTTTGATAATGTAATAAAGGAGAATAAAACCTTATTGAATAAGGTAGTTTAACCCTTATAGTAAACATTTTAATTTACTATGAGAATGGGTTGATAATTTTGTGGAGTAAACTTAGTTACTTGAGATGACATAGATGGTACTCTAAGATAAAAAAAGGTATTATGCTTGTTTTGATATTCATATTTGAATAATTCAGTAGAAACCTTTATCATTATTTAATTATTATCACTATAATACGGTGAGATGTGAATGTGGAAACCCATTAAGGTGTGGTGGCATATTTTGATGGTCAGGTGGAATGTAATATCTACTATTGTATATTGTTTATAATTGGATAATTCAATAAATATTGTTTGTATTTTATTGAATTATCATTGGCCTTAAATGATATTGGTTAGTAGAACATTTGATAAGAATGTAATAGAAAGTTTAAATTTCAATACATGATGCATTTTTTACTATTAGGTTATACTTGATTGTGACGGGGTTCACTCATCTCCTTTGAGATGTGATGAATTTTATGATGGATGGATATTGATTCTAAAAGGTTATAGTGGTGGATTTTTTCTACACTCACCCTTTGGTTAGGGATGGAGTGGGATAAATGTGGTTATGCTTATTCTCACCCAATAATCTATATAAATACTAATGATGACGTAACATGTATCTAATTTTACTCATCCATATCCCTGAGTTGAGATAAATTACATATCACTTGAAGATAGGTAGATATGGGAAACTCCTCTTACATCTCTAGTGTGAGATAAATAAAGATGAGAAATTGATATTATATCCTCAAGGTGAAAACATGATATATGGGATGGTTGGATATGATTAGTTCCTCTGACATCCTAGTTATGAGAATGAGATTAATGATAATTCATCCAAGTGGTGAAATTATTTCTCTTCCACAATATAGAAATTGATATGGATGATGATACACTAGATACTATCTCATCTCTTACCCATATATATAGGACATAAGAGGACATGATATGTAGCTGTAACTTTAGATAAGTGTGTTTCCTACGATGTTTAGACAAGAATACACTACAAGATTTATAGATATGTATTTCATTAAGTACTTAAAATATTGACAAAGATATATATTTACTATGATACTTCAGAGATAGGTGGAGATGTGAATTTTTTCTATTTCCTCCGAGATAAGTGGAGATGTGAAATAACTATAATATCTCGTGATTAGTTTTTCTAGGTTGAATTACTGGGAATGATATCTATGATGGGCTATGAGATATGATTGGTGTTTTTTTATTGAGAATAAATATTGATTTGGTGACCATGATTAAAGTGATATATGAGAATATTGATCTATATTTTCAAGGATATGAATGGTGATAAAGGTAGGGAGTGTAAAATTGTTAAAAAAATACTTATTATTGATTCAAATTGGTACTGAATGGTTATTAGATCAAATAACTTCTTAGTACAACCATAATGGGTATTTTTATACTCATCTTTGTATGTGATCTTATAATTTATTCACCTTATTTCTATGTCAATTAGCTGAAATATAGGATGGGTGATAATGAATCTCTTTAATTTATTATTACTTGTTTTTATGTTTTTTAACCCATTGATTTGATTACCCAACGATTAGGTATATTCATGGGTCATTTCTAGAGTTTTTCCAGACATTTTTATGGTTTCTGGGCCTATGCACAGTCTTTTAATGGTTTGAGAATGGAATTTCAAATTTTGTAACATAGATAGTAGGGTGTTGAACATTTGTAACATGGTCTGACAAAGTGTGCCTCAAAACTATACAACTCTTCCATTGGATCTATTCTGGGTGCATGATTTGTGTATGGTTAGTGCTAACTGTGCAACTTAACCTAGGAAAACATGCATGCAATAATTAAAGTAATTTTTTTTAATTAAATACCTTAAAACCCCCAATCATCCACAAACTTATCCCAATCAATAATAATTTTATCTTTAGGGTTTTGGGATCCCTCTTAAGAAATTTTGGATTTCCAAACCTCATCTATTAATAGTTCAAACTGCTAATTGAGGCGGTTATCATCTTTCGGTGAGTTATTTTATTATTGATCATGGATCTCCCTTATCCTCTTGATTACTTGTTCCTAAAGATTGTGATATACTTGAGTTTTGTTGGATCATGATTTATTGTTGTGTAATTTTATATCAAGGATCTCCTCTCTCTTCTTTCAAGATCAATCTTCTTAGATCCAGTGATCACCATCGAAGGTGAAACATCTTGGATTTGTTGTAGTTTCATTCCTAATATTTCATGTAGGTGTTTATATGATTTTCATTAATTTTTTATTTCATTATTTCTTGATAATTCATAGATACATGTTTCTTAATTTCTATCACATGTTCATTGAAATTCACCCATTTAGTTCTTCATAAATGCTACTTTGACCAATTTCCCTTTTAATTGAATATGTAATGAATAAAATGTTTTTGAATTTGATTTTTCTGAAATTTTTGTGAGTTAATAAATTTTATATTTGTTTGGATATATTTTCAAAAATATTTTAAAGTGTTTTTGGTGGTATTTAGGTCTTTGGCCATATTTTGGATTTATAAAATGAACTTATTTGATTTTAATTTAATCAATTGAAAAAATTTATTATTTTCTAAATAGTTTCTAATGCTTTAATTTATTAAATTACCAAGAACCCCCTCTGAATGATTTTTACCCTTGTTTTGGAAATTGGTGTTGTTGGGTTATTTGAAATAAATGATTCATCTTCATGGAAAGATGGTGTGAACCAGCGTTTTGAAATTTATACAGTCATTTTTAAATTGTAATACTTCCATTAAATTATTTAGGGATTATTTGAAATAAATGATTGTTTTAATGGCCAATTTGGCATTTTAATGAAGATTTGTGAAAGGAAGCCGATACTATTACCCTTTTAAATATTGACTTGTTTAAATGGATTTGGAATGAATTGATTATTATTTTAATAACCCATTTGAAATTTTAACGATGAATTTTTAAAGGAAGTGGGTATGGTTACCCTTTTTGAATGTTGAAATTATTTAAAATGTTTTGAAATAAAATTTGATGAAAAATTGTGAAAAACCCAAATTATACTAAACTGGGGGTTTGTTATGAAGTGGATAGATTTGTTTTAAATTAAATTGTTGAATTTAATTGTAAAATTGGATTGTGAAATTTAATGGTGAATTGATTTCAAATCCCCATTTTTGAAAATGGTTTTAAAATAGTTTTGATTGAAAAATAAGGGTTTTATCTCAGGGAAAAGGCACATTTTTTATTAAAAACCTGTTTTGGGTTTTAAATGGAAAATTGGAATATTTGAAATGGAGAATGGAATGAATTTAATTTTATTTAAAATGAATTTCCCATAATTGTTTTATACTAGAGAATACAAAAGCCTTAGGTAGTTAGTGAGTTATTTTGGGTGGAACTTTATAATATAAAACATTTTTTAATATCATATTAGAACCCCACATCCCTTAGTCAATAGTGATGAAGTCATTTTATCATGTTTCAATGGGACATGTGTATAAACATATTGTCGTTTCATAGTGTCGTGTCCTTATAGCTTGAAACTATCATACATTATTAGTCATGTGACCATTTTGCTTCCTTTTTTGTATTTTGAATGTATATATGCCATTGTAGTAATTGTTTTACATTCCTTTTGAATTTATATAAACTGTTTTATATAAATTTTTATTAATCCATTTGTTAATATTTCATCATTTTAAATGTAAATCATGATGTATTTAAATATGCTTTTGAAATGGATAACCTATTTATTTAAAATATAAATATCTTCACTTGGTTGTTAAACCATATGGAACCAAAGTTACCTTTCCATATTCATTTATTATTATTATACACCTTGACTCTATTGTTTTTATTCTTATTCATATTTACATATAAGGCGCATATTCTCATATTTTCTGGATCACCTAACTTTATCTTGTGAAATGGTTTTCAAATGTTTTCAACAAAATGTTTAGTTTTTAAATGGTGAAATGGAATGTTATATAGGTTTAGTTTAATAAATTATTTTTAAATTTTTAAAACTATATTATTAAAATAATCATCGCACTCTCCCATTTGTATACCTTTTTTAGCATATTTGAATTACCTTATAAAGTAATTACATAGAGTCTTCTATGGAATCCTACTTGGAACCTTAGCACATGCCATGCTTGTACCTTTTGGTGTTTTAAACCCTTTAATATCTTATAGAAAGTGTTAATTATCTCCCCTTAACTTGTGGGTTCATTCTTGGGTGAAAAAGGGTGGGTGACTTAGGATATGGTGGTTGGTCATAAACCACAAGGAGATATGTTTTAGTGGTTATGTTTCACTTTCATTTTTCTTAGTATCACCTTGTACTTGATATATATGTATTGATTTATATATATAATTATGTTACCACATTATACTATATTATTGTTAAATTTTAGGTAGAAATCATGCCCAATGGTTTTTGATAACGCCTAGGTGCTTTTCACCGGCCTGTGGAGATCGGGAATGCTCTTCTTGTTAGTAGCGAATTAGCTTGGGTATCAGTTTAGATGGTATTCCTAGTTGGTTCATCCCAAATAGTATCATAGGTTGTCTTTCCTTGAAGGGGAATACTTGAATTTTTAATCCTTGTGTTATTTGGGGTGAGTCATGGTAGAAAGTAGATTATGGATGTTTCAGGACTCAAGAAGTAGTCTGTGTGAGGGTGCTTGATCACCACCCCTTCATGGTGAGACTTGAGTTACCAAGGATGTTGGGACTTGATTATCTTTTTGTGAAATTGGTTTTATTATGTTAAATTATATTTATATTATTGATGATATTATATTTTATTTTGGTAAACACATTTTAGTTTTTGAGCTATAATGGTTGGATGAACACTGTGGCACCATGTTTTCATAGTCTGGTAAACTATAAGGAATTAATGTTGATGATTTGAAAATCCATCCATGAAAATTTGTGAGGTTGTTGTTTGTTTTAACATCCCATAAGACCAAGCCTCTTATAGTTTTAACTTAGTTATAAAATTTAAACCTTATCCATTTTCTTAAAAGTGACTTCACTTACGCGTGTTTGGTTATATGGGTTATGGATGCATGTTATTTCATACTATTGTTTGTTTGTTTTAAATTTAATACCTTGTTGATAATTTCAAATCCTTTATGAAAACTAAATTGTGTCTTAAAACATGTTTTGTTTATGTAATTTGTGAAATGTTTTTAATTACCAATGATTGAGTTTTATAAAATTTTTGGTTTGGAAAAATAATTATCAAAGACTGTTATGTGATGTGGTAAAACAATGTTTTAAGAAGAAATTTGGGCTTGTAATGGATTTAAAATAAGAATGGTTTTTAGAATTGAAACATGGTATTAGTTCTTTTGAAACCATAGAATTATTTACATGTGCTAGTAAAGGGTTTTTGAAACCATAAATGATTTATATAAATATTAATCATTTTTAATGGAATGAGTAATGTTTTATAAATGGTTTAATCTTGTGCATTTTGAAATCAATAATGGTTTGATTAAAAAGGGATACAACTTTGTTTAAAAGTTCCTGTGCTCTTTTTGAGTGTTATTTGATGCATGAGTTGATATGATTATGTTCTGTGATGTTTATAAATGTTTTACAGAATGTCCTTCAAGAAATATAGAATATTAGTCTTATGGTCTGGTCCTTGGGGTAGTTCTTCATATTTTCCTGATGTTGAATCCCTTATCAAAGACTCAACCTGAACACCATATTAAGTGGTGGATCTAGAGAATTTCCAACCTTTGAACACCATCCATGAATTCTTATATTTTATACCACCTTCTTATAATGGTGAATGAGGTTCTCTTGAGGTAGTGTAGTGTCTTGAAAAAGTTGATGTGATATTTGATACTCTCAAGACTCCTGAATCTATGAAGGTCAAGTCTATCCACTCCTTATTTTATGGACCTAGACAATATTGGTGGGAAATTATAATTACCTCAAGAATATATGAAATAGTGTCTTGGTAATTATTCAAGTTAGTTTTTATTTATTGGAAATATTATGATAAAGTGAATAAGGAGAATGTTTCTAAGTTCTTGAGTTTTAGCCAAGATGATCTATCAGTTATGAAGTATGCCAAGAAGTTATCATGTTTGATATCTTTTATACCTGGTCTTGTTGAAAATGATTTCATAATGGTTGAATCTTTTAGAAAAGGTATTCACCTCGAACGTGTAACATCCATGCTTGTGTAATGGTTTATCTATTATCCAGATATGCTTGAAATGGATTTTTCAACTAAAGTGGATCCAGAAAGACAATAGGAATAGCGAAATTCCCCATTCCCAATTGAGAAAGTTTAGTCTAATTGAAAAAAGAAGAGTAATACCATGTTTTCTTAGTGTGGGTAACCTGGTCATTCTAAGATGTTGTGATTGAAAGTTCTGAGGTTTTGTAAATAGTGTGGTCACTTTATAATGTTCTTTAAGTTCGAAGGTAAGAAATAGAAATTTTAGTTGGGAATCTCAACTCCTGACTGAGGGGTGGAAGAGACTTCATAATTACAGGGCTCCAGCCATAGGCCTTAGAGTGAAGTTTTTCACGTAGTGTAGAATATTTCAATTATTAGCTTTTATATTCCAAATATGGTTAATGTTGATCCAGATTTTTGTTTCTGGTGTGGAAGTTGAAATTACTTGAGTTTTTCGTTCTCATGGATTATCTATTTTTAGAAAACTTTTGTTTGAGGATATTCATGGATGGTATATTTTAGACCATGGTAGGGTCATTTATAGATTGGTGACATGATAATGGTTTTCATTGTTGATATCTTGATTGTTATTCCTTGGTTTTCCTCTTGTTTTGAATTAATAGTTAGAGCTAAATTGAGTTATAATGGATGATCTCTCTTGTGAGAGTATAATGCCCTATCGTGCACTGGTCTTTAATTTTAATCTCTTTCAATTTGAACTTGGATAGAAATTGGGAATGTACTTAGGTAAATGAAAAAATGGGGATTTTGATAGACTAGTCACATGGTGGTGCTGGCGTTTGTTTTAATGATCTCATTGAGGTATGAGTCTCAGTTAAAGAAAATCATAGGTTACAATTGATTACATACAAATGTAAGGAATCCTTGTTACCTCTTTACCTAGATTGTGGATTTATGATCTTTGATGTTTCTCCTTGGTGAGTGGTTGAAGTCTCTTTTTTGGGGTTTAGGGGGCACGATTTTTTTATGCTACACTATTTTGGTGAATCTTTAAATGATGGATAGACCTATGCTAGGTGTCCAATATTTTTCTTTATTGGAGTCACATAATGATTTTGTTTTTTTTGATCTAGGAGTTGTGTGTGTTGTTATCCTTTAGGTGAGTCTCACTTCTGGACCACAGACTTCTCACATCACAAGATAAGTGAGGGAGTTTTTGTTGTATCGTCGTGTTCTATCTTTGAGATTGGATGCTTTATGGGGCTATAAAGTCCCATGAAAGGGAGATTGTAACATATTTTTACTTGTTTTTATATTTTTTTACACATTTATTTGATTACTCAATGATTGGGAATCATCACAGGTTATTTTTGGAGGTTTCTAAACCTTTTTGAAGGTTTTTGGGCCTATACATTGTTTTCGCATAGTTTGTGTCACACCCCGACCATAGATACTCCTTTATTTTTTTTATTTCCTCGATGTTGGATCTTTTGGTTGAGGATTGGGTTGAGTTACAAAAAAAATACATTGTGTTTTTGTGTTTTGGGTTTCTTTTTATTCATATTATTAGTTATTCTTGTTGGGATTAAGATAAAGTTGCATGTTGGGGAGTTTGTGACACCCACAATGTCACTACTTTGTGTTTAAAACATTCAGGGATATTTGAGTGAACTTCCATACTGTTTGGGGTGTAATTTGGAGGGTTTCATCCGATTTTTGGGGTCTCACAGTTTGAGCACGACCTGGCCAAACCGTGCAACCTAACCATGCAAAGTTGCAGGAGTTTCCAGTAGCCCTCGCACGGTTTGCGTACGGTTTGACAAACCATGCAGCCACTTTTGGGCTTTATAACTTTTGACATGGATCTCTAATTTGGGTGATTCCACCTCCAAAATCAAGCCCTATCTGTTGTTCATCGACCAGAGGATACTCCCCCTGCTTCCTGCATCAATTTGGGGCCATTTTGGGGCTATTTCTCAAAAAACGTTGGTGATTCTTCATGATCCCTTCCCCAAATCTTCTCTCCTTCTATTTCCCTCTTTGTTCTAGGGTTTTATTTGGGTTTTTCTTCCATGGACAAACCCTAATGTCTAGGGTTTATGTTTGGTTCATTTTTCTTTGGATCTAGGGTGTTCGAATGGTCTGTGGGGATTATATCTCTCCTCCCTTGATGTTTCATCACATCCGCACATGGTTGGGGTAGGCGTTTCAAACTTTTTCCTTTCTAGAACACTCCCTGAACACTTGTGCATTTTAATTTAATTTTTAAATGACATTTTAACCCCTAATATATCTATTTATTGATGCAAATCATGATTTTATGTGGGTAGAATTTACTAAAAATTTGTTTTCAAAGGGATTTGTGTGAAATACCTAGGTTTATTGCACCTTGGATTATTGTTTAAAATTTCATTTCTCATTAAAGTTAAATTAGGGGTTTTTATGAAATTTTTATCCTAAATTATGGTGGGATAGTTTTTTATTTTTTGTGGTCTTGATTTGGTGTGTATGGTTTGGAAATGATTTATCTTCTGAAATGTGTTAAAATGTTTTAAAAAGGGTTTTTTGGTTATAAGGGGATTGTTTTATGATCCCTAAATAGTATGGATGGTCAAATGTGGTTTTATTGAAAATGGTAGGTTTTGTGGAAAATGTTTTTGGGTGTCCTCTAGGATTTTTGGTGTACCATCAGGTGTTGGCACATCCATGGGTGCATTAGGTGCACACACAATTGTGCCATTAAATGAAGATGGTGCTTTAAACCGGTGTTCCTTAAAATATTGGTTTCCTAAATGGTTCTTTTTTTTCTAAATAACGTTGTTTCCTTTGTTTGGTTTCTAAATGTGGTTTAAAATGGAAATCATGGGGTTATTCTCATTTGGGTTTTGGTGTGTGTGTTTTGAAAAATTATTGTCTTGAGGGGCTGTTTGGAATTTGACACTTGAAGATGGTTTTAGAAATGTTTTGGAAATGTTTTGGTAAATGTATTTGTGTGTGTAAACATAAAGGCCTATTTGGCATGTTTCTAGAGTTTTATGTTTTTAATAAAATGTAGAAAGGATTGTTTAGAAAATTCTTGGGGAATTCGTGTTCCTCATGGTTTTTGAAGTGATTTGCAAATGTTTAGATGTTCATATGTTTTCAAGAATGGGTTTGTGATGTGAAAGTGGAGGATTATGAAATGTGATGCTTGGTTTGGTTGATTAATTGTGTTAGTGGCATCATGTGATGTGGAACTTGTTTTAGCACAAAGGGAAAACCTAGGTATCTAGGTGGGCAGAGTTGTACTAGTATGTTAGTGATCCTGTAGGGTTTGGCCCTTGTTTCACGTAGCAAGTTTGACGATGACAACAATAACTAAACTATGATGATGATGATGATGTTGGGGACCACTAGGTTATTGCTATGTTCCCTACTAGTGGCTCATTCACAAGAAAGGATAATCTTATGGTTAATTTTTACCATGATACGAGGTACCTGGGGCCCACAGCTAGCTAGTTCCTAGGAGTGTTCTCGTGACTAGTGCTCAATGATTATGTTGCACCTCCCATCGGCATACGGTTGGTTGGGTTGGTAATTTTAAATGCAAGTGTTTTGTATTTAAAGTTACATTTTTTGAATTTTTTTCCATTTAATGTTGTTCCATTGAAAATTGTTACTAGTAATGTTTGGGTTGGGTTTTTGTTATAAAATGATAATTTCCATGAAAAATGGATTGTGGCATGTGTTGGCATTTGAAATGGAAAAGTTATAGCTGTTTAATAAAATGTGAAAAAAAACTATTTTTATAATTGTATTTTGAACTAGTGTTAATGGACTTTTTTGGGAAAGGAAACACTTGGAATCTGTGGTGATTTTTACTAAGCTGTTATCTCACACTGTACCTATACTACTCGGTGTCGGTAGACCCGAGCTATTTTGCAGGCTCAGGTTTTGATCAGGTTTTTTTGGTTCGAGTTATCTCTTGGAGAAGGGTGGTCTTGTGGTTGGAGGTGACCAGGAGGTCACATGGAGATCATGTTAGTAGTTGGTTGTTTTATTTTATTATAGCTCCTGGTTCTTTTAGTGTTAGATTTATTCAGTTGTATTTGTATTGGACTAGATTGTTCATTTTTGGAGATTTAGTTGTGGTTAGCTCTGCTTCATTTTCAATGTTTTACATTTTGATCCTATTTATTATTGGGCCAAATTGTTCCCTCTTGTTTTATATATGATGCCCGACACTAGTTGCTAGTCTGTGGGGATTGGGAACACCCTTTAGATCATGTCGCAGACCGGGTCGGGTGTCGTGTTAGATGACATCCCGGCCTGGTTCATGACAGTTTGAGAATATTTTTTCAAAGTGTGAAACTTGGATAGAAAGGGCTTGTATAGTTGGAGCGCAGTTTGACAAAGTGTGTATCCAAACCATGAAACATTTCATATGGCTCTATTCTGGGCACATGGTTTGTGCATGGTTAGTGTTAACCATGCAACATAACCCTAGAAACCGTGAAAATAGTAATTAAAGTTATGAAAATTTTAATTAAAGACCCAAAACCCCTTTAATCAACCCCGAACTTCTCCCAATATATCATGATCTAATCATTAGAATTTTACGATCCCTCTGGAGCCATTTTAGCTTCCAAAAACTCATCTCTTGGCATATCGAAGCACCAATTGAAGCGACGATCATCTTCTAGTGAGTTCTTTTCTAATATATCTTGTATCTCCCTTATCATATTTATTCATTCGTCATAAAGGTCATGAAATCCCTGAGTTTGTTGGATCATGATTGATTGATGAGAAATTGTAGATCTAGGATCTCATCTATCTTCTTCAAGATCAATCATCTTAGATCCACTGATCACCATCAAAGGTGACACATATTAGATTCCTTGTTGATATATTCCTATTATTCTATATAGGTGTTTCTATGATTTTACTTCAATTTTTAATTCATTATTTCTAGATAATTCATAGATACATGTTTCCTAATTTTTATCACATGTTCTCTGAAATTCATCAATTTAATTCCTCATAAACGATTCATTGACCAATTTCCATTTTAATTGAATATGGAATGAATTAAATGGTTTTAACTTTGATTTATCTCACATTTTTTTTCAAATTAATTAATGCCATATTTTTTTGGATTTATTTTCAAATAGATTTGAAAGGTTGTTTTGGTGAAATTTAGGGTATTGACCGAGGTTTTGATTTATAAAATGAACTTCTTTGATTTTAATTAAATGCATTGATCTATTTTATGTTTTATAAATAGATTAAAATGATTGAATTTTTTAAATGACCAAGAACCCCTTTGAAAGATTTTTACCATTGTTTTTGAAATTTTTGTTCTTGTGTTATTTGAAATAAATGATTTATCTTCATGGAAAGAGGGTCTAAACCCATGTTTTGAAGTTTATTCAATCTTTTTATAATTTTAATACTTCTTTTAAATTATTTAGGTATTCTTTGAAACAACTGATTATTTTAATGGCCTAATTGTAATTTTAATAATGATTTGTTAAAGAAAGTGGGTATTTTTACCCTTTTAAATATTAAATTGTTTAAAAGGATTTGGAATGAATTGATTATTTTTTAATGGGAAGTTTAGAATTTTAATTATGAATTGAGAAAGGCAGTGGTTATGGATACCCTTTTTAAAATTTTAAATTCATTAAATGTTTTTAAATTTGAAATTTTATATAAAATTGTGAAAAACCTCAATTACATTGAATTGGGAGTTTGTTATGAAATTAATGGATTTTTTAAAATTAAATTATTGAATTTAATTGTGAAATTAGATTTTTAAATTGAAATGTGAATTTATTTCAAATCCCTATTTGTGAAAATGGATTTAAAATAATTTTGATAGAAACCTTAGGCTTTTATATTGGGGAAAAGGCATGATTTTGATTATAAACCAATTTCTTTTAAATGAAAAATTGGAATATTTGAAATGGAAAATGTGATGAATTTATTTTTTTTATAAAATGAATGACCCATAATTGTTTTATACTATATAACATAGAATCCTTATGTAGTTAGTGAGTTATTTTAGGTGGAAAATTATGATTTACAACATTTTAAAACATCATATCAGCACATCACATACCTTAGGTGATGGTGATGAATTCTTTTGGACTAGTTTCAATGGGAAGTGTGTATAAACATATTTCAATTTCACAATATCAATTACTTATATCCTGGAACTATCAGACATTATTAGGCATATGACCATGTTTCTTTCTTGTTTGTATTCTAAATGTATATATGACATTTTGTAACTGTTTTACATGCCTTGTGAATTCATATAAACTATTTCATATACAATATTTTGTTAATCCATTTGTTTAGAAACATTACATCATTTGATATGTAAATCATGTTTTTTTCAAATATTCTTTTGAAATGAAAAACCTATTTATTTAAAATGAAAATATCCTTAATTTTTTGTTAAACCATTTGTCATCAGAGTATCCTTGTATAGTTAATTTATTATTATTAATCACCTTGACTCTATTTTATTGATTCTAATTCATCTTTACATATCAGGTTCATATTTTCACCTTTTCTTGATTACATGAATTTATATTGTGAAATGGTTTTCAAAGATTTTTAAGAAAATGTTTAGTTTTTAAATGGTGAAGTGGCATGTTTTATAGGTTTATATTAATAAATTAATTATAAATTTTTAAAACTCTATTCTTAAACTAATACTCATACTCTCCCATTTTAAATCCTATTTTAGAATATTTGAATTACCTTATAAAGTAATTGAATAGAAACTTTTGTGGAATCATAATGGGATATTTAGCTCACACCCTACTTGTACCTTTCATTTTTTTATCCCTTTACTGTCTTATAGAAGGTGTTCATTGTCTCACCTTACTTTATGGGTTCGTGCTTGGGTGATCAAGGGTGGGAAACTTTGGACAGGGTGGGTGGTCATGGACCACTAGGAGATTGGTTTTAGTGGTTATGTTTCACTTTCAGTTATCTTAGTGTCTCCTTTTACTTGATATGTATGTATTGATTTATATATCTAATGATTTTCTATATTGTACTCTATTTTTGTGAAATTTTAGGGTGAAATAATTTCCAATGGTTTTTATTAATGCCCATATGATTTTCATCGGCCCGTGAAGATCGGGAACACTCTTCTGGTTAGTGGTGAATTAGCTCATGTATCAGTTTAGATGGTATTCTAGGTTGGTTTGTTACAATTATGGTGATAGAAAATTATTTTTTAAGAATTGGTAGAGAATATATTATCATGATGAAACCCACTCCCATTTCATCAATATTTTTTATAACATATATTCGTTATGTGATGGTTATCCCTGGTGATTCATAAGTATCATTCTATATTGTATTATAGAGGTTTTTGTTATATACATGATTATGTTCTGTTATATGGTTTTATATTTAATTTATTTATGGTTTATATTGTTGTATAGTATCATGTGACCATTTGATTTAAAGGTAATTACTCCCATGATATGCATATACCTTAGTACTAGTTTTTAGCCTCTATCCTGTAAGATGTTATCCTAGAGAGTTCACTTACTTGTGAGTCTAGATGTAAAAATAAACATGAATATTGATTACATTGATGAAAAATAGTTATATTCTATAAGATGTATATTGAAAACTATCAATGTCTGAAGAAGATACACCTACCACTAAATGGTGAAATATAATAATTATTTTTGAAATCGATTTGGATTTATCGAATTGATATGATGTGGACATTATAAACCTAAAATTAGAATGAAAAATTACATTCAACATCAAGGAAGGGATTAATAATATAGGATTATAGAAGGCATTTTAAAAAATTTATGAAAATCTTTTAGCATGAAAAAAGGTGTTTCTAATTCATAGATTGTTCAACCTAAAAATGGATGAATTTAAGTCTATCACAGACCATGTTAATGATTTTAATATTCTTATAATCTAGTTGAGATTAATATAGATTTATTTCATGGATGATATAAATTCTTTGATTATTTTATAATTACTACTTTAAATCTTGGATTTGACCCTCACATCAGTGATTATTTCCCATAGTACTTCTAAATTTAATTTAATCATGATTTATAATCGCATCCCATGTGTAGAAATTCATATTATTGAATCAAGAAAATTATCTAGAAATTTTATGAATGTTAAAGGTAAGGGAAGATAATAGAATCGGTGAAACTGGATAGGTATGAAAAATTCATGATTAATGTGTCATGAGAAATCCAATGGTGATGGTCCCACATGTTGGAGTTATAGAGAAAAGTGACATGTCAAAAATTCTATAAGGAATGACAGAAGTCTTTAATGAATGATTTGATGAATTATTATGTAAAAAGATAAAAATATACCTTAGTACTAAATTTTTATGACCACAAAGAGTCTTGGATCTTGGACTATAGTAATTATTTCTATTTATCCATAAAAAATTAATGCCTATAAAATATCATTCTAGAAAATTTTGTGAAGGTAGTGAAGGGTATGTTTTATAAAACACTTATTTCACAGTGTACTATTAAACATTTCGTATATTATGACATGTGAGAACAAAATATATAATATTTCATGTTGAAAGAATATCTTAAAGCATGATATATAGATTTTATGATATTCCCTTTTCCAATTGTAAAGTACAATTTTGAAGTAGTGAAATACTATGAATAATAGTGTATAATCCACATTGTATATATTATTGACAATGAAAAAATATGTTAACCATTAACATGTGTCTTTCGTTCATAATATATCATTAAAAATAAGAATTTCATAAGATAAAATTAATTGGAGAATAGTTATGATCAAGGGTTAAAATCGGTTGTAACTATATTCCATTTACACATGCATTATATAAATCATGAGTAAATTGAAGGTTCTTAGGGAGTGTCTTAAAATCCTATATAAGTTGGATAAAGTCCATGAAGTTTCCTTGTGTGATATGTGTATTCTACCTTGAAGCTTTCATCCTTCCCTTCCCTTTACTCACCAAGGAACTAAGATGTTCTGGGATTGAGGAGGGTCCTACACATATGATGGGTGATTAACATAAACCTATAGATATAATATGAAGGATGGAGTATTTAGAATACCTATAAGGGATCTTGATCAAGCATAGTAATTATTTACTAAGTAAGAGGAATATATAGTGAAATGTACAAAATGATTTTCATTTTATAGCTTCATGGTTTCACTTTAAATTTATAGTATATTATGGGTTCTCGGATTTCTAGTTTATTTTTGTCTATATGTATTAAGTGTTAATTGATCCTTAGAGACCCATTAGGGGTAACAAAGCCTTCCATTATCATTGATTCATGAAATTATCTTTTGAAAAATGAATAAATCATACGTCTCAAGGATTTTATATTCTATATTATAAAACATGATGGGGATTTTATTTTGCAAATGGGCGTGTTTAGATTGTGAAGCATACTTAATGTCACTGGTTTCAGTTTACCAAAAGGAGGTACTATAAAACATCTATGATCTTGTAAATGTAGAAGCAATTAAAAACATCAACATATATAATATTATCCTGAAATATAGAGTTATTTTTTTTGGATGAGTAGGCTAGTATGTATTCATGAGAAGTGGGGTTGAGTTAGATGAATCGTTTGAATGGGGGCTGTAGATAGTCCACCAACTACCATGGTTAATTAGTGCTGGCTATAGAAGAATAGTGAATCCAACAAATTTATGAGAAAATTTCTCCAATGTTGGTGAATACATCTCATCCAAATGATATCTTATAAAAAAATGAGGTGGTACTAGAAAATGGTGACACCGATCTAAAAAAGTAAACTTTACTTGAACCATTAACATGTATGATCTTTTGGTGAACTCGCATTATATTATCCAAAAGTTTTATAGAGGTTAACTTCCTAAAAATTGTTATCAAAGAATGGTTGTACTCACTTAGGTCCCTAGGTAACATTCTAGTATTCTTTATCATTATATTTATTTCAATTTGGTAAAATATCATCAGAAGATATGATGAAGGAAGAAGGAAAATTCGGAATTAATTAGTTTGATGAAAATGACTATGGATTCCTTAGGATGTACATACAAGAGTTTATCATCCCAAACAATCTAAAACATACATTGGGTGGATGCAATCCTAACATGATGGAGAATATTTAATGGGGAAACTTGGACAAAAAGTCTGTTGGATTAGTGAGGATGTCATTGACATGGAATGTGTATTTCAATATATAAGAGAAGAAGAACACAAATAAGTTGATAGTGTACTTAGAAGATATTTATGTAGAACTGATAGATTTAGAAATTTTTTTCATGAAAAGGTGTTTATTTTGTTTGATTTTGTCTAGAGGGAGGTCTGTGGTAGATCATGTGAATGAATTCAACATGATTCAGAGTCAGATCAATGTATTGAAAGTTACTCCCATGGATGATGTATAGGAAATAATTTTTCTATAATATTTACCAAAATAATGTATTTTTATTGTTATTATGGTTAATAATTTCTAAATAAAGACTAATTTGGTGTTTTAAGATGTCTGGAATTTGATCCTTAGTGAATAAAATTGGAGGAGTGAGGTCTATGTATATTTTGATAATGCTCTGAATAAAGATGGAATGTGAAAATCACCTTATATATGAAATCATTAATGATTAGATGATAAGTATAGAGAGATATATTTTTTTGGAATATATAATAGTCCAAGACTAGACTTTTGGTATTCCAGGATGTCAAAAAAAATATCCAAAGGAACTTTAGGGACCACAAGGAAGTCACTAGAAGGACAAATTCTAGAAGTTTAAATTATTTTAGTATAATAAAGGGTGGTGATAATCTATTACTCACTATTCAAATTCTGATATAGTCATGGGTTGTTGAATTTGGATCATCCTTCCAATTAATGGGATATAATAGGTTTGTGATCAACTATATATTTGGATGATTTGGGAAATTTCAATTGGTGGATAATGGAGAATTATAAGTGTTATGAAAATTAGACATAAACATATGAATATATAATTAATGTTTCCTATAACTGAAGGATGTGACACACATACTAGGTCTCCGAAGGAATATCATATCTTTATGTAATCTAGATGATTTAGGATACATATAAAATTTTTCCAATGGAGAATGGAAAGTGAATTGAGGGTCTATGTTTGTTTAACGAGGAGTAAAGTATGAGACCATTTATCTACCCAAAAGTTAAAATGGAAGTTAAGTGGTTGGATGTACTACCTTATAAGATCTTGAAGTTTTTATTAAAGGATGGCTTACCTCAATGAGAAGAAATTGAAGGTTTTAGTTGGGAAATGAATTCTAAATCTCGATCACACTAGTACGAGAAGTTGTGATATATGTGCTATGAAAAAACATATTCATGTGTCATTTTAATTGAATATATAAAGTAAAAAATCATAGAACCAAGATTCTATTCTCATAGATGTATGAGGACATAATTTAGTTCAATCTCATAGAGTATCTCTTTAATTTATCATATTCATTGATGATGTTTTGAGGAAGGTATGGGTATAGAATATTAAGAAAAATTCTACGGTGTTCAATACCTTTTTGAGTGGAAATTCATGGTGGAATTGGAAATTGTTTTGAAATTGAAATGATTTAGATCAGATAATAGTGGAGAGTAAAATAGTAAAAACTTCTAGAATGTCTTATAGAATAAAGAGATTAGGATTGAAACAATAGTAATAAGAACACCACTAAAAAATGGTGTGTTAGAGAGAATTAATTGGACTTTGAATTAGAAGGAAAGATACATACGTGTGAACTCTATAATTCTAAATTCTAATTAGATGGAAGAAATCAACATAATAACATATCTAGCCAACATAAACCATATTTTTTAATGGGATAGATTACACTAGAAGAGATATGACCTAACATGTTACTAGTGGTTTCTCATCTTAATGTCTTTAGAAATATAATTTATTCTATTCTTGATGTGAATAATAGAGACAAGTAAGAGGTGAATTCAAAATATTGTTTTATTTTTTAATAAGGGAATGAATAATTTGGTTTCGAATAATGGGATGATGATAAGTGATAATTCGTCATAGTTCAAAATATACTCTTTAATGAGAAGATCCTATGTAAGGATAAGAACATAGAAAAGTCATAAGTTTAGTGAAAGAATATAATTTTTTAAGTTCATGTTGATTTGGATGATGGAATTAGAAGATCAAAAGTTCTCGTGATACCATATACATTTTGGGGATCATCGAAAGTATGACCATGGAAAAACATTCCAAATTACTTAATGTCTAAAAAAGAATATACAAAAGCTCTAGAAGTTGGGAAATTAGAAGTTGGGGCACTATAAATACCTTTATCCAAAAGAGTATATTTTTAATCAGAGTTGATGAGATTTTTTAGAGTCATATCACCAATTGAAAGGTACAGGGTCAATGGGAATTTTGTAATTCTAATAGAATCTAGGGAACCCAAATTCCCAAAAGTGGCATTAACTCCCAGTGATAAAAAATGTGGGATTCAGTTATAGAAAAATAAATGAATTTATTAAAGGTCAATGGATCACAGAAGATGACTAAAATGCCGGAGGGAAAGAGAGTATAGGTTAAAAATTTGGTCTTACATTGAAAGGAAATATCTAACAGACGTATAATATAAAAAGAGTAATTGGTAGAAAAAGGGTTCTAATAGAAGGAAGTGATCAATTTATAAATAACAAAATAGGTAGTTAAACAAACTACCATAAAAATTGTGCTATGTTTAGTTGTCTATTATGATCTACATATGGAGTAAATGGATGTTAATACTACCTTTCATTATGTTTACTTAGATAAGGAGATATACTTGAAGAAATCCAAGGGTTTTGAAGATCATCTGATGGAGGGCCTTGTTTGAAAGTTGAAGTGAAGCCTCTATGGATTCAAATATGATCCTACTGGAATAATAAGTTTGATGAATTCATAATGAAATAAGGTTCTATGGGGAGTGACACTAATAATTGTTTTTATTATAATTAATGAAATTATGGGTCTTACATCATAATATTACTCTATATGGATGACATATTTCTGGTGGGTCTAGAGAGTTTATGGATTTAGGAGTTGAAGTGTAGGTTTTTTGGAAGATTTGAAATGAAGGATTTTATCTAAGATAAGAAAATATTGGGTATTGAAATTGGGAGGGATAGAGAAAATGGTAGACTAGTTTTATCCCAAAAGGAATATATCTAGAAGATGATCAAGAAATTTGGAATGACCGGATGTAATCCTGGCTCGACCCCCTTGATGGACACTTCAATCTATTTAAGGCACAAACACCATCATTGAAATATGAATCCCAATACATTTAGACAGTACTTTATGAATTAGTTTCCAAAATATTAATGTATACAATGATTTTTATATGGTCTTAAATTACCTTTACCATGGAATTTGAAATTTGTTTTTTATAAAACCTCATAGGGGAGAATTGGGATGATGTGAAGTGGATCATCTAATACTTGAAGGGATCACAGGATACACCAACTTTTTTTGGTTAATATAATACTTTTCAAGGATTGATAGATTAAATTTTTTCTAGGGATTTAGATACTCCAGATATCATGATAGGTTTCTTGTTTATGTTTAGTGGAACTACAGTTAGTAGGATGTCTCGATGGGAGAATGTGGTTAATTTTTCAATAACAGATGTATAATTTATAGTAGATATAGAATCCATAAATGAGTTATTATATTCAATTAAATTACTGAAGAATCTTTTAAAGGATGTTGAATGAGAATTTTTATTCTTAAACAATCAGAGTGAAATCCACCATTCCTAAAATTCTATGTTTCATGGAATAATGAAACACATTGACTTGAAATTAATTTCATATGGAATATGCTAAAAAAGGTGTTTGAGATAAAAAAGATATTTGGAATGAAAATGTGACTAAAATATTCATGAAGGTTTTATTCCCATAAATTTTGATTTATCAATATGCCTCAGTAGGACTTGGGTGAATGAATGTTTATGGAAACCACAACATGCTTGTCGCGCAAGGAGGATAAGTTTTTTGTCGAGGTGTCAAAGGATGGAATTGCGTGGGATCGTTGATGAAATATTCAAATGGTTTATTTTTTGTATTTTGAATACTCTTTCATTTTAGTAGTTTTATTTTACCAAAAAGAGGAACTCTAGTAGTCTAATGATCTTTTCAAGGAAATGAAAGTTGAATACTTCAACACATAAGAATGTTTTCCAGAAAATAGAATTATTCTAATAGGATGAAAATGTTGTTCTATCTTTATCAGAAGTGGGACTATGTTTGATTAGTTTTCTAGATTGGGGGTATGAACAACCCATAATATATATTGGTAGATTCAATGCTATATATAGAAGAATAGTCAATCCAATGGAGGGATGACTATGTTTCTCATATGGTGGTGCAACCAACTTAATTAGATGAGTACTTCTATAAAAGCGAGCTGGGACAAAAAACTGACTATATAAATAAAAAATAGAACACTATAATTTAGATTAATTATAATCACCAACTTATTTGAAATAATTATAGTAAAAAAATATACTTTTTTAATATAATGTTTTGGAAATGTTCTCTCATTGTTATATGATGAAATTCTAAACAACACAATATTTGTGTTTCCACTTTACTTTTCCTATTACATTCTTTGAATGAATGGTTGATTGTATGTTTATCATAAGCTTTTTTGAGCATTTTGACAAGTGGTGGTGATTAATGTTTTAATACTTCCTAGTTTTAGGGTTGTAAGTCACTAAGAAGTTATGGTTTTTAAATTCTATTGTGCAGAACCATCAGTGTGTATGATCTTCTGCTAAACTCAAGTTCTATTATCCTAAATTTGTAAAGAGGTTCACTACCCAACAAGCTATATGATATGGGATATTTTAGGAAGTGATATGCTGATGAAATAAGATTTCCAATGTCATAGGTTGTGTCACATCATGATCCTTTTTTTTCTAGTTGGATCGTAGTGTATGGTATAACTTGTTCTATTGAACAATAACATTGTACCAAAGATAAAAATAGAGAGTTGAATCATTTTTATGATATAATTTATATTGTAATATATGAAATTAAAGGAACCTATAGTTATATTGAAACTGAGATTATCTACCTTTAAATATGATATATATGAACAACCATCCATGAATTACAATATAATTGATTTCCTAAAATATGAACTCGATAAAAAAATTAATTTTTATAATTTTAAATTTCAAATTAAATTATTTTCATCATAAATAAAGGGAAAATTTTATTTTAGGATATTTATTAAATTTATAAATGTATTAATTAATTAATTAATTAACCCTTTTTAAAATTAATTATTGAATATTTATTAACCATTTATTAAATAAATATCTATAATATTAAATTTTAATATTAAATTCACTTTTCAATTTATATGACTTGACTTATAATTTAGATATAATTTTTTATATGGAAATTATAAGTGTAATTTATAATGCGTTTATAAATTAAAAAACAAGAAAAAATATAAAAGTGTATATATTCAAAATTATAAAAAATTTCATATTTAATTAATTTTAATTGATTAAATTGGAAATTCTCTATTTTAGGAAATTATTTCAACTATATCAATATTTTTTCCACAAATAATATGAACCAAGTTTAATTACTTTTAAATTTGTGATATTGTGAATATTTACATAATATGTTAAAATTTTTTATATATAATGTTTATATTTAAGATAACATATATTTAAGTAAATTCCATATTATATATAATATGATGAAGTTCATGTGGGATAAGTATAATGTTTTTATATTTTTTAATTATTGAATGAAAAAATGAAATATAAAGTTATAATAATTGTCTTTAATTTATTAATTGTTTATAATTTTTTATCTCATGTTTAAATGTATGAATTATTTATTTATTTCATTCATTACCTATTTATTCATGAAAATAAATTGTTTATATTATGAATCAAAGTATTATTTAATTTAAATAGTTAAACTACTTCTATAAAATTGTTATACAGGCATCTAAGGAGTTACATGAAAGGTATGATAATTGAATTCATTTTCTTCTACCTTGATTTTGTATTGTACTGGGTTATGAGATTGAATATAAACTTTGATTATAGTTTATACATATATGGTGATAAAATTAATATGTAATTGAGTTTTATCTTGATTAATGTATCCTTGGGTATAGAGACTTTGGGATGGAGTTCTCAATGGATTCGAAGCAAGGTCAGGGATTGTTGGTCACACCATGATTGAGGGGTTAGACAGTGACAAATATTTTTCAAAATTTGTTATGGCTGACATAATTTTTATAGGATTTAATGAAGAATAATGGAAGCTATTTTAAGATTACATGAGATGTAAATTCAATATTTCTATAATTGGTGAGATAAAATTCTTACTCGCCTTATATATGGTTTGAGGGATACAAAGAACCTTTAGTTCTTAAATAGAATATTCTAAAGAGGTGATCAAAAGGTTTGACATGGAAGATTAATGGATAATCATGATTCTGATGGAGGCCCATATGAAATTATCAAAGGATAAATATGGAAGGAAAGTTGATTTGACCCATTATAGGAAAATCATTTTCGAGGTGTCCAAACCTGACCCAACCTGATCAACCCGATTTGATCTGACCAGGTTGGGTTTGGTTGGGCCATGATATACACTAGATATTGATGGGTTAGGATAATTTGGGCCATTTAAGGATCTAGTTGGGTTGGTTCTTGAGTTGAAAACATAATGAGCTTACCCAACCTGACCAATCCAATAAAACCCCTAATTTATTTCCAAGAGGGTCCATGCACTCTTCTTTCCTTTTATCTCCTCTCAAACATCATCCTATTCCTTCAAGGATGCTCCATAAATTTGTTCTTCCTCTATACCCGAATCTATTGACAACAATAAACTCCCTCAAACCATCTATGTTTCTTAATCTCACATGCTATATTTCAATCTCTCAAGATTCTCCTATGATTCTACTTCCTCTCTCAATTGAAAACAATGACATCCAAAATTTATTTTCTCCATCTATCTCATAGTTTTACACACACCCAATAATCATCCATGTCATTATCTCTTCTATAATTATAAACCATCCCTAATATATGGATTACCCTATCATCAATCCATCTTCTTTCTCAGATTGATCCTATATTCTCCCTTATCCTTGTAGGTTGTAACAGCCTCATGAATTTCACTAGTCAATGGGATCATCGATCTATATTTTTTGTTTAAAATGATTCACTTCACCCATTTATTATAATTTAATCATGTTCTAAGGAATGTCTTAGTTTTTGACTATTTTACATTCATGATTATTAGATTAGTTTTCTTTGGATGTATGAATGCATTTATATAGGATTTTTAATTTAATTCCATTAAAGGAATGGGATTGGTATAGAACTAAATTCAACTATATGATAAATTTTGTTTTACTATTTTTTATAATAACTTTTAAAACCATAACATGAATTTGTGTGATTTATAGTTGATTATACTTATTTAAGTTTAATTGAAAATATTTATGGTTTGAAGGGTTTCTCTGTAACTTGTATGTTTCATGTTAATTTTTTATCTATATTTTTATCTAGATTCTTTAGAAATTGATATTTCTATATTTAACTCTTATTGTTTAGGTAATAAAGTGTTTTAGTTGAAATAAATTGTTTGGTTCTGTTCCGTTTGGGTAAATTTTTTTAGTTTTTTATTGGTGGTACATTCTTGCATTCTTACATGTACTTCTTGAATTTTCTTTTTCAAAATAAATTTTGAACATTCTAATAAGACTCCCATTATGACACATTTATTTAATTATGTTTGTTGTAGACCAGTTTTGTTTTTACTACATATTTATTTATTTTACAGGCCCTAATTTTTTTCTTTATATAAGTTTAGTTAGTGTAATTTAAATTAAATATAAAAGCTTTTATTTTTTTAGAACTATATATTTCATTTCTTGAAGGAATTTTTTTTGTTTGATAGAAATATTTTCAACATTATAGGTAATGTTTAATTTAATTTAATAACTAGCTTTTTTTTTTGAAAATATCTTAAATGGTCCTCATATTAACAAGAACATTCTCCATGGGATCATTCCGACATTGATCAATGAAGATGACAATCTATTTCTGTTGTCTCCTCCCATAGATCATGAAATCAAAACCACTTCCTTCAGTCTAAATCCTGACAGTGCCCCTGGGCCTGATGGTTTCAATAATGGTTTTTTTCAACATCACTGGGAGGTTGTCCACTCAGATGTTTCTAAACTTGTTAAATATTTTTTAAGACTAGTTTCCTTCCTCATGGTTAAATGCTCAATTTATCACCCTTATCCCTAAGGTTCCCAACGCCTCTGAAATTAACCTCTTTAGGCCCATTGCTCTAATTAATATAATTTATAAAATTATTACCAAGCTTCTAGCCAATATGATTTCTGTTCTATATAATAAAATCATTTCCTGGAACCAATTCAGCTTCATCAAGGGGAGATCCATTCACGATAGCATTTTCCTCACCTCGGAATGCCCCAACTCTTTAAATAAAGTCTCCTGAGGGGGAAACATTTCCATAAATCTTGATGTTATAAAGGCCTTTGATACTATTGACTAGACTTTAATCTTCAAGGTTCTTCAAGATTTTGGATTCAGTGATGTCTTCATTAGTTGGATTCACTCTCTCTTCAACTCTGCCTCAATATCAATCCTGGTGAATGGCTCTCGTAAGGGTTATTTCAAATTCTCTAAGGGAGTTCACCAAGGTGATCCTCTCTTTTCCATTCTCTTGGTTATTGCGGAAGACTACCCCAGTAGATTGATTTCCTCCCTTGTATTTCAAGGTAAACTGAAACCCATCTCAGATTCCAGGAATCTATCTGTCCTAACCCATCTTCTCTATGCCGATGACATTATTCTTTTTCTCAATGGAAACAAATGTAACATTATCAACCTTAAAAAAGCCTTATCCCACTATGAAGAGGTTTCGGTGAAATCCATCAGTTGGAGAAAATATTTTATTTTCTTTAGGAAATATTTCCCCTTATCTCGAAAAGGCCACATAATTGATAATCTTGGCATCAAGGAAGGTTCTCTTCCTTTCACTTATCTTGGAGTCCCCATTTTCTGGGGCAGGACAAAAGATATTTATTTTTATAATGTGGTTGATCAAGTGATTAATCAGCTCACTTCCTGGAGGGGGAAATCATTGTCCATGGATGGAAGGGTTTGCCTTGTGAAATCGACCATTACCTCTAAGATGGTTTATTCCCTCATGATCTATAAGTGGCCTCTCGGACTTCTCAATAAAAGTAGTACTTATATTAAAAACATTTCTGGTCCGGCAACATCATTGAAAGGAAACTTGTTACCATTCCTTAGTCTACCTGTTGCACCCCTCTTGATAAGGGTGGCATGGATATTAAAAATCTCAAGTCGTTTAATGAGGCCCTCCAAGCAAGGCTCACTTGGAGACTGATAAATAACACCTCTGAATCCTTTTATTTTCTTAGAAATAAATTTCTTATATGATTAAAGAATGGGAATTTAAGCTATGTTCAATCTTCTCTCTGGCCCTCTCTAAGAAATTCATTTGCCCGCATCATGAATAATTCTAGATGGTTGGTCAGCCTGGACCCGACCATCCGTTTTTGGTTGGATAACTGAACAGCTCCCCTATTATCTCCATGCTTCCTCCTAATTCTTCTCCTAATAGCATTAACTTCACTATTAAGGATGTGATGAATTCCAGAACATTAGAGCTACCTGACTCCATCATGCAAGTGGTTGATAGCTACACTTTCTCTAGCGATGAAGACCTTCTGGTTTGGGAACCGGCGCACAATGGTATTCTTGATTCTAAATTTTTTTTATAAACACTATATCTCTGACTCTGATTCTGATTTTTCTTGGATAATATTTTTTAAAAACCTTGGATTAAACCTTCCAGACTCAACCTTATTTGGCATCTAGTGCACAAACGTATCCCCACTAAGACCTGTCTTCAATCCTTTGGCATTAACCTCTGTTCTAAATGCCCCCTGTATCACCAACACTGAGAAGATATCAACTATCTCTTTTTATCTTGTGCTAAGGCTTTTGCTATGTCGAATATTATTTCTGACATATTTGATTGTAGATGGCCTCCTTATGACAATATCCTTTTGCAACTAAAGCACTGTGTGGAGCTCAAGCACTCACCTCAAATAAAAAACCTCTTCCATTATACCGTGGCAGAGCTCCTTCACATTATCTGGTATAATAGAAATGCCTCTATTCACAATAATCACCCACAAAATCTTCCTGCAGGTGGCATGAGAATCCTGATTGCTATCAAAGATTCTACCTTGATCCAGAAATTCAATTGTGACAACAAGATTTGTGACTTTGTGATCCTTAGGAGTCTTCGGATTGATGGAATTTTTCCTCATCCAAAGCTTCTTCTCGAAGTCTTCTATCAAGCCCCAATTCCTGGATGCATCAAGATCAATGTTGATGTGGCTTCCAAAGGAAATCCTAGCCCTGCGGGTTTTGGGGTTATTTTCGGAGACTCTATAGGTCAATGTCCTGGTTGCTTCTATGGTAGCTGTGGGATCACTTCCTCCCTTGAAGCTGAAATGATGGCTCTTATCCACACCATCTAATTTGTCAAAAATAAAGGCGGTAAATCATATCTGGATCGAAAGAAACTCCACCACCATTGTCCAAGCCATTTGGAATGGAGTTGTCCACCTCTCTTGGCCTCTTACTACAAGATGAAAGAACTGCCTGAGCTCTCTTTTAGAGATAAGATATATTTCCACCCATGCCTACCATGAAGGTAATACGGTTGCCGATGCGCTTTCCAACAAGGGGATCAACCAAGACATTACGTGGTTTGATGAGTTATCTAACGACCTCCTTCCTCTCCTTGCAAAGGATTGTAAAAAAATTCCCACCTTCAGACTTCTGTAATCTTCTTGATTTTTAATAATATATTTTGTCTTGGTCATTGACCAGGACAATGTAAAAAAAAATCAAAATAAGAAACCCATAATTTCCATATAAATACAATAAATGTATTTTTAATTTTTAGGGATTATATTTTTTAGGGATGATAAAAATGTTTATTGAATTTTTATATTCATGACTATTTGAATTTCTATTTTATTTTTTGGTCAATACTTTTTATAGGTCATTTTATAGACTAGAACTGATTTATTTGGAAATTATAGGTAATAATTTTTTGGATAATATAAATGTATCGGGTGACCTATATGATGATTTATTTATGGGTTTTCTTATAAAAAATGTTATAAAATTTTGAATTGAAGTTAATAGATATTTTTGGCCTATTTGGGATTGAAATATTTTAAATATTTTAAATATATTAAATATTTATTTTTAGTTTAATCAATAGTTTTATAGTTTATTTACTATTTATTTCACATTTTCATTACCCAAACAAGAATACTTGAATAGAACCAACCCGATCCACCAATGTTTTGTTAAGTATGGGTCGTTACAAATAAATTCTATGACCTGATTCGACTGATATCGACAACGTTTGATTGGGTCGAGTGAAAATTTTGACCAAACCTAACCCAAGCTCACCCATGGATACCCCTAAATCATTTGGAGTTTTCTATATTTTTCATCCACTTGACCAAATATCATATTTTCTATTTTCTAAGTTTCCCTCTAGAAAATCTACCCCAAAGAAATGCGTATACATGCAATGAAGAGAGTACTTCCCTATATCAATCACATGGTGGAGTTTGGGATGTTTTATTATAGTATTTCACAATAACAGTTATTGTATAATATAGATGCATATCGTAAAGGTTCAATGGAAGATAAAAAGTAAAATTCTTTATGTGTCTTATATATTGATAGTTATTTTATCTCTTGAATAAGTAAGAAGAAATCCTATATCTCTTTTATCATGGTAGAGGATGAGTATGTAGAATCCACTCAAACTTATGTCCAATAAATATGGATGAGGTAACATCTTTAAGAAATTGAGTTTGAAATGGCCTCTCAAATTCTTGTCAAGTATAAAAACACGAGTTCTATAAATCCTAGAAAATAACCAATTCATTATTCAAGGACTAAGAAAATTAAGATAAAATATAATTTTCACAAGGAGAAGGTTGAATAAAGAATTGTTATATTGGAGTATGTGTCCACTAAAGATAAAATTTCTAATATAATGGCTAATGAACTAAACAGGATAGATTTTAAATGGAATAAATTGGATCTTGAAGTCTAAAAAATCATCTCAACTATATGATTTGGACCTAGTACCCTATATTTCCAATATAAATTAATTTTATATAAGGTATGGTTTCTATTTAATTTTAATGTGTGAACTTATTATTATTTATTGTGATAATTCAGAGCAATGGAATATGGTTTCATCTATAAAGGGAGACATTTGGTCATTAAATCTACCTAATAGGTGGAGAAGTTCATGTGTTAAAGAAGTGCATTTCTTAATAAAGTGGGATCAGGTAAAGACCCGAAAATCCCATTGAAAACATTTTCTTAAATACACGAGAATTTTAAAAGTCCGTAGTTTCGGATGGCACCTGATTCTGAGGCCCAGTGTGGCTGGAATTATTTTCTGAAGTTTTGTTCAGGTACTTTCAGTAGACGTACGAGCGGGATTTTATATCTTTTGATCCCATGCTTGGAGTTGAAATATAAGGACACCGATGAACTCGCAACACCAGTATTCTCTTAATGAGGCCTTTACTGCAGTTGCGTTTTATACAAGTTGGAAGTTATTTTTGGGGGTTTTCTAATTTAAATAAATAAAAATATGATTCACATATTTTGTGGGTGGTGGTTAAATCCACCAAAGGGAAGTTGGAAGTGGGGCCAACCCCCCACATAACATCCCATGGGAGGATATTATGTGGTGGGGCCACACAAACATAAACCCCTCAACTGCCCTTTGAAACTCTTGAAACCCCCCATTGATGTGGGTTAAACCCTCCACATTCCACCTCCCTTTTTAATTTTAAAAACTCTTCACCTCCCACTTTCTCTCATTAATTTTCCAACTCCATTAATTAATTAATTGATCTCCACAATTAATTAATTAATTTGTGTGTTTGAATTTTGAAAACATTATGCCAACTTTAAATAAGTGAAGCTATTCTTTTATTTGCGGTCGACATAATAGTTGGAGAGTTTCGGAGTATTGGTGGAGCCTTGGAGAAATAGGGAGAGCTTTCTTCCAACAAAGAATACAGTCTCCCCTGAAGAATGAAGACACGTCTCGTTCCTTTCCAATCGGGGAAAGCAAGGGAAGACGCCGCCCACGAAGAAGGTTGCCAACGACAACGACTCTCCCTCCGATGTTGACAGAATGACATCTGTCTTCCGCGACACCATCTTCTGTGGCTTCAACAACGTTCTTGAATCGAGGTAGGGGGATTTGTTAAATTTTAAATGAATAAAATCATACCATTGATTATTCGATGTTTAATTCAGTTTGATGGTGGCAAATTGATATCACCTCACACAGAGGGCGTGGGCCGAACAAACATGGCCCGATGACCCTTTGTTGAATCTTGTTTGGTTGACATCGAAGGTGGAGCCGAAAGGGAGCAGTGCCGTTGCACCGCGCCGGAGTAGAACCATGATGGCGGAGGTGGCGTGGTGCCACCGTGCCACGTAGAGAGCAGTAGGACTGCAGCGCCGTTGTGCCACAGTGGAGGTGCGGAGGCAGCCGGCTAAACCGGCCGTCATGGAGCCGGTCCGTAGGACGACAGTCTGGCCAATCCGGCCGGCCCGCTGGAAGACCGCGGTGCCTGTAGGTTCCACATGGAGGGAGACTGGGGCCCACAACTGTGGGCTGCTGGGCAGAAGGAACTGGTCGACCACATGATGGCCGGGCTGAAGGACCGCGACGCCCATAAGCGCCGCACATACAAGACTGCGACCTGCTGTGCGGGCCGCTCTGCTGGGCGAACCGGCCGGCCGGGCTGCAAGACGGTGACGCCGCTTGGCGCAGCGTGGGGAGAACCGCGTCCCACTGTGTGGGCCACTCATGCTGGACATAACTGGCCGGCTACGGCTGGCCGGGAAGAGGAGGGACGGCGCCGCTTGGGGCCGCCGGGCGAACCGAACCGGCCCGCAGTGCGGGCTGGGTCCGCTGGTGGGCTGCGCCCCACCGGGCCAGGCTGACACCCCAACCAGGTCAGACCCGCTGGGCTGGGTCCGCAGGTGGGCCACTCTCCACCGGGCCGGGATGACCCCAAGCCAGTTCGGACCCTCCGAACCAGGTCGGGCCGACCCGCCAGCCCACCGGGCTTGACGGGCCGGACCCGTCTTCGCTTAAGCGCGAATATCTCATAGACCGCGCATCCGATCGACGTGCCATCTACGGCACTGGGACCGTCGTGATGAGGAGGTCCTTTTTGAGATACTCTAAGTGAGTTTTGGACAACTTTGGAAAACGGCCGGGTTTGGAATGAGCGTAAATCCAACCGGGACCCTGGAATGGAAATGCCAATAACTCTCAGACCGGGCGTCCGATTGACGCACCGTCCTTCGAGTTGGGTTCCTTATGATGAGATGAAACTATGTGATACATCAAATCAGGACTTCGTGATAGATGATGTATCAACACTTGTCTTGAGGAGCAGACCCTCCTAGAATCGAGCATTAAGTGTACGGGAACCCTAGAGCTGACCGCAACGACTACTGTATCGGAATCCTATGTGGGTTTGACAACGACAACTGTTGTAACGGAATCCTTAGTGGGTTGGACATCGAAGAATACTATACCAGAATCCTATGTGGGTTCTATAGCGATGACTACTGAATCATAATCCTCCGTGGGTTTGACAGCGATTACTACTGTACCAGAATCCTACGTAGGTTCGACAGTTTTGACTTCTGTTCCTATATCCTGAGTGGGTCTGACAGAGTAGCTAGTCCTGTATCCTGTGTGGGTCCGACGACTTAGATGAATTAGTGAGTACATCTGATCATCCCTATCACTCTACGAATGATGTATACTAGTGTGAGCTGAGTCATGTTTTTCAACCATTATCATCATAGTGATTGACTTTACTTCCTTTGTGGGCTGGGTTGTGTTTGGGCTCGAGAGTTGGAGCCGGACTGTGACTGGTAACTTAGGTATATTTATGAGAATATACCTATATAGGGTTGGTTTATACTTCGTGATTGTATCATTCTAATTTCGTTTATCCTTTTTGGATTCAAGCAGACTTCGGGGGTCTCGAGGTCCCCTATTGAGTATTGTTATACTCACCCCTGCACGGGCTTCGCCCGCACCTTGTTGTGTTCTGTGAAGACGACGGAGGACAATGATCGAGGCTGAGGGTGACAGATGGGAGACTGCTCGGAGCTGGACTAGACAGGACGTACCGTAGGGACGATTTGTTCGAGTTCTGTACCTACACTTCAGGTAGGATTTTCGGGTGAACGATCCAGGAGCTGTCTTCCCTTTTTTACTTGTACTTGTACTTGTTGTTCTGTTGGGTTTGTATACTGCACCACTTACTTTCAGCACACCTTACTTTTCTATTTTAGTACTTGTTGCGTCTACTGCTTGAGTTCAGACTATGTGTGTATTACAGGTTAAAAGTAAACGCCTTCCCTTTTTATCAGGATTACGCCTTTGGTGCTAGTCGCCAGCCCCTGGCCTATGGAAGGCGGACTTGGGGTAGTCACGACACAAGCCCCGAGGATAGGCCATGAAAAATTGGTATCAAAGGAGTCTGTTCTGCCACAGAACTTGTACTCTGATTCTTTTAACAGAAATAATGTTAAGTGTTTTGGGTGTGGTTATCAGTTTAGGGAAACTGGTGTTGGTGTGGTGGTCAACAGATCCATACACTTGGACTCTGACTTCTGATCTCCGAATCAGTGCATGAAAACACTGATTGCATGTGTGATTCCATTGAAAAATTTTTCTTCGTGATTACTTTGTGTCATCTCACCAGGTATATTGTTTTAACAGTGGTGCACCTGTTTCTTTTTAGGATGGCCCCACGAAGGCAGCCAGCTAGGGTTCCGAGTTTCATACGAGATGGTAACCCACCGAGCGACGAGGCCTTGGTGCAGGGACCCATCACGGCGGAGGCACCAACGGCACTACCCGCTGGGCCACCGATACCACCAGCTCCAATAGCAGAGAGTGCACGCCACCTGAGTACATTGCATGAGTTCTAGCGACAAAGTCCGTGCAGGTTCCGGGGAGAGATGGAACCACATGCAGCTGATGATTGGCTGGAGGCTGTCGTGAGAGTCTGCAGATCGGTAGGGACACCAGCCGAACTCATGGTTATCCTTGCCGTGAGTCTCCTGCATGTGGTGGAAGGCAGATGGTGGAGCCTGATGCTCCAGGTGCATGACGAGGCATCATTACTCTGGACAGACTTCGAGAGTCTCTTTCTCTCAGAGTTTGTTTCAGCCACCATTCATACGGTGCGGATTCAAGAGTTACTTCATCTGTAGCAGGGCAACATGACAGTAGCTCAATAATCAGCGAGGTTCACCGACCTCTCACACTACTCCAGAGATATGGTACGAGACCCATTATTCACGGCCCAGACCTTTGAGTAGGGACTCAGGCATGATATTAGGGCTTCGACGATTCCCCTCATCATTCTGATGTAGGCGAGGGTGCTGGAGCGAGCCCTTCTAATGGAGAGTTTTCTTGCTGAGTAGTCACTAGTGGCGAGACCCACCATAGGGTGACACATAGCGGAGTCTTCTGCAACCGGTAGTATACAGATGACGCATAGGTCTAAGAGGAAAAATCCATCAGGTGAGTGACCCCATGATACAGGTTTGGTTGTGCAGGGAACACGAGATAGAGCCAACTATACAAGGATCAAGTAGTGCTATGCATGTGGTGGATAGGGCCACAAGGCTCATGACTGCCCGACCCATCATGTAGATGAGCAAGAAAGAGTAGAGGGAATTCCCAGATGGAGGAAGAGGTTCAATCATGGTGGTCCGTAGGGAGCAGATAGACATGGAAGAGGAGCTAGCCGAGCAGCAAGTAGTGGACGGAATTCTGAGGCTCTACCACCACCACCAGGAGGTTCACCCCGACCACAGGGAGTTGGCAGACAAAGGCAGACTCAGCTCCAGCCAGTCGAGGCCTATGACCACGGTGCACCTGAGATAATTCGAGGTACTATCTGTGTCTACTCCACCCTTGCTTCAGTACTTATATACATAAGTATGATTCATTCTTTTATTGCCACTACCCTCATTCTGATCTTGGAGATTCTGATAGAGCCGTTGGCTCGATCCTTATGTCTAGAGACTCCAACGAGAGAAGAATCGACGATTACGCACCAGTGCCGGCAGTGTGAGATTACTCTAGGAGGCGAGATCTTCGGCTAGGATCTTATTGTAGTGGCTTCGAGGCCTTACGACATCATCTTGGGTATGGACTGGTTTTCCATAGTTCATGCTCAGATTGATTGTATTAGGTGCAAAGTGCGGTGTATCCATATGGATGGGACTAGGTTCATCTTCACCAGAGATAAGGGAGACTTTGTAGCGGATGATGGACTTACAGAGAGGAGGGGCAGCCGATCATACATCATTTGGCTAGTCTCATCCTAGGAGCGGATGATGTGCGGAGTCTAAGTTTTCCTATTATGGTGGATCAGTACGCAGATGTTTTTCCTGATAACGTTCCAGGACTACCTCCTTGCAGAGAGGTAGACTTCTACATTGACCTGTACCCCGTGACAGCACCAATATCAACTACAAAATATCGGATGGCTCCCACTGAGCTTCATGATCTACGAGTACAGCTGGAGGACTTGTAGGGGAAGGGATTTATCCGACCTAGTGTTTCACCCTGGGCATTACCGATTTTGTTCGCCAAGAAGGTGGATGGGAGCTTGAGACTGTGTGTCGACTATCATATCCTGAATCAGGTGACCTTTAAGAACAATTACCCACTCTTGAGGATTGATGACCTCTTTGATCAGCTAAAGGGAGCATGATGTTTCTTGAAGATAGACCTCAGGTCAGGCTATCACCAGTTCAGAGTTCGAGACAAGGATGTGCAGAAGACAACCTTCAGGTGTTGGTATGGCCACTACGAGTTCTTGGTTATGTCCTTTTGCATAACCAATGCCCCGACAGTGTTCATGAGTCTCATGAACAGGATATTCCAGCCTTACCTTGATCGTTTTGTCGTAGTCTTCATCGATGGCATACTGATTTACTCGACTACTGAGGATGAGCACTCCTGCCATTTGTGGGTAGTACTGGATATACTCCGAGAGCCCCAGCTTTATGGTAAGATCTTGAAGTGCTAGTTTTGGATTCGAGATGTTAACTTTCTAGGACACGTCATCTCAGAGGCTGGAGTTACAGTGGATCCAGTGAAGATCGAGGTAGTACTTGCTTGGGAGCTACCCAAGAGTGTGACAGAGGTTCAGAGTTTTCTAGGACTGGCTGAGTACTATCGGAGATTTGTGCCAGACTTCTCCAGAGTTGCAGCACCGCTTTCATCATTGATGAAGAAGGGGAAAACCTTCGTGTGGTTAGAGAGATGCCAGCAGAGCTTTCAGGAGATGAGGTAGAGGTTGACCAGCGCACCCATATTGAGGCTACTCGAGGAGGGAGTAGGGTATGTAGTTTACTATGACACATCAAGGACTGGACTCGGGTGTGTCCAGATGCAGGAGCGAGCAGTGATCATGTATGGTTCACGGTAGTTGAGACAACACAAGTATAACTATGCTACCCATGACTTGGAGTTAGCAGTAGTGGTCTTCACCTTGAAGATTTGGCGGAACTATCTAATGGGAGAGCATTTTACAGTATACTATGACCACCAGAGTCTCAGGTACATCTTCTCGCAAAAGGACCTGAACCTGAGACAATGACGATGGCGAGAGTTACTCCAAGACTATGACTTCGAGATAGTATATACTCCTAGGAAGAGGAATGTTGTAGCAGATGATCTCAGCAGGAGATCATGCATTTAGCTTCTTGGGGAGGTGACCGAGCAGCTAAATGCGTTGTAGATATCCTTTGTGGATAGAGATGGACCAGCCTTTCTTTAGTCTCTCACAGTCACTCCTCCACTTCTTCAGCGAGTCAGAGAGGCACAACGTGAGGACAATGACTGTGAGATGCGATGTGCTCAGATATCCTCAGGGTAGGCACCTGATGGGTTTTATGAAGGTGGGGAGCATGTCATCCTCTTTAGAGGACATACCATGGTACCAGTTGCACTACAAGAGGATGTGTTGGGGGAGTTTCACACTTCCCCTCTAGCGGTACATCCAGGAGTGGCGAAGATGTACCAGGATCTCAGATGACAAAACCGGTGGATGGGTATAAAGAAGGAAGTAGCATAGTTTTTCTCACGATGCCTCACTTGTAAGCAAGTGAAGGCGGTGCACCAAGTACCAGCAGGCTTGGAAGAACCCTTAGAGGTCCCAGAGTGGAAGTGGGATGGGATATCCATGGATTTAGTGACCTGAATTCCATGTACATCCAGAGGAAACGACTCTATCTGGGTGATCGTTAACCGACTCACCAAGTCGGCCCACTTCCAACTGATCAGAGAGCAGGGTTTGGTAGAGAGATTAGGACGCCTCTACATGTAGAAGATTTTGAGTTTACATGGAGACCTTATTCTATTGTCACTGACCCGGACACACGCTTTACTTCACAGATTTGGAAGTGGTTGCAGGAGGCTTTTGGGATGCAACTTCGCTGGAGCACCGCCTTCCATCCTCTGACGGATGGACAGACCGAGCAGACTATCCAGACACTTGAGGATATGCTCCGTGCTTGTGTCCTTGACTTTGGTCACAGTTGGGAGGATCACTTACCCTTGGTAGAGTTTTCGTACAACAAAAGCTACCACTCCACCATTGGGATGGCACTTTACAAGGCACTGTACGGGCGACCTTGCAGATCACCTCTATGCTGGACCAACCCAGGGGAGTTAGAACTTGTAGGACAAGAGATGGTTCAAGCTATGACAGAGAAGGTGCAGATCATCCAGGAGTGGATGAAGACTGCATAGAGCAGATATAAGTCCTATGCTGATAGGAGACAGAGACCATTGGAGTCCTAGGATGGAGACCACGTCTTCTTACGGGTCTCACCACGACGAGGTCTACGGAGATTTTTCCGAGGCGGCAAGTTATCTCCATGATTCATTGGACCATTCCAGGTCCTCATCACAATAGGAGAGGTGTCTTACTGCCTGGCCCTTCCACCTCAGTTGCATGAGGTGCATGATATCTTCCACGTATCTTAGTTGAGGAGATACGTGCATGACCCGTCTTACATCATCGACCATGGGGAACTGGACATCGATGATGGGGCGACATTCACGGAGGTCCTAGTGGAGATCGAGGATCAACCGGAGTGGGTCCTATGAGGACTGTTGATTCCTCTGGTGCGCATTCGCTGCCAACATGGAAACCTCTAGGAGAGAACATGGGAGCAGGGGGCTCAGATGCATGCTCAGTACCCCCATTTGTTTCCTTAGTGTGTGTGGTAGCTTACGGGGATGTAAAGCCCTAAGGTGGGGAGAATGTAAAGACTCAGAAATCCTGTGGAATTTTTTTCTTAAATACACGAGAATTTTAAGAGTCCACAGTTTCTAACAAAACCTTATTCCGAGACCCGGTGTGCCCAGAATAATTTTCTGAAGTTTTTTTCGAGTACGTTCTGTAGACGTACGAGTGTGATTTTATATCTTTTGAATCGGTACTCGGAATTGATATTCGAGGACACTGATGAACTCACAACACTGGTATTCGCTTAAGTATACCTTTACCGTAGTTGTGTTTTATACAAGTTGGAAGTTATTTTTAGGGTTTTTCTAATTTAAATAAATAAAAATATGATTCACATATATTTATGTGGGTGGTGGATAAATCCACCAAAGGTAAGTTGAAAGTGGGGCCCACCCCCCACATAACCTCCCATGGGAGGATATTGTGTGGTGGGACCCACACGAACACAAACCCCACAACTCCTCATTGAAACTCTTGAAACCACCCATTGATGTGGGTTAAACCCTCTACTTTCCACCTCCCTTTTTAATTTTGAAAACTCTCCATCTCATAATTTCTCTCATTAATTTTCCAACACCATTAATTAATTAATTGAGCTCCACAATTAATTAATTAATTTGAGTGTTTGAATTTTGAAAACATTATGCCAACTTTAAATAAGTGAAGCTATTATTTTATTTGGGGTTGACATAATCATTGGAGAGATTGGGAGTATTGGTGGAGCCTTGGAGAAATAGGTAGAGCTTTCTTCCAATGAAGAATGACGTCTCCACTGATGAACGACGACACGTCTCCTTCCTTTCCAATCGGGGCAAGCAAGGGAAGACGCCACCCGCGAAAAGCATCACCAATGACAATGACTCTCCCTCCGACATTGATGAAACGACATCCGTCTTTCGCGACACCGTCTTCCATGACTTCGACAACGTTCTTGAATCGAGGTAGGGAGATTTGTATAATTTTAAAGGAATAAAATTATATCCTCGATTCATGGATGTTTACTTTTGTTTGATGGTGTAAAATTGATATCACCTCACGCGAAGGGTGTGGGATGAACAAACAATGCCTGGAGACCCTCCATTGAATCTATTCTGGTTGACATCGGAGGTGGAGCCGAAATGGCGCGGTGCCGTCGCACCGTGCCGGAGAACAACCGCGATGGTGGAGGGGGAGCGACGCCATTGTGCCGCGTAGAGAGCAGCAGGACCGTGGCACCGTCACGCCATGGTGGAGGTGCGGAGGCAGCCGGCTAAACTGGCCGTCGTGGAGACGGTCTGCAGAATGACCGGTCGGCCAATCCGGTTGGCCCGCTGAAAGACCACGATGCCCGTAGACGCCACGTGGAGGGAGAACGCAGGCCGCAACCGTGGGCCGCTTAGCTGGAGGAACCAGCCGGTCGCCTGCCAGCCGGGATGAAGGACCGCGATGCCCATAGGCGCTGCGCGGAGAAGACCATAGTCCGCTGTGCGGGCCGCTCTGCTGGGCGAACCGGTCGGGCTGGAAGACCGCGGCGTTGCTTGGTTCCGCATGGGGAGAACCATGGCCCCTATGCGGGCCGCTCACACCGGATAGAACAAGATGGATACGGATGGTTGGGCAGAGGAGGGGCGGTGCCGCATGGTACCGCCGGGCGAACCGAACCGGCCCGCAGCGCGTTGCCGGGTCCGCGGGTGGGCTGCGCCCAACTGGGCCAGTCCAACCCCCCAACCGGGTTGGACCCGCCGGGATGGGTTGACCCCCAGCCGGGTCGGACCTGCCAAACCAGGTTGAGCCGACCTGCCTGCCCACTGGGCTTGACGGGCCGGACCCGTCTTCGCTTAAATGCGAATATCTCCTAGACTGCATGTCCGATCGACACGCCTTCTATGGCACTAGGACCCTCGTGAAGAGGAGGTACTTTTTCAATACTCTATGTGAGTTTTGGACAACTTTGGAAAATAGCTGGGTTTGGAATGAGCGTAAATCCAACCGGGACCCTGAACAGAAATGCCAATAACTCTCAGACCGGGCGTCTGATTGACGCACCGTCTGTTGCGTTGGGTTCCTTATGATGAGACGAAACTACAGGACACATCAACTCAGGAATTTGAGATAGTTGTTGTATCGACACTGGGATCGAGGAGCAGATTCTCCCTGAATCGAGCGTGCTGTGTGTGAGAACCCTAGAGCTGATTGCGACGACTACTGTACCGGAATCCTATGTGGGTTTGACAATGACGACCACTGTACTAGAATCCTATGTGGGTTAAACAGTGATGACTACTATACTGGAATCCTACGTGGGTTCGACAACAATGACTACTAAACCAAAATCCTCCATGGGTTCGACAACGATGACTACTGTACCAGAATCCTACATGGGTTTGACAGTTCTGACTTCTGTTCCTGTATCCTGTGTGGGTCTGATAGAGTAGCTGGTCATGTATCCTATGTGGGTCTGATAGCTTAGCTAGTCTTGTATCCTGTGTGGTTCTAACAGTTTAGATGAATCAGTGACTACATCAGATCATCTCTATCACTCTACGAAAGATGTATACCTGTGTGAGCTGAGTCATGTATTTCAACCATTATCATCATGATGATTGACTTAACTTCCTTTGTGGAATGGGTTGTGTTTGGGATCGAGAGTTGGAGCCGGACTGTGATTGGTAACATAGGTATATGTATGGGCATATACCTAAGTATGGCTGGTTGATACTTCTTGATTGTATCTTTCTACTATGGTTTATCCTCTGTGGATTCTGGGAGACATTCGAGGGTCTCAGTGTCCCCTACTGAGTATTGTTATACTCACCCCTGCATGGACTTTGATCGCACCTTGTTGTGTTCTGTGCAGACGATGGATGGTAGTGATCGAGGCTAAGGGTGAGGAACGAGAGACTAGTTAGAGCTGGACTAGATGGGACGTACCAGAGGGACGATTTGTTCGAGTTCTGTACCTACCCTTCAGGTAGGATTTACGGGCAGACGATCCAGGAGCTGTTTTCCCTTTTTTACTTGTACTTGTACTTTTTGTTCAGTTGGGATTGTATACTGGCCCACATACTTTCATCACACCTTAATTTTCTATTTTAGTACTTGTTTTCTCTACTTCTTGAGTTCTGACTGTGTGTATTTTAGAGGTTAAAAGTCAATGCCTTCCATTTTTATCGGGATTACGCCTTTGGTGCTAGTCACCAGCCCCTGGCCTATGGAAGGCGGGCTTGGGGGTAGTCACAGCATGGGCCTCGAGGATGGGTTGTGACATATCATATCTTCTTGGTTCATTAGAGGAAGTAGTTTTTGGAATTGAATAAATAGTACACATAAGGTTTTATGTTAATGAGGTTTTTTTCATTCAAATATTTTTAATCACACTAAGCATGACATATGTGGGTTTAGAGTGGGTGAAAATTGGACCATTGTTATAAACCTTAAATGAATTCATTTTATTGTGTATGTTTAAATAACCTTTAGTATTTTTGGTAATAAATGTCTTGATAAATTTTGGAATTCTAAAAAAATAAAAGAGGGATATTTTTAGAAAATATCCCTTACGTGTGATTTTTTAGTTCTGTTTGTCGAAAATGAAGTAGAAGGGATCATTAATGTGGCCTATTTAGTCTTTTAGAGTTTATTTCTTGATGGATGTAAGAGTTTTTCATTAAATATAGTGTTGTTTGGAGGAATTATAGAAAATATAATTGATGAATAGGTTTCGAAAATTTGGCTAAGTCCCCATTATGTAAGCATCATTTATTATGTCTATGTAACCGTAATATATGTAAACATGGTTGTCATAAGAATCATTCCCAGTTGTATAAACAACATCTACATAAATATTGTTTGCATAATAATTATTCATGTCTCTATAACGATCATTAATGTAAACATTTTTTGCGTAAGAATCATTCCAGGTTGTATAACTATCATCTGTATAAACATGGTATTTGTAACAATAAAGGCTCAGATATGTAATCAATATTTATTTAAGAATAGTTGGGTCCCCAAAAGAACATAAGGGGAGTTATGTCGGAATCATTTCTTTGTTAATTATCAAGAAAATATCAACCCACAACATTTTGAATAAATTTTAATTATAATAAAAAATGACTACTAAGACTAGATAAAATCACATTGAGATTCAATGAAAATTGATTAAAAAATATATCCACGATTTTAATACATTTTAAGGTTGTTCCTCTGATATTGTTTTTGTCCATGAAACATTAAAAAAAGGATTGAAAGTTGTGATTTGAAAACTTGTGCAACATATGATCTACATGGTGATATTGAGGTGTTCTGTTCTACAATTTCAGGTGACATGGATGGAATTTAAAAATAGTATGAAATCATTGGGTTGAATATTGGTGTTTTTACTTGTGTGGAAAGATGCACATATTTTTGGAAATCTAAAATGAATAGAAAATATAGCGACCTGCAAAAAAGGTTGGAGTTATTATCGATTCAAAAAGGGGATTAATTCTAACATATGAAAGGAATTAAGATTTAAAAAAGGAAAGTACCTTGCATAGTATAAAAAGAAGAATAAGAGGCTACATTTTATGAGTAATGAGAGAGAGAAATAATATTATGGTAAGCAGGAGGGATTTCATTATTTTGATTCTAGAGAGAAGAAGAATAAGAATCTACCAAGGTGTTCACACATTAGAAAGAATTTTGTGAATTCATTTAAATAGAAGTAATTGAAGATTATTTAATATACTATCCTTGGTGTGGTTCCTGCCTATGTTAATGGAAGATGAATTTAGTACAAGAGGAGTAACGTATTTCACTTTGTGAGGATATGAGTGAGATTTATATATTTTCATGGTTGTAAACCAGGATAGACAGTGAGACCTATATAACCTTGTTATAGTAAAAGTTATGGTCTTTAGTGTTTCTAGTGAACAAGCACATTGTCGTGCATGCAATTTAGATCAGGATTTTCGGGTAAAACTTGAATAATTTCTTATGTTACCCATTTTATTTAATTATGGATATGAGGAAAATAAAGAAAAGTGTTTCTAATAAAAATGTAACAATAGAATTGAAAATGATAAGTTTTAATTAACATGCCTATATTCACCCCCTCTTAGGGTGTAAGCCTTTCCAGGGACCAAAAGGGGTCCTTTCTCTTCCCACTCAAATGTCACATTTGAAGAAAGGTAAAATTAGGACTTCCCATCTCCCCTCCTTGGATCCTTAGCATCTTTATTTGATTTAAAGTAAATTTTTTATGGTTAGAAACTACTTATTTTATTTCAACCATATTTTATTATTACAATCTTCTTTTTTATCCCTATAATGCTCCTTATGAACAAAGGTTCACTATTACTCAATTATTTTGTGGGGATTCTCTTGGATTTAGGTTTATCTTGGGTTTTTGGGTATTTCTTTAGCCTTTTAAGGGGTATTAAACCTTGATCAACAAAATATAGAAACTAATATAGTTGTTTCTAAGTATTTCCTCATCCCGACACACCATGAGATGCTTAAAGTTTATAATTAGTTTTACTTGAAATTATTTCTTTCTAATAAACCTATTAATTGATTATAAAATTTTTATAAAGTAAATGTTTGACTGATGACGAGTTTTTCATATAATTTTAATATTATTATATTTTTATTATGAATTTCATATATTTTGTGTTCGATAAAATTTCCAATTGGGTTTTCTCATAGAACTGGTATATATAAATGATGTTTTAATTTTTAAATTATTTTATATGAATCATATTGTGGGGTTGAGGTTTTTTTATAAATTTGTTCTTGAATTGACTTGATGAGTTTAATGGAAAAATTATTTTATTATTATTATGTTACGTATATCTATGTTATTATATTGGATATTCTACAATAATTCAACTTTATATATCATCTATAGGATTTTTAAAATTAAATTTTAGTTTCCAATGTTTCACAATTTCTTTTAAAATGACTTTAGAAAATTATTTTATGAGTTTATTTCTAAATTTTAAAATCAAAGGCCCATTTTTACCTTATAAAAGTAACATAAAAATAAATTTGTTTTTTAGAAATGGGGTTCAAAATTATATTTAAAAATATTTTTACTCAATAAAAACCCAAGGACTAGTTGAAACTTTGTGTAAATTATTTTCTTAAAACGAACCATATCCTTATTCTAAGCCACATGTTATCTGATTATTTGTGAATTTGTGAATTGTCATGATTTTTTGATATTATTGTGCATGATGGAGAGATTTTAATTATATTTTTAAGGTAAATGGAATGAGGAAATGTGATTGTAATGTTTCATATTGTGATTTATATGTCATATATGTTTTCCTTACTCTTGTTGCTAACTTCATGGGAATCCTAGTAATCTTAGTGGGTGATGAGAGAAAATTACTACACTAGTCATGATGATACTCTAAATTTTATCACCTAGTACATGATATGCCCTGAATATTTTTAATTCCATTGGTGAGTCTAGGTTAGAGAAATCCCGAATGTTATATACCAGGAACATTATCGATAGGCTGATAGATTGTTATTCCTGAGCACATTGAGGTTCATCTCACAAGATTCTTAGGAATTAACCACAATTATGTGTACTTGGATGATATTTTTTTACTGCACCATTACTTTAGTTATAGTATATTATATATTTTTATTATTCTCCATTAATGTTTTCTGCTTATATTATTTTTGTATTATGAATTTAATTTACTTCTATTCATAGGTGATTCACTCATACTTCATATTTCTTTATAAATGTTATGTCAAACATGTCACACTATTCTAATTAAATAATTTATTTTTTGTTCCTATTTATTTATCTATTCTTATATATTTATAAATTTTTTATTCCTCCTCATGTAGTTATAAATATAAATCTAGAGGGTTTTCTCAATTTAAGTTTCAAATCAATTATTTAAATAATGTTTTTATTGTTACTTAAAACCCATTTCATATTTTTAAAATATGTTGTAAAAAGTATTGTGAGTTTGTTTCTTAAAATGATAAAAATATTATTTTGAGTATTATATATCAAAATAGCATTTATGGGATATTTTGAAAAACGTAATACATGAAATATTTGTTGGTACCCTATCAGACTGTTTATACTCACAACTTACTTATACTATTCATTGTTGATAGAATCAAGTTATTTTTATAGTACTGGGATCATATTCATAAGAACATAAGAATTTATAGAATTATCTTTATCAGTATCTCTTATAGAATATCATGTTTAAGGTTATATAGAGACCTTGGGTTATGAGGAAATTATGGTATGACATTTTGGTTCTCTTTTCAACCCTTTCAATATTCATTTTTTATTATGGGATCTTGTTTAGTTTTTTTATATTTTATAATTATTTAAATGTTTGGTTTTATTTTCCCTATTTGGTTTTATTCCTTTTTAGAACAATTTAGTTATTTTTCCTGGGATTCCAATGCATGGACGTACCATGTTGGAGTTTTGGTAGAATTATTCTATGTTCTTATTATTCTTTATTGGGTAAAATAACTCCCACTTGTGTTTATTTTTATGCATTGTAATTGGATTGCATCCCATGTGGATATACAATTCCATTTGTTCCTTACCACATGCTATCTAAGGAACCCAAGTTATGGGTATCCAATACTAGTTTATATAATATAAGACATTAGATTTGTCTTCATATATTTTTTGTAATTATATTGGGATCTCCAGTGGTTGTAGGTTTGGTCAGACATTTCTATCATTCGATGGGAATGTACTGGTTTATAGTTAGGTGTCTAGATAATAGTGAATTTTTTTATGTTTTTTATGTTGGGTGATTTGATGATAATACACTAAATTATTCCCTCACAATTTTACAATAAAGGGTTAAAGCATTTGAGTTATTCAGAGTAATTTTTGGGTAACTAGTGATATTTACCAGACATTAGAAGTATGGTAATCATTACTACAAGGGATCAGTGATCACTAATTTCAATGATGGGCCTTCTATGAATTTTAGATGATAGTGAAACTAGATGATTGGATGTTAGTTAATCTAAAAAACTGGTACCACTAATAACTATGAAATAATGTTATTAATAGATTACTTGTAATTAGTTTTTTAATTTTCATTTATTGTAAAAAGATATTTTCATTAATGTATCTAATGATTGTAATGGAAAAGGAAGAAGTTTTTCTCCCTTGAATTTTTGACTCATGTCCATACCTCCCAAATTCATGTGTCATTTTCTTTATAAATTTTTTCTTCTTGAATACCTCTAAGTTGTGAGTTTTATTATGTTTTTCTGAGGTATACTTGGTGATATTATTTGGGTGAAATGTCTTACAACTTTTTGGTACACAAATATTTTGATAGTCTATACATTCAAGGATGTCCTGAAGGTTTTGTGTCCCGTGTGAGGTACTTTCTATAGAAACATGCAGTGATAAAATGTTGATATAATCTCATAAAAAATAACACATTTCTACTCATTCAATATTTATAACATGTTCTTATTTGTTATGGTTTTACCACTTAAAGAAATGATTTTATAATTGTTACATCATGAATGATTAAGAAAAGTGTGAAAGGAATATTTTTTTATCATTTTTATATGATCACTTACTCCAACCATTTTCATAAGTTTTCTTTAAGAAGATTCCATTCCATGTTTTCATGGTTTTATAAACTAGTTTTTATTCTCACTGTTTTTAAATTATATCCTATTAAAATAAAAGTTATTAAAATTATTAAAGGTATTTCTCTTTATTCTTAAAATTAATTTTCTAAAGCTCTTATATAGTTTTTTTCATCTATTTAGACATCCTTTAAAATTTATTATGCTTCACTTGGGATATTATCTAATGATATCATTAAATTTCTCTATCTATATTTATTATGATCATATAATGTGGAAGTTTTATTAAAAAATATTTCATTCACATGGGTTAATTAAGCTATGATGGAATTATATATGTTGTTATTCAACACACATATGTATGGTTTTTTATTATGTAACTGGTGTAACAGGAATTATATAGCACTAAAATGCATTTGGTAAAGATTTATATCACATGAGATGAAATTTATGGGACTTAGGGGTGAGCTGAATCTACAATGGGACTCTATCTTCTATGTTTTTGAGAATTGGGAGTAAACCAAATATACTATGAGACTCTTTCCACTATGTGATTATGGTCTTGATCATGAGAATTGATGTAGGGAACAACTTTATATTCTTATGTATATTCTTCATTATCATGACACATATCTCAGTTATGCAATATATTTATGTTATGTTATCATGAATCCTGATTATTGACTCATGAATTATGATATGAACAAAGTATTATGTCATGATTAATGATTTATGATCCATGTTTTATTAGGTATGATTTTATTTTGTTATGTTCACACACCTTGATTCTATTCTCATACCCACATGTTCATCTTATTATTACGTGTGATATTTTATTGTTATCACATATATTGATTACACCATTTCTTATGTTTCCATTCCCCATGATATGACAAAGATTATTATGTATGAAATGTCTAGAATAATATCATGTTTGAAGATTATTTGTTGAATATGTGAATAATTATTATAAAAATGTGTTTATATATCTAGTCTCAAATGACACTAAACATATATGTTATAGGGTTTGATTTATTGTGATATGTAATGAATATTCATGTAAAATGATGCATTACGTATTCATGTAATTATTATGTTTCATTAAAGACCCTTGTTCTAGAAACAACCATGTTGAAGTAATTTCCATTTGGGACTACGTTTGGGATATATTAATTTAACACTTGTGTGAGGATAAAAAATAATATATTTAATGTATTATATATTTTTTAGACACTAATAGCACTAATAAAAATGTACCAGCTTCATGACCACCTCTCTAAATATTATCGAAAATACTTATGTGAATTTATTATAAAAATATGAATCCTTAAAACCTAAAAAAATATACTTTATGAATAATATTAGTGAATAATAAAATGATAAACATAAGTTTTATCTCTTTATTTATTTTACAGTATTTATAAAAAATCAAAACAAGTGTTAAATATAGAATATATATAATTAATATTTTTACTTAAAAAATAATATGATTTAAAATCTACTAAATGAATTAAAATAATATATAAAAAGGTTAGTTTAAAATTAAAATAGAAAAAAATCAAATAATTTAAATACAAAAAAAATTGAAATAAGTCGATGTATGTAAAAATAAAATTCAATCAAAGTTTTCCTAAAAATATAGACCATTTTATTTTTCAAAACATACTTAAATAAAATAAATAAAGTTACATGATTTATTATATAATCATTTGTGCGTATTTTCATAATTAAAAATACATACATCTATAAAAAAATATAATTTCAATTAAATAGAAACAAATTGACTTAATATGGTGTACAAATAACCTAAAATAGACATATAAGTAATTTTTTGTATTTATTGTATAAAACATTATTCAAAATAAATTAATTTATTTAATAATTATATTTTCATTAATATATTTAAACCATTTTTTATCAATCTAAACATGAAATTAAGTTTATCTTTAAATTTATTAACACAAAATTACACACACAAACACACACACATTTGAACCCTTTATCTAAATATAATTTGATACTTCAAGATATGTATAAAATATTTAATGATTTTTAATGAAATTTAAATGAGAAATATACTGGGAAATATGGAATGAAATAATTTAAAAATTAACTAATTTAAATTTTTCGTGTAATCAAATTTCTATGTAATATCCAAACCATTTTAATATTATTAAATTACACACTAGTTAATAATATTAAAATACACTAAACTTCACCGATTTCAACTTCTTTATATCATTTTCATCACTCTCCGACTCATATAAATGAGAAAGTATAATTTTATTGACTAAAACATCTTACTACGAAAGTGACATACAAATACATATAATTATATAATGAATTTAACTTTATTCACTTAAATGAGCCTAAAAAAGTAAAATATGAAATGATTCTAAAATATTGGAACCAAGTAAGTAGAAATAATTCCACAAATACAAACAACATTTTAAATCATAAAATCTATTAAAAATAAGAAATATGAATCTAGAGTCTTAGTTCCTAGAAGAACTAAATTTTCAAGTGATGATTATAATGAAAAACATTTTTCGACAAAATGGGACCATAAAAGTATGGAATCCTTAAAAAAAAGTTGAATTGAAAAAGAAAATTACACAATAAAATCCCCTTAATATTTTCAAAATTTTCTAATAAAAGTATAGAAAAAACATAAATATGATCATGAGATTTGAATTGAAATGTGTGAAAAATATTATACGGAAATCTTAACAAATTTAACGAGTAAAATATCATTAATCTAACTAGCTAAATAAGTGGTAAAAATATTATTCTATATATAGTGGATCGTCCTTTTCCAACACCAAATGTGTATAAATTCCTAAATAAATGTAGAAATATGAATTTTAATTAAATACATTGTGGAATTCATTAATTGATTAAAGTCCAAAAAATAAATAAGATATCTTAAAGATTGAAGAAGTCGTAATTTTTTTGAAAACATTAATAAATTGGATAATTTTAATTAAATATCATAAATTTGATATAATTAATGACATTTGATATGTTAATTAATGATCTAAATTATAATAATATGGGTAAAATTATTATTTTCTATATATTTTACTTGTATTATTTTTTTTAATTGATTAGAATGTTAATTAACACTGTATGGATTCCTGATATTAGTTAATGAATAAATTATTTTTCATTTTTATATAAATTAATGTGTGAAAATCTATTGAATAAATTTTCACCCCAAGAAGGATGACCTTGATTATTAATTTAAATATTTATGAATTAATGAAGTGAACTTTTTATAATATCAAATTTTGAATAAATTTCATATATAATTTTCTCAACATAGTGTAAAATATTTCCTTTGATTTCAATCATTATCATTCTTTCTCTTTAAAGAGTGATAAATCTTCCAATTTTCTTGGTTATATCATATAGACCACCAAATCAAGGCTTCCAGTACTATTTATTATATTTACATTTGTTAACTAATTATTTAATTTAATTTATGCACATAATTTTTCATTAATGATCCAATTTTATATCCTTATAATTTTATTGGGCAGTGAAACTCATAAAATTGTGAGGAATAAGTGTTTTAATGCATCTCAAATTTTAGTAAATAAAAACTAAAATGTATATATTCATGGAAAAATCATGAAACCACTCAACACATTTGATTAATTTATGGTAAAATAATATCAATAAATTTATCCACTATTTTGAAGGTATGAACAAGAATAGTACAATGGATATAAAGATCAAAGTGATAATGTTAACTCTAAATAACCTCTTATATATTAATGTGAAAATAAATATCTGAAGATCACATTCATTCATGGTTATCTTTTTTCTTTATAATAAGAAATATCCTTACCATAATAAGTACATTAGAAGAAAAATATGACTATATGTGACTGAGAATCATGAAATGTGAAGATGAATACACATATCACATAGAGGAAATGAATTAATAATGGAAACATAATTTATGAAAAGTAAGTGAAGAAGAATATATAGTTTCCATAAGTTGCATGATTGATAGCTCACTGAAGAATGAAGATTCTTTAAAACCATTATTTAACCTGGTGATGCGGTAAAAAGAACCTCTTTAAGGGAGTAATATATATATTTTTATAATGATGAATAATAAAATACACACTAACCATCATATACATATCTTTTTTTTGTTTTATATATACTCATGATGTGGTCATTATTGAGATATATATTCCATGATTTAGTATAATCATGACCATAAACTAATCCCACAATTCACATGGAGTTGATGTTGAACATTTCATATAGAATTTTGATTAATAAGTTATATTTTCAAAGAAGGTTCATATGGAGTCACAAAAATAAAATTGTCACACAAGATATACATGGATATTCAGAAGTTGACTTTCACATTGGTGTATATGTGGAGGCTCATAAAAATTAATTACACAAAGGATGATATTTCAATATTGAAATTTAATGAATTTTTTATCAATCATTAAATATTTACCTGCTCACTAGAATTTGTGTGGTTCCATTGTACTAAAAATCCTTATGAATCTCTTTATAAATAGAGAATTTTTGAAGTAATACCCCATAAATTTCAAGTTTGTTTTGTAGATTTTGTTTAATATTTTTTATCATGATGAGTTCCGGATATTTTGGGTGTTATATGTAGCCCTATATTGAGATTTTGGGGGTTGTTCTTGGTTTAGAGTTGATGTTCTGCTGTAGGCGGGGCACTATATTTTTACACAAGAGAGTCACAATGTGATGAGTGGAATGATCAAGAATCACATAAGGGCTAAGGGGAAATATGATATGAGGCATGGGAATGTAGTGAATAGATAAATCAATATATAAGGGATCTATATAAGGGTAACTCTAGGTCAAAATTTGGAGGTGGGTGCCACAAAGTGTTGGTTGGATTGTAGAAATGGTCGAGGGAAGGACATCACGATGTGGTGGAGGGTGCCATGATATAACACTTGGGTCCTGAGAAGGCTTATGACTAATTTAGTAGAGTACCACATTGAAACGGTAACCTATTGTGATTGGACCCTATACATGGGGGTGTAATGTTTCACCATAAAATAGACGCTACATACTATAATATGGAATGAAATGGATGCATCAATATATGACCCTCATTGTGATTACATAACCAAGATACTTGGTAGTTTTTAATAGGTAAAATTGTAAATTCCCATTATAAAAATTTAAATACTCCTCCCCCCTCAGGCCTCACTCGTTATTTGTAATATTGGATATCTCCCATGCCTTCATAACCTTCTTTATCCTCTTCACTTTTCCTTTTGAAGTTACATTCATTGTATAGTATCTATTTTGGAGAGTCTAAGTCCGTTTATCCTCATATAATTCATTTTTTCACTATTTATTTTCTCCCATACGAAAACCCTAATTATGAGGGTTTGGATATGATATCTGGGTTTCAATATCTCAATATTGAATCATATAGTGTGTCTGGGAAAGTTCTCACCATTAAGTTTATGGTAGGAAGTCCATACCATGTCATGTCATTCATATGAAGTTGTATTCTATGACTTTCATTAAGGTGCATTAGTTAGCCTTGTGAAGTTATTATTTTTTTAACAAAGTGACCAGGTGGGTCTATATTATTTTGGTTTTCCTCATATAGGGGGAGTATGGGTAAAATGGTTTGAAAATTGGGAAACCAAGCCTATTAAAAAGATTAGAGGTAATTCTATCTGCAATGGTGTTTTGTGCCTAGTGTAACACTCAATATCTTGTAATATGAATCATATGGCTATTTTATTACAATAATATAGTATATATAGATTAAAATATATATTATCCAATACTTTAATAGTCTCATTAAACCGGATACATGAATTAACATTATATTACATTGAAAACATAGGATACATCAACTGAATACATTAAAATTTATTATTTATCCTTGAAAATCCATAAGTTACAGACAATAATATTTATGGTTTCCTAAAAAAATGAGATAAAATATAAAGGGGTGATCTTTTATGCTCAATAATGGGTAGAATATAGTGAAAAATATCATAAATAATCATTGAATTAAATTTATAATAAATAACTAAATTCCAAAATAAATGGAGACATGAGAATAATATTCCCATGGATTATATAACAATAAATAAATACATGGATAATAATAACAAATCTCATATTGAAAAAATCATAAACATACTGTCAAGTCCTTATTCCTAGACATTATACATAAATGAGTAAGTATTACACCAAATACCCAACTAGTTTGTCTCATAAGACTTACCGGTGTATTAAGAGGCTATAAAATCCTAAGACCCACCAATCACATAATTTGTCCAATATAACCATCATATGAAGAGATTACATACCATGACATTATAAAATGAACATAAAATATTGTCATGTGTAAGTAATTAATCATTTTATAAATATAAATAATGGATATACAGAATATCAATATGTCTACAATCAATAAAAAAATATGGCTATGTAGGTGAATATCCCACAATTAACATAGGAAGTATAGGATATTGACAATGCAATGGAAATTCCCCTTATTAAATGAATGATAAAAAGGTATTAGTGAAGGTTACATTCATGGTTCAGGAATATAATAATTCATCTCAATAGTTTTCAATTGTAAGAGACCAAAGAAATGATAGACAAATGTCCCACATACCCTTACTCCCAAAACTATTGTAGAAATTAATTACTTTATATAAGTAAAATGAAAATATATTTCATCATTATAATGATATATTTAAATAATTCATTATGATTTATAAATATCTTCTGAATCATCCAAAGAATATCACTCGAGAGTATCAAAGTAGGTGTATTGTTAGGACCATTTATTGTGCATCGAGTAAAGATCGAGTTAACACCCAAAAACCCATTTTTATTGTTATTAACCCCTGACTAATCAAAGAATGATCCTAAATTAACTGGTAGTATCCATATACGGATTTATTTCTATGAAAACACATACTCATTATATTACCAAAATTGTAGGATGTTTTCTTATATTTTGATCTATCCCTTATGTTTCCAATAATGTTTGAGCATTATAACAAATTATAAATATATTATAATGAGATGGAATATTGATATATCATTGATTATATGATAAGTAATTTATAAAAATGAGTCATAATAATATTTCTCATTGAGAAGAAAAAGAAACTTAGAGGATCATACAAATAAAGATTTATAAGGGATAAAGGATCCTTACATTGAAAAAAACATCTTGGAAAAATGTTATAAGGATTTGTAATAAGTAATATCTTGTTAAAAATACATAAAATTAATTATAATACCTTACAATTACAAGCATCAAAGTATATAAAAAATGATATTATAACAAAATTATTGTTATTGAAGAATAATGAGGAGGGTTTAAAACCCTTATGTTGGAAGGTAGCTTCTTAAAGCTCAACAAAAGAACCATATAACCTTAATAAATCATTGTAATGAATCTTGAGGGATATAATTAGAGTAGAACCATGATCACTAATTTCAGATTCAATACTAACGAGATGATGGGTGGTTATTTATAGTAAAAGAGGTGTATTTGTTTATTAATTTCAAAAAATTATCCATATAATATAGATTGAAAAAACCATTGTCCTTTCCTAGTTTTTATCACATGGTATTTGACATGTGAGGAATGAATTTTGGTTTTTCAATGTTTATGAACTAAAATCCTATTAAATATATTATTTTGGTTGTGAAATATATTCATATTCATAAATAATTGTTTTTAAAATAATAAAAATATACATTAGGTTATGAAATATTCTTTATTAGTTTAGAAAATTAATTTTATTACTTTAAAATAAATTATTTTAATAAATAAACCCATTTTTGTTTGATAAATCCTTTATTTTACTTATTAGACCATTTGTAGTCACTATGATATCACAATACTTACCATATATTCATATAAGAAAATCCTAAAAAATCCACCATTGGATAATTTCGATGCATTGATTCCAAATTCAAATTCCTTTATTAGGGAAATAAATCTCTATATATGAGAAATTTAATTATTAAATAAAATCTTTTTCCATTTTAAAATAAACAATTTGGCACCTAAAATATGACAAATCTTATTATTTTCACCTTGAGATGCATGTGTGTAATTATATTATTTTCATTTATATATATATATATGTTTATTTATTATTATATTATTACCAAATGATTTTATGGTATTGGTTTTCAAATTTATTATAATTACAATTTTATATTTCTATATTTCCTTATATTGTGTTGTTATATTATGATGAAGTAATATAATTCTCATTGTACCATAATTTATGTGATGAAAATTTTATTTACTATAGTAAAATTTTTGGTATTAAATTGTCCCTCCTTAAATAATTTTGTCTTTGGAATTTTGGGTGTACATTAATCTAGTAAAAAATGATGGTAATTAATTCTCATTACTTCCTCAAGCTCCCATGTTGATTTTCTAACTTATGATTCCTCCAAAAGAACTTTCACCAGTCAGGTTATCCGACTACGTAATAAATTTTCTCTAGTGTCAAAAATCTACATATGGTCTTCATTAAATGAAAATTTATGTTAAATATCTATTTAATCAGTGGTGAGTGCATGTATAGGGTCTAGTATGTACTTAATTTCACTTGATAAATGAAAGAATCCATACAATTTAGAGAGGTTGGGTGTACAATTCAAATGATAATCCATAACTCTAATTATATTTTAAACTTCAAAAGTTACATTATGCCTCAGAATTTTCTTCCCTTTCTTACCAAAATTTTTTACTCTCTTCTGTAGTGATACTTTCAAGAATGCATAATCTCCAACTTGGAATTCCAAGTCCTTTATCTGATTATCAACATACATTTTTTTGTATGTTATGATAATTCTTGATATGATTCAACAAAAATTTCACCTTCTCAATTATTTCTTCAATGAGTTTTGGACTGCATATCCTCCTTTATGAAAATTTATCCAAATAGGTTGGAGTATGAATTTTTTTTCATACAATTTATCATATAATTCCAATTGAATGCTTATATGGAATATATTATTGTATGTGAATTTCACTAGAGTTAGGTATTGGTTCCACGTTCCTTAGAAGTAATGTGAGCATGAACTCAACATGTACTCTATGGTTTGGGTGGTCTCTTCATATTTGACATCAGTTTGAGTATGATAGGTGGTTTTATAATGTATCTTGGTGTCCAAATAATATTTAAATATCAACTAAAATTTTGACATAAATTTCATTCTAGAAACATATATAATTGATATGGGTTAACCGTTAACTCTCATAAATTCATTGATATAGATCCATGAAATCTGTGCAAGGTGTAAATCCTCCCTTATTGATAGTAGATGAGAATACATGGTATGGAAACCAATAATGAAAAAAATAATCATTATTATTGGATATATTATGAAGTATAGTAACTAATTACATTGTTATATTATCCTACATCCACATATTTATAGGAAGAGGCTTTAGGAAACCCATTGAGGATTATATCTCATCCTTTACTTATTGGAATACCAAGCATCTAGACACATAGTCTACAATTTCTTACTTCATGATTTCCTATATTATGTTTTATTTTATATCCTTATAAATATTGGTACTAACTAGGTGTATAAATATGCGTTAGGTATGAGATTTATACAGTAATTGCCTTTTTTCTCTGGTATTTATGGAGCACATAGTCTCATTCCAAACATCAACACAACATCTTAATAATTGAAGTCAGTAAATTTTCCCTCTTCGATGGTTTTAATATTTTATTGTAAATATTATTCATATTGGTGAGACCTCTTTATATTTTGTAGTAAATATGGTTGGGGAATTACTTTAAAAAGAAATTATGGTTCCCTTTCCTTAATAATTTCCATATCCAACATTACTAAATCCATGAATATAAGATCATGTCCAATACTTATCAGGGTAAGAACTCCCTGATCCTTCCTAATCAATATAACTTCAACCATTTTTACCTTATCATGGTGGTAGTTTATTGATCAGTTATTATCCTTGAGTAGTTATAACTGTCTACTTTGTCTCATGTTGATCTCTTTTTGGGTGAATATATACTTCAATGTTTTGTGATTGGTATATATGTCACATCATCCACTATAAAGATAATGAATCTATATATTTAAAGAAAATATTATATCTACTAGGTCATGATCAGGAGGTGCATAGTTTTTTATGGGTCTTTAATTTCATTCATACATAAACAAAAACTCTATCATTTTTCACAAGGACATGCATTATTAATTTCTTTGATGCATCACTATATATAACAAATTCTTCATTTCCTGATTGTAAGGTTAATAATGGTTTATTTGTTAATATCTTATTTAGTTCCAAAAAAGTCTTCTTAACATTACTCATTTAACACTATGAGATTTTATTAAATATTTCTATTTAAATAAACAATATTTATTTGATAGCATGATTTACAAGTAATACTGAGTTTAAATGAATTGTGGTATATTATTAAAATATTAGTATTTAATTTGATATTTATCACCAATCTATTGGAATATAAAAATTGAATAAGAATAAATAAATTATGAAAAAGTGTTTTTTATACATGTATAAAATTAATTCACTATTTTTGATTTTTATAGAAATGGAAATAAAATCATTTTATGGAAAAAGAGATGTTTTTATGAAAAAAGGTTTTATACACAAAATATGTATCTTAATAAATTAAGTTAATCTATACTGAATTTTTTTAGTGATATTTATAAATTATATATTCAATAAAAATTTCTAACATGCAGCTAATGTTTTTTACTAGTCATGGAATAAGAATAACTCCAATTTTATACCTAAAAATTGATTTATCTAAAAATGGTTGTCGTTGTGTTTTGCATGATAATTTAAAAATGAATTTTTAAATAACATAGTAATTAAATATTGTAAAAGTGATTCCATACTTGGAATTATAAAAATTAATATAATTTAATAGGTTCAAATTAATTTTTTCCACTATAAATAGTTACCATGGTAAGGATTTGTCAACTCAATAAGGGTAAAACTGAAAAAATGAGGTGTGAACTAAATGTTAAAGCTTTAAAATCTCTCTAAGTCTTAAATTTATCTTATTTTATAAAAGGTTTTCAACCAAATATATGTTTAAGGAGTAAATATTGTATTTTAAAATATTATTTTGAATTTAGGAACCCAAGATTGAATTTTGTAAATATAAATTATATTTTATTGAAATTTAAAATTATTTTTGTGCCTTTGAATTTAATGGTATAGTGGTAAGATTCCATTCAATATTTTATTTATCTAAAAGTATAGAACCTTAATTTTTTTACTAAATAAATGCATGAAAACAAATTTTTTTCTTGATTTCAATGTAAAATGAATTTTATACTTAAATCAAGTATTTTCCTAAAAACTATTTCTCATGTGTTTTATGTTCTTATATTAAAAATAATTTCTAAAACCTATCCAAATTGAATATGATAAATTGGATTGATTATATTGAATAAAAATTTCAATTTTTTTTATATGGCCGTTTTTTGTTCATATAATTAATTTATGTTGGTGAAAAGTTAAATTATTACACTTAAGGTTAAATGTGTTTAAAGTGGTTTAACTTGGTAATAAGGCTTAAAATGTATCCAAAAATTGAATAGATGTTATTTTTGATTCGATTTATACCCAATAACATCTTATATTGTATTTTTTGGGTAATTTTGTGCTACTTCACAGGATTATTATGTATATATTATTTAATCTTTTAAGTAATTCCAAAAATATCATTTTACTTAATTATAAAATGGCACCTCCTATCTTTCCTTATCCAAAAAAATTGATCAATCTACTTCAAAAAAACCAACGTAATATCTTTTTTTATCTTAATAACCACTTATAACTTCTTATCTTTCAAAAATAAAGTCCTTTCCAGGCTTAAGGTGTATTCCAAAAGAGGTTTCACAAAGAAGAGGTATAACTCTTAACTAATTACTTTCAATTTTATTTATTCTTATACCTCCTATAAACCTATAAAATGAATTATAAATTAATGAAATCAGTATCATAAATATATTTTATTTTCATTATATTGATTTAACAATCATTATCCACCTCATTAATATCAAATGGGAAAAGAGAACAACACTCGTGCATATGCGTGAACTACCACATCAAAGAAGTGTTCTATTTTGTTTTTCATTATTGCTCCAAATTAGTGGTTATAATGATGGATTTACTAATTATATATGATTTATATGATATATATGATGGTATTATAGTTATTTATAGTCTAATTTTTATTTCATTTTATTTTGTTCCAACCATAAAAAGGTGAAAACATCACTCATGCGTACGTACAAACTATTGTCTCTACAAAGTGATGTAATTAATTTTTCATCACCACTTTATATGAATATTTATAAAATTTTATATAAATATTAAATATTACACTCATGAATTTATTAAAATTAAATATAATACTTAATAATGATTAAATTACAAGGACTGGGATTTCTGAAGCAAAACATGTAGAAAAAATGAACTATTTATTACATGGAGTAATGATTTTAATAAATAATTTTAAATAAATGGGTAAAAAGATGTTATCATTAAACAATATATGGTATAATATATATATATATATGATTATTATTATGGAATATATTTATAATAAGTATTAATTTATTATACAGGAGGTTCAAACATATATTTAGTAATACGATACTTGAGGTCAGCGATTTATTTTTCTATATCATTTATTTTTTAAGATTGTATATACTAAATTTAAAATAAGGGAAATTATATATAATTTATACTTAATTACTAATCTATTTTCTTATGTTGTATTTATTCATGTAATTTTCAACAAAATATTACCTTTTTCCTCACTTTTTGTACTTGAAATGACAGAGAATATGTTTTAAAGAAAAACCAACTATATTTTATCTTTGGTAAGGAATACTTTTCTTCCATTTCAATATTCTATTTAAAATGTTTTCAATAATTTTTTTAATATTATTGAATGATTTATTAAATTAATTTTACCTATTTTTTAATTTTTATATATTTTTTAAAAGTTATCTTTTTTTTCATTTTCAAACGAGTTAATTTTATTAAAGGTGTGAACTAAAATATTTATTTTAACATATGAAAAAAAAAAATCATTTTCCTGTTATAATGAATACTTGATTATTTTAATATTACATTATAATATTCCATGGTTAATTTTATAGAAAATAATTTTCCTAATATTATTGAAAATTTTATATTTTAGATAACATATTTTAGAATGTAAATGGTAGATCCTTAAGAAGTGTTCCAATGATCCTTTTAAGGTATTATGATCTATGGAAAAAATACTTTGATGTCACTTATTCTTTTATAAGGATATGATAAAATGACATCATCCCTATTATTTCTCGATATATTAATTTATTATGATGGTGAAATCTTTATGAAACCCATTTTCTTTTCCATGGGTTAAGCTACATTGAAATGATAAAAATTTTGAAGACCTTTTGGCATACATATAAATGGATTAGGATTATGTGATGGCTAGGTTTGTTATAGACCTCCAATGACTTGGGTAATTTTATATTGATATATCATGATATGATGACAAAAAACAATGATATGATTTTGAATAAATTTTATCACATTTTGATTTATGAGTATGATTTCTTTTAGCCGTTCTTACACTATTTTGTGTGAACATGATTGTGAAAGAATTTGTTCACATTTTAATGTGTGAGTTATATAAGTTTATAGATATTTTCCCAATATTATGCATGGTTGTGATTGTGATTTTCTATGTTCACAAGATTATGATTTTATATCCTTATGATCAGACATGCCTATGTTATGATTTGTGTATAATGATTACCTCTTTCACACTCTTATTTATCATGCTTCTAGATATGACTTTTTTTTGAGTTAATGATCTAAAGTTTCTTGTTATGAATCTTTTATATTGATAAAATAAACTTTATTATGTTATCATAACCTTATGATCATCTTATGCTCTCTTATGATCGATATCTCCCATGTTTACCCTTACCAAGCATATGATCTCACCCTTTATCATGTTTACCTTTACAATGTTTTGATGGATGGATTTAATAATGATATGTTTAGAAGGGTATTAATATGAAGATATTTTTGGGAAATATTAAATAATTTTTAATAATTAAGTTTATTATTTATATAGTCTCCAAATACACTAAACCTTTGTTGTACTTAAGAATCTATATTTGTGATGTGTATTGAGTATTCTTCTAAAATGACATAATATTTATGTTTTTGTTATTGTGTCAAATCACCTTATACCAAGTGAATTTTACCCTATTATGTGTAAACTTGGTTAAAAAAGTATCTAATTAGGAATTGTTTCTAACAAATCATTGATAGTAACTAGCTAAACCAAGGAAACTACATATCTCAGTTATATTCATTAACATCGGTCATTATTTAATAAGCATTTTCTTTGTGGGGTCAATTGAAATTCAATCCATGGAGACAATGTGTCTATGGAAAGAAACTTTTTGAAGCTAAAATTCACACTTACTGAATTTACTACATAGATTCTTCTCCCTTAGAGTCTCATGGAAAATCTGTAAATGGTTTTCATTATCCTCATAGAACATATAGTATATCAAGATTTCATTATTAAAAAAATATCAAGTTAATCATAGAATACAATATAAATTAGATCCATAAACAATGAGGGTGTATTTTTAACCAAAAAGGAATTAATGTGAACTTATAATTCTTATACACTGTATGAAAAGCTATATTTTATATATCATCTTTATTGACTTTTAATTGATGATAGAAAAAACAAAGATCAATCTTTGAGAATTATTGTTCCCCATGATGTTGAAAATATAGATCATAAATGTGAGGTACATGATACTTTTTCTTAATAGTTATGGAATTTAATTCTCTATAGTCAATGAATAACCTCATAGACCCATCCTTATTTTCTATAAACAAGATAGGTGTTATCTATGGTGAAACACCATGGTGTATGAATCTCTTATCAAACAATTATTTTAGTTGTTTCTTTAATTCCACAAATACCACCCAAGCAATTATATAGGGAGGCCCAGATATGGGGTTTTCATTAGGGATAAGTTCAATAGATAATTTAACTTCAAATTTAGGTGGATATCTATTTATTTCACTAAGAAATACATTAATATAATCCCTCATAATGGATACATACTCCATTCAAAGGATATCCTTCTCGTTATCCAATTAATCATATCTTAGAATTTAATTAATATGATCCCCAAGAGGTTGTTCCAAAAAAGACTCAAGAAATGATGTCTCAACACGAAAAAATGATATTCAATTCTAACCTTAGAGATCATAATCTCAATCCCATGATAATAAATTATTTCATTATAAATTGAGACCCAATCCATCTATAATATTATATCAAAGTCAATCATCGATATTAACACTAAGTTTAAAACTAAAGAACATCTATGAGTTTTAATAGAGATATAGCAATATTCTTTCGTCACTATATGATTTACACTAGGGTTATTAACCAACAACCCATTATTTCATTCATTCAGTGATGGTTCAATGTTCTTAGATAAAATTAAAGATATAAAAGAGTGTGTAGATCAAAAATAAATTAATGTACTAGATAACCTTGATATTATGATCAAATCAATAGATATAAAATCATTTGGTACCTCAACTTCTACCATTATGATTACGTAAACCTGATCTTTCTCTCTTGGGCTCCTCTGTGGTAGACTACCCTAATTCGTTGTGGTATTTATTTTAATAGTGTCCCATGTACTTATAATAAAATCATTGGAAATTTTAGGCTTCTCTTTTTTCCATTACATTCATGAGAATTATGACATTTATCTTCATACTTTTCACAAACTCCTATTTCCGACAAGAATGACTTGGGGTGTTTCTTCCCAAAATTATTTCATGCTAGGAATTTTTCTATTTATTTTGTTTCCTTAAACAAAATTTATCTCTATATATCACTCACCTATCCTCCCATTCTCTCGATTCCATTTTAAAATAAAATACTTGGAGAATTCATTCTCAATCTTGATGAAACTTTCCTGCATATCCTCATATAATTATTTTTGAAAGACTAAGCTACTCAAAGTCCTGGTTTCAAAACATTAAATAAGAAATCAATATAGTTCTTTAGGATTATGTAAATAGTTTAAAAAATGTATTTCCAAATTTATAAATATTATATCATACTTAAAAAAAAATATTCTTCCTTTTATATTAAATTCATTATTTTTTGTTCCATGTTATCTCATTATTGACGAGGAAAGTTGTTTTTAATGAAAGTCACCTTAAATGTCTTTTATTATATTTTATTTATTTCCTCTTAATTCCTAGTGTTTTGAATAAATGACCACCACTGGTCAAATTCTTCCTTTATATGATATAATTACATGACAATGGTCTCTTTCTCACTACATCCTAAGGCAAGTAATAACTTCTCTAGATACATGACCAATTGTTTTATAGACTAATGGATTCATGGTTTCTCTAAATGATGGAGGATAATAACTCATAAAGAGGTATAAAATTATTACACTATGTTATGGGGTAACTAATAGTTCTATATATGAAAGGTTATTAGTCATAACCTATGTAAAATGACCCAATATGGCCATAATATATGCGACTCTAATACCAGCCACATTGACTTGCTATGGAGGGAAATACCTTCATTGATTACTTATGTTGACATGATTTCTATTTATTATATTAGGAACCATTTCTAGATATTGTTATGTATTTAATTATTCTATGAATAACACAATGAATTATAAAAAATCATATAATTCCTATTCATTTATTAAAAATTCATGTCATGTAATCTATAAATATTTGTAGAATAACCTAAGGGTTCTCATAGAGTTATGTTCTCTAAATTTTTAATTATAAATCTATCTTATAAGGTTTCTATTAAACATTCCTTGATACCAATTGTAACTCACCAAATCTAGTAACCCAGAACTAGTAGTTGTTTTTTTATAATGGAAAAACTATATATATCACAATACACAAGATCCAACATTATAGCAGTCTTAGGGAATTAAATAAGTAATTGAACATTATATTACATTGAAAAATTAAGATAAATCAACTGAATACCTGAAAATTTATTATTACTCTTAAAAAATCAATAGTACATGTGTAGAAATATTCGTGGTTTCTTGAGAGAATTAACAAATAATAAAAATGGGTGATCTTAGATGCTCAATAAGGGGAAACATACAGTAAAAGATATCATACATAAGTGTGGAATCAACAATATCATAAGAATAAAAAAAATTCAACAAACACATAGCTGTAATAATAATATATCAATGGATTACATGATTATAAATAAATTTGTGGACATGAATTACCAATATAATAGTGATGGAATGCATAATTCCTTAAATCATAAATATACCATAAAGTCCCCATGAAAATATATCCTACCTAAACATGGAAGGATTATACTAAATAACCAACTAGTTTGTCTCTTGAGACCTAAAAATACATATAGGGGCTATATAATTCTAGGGCCAACTCATCTAATAATTAGTCCAATGCACCCATCTTATTAAGGGAATACATATCAAATTTCCCCCTAATATTCCACAAACATACTCATGGATAAGTAATCAACATTTTTCTATATATAAATAATAGATATATGAAATATCAATATTTCCCCATTATATTGAACAATATGGATATCTAGGTTAGTATCCCACAATTATATTAGGAACTATATAACATTCACAGTGTAGTTGAAAGTACACTTATCAAAGGAATGAAAATACAGTATTATCAATGGGTATTTTCATGGTGTAAGGATATAAATAGGAAATAGTTAATGAGTTTAATAGTTTTCTATAACACCTCGAACCTAGATTCCCAGATCTAGTGTATTGTTTTATTACAATGGCATGATCAAAAGAAATCAAACCCCGGAGGACTAATTGGTTTAGTATCCTTGGAAAAAATATATACAAACATAAGTTTATCATTATATCATGAAATGAAAAGTAACATAGTATTTACATTAAAAACATTAGTATCTCTTAGAATATTTATACAGGTTAGTAATAATATACCTCTTCTAATTTAGGGGAAAATGAAACATAAGAAAGGGGTGAGCTCAGATGCTCAATAAAGATAAATAATATTGAGGAAGCTATCATAAATAAGCATAAACTTTTAAGGTAGGGTATAAATTTGAAAGAAAATAATTTTAAACATAACATTGAGCATAATATGGAAATAATTAATAAAATAAACATTCATGTGGATATTCTACTAGGTGAGTAATTACATGTAATATAAAAAACTAATATCATAAAGAGGTAATACATAATATTGGACATCATATCCATACCACCAAGTCCTCATGTCATGACCATACATAAATGGGTAAACACCCAAACTATCTTGTCTCATTAGACCTATCAAAGCATCTAGGGGCTTTAGTTGGCCCTTCCATTCAATTACAAAGTCTAATGCATTCCTATTATGAAATGGGTTAAACATAACCAACATAAACATTCATATTAAAACTAGAATAAAAAATCTTAATATATTATCCATAAACCAAGAATGGTATAAAAATAGAACATTCATAGTCAAAATATTAATGAACCCTTCAATATAGTATGATAGGTTTTATCATATGAAATCAACCTCAATTAAATATAATATCGAATAATGGATTTTTTACATAGATGAAAATGGTTTAATAAAATAATTAGAATTTTTTTAGATAAATACCCCTTTTATTAAAAATAGTTATTTACAATTCCATAAAATTTAAAAATAATTTTTTATTGAAAATAATCCTGTAATATTTTAAATGAATATTCAAAATGATAAGGCTTCACGATGGCAGAAAAATCATATCATGTCGTATAAGTTAAGGAAACATTTTTCTCATACTTTGTTGAAAAGTTCAAACAAAGTACCTCATAAAGAAAATAAAAAAAAGATTCCTTTTATAAAATATAACATGGGTAAATATGTATTTAAGAAATTATAAAATAATAGTAAGAATTTTTTGAAATATATTTTAAGAAACATTGACATTGATGATAGATATTTCCTAGTAAATTCTTATGTAAAAGCAATCCGCGATAATAAAGAGATTGTGAAATTTACCCTGACCTGTTACTCTTCTTTAGTCAAGGGTACTTTAACCTAATTTATAATGGTTAAATGGTTCTATTCAGTTATACCATAACTATATCTATTATTTATGATATCATATATGATCCTCTTATATCATTTTATTTCATTGTTATCATTATTTCAGGCATGAAATGCTTCATTTTCTTATTGTTATTTTGTCACATATGTCTTGTCTCTTATGCATAATATATTTCTTCTTTATATCCATAATTATATTAAGTTAACAAATATTATATTCATTCATTATATACATTTTCATAATAATCCTTAAATTTTTGTAGTGGAGGATAAATATCATCATGTCGTGGAGACGATAGAATGTATGTACGCACGAGCAATGATATCATTCCGTAATGGTAAAGGGTAAAGAGTTGCATTTAATATGAATTATAAAGTAAAAATATCATGTCATATTTATTATTTTAATTTTTTATATTAATCTTTATAACCATCAAAATAAAGTATATATGAAAAATAGTTTACACTACGACGTGGAGACGGTAATCCGTACGTACACATGCATGGTGATAAAACAAAAAAGTATGGAATTATGAAAGAAGTGAGGGAATTTTGGAAGAGAAATTATCAGGTTTTGGCTGAGCCAAAGATATCGACAGGTGTCAATAATACAAAAGGAGAGGTTCCCTTTTATAAGATAGGGGAGGGGTACTTTTATAAACTCCAAAACTATTAATTAAACATAATTTGCTTTTTGATTTCAAATAGCTCCAAAGTGAGTTATTTTGTGGATAAGATGAGGATAGGTAGAAATATTCTCAAAAAAATATTTATAACTTCTTTTATTTTATTTTGAACCTTATCATTTTTATTTATCCTTAATTAATCTAATAAAATTCAATTTAGTTAATAATATTATAAATATTAAAAGGTTATGAATATTTACTTATATGGTGTAAATTTTACCTAAATGGAATATTTATGATATTTTAGACCTTATAATTATCACTTTGTAGTTTTTAAATAGTTTTTTATTTTTAAATAATTTCATAAAATTTTATTTTTAAAAAATATCAATAGTATCAATTTTGACACTATTCATTACTTGGACTTAAATTAAAATCCAATCAAAAATTTAAATTTGATCCAAACCATTAAATATACCACTAAAATTGTATATTCAACTATTAAATTCATGTAGAACCTTAATTAATTAAAATTATATTTCTTTTATTATTTTTAAAACCATTTATTTGATATTTATATTAATAAAATATTTTTTGCATCACTATTGTGCAATCGTTAATGGTAATTGTTTAATTTATAAAAATTACAAATAAATTACTATGATTTATTTAATTATTTTATCTTTATATATAATATTTAAAATCTTTGTTATCTTCTAGTTATTATTATATTAAAATTAATATACAAATATAAAAGGAGAGTGTGATATTTCGTCACATTCTTTGATTTTTATAATATCTATGTCATATTCATGGAAAAGTGTTCATTTAATGATTCCATTTCAAATATGAGTTGATAAGGGTTGAATTTAGTAATATTATATTATTTTTACATGTTTTAGGGTATTTTTTATAATATTATATTTACTTTTAAATACCAGATTTACCCTTAACCGTGGTAAATAAATTAAAATTTACGAAAGTTACTATTCACCAAAAAATTAAGTTGATCCTATTATATCACAAAATTATTAATAATTAAAAACATTTATGTCCATTTTTTTAAATTAAATTCATATAAATGGGAAAATTAAGTTTAATGTTAATCATGTAGATGTGGTGGGAAAGCAGGTAAAAAGACGTTCAAAAGTTCAATAAATTTTTATAACTAATTTATTTATAACAATGATTTTAATGAATTAAATTGAATTAATATAAATACTATTTATATATTGTTACGTTTAGATCAATTTAAAGTAAAATAATTATTTAAATTAAAAAGTCTATTTTTTAACAATAATGCAGTATTTTTCACTATTCGTAAAAAATTGAAACTTTTCCGAAAAATACCAAAATTTCACCATATGATAAGTTTTATAATATAAATTAAAAAATAACGTCTATTTTTAAAAATAAAATTTATATATTTCATAATGTGGTTAATACTATTCATAACCTCTCTTTAAATGGTTAGTTTGATAGATCATAGTGTGCTCGAACTTGGTTTTCCATGCAACACAAGATATTGAATTATTTGAAAATAAATGTACCTTAGAAACATGCGATGTTACATTCTTAACTAATTCAAAAATTTCATCCTCATAATTTATATAATATCGCTTCATAAAAAGTTTCTTCATCTTACGTTATTCAGGTTCCCTTGTCGCCTCTTCCATTTTATAGTTTCTCTAAATAAACTTTACCAATCGTGTCATCTGATTCTTCATCTGTTGTTCTCTAGTATCCAAAATCTTGATATGATCTTCACAGTAAAACATATCAGGTTCTATTTCTACTTCTTCAAAGGGGACTACAAGCATTGGGTATGGAATTTATTTCCTTAAAATTGATACATAGAACACACCATGAACTTTGTAGATACTTGGTGACATTTCCAAATGGTATGATACATGATTCTCACTCAAATTTACCCAAGAGAAGAATGTAAGACGGTCCTTGTAGTTTAGCTTGGGTTATCGAATCCACAGAGACCTAAGAAGAAACCTATAGACACGTACATTATATGGACTGTTTTTGGCTATGAAGTGTCCAAATTGGATTGATTTTATATGGGTTTAAGTGAACTCTAAGAGTCTTAAGTGAATTCAAATTAAAAGAATGAGTTGATCCTAGGTTATCGCTCGGGGTGGATTGGACGTATTTCCTTTTTAATGATTTCAATTTCTTAAATTTGAGATGGGTTCATTTAAAGAGATAAAACAACATCATCACTTACTGGTTTAATGCCTACACCATTTAATACTAATCACCGATACACTTGAAGGATCAAAGTTTTGAGCACTTCAAGGTAAATGTTCGTATTAGTACTTGAAGTGTGTGGCCTTAAATTCAACAAGGACGATGGAGTTTAAAAATCATCAAATAAAATCCCAATTAAAGAAGTGATTATACATTAATTAGGTGATAAATAACATCCAATACAGCCCCTTTCTACTCCCTTGGATCAACCCATAAGTGGGTTAGCCCTCCATTGATCTCATGGTTTTAATGGAAGCGGAAATTAGACTCATGAGGGAGGAAATGAAGAAGTAAAGAAAACAACAAAAATAAAATGATCACTCCACCGTTGTGTGAATAATTTCACAAGGGCTTGTGTGAATAAATTCACACTTTGATCCAACGGTATCAAAGTGAAATGAAGAACAACATAATAAGAGTAGAAGAAGAACTTTTATTAAGAAACTAAAGTGAATTGAATAACTTACATGTGAAAGACAAATTTGAGGCAACAAAAAATGCAGCATAACATTACAATTGAACAAAGCATCCAAGATTTCAAACTCCTTAACCACCACTACCTTAAATAGGCATTTTGGGAGCCTTGGGTTGATCCTCAAACAGTACAAAGCATCTCAATTAATTCTGGTAGGCCATAGGTGGTGGAAAGCTTGTGGAATTTGAACTTTTCCACATTTGACCCGAGGTGGCAGCCAACTTTCCTTAACCGAACATACGCATCTGTAAGACCTTTTAGAAGGCCTAATCAGAGTGGTTCATAGAAGAATAAATAGGAGCTCCGGAAGTCTTATAACTGTCTGTAAAATTTTGGCCCATTTGGAGTTACGGATTCCGAGATATGATAAAATTCGTGGACTATTTTTCTGGGCCGCAGGTTCTGGCCCACAATTGTATCTCTAACTTTGGCCGCTTTAATGACCACCATAGAAGCCGAATTAGCATTTGATCATGAAGAGTTATTTGTTCCTCCGAATGTATTCTAGCATCTCAGAAAATTTGGGATTCATTGGGGCTGTATGTTGGGCCCCACAGTCTCATCAGTGGGCTAGTGTCCAATCTTCCTTCTCTAGACTTGCTTCATTTCATTGCCAAATATCTCCATCACCCTCCATGAATTCTCCATTGATCCCTGAATGAAACATGTTCATATTGGAGTGTAGATCAATTATCAAAAATATAAAATTCAATTCCTTAAAATCAGATGAATCATTGGGTACTTTAAATGATGTTCAAAAAAATGTACCACATAATAGTGCATTTTAAGAAGGTATTACAATCATAATGTGAAATGATGTTCAAAGTGTAAAATGAACTAAAATGGTGTTTAGGAATAAAAAAGAACATGAATATTATGTATATTAAAAATGAATATTAGCCTAATTTAGTGGCTAATCACACCCCCCAACTTGAGTTTTGCTAGTCCTGAGAAAAATATATCTCAACAAAATGAAATTCGAATTTCCTTTTCCAAAAACATTTTAATACACAATGATCACCAAAAAACCTTATACCAAACAATCATGAAACCCATAAAAATATTTTAATACGAGATAGTTTCATAAGAAGATCTCAATCCCAAGCCCATTCCTTTGTTGAAATTCATTTCCATATTTCATCCAATATCAATTAAGTATGAGGATGTGTTGTGCATCACAATAGACATAGCGGTTCATCTTTATTCAAGGGGGAAATTATGGAAGAGCTAGGTGGAATCACATTTCAATATTAAGATGAGTATTCATTTTTTTTGTATAATTTTATTTGTTTTTTTGTTTTTTTTTTTGCAATTTTTCCAAGGTAATTGAAATTGCACTCAAATGAGTCAACCCCTGTAGCGAGACTTTGCCGATGACTCCCAGGCTCAAAGACCTTAGGGCACCAAGTGAAGCCCACATACTTGGGCATCATCTCGAGTTAACTCAGTCAAAAACAAATTCCAATTACCAAAAATAGAGATAAAATTACTAACTCTGGGCCAGACAACTATGGAGTCACGATCCCCAAGTGCCGAAAGCCACACATTAGGTCATTTCATTACTCTACGCGCATTCTTTTTATTTTTTATTTTTTGAATACTCATATTAAACATAAATGATCACCAAACCTATGCTATTTATTTAGAGGACCCCATGAACTCAAACTAATACCCAACTATCCAAAGGACGTGCATTGTGATCTTTTTTTTATTTGGATGAAAATATAAATGATGAAATATCACATTGGACAACCACACTTTCCAAAATCTATGCTAATGAAATTATACAAGGATTAAAATCAGAATCAAGGCATGCTAAATTATTTGATATTCAGTTTCAAAGTGTGCAATGTGTATTACCATGTTCAAAGTTAAAGGAATTTTTCCTTCCATTTACACATTTTTATTAAAATCATTCAATTTTTTTGACACAAAATCAGTTTTTTATTTTATCTCCCCCCCAACTTAAAATAACACTGTCCCTAGTGTTTAAAGAAAAGAAAATTTAGAAGGGGGTAGAGTTAGAGAATTAATGTTCAAAAAGGAAATTGAAAATGAGGGTCATGGAATGAAGTCACCTGGGGGTTGAAGTTTGATGTTCTTGCTGCTCCAATTTATTCCTTTGATATCCATGTCAATTGCAAAGTTCCCTAGTGGAAAAATGAAAAAAAAAAAAAACAATCAAAAAAACAATATATATATATATATATAATAAAGGAAGTAAAATATATGTATATATATAAAAATTATAGAATAAGTAAGCACATTAAGCCGTAGGTTAGTGGTAGGCGCGCGCCCCTGTCTCCCTTCGGTCCCGGGTTCGAGTCCCCGCGGCTTTGCCGGTTGTGACGGGGTTTCCCCCACGGCCTATGGCATGGACTTTTTATTATTATTATATTTTTATTTTTGTCTTAACCTATAAAATAATAAAAATAAAACAAAATAAAGTGATGATACATTGTCTTCTTTTTAAATTTCTGGGTAAGGTATTACTCAAGGATCACACCACGTGACACGGATGAATATGGTTCTCCTCTTTCGTACCCATCCATACTCATAATAGAAGAACAGGTCAAAAGTCTATTTTTTATTTTTAAATATAAAAATGATTAAGTAATCTTATTTGAAAAATACAGATGATTTAGAAAGATTAGAAACATAAAAACCACGGGTTTCCTCCCGTGTAGCGCTTTGTTTAACGTTGTTAGCCCGACATAGACCCCCCAACTTATCCAATAACAACTTTAAACATTTTAAGGACCACATGTTTCACCAATTCAACTAGGATAAGATTGATTATATGTTTATAATTTGTTTCATTAACAAACCTATGTTCTAAAATGAGTTGGTAAATCCCTGGAATATCAGAAATGGTGGATCTAGTTGCTTCTCTAGTCTTGCCTAATACATCAAGGGTCATTCCAATTTTATTTATATCAAGAGAAGAAATAATAAAAACATGATGGTTTTGGATATACTCAATGAATGAAAACTTGTGGAAGGATGGAAAGGACACATGTTCAAGTTCAGGCAGACTAACACTTTCAGACATAGGTTGGGAATTTGGATCAATCTCAATTTTATTTTCAAAATTTATCAATAGAATTAGTTCCTTTGGAATAGAATATTCAACCACAAAATTGGAAATATCAGTGTTATAAATGGGTATGGACTCAAAGATTGTGATTTCTCTTAATGGTTTAATGATTGGTGTTTTTGAAAAATCATCAACAAAGTTATATTCATGAGACTCAATCCATGATGTCAAATTCTCCGCTTTTGAATCCAAAAAGTCAATTTCCTCTTGATTTAAATACCCCTCAACAATTCCTTGATCCTATTCATATTCCCCATATCCAAAGGTTTTCTCTTCAGTAAATTCATGAGAGGTTTGTGGGAAACTAGACACTTCACATAAGGTTATGGAAGGGATAGTTTGTGTAGGGATGGGTTCCTCACAATTTTTAATGCTTTGTAGTTATAACCTCAATGATGAAACCTCAAAATTCATTATCTCCATTTGTTGAAATAGTTTTTCAAGTAATGGATGTGGATTAGGATGGATAAGTGGTTGAGACAAATGGTCTATTCTAGGAGGATAACTATGTTGTTGGAATTCCATAGGAGGATGTTCAGATTGTCCTTATTGGGATTGGAACTTATAATATGCTGGAATTTATTGTGGATCATATGAATAAAAACATTGTCGTTCATTAGGTTTTTTATGACCCCACAAGTAGAAATTAGGATGGTCATTGTACATCGTACATGGGGTTGAGTGATCATAGTAGGGGGAGGTTCCCCATGTTTGGATTTGTTCAAAAGGGTTTTCCATACAAATGAAATTGGGGATGAGATGAGAGAAGTGGGATGAAAAAAAAGAATTATAGTGTCTAAGATAACTTACTTAGGTCCCCGGCAACGGCGCCAAAATTTTATTCTCGCTCAAATTTACCCAAGAGAAGAAGGTAAGACGGTCCTTGTAGTTTAGCTTGGGTTATCGAATCCACAGAGACCTAAGAAGAAACCTATAGACACGTACATTCTATGGACTGTTTTCAGATATGAAGTGGCCAACTTGGATTGATTTTATATGGGTTTAAGTGAAATCTAAGAGTCTTAAGTGAATTCAAATTAAAAGAATGAGTTGATCCTAGGTTATCGCTTGGGGTGGATTGGACGTATTTCCTTTTTAATGATTTCAATTTCTTAAATTTGAGATGGGTTCATTTAAGGAGATAAAACAACATCATCACTTACTGGTTTAATGCCTACACCATTTAATACTAATCACCTATACACTTGAAGGATCAAAGTTTTGATCACTTCAAGGTAAAGGTTCGTATTAGTACTTGAAGTGTGTGGCCTTAAATTCAACAAGGACGATGGAGTTTAAAAATCATCAAATAAAAATCCCAATTAAAGAAGTGATTATACATTAATTAGGTGATAAATAACATCCAATCAAGCCCCTTTATACTCCCTTGGATCAACCCATAAGTGGGTTATCCCTCCATTGATCCCATGGTTTCAATGGAAGCGGAAATTAGACTAATGAGGGAGGAAATGAAGAAGTAAAAAAAACAACAAAAATAAAATGATCACTCCACCGTTGTGTGAATAATTTCACAAGGGTTGGTGTGAATAAATTCACACCTTGATCCAACAATATCAAAGTGATATGAAGAACAACAGAATAATAGTAGAAGAAGAACTTTTATTAAGAAACTAAAGTGAATTGAACAACTTACATGTGAAAGACAAATTTGAGGCAACAAAAATGCAGCATAACATTACAATTGAACAAAGCATCCAAGATTTCAAACTCCTTCACCAACACTGCCTTAAATAGTCATTTTGGGAGCCTTAGGTCGAGCCTCAAACAGTACAAAGCATCTCAATTAATTTTGGTAGGCCATAGGTGGTGGAAAGCTTGTGGAATTTGAACTTTTCCACATTTGACCCGAGGTGGCAGCCAGCTTTCCTTCACCGAACAGACGTGTCTGGACGACCTTCTATACGGCCGAATCAGAGTGGTCCATAGAATAATAAAATGGAGATCCGGATATCTTATAACCGCCTGTAAAATTTGGGCGCATTTGGAGTTACGTATTCAGAGATATGATAAAATTAGTGGGCTGGTTTTCTGGGCCGCAGAATCTGGCCCAGAATTGTATCTCTAAATTGGGATGCTTTAATGAACACCATAGAGACCGAATTAGCATTGGATAATGGAGAGTTATTTGTTCCTCTGAATGTCTTCTAGCATCTCACAAAATGTGGGATTCATTGGGCCTATATGTTGGGACCCACAGTCTCATCAGTGGGCTAGTGTCCAATCTGCCTTCTCTAGACTTGCTTCATTTCATTGCCAAATATCTCCATCACCCTCCAGGAATTCTCCATTGATCCCTTAATGAAACATGTTCATATTGGAGTGTAGATCAATTATCAAAAATATAAAATTCAATTCCTTAAAATCAGATGAATCATTGGGTACTTTAAATGATGTTCAAAAAAATGTACCACATAATAGTGCATTTTAAGAAGGTATTACAATCATAATGTGAAATGATGTTCAAAGTGTAAAATACACTAAAATGGTGTTTAAGAATAAAAAAAACATGAATATTATGTATATTAACAATGAATATTAGCCTCATTTAGTGTCTAATCAATACAACACTAATTAATTCCAGAATTTGAAAAGTTTCAATTTACTTGGGACTTAACTTACCATTCTTACTGAATCTTATAACACCCTTAAATGGAGATACCATCCAGAAAATATGATTTCCCACTTAAAACTCCAAATTCTTCCTTCATTTATCGACATATCTCAATTTCCTAATTTAAACTATTTTGATATGGGTTTGAATAATCTTCACCATTTCTATTATTTCCTCAAAACATTATGGGAATAAAAATTTTCTTCCACCAACAAAATCTTAACAAGTAGTTTTGTGATATCTCTTTCCAAATAACACTTCATATTATTCTATATAAATACTTGAATGGAAGCTATTATTATAGGAAAATTTAACTATAGGTAAATACTTGTCCCACATACCTTGAAATTCAAGTGAGAAATATCTCAACATGCCTTCTAAAGTTTGAATAGTATTTTATGATTGTCCATCAGTTTGAGGGTGGTAGGTAGTTCTCAAACATAGATCAGTATCTAGGTCCTTATAAATACTATTCTATAATCTTTATGTAAAATGGGGATCACATTTAGAAACAATTGATATGGGTACACCATGAAGTCTTACAACCTCATTAATGAAATGTCTTGATAAATGTTTAAGTGGTAAATCATCTCTTATAGAAATAAAATTTTCTTATTTGGTATGACGATCAATAATAACCCATGTCGCATAATTTATTATAGGAGTCTTTGTTAGCCCCATGAAAATTCCATCGAAATATCATCTTATTTCTACACAGGTATTAGAAGAGGTTTCATGACTCCTCTAGGATGTTGTCTTACAACCTTTACTTGTTGACAAACTAAACATCTTGACACATAATCACCAATATTCCTCTTCATATTATCCCATAAGAAATGTTCCTTCAAATCTTTATAAATCTAAGTGCTACTCGGGTGTATAGATAAATTGAAACTTTATGCATCATCCAATAATTCTATTTTAGATTAGGTATAGAGGGAACATAAATCCTATTCTAAAATTTAAAAACACCATATTCATATAAAAATTAAACTAATCTTCCATCATTTACATCTTTAATTTTACTTGGAAGATCCTCATCATCAGACTAAGAACTTTTTATCTTTTCCAGTAAAGATAGTTTGGAATCAATTTGAAAAAGTATGGATGTTTCACCTTCCATTGAAATTCCTTATCCATTTTACTAGATCCATGAACATGGGATCCATTTAAACTCTTATTTTGTTTATAACTCCATGTTCCTTCCAACTAAAAGCATCCATGACATTATTTTTATTCCCTGGGTGGTAGTGTATTGTGAAATCGTAATCCTTGAGTAGGTTAATCCATCTCTTTTGTCTCATGTTGAGTTATTTGTATGAGAAAATATATTTTAAAATCTTATGATCAGTATATATCTCACATATTTCACCATAGAGATAGTTTCTCCATATATTTATAGAAAATATTACTATAGATAACTTAATATCATGAGTTCTGTATCTTTTTTCATGAATTTCTAATATACTTGATGCATAAGTAATAACTATGTCATTCTATATAAGAACACAACCGGGTCATTTCCTTAACGCATCACTATAAATAGCAAACCCATTATTTTTAGAAGGTAAAGTTAAGATAAAAGCATTGAATAATATTCTATTCAATTATTCAAAACATTATTTACATTCTTTTATCCAAATGAATTTAACCCATTTACATGTGATCTTGGTTAATAGGTTATCCAATTAGGAAATATTCTAGATGAAATACTGATAATAACATGCTAAACTAATAAAACTTCATACCTTGGTTATGTTCATCATTTCTGGCCATTCTTGGATTGCCTTTTTATTTATAGGATAAACAGAGACACCATCTTTTGAGAAAATATATCCAAGAAAAGAAATTTATTGAATCCAGAATTCACACTTGATAAATTTCCCATATATCTCATTTCTTCTAAGTGTTGTCTGAAAATTGCGCAAGTGGTTTTCATGGTGTTCCTAGATTTTTTATAATACCTAGATATCATCAATAAATACTATGAAAAATCATCAAGATATTCTTTAAACAATCTGTTCATTAGATCCTTGAAGGAAGAGGGTGTATTAGTCCGCCCAAACGATATTACTATAAACTTGTAATATATATACATGGTTCAAAATACTATGTTTGGAATATATTTCTTCTTTATACACAATTTATAGTATCCAAAATGAAGGTCAATCATAAAAAATATTGAAATCCATGAATTTGATCAAAAAAATCATCAATGTGAAGTAGATGATACATTTTCATTATTGCAATAGCATTGATTTATCTATAGTCAATCCAAAAACTCATTGATAAATATTTATTATTAAAAAAAAATTGGGGTTACACATGGAGAAACACTAGGGTTAATAAATCCTTTATTACTCAACTCCTCTAGTTTTTTATTCAGCTCTACTAATTCCACAGTGGCCATTCTATAAAGAGTCATTGATATTAGTCTTGCATCAGAGAATAAGTCAATAAAAATCTCAACTACCCAATCTATAGGATGTCCAAATAAGTCCTATGGGAATACATCAATTTATTCTGGTACAATAGGTACATCCTCAATTTTAAGATTAATAGGTTTTGTCTTCTTTTCTTCCCCAAGAATTTCATTTAGAAGAGATATAGAAGGGGGATCTAGATAAGAATCAGTTGATGATGTCTCTTCTCTAAAGATAATGGATTCTACATATTCCTAAAAAAAGTTAACTTCCTTCTTCTTGAATTTTTTTTCACATCATATTTTGATAGCTAGTCTGTAATAAAGATTATATCAAATTTGACCATATGTATGATGATAAATTTAGCTAGTAAAGAACATTTTTATGCCATAATGGGATTTTTCCGACACATATTTGTTGCAATGAGACTCCCCTTAGTGGTTTTGACTAAAAAATACCCTATTAATGTGAATTGGAAATATCTAATTTTTAAATAAATCTAGGAAGATATAAATAAATGTGATGACCCCGAATCAAATAAATCACTAGCTAAATTTGAGGAGATAATTAAAGTACCCACCACTACATCATTAAGAACTTCAACTTTAGCAGTTATGATCACAAAAGCATGGCCTTTCACCCTTTTCCTTTTCTAGGGAATGTTTCCATGATGCATAGGACTATCATTTTCATAATGTACCATCTATTTAAAATTGTATCATTGAACATTGATAGCTTCTTTCTTTCCCTTGTAATACCGGGATTGGTGGCCTTTTTCTACACACTTGTATTAAAATCCCATTGCCAATAGGCATTTTCCACGATGTTTCTTTCCACATTTATTGAATGATGTAATGTCAATTATTCCTTTATTCCCATTTCCTTATTTCCAATTATAGAGTGTTCAACATCCCTTTTTTTTCTTGATTTCCTTTAAACTTGTAAGACTTAGAGGATTCATTTTCTATCTTGATATCACATGATACTATATCTTCGTACGATGAGAAATATTCTAAGACCATTTCCCATAAAAGGAATGATTTTAACCCATAAAAAACTAATCAACATTAATTCTTTGGTTATATAAGTAGTTTTCATCATTCCTTGATAACCTTGTGAAGTTAGCTTCATAATATTCAACATTCTCATCCTCCTTCTACCTCAGACACAAAAATTTCCTCTCAATGTCTTCATGATGATCATGAGGAAAGTATTTTTCATAGAAGAGATATTTAAATTACGTCTATTCTATATTTCTACTTATTTATCCTCTTTCATGTTTTTAATTATTTACCACCATTGAGCTACATCTCCGGAGAGATGATAAACATCAATGATGACTTTTTCCCTTTTTTTACTCCCCAAAGTAAGAAATATTTTCTCTAAGGAAATTTTACATTGATCAGCTACAAATGGATTTGTACTCCCATTGAATTTTGGGGATTTTTTCTTCATAAAGAGGTCTAACATTGATCCTCTATATTATGGATCGGGTTGTTCCGTATAGGTAAGGTTATTATTCATAACTTATGTCAGCTATCCCAATAGAGTTATAAGTTGTTTAGCACCAGTTGTATCTTCTGCTCCAACCTCGTTATCTTGAATAGGATTGAAATCCCAACATAGATTACCAGAGTTGATACTATTTTCATTTCTTCCACTAGGTTTCATTTCTAAACAACGACATTCATTATATTTGGTTAGGAATCATAATGCATAATTTCAAAATTCCTAACATAAATTTAAAAAGTTATGCATATATAATATCATAACCCTAAACATGTTTTCTTTGGGGATATACTTACTTTTAAATCCTTCATAATGGTTCACAAAGAAAATGTGAATCTTCCTAAGAATATCCCTAAAGAGTGTCAAACAGATGCACAGTAAGGCCCATTATCGTATACCATGTTACCCCAAGTCAGGCTCGAAACACCTTTTCAGAGTAATTACTCCTTGGAACACCTATTCCAGAACCACATCCACTTGTAGTATCCAAACAAGGATGTATTTTCTAGCAATACCCACAAAATCTCTACATTACTAAAATTATATGATTTTCTTATATACTTATCCTCAAATTCTATCTTAGGACAGTGTTACCTAATTAAAGTATTTTATAAATCCAGTTTCTGAGGTTCATACTAAACTTCCTATGATACCAACTATAACTCCCCAACCCCAAATACCCAGAGTTGGCGCATTATTTTGTCACACTGGCATGATCATAGAAAATCAAATCCTAAAGGACTGATTGATTTAGTATCCTTGGAAAAACTATATACCATCATTAGTCTTACATTACATCAGGAAATTAAATGTAATATAGTATTTCCATTAAAAAAATCATATCTTTTAAACTATCTCTAAAGTTCGGTCACAATACACATCTTAACATCTTTGTGAAAGTGAAACTTATGAAAGGGGTGGGCTCAGATACTCAGTAAGGATAAAAATATATCATAATCTATCATAAATAAGTATAAACATACAAGGCAAGGTATAAAATTGACACTAAAGCCTTTGAAACATAACCTTGAGCACAATATGGCAATAATTACTCAAAAAATCAAATTTAAACATTCACGTTGATATTTTAATATCTGAATAATCACATGTAATATCAACGACCAATCTTATAATGAGGTAATAATTAATTTCGTGCATCATAACCATACCATAAATCCCTCATTCCAAGACCATACATAAATGTGTACAAACCCAAACTAGCTTGTCTCATGAGACCTACCGATGCATCGAGGGGATATAGTGGGCCCCAACCATCCCTTACTAAGTCCAATGCATTCATATTATGAAAGGGTTAAAACATAACCAATATAAACATTCATATTAAAACTAGTATATGAAATCTTAATACATTATCCATAAACCATAAAATCGTATAAAAGTATAACATCCACAATCAAACTTTTTTAAAACCTTAATTACAATATGATTTGTTGTATAATATCAAATAAACCTCAATTAAACATAAGATCCATTAAAGGATATTTAAATATATGAATTTGTTTTAATAAAATAACTAGAAACCTCTTTATAGAAATACCAATTTTTATTGAAAATAGTTATTTAAAATGACATAAAATTTAAAAAGAAAATATTTTCGTTGAAAATAATCTTGTAATATTGTAAAGGAGGCTTCAAAATGTTAAAGAGTTATGATGGTGGAAAAATCCACTAACACCGTATAAGTTAAGAAAAACATTTTTCTCGTACTTTGTTGAAAAAGTCAAACAAGGTGTCTTATAAGGAAAATGAAAAAAAGATTCCTTTCATAAAATAGAACATGGGTTAAAATGTATTTAAGAAATTTTAAAAGAATAATATTAATTTTAGGAAATTTATTTTTAAGAAACATGGACATGGATGACAAATATGTCATAGTAAATTATTAATTAAAAGAAATATTGAATAATAAAGAGATTGTGAAATTAACCTTTATCTAATACTCCTCTTTAGTTGGTGTTGAATTAACCTCAAGTAGAATGGTTAAAAAATGTTATTAATTTATACAAGAACTATATCCAATATTTATTATATCATATATGATCCTATTATATTGATTTCTTTCATTATTATCATTATTTTTGGCGTGAACTGCTTCATTTTCTTATGTATATTTTGTCACGTAAGTATTATTTATTATGAATAGGATATTTACTATTAATATATAAAATGATTTTGAGTTCATATATATTAAATTAATTTATTATATAAATTTTTATAATCAATCTTAAATAGATTTAGTGTAGTATGAATCTCATCACATCATAGAGATAGTAGTCCATACGTACGCACGAGGGATGGTATAATTCCGTAATGGTAAATGTTAAGAATTTGGATGGAGTATGAGTTATAAAGTAACAATATCATGAAATTTTTATTATTTAAATCCTTTATATTTGTTATTATAACCATCTAAGTAAATTATAGATGAAAAGAAGTATAGACCATGATGTGGAGACGGTAAGTTTTACGTACACACACATGGAGATATTATTTTTCGTAGGATGGGTAGAATGATGAATATGGTTATTCTATAATCATAAAAAATATAATAATATAATATATTCTATATTTATTACTTTAATATGGAAGAATTATGAAAAGTAAGTAGAAGAACAAAACAACTTTGAAAGAGTTGGTAAAACAATTACCTCTTCATTGAGTGTCTTTTTTTTTGATTTATACAAAATAAATCTTTAGGTTGGATTTCTTCCCAAAGTATGGACTCTAGAATGAAGTTAGGGTAGTTATTAGATTTAATTGGTATGGGTTGTATAAGAAAAATTTATTTAGTGGTTTGAACAATAGAGAATAATATGTGTCCTTTTATAAGATAGGGGAGGGGCAATTTTGGAAACTCAAAAACTATTAATTTAATATAAATTTATTTTTGATTTAAAATTTCTCTAACTTGATTAATTTTTAGACATATATGAGGATATTTATAAATAATCTCAACCAATTAAATTTATACATTCTTGGATTTTATTTTTAATCTTATAATTTTGATTTATCCTTAATTAATCTATTAAATTTTATTTTTGGTAATAATATTCTAAATTATAAAAGGTTATAAATATTTACTTATATGGTGTAAATTGTCCATAAATGGACAATTTATGAAATTTTAGACCATATAATTATAACTTTTATGTTTTTAAACATTTTTATGATTTTTATTATTTAATAAAATGTTATATTTATAAAATATCAATAGTGTCGATTTTAACACTATTTATTACATAGACTTAAATTAAAACCCAAAGAGAAATATAACTTCAAACCAAACCCTTTAATATACTACTAACATTTCATAGTCAACTATAAAATTTGTGGATCACCTTAACTAGTTTAAATTATTTTTTTAATATTTTCTAAACCGTTTATTTGATATTTCTATTAATTAGAAAACTTTTGCGTCACTATTGTGTCGTCATTAACGGTAATAATTTAATATCTAAAAATTATAGATAAATTACTATGATTTTGGAAATTCTTAAAAATTTTAATATACTATTCACAATTAATGTTATCTCTTATTTATCTTTATATTAAAATTAATATACATATATAAAATGAGAGTGCGATATTTTGTCACATTCATTTAATTTTATAATATCTATGCCCTATTCGTATAAAAGTGTCCATTTAAATATTAAATTTCAAAACCTATGTGATAATAGTATATTTTAGTCATTTAATAGGATTTTTACACGTTTTAGGGTAATTTTATAATACTTTTTTAACTTTTAAATACATGATTTACCTTCAATTGTGATAAATAAATAAAAATTTACTAAATTTACTATTACAAAAAAATTAAGTTGATCCTATTAGATAAAAAAATTTATACTAATTACAACCTTTTATGTTCATTTTTATAAGTTTAATTCATATAAAAAAATTAAGTTAAATGTTAATCATGCAAATGTGGCGGGAAAGCGGGTAAAAAGATGCTCAAAATATCAATAAATTTTAATATATAATTCTATTATAAAAATGATTATAATTTCCTACATTGGATTAATATAAATATATTTATCTATTATTAATTTTAGATCAATTTAAAGTAAAATTCTTATTTAAATCTAAACATCGATTTTTTTAATAATAATCAGTATCTTTTCCGTATTCATAAAAAATTGAACCTTTTCACAAAAATACCAAAACTTTAACCCTAAGATACTTTTGATATTACTAAATCAAAAATGAAGTCTATTTTTCCAAAAAAACTATAAATTTCATAATGTGTTTAATAAAATCCATAAACACTTTTTGAACAACTAGTTTGATAAATCATGGTGAGCTCGAACTTAGATTTTCATGTAGTGAAAGATATTGAATTATATAAAAAGAAATGTACCATGGAAGCTTTTGGTGTTACATTTTTAGTAGTTAGAGACCAATGTAATGATAAAAAAATCCCCCTAGAAACTTACTTCTCGACCAGGTACATCACTTACTTAATTTAGATACATAAATTTAAAATTTATTTCAACACTATAACAATATATTTTAATCATTCATTATGGGTCATAAAGGGATTATGAATTATCCAAAACATATCTCCTGAGTGTATGAAATCATTTGTGTCATTAAAACCATTTTTTTCCACTTAATGACAAATGAGTTAACACCCAACCAACATTTTGGGGTTGTTACTCCGTGGTGAATCACATCTAGATACTTATATGTCTATAAAAGGAAACCATACACTATTTAATTTAATAAAACATTAGAATGGTTTCTTATATTCCCTTTGGTTTACACTAATGTTCAAGAATTATAATAGCTTATGAAGTGAGTATAATGAGAAGGAGTAATGATTTATCACTAATAATATAATAATGAATTTCTAACAATGAAGTATAATAATATTTCACATTGGAATGAAAATTAATTGGATATGGTCCCACAATAATGAAATAGGAGGTAATAAGTATTCTATCATTAATAATACATTAAATGGATGATAATAATATAGAAATATAAGTTTTGAAGTGCATGAAAAATAATTTTAAATAATATTATGTAGAATTATTGTAATTAAAATGTAAATAGGAGGGTTTTAAACCATTACCTTGATAGGTAGCTTCTTAGATATTGTGAAGAGAATATTAGAACCATAATAACTTTTTAGAGTTCCTATTGAGAGATAAAATTAGAGGAAAACCATGCTAACTAATTTTGGATTAAACAGGAATGAGAGGCTGAGTGGGTATTTATAGTAAAGGAGGGGATTTTTTTTATTTCAAAACATAGAACCTATAATATGGGTTAATAAAAAAATAAAACCATTGACCTTTACATGGTTTTGTCCCATGATATTTTATATTTAATTCTTGTTTTTTGGGTTTTAAATGTTTAATAAATCAAATCCTATAAAATAAAATAATTTGGATGTGGTCAATATTCTTATTCATAAAGAATTATTTTTTAAATATGAAAATATAGTATACGTTTTGGAATATTATTTATAGTTTTGTAAAATTAATTTTAATACTTTAAAATATATTATTTTAATTAATAAAAAAATTTATCTGAGAAAACCTTTAAGTTACTTATTAGATAATTTTATTTCATTATAGTGCTTACTGTATATTCATACCACATTTTACTTTTTATCTAAAAATTTTATTTTGTTGGAAAATTATAAAAAAATAAATTTTGATAGTTTTGATGTAATTATTATAAATTTAAATTCATTTTTTTGAAAATAATTATATATATATATTTAAAATTTAATTATTAAATAAAAGTAGTTGTGTATTTCAAAATCACACATCTGGACCCAATAATTCAAAAACACTTCTTATTTTTATTCTGAGATAAAAATGTGTAATTATATTATTATTCATTTATCAATATATATTATGAATTATGAATTATATTTTTATAAAAAAAAAATTATGGTACTGGTTTTAGATTTGAATATAAATGTAATTTCCTAGTTTTTAATTGTATTATAATGTGTTGTATTATTATAATTAAAAAATATAATATGAATTATATCCCATTTTTTGGGATGAAATGTTTATTTACTAAATAATGACCTTTGGTATTATACTCAAATAATTTCCAATAGGCTCAGTTATGACCTGGGTGACCAAGTAAGGTGTTGATTGGTTGTGGGTAATGAATTTATTTACTTCTGAAGGGTTTGGGTGGCTGAGTATAGTTTATTTAGGTGATGCAGAGGGGTTAGTAGGAGAGAGGTGATGAGCCTCTCCTTGTAGTGATTTATATTAGAAATGTAATATTGGGATAATGTTGATTGTTTATACTACTTCCATAAACTGTTAACAATTCTTACTTTGTGATATGTTGATACTAATGATTAGGGCCATATATTGAGTGAGGTGATGATGTATTATTACATGATGGTATGTGACCATGGATATTCGGGAAAACCTTGAGTGTGTGTCTTTGAATATGATAATATGATAATGTGTGACCCACCATGAGTGAGAGGGTATAATCATAGATTGATGAGATGAGAACCTATAACTAACCATGAGTGATAGAGTGATCATAAATTGATTATGTGTGACCAACCTTGAGTAATAGAGTGAGGTCGAGGTCATTATATAAGGTGATGATGTGTGACCACTTTTTAGTGAGAATGTATAGTTGAATTATTGATATAAGATATGATGTAGAACTTGATATAGGATGGTACCTTGAGTGAGAATGTACCAATCATTTTTTGTCTTACCCTTGTGGCTAGATATAACAATTTATTTCATCAAAAAGATAATGAATGTACATATGGGGTTTATGGAGGTTTGATCAGTGTGTGATGACTCGACACAGTTATATGTTTGTTTTATATATGTTTAAACCCCTAAAGGGGGGTGTTGGATTTTTTGATAATGACAAGTTTTTTATAAGAAAATCCCACTGAAGATAAAGGCAATGTTAGGAGAATTATTGGAAAAAGATATTGATTTATTTATGTTGGATTTTTTGATAAAATACATATATAATATCTATATATAATTATTATTAGAGGATTTTTATAGACACATTTGTCCATAAGGTTTGAATAAGAAGGATGATGAGTGTATGGAAGCTTCTAAATAGAAATCTATCTGAAGGTTAGAGACTATGCTACCAAACCACAAGCTACTACATAATAACTGATTGATATAAGAAACCATGTTGTGGGTATGATGAGATCTATATAGAATAAATTTATATGTAGTTCTATATCTAAAAGATATGTGGTGTCCACACCACCACAAATCAGCCTACATCATAAGGAATGTTTCAATAGGGTATTCGTATGACCTGGGATATGTTATGAAATCACTGATCACATATTAGATGGATTGTTTATTCTATAAAGAAATTTTACCAAAAAAAATATAGCCAATTGCACTCAATTATACCACTAAATTTGATTCCAAACAACTAGTGGCTGAACTCAAGCACCACATAGTTGAATAGGCCAACATGAGTGTGTATGTGAGGACCCATATCGGCAGGCACATGTATATGTGATGGTAGGGAACTATAAAGAGACAAATTTTCATGTGTGAGTTGATGCACATGGGAAACGTGGTATATAGACTCTCTCATGTAGGGAGATAAGGGATGCAATATGCAAGAACGACTTCCAATAAAACTTGAATTCTATAGTGATAAACATAGAGTATTATTAAGTTTTATAATTATGATTGGAAAGTCCAATGTGGGACAAACATGAAATAGGATACATTTTAGAATAAGGGGGACACATTAGTATTCAGAAGGAACTTGTTTAATTTTTATAGGAAAATTTTTCATAGTGAAAAAGACCACATAGTAGGAAGTTTTCCAGTGTCATTTAATATCTAGGGTTCCCCCACCATAGAGATAAGGATCTATTGTAGTCATATTGGAAAAGATATATCCATTCCGAAATTACCCCTTGTACTATTAAAGATTTTTTTAATAGAAAATGATAGATTAGGGACCTTAGTTCCAATAGGAATCCACACCACAGAATCCCATTACAGAGTGGATGAGTATATTTTTGAAGCATGGATGAATTAGTATTTATTATTCTATATGAGCTCAAACTATATCAAAAGTGCTAATTATACAACTATATTGGTGTGTCAAGGAGTTTAAGGAAATCATCCTAGATATCATGGTAGAGTCATGGAGGAGTTTAATGTGTTAGGATTATAGATCCGGTTAATAGGAATCAATGAAATAGGCAACTAGTCCACTCCTACAAGATTTAATTAATCCCTCTAAATCTATTATGTAGTGTATATTAATATAAAATTATGAAGGCATGAATGAGATCAACTACACCCTATGATAATGAGAACACTATAATCAAGATGTTTCTATCTAGAGGAAGATTCCTAAAATAACTGAAATAAGATTTATAACTCATATTTTATGGTGATTAATTTAGATTTTAAGGAATATTATAGCCTTATTAACTACATGGGACACATAGAGTAATAAAAAATAGGAAGATTAATTCTTAACCCTTGGATTAAAAGGAAATATAATTTTTTAATGACAGTTCTACAGAAGAGATTTAAACTTAGTGTGTATTTGATATCCTAAATTCAATGATAAAGGATGTAAATGAATTTTTTCTATGTAGAACGGAGAGAGAATAAAGCAAGAAATTAGTTGAAGATCATTCTAGAGATGAAGTTGAAGAGATAACTATTGCTTAGTGAAAGAGAGAATTCCATAACCATTATAGAAATAAAGAAAGGTGATTCCATGACATCTCATGGAAAAAATATAATGCTCAATGTGATATTCATAGTAGGACTATAAAGGTTAAATATTATATTCAAAGGAACTCATCTATACATGGTGTATCATCTAATATAAGGTGATATTGTCGTTATCCCATGATAAAATCTGTTTTTCCTTTGAAATGTGATTGAAAAACGGAATCAGTGGGAGGAGTGATCCTTGGGTGGAATTAAACTAAACACAAATATTTTTAAGGGTAGTGATAGTAGAAATGAGTGACCATGGAAAACCCCCAGTTAGTGAGCTTATAATGTTTTTGGTGCATAAACACATTTTGATCACATTATCCTTAGAATATTTATTAGTGTTGAACCAAGTAAAAATAATCATGTATTTTATGTATTCTTATTTAAATTTATATAATTAAAAAACCAGGCTAAACAATTAAAAGAAATATTTGGTTATAGGATGGTCAAGTATAAAAGGTAATAATATACTTAAGCATCAAAAGAAATAGATGTGGAAATTTTATGTGATATTTCAATATCATTAGGTAAGTGAGGGTTGAAATGTGTTTTAGATTTGAAACAATTTATATACTTTTATTCATCCCTATATCAGTGTATATCTCACATAAGACCTGTGAAATACTAACAAGTGTTATATAAAAATAGGTTTATTTCCATTTGAATTTGTTTTTCTCTTAATATATATTTTTTTTTGAATGTAATGGTATCCATAGTGTAATAATAATTATTTGAAAAAAATAATTTCATGATATTGAAGGAGTAAAATGTTCTTGAGAAAATTTATCACTGTAAGTTCTCACAAGATTTATTAATATTACTAAATACTCATTTGGAAAAGAACACCAACCAAATGAAAACTGACTTATGTAAAAATTAAAAAATAAGAATAATCATAAATTTGGTGTAATTTAATATTGTGTTACTATTTATGGAAAATTTGAATTCATGTTAAAGTAATTCAACAACCCACATAAGGAATTAATTATCCAACATGTTCATATATTAATATATTTAATGATGATATAAGAAATAATTAAAATGTGGATATGAAAAGTGAAGTCAGGAACATCGATGTTGTGGAAGTACTAAGAAATCCAAAAGTTATTGTTTTCCACTTATCATTGGATATGAATATGTAGTTAAGATAAGATAATCTAAATCTTAAAGATGAAAATATTTCGCAAAATTTTTTGGTCAAACTGTTAGAAATAGAAATTAATAATATTAAAATTCTAAAAAAAGGGTTGTTGAAGTACCCAATTATCATAGAGAGAACAAATTTTCCCAAGCTAAGGATTAAAAGGTGTTGTCCCTAAAGGTGTAATAATTCAAAGATGATGATATGGTTAACAATATTAACTCAAGGGAAATTCAAAATTTGAAAAAAAATAAAGTTTTTCTTACTTCACACTTTTGAAAATTGGTTGAGGATAGAAAAATTCTACAATAAGAGAAATTATGACTAAAAGATACCATTTATCAAATTAATTCTAAAATGAAGCAGAAAAGTCTCTCAGTGGATAAACTCTCTTGAGAATTGAAAAATTATATGTATAGTAGGAGGATTATAAAGAGATATATGGAAGACCAAGGTAAAAATATATGGATATTTGAGTAGGAATTGATTTTTACCATGAAAAAAATAAAAAAATGCAATTCAAAAGGAAATCCTAAGGTCAAAGACGCTTTACATTTTTTGTTTGATTACCTTTAAGCTATTGATGATAAAAAAGAAAGGGTAGTATTCTATATTTTATGAGAGACATTAAAATATTATCATTTCTTAAAGGACATAATCCATGGGAAAATATGGTTTTGTCTGTGATGGAACCTCTCTAAGGCATGAAAGGAATAAATACATGGAAGTTCACAAGAAAAGGAAAATTTAAGAGGGTGATAGATATAGATCAAAGAAAGAACCTATTAAAGCTAATATAAACTAGACAATCCGTACAATAAGATGTGGGAAAATGTTCTATTTTAGTAGTTTTATGGACACATTTCAAGTTTTTTCTTTGAAGTATGGTAGTAAAATTCTTACTGTGAATCTTGATGAAAATTTAATATACTAATTCATAATTCACAAAAAAGGTATGGGTTATATTTTAGAAATTCCTTTCATACCTACCATATACCAAGTGAAAATTTTATAGGAAATTTAGTTGGGATTAAAGGAAGTATATATTATACACAATATAAAAAATGATCCCTTCATAGAAAAATATTTTAGGGTTTTTTGAAAAAGATATTTGTTCTAAAATGCATGTCTAATGATGTTCCAATTCTTCATCATTATAAAAAATATCTTATAAATATAAGAAAAATATTTGGAATAAATAAAAGAGTTCACATGTTTTAAAAACTAAAAAGATAAACAAGAAATAATTTCCCAAGACAAGGTATGTATTGAGAAGTATAAAATTTCTTCAAAGAAAAATTGAGTGGCAATAAAGTGTGGAAAATAAAAACACAAACTATTTTGGAGAAGGAAATCCTTGTTGGAAAAGTAATCCCAAGGGAAAAAGGTTGCATTTTTGGTTATTAAGAATAGAAAAAATCTAAATAAGTGAAAAAATATTGGATTTTATTAAATCTGTTTAGGATCTAAAAATTGACTCCAATATGAAGGATAAAATGGAAATTAGTGGTCCATAGTGACTCACTAACCTCCTTAACTTGAGGAAAATAGAATTTAACCCTCTTTAAATTTACTTTAATCTTTCTAAACTGTTTGGAGATGTGTATAATTAAGGTTCAAACACAATTCATGGGATTATTATGCAATAAAAGAACATATGGATTAGCTAAAATAATGATTAGATGAATCTTGATGGGTGCATGAAACAAACGAAAATTGTAGGATAATTTTGGTATATTCCTAATAATGCATGTAGGAAAAGGTTTTTTATGAAGAAAAGTGCATGGAATAAAGGACTGAATTGTTATTGAAATAATCCAAATACGTATATAAAGTTAACATTTGTATCCTGATAAATTAGGGAATATATTTAGAAAATGATTCAATTGGTATCAATCCAATAACTAAGTGGTATTAAGACACTAAAATATAATATCAAGTGGGAAGAAATAGCATTCATTAATTTCATATTCATATATTTGATTTCTAAAATTTGGTATCAACTGTGATGATATAAATGATGTAATAGAGTTTTAGAGATGAAGAAACTTTTCCCATATATGGTGTTCTCAAGTTGAATAATAACTTTTTGGTGTTAAGAGATACAATATCATAAGGATTTGTGATCTAAGTTCAATAGATGTTAAGACACAACATATATTTGTGAAGCCTATGAAGAGATAAGATATATGAATTTCAAGTGGTATCATTTTTTAATATTTCCACAAGTGGCATCAACTGATTATTCAAGTGAAATGATCCACACATAATATGTTTTAATGTTTATATACTGACTGTTTAGTGAGAAAGTGTGATGGAAGTCACATGTTATGCTGATAAGTTATTTTTTCAAAGATGATTTTCTTTTATTAGAATTAATGAGTGGCATATAAAACCTTGATTTTGTTAATAAAAACTATTCCTTTATACCTAGAGCCCTGAATAAAAAAGAATAGAGGATTCATTGAAATATCAAGTTTCATGTGGTAAATTCACTCAATGGTTTTCATGATAAAGTAAAACTATGTGAGAAAAGATATTTTGGAATTGGAATTTCCAATAATAAATTTTAAGGTTAATAAAAATTGGTACATAGAGCTTAACTTTCCGTAGAAATTGGTAATTATACCTAAATTGTGAAGAATGTGTGCAAAAGGGGGATTTTTTTATCTTGGAGGTTCTTACCACACATTATAATGGTTGAAAGTTGGGAATATTGAAAGCTAGGACCCCATTAAAAGTAGGAACATGTTCTAAAATGTAGGATCTTTATTTATATTGGGGGAGAAATAGAACATCCTTATTTATATAGGCGAGTAGATCCTGTCACCCATATCAGGAGAGATTTAAATATACTTCTACACTAGATTCAATAACATGGAGAAAATACCTTTTTATTTCATTTCTAAAAAGGGATTTGCTGATATATGAAATAAGGGGGAAATGTACAATGTAACGTCTCGACCCGGGGTCCACATAAACCATACCCCAAGCTAGTGGGTCACATGGTCTCAAGTATGACTCCCCATATACCATAGGTTACTGACTAGTAGTGATAGTGCAAAGGTGGTACGATGCTGAGACTATACCCTCTTATCAATGTGGCACATTAGATAAAATCATTAACATACAACAACAAAAGCACATAATATAAAAAATAAAATAAATATGCAGAGGAATAATAAACAACTAAATGATTTAATCATAATGAAAATCCACCATGGTAGTGTCATATACATAGATGTATGGAATAGTAATATACAAAGGGGGAACACGAGAAAAGTAGATACAATTATTCTATAAAAAAGTAAAACAAGACATAAAAGGGAAGAACTTCTCTACTAACTTCTCAAGCCAATGCCCAATCCTCTTATTCTAAGCACCATTAATAATAAATCATGTCAAAGTTATATAGAAGGGAAATTTCATTTATCCATACCTATAAACAGATAATATTCTTGGGTACCAAAGGAAGATTGAGTAGAGTGTGAGATATAATCTCAGTAGGCCATCACTAAGGGTGTCTAGAAGTAATCTGAGTAGTGCACATAAATAAACAATGTACAAGTAATAATGAAATAATAGACGGTTATAAATAAATAAATAAAAGGATGATCAGGTTCTTATAGGACACTTAGAAGCTCTAAAAACTTCAGCTCATGACCATGAGGAATGTCTGATCAGCCACTATATATATTGTAAATGTAATGACCTAAAAAAAGAACTTCTTTTATTTATAGATCTCTTTTCTCCTAATAACTTTTTATTATTTATTACAATAAAAGCACATCAAATTACTTAGGACAAAAATTTTAGTTTTCAAAAATGATATAATTATTATAATAAATTAAGGTATATGGAATAATGATTATTTTAATTAAATAGTACGATTAAAACACCCATTTTAAAATATAAATGATAATATAATTTTACTTTTTTTGATGTCATAAATTTCAATATACAATTTCACGATTCATTTTCTATCTGCTATTATTTTTAATAAATAAATATTTTTATATTTAAAAGTCAATTTTCTCATACTTAGAGAATTATTATGGTTAAATAAATATTATTTTTGAATTACAAATATCAAAATTTATCTTTGGTGAAATTTTAGTAGTTTTCAAAGTAGTATCAATTTTTTATAAATAGTATTTTAATTTTATGAATAATTTTGGATGAATAGTGTTTTCTTGATGAATAATATTTGATGAATACTGTTATTTTGAGTTTAGGTGTGTTTAGTGACATAATTATTGATGTAATCATGATGTAATACTTCTGGTCAACTTGTGTATAGTAAGATATGTTATGAGGTGTTTCAAGTGGCCAATACCTTGGGAAAATACCATGGGCAAGCCCATGGTTTTGCAAATACCAACGATGAGGTGTCCCTTGGAAATTAATAAAATATTTTCTCACTTTTTCTATAAATACCAACCCATTTCTTCACTCCTTTCATCCCAAAATCCTCCTCAACAAAGCTATAGTTGGGTTACCTCCAAATTAGTCCTTATAAGGTGCCCTCAAGCCCCATAAGGTCACAACCTTCGAGCTTTCAAAGTTACTCCTCAAGGTAAGGGAACCTTTCACACTCCTCTTTTAAGTCTTGACTTCCACTATGTTATGTATTCTAGTTTCCATCTTATTAGGTTGGGTTATGTTCTTATATATACTTATTATTGTTCATTTCATGTCTAAATTTATGATAGAACCTTTCCACTCCCATCAATTTATTTTCTTAATTTTTAAGTGATGTCGTTAGGATGCTGAATTTTCAAAAATGAAATCACATTTTCTCTTGTCTTTCAAGATTCTTTTTCATGTGATATGTCATTAAAATATCCAAACCATGATATTATTTCCATTTTATTCTATCCCTATTCTTTAAAATTATTTATTTATCGAAGGAATAACCTTTTCCCCTCTATATTTATTATTTTCTAAAACCATGTTAAATAACAGTTATACTGTAGAAATTTTGTCTCAAATTTTATCTATTTTTCTCAAGAAATACTATTATTTTATTTTTGTGAATACCCAAACCTATTTTAGTTTTGGTGGGTATTAATAAATATATAAAAATTGTATATTTGGTTCTGTAGTTGACATACATAAAACCCTCATTCCTTTTCCGTGAGTTATAAATGATATAACGATCAAGTTTTTAAGAACTTTTAAAACGTCACAATTTTGAAATGAAACCCATTTATTTTATTCTCTATGTGTTATTTATGAAATGTTAGATTATTATTTATATGAATAACATAAAAATAAATACATATTAAGGGTGCACCCTGATAGCTCTCCAATGCATTGGGTAAAGAATTTAATCTCTATAGATTACAATTTTCCCGATACCTTGGTGAATTACCTTGGTAATTTTTATGACACCATGGGGATGAACCTTGGTGATAAGTTCATAAATGTATAAATTAAATGTTGTGGCCAAATTTTCAATTTATGTTTCAAGTTATTAGTGTTATGTTATGCCTCTGTATCATTCCTTTATGATATCCCTCATGTTCTTTTTGATATCTCTCAAGTTCACATGTAAACTATTTCACTTGATTTATTTACTGGGCCTTCTGCTCACCCTTTCCTTTGATGTATATCTCCAGGTTATGGGATGAAGTAATTTTACTTAGGATTTCACACCCCAATCTCATGAATTTAATTATTCTAATTATTTTAACTATTTCAATCATCGTTTTGATTCCGATCTGAGCCTGAGTTGAAATTTGTGCACTTTTTCTGATAAGTGATCGTTTTTGGCTTCGTAATGTCCAACACACGGGTAGGGCATAAAACAAATCCATGAGGCTTTGCCCGACCACTGTGTGGCCTTCCTGATTCATAGTTAGTTAATTAATTATCCAATTGAATAATAATGTTAACACAAAAATAAAAATAAAATTATTTAGAACTATTTTAATAATAATAAAATAAGTTTAGATTATTATTATTATTATGTTTTGTTAATATTTTAATTAGTATATTTTTTATTAAGCCTTTGATATTTTTATAAAAAAAATAATTAACATTATCATTTTTATTATAGTTGATAATTTTTATTATTATTTTAAGTTTGTTTATGTTTTTTAAGTTTTATTTTAATTTTTATTCCCATTTTATTTTCCCTTTTATTTTATTTTATTCTTTTTTTTCTCCATTTTCCCCCATCCCTATCTCTTCCTCTCCCCTCTCCCCCCCATCACACATAACAACCCTCCCTAAACCTAGGTTGTGCCCTTCTCATCCTCGTCAGACCCCCCTTCCGTGCTCCCCTCCAGCGATGCGCACCACTGGATCCGTGCCCTACTCTTCCGACTCGCCTCGCACTGCCCTTCTACCACATCACATCAGACCCACACTTCCCTCCTACCTCGTACCATCAAATATGCACTTCCCCTTTATTTTTGACAAGTTTTCTAGCACGACACACCTTTGGTAGCCTCCCATATTTCTCAGTTGCCTCCCCGCACGTTCACCACAGGTGCATTCCTCTCCGATTGACAAATCTCTTCCATTGGTAGTTTTGCGGTTAAGGTTTTATAGTGTGGTTGGTCTGATTTTTTTGATGCATTTATTTCGACATCTGGTTTTTAGGGTCTTTGTGTGTTGTTGGCGGTGAGATTTTTGTGCGACGGGAGATTCACATCAATTTTTTATAAGTTAGATACATGCAGGTGTGTGGTTCCATGTATAATCAATATTTTATTCATTAATTTTCTTGTTTAATTAGTCTAACATAATCTTCTATTATTTACTTGTGTGTGGAATCAATTTTTTTAAGAATTTAACATGCATTGATTTTATTTTGTAACATTTTATTTTAATGTGAAGTGCGTTTTTGTGGAAACCCTTATTAATCCATTTAATTATGTCACCTATGTTGTGAAACTAGTTTATTTAATTTATTAAGAGTTAAAAATTGTGTTATGATGGGGTGTTGATGAGCATTTTATTAAAAAAGGATTTAATGAACAATTGGTTTGCAAACATTTTCTTTTCCACATAAAACTATGTGTATTTTAATTATAAAGTATTATTGTGATTTTTGGTATCCTTTTATAAATTGTGTAAATAGTTAAATAAATTGTGTTAGTGATATGAACATGATTTGAAGGTTTTGGAATGTCTATATGTTTTTGATGCAGTGTTTATGTGTTCTTTTGAAGTGTTTTTAATAGTTGTGATATTGATTTATTAAATGGATTTGTGTTACGAAACATGTTTGGATATTGTTTTTAGTGTGCATTTGGGGTCTAAAGAGTGTTTTTTGTGTAATTATTTTTTTATGGTGCTAACATTGTAGTGTTTCATAATGTTTTTTAATAATTTATTAAATGATATGTGTAGTGCGCTAGACCTCGCAACGATGGTTTTGGGCCGTGGGTGTCGAGGTTTATTATATGTACATGCATAGGTTAAGTCATATATATATATATATATGTTCCCTCTTTGTGCATATTCCATCATGGTGCGTGGAATACGTGCAATGCAACTAGGAGTGTATATATATATGTATAAATGCATGTGCATGTATGCGCCAAGTGTTAGTTCGAGTGGTCGTCGGAAAATAACGACATGTTTAAGGTAGCCCCCCTATGCCTATGTCTTTAATTTTAATTTCATAATTGCTTTCATGTTTAAAAAAAATATGTTTTACATTATCCTATATACACATGCTATAAAATCTGATTTTGGTTGCTAGAAATGATTATGCCCTTGTTTTGGAAATGGAAATGTATTTCGAATTCCATTGGTCTTAAGTGAATTTTCATGAAAATTGATTTTACTAAGTGGTTTTGAATTGGTAATGAGTATTTCCAAATGTATTTGGCCTTTCTGCCGGTTAGTTATAAAAAGTGTTCCCTTTATGTAATAAAGTCCATTTGGCTCCTTAAGAATGTTTTATGACAAAAAAACCTCTCTTGAGGCACGCCCCCTTGGTTTTAGAAAATTATTTGTATGTTGAAAGTGTTATGATGTGCCTAACATTGAATCTTATGCATTCTGTTACGTGAAAGTGGGGGAATGCTCTTAAAGAGGGAGAACAGTGGTGAGAAGTTTAATGAGTTTTAGATAAAGAAAGTGTTGTGTACATGTATTTTTTATTGATAAAACTCACCACCACTTGAACCAGAGCACAATAGGAAACCTGGGTATCTAGGTGGGTGAACTAGGACTCGTGGGCTAGTGGTCCGGAGGTGACTTGACCCGATATTACTTTAGGTTTGACGATTGAAACAATAACTAAACATATGAATGATTGAGGGTTGTGGCCTTCTAAGCCAGGTTTTTTGAGGGTCGTGGCTTTCTAAGCCACGTTTTCTGAGGGTCGTGGCCTTCTATGGCATGTTTTATGAGGGTTGTGGCCTTCTAACCCATGCTTCACTAATACATGAAGATCCTAGGTCCCCAACTATAACTTTCTACTTAGGGACTTCCCATGGTGCTTGTGAAATTATTTTCAATTCAGTTGTTTCATGCTTGTTCCATATTTTGTTAAAAACCATATTTTTAATCTAAATTGGTGTCTTTTAAATTTTGAAATGTTAATGCATTCTCAAAACCTATTTTGAATGAATTTTTTTCTTGGAAATTCAAGATTGTTATTTGAATTTGAAAAGAGCAAAAAACATGGTTTTTATTAGGCCTTATTTTCAAACTAGCATGATTTGTATTTCTTATTAAAGGCAGTGGAATAGGGCGTGGTTATATTTTGGATTTCCTATTGAGCATCTCAGTGCTCACGCCTACTTTATCTTGTCAGTTTCAGGTTCTAGTTTTGGATCTCCCTTGTATTAATCTTGTTTCTGTGTTTGGTGGTGACTCATGAGGTCACTTAGAGGTATGTCTAAATGTCCATCCTTGTTCTATTTTCAATTAGAAGTATTTAACTACCTTAGTTTATATCAATTTTTTTATCTATATTTGTTATGGGCCAAATCATTCCCAACTAGTTTAGCTCAATGCTTGACACTAATTGCCAGCCCATGGGGATCAGGAACGCCCTTCGAACCATGTCGCAGACCTGCTCGGGTGACCAGTTCAGGGTCGACCCGAGCTAGTTTGTGACAAAATGGTATCATAGGGTCCCTTGTTATTTTGGGTGTCATGTACCATGGTGATTAGGTGTGTCAGGACTCAAGAGGTAGGTGTAGGAAGGACGTCATGAACCCTTTCCCATCCTGAGACTCGAGTTTCCAGGGGTAGTCTAGGATTTGAATTTTCTTCTTTGGCTTGGTCTGTGTGGATGAGGGATGACCATGGAAGTGAGCCAGTTTTATGTGGTGAACTTGCCTGGAGTAGCGACCCATGTACAACCCAAGCGCACAGTTCAAGATTCTTCCTGTAGTTGATTCTCACTTGGATCATGGCCTACTAAGTCATGTTACTGGGTTGGTATAACCACTAGTCCCTTATTTTTGGATATTTTGATGTGGCTTATGTTTGGGATTAGTTTTGACGGACTTGACTAGATCTCGAAAAAATGAAAATGGATTTTAGTGAAACGGGATTTTTTGAAGGGGAAAATGGGAGGTGTTTTGGATTTTTTTGGGATATTGGTAACACTTTTTGGAATGTGAATTGGTAAATGTTTGAGGATTTAGAAATGTATTGATTTAATGATAAGTGACAATTTTAAATGGGTTGAGAATTTATTTTTTATGATGAATGATCTATTTTGGAAATGAGAAGTGTCTTTAATTGACCCTATGTATTCCTATGAGTGATCACATACATTGAGGTGAGAATGTTGAAAGTGGAGAAATTAGTGACATGAGGGGTTGGGTTCTTGAGCTCGCACATGTATATGTATGTGTGAGACTTCATGGAATACTTATGGTGGTTATTTATGTTGTTTTGTTGGCTAAAATATGGTTTTCAAAAAGGGTATTTCAAATGTTTTGAAAAGTGAGTAAGGAATTGTTTAGTGTTCTCTTTTAGTGTTTGGTATCCTTTTTTGTGGGTTCTTGGTTTGATATACTAAATTGTGGTTGGAATTGTGCATTGAGTTTGAGATTTAGTTTGTGATTGAGGTGTGAAATTTTCATTTATGATAAATTTTGATTCATATTTGTGCCTCTTGTTTTTAGTATGCTTCCCAAAAAAGTCCCAGAGTTTTATAGTGAGTCTCTTCTAGTTTTTGGTTCTACCCAGACTCTTAGCAGAGTGGTGGAATTGAATTATTTTTGGTTTTTGTCCATCTTCCATGTTGATCATGATCTATCAAAGTTAGCAGACTGTCTTGGTGAAATCGTTGGTGTTTTCAGTTTATTGGAAACTTCCAAGGTTATTCGATTCTGTGATAGTTTGAGTTCATTTGAGGGTTCAAATTTGGATTGGTGTGGGAGAAAATACTAGTGTCGTTGCATGATGGGATGTCTTGGAAGGTGTTTAAGACCACTTCCGTCCGATGGTTTATACCTAAGGAGGCGAAAGCGTGGAAAGTGGAAGAGCATGTGAGTGTCCAGTGAGGCCAACAGATAGTTATGGAAACATCAGGCATTTCAAGGGGTTGATTCCCTTATATTTGGAGGTAGCATCATGAAATCAGTTAGATTTTCTCTTGTGTGCGGTATTCATCTAGGGTTCTAGGATCAATTCTTTTTGGTGTTTGGGATGATTCCCCATTCGGTGAGAGAGAGTTGGAGGAACCTATCTCAGACAAGTTTTCTTGTCAATTCTATATTGTATTAGTTAGGCCACTATCTTGTTCGCTTCTGGTATGGCGAGTTTGGGTACTTTAAGTCACCTTGTCGGCATCCTTCAAAGACTTGCTGTCAGTGTGGCTGTTTGTGAAACTTAGAGAGGTTTCACTAGCAGCATCGCTAAAAGGAGTCTCGACCAGAGGATGTTATCTTCTAACTGTGGAGTAGTAGATGCTTCAAGACATCAGATCTCCAACCAAAGGTCTCAGAGTGAAGCCTTTCACGCAGTCAATAATTGTTGGGTGTGGGGCACCTTGGTCTAATTTTTTTCTCCAGTGCCAAAAAGGGGACGGTCTGAATTTCTTTGTTGTAGCTCTCTCATCCTTGAAGGTTTTCTTTTGCTGTAAGAGGCGTACATGTCTCTTTTTCTCACTATGGTATTTTTTCTTTGAATACCCCACTTTGTTTGTAAGAAGGCACAGTGATATCATCTTCTTGTAATTACAGTAGTTGTGCCTCTTCAAATGTGAGTTTTAAAGGTTTCCTCTTTTTGGATGTGAGTCTCGAGATGATTTTCTCTCTTATGTGACTAGCTCTTTTGGTGTCACATTCTTGTTTTAGGATGTTCTCATTTTGGAGACACATACATCTTGGGAAATAATGAATAGGGTTTTGGTCCGTCTTTCGGTTTGGGGTCTTTCGTCGGGGACCCCACATGGTGGGAGTTTGGTTTGTATGAAGAGTTCATTGTCGGTTTGTGTTGGGCCCATATCGGTCAGTGCTAAGTGGCATAATTTGGTATATCTTTATATGGTGGGGAGACCCTCCATAAATCTTAATGTGACTTCTTTGAGAGTTCGTTTGTGTAGGAGTATTGGTCTTTGTTTGTGATTTCTGCATTGGTTCAAGTTGGCAGTTCTAGAGTTGGCATGTGCTGAGAGTCTTAATGTTGGTTATGCTAGTTAGGTTCTTGTGGTGGGGAGAACCCTCCTCATTTCCTGATGACTCTTATCTTTGCAGTTTCCCTTAGAGCTAGTTGGGTGTGAATTGTAGAATGAAAGTTCACACCAAGTTGTGGTTTCAATGGTTTGGTTCAGTTTCAAGAACAAGTTTGATTCCTTGTCTAGCTGGGTGGCATTCTGGGGGTAGAAAGTTTTTGTGGTGGGGAGAATTGCGACACCCCAATCTCAAGAATTTAATTATTCTAATTATTTTAACTATTTCAATCCTCATTTTGATTGCGAGCTGAGTGTGAGTAGAAATTTGTGTTCTTTTTCTGATAAGCGATCATTTTTGGCTTCATAATGTCCGACACACGGGCAGGGCACAGATGAATCCATGTGTCTTCGCCAGAGCACCGTGCGGCCTGCCTGATGCCAAGTTAGTTAATTAATTAAAAGAATGAATAATAAATTTAACGCAAAAAGAAAAATAAAATTATTTAGAACTATTTTAATAATAATAAAAAATGGTTAAGATTATTATTATTATTATGTTTTGTTAATATTTTAATTAGGATAATTTTTTATTAAGCCTTTAATATTTTTATAAAAAAATTATTAACGTTATATTTTTTATTATAGTTGATAAATGTTATTATTATTTTAAGTTTGTTTATGTTTTTTAGGTTTTATTTTAATTTTTATTTCCATTTCCTCTTCTCATTTATTTTCTTTTATTCCATTATATTTTTTTCTCTCTCCCTTTTTCCCCTCCCTCTATCTTCCTCTCCCCTCTTCCCCTGTTATGCCCAGTAACCCCCCCTAAACCTAGGTCATTCCCTTATCGTCCTTGTCGGACCCCCCTTCCATGCTCCCCTTCAGAAACATGCACCACCAGATCCGTGCCCCACTCTTCTGACTCACCTTGTACCACCCTTTTACCTGTGTTGCATCGAACCCGCACTACCCTCCTGCCTCACACCATCGAATCTACACTGCCCCCTTTTTGACTGGTTTTCTGGCATGACGCACCTCCGGTAGCCTCCCATCTTGCGTGGTTGCCTCCCCGCACCTTCACCGTAGGTGAAATATTCTCTGATTGATGAATCTCTTCCATTGGTAGTTTTGCGGTAAAGGTTTAATGGTGTGGTTGGTCTGATTTTTTTGATGCCTTTGTTTAGACATGTGGGTTTTCAGGTCTTTGTGTGCCGTTGGCGGGGCGATTGTTTTGCGGCGGGAGCTTCGAATCAATTTTTTCTAAGTTCGATAAATGTCGGTGGGTGTTTCCATGTATTAAATTTATTTGATTCATTAATTTTTTTGTTTGATTAGTCTAACATAATCTTCTATTATTTACTTGGGTAAAAAATCAGTTTTTTTTAATGAATTTATCATGTGTTGGTTTTATTTTGTAACATTTTACTTCAATGCGAGTGCATTTTTGTGAAAACCCTCATTGATTCATTTGATTATGTTACCTAAGTTGTTAAACTAGTTTATTTAATTTAGTAAGAGTTCAAAATTGTGTTATGATGGGGTGTTGATGAGTATTTTATTAAAAAGGGATTTAATGAAAAATTGGTTTGGAAACATTTTCTTTTCCACATGAAACTGTGTGTATTTTAAGTGTAAAGTCTTATTGTACCTTTTGGTATCCTTTTTTAAATTGTGTAAATAGTTAAATAAATTGTTTTAGTGATATGAACATGTTTTGACGGGTTTGTCATGTCTATATATTCTTGATTCAAGTGTTGTTGTGTTCTTTTGAAGTGTTTTTAATAATCGTGCTAATGATTTATTAAAAAGAGTTGTGTTGAGAAACATGTTTGGATATTGTTTTTAGTGTTTGTTTGGGGTTTAAAGAGTGTTTTTGGTGTAATTATTTTTTATGGTTCTAACTTTGTAGTATTTAATAAAGTTTTTTTACTAATTTATTGAATGATATGTGTAGTGCGCTAGACCTTGGAACAATGGTTTTGGGCCTCGGGTGTCGAGGTTTCCAATATGTACATGCATAGGGTAAGGAATATATATATATATATATATATATATATATATATATATGTTCCCTCTTTGTGCATATTCTCTCATGTCACGAGGAATATGTGCAATGTAGCTAGGGGTGTATATATATATGTATAAATGCATGTGCGTGTAAACACCAAGTGTCAGTTCGAGTGGTCATCGGAAAATAGCGATATGTTTGAGGTAGGTCCTTTATGCCTATGTATTTAATTTGAATTTCATAATTGATTGCTTTTAAAAAAATATGTTTTACATTATTCTATATACACATGTTATGAAATCTGATTGTGGTTGATAGAAATGATTATGCCTTTGTTTTGGAAGTGTAAATGTATTTCGAATTCCATTGGTCTTAAGTGAATTTTCTTGAAAATTTATTTCCCTAAGTGGTTTTAAATTGGTAATTAGTATTTCCAAAGGTGTTTGGCCTTTCAGCCAGTTAGTTATAAAAAGTGTTCCCTTTATGTAATAAAGTCCATTTGGAACCTTAAGAATGTTTTATGATAAAGAAAAACCTCTCTTGAGGCACGCCCCCTTGGTTTTAGAAAATTATTTGTATGTTGAAAGTGTTATGATGTGCCTAACATTGAATCTTATGCATTGTGTGACGTGAAAGAGGGGGAATTCACCTAAAGAGGGAGAATAGTGGTGAGAAGTTGAATGAGTTTTGGATAAATAAAGTGTTTTGTACATATATTTTTTGTTGATAAAACTCACTTCCACTTGAACCAGAGCACAATGGGAAACCTAGGTATCTAGGTGGGTGAACTAGGACTCATGGTCTATTGGTCCAGATGTGAATTGTCTCGGTATCCCTGCAGGTTTGACGATTGCAACACTAACTAAACATATTAATGAATGAGGGTTGTGGCCTTCTATGCCATGTTTTCTGAGGGTCATGGCCTTCTAAGGAACATTTCACCAAAACACAAAGATCCTAGGTCCCCAAATAACACTAGCTTCTTAGGGACTTCCCATGGTTCTTGTGACATGATTTTCAATTCAGTTGTTTCATGATTGTTCCATATTTTGTGAAAAACAATATTTTTAATCTAATTTGTTCTCCTTTAAATTTTGAAATGTTAACGCATGCTCAAAACCTATTTTGAAAGAAGTGTTTTTGTTAGAAATTCAAGCTTGTTATTTGAATTTTAAAAGAGCAAAAAACATGATTTTTTATGCCTTATTTTCAAACTAGTATTACTTGGATTTATTATTAAAGGTAGTGGAATATGGCATGGTTGTATTTTGGCCTTCCTACTGATCATCTTGGTCTCATGCCTACTTTATCTTTTCAGTTTCAGGTTCTACTTTTGGATCTCCTTTGTAGTAAGCTCGTTTCTATGTTTGGTGGTGACCCAGGAGGTCACTTGGTAGTATGTATAACTATCCATACTTTTTCTATTTTCAATTTCAAGTATTTAACTACCTTTCTTAGTTTATATCGATTGTTTATCTGTCTTTTTTATGGGAAAAAATTTTCCCAACTGGTTTATCTCGATGCCCGAAACTAGTTTCCAGCCCGTGGGGATGGGGAACGCCCTTCGGGACATGTCGTGGACCTGCTCGGGTGACCGGTTTAGGGTTGACCTGGGCTGGTTCTTGACATAGGATGAACCTTTGATGAATCCTTAAAAGTGGATTATATGAATTTTTTATGTTTTAATGTATATTGTTCCTAATTTCCAAGACACTGGACTTTAAAGATCCTATGTTTGTAAAATGTAATGAAAAGTAATGTAATAAAAATCGCTAGATAAAATATTTGGTATCAAAGGATAGTTTAGTTATTTTTGGAAATTAGGTTATGAAAACTTTAGGAATATCCCTATTGAAAAGTTTAAGTATAGGAAAACTTCCTAGTATTTTTGCGAAATATTATGTAACTGGTTTCCGAACAAATAAATCACTGTTTGGATACGAACAAGTGGATGTGACTCTAGCATAGATATACCTAGGAGGGAAAACTCTGACAAGGAGTTTTGGGATTGACCCAAGGAATCCTAGCACATGACAATGAGAATTGCTTCCATCCTGGTTTTGACACTCTCAAGAATATGTTTGGTTAATCACAAACTTTTTATGAATCATTATAAAGGATTTATAGAAAATGTAATTGTTTTTAAAGAATAATATTTTTTAAGACATGAAATTACTTTATAAGGAATAGTTTCCTAACAGTAATAAATTTCTAATAAGATAAAATTGTGAGGATGAAATTTATTTAAGGGTGGAAGAATGAAACGATCTGAAAAAATTGAACTTATTTTATTTATTGATCTCTTTTCTCCTAATAACTTTTTATTACGTTTTACAATAAAAGCACATCGAATTACGTAGGAGCCAAATTTTATTTTTCAAAAATTATATAATTATTATCAAAAATCCAGTTATATAGAATAACGATTATTTTAATTAAATAGTATGATTAAAACACCCCTTTATAAATTTAAATGATAAAATAATTTTACTTTTTTTTACGTCAGAAATTTCACTATGCAATTTCACTATTCATTAAATATTTGCTATTATTTTTAATAAATATGTATTTTTATATTTAAAAGTAAAATTTCTCATACTTAGAGATTTATTATGGTTAAATAAACCTCATTTTACAATTATAAATAACAAAATTTATCTTGGGTGAAGTTTTATTAGTTTTCTAAGAACTATCAATTTTTTTTTATAAATAGTATTTTTTGATGAATAGTGTTGGAGGAATAGTGTTTTCATGATGAATAGAATTGGATGGATAGTGTTATTTTGATTAATAGTAAAAAAAATATTATTAAATAACTTTTTACGTGAAATGATTTTAAAAAATCCGACATACATGGTTGTAATCTGGGTAAAAAAATGTGGTTAAATAAGATCCAAATAATTTTTTGGTGAATAGTAACATACCTTATGAATTGTAATGAATATTAATGAATAGTAAATCATCCAAAAAAATATAAACTTCACCCATTAATGTATAAATAAAATTTAGACATCTTAAAAGTTAAAAAACAATCATAGTATAAGTTTTGGTATTTTTATATGTCATAAATATTTTATTTTCAATTTTATAATTAATTTATTAATTTAAAATGTAAATTTATTTTCATAAATTTAATCATAAAATTTTACTTAATTTTCATATGGTTATATGATAATTTTATGGGACCTTGATTACTTTCTTAAGGTGTTTCAGAACGAGTTATAGATTTAAAGTTGCTTTTTGGAATAAATAATGATTTTATTTAAAAATTAAATTAAAAATATTTAGAAAATTATTTTCATAAAATCGTGTTAATTTTTTAATTCATAATTTTGATATTATGTTACGGTTAATTTATGATATTTTTATAAAATGTTTTGTTTTTCAGTGAATAGTAAAAATACAGTTTTGAGTTTCTGTGTGTTTAGTGACATCACTAATGATGTAATCATGATTTAATAAATCTTGTCGACTTGTGTATATTAAGATATGTTATTAGGTTTCCCAAGTGGCCAATACCTTGGGAAAATACCATGGGAAAGCCCATGGTTCTTCAAATACCACCGATGAGGTGTCCCTTGGAATTTAATAAAATATTCCCTCACTTTTGCTATAAATACGAACCCATTATTTCATTCAATTCATTCAAAAATCATTATAAATTAATATTGTTACCTTTTACCTCCAAATGGAACCTTCTAAGGTTCCATAAATCCCCCTAATGTCCCAAACTTCAAGCTATCGAAGTTACTGTTCAAGGTAAGGGAACCTTTCACCCTCCTCTTTTAAGTCACAACTTCCTTTATATTATGTCTTCTAGTTTACATATTATTATGATGGGGTATGTTCGTATATATCCTTATTACTGTAAATTTCATGTCCAAATTATAAGATACCCTTTCCACTCCCATCAATTTATTTTCTGAATTTCTATGTGATGCTCTTAGGATGTCGAATTTTCGTAAAAGAAATCACATTTTCTCTTTTCTTTCAAGTTTCCTTTTCATGTGGTATGTCATTCAAATATCCACACCATGATATTATTAATATTTTATTATGTACCTATATTGTAAAATTATTCATTTATGGATTGGATACCCTTTTTCCCTCTCTTTTTATTATTTTCTAAAATGATGTTATATAGCTGTTAGGTTCGAGAAATTTCATCTCAAAATTTCTCTCTTTTTTCTCAATATATTCTATTATTTTATTTATTTGAATACCCAAAACCTATTTTAGTTCTAGGGGTATTCATCAGTACATAAAAATTTTATATTTTTTTCTGTATTTTACATACATAAAAGCCTCATTCCTTTTCCATGTCTTATAAAAGACATAACGATCAAAATTTTAACCACTTTTAAAATGTCACGATTTTGAAATGAAAACTATATCTTTTATTCTCTATGGGTTATGTATGAAATGTTTTATTATGATATATGTCACTCACATTAAAATAAATAAATATTAAGGGTGAGCCCAGATAGCGCTCCAATGAATTGGGTAAAGAATTTAATCTCTAGAGATGACAGGTTTCACGATACCTTGGTGAATAAACTTGGTAATTTTTATAACACCATAGGGATGAACCATGGTGATATATTCGTGAATGTATAAATTAAATGTTTTATCCACATTTTCAGGTTATTTTTCATGTTATTATTTCTATATTATGCCACTTTATCATTCTTTTTGATATCCCTCATGTTCTTTTTGATATCGCTCAAGTTCACATGTAAACTGGTTCACTTGATTTTCTTAATGGGCCTTCTGTTGACCCTTTCCTTTGATGTATGTATCCATGTTATGAGATTTAGTAATTGAACATAGGATGAACCTATGATGAAGCCTTACAAGTGTATTATAATAATTTTTAATGTTTTAATGTATATTTTTCCAAATTTCCAAGACACTAGACTTTAAAGATCCTATATTTGTAAAATGTAATGAAAAAAATGTAAAAAAAGGTGGGATGAAGGAGTTGGTATTGAAGGATATTTTAGTAATTTAAGGAAATTAGGCTATGAAAGCTTTAGTAATATCCCTATAGAAAAGTTTAAATATAGGAAAAATTCCTATCATTTTGGTGAAATATTAAGTAAATGGTTCTCGAACAAATAAATCCATATCTGGATACGAACATGTGGACGTGGCTCTAGCACAGATGTACCTAGGAGTGAAAACTCTAACAAGGAGGTTTGGTCTTGACCCGAGGTATCCCGATACATGACAATGGGCCTTGATTCACTCCTAGATTGACATTCTTGGGGGATATGTTTGGTTAATCACAGGATTCTTTTGAATCATTATGAATGATTTATAGAAAATGTAATTGTTTTTAAAGAATAATATTTTTTTTGAGACATGAAATTCCTTTATAATGATAAGTTTTCAAATTGTATGAAATTTATAATAAGATAAAATTGTGAGGATACAATTTATTTGAGGGAGAAAGAATGTAACGACCTGAAAAAATAAACTTCTTTTATTTATGAATCTCTTTTCTCCTAATAACTTTTTATTCTGTTTTACAATAAAAGCACATCGAATTACTTTTGACCCAAATATTAGTTTTCAAAAATGATAGAATAGTGTTTTATTGATGAATAGTGTTGGATGAAAATTGTTTTCTTGATGAATATTATTTGATGAATAGTGTTATTTTGATGAATAGTAAAAAATATTTTATTATTAAATAACTTTTTCTGTGAAATGATTTTCAAAAATTCGGTATACATGGTTGTAATCACGGTGAAAAATATGGTTAAATAAGATCAAAATAATTTTTTGGTGAATAGTAACATACCTTATTAATTGTAATGAATAGTAAATCAACCAAAAAAATAGAAACTTTATCCATAAATGGATAAATAAAATTTAGACATCTTAAAAGTAAAAAAATGATCATAGTATATGTATTGGTATCCTTCTATGTCATAAATATTTTATTTAAAATTTTATAATTAATTTCATAATTTAAAATGGAAATTTATTTTCATAAAATGTAATCATAAATTTTTAGCTTATTGTATTATGGTTATATGATAATTTTATGGGACCTTGATTACTTTCTCAAGGTGTTACAAAATGAGTTATAGATTTAAAGATGTTTTTTAGAATAAATAATGATTTTATTTAAAAATAAAAATAAAAATTATTTAGAAAATTATTTTCATAAAATGGAGTTAATTTCTGAATTCAGAACGTTGATATTAGGTTATGGTGAATTTATGATATTTTTATAAAATGTTTTGTTTTTCGGTGAATAGTAAAAACATAGTCTTGAGTTTCAGTTTGTTTAGTGACATAATTAATGATGTAATAATGATATAATAATTATGGCTGACTTTTTTATAGTATGATATGTTATGAGGTGCCCCAAGAGGCCAATACCTTGGTCAAATACCTTGGTAAAGGCCATGGTTTTTCAAATACCATTGATGAGGTGTCCCTTCGAAATTAATAAAATATTCCCTCACTTTTGCTATAAATACCAACCCATTACTTCATTCCTTTCATTACAAAATCATCCTAAATTAAGCTCAGGTATTTTTACCTCCAAATGAGTCTTTAAAATGTGACATCAATCCCCCTATGGTCCCAACCTTTGAGCTTTCGAAGTTACTTTTCAAGGTAAGGGAATCTTTCACCCTCCTCTTTTAAGTCATGACTTCCTTTTTGCTATGTATTCTAGTTTTCATCTTATTATGTTGGTGTATATTCTTATATATCCTTATTACTTTAAATTTTATTTAAAAATTATTAGATACCCTTTTCACTCTCATAAATTGATTTTATGAATTTTTAAGTGACGTCGTTAGGCTGCAGAATGTTCGTAAAAAATCACTTTTTCTCTTGTCTTTCATGTTTCCTTTTCATGTGGTATGTCATTCAAATATACACACAATGATCTTATTTATATTTTATTATATCTCTATACTATAAAATAATTAATTTATTTATGTTATACCCTTGTCCCCTCTCTTTTTATTGTTTTTTAAAACCATGTTATATAGCCATTATGCTGCAGAAATTTCTTCTCAAAATTTATCTCTTTTTACTCAAGAAATTTTCTTATTTTATTTATGTGAATAACCAAAACTACTTTAGTTATGGGGTTATTCATAAATACATATAAAATGGTTTATTTATTTCTGGATTTTACACACATAAAACCCTCATTCCTTTTCCATGGGTTATCAATGAAATAACGATCACGTTTTGAAGCACGTTTAAAACGTCACGATTTTGAAATGAAACCCATTTCTTTTATTCTCTATGAGTTTTTTCCGAAATTTATGATTATGATATATGTGGATAAAATTAAAATAAATAAATATTAATGGTTTCCCCATATACTACTCCAATGCATTGCATAAATAATTTAATCTCTAAAGATGAAAAGTTTCATGATAACTTGGTGAATAACCTTGGTAATATTTATGACACCTTGGGGATGAACCTTGGTGATATGTTAATTAATGTCTAAATTAAATGTTGTAGAAACATTTTCAAGTGGTTTTTCAAGAAATAATTACTATTTTTTGTCTCTTTATCATTCCTTTATGATATCCCTAATGTTCTTTTTGACATTGCTCGAGTTCACATGTAAACGGTTTCAGTTTATTTCCTTACTAGGATTTCTGCTCACCCTTTCATTTGATGTATGTCTCCAAGTTATGAGATGTAGTAATTATACTTAGTATGAACTTATTATAAAGCCTTATAAGTGGATTATAATAATTTTTAATGTTTTCATGTATATTGTTCCTGATTTCCAAAACACTAGACTTTAAAGATCATCTATTTGTAAAATGTAATGAAAAGTAATGTAAAAAAAATGTAGGATGAAATAGTTGGTATCAAAGGATGGTTTAGTTATTTATGGAAATTTGGCTATAAAAAATTTAGGAAAAACCCTATAGAAATGATTAAATATAGGAAAAAATCTTGGGTTTTTTGTGAAATATTAAGTAAGTGGTTGTCGAACAAATAAATCCCTATCTGGATACGAACAAGTGGAAGTGGCTCTGGCACAGATGTACCTAGGAGTGAAAACTTCAACATGGAGTTTTGGGCTTCACCTAAGGTATCCTGGTACATGACAGCAGACCTTGCTGCACTCTTATTTTGACACTCCCGGGGGATATATTTGGTTAATCACAAGATTTTTATGAATCCTTATGTAGGATTCATAGAAAATGTAATTGCTTTTAAAGAATAATATTTTTAAGACACGAAATTACATTATAATGATTAGTTTTCTAATTGTAATAAATTTATAATAATATAAAATTACGAGGAAGCAATTTAGTTAGGGGGGAGAATGTAATGACCCGAAAAAATGAACTTATTTTATTTATGGATCCCTTTTCTCCTAATAACTTTTTATTATGTTTTATAATAAATGCACATCAAATTACTTCATACCCAAATTTTAGTTTTCAAAAATTACATAATTATTATAACAAATTAAGGTATAGAGAATAATGATTATTTTAATTAAATAGTATGACTAAAACACCCCCTTTTAAATTTAAATGATAAAATAATTTTACTTTTTTATGTCAAAAATTTTAGTATGCAATTTCACTATTCATTTTCTATCGGCTGTTATTTTTAATAACTAAGTATTTTTATATTTAAAAGGTAAATTTCTCATACTTAGAGAATTATTATGGTTAAATAAACATCATTTTTGAATTCCAATTATCAAAATTTATATTGAGTGAATTTTTATTAGTTTTCTAAAAAGTATCAAATTTTTTATAAATAGTATTTAATTTGATTAATAGTGTTGAATGAATAGTGTTTTCTTGATGAATAGTATTTTATGAATAGTGTTATTTTGATGAATAGTAAAAAAATTTATTATTAAATAACTTTTTCTGTGAAATGATTTTAAAAAAATTTTCATACATGGTTGTAATTAGGGTAAAAATTTTTGTTAAATAAGATCAAAATAATTTTTTGGGTGAATAGTAACATACCCTCATGAATAGTAATGAATAGTAAAATAGCCAAAAAATAGAAAATTCACCCATAGATGTATAAATACAATTTAGATATCTTAAAAGTGAAAAAATGATCATAATATATGTTTTGGTATTTTTGTATGTCATAAATATTTTATTTACAATTTTATAATTAATTTAATAATTTAAAATGGAAATTTATCGTTATAAAATCTAATAATAAATTTTTATTTTATTGTTTTATGGTTATATGATAATTTTATGGACCTTGATTACATTCTTAAGGTGTTACTAAACGAGTTATAGATTTAATGTTGTTTTTTAGAATAAAAGATGATTTTATTTAAAAATTAAATTTAAAAAATTAGAAATTATTTTCATAAAATGGAGTTAGTTTTTTAATTCAAAATGTTGATATTTAGTTAAAGTGAATTTATGAGATTTTTATAAAATGTTTTGTTTTTTAGTGAATAGTAAAAATACAGTCTTGAGTTTCAGTGTGTTTAGTGACATCATTAATGATGTAATCATGATGTAATAATTCTGGTTGTCTTTTGTACAATAATATATTTTATGAGGTATCCCATGTGGCCAATAACTTTGGAAAATACCGTGCATGGTTTTGCAAATACCACCGATGAGGTGTCCCTGGGAAATTAATAAATTATTCCCTCACTTTTGCTATAAATACCAACCCATTCCTTTATTACTTTCATTCCAAAATCCTCCTCAATTAATATATGGTCTCTTTAACTAAAAATGAGTCCTTCCAAGGTTCCCTCAACCCCCCTAAGGGCCCATCCTTCATGCTTTTAAAGTTACTTCTCAAGGTAAGGGAACCTTTCACCATCCCCTTTTATGTGATGACTTCCTTTATGTTATGTCTTTTAGTTTCCATATTTTTATATTGGGGTATGTTCTTATATATACTTATAACTATCCATTTCAAGTCCAAATTATGAAAAACTATTTCCACTCTCTTCAATTTATTTTCGGAATTTTTAAGTGACGTTGTTAGGCAGCTGAATTTTCGTAATAGAAATCGCATTTTCTCTTTTCTTTTAAGTTTTCTTTTCATGTGGTATGTCCATAAAATATCCACACCATGATCTCATTTCTACTTTATTATGTCTCCATACTCTAAAATTATTAATTTATGGACGGGAGACCCTTTTCTGCTCTCTTTTTATTATATTCTGAAACCATGTTATATAGCCATTATGTTATAGGAATTTTGTCTCAAAATTTCTCTCTTTTTTCTCAAGAAATTCCCTTATTTTCTTTATGTGAATACCAAAAACTATTTTTGTTCTCGGGGTATTCATAAATACATAAAAATGGTTTATTTGGTTATGGATTTGACGTACAGAAATCCATTATTCCTTTTCCATGTGTTATAAATCACATAACGATCTTGTTTTCAAGCACTTTTAAAACGTCACGATTTTGAAATGAAACCCATTTATTATATTATGTATGGGTTATTTATGAAATGTTTGATTATGATCTATGTGGATCACATGAAAATAAAGACATGTTAAGGGTGTGCCCTGATAGTGCTCCAATGCATAGGGTAATGAATTTAATCTCTAGAGATGATGTGTTTCATGATAACTTAGCGAATAACCTTAGTAATTTATGACACCTTGGGGATGAGCCTTGGTGATATGTTCATGAATGTCTAAATTAAATGTTGTAGAAACATTTTCAATTTATGTTTCAAGTTATTATTGCTATGTTATTCCTATTTATCATTCCTTTATGATATCCCTCATGTTCTTTTTGATATCCCTCATGTTCTTTTTGAGATCACTCAAGTTCACATGTAACCTGTTTCACTTGATTTCCTTACTTGGACTTCTGATCACCCTTTCCTTTGATGTATATATCTAGGTTATGAGATGCATTAATTGTACTTAGCATTAACCTATGATGAAGACATACAAGTGCATTGGAAGAATGTTTAATGTTTTCATGTATATTGTTCCTGATTTCCATGACACCAGACTTTAAAGATCCTCTGTTTGTAAAATGTAATGAAAAGTAATATAATAAAAGTTGGGGTTCTATAGTATAGTATATATATATTATAGTTATATATTTCATCCAACTATATAAACCACGTATGTGTGGACATAAGTGGCCATATACCCAGAATACTAAGCGTTGGATGGATTGGGGGCATAACGAAGACATCCAGGACCAGTCTAATGAGCCTATAAGATCAAGCAATAGGGTACAATACCTATGTATCATAGTGAGTGGGATACATCATGTTCATCACTTGAGATGGAGAGTGTTCCATCATGCGAACACTCGAACAAGGGACTGGGCACATCAAGACCACTGTCCAACTAGTATAAATGGTGTGATACATCATTCTCAACACCTGATGTAAGGGAGCATGATACCTTCATGCTCAAAAGAACCCTTACCATCACACCACATCCCATAAAAAGGCATAATCATATAAGTGATATAAGACATAAGGCATTACCTCTCATGGGACATGTTATCAAAGTTTAATTACATAAAAGGATTCATAATTTTTGAAATTGGAATTTGATATAACATAAACACAAGGTGTGGTCTTACCACCCTTAAAAATTCATTAATATAACCATTTAGTCCTTTTAAATAAATGTGAACATCATGAAAAATACATTTCATATAATTTTAACCCATTCAATTTACAAAAACTTGAAAATTTCATTTATAAGACTCAATTGGTAATTTAAAATGTGAAATGGTCATTACGTTCATTGCCTATATGGGAAATTATAGGAATAAGAGGGGAAAACACTTAAGAGGTTCCTTGGGTTCCTTTAAAAAATTATAAAATATATCAATTTGATCAAAGAGCCAAGAAAAATTCTCAAAAGTTGATCTGAGGATATAAACACTAATTATTATAGGGAAAACCCATTTGGTACACCCAAGGGGTGTCCCTAACCAATGTCTAAATCCTTTAAATTACAAAACAAGGTTCAGAGGGTGTGTATCATGGTGTGATGATCATTTTTATATGATGGAATCAATAAAAAGTTAACACTTAGAAAAATATTTCATACATCACAAAGGCTTAGCTACGAGACTTCAAAACTCACATGGAAAATGAAGAGACCACCTACCTCAAGGTTATAGATGACTCCTCAATTGATATCTTATTTAGATTCAGAGTAGGTTGGATGAAATTTAAGAAACAATATAACAACCAGAAAATAGGGAAAACAAGCTTGAACTTAAACCACACAATTCATGCCAATATAAACTTAGATAGGAAGGGAGAGGATTCAATATATCACCTTAAGGAATCTAAATCCTTCAATAGATAATGAATTAGACATGAGATATGGGAGATAATTTGATTCCTAGGTTGACGGAGGAAGAAATTTATGGAAGAGGAAACCTCAAACTAGCCACTAGAGGAAGAAGGGAGAAACAAGAAATAGGGTTATAAGATTAAATAAGGTAAAAATTAATTTCAACTCAAAACATTGGGGCACATAGTTTTTCCACATGGTTTTACAAACCATGCGCCAATTAATGCTTCAAAGGGGTATATCAAATGGTTAGGAGCACAATTTTCCTAACCATGGGAGAGCCTTGTAGACCACTCTACTCCAAACCTGCAATTATCCATATAGGTGTGTTCCTGGGGTCACATGGTTTTAGAAAAATTGTGTGGCCCCCGCTATTGATTGTCTGCAACCGCACAGTTTGGGTAAACCATGTGGGATAGGCAGTATAGTTTCTCTTAACCGTGCGACCCAGTCTTTTCTTCCCATTTTAAGGATCTAGGCTCTGAATGAGCCCCATAAGCACATTATACCTCCTTAACCTTTTTAAACATAAATATTAGGGCCATTTAAGGAATTCAAATTGAAAAAAATGAGTCATACCTTTATAAAAATATGGTCTATTACAACCATCCCTCCTTAAAGAAACTCATTCTCGAGTTGGACTTATGAGGGTAAGAGGTGTTGTCAGAAAAAATTTTCAGCAACTGATCTTATACATAATCTTCCCATTCCTAGGTCTCATACTATAACAAACCTTTCTACCATAGAACCTGTACTAGAGGAAAGGACCTACCTCAATATTTCTTCACTCTCAAATCCATAATATGAATAGGTTACTCCTCAAAGGAAGAATCTACATCCAATCAACCTCATCAGGTTGAAAGACATGTGATGGGTCTGGATAATATCTTTTTAGATGAGATATGTTAAAGAAATCATGCATATAATGATATATCTAAGGAAGTTCCAACTAGTAATCCACCAGTTTGATCTGATTCACAACCTCGAAGGGTCCAATGAACCTCAGTGAGAGCTTACCCAGCCTCCGAACACATTTATAAATAAACTTTTGTTAGAATCTTAACAAAACCTAGTCTCCAACCTCGAACAAGAGATGATCCAAATTTCTATTGGTATATAATAGTTTTCTAGAATGAGTTGTCATCATTAACTTTCTGATCACCAGGACCTTATTTTTATTATCCTTCACAATTATTGGTCTAAGAATACCTTCCTCCTTTACCTCTAGCTAGTGAAGAGCTAAATGGAATGTCATAAATATAATTATTCATAAGGATCCATATTGATGGTGTCTTGAAAGCTATTTTTATAAAAAAAATAGATGAGGGGAATGTTTTTCTATAATGAATCCCCAAAGTCAAGGATTCTTGAACATAGCATGCCATATAGAACCAGAATAGTATGCTCTGTTAGTCCATTAGTCTATGGGTTATAGGACATGCTCATATGTAACTATGTACCCAAAGGCCTTCTAAAACCCTGGCTAGAACAATGATGTCAAGAGATCATATTTACAAAAATGATAGAACATGGAGGTCCATGAGAACATATAACCTCCCTAATTTATAGCCTTCAAAGATTGTATACTGAAAATTTCTCTCACATAGGTAAGAATTAGGTGAAATTTATCAAACAGTTAATGAAAACCCACACTGTATTGTTGCCATGAGGTGATTTGGGTAGAAAAGTAATGAAATACATCAAAACATCATTTCATTTCGACTCATGAATGAATAACGACTATAAAATCAATGTTGGACACTAATGTTCTACCTTTAGCTTCTAACAGGACTAATACCAAATGAAGAAACCAAAAATATTCTATTTCATTCCAGGACACAAATACTAGTTCCATAAACCTCAATAAATTTTGGGGTCATTGGGGTGAGCCTCCCATGCTGAGGCATGGAATTCATGCCTCATATCCACAATGATGTCTGCTGGGACCCATAAACACCCATGAAACTATAAATTATCATTAACATAAATGGTCCCACCTGAAGAGTAATCATCCCTTGAGACACATTACCTTAGGACAAGGGCTTTACGATTAAATAACTACCTCACTCTTACCCATTCTAGAAGAGTATAAGTCACAACTATGTTCTTGAGGATAATCTATCCATTCTCCTCCTCAACCACAACATGTATCTCTAATAATAATGACATGAGCTTCCATTCACCACTTGAATCCAAAATCACCTATGTCTGAGTCTTCCAACTCAAAGCATCGACTACAGTATTGCCTTTCCCAGGCAAGTAGGCAAGCTGGATAGAAAATGACTATAGGTACTCGATGAAACTACACTTCCTGAGATTCAGATATCATAGTATAAAAATTTACTTGAGGATTTTGTGATATGTGAATACCAAAAAATTATCTCCATATAGACAGTGTCTGGAAAAACATAGAGAATGAACAAAAATATCTTGCTCAATGTCATGCATCTGGTAATTCATCTCGTAATGCCTCAGCTGACGAGACCCGTGCATGAAGAATCAATCATCTTGCATTAGAATAACTCCAAGACGGATACTGTATGTGTCACAATATACAATATATCAAATTTATAGCTCGAGTATAATCAGTATTTATGCTTAAGTCAAGTATCCCTTCAACTCCTGAAATACTGTTTGACAATCTTTTGACCATATGAATTTCATACATTTGTTTGTCAAGCCCGTAAGTAGTGCTACAAGGAATGATAAACCCTAGATTAAGAATTTATAATATCTATATAGCCCTAAGAAACACTAAATTTCAAAGAAATTCTTGGGCTTCTCCCAAGAAACTATAACTCTCACTTTCTTGGGGTCTAATGAAACTCTTGACTCCATGATGATATGACCCATGAAGTGGACTTTGTCAATCGAAAAGTGGAATTTACTAAGCTTAACATATTTTTGATTCTCTATTAGTATGTTTAGAATGATATAAATATGGTTACTATGTTCATGTCTAGAGTGTGAATACACTAGTATATCATTAACAAAGACTACCATGGAAGAATCCATATATGGTTGGAAAACCTGATTCATAATATCCATGAATACTACAGGTGCATTTGTGAGTTTGAATGGTATAACTATGTACTCTTAATGACCATACCTGATACTAAAAGTTATTTGAGGTTTGTATGAGGACTTGAAATGCACCAGGTGATAGATCAACCTCAAATATAAATCTGAAAACACCCTCTCAGCACAGATATGATCAAAGAGGTAATCTATTCTAGGATGTGGATATTGATTCTTAACATTGATCTAGTTCAAACAATTGAAATCCATGAAGTTACTAAGGGTACCATCTTCCTTCTTGGAAAAAAGAACTGGTGAACCCCAAGGAGAAGTATTGGGGCATATGAAGCCTTTATCCCCCAAATCTTTAAACTATCACTTGATCTCCAGAATCTCCTTATGTACCATTTTATAAGGGTGAATGGCCCCTAGTGATGATCAAAGAACAAACTAAATAGGGAATTATACATCTCACATAAAAGGTAGAGTATATATGTATTCAAGAATTACATCCCTAAAACTCTCTACTATAGGAGGAAAAATAGTGGGTCGTAACCCCTGGTCATCTAAGAAAAGACTGGAAATTTGTACTGTCACATTACCCAGCCTCTGTTTCATGGGTCTTGATCACATAACTTGCACATCCCATTATCCCTTATGCATGTTTTTACTGACCTTCAGTGATGAAAATTCCACCCTCCAACAATATTAGTCAATGTGGTCTCGATAGGGAACTAACCAATCCATCTTAATGATTAAATCAAATCCTGTCATGTCGAGGACATAAAGATTCCACATGAAAAGGTATCTACCTAACTCAAGGGGAAAATCCTTATAAAAAAACACCCTCTAATAGGATTCCTAATAGGGTATCAAGCATCATAAATCCATGAATGTGGTTAGTCTCGAGCCCCAGAATTACCATAATAGTCTTAGATATAAATGAATGAGGCACACATATGTAAAATAAAGAAGACACTATAGTAGAGGATACTAGAATTTTATCTTCTACAATTGAAGATCATGCACTCTTCTCCCTAATAGTAGGCTGAATTTCATGTAACGGGCCCATTACATGGCCCTAAGTCACTTCCTAACTACCCTGACCATGATCTCTCTACTGGCAATGAAAATCATAAAACTGACTGCAACTTCCTCAAATGACACCTTATCCTAATCAGTCGGTTGAATTCTATCCACCTTCTTGTGATGATCCTACTAAAAATTATCCTGATCATGGAGAATTTATAGATCCCTGCTTGTATGGTATTGAGAGGAAAGTCCTATATAAGCACTTGATATGCCCCATTCCACTACAGCCTATGCACTCAACCAGATCACACAAGCATTGACGCTTCATGTCTCATGTCTTCCCACTCTTGTGAAATATTTTAAAGCTATCTACAAAGGGGGCCTGACTACTACTACCTCCTTGAGTAGCCTTAAAATTCATGTTTCCCCAAGAATAAAAACCACTGATCGATCTAGGTACTGATCCACCCTAATTCGCACCATCATCATACCTAAAATTCATCTTTATAATAAGGTCCTAGTTGAAAATTTCATAAATTATAGCCAACCAAAATACATTTAACTATGACCAGACGGTGTATGCCATCCCATATTTGAATCTCCTGGTGGTTGTTAGGCCATCACTCACTATAGTAGTAGCGAACTTCTAGTACATAGGAAAATAGGAAGATTATTCCATAACTAACGTGATCCCCTCCTGTAGGTTCATGAATTCTCTAAATTTATCATCCCTTAGAGTTTAAGGAAATAAATATTTGTAGAAGAACATATGAGAATATTCAAAGTCTATATATCTATGTCAGAATTCTTGGGTGATAATGTCCCACCAATTCTCATTGTAATCACACAAAATATACACTTCAAGATTGACCCTATGCTTTAGTGGCATATCCAGATTCTTGAATATGGAAAGGATAGCTTCAAGACAGGAATCAGAATCATGTGGTCCACTATCCCAAAAAAAGGTGGAGGGATGTTTCTGCTGGAATTACCAAGTAAACTCTTCAATACTTGGGGAAGGTAAAACAAAATCATAAATATTCTATTTCATATAAATAAAACCCTCTCAAAACTAGGAATCGGTTCCCATATCAGAAACAGGAAGAGGTTCCACAAGTGGAATTATAGGAGGAATCACTGGAGGGTCATGGCCCCCCATATCTGGTGTATCGTCATCACCTCCTTCAGGTCGTGCGACCGACGAATGACATAGATCAATAATACACCAATGGAAAACAAATGCCTCAAAAGAGATTTTAGAAACTAAAAAGTTTTAAGATAGAAATATAGGGAATGAATAAATCCATCCTATATAAATGATCACATCTCTCTTGTTTCTCCAAAATCTAGGTCTGGGTGGTAGAAGAGAACACAATATATTATAATAATTCAAGGGAAACCCACTACCCACTACTAAGGTCGGTTTTAGGTCTAAGTCTCTATACTGACATATATATAATATGGATGAATTCACTTTAATTTTCATAACCATGTTATATTAGTGATTGTTTAAATATTTCAATCACTTTAAAATGGTTAAATTTGATGGATTACCATTTCTAATACAAAAGGGCCCATACTCATTATGAACCACAATATGGAATCCACTTAACTCATACCATAACACTTTCCATCCCATGTGACCACGGGGCCACGGCTCAACGTTCCATAATTGACTACTTAAGGTGTCTGTTTTAACTTATTGAGGAAAATACTATTAGGTTAAGGTAGACACTTTAAGTATCAATTATTTTTTCTAATACTTGCAAGAAGTATCAGCACAATTCAATTCATATTCAAGGCAGTAACAATATGTAACAAACAAATGTAAACTGAATATATATGTGATATGAAAAAATGCACGGAATATTAATTCTGTTGTGCCTTTGATGATGCATGTACAAATAAAAACCCATCATGTCGTCTGGAATGGGTAAAAAAGTCATAATATCATTAACATCATAATACCTATTAGTCACCCAATAGTGAATTTATATCAACCATAATAGGCATAATAAATAATATTAATTCCCATCCTATGCAATTTGGGTCTCCCCTGTACATGGGTTACCTACGTCCAAGAATAAGGTCATTACCAAAGTCCTTTAACTCCTAATCTCATGTTTAATACCCAAATAGTAATATAAAGGAAAAATAACTCTCTGATACCACTTTGTAACATCCCGAACCGGGATGAACTTAAACCATTCCCCACGCCAATGGGTCACATGGCCTTAAGCATGCCTTCCCGCATGCTCGAGGATTCCGACTAGCATCGAGGGTGTAAACATGGTATTGTGGGGAGACTATACCCTTTAAACAGAGTGGAACAACAGATATAATCATAAACATACAATAGTGTAAGTAGATAATATTAATAGAAAAAATAAATAAGAAGTGAATGAATTAACAATTAAAGGATTGAGTCATAATAAAAATCCTCTATGGCGGTGTCATATACATGGATTCCTGGTATGATGATATACAGAAGTGGAATAGGGGATAGAAAGATATAATTCTTTTATAAAAAAGTAAAAAAAGAAAAAAAGGAAAAAAACTGATCCACTAGCATCTTGAGCCAATGGTTGGTCCTCTGCTCCTAAGATCCATCTATAACTAGGCATATCAAATATATGTGGAAGGGAGCTTACGATGATCTATACTTAACAACATATAATATTCTTAGGAAACAAAGGAAACCCGAGTAGGGTGTGAGAAAAAATATCAATAGGCCACCGCCAATAGTGTCTAGAAGTATTCTGAGTAGTTCCTGTAACTTAATAGTTTGTAGGTAATAATAAACTAATAGATAGTGCTAAATAAATAAATAACAGATGACTCAGATTTTTATAGGACACATAGTGGATCTACCTACTTTGGATCATGACTGAGAGGAATGTATGATCAGTCACTATATATATAGTATTGTTATATATTTTATACACCTATATGAACTATTTACTTGCGAACAAAAGTGGCAATATACCCTGAATACTCGGTGATGGATGGATTGAGGAATAACTATAACGTTCATGACCTGTGTAATGTGCTACTAAGCTCATGAAGTATGGTACATTCCCTAAATCTCATTGTGGGTGGGAGAAATCATGATTTTTACTCGAGATGGTGAGCATGCCATCATGTTAACACTAAAACAAAGGACATGGATCTTCAAGACCACCATATAACTAGTTTCAATGGTGTGAGACATCATGCTCAACACCTGATGTAAGGGAGTATGATACCATCATGATCAACAGAACCCTTACCATAATACCACAACCCATAATAATGCATAATCATATATCTGATATAAGATATAAGGCATTACCTATCACGTGTCATGTTAGTTATGTTTAATTAGATAAAAGGACTCATAATTATCATTTGGTATTTTATACGACATAAACATAAGGTGTGGTCTTACCACCCTTAAATAGTCATTAAAAATAATGATTTATTTCTTTTAATGAATGGAATCCATCATTCACAATCCATTTCATATAATTTCAACCCATTAAATTTACTGAAACATGAAAATTTCATTTATAAGTATCAAAGGGTCATTTAAAAGGTCATATGGTCATTAAGGTCATTTCCTACATGGTCAATCCAAACATAGGAGGGCCAAGAAACTTATAGATGCCTTGGGTTCCTTTAAAAAATTATACAATAGGATAATTTGATCAAATAACCAACATGAACACACTAAAGGTGATCTGATCATATAAAAATTTAATTATAAAAGAAAAAAACCATTTGTAACACCAAAGGGGAATCCATAACTGAGGTATATGTCCTCTAAATTATTTAAAAAGAACTACAACAATACTGGATTTTAACAGAACTAGAAATATCCTTTATCAGCACTAGAAAAGCACCGATAACCTGAGTGATGTTAAAGTCCCATGACTTTTATCAATGCTGAAATGGCGTTGACAAAGGGTCCATTTATTAGCAGCAAAAAAAGCACTGATAAATAGGACATTTATCAGCACTTTTAAAAGAACTGATAAAGATCTCATTTATTAGCGCTTTAATTTAGCACCACTAATGGATTCCTTTATCATCGATATTATAATTTTTGATAAAGGGACATAATACAGTGTGCTGTTATAGCACACTATAGCACCACAAAAACATATAATATCAACAAAAAAAGTCCCAATATAGAATTTCATTGAAATGCAATTCACAACACAAATACCAGAAAAACACTATATTATAGACATTTAAGACATTGGTTTATACAGTTACATAAATAAAAGTTATTACATATATTAAAAAACATCAGTGTTCCATTGTCTTTTTATCCTAAACTGACTCATGCTATTTCCAAAAAAACCACCCCCTACTTGAGAAAAAGATCACACCTATAAAATAAAACTATTATTATGTTAGTACTAATATGAATGAACTCTGTAAGGAATAATGAAAATGAAATCAACGTTCAATTATATAAGTTTTCGATAAAATAGAGAAAGTATATTGTAACATTTCCTTTACATCTTTATAAAGGGTGACTAGTCACTTAAAGTGGATAATATTCATTGTTAATATCTTTAAATTAATTGTTCCAAAGTCCATAAACATTGTTTTTAGTTCATTACATAAATAGAACTTCATTTCTTATCTAAAATGCAATTCTTGTTTGAAATGAAAATTTGGGCCCAATCATTCATTAGTTTGTGTACGACATTATATTCATTTTCTCAATTAGAAATTTTGGGATTTGATTTACCACTTTGTTTGGAACATTTTATCTTTCAGGTCCGATGGATGAATCCCAAGGGAAGATGGAGCATTTTGCGCCTGAATGCAGAAATTTTATGGAGAAAACATAATGGCCCTAAGGCCCATCAAACAAATGTGGGGCTCACAAAACAATCCCAATGAAACTCAAATTTATACAGTATAAAGATAAAAATATGAGGATAATTTTATTCAACTGTGGCCAGAGCTAATTCTGAAGTTTTCATGATGATAAAGGGATCTGAAGCTGAGATTTAAATGGTGGACCCCACATTAATGCACATAAAGTCGTCCCACCATTTTGACCATAACATCCAAACGGCTCAGCCAAATGTCCTGCAACTTTGAAATCGGATAGAGGACAGATGGAAGAAGATATATGTCTTCTACGATCCCTCAAGATTCTCCCTCCATCAATTAAATATTCGAACGTCAAAATGGTGAACGAATCTGGACAGTTTTCCGGGTCAACTTCGAAACGTCAATTTCCTTTTGATTAATCAATCTCGTTTTGACTCTATTAATTGTTGGGGGGTGAATTGATTATGGGGGTGGACCTAAGGATTCTAATATGCCTATATAAGGAGATGGCGGTGAAGGGAATTATCATCTAACATTTTTCTTTGAATCCATGTTTTTTTCTTTCAATTGTAATTTCCCGCTTTCGTTTTGTGATGATATCGTCAATTTCTCTAATGTAAGTTTTTCATTCACATTAAGTATTTTAATAAAATTTATTCTTCTAAATTTTTTATTTTCCTTTTCTTCACATGTTGATACCGTTGAATCAAGGTGTTAAATTATTCACACCAGCACTTGTGATTTCAATCACAGAACGGTTGAGTGTTCGTTCTTTTAATAATTTTCTTCTTCTTCAATTCCACCCCAATAAGTCTACATCCCACTTCCATTGGTAGAATAGCATCAATGGAGGGCTAACCTATTAAGGGTTGATACAAGGTAGTAGCAAGGTCAGATATTGAATGTTATTTCATGTACTTAATATTTAAATGTATTCTTTATTTTAGGATTTCCATTTGATGAGTTACATTCTTTCTCATCTTTGCCAACTTTAACGATGACACATTTTGAGTGCTAGTACGATCTATTTCCTTTGAGTTCTCATTAAAGTGATCCTCAAAGTGAATTGGTGATTGGACTTGGAATTGTATAGGGATTAAATTGGTGAATTATTTGGAAGAATTATCTCATTTTTTGGATATGCCTTGAATTAATGACATGAAATTTTCTAAGAAAAGAAATTCATCCAATCCACCCCAAGCAAAACACTAAGATCAACCCACCATCAATAATTGTTTAGTTCACATAATTTTTTATTATATTTTATTTAAATTATATCTTTAGTTCTCCAATTAAAATCTACCTCAAAGTTGGCCACTTCATAGCCAATCCATCAACGAATCATAGTGTCTCAAGGTTTCTTCTTCGGTCCCTGTGGATTCGATCCCTACTTGTACTTCAACAACCGCTTTTACTAGTAGGGTAAAGTTGGGCGCAACCAAATTTTGGGGCCGTTTCTAGGGACCCAAGTAAGTACCTTAGACCCTCATCTTATTTTCACACCCCAAATTCTCTATTCTCACCCTAATTTCTCTTCTCTTTTCCCCTTTCTGTTTAGGTGTGTCCGAAAAATCCCAAAACCAATTTTTAATCAACTCCAATGGATTATCCTCCAAAATACCCCTTCATAAAGCAATTCTATAATCAAGTCGGAAATCAATATTGGGAATCACCTCACATAGGTAATTTCATTGACCAAACCTTAATTGAATACACCACACTAGATGAGATGTACAATCAATGGGATGCTGACTATTTAAAAGATCAATTTCCATACCTATCAAGAATGATTCAAAATATAAATAATGAGGAAGTCCATGATGTACAAACATATATAAACTCTATTCCTGAAAATATTCTTGAACGATTGTGTAATAAAGTGGAGATAATGAATTCTGAGGTTTCATCTTTGAGGTTTTAACTACAAAACATTAAAACATGTGAAGAACTCACTTTAGAATTTGGGAATTCAGAGTTAGATAATGAATTGAATTGGTCAGGAAATGTTGAAAGTCAAGCTGAAGAGTGTTTAAATCAGAAGGAAATTGATTTTTTGAATTCAAAAGATAATAACTTGACATCATGGATTGAGTTTCCTAAACATGGATCCATTAGTGAATTTTTAGGACCACCAGTCACTGAAAAATTGGGAGAAATACCAAACATTGAACCCATACACACTTCTGATATTCAACTGGACAATTTTCAGGATGAATCTTATTTTCAAAATGAACCAATTCTTCCAAAATGTTTTGGAGAAGAAACTGATTTTGATTTAATTTGTCAATCTCCTTTAGGAAATTTCAATGAACCCGAGCTAAAAATTATTTTACTTTCTTCTAAACTCAAGAATCCCACTATAGGAGATAAGAAAAACCTTGTATTAGTAGTTCATTCTTCTCAAGAAACCAATAATTTTGGAATGGTCATTGATGTCATAGGAAAGACTAGAAATTCAACCGAATCAACCATTACCAAATTTCCTTGGACTGCCACACTCATTATTGACCATGGGATTTTACATGAATCAAATTCTAAGAAAATCAATCTTAATCAAGTTGAAGTGGAAAAAATGGGGTCCTAAAAATGTTGAAAGTTGGAATTGGATAAGTCGGGGGGTACAAGTCGAGCCAAAGACGTTAAACAAAAGCATTGCATGGGAGGCAAGACATGGTTTTCATGTTTCTAATCATTTTGAATAATTTTATTTTTCATATAGTAAATTACCATAATCTGTTGAACTGTTCTTCTTTTATGAGTAAGGATGGGTATGAAAGGGGAGTGCCATATTCATCCATGCCACGTGGTGTGATCTCTGAGTAATACCTTACCCAGAAAATATAAAGAAGACAATGTATCATCAGTTTATTTTGTTTTGTTTTATTTTTATGTTTTTATAGGTTAAAAAAAATAAAAGGACATGTCGTAATCCATAAGGAAAATCCATTCACCAACATCGAAGCTGTTGAGACTCAAATCCAGGATTAAAGGGAGAATATATTATGCGCTATCATCATTAACCACCAGGTGACTTCATTCCATGATTTTCATTTTAAATTTCTTCTTTGAACTCCTCTCCTACACCATTCTAACTTTTCTTTTCTTTAAACACTGTGGACAGTGTTATTCTATGTGGGGGGGGGGATAAAAAATGACTTTTTTTCAATAATAACATGCATGGAAAGAAAAAACTACATTAACCTTGAACATGATAACACACATTGCCAACTCTAAAATTGGATATCGAAAAATTTGGATGCTTTGATTCTGATTTTAATGCAAGTTTAAGATCATGAGCATAGTTTTTGGAAAGTGCGGCTGTCTAATGTGATTTTTCAAAGTTTACATTTTCATCCTCTTAATAAAAATGCCACAATGCACGTCTACTAGATCATGGGTGTAAATTTGAGTTCTTGGGTCCCTTTTATTATAGCATAGGCTTCTAGGGTCACTTTTAGTTTAATTTGAGTATCTAAAAAAAACAACAAAAAAATTGAAAAAATAAATAATGGCCACATAGAGAAATGTTTTTTCCAAATGTGTGGCATCCGACACTTGGGGATCGTGACTCCATAGTTTCCTTGCCTAGAGTTAGGCTTTATATCTCTATTATAGAGAATGTAATTGACAATATGTGTGGCATCCGGCACTTGGGGATCGCGACTCCATAGTTGTTTTGCCCAGAGTTAGTCTTTTCATATCTATTGTGGTTAAAAAAACAAATAAAAAAAATTTGGATACTCATCTTAAGGTTTAATGTGATTCCCACCAAGCGATTCCATTTTTCCCCTTGAACAATAAAATGGGCCCCATATCTTTTGTGATGAACAACACTTTATCATGCTTAATTTAAATTGGATGAAATTTGGCGATAAATTTGAACAAAATGATGGGATTGGGCTTGAGATATGCTTATGGACCTAGCTTGTTTTAAATGATTTTTATGGGTTCCATAATTTATTTTGGTATGAGATACTTGGGTGAGAAATGTGTATTAAAATGTTTTTGGAAAAGGGGATTTGAATTTCATATTTGTAATTTATTTTGCTCGGGACTAGAAAAAATCAAGTTGGGGGGTGTGATTAGTCACTGAAAGTGGATAATATCCATTTTTAATATCTTTAAATTAATTTTTCCAAAGTCCATAAACATTTTTTTAGTGCATTACATAAATAGAACTTCATTTCTTATCTAACATGTAATTATTGTTTAAAATGCAAATTTGGCCCCAATCATTCATTTGTTTGTGTTCAACATTATATTCATTTTATGAATTTGAAATTTTGGGATATGATTTATCACATTGTTTGGAACATTTTATCTTTCAGGTCCGGTGGATGAATCCCAATGGAAGATGGAGAATTTTGTGCCCGAATACAGAAATTTGCTGGAGAAAGCATAATGGTCCTAAGGCCCATCAAACAAATGTGGGGATTAAAAAACAAGCCTAAATGAAGCTAAAAATTATACAGTATAAATATAAAAGAATGAGGATCATTTTATTCAACTGTGGCCGGAGCTAATTCTGATGTTTTCATGATGATAAATTGATCTGAAGCTGATATTTAAATGGTAGACCCGACATTAATGCACATAAAGTCATCCCACCATTTCAACCATAACTTCCAAACGGCTGAGCAAAATGTCCTGAAATTTTTACATCGGATAGAGGACACATGGAAGAAGATATTTTCCTTCTAATATCCCTCATGATTTGGCTTCCATCAATTAATGAATAGAACATCAAAATGGTGGACGAATCTGGACAGTTTTCCAGGTCAACTTCGAAACGTCAATTTCCTTTTGATTATTCACCCTCGTTTTGACTCTATTAATTGTTGGGGGGTGAATTGATTGTGGGGGTGACCCTAGGGATCCTAATATTCCTATATAAGGAGATGGTGGTGAAGGGAATTATCATCTGACATTTTTCTTTGAATCCATGTTTTTTTCTTTCAATTGTAATTTCCCGCTTTCATTTTGTAATGGCATCATCAATTTCTCTAATGTAAGTTTTTCAATCACATTCAGTATTTTAATAAAATTTATTCTTCTTAATTTTTGATTTTCCTTTTCTTCATACATTGATACCGTTTAATCAAGGTGTGAAATTATTCACACCATCACTTGTGATTTCAATCACACAACGGTTGAGTGTTCGTTCTTTTAATAATTTTCTTGTTCTTCAATTCCACCCCCATAAGTCTACATCCCGTATCCATTGGTAGAATAGAATAAATGGAGGGCGAACCTATTAAGGGTTGATCCAAGGTAGTATCAAGGTTAGATATTGAATGTTATTTCATGTACTTAATATTTAAATCTATTCGTTATTTTAGGATTTCCATTTGATGAGTTACATTCTTTCTCATCTTTTCCAACTTTAACAATGACACATTTTGAGTGCTAGTACAATCTATTTCCTTTGAGTTCTCATTAAAGTGATCCCCAATGTGAATTGGGGGTTGGCCCTGGAATTGTGTAGGGATTAAATTGGTGAATGATTTGGAAGAATTATCTCATTTTTTTGATATGTCTTGAATTAATGACATGAAATTTTCTAAGAAACGAAATTCATCCAATCCACCCCAAGAAAAACCCTAAGATCAACCCACCATCAATAATGGTTTAGTTCACATCATTTTTTATTATATGTTATTTAAATTATATCTTTAGTTCTCCAATGAAAATCTACCTCAATGTTGGCCACTTCATAGCCAATCCAGCAACAAATCATAGTGTCTCAAGGTTTCTTCTTCGGTCCCTGTGGATTCGATCCCTACCTATACTTCAACAACCACTTTTACCAGTAGGGTAAATTTTGGCGCAACCAAATTTTGGCACCGTTTTCGAGGACCCAAGTAAGTACCTTAGACCCTCATCTTCTTTTCACACCCCAAATTCTCTATTCTCACCCTAATTTCTCTTCTGTTTTCCCTTTTCTGTTTCGGTGTTTCTGAAAAATCCCAAAACCAATTTTCAATAAACTCCAATGGATTATCCTCCAAAATACCCCTTCATAAACCAATTCTATAATCTAGTCAGAAATCAAGATTGGGAATCACCTCACATAGGGAATTTCATTGACCAAACCTTAATTGAATACACCACAGCAGATGAGATGTACAATCAATGGGATGCTAACTATTTAAAAGATAAATTTACATACCTGTCAAGAAAGATTGAAAATATAAATAATGAGGAAGTCCATGATGTACAAACATCTATCAACTCTATTCCTGAAAAAATTCTTGAACGATTGTGTAATCAAATGGAGATAATGAATTCTGAGGTTTCATCTTTGAGGTTTGAACTAAAAAACTTTAAAACATGTGAAGAACTCACTTTAGAATTTGGGAATTCAGAGTTAGATAATGAATTGAATTGGTTAGGAAATGTTGAAAGTCAAGCTGAAGAGTGTTTAAATCAGAAGGAAATTGATGTTTTGAATTCAAAATATAATAACATGACATCATGGATTGAGTTTCCTAAATGTGGCTCCATTAGTGAATTTTTAGGACCACTAATCACTGAAAAATTGGCAGAAATACCAAACATTGATCCCATACACACTTCTGATATTCAACTGGACAATTTTCAGGATGAATCTAATTTTCAAAATGAACCAATTATTTCTAAATGTTTGGAGAAGAAACTGATTTTGATTTAATTTTTTAATCTCCTTTAGGAAATTTCAATGAAACCGAGCTCAAAATTATTTTACTTTCTTCTGAACTCAACAATCCCACTATAGAAGATAAGAAAAACCTTTTATTTGTAGTTCATTCTTCTCAAGAAACCAATAATTTTGGAATGGTCATTGATGTCTTAGGAAAGACTAGAAATTCAATAGAATCAACCATTACCAAATTTCCTGGGACTTCCACACTCATTATTGACCATGGGATTTCACATGAATCAAATTCCAAAAAAAAATCAATCTTAATCAAGATGAAGTGGACAAAAATGGGGTCCTAAAAATGTTGAAAGTTGGAATTGGATAAGTTGGGGGTACAAGTCGAGCCAACGACGTTAAACAAAAGCACTGCATGGGAGGCAACCCATGGTTTTCATGTTTCCAATCATTTTGAATCATTTTATTTTTCATATAATAAATTACCATAAGTTGTTGACATGTTCTTATTTTATGAGTAAGGATGGGTATGAAAGGGGAGAGCCATATTCATCCGTGTCACGTGGTGTTATCTCTGAGTAATACCTTACCCAAAAAATATAAAGAAGACAATGTATCATCAGTTTATTTTGTTTTGTTTTATTTTTATGTTTTTATAGGTTAAGAAAAAATAAAAGGACATGTCGTAATCCATAAGGAAAATCCATTCACCACCATCCAAGCTGCTGAGACTCAAATCCAGGATTGAAGGGAGACTATGGCATGCGTTATCATCATCAACCACCAGGTGAATTCATTCCATGATTTTCATTTTAAATTTCTTCTTTGAACTCCTCTCCTACCCCCTTCTAACTTTTCTTTTCTTTAAACACTGGGGACAATGTTGTTCTAATTTGGAGGGGGATAAAAAAATGATTTTTTTTTCAATAAGAACATGCATGGAATGAAAAAATTCCATTAACCTTGAACATGATAACACGCATTGAAAACTCTAAAATTGGATATTGAAAAATTTGGATTCTTTGATTATGATTTTAATGCAAGTTTAAGATCATGAGCATAGTTTTTGGAAAGTTCGGTTGTCTAATGTGATTTTTCAAAGTTTACATTTACATCCTCTTAATAAAAATGCCAGAATGCACGTCTACTGGATCATGGGTGTAAATTTGAGTTCTTGGGTCCCTTTTATTATAGCAAAGGGTTCTGGTGTAACTTTTAGTTTAATTTGAGTATCATAAAAAACAACAAAAAAACAAAAACAAAAATTGAAAAAATAAATAATGGCCTCATAGAGCAATGTTTTTTCCAAATGCGTGGCTTCCGGCACTTGGGGATCGTGACTCCATAGTTTTCTTTCCGAGAGTTAGGCTTTATATCTCTATTGTAGAGAATGGAATTGACAATATGTGTGGCGTCCGACACTTGGGGATCACGACTCCATAGTTGTCATGACCAGAGTTAATCTTTTCATATCTATTGTGGTTAAAAAACAAACAAAAAAATTTGGATACTCATCTTAAACTTTAATTTGATTCCCACCTAGCGCTTCCATTTTTCCCCTCGAACAATAAAATGGGCCCCATAACTTTTGTGATGCACAACACTTTATCATACTTAATTGAAATTGGATGAAATGTGGCGATGAATTTGAACAAAAGAATGGATTTGGGGTTGGGATATGATTATGGACCTATCTTGTTTTAAATGAATTTTATGGGTTCCATAATTTTTTTTGGTATGACATATTTGGGTGAGCAATGTGTATTAAAATGTTTTTGGAAAAGGGGATTTATATTTCATATTTGTAATTTATTTTGCTCGGGACTAGCAAAACTCAAGTTGGGGGGTGTGATTAGTCACTGAAAGTGGATAATATTCATTTTTAATATCTTTAAATTAATTGTTCCAAAGTCCATAAACATTTTTTTAGTGCATTACATAAATAGAACTTCATTTCTTATCTAAAATGCAATTCTTGTTTAAAATGCAAATTTGGGCCCAATCATTCATTTGTTTGTGTAAAACATTATATTAATTTTCTGAATTTGAAATTTTGGGATATTATTGATCACTTTGTTTGGAAAATTTTATCTTACAGGTCAAATGGATTAATCCCAAGGGAGGATGGATAATTTTATGCCCGAATGCAGAAATTTGCTGGAGAAAGAATAATGGGCCTAAGGCCCATCAAACAAATGTGGGGCTCACAAAACAAGCCCAATGAAGCTCCAATTTATATAGTAGAAAGATAGAAATAACAGTATCATTTTATTCAACTGTGGCCGCAGCTAAATCGGATGTTTTCTTGATGATAAAGGGATCTGAAGCTGAGATTTAAATGGTGGACCTGACATTAATGCACATAAAGTCGTATCACCATTTCGACCATAACATCCAAAAGGAAGAGCCAAATGTCCTGAAATTTTTACATCAGATAGAGGACACATGGAAGAAGATATTTGTATTATATGACCCATCAAGATTCGGCCTCCATAAATTAAATATTCCAACGTCAAAATGGTGGACGAATATGGACATTTTTCCGGGTCAACTTCGAAACGTCAATTTCTTTTTGATTATTCACCATCGTTTTGACTCTATTAATTGTTGGGGGTGAATTGATTGAAGGGGGTGGAACTAAGGATCCTAATATTCCTATATAAGTACATGGTGGTCAAGGTAATTATCATCTAACATTTTTCTTTGAATCCATGTTTTTTTCTTTCAATTGTAATTTCCCGCTTTCGTTTTGTAATGGCATCGTCAATTTCTCTAATGTAAGTTTTTCATTCACATTTAGTATTTTAATAAAATTTATTCTTCTTAATTTTTTATTTTCGTTTTCTTCACATGTTGATACCATTGAATCATGGTGTGAAATTATTCACACCAGCACTTGTGATTTCAATCACACAACGGTTGAGTGTTCGTTCTTTTAATAATTTTCTTCTTCTTCAATTCCACCCCCATAAGTCTACATCCCGCTTCTATTGGTAGAATAGCATAAATGGGGGGCTAACCTATTAAGGTTTGATCCAAGGGAGTAGCAAGGTCAGATATTTAATGTTATTTCATGTACTTAATATTTAAATCTATTCGTTGTTTTAGGATTTCCATTTGATGAGTTACATTCTTTCTCATCTTTGCCAACTTTAATGATGACACATTTTGAGTGCTAGTATGATCTATTTACTTTGAGTGATAATTAAAGTGATCTTAAAATTGAATTGGTGATTAGCCTTGGAATTGTGTAGAGATTAAATTAGTGAATGATTTGGAAGAATTATCTCATTGTTTGGATATGTCTTGAATTAATGACATGAAATTTTCTAAGAAAATAAATTTATCCAATCCACCCCAAGAAAAACCCTAAGATCAACCCACCATAAATAATTGTTTAGTTCACATAATTTTTTATTATATGTTATTTAAATTATATCATTAGTTCTCCAATTAAAATCTACCTCAAAGTTGGCCACTTCATAGCCAATACATCAACAAATCATAGTGTCTCAAGGTTTCTTCTTCGGTCCCTGTGGATTCGATCCCTACTTGTACTTCAACAACCGCTTTTACCAGTAGGGTAAATTTGGGCGCAACCAAATTTTGGCGCCGTTTCCGGGGACCCAAGTATGTACCTTAGACCCTCATTTTCTTTTCACACCCCAAATTCTCTATTCTCACCCTAATTTCTCTTCTCTTTTCCCCATTCTGTTTTGGTGTGTCTGAAAAATCCCAAAACCAATTTTCAATCAACTCCAATGGATTATCCTACAAAATACCCCTTCATAAACCAATTCCATAATCAAGTCAGAAATCAATATTGGGAATCACCTCACATATGGAATTTCATTGACCAAACCTTAATTGAATACACCACACCCGATGAGATGTACAATCAATGGGATGATGACTATTTAAAAGATCAATTTCCATACCTATCAAGAATGATTGAAAATATAAATAATGAGGAATTCCATGATGTACAAATATCTATCAACACTATTCCTGAAAAAATTCTTGAACGATTGTGTAATCAAATGGAGATAATGAATTATGAGGTTTCATATTTGAGGTTTGAACTACAAAACATTAAAACATGTGAAGAAATCACTTTTTAAAATGGGATTTCAGAGTTAGATAATGAATTGAATTGGTCAAGAAATGTTGAAAGTCAAACTAAAGAGTGTTTAAATTGGAAGGAAATTGATTTTTTGAATTCAAAAGATAATAACTTGACATCATGGATTGAGTTTCCTAAACATGGCTCGATTAGTGAATTTTGTAGGACCACCAAACACTGAAAAATTGGGAGAAATACCAAACATTGATCCCATACACACTTCTGATATTCAACTAGACAATTTTGAGGATGAATCTTATTTTCAAAATGAACCAATTCTTTCTAAATGTTTTGGAGAAGAAACTAATTTTGATTTAATTTTTCAATCTCCTTTAGAAAATTTCAATGAACCCGAGCTCAAAATTATTTTACTTTCTTATAAAATCAACAATCCCACTATAGGAGATAAGAAAAACCTTGTATTTGTAGTTCATTCTTCTCAAGAAACCAATAATTTTGGAATGGTCATTGATGTCTTAGGAAAGACTAGAAATTCAACTGAATCAACCGTTACCAAATTTCCTTGGACTTCCACACTCATTATTGACCATTGGATTTCACATGAATAAAATGCTAAAAAATCAATCTTAATCAAGTTGAAGTGGACAAAAATGGGGTCCTAAAAATGTTGAAAGTTGGAATTGTATAAGTTTGGGGGTACAAGTTGAGCCAACGATGTTAAACAAAAGCACTGCATGGGAGGCAACCCATTGTTTTCATGTTTCCAATCATTTTGAATCATTTTATTTTTCATATAATAAATTACCATAAACTGTTGACCTGTTCTTCTTTTATGAGTAAGGATTGGTATGAAAGGGGAGCGCCATATTCATCCGTGTCACGTGGTGTGATCTCTGAGTAATACCTTACCCATAAAATATAAAGAAGACAATGTATCATCAGTTTATTTTGTTTTGTTTTATTTTTATGTTTTTATAGGTTAAAAAAATAAAAGGACATGTCGTAAGCCATAAGGAAAATGCATTCACCACCATCCAAGCCACTGAGACTCAAATACATGATTGAAGGGAGACTATGGAATTTGCTATCATTATAAACCACCAGGTGACTTCATTCCATGATTTTCATTTTAAATTTCTTCTTTGAACTCCTCTACTACCCCCTTCTAACTTTTCTTTTCTTTAAACACTGGGGACAATGTTATTCTAAGTTGGGGGGGGGATAAAAAATGATTTTTTTTTCAATCAGAACATGCATGGAAAGAAAAAATCAATTAACCTTGAACATGATAACACACATTGAAAACTCTAAAATTGGATATCGAAAAATTTGGATGCTTTGATTCTGATTTTAATGCAAGTTTATGATCATGAGCATAGTTTTTGGAAAGTTCGGTTGTCTAATGTGATTTTTCAAAGTTTACACTTTCATCCTCTTAATAAAAATGCCACATTGCACGTCTACTAGATCATGGGTGTAAATTTGAGTTCTTTGGTCCCTTTTATTATAGCATAGGGTTCTGGGGTCACTTTTAGTTTAATTTGAGTATCTTAAAAAAACAACAACAAAAAACAACAAAAAATTGAAAAAATAAATAATGGACACATAGAGCAATGTTTTGTCTAAATGTGTGGCGTCCGACACTTGGGGATCGTGACTCCATAGTTTTCTTGCCCAGAGTTAGGCTTTATATCTCTATTGTAGAGAATGGAATTGACAATATGTGTGGAATCCGACACTTGGGGATCACGACTGCATAGTTGTCTTGCCCAGAGTTAGTCTTTTCATATCTATTATGGTAAAAAAAACAAAAAACAAATTTGGATTCTCATCATAAGGTTTAATGTGATTCCCACCTAGAGCTTCCATTTCTTCCCCTTGAACAATAAAATGGGCCCCATATCTTCTGTGATGCACAACAATTTATCATGCTTAATTGAATTTGGATGAAATGTGGCGATGAATTTGAAAAAAGGAATGGGCTTGGGATTGGGATATGCTTATGGACCTAGCTTGTTTTAAATGATTTTTATGGGTTCCATAATTTTTTTTGGTGTGAGATATTTGGGTGAGCAATGTGTATTAAAATGTTTTTGGAAAAGGGGATTTGAATTTCATATTTTTAATTTATTTTGATCGGGACTAGAAAAACTCAAGTTAGGGGGTGTGATTAGTCACTGAAAGTGGATAATATTCATTGTTAATATCTTTAAATTAATCTTTCCAAAGACCATAAACATTGTTTTTAGTGCATTACATAAATAGAACTTCATTTCTTATCTAAAATGCAATTCATGTTTAAAATGCAAATTTGGGCCCAATCATTTATTTGTTTGTGTACAACATTATATTCATTTTATGAATTTGAAATTTTGGGATATGATTTATCACTTTGTTTGGAACATTTTATCTTTCAGGTCTGATGTATGAATCCCAAGGGAAGTTGGATAATTTTGCGCCCGAATGCATAAATTTGCTGGAGAAAGCATAATGGGCCTAAGGCCCATCAAACAAATGTGGGGATCACAAAACAAACCTAATAAATCTCAAATTTATACAGTAGAAAGATAAAAATATGAGGATCATTTTATTAAACTGTGGACGGAGCTAATTCTGAAGTTTTCATGATGATAAAGGGATCTGAAGCTGAGATTTAAATGGTGGACCCAGCATTAATGCACATAAAGTCGTCCCACCATTTCGACAATAAATTCCAAATTGGATAGCCAAATGTCCTGAAATTTTTACATCGGATAGAGAACACATGGAAGAAGATATTTGTATTCTACTACTCCTCATGATTCATCCTCCATCAATTAAATATTCGAACGTCAAAATGGTGGACGAATCTGGACAGTTTTCCGGGTCAACTTCGAAACGTCAATTTCCTTTTGATTATTCCCCCTCGTTTTGACTCTATTAATTGTTGGGGGGTGGACGTAAGGCTCCTAATATTCCTTTATAAGGATATTTTGTTGTAGGGAATTATAATCTAACATTTTTCTTTGAATCCGTGTTTTTTTTCCTTTCAATTGTAATTTCTCGCTTTCGTTTTGTAATGGCATCGTCAATTTCTCTAATGCAAGTTTTTCATTCACATTCAGTATTTTAATAAAATTTATTCTTCTTAATTTTTTATTCTCCTTTTCTTCACACGTTGATACCGTTGAATCAAGGTGTGAAATTATTCAGACCAGCACTTTTGATTTCAATCACACAATGGTTGAGTGTTCATTCTTTTAATAATTTTCTTCTTCTTCAATTCCAACCCCATAAGTCTACATCCCGCTTCCATTGGTAGAATAGCATCAATGGAGGGCTAAAATATTAAGGGTTGATCCAAGGGAGTAGAAAGGTAAGATATTGAATGTTATTTCATGTACTTAATATTTAAATCTATTCGTTATTTTAGGATTTACATTTGATGAGTTACATTCTTTCTCATCTTTGCCAACTTTAACGATGACACATTTTGTGTGCAAGTATGATCTATTTACTTTGAGTTATCATTAAAGTGATCCTCAAAGTGAATTGGTTATTGGACTTGGAATTGTGTAGGGATTAAATTGGTGAATTATTTGGAAGAATTATCTCATTGTTTAGATATGTCTTGAATTAATGACATGAAATTTTTTAAGAAAAGAAATTCATCCAATCCACCCCAAGAAAAACCCTAAGATCAACCCACCATCAATAATTGTTTAGTTCACATCATTTTTTATTATATGTTATTTAAATTATATCATTAGTTCTCCAATTAAAATCTACCTCAAAGTTGGCCACTTCATAGCCAATCCATCATCAAATCATAGTGTCTCAAGGTTTCTTCTTCGGTCCCTGTGGATTCGATCCCTACTTGTACTTCAAAAACCGCTTTTACCAGTAGGGTAAATTTGGGCGCAACCAAATTTTGGTGTCGTTTCCAGGGACCCAAGTAAGTACCTTACACCCTCATCTTCTTTTCACACCCCAAATTCTCTATTCTCACCCTAATTTTGCTTCTATTTTTCCCCTTTCTGTTTCGGTGTGTCCGAAAAATCCCAAAACCAATTTTCTATAAACTCCTCCAAAATACCCCATCATAATCCAATTCTATAATCAAGTCGGAAATCAATATTGGGAATCACCTCACATAGGGAATTTCATTGACCAAACCTTAATTGAATACACCACACCAGTTGAGATGTACAATCATTGGGATGCTGACTATTTAAAAGATAAATTTCCATACATATCAAGAATGATTGAAAATATAAATAATGATGAAGTCCATGATGTACAAACATCTATCAACTCCATTCCTGAAAAAATTCTTGAACGATTGTGTAATCAAATAGAGATAATGAATTCTGAGGTTTCATCTTTGAGGTTTTAACTACAAAACTTTAAAACATGTGAAGAACTCACATTAGAATTCGGGAATTCAGAGATAGATAATGAATTGAATTTGTCAGGAAATGTTGAAAGTCAAGATAAAGAGTGTTTAAATCAGAAGGAAATTGATTTTTTGAATTCAAAAGATAATAACTTGACATCATGGATTGAGTTTCCTAATCATGGCTCCATTAGTGAATTTTTAGGACCACCAATCATTGAAAAATTGGGAGAAATACCAAGCATTGATCCCATACACACTTATGATATTCAACTGGACAATTTTCAGGATGAATCTTATTTTAAAAATGAACCAATTATTTTTAAATGTTTTGGAGAATAAACTAATTTTGATTTAATTTGTCAATCTCCTTTAGGAAATTTCAATGAACCCGAGCTCAAAATTATTTTACTTTCTTCTGAACTCAAGAATCCCACTATAAAAGATAAGAAAAACCTTGTATTTGTAGTCCATTCTTCTCAAGAAACCAATAATTTTGGAATGGTCATTGATGTCTTATGAAAGACTGGAAATTCAACCGAATCAACCATTACCAAATTTACTTAGACTTCCACACTCATTATTGACCATGGGATTTCACATGAATCAAATTCTAAAAAAACCACTCTTAATCAAGTTGAAGTGGACAAAAATGGGGTCCTAAAAATATTGCAAGTTGGAATTGGATAAATTGGGAGGAACAAGTCGAGGCAACGATGTTAAGAAAAAGTGCTGCATGAGAGGCAACCCATGGTCTTCATGTTTCCAATCATTTTGAATCATTTTATTTTTCATATAATAAATTACCATAAGTTGTTGACCTGTTCTTCTTTTATGAGTAAGGATGGGTATGAAAGGGGAGTGCCATATTCATCCGTGTCACGTGGTGTGATCTCTGAGTAATACCTTACCCATAAAATATAAAGAAGACAATGTATCATCAGTTTATTTTATTTTGTTTTATTTTTATGTTTGTATAGGTTAAAAAAATAAAAGGACATGTCATATGCCATAAGGAAAATCCATTCCCCACCATACAAGCTGCTGAGACTCAAATCCAAGATTGAAGGGAGACTATGGCATGCGCTATCATCATCAACCACCAGGCGACTTAATTCCATGATTTTCATTTTAAATTTCTTCTTTGAACTCCTCTCCTACCCCCTTCTAACATTTCTTTTCTTTAATCATTTGGGACAGTCTTATTCTAAGTTGGGGGGGGGTGATAAAAAATGTTTTTTTTCAATAATAACATGCATGGAAAGAAAAAATTCCATTAACCTTGAACATGATAACACACATTGCAAACTCTAAAATTGGATATCAAAAAATTTGGATGCTTTGATTCTGATTTTAATGCAAGTTTAAGATCATGATCATAGTTTTTGGAAAGTGCGGTTGTCTAAAGTGATTTTTCAAAGTTTAAATTTTCATCCTCTTAATAAAAATTCCACAATGCACGTCTACTGGATCATGTGTGTAAATTTGAGTTCTTGGGTCCCTTTTATTATAGCATAGGGTTCTGGGGTAACTTTTAGTTTAATTTGAGTATCTAAAAAAACAACAAAAAAAACAACAAAAAAAATGAAAAAATAAATAATGGCCACATAGAGCAATGTTTTGTCCAAATGAGTGGCGTTCGACACTTGGGGATCGTTACTACATAGTTGTCTTGCCCAGAGTTAGGCTTTATATCTCTATTTTAGAGAATTGAATTGACAATATGTATGGCGCCAGACACTTGGGGATCGCGACTCCATAGTTGTCTTGCCCAGAGTTAGTCTTTTCATATCTATTGTGGTTAAAAAAACAAAAAAAAAATTGGATACTCATCTTAAGTTTTAATGTGATTCCCACCTAGTTCTTCCATTTTTCCCCTTGAACAATAGAATGGGACCCATATCTTTTGTGATGCACAACACTTTATCATGTTTAATTGAAATTGGATGAAATGTGGTGAAGAATTTGAACAAAGGAATGAGCTTGGGCTTGAGATATGCTTATGGACCTAGATTGTTTTAAATGATTTTTATAGGTTCCATAATTTTTTTTGGTATGAGATATTTGGGTGGGCAATGTGTATTAAAATTTTTTTGGAAAAAGGGATTTGAATTTCATATTTGTAATTTATTTTTCTCCGGACTAGCAAAACTCAAGTTGGGGGGTGTGATTAGTCACTGAAAGTGGATAATATTCATTGTTAATATATTTAAATTAATTGTTCCAAAGTCCATAAACATTGTTTTTAGTGCATTACATAAATAGAACTTCATTTCTTATCTAAAATGCAATTCTTGTTTAAAATGCAAATTTGGTCCCAATCATTCATTTGTTTTTGTACAACATTATATTAATTTTCTGAATTTGAAATTTTGGGATATGATTTATCACTTTGTTTGGAACATTTTATCTTTCAGGTCCTATGGATTAATCCCAAGGGAAGATGGAGAATTTTTCACTCGAACGCAGAAATTTACTGGAGAAAGCATAATGGGCCTAAGGCCCATCAAACAAATGTGGGGCTCACAAAAGAAGCCCAATGAAGCTCAAATTTATATAGTAGAAATAAAAAAATATGTGGATCATTTTATTCAACTATGATAGAAGCTAATTCTGAAGTTTTTTATGATGATAAAGAGATCTGAACCCGAGATTTAAATGGTGGACCCGACATTAATGCACATAAAGTCGTCCCACCATTTCAACCATAACATCAAAAAGGATAATCAAAATGTCCTGAAAGTTTTACATAGGATAGAGGACACAAGGAATAAGATATTTGTCTTCTACGACCCCTCATTATTCTCCCTTCATCAATTAAATATTCGAACGTCAAAATGGTGGACGAATCTGGACAGTTTTCCGAGTCAACTTCGAAACGTCAATTTCCTTTTGATTATTCACCCTCGTTTTGACTCTATTAATTGTTGGGGGGGGGGGGGGGTTAATTGATTGTGGGGGGTGGACCTAAGGCTCCTAGTATGCCTATATAAGGAGATTGTGGTGAAGGGAATTATAATCTAACATTTTTCTTTGAATCCATGTTTTTTTCTTTCAATTGTAATTTCCCGCTTTCGTTTTGTAATGGCATCGTCAATTTCTCTAATATAAGTTTTTCATTCACATTCACTATTTTAATAAAATTTATTCTTCTTAATTTTTTATTTTTCTTTTCTTCTCATGTTGATACCGTTTAATCAAGGTGTGAAATTATTCACACGAGCCCTTGTGATTTCAATCACACAACAGTTGAGTGTTCGTTCTTTTAATAATTTTCTTCTTCTTCAATTCCACACCCATAAGCCTACATCCTGCTTCCATTGGTAGAATAGCATCAATGGAGGGATAAACTATTAAGGGTTGATCCAAGGGAGTAGAAAGGTCAGATATTGAATGTTATTTCATGTTATTAATATTTAAATCTATTCGTTATTTTAGGATTTCCATTTGTTGTGTTACATTGTTTCTCATCTTTGCGAACTTTAATGATGACACATTTTGAGTGCTAGTACGATCTATTTCCTTTGAGTTCTCATTAAAGTGATCCTCAAAGTGAATTGGTGATTGGGCTTGGAATTGTGTAGGGATTAAATTGGTGAAGGATTTGGAAGAATAATCTCATTGTTTGGATATGTCTTGAATTAATGACATGAAATTTTCTAAGAAACGAAATTCATCCAATATACCCCAAGAAAAACCCTAAGATCAACCCACCATCAGAAATTGTTTAGTTCACATCATTTTTTATTATATGTTATTTAAATTATATCTTTAGTTCTCCAATTAAAATCTACCTCAAAGTTGGCCACTTCATAGCCAATCCATCAACAAATCATAGTATCTTAAGGTTTCTTTTCGGTCTCTGTGGATTCGATCCCTACTTGTACTTCAACGACCGCTTTTACCAGTAGGGTAAATTTGGGCGCAACCAAAGGGTTTCCCTCATTATAGTTTGTTCTTCTGAGGGATTCGTAACAACATCATGTGTATAAGATATTGTCTGCATGAGTAGTCAATCGTTTAATTTTGATTATGTTAATACAGTAGAGAACATATAATATTATGAGGAAAAAAATAATATATTTAAAAATACTAACCTTCTCATTGAACTCACTTTTTTTAATTTTTTCAAGGATTTGGTTCCTCTTTAGAGAATATAAATCCCCTCTTTGTGGACCCCAATAATTGAAAAGACATTGTCTATATTGGTACCCACATGAACAGATTGTGATGTCCCAATGAATGGGTCATCCTTGATTGAATTTTCTTCTGACTCAAATTATTTTTAGTCACCAGTAGGACAATTGACCAATTCTTATTAGTTGGATTAAAGACATAAAATACTAGCACTACTAGTGATGACATTCTGAATGGATCATATTTTTTCCTCTTTTACATTCAAATTCACCTTCTCAAATCCCATTTCATCAACTTTTACTCCATTGATATTGTCAACCCATTTATAATGGAAAAGAGGAAGTTGAAATGTTGTATAATCCAACTCGTATATCTATTCAATAATGCAAAAATATGACATATTTTCATAAATTGGATTTCTATCCTTGGAACTAGATATATGAATAACTTCATCCACATGAGAAACACCACTGTTTTTCATCTTACTGATGACATCATGTTCTTTTTTATAGAACATATAACTATTGATTACAAATCCAGTGTAAGATATAACAATTTCATTAAGTCCTCTTGCTATCCATTGAAGTTGTTCGAAAATTGAATTAAAATTTTCAGATAACTCCTTATAAATTTGAACTATGAAACATCCTATAAATTGTTTATTATGTGTATCTTATATCCATATTTCAAATATTGATGGATTTAGATCTCTATGAATTTATTTTTGGGCATCAATGTATGGATCAACATTTTAACTATTATGTAATATGTAAAGAATGTTTTATCCTACTCTGTCAAGGTAATTTTAAGAACATCTCTTCCATAAATCCCTTTTCCCATAAGGCGTTCACGATGTTGAGATTTTGGGAGATTGATGCTTTCAACATCTGATAGGAAATCAGTAAGAAATTCAATAGCTTATTCAAAAATATATTGTTCTGTAATACAACCTTCTGGCCGACTTTGATTCTTGAAATAACCTTTCAAAATATTAATATAATGTTCAATGGGGTACATCCATATGTAATTTTCCAGACCATATAGTTATACCTCTCTGACTAAGTGAACCATCAGGTGGACCATTATAACAAATAATGATGGTGAGAAGAACATTTATAATTCACATAATATGATTAAAATCTCCTTATTCTTTATAGGAACCTTCATCAGGTCTACAACTTTACTGCATATGAATTTGAAAAAGATGGAATGTTTGGTTAATGTTTATTGTATATTTTGAGGTAGAATGCATCAGAAAGAAACCTGCATTAAAATATGCATCGAAACATGACATTTGTGTGATTTTAGTCCTTGTAATTTCAAATTATTCATTGACATGACATTCTTGATATTTGATTAATACCCCCTGTGGAACTTTTGAACTTGTAAGGGAAAGGAAAAATTTCATTTCTTTCATCTCTGGATAGAGTGAAAGCTACTGGAGGAAGAAAATTATGCCTTTTACACTTCATTGGTGACAACTCTTCCCTTATCCTCATTTCAATCAATTCCAACCTAGACTTGATTATATATTTCATTTTTCCAGGAACATTTAGTAATGTTCCAATCACACTATCAAATATATATTTTTCTACATGCATGAAATCATGATAATTTTTTATATACAAACATTTATAATACAGTAATTCAACAAAAATTTATCTCTTATTACAACATGATTTTGTAAAGTTTTGAAAAAATGGTTTATTGAAAACAGTGTTAATATTTTTTACTTTTTTGTATAGTTGATCACCCTTTTCTAGAGAAAATGTTGTTTCTTGTTCAATATTCCAATTTAATATGGTGATTCAGGATCAGTATTTATGTCATCGAGGTAAAAAAAATATCCTTAAAACATAGTCTTTAAGGAATGTTTCAAATGAACTGAGTATGTGTGTTTTTCAAAAATGTGAAACCCCAACATGCCTCTAATTCTATAACCTTATAAATTTCCTTAAGCGGGGAGGTCATTTATAATTCCATTAAACATTTCCCTTATTTTGAATTCCTCACTTCTTTGATCATCATATATTATAAAACTTGTATCCCACATCAATTCTAGATCAATGTAGACAAATAGATATCAATATCATTACCAGGTTTCATTGGTCTATATATTAGTAGAGACAACTTAATGTATTTTATCTTCATTCATAACCATGGAGGAAAGTTATAATTTACCAAAATGATAGGCCATGTACTGTGAGTACTACTCTATACAACAAAAGGATTTCTTCTATCTATAGATAATGAAAGAAGAAAGTTTCTCAGCTCTTCTTCAAATTCAGGAAACTCGTAATCAATTTTCATCCCCTGAGTAGAATCCAATGGATGACGTAACTTACCATATTTAATTATTATATCTATATGCCATGTTAATTTTCTTGTAGTTTTCTAATATCCATACAGTCTTCTAAACTGTGTAATGATATGAAAATACCATACAGATTTCTAAGGACATGATGTATTTTTCTTGTATCGATCAGCGCCACACTTAGGGAATTTTATGAGGGATTCAGGGTCCTTGAGAAACAATATGAAATCATTTGGACATGTGTTTATTTTTCCTAGAGATAATTCCCATCGAAAATAACATTTTTTTATCATCATATGTTTGGAATGGTAGTTTATTTTCTTCTAGTATAATATCTTTTAGAAGACCAAGTAGTTTAGTAAATTTGTTGTCACTATATCTGTTCCCAACTTTCACATTATATAACTTCAATACTGTAGACAATTTTGTGTATTTAGTAAAACCAGTATACAATGGTTTCTTGGAAAAAAAATTTAACTCCTCAAAAAACTTAGGACAATCAAGAAGGTCATCTTCACATGCCATTGTAATTTATTCCATGAAATATCCGTTATCTTTTATAAAGGTATTCATGTCAAATGATTCATAAACCGTAGTATCATCTCAATCGATGTCCACATTAATTTTTTCCCACATTTAGTTGAAAATGTATAGCTTTGATATATTTAATGATAAATAAAATGTTCTTCCAACTCTTTTGGACTAATTTGTCTTGAATAAAAACAACTTAAACACAGACATCGGATTTTAGAAGGTTCTTATACATGCCCTTTTGCAAACTTGATGAAATATTTAACTCCTTCAAATTAATTTTTCAAAAAATTAGCATGCATACATTTTTAGTTCATATCCACACTATTAGGTTCATAAATAGAGATTTGGAAGTTCTTTTTAAAATTTAAAAAAGAGTATATGTTTTAAAAACACTCAAGATGACCCGTATAAAATGTAATGACAACCAGATGATCTATATAGGAAGGTAACAATACCTATGATTTTATTTTCGATTTAAGGGGTATTTATCAAGTTTCTCCCATTTATTTGGAATATATTCACTATTGTGAAGTTAAAAGAATATTTATAAAATAATGGTACCTATTATACTAATGAAGTTATAGATATTATTCAAATAATTATTTCCATGTTAACTGTGTCTCTAGTGGATGTCTTAGGTGATATTTAACTTGAATAGAGGAATGAAACTGATGTGAACTCAATGAAAAGTATATTAATTTGAGAAATATATTTCATGGTATGGTTATAGAATATCACTAGGATGAAAGAGGATTCAAGAAGAGGTCCAAAATATGAAAAAATGCATCAAAAGATGAAAATTCTGGTGAATACATACTATGAAGTTATAAATGATTATTGAAAGTAGTGTTTTTTTGAGAAATATTGAGCATGAGTTGGTTTCCCAACCCACACCCCCTAAAATTATTAAATAATAATACAAATAGAATGCATGAGGTGCAATTATATTTCACTAGCAATGAGTTTAAATAAAAAACATGAGAAGATGAAAAGTTCATGAAGCATCAAAAAAGGATAACAAGGCATTATGCTGCAAAAAAGATGATGCAAATCATGATCCTTAACTTCCCATCGATGTAAATAGAAGATCAATTGTGGTTGCACATAGAAAAAGTTCCATTTATCTATCCACCACCTTGATCAACAAACAAATAGTATCATTGGATATAGGTATCATTGAAACAATTCCAAAAAATAAAATAACCTGTGCCCCACATGATATGGACAGATATATTAAACCCTCCATTTGATTTTCTGATAAGAGCACACTAATTGAAAGTAGTGAATAAGATGTCTTACTATATCTAAAATTTCATGTGCATGAGTGTAACAAGAGATAACCTAACAACCAAAAGCAGCGACTTAGTTTTCATCAAGATCAAATTGATGAGTTTGTATAAACAACCAATCATACATTTTTAGTCAATACAAACAACGAACCAAATTTTTTTCCCTAAACAGAAAATCACAAAAAATCATAAAAAATAGATTATAAACAACAGATCATAAAAAAAATCATAGAAGCATAAATGAAAAACAAAACAAAAATACACAAAGAAGAAAAAAGGCCTACCTTGCTAGGTTGAAGAAAAATTGGAGACCCCATTCGAATGTCAGATGAGATGTTCAAAGGAAGTTGAATGGTGTGATTCAAACATTGATTCACTGAGGATGAGAGCTGAAAGTTGGTGGCATCTGCAAAAATATCTATATCATGATTGGTTCAAAAATGGTTAGAGTTTTTAAAATAAATCGAGACTCTTCTATCAGAGCTTAAAAATAAGTGCTGATAAAGACCTATCTTTATCTATTCCAAAAAAACACTGATAAAACCAATATTTATCAGCACTAAAATTAGAGCGCTGATAATTTTTTATTTTATCAGCGCTTTATATATCGTTGATAAATAGTCATCTTTTTTAGCATGAAAAAAGCAATGATAAGGATTCTTTTATCAGCACTCATTACTGAAGCACTGTTAGAGGATTTATAATTATAAATATAAATATTTTTTAAAAAAATTATAAATACTTAATAAATATATATAAATATCAATATATTAAATATATTCTTTTTTAAATATATTTATTATAATTTTATAATTATTTATTTCTAATTATAGAAATATTATTTTAAAAAAATTATTTATATGATGGTATATATTTATATAATTATACATATATATTTAGTAAACGCATAAATATAAATTTATTAAATATATTTATTATTTATTTAAATTTATTAAAAATTTAATAATTATTTAAATATGGATAATTATTTATTTACAATTATAAAAATACCTTAACAAAATATTTATTTATTTATTATTATAAACATAGAATTGTATAAATATAGTGACTGTACATTTATAAATATATTTACTTTTAAATATTTTTTTACAAATATTTTTTTAACATTATTTATGAATATCGAATTTTGAGTGCATGCATATATGTTAAAAATGAGTGAAATGGAATAAATTAAGAATATAGGTATACTTTAACAATATTGAAAAAATGGATTGGTTCTATGTGTTTTCATATTGTATATAAAAATTCATTAATTACATATATGTGAAATAAATATAACACACATATGACTATGCAATTAAGTTGAAAAATCAAACGACATTCAATTATATGTCGAGTACTATGCAATTAGCCAATATTTTATGTTCTTTTTAATTTTTAATTATATACCATTATTCAATAAATATATTTCTATTAAATGTAAAACACATAAACATTTTGTAATATATAAATAACATTTATACATGTTAATATATCTCTATATATTTAATATATACAATTCAATAACATTAATTATCATAATTTTTGAATTAATAAAATGATTAATATTTAATAATGTATAATCAATTAATTCATTTTTATCAACAAATTAATTAATAAAATTTGGAATAAACACTTTTTTATTTTTAATTTATTTAATTATTTCATTTTATCAGAGTTAAAAATGCGTTGATGAAAGAAATATTTATCAACTCTAAGCATAAAATGTCGAATAAGTATACTCTTCATCAATTATAAAACTTAAGAGCTGATAAAAGATACCCTTTATCAGTGCTAAAAATAAATTGCTGATAAAGGATACCCTTTATCAGCACTAAAAATAAAGAACAGATAAAGGTTTCCTTTATCAGTGCTAAAATAATTGTGCCGATAAAAGGTTAAATGTATCAGTGATTTCTTTAGTACTGATAAATATTCCATTTATCAGATTTTCTTCTAGAAATGATAAATAATAGCATTGTTAAAGGCCAATTTTGTAGTAGTGAAGGTTTAAAGGATGTTTATCATAATATGATGATCAATTTGATATTAAAGAATCAATAAAAAGTGAATACTTGGAAAAAGACAGCATGTGACACATAATATTAGAAACGAGACATCAATACTCATGGGGAAAATGAAAAGACCACCTACCACATGGCTGTAAATGACCCCTCACTCGATATCTGCCTTAGATTCAGAGTAGGTTGGAAAAAATCTATGAAATAGTCCAACACCCTAAAAATAGGTAAAATGAGCTTTGACCTAAATAGTGCAATAGATTCCCAAATTAACATAGATGTTAAGGGAGAGGATTCCAGAGATCATATTAAGGAATCTAATGCATTTGAAAGATATTTGAATAGACATCACATATGAGAGATTCATGGATGCCTAGGATGATTGAGGAGGAAATTCACAGAAGATAAAAACTCAAACTATCCATTGGAGGAAGAATGGGAAAAGATAAATAGAGTTACAATATTAAAAGAGATCAAAAAATTAATTTCATCTACAAACATTGGGGTGCATTATTTGGCCACATGGTTGGCCAAACCATGTGCCAACCCTGCACCAGTTACTACCTCAAAGGGACACATTGCATGATTAAGTTCACAGTTTTCCGTAATATACGCAAGCTGTGTGGAACCTCTATACCAAAAACCTATAATTGGGCACTCGATCATGTTTCTAGGGTCACAAATTTGTAGACAACCCATGAAGCCCTGGTTTCTTCACTTTCTTCAACCACATGTTTTTCGGAAACCGTCCGGGTTGGCCGACACGTTTTCACCTAATTGTGCAACCCATTCTTTTCTTCCCATTTTAGGGTTCTAGGCTCTGAATGAGCCCCAAACACACCCAATACCTCCTTTAATCTTATTAAAATCAATATTAGGGAATTTATGGATTTTAAATTGAAAAAATGAGTTGTACCTTCATGAAAAGATGTGTCATTACATAAGGGGAGATGTACTGTATTGTGTATTGTCAAAAAATCCAAATGGAGAGATTATTGGAACCCCTAAAGAGGTCTGTTAGATTTTTTTAAAAATAAACTTTTGTTGAAAATGATACCCCATATAAGATGATGGTGATTCCTTGATTATTTTTTACAAGAGGGATTAACTACTTTATGTTGGATTTGTTGATAAGAGAAATGTGGAAGATCAAGCTAAAGTGATGCTTAAAGGGTTGTTATGGTCAAATTTACTCCATAAGGTTTTAAGAATATGGATGATGACTATTTATAAATTTTTAGAGGGAAATATATCTAAAGAAAATAGTTTACACTATATAACCACATGCTACACCGTAAGAATTAGTTGATAGAAGCTACAATGTTGTATCTTTGATTTGTGTGATATATATGAAATGTGGTTGGATTTTCCTCTCTAGAAGATATGAGATATCTCCCCAGAATCATATTATGCTACATTATAAGGTATTTTTCATTAGGGTATTCATTATACTTGGTAAGTTTTATAAAATCATTGATCACATTGTAGAGAGGTTGGTTACACTTCAAAGAAAGTCATCATGAGCCAAAACAAGACCATGCACACAAAATGCTAGTATCTGGGTAGCCTCAAGACAATTTGGTAGATGATATAAAAAAAACATAATCAATGAGGATATAAAGAGTGTTCATGTGAGAACCCATATGGAAAGGAACATGTGTATGTGAAGGTAGTTCAGGGTGATGAGTAAAACCATTAAGCACAGGTTGGAACAAAAGGGGAAAGTAGTTATTAGCCTCTCTTGTATGGGGTGGAACGAGATGCTGTAGGTGATCACCAACATTATTCAAACTAAAATTATATATTTCTTGGTGTAAGAGTTTACTAAGAACTGTAATTTTATATTAAATTTTAATATAGGACAAATCCCAAACTAAATATTCTACATAACAATGACCATAGCATATTATTTAGAAGGAACTTGTGTAATTTGAATATAGCACATTGACGTAGTGGAAAAGACCATGTTGAATGATTTTTTTACTATCACTATAAAATAAAGTTTGATTAAACTATGGTATGAAGGATATGATATAGTTATGTTAGAGACAATACATCAACATCATAGATACCCCTTGTTTTATGGATTCTTTGTTTTTAATAGAAACCAATAAATTTGGGATTTCAGATCCTACTAGAAGCCATGTTATAGAAGCTCACTACGATATAGATGGTTTTATTTTTTCTATGTGGATGAATTAATATATTATATTCTATAGTATATGATGTCAAAAGGGATGTGAAAATGCCATAACTTGTTTTGTGTTATAAGTAGTTAGAGGAAATCATACATGCATACTTTAGAGAGTCATGGATAATTTTATTGTGAAAGGATTGTCGGTCTAGTCAATAAGAATACATGATATAGGAAATTGGTCCACACTCATAGGATTTTATTAATCCCTTAAAATATACAGCATAGTGGATAGTATTACACCATGGTGAAGGAATGAAAGATATTTAATATTCTGTAAGAAAATGATTATGCTATAGTCAAGTAGTTTCAGTTAGCTGAAAGATTTGGCCCATAACATATAAAACTGTTAAAAATTGGATTTATAGGTGATTGATTTAGATTTAATGGAATTTTATATCCCTATTAACTTCATGGGACATTATAATAATAAAAGATGAAAGTGATTCAATAATTACCCTTAGATTGAGAGAATAAAAAAAACAAATTTAAAAATAATTATGGAAGTTATAGAGAAAGGAGTTTGAACTCTATGCATATTGGAGATCATAAATTGAATGAATAATGAGGGGTATGAATTTATAATATGCAGTAAAGGATAAATAAGATATATATGAATCAATTAAATATCTTTCTAGAGTTAAATCTCAAGAGATCATATTTGTGTTGTAAAGGAGATAATTCTAGAACCATTCTAGAAATGAAGATAGGTGTTTCCATGAAATCTCATGGAAAGAAAATAATGCTCAAATTTATAGTCAAAATAGGCCCATTAATGAGGAATAGAAGATTCAAAGGTAGTCATCCATACATGGGGCATCATCTAATACAAGTGGATATTATTATTGATTTCTGATCTAATTTGTTTTCCATTTGGAAAAGTGAATGAAAAAGGGAATTAGTGAGGGAAGTGGTCCTTGGTTGGTAGTGAACCATCCTAAAACTATTATAATGAATGTGATCCTAGGTAGGTGTGACCTAGACAAATCCCAAAAGAAGTGATATTATAGAACTTTTAGTACATCAAAAATGTTTCGATCACTTGATCCGTGGACTATCCCATAGTGGAAAATCATGTAAAAATAATTGAGTCTCTAATGCATGATTATTTACATTTCAACAACATAAAAGTGGGATAAAAAACATATGTAATATTTTATTTAGGGATAGCCAAGTAAAAAAGGTAATCATATTACCTAATCACCAAAATCAAAATAGGAAACCCTTCTAAAGTAAAATGTCATAGTTATTAAGTGAGGGTTGAAAAGAAAAAGTGTTTAAATTGGAAATGAGTTTCATGCCCTAATTCACCCACTCCAAGGTTGTATCTCACCTATGTCCCTTGAAGTAATATTAGGATTTATTTCAATTAGTGCATCAACATTCATATACCTATTTCACTTATAATAAGGATGTGTTTCAGGTGTCCTTATAGGTATATTATCCACAACCTATATGAGTACCACAGTACGAATGAGAATTTTATTATCAGGGATCCAACAAAGAGAAAGTACCATTTTTTGGGTTGTTGAGAATTAGGATATGTTTATGGTTTTAAAGAAATTATGGGATATAAAATGGGATGAATTGATGTTATATATTTGATATATTTTTTATTTTGTATTGACTTGTATTGATCTACCACATGTGGAGATCCTTTTTTGACTCAGATAAGATCATTTATATCTCATTATGATATTTCATGTGATGTTGTTATCATTATATTACAATGTGAATACGTTTTTTATTTATATACTTATTACTTATTCCACTATGTTGAGGATTAATAGTTTCCTGATATGAAGGGAATAATCTCCCCACTACAAGGCTTAGGCCCTCACTACTAGTCATCAGCCTCTTCATATGAGGAGGAATGAATGGGGGCTTGTAGCACACCCAATTAGACCTAGTGATCTGAGATAGGGAATTGAAAAATGGAATCACATCCCCTTTTTCTTATTTATTATTTAGGGCTAGGTAAGAAAAAGATAAGATTCCATGAATTGAGCGAGAAGCTATTCTTCTATATGGACAACACATATATAATTAAAATAGGAGTTTCCAAGGTTGTGAGAGTTCTATTATTGGTTTTGATATTATTATTTCTTTCCATTATTTATGTATTATTATATATTATGGTTTATGGGATTTTCCTCTTACCCATGGTGGAGAGTGATTGTGAGTTCATGCGTTGTGGATAGGCATGTAAGTTTACATATCATGAAACTGATTTCTTGTGTTTGATATAGGTTTTAATTAATTACATGATAATAAAAATATATTATATGTTTTTTGAAAAATATACTATGATTGATATCTAATTAATTTAACCCGAGAATGTTATAATCTTATTTTATCTAGCTATGAATAACATGTAGGTGTAACTGGTACGTGCATTAGACTTAGGTGAGTAGTGGGTGATTATACCTATTAGATCATTGTAGGCCCTTGAGGAATATATCCTTGGGTTTTTTATGTGTGTTTGTGTACACATGTTAATTTCATAATATTTTTTAATATTTAATATTTTAAAGGTATTTTTGAGTGTTTATTTTTTCATTTTAAAAAGATTCATCTTCATCGACATCCCCTGATTCTATCCAAGGATTAGGTTGAGGATGTTTAGAAATTAAAGAATACCCTGAATGAACCTCAAGATGTCTAGGTGGGTGAGGATGAAAAATTTAATAGGTTTTACCTAGCTATTTGAGAAATTTATTTTCTTAATCTAGGGGTGTTTCATCTAGTATTAGTAGGAGATGGAGGTACACATCATTGTGAACCTACTATGATAGACTTCACCCAAGATTTTCTACTGCATCACCCTCCATATTTATTGGGTATGGGTATTAATTCGGATTCTAAGGATTGGATTGAGATCATTGATGGGATATAAGAGATATTAGAGACACCTAATGATTGATTAGAGAAACTGATGACCTATATGATCTAGGGACCTGATAGGAAGTTGTGGGGTGTCATGGTATAAACTATAAGGTGTAATGTATTTTTATGGGAATACTTTAAGGACTAATTTTCTTTTGAAGTTATTCCCCAATTCATTGAATATTGATCAAGAATAGAAGTCCATGGATATTTAGTAAGGGATTATGCTTGTGATATAATATTCTACTCATTTTTTTTGAGTTTTTTCATTTTGTTACATTATTGGTAGAGAAGGAGGACTAGAAGGCCTAGAGATTTGAGATTGGTATTTGAACATAGGTGAGGTTTCTGGTTAGGATTTCTACATGAAATATACTCAAATTTGGTTTTCAAGGATCTCAATATTGAGAAGGTCCTAGAGGAGGATAGTTCAGTGAATTATCTTCTAGGTTTTAGTTGGATATGTGGTAACCTTTCTAGTAGACCTGTTAGTTCCACATCTTGTGGTAAGAAGATAATGTATGATGTGATGCACTTGGGGTGATGAGGGGATTTCTAGATATTCCAGGGCACATCAATCTATCCTATGGGTTTATTTTCCCTGCTATTAAATTAGTGTAGGAAGACCAACCATTTCCACTGATCATGTATTAGTTTTCGAAACGATTTTCTTACATGTGGTAGGATGGGGTATATCCAAAAAATTTACAAGGATAACTTATTTGAGTTTAGGTATATATTTGTGGTAGACACAAACATTTAGGTCTTGGATAGGGGGACCTTATACTAATAGAAGGTCCTAGTCTTGGAGGTTGGTCCATAGAGTTGGTCATGGGTCACATGGGAAATATTATCCACAATTACATCATAGACTAGTTTATAAAATGAGACAAGGATCTTGACGTTAGGGTCATGGATCTAATGTAGGAAATATATATTCCTTAGACTAGGTTTTTGATGATTTAATAGTGGGTACTTATACCATTAGAGTAAATTTTTTACTAATTCTATGATTTATGTTTCATTTTTTTGATAATGGGGCATCTCATTCCTTTATTTCTACCAAGGTTGTGTTAATTTTGGGATTGAATATTAATTTTTTCAATAGAATGTTATATAATTATACACCTCTTAGTAAGAGTTTGGGTCATGTTCAGAGGTTTCTATCATGTGATGTGTTGGTTGGAGGATATGATAATTTCTGGGATTTTCTTGTTCTAGATACGAAAAGTTTCAATTTCATCATCAATATGGGTTAGTTGGAGCACTTTTGGGATCACATCAATCAGTACTAGAGGCGAGTGTCTTTTACCTCCATTATGGGAAATGATTATGTTTTTATGGGATATTAGGACATGGAAGTATATATAAAGAAACCTAACTTCAATTTGATATGACCCATTATATTTTTCCTAGTGGGTATAGTTCTTATGGTGGATAATGCGATGGTTTCTACTATTTTTCCTCTAGTGCTATACTAATTCTAGGATTTATTTAGAGATTAATTATTAGGACTACATATTGAAAGGGAGATTTCGTTTATGATTGATCTTATGTTATGTGTAAATATAATCAAGATTCCTTCTTATTATATTGAACTAGTTCAGTTAACAGAGTTGTAAGTGCATTTGAAGGGCCTTGAGGCAAAGGTATTTGTTCACCTGATAACCTCTCCTTGGGGTTCCCCAATTTTATTCATTAATAATAAAGATGGTAGAATTAGGTTATGTATGGATTAATAAATAATCAACGAGTAATAGGGGATAACATATACATTTCCAAGGATATATAACCTATTTTTCAGTTGATAGGAGATTTATTATTTCCTAAGGCCGAATTGCAATCGGGTGACCATGAGTTTTTGGTCAAGGAATATGATATATTTAATATGGTTTTTAAGAGAAGTTATGGGTTATATGAGTGCATTGTAATGTGATTTAGTTTGGAAATGCCCCAGTGATGTTAATGGATCTCATGAACCAAAAAAATAATTTCTACCTAGACTCATTGTTTATGGTGTCCATTAATGATATTTTTGTATACTCTTGGAAACTAGAGTCACATTCCAAGAAACTAGATGTTGTATTGAGTATTATTCTTTAAAATCAATGATATTCCAAGTTCTCAAAGTGGAACATATGAATTAAATAGGTTTTTTTCTTGGAAATGTGATCATAGTGGTTGAGATCTTAGTTGATTTAGAGATGGTGGATGTAGGGATGTCCTGAAAATAAAAAATTAATTTTCTTTAGATATATAGTTTTCTTAGGTTGGATTGGTATTATATGTGGTTTGTCTAGGAATTCTATAATAAATAATAGAGTAAAGTTCAAGTGGACTAGTTGTTGTGAAGAGTATTTTCAAGATTTGAATACATGGTTAACGTCTTATCTGACTCTAATTATTTTAGATCCAAGGACTTTTTATTCAATCTATTAAGAGGCCTTAATATTCTTTCATGGAGATTTTTTGATGTTGAGGGTTTAATTGTTCTCTTATGGGTCCTATTATCTATGAACGTACAAGAATAACTACCCTTAACATGATTTAGTTATATCTGATGTGGTTTACTACATAAAGTGTTAACCATGATATTGTCAGTGAGATATTTTTCATTTACATGGAGCATAAGAGCTTTTGATACATAATTTCCAAGTGGGACATAACCTTGTAATAGAGGTGTTTGGCTAAGTACCTCCAGAACATTGATTTTAAGATGGAATATGATCCAGGTAAGGGTAATGATATTGTAGAATAACTATGTAGGATGACTTAGTATTAATAATTTCATATGTACAGAAATGAGTGTATGTTGAGGATCTTTATCACTAGTTGAAATATTGATGCATGAAAGTTGTGAGAAGATATGACTTATGCTACCTAAAGGTTATAAGTGTATCAAAAGTTCCATAGGAAGAATTCTCAACTCAATTTTTATCATAATCAATGAATATTATGAGATTTACATGATGATAAATACTGCTTTTAGTGGAATTGAATAAATGATTAATTGAATAATGAACTCCAAAACAAAGATGCAATATTATCACTTTTGATTTATAATTAATTTAAACAATTAAATAACTACATTGAGATGTATTCTGTCTTTATTAATGGATCTGAAAATGTATCTACATCATACACTCATTACATTAAATGCATAAAGAGTAAATTCCTACCAGTGGTGATTCACATCCATTCCACGAACCATTGAAAATATCTGTAAGAATATCTAGGTTCCAGAATAGTAGATCCCTATGATTTCATTTCTCACTTTTGATCGAACTGAGAATCACTTGAATAAAGATTTTATTTTATCTTCCTAGACTCGAGAGTGGTGGAGGAGGTAGATCACTCTCCATTATTGAGAGAGTTAATTATGAGGGTGCTCTCTTGGGATTTGAGGGTGTTCTATTCAGATGTCATTGTGTACAAGAAAAAGAAATGAAAATCACTTTGAGAAATAATATAATTGGGTTTAAATACCTCTAGGGTTATACAATAAAAATTTCATATATACCCTTTATATTTTTCTTAATTACTACAGAACCTCGTGTCTATAATAATAATAATAATAATAATTTTTCTTGGAATGTAAAAAACAGTTGAATTAAATTAAATATTAGTTTATTCAAATAATATTCAATGTATATTATTTCTCACCAAAACATTAAACTAGGTTTTCCATTTCTCCACAATATTTATTTGTCCTTGAATAATTTATATTTATTTATTAAATAAATATAATTTTATTATTCACCAGTAAATAAATAAATATTATACTCACTAAATAGAAAATAAATATTTATTAAATATTCTTCTTAAAAAATATTCTCTCAAATTACTGGTGATTTAATATAAGTGGTCAAGAAAACATGAATAATTATTAAACAAAATTTAGAATAATATTTATTAAAATGGTTAAATATTAATAATATTATTATTTAATGACGATTCTGGATACACTTAGTGTGTAAACCTCTAATCCTCTTTCTTAGTGTAATTACGAGAAGTAGCCCAAATTCCATGGTCAGCATCTAAAAAAATTCTAATAGAATCATTAAGAAAGAATTTATTATCTCAATTTCATAAAAATCATACAAATTCTTACCATATAATATAATTATTTTATCATGCTATCTTTAATCAAGTAGGTTCAATGCTTGTACTATCATCCTATGTTCTTGATGTCTCCTTCTTTGAATTTTTGAATACTGAACTTTCTTACAAAACACCATGGACATAGATTTATGCAGGATATATTATTTCCGTCTAATGGATTGATAACAGAAGGGAAAAAACCCTTCTCCAAATATTCATTAATGATATATTAATTGCGACAGACACAGTGAATCCTTCTTCACTAAGAAAATCTAGCATCACAGTTTTCACTAATACATAAAAGTACATGACTCATAATACCCCTTAATAATAATCTCAAATTATAAGGACTAATACACACTATAATAAATAGGAACATCTAATGACACATTTAAACATGGTTTTCTTACTAGAGAGTGTCATTCTCATAATATTATATACTATAAATGTCCAAGGTTGTTCACCATTATAAGGTGACTCAGAGTCCTTTGAGTTTCCACCATTGATATCCTGTGTCATTTGTGTCCCTCAAATTATTTATTCCGCCTAGAGAATATATATTTAAGAATACTGACATGAAACTTTTGGGTTCTCATCGTATAAGAGAACTTCTATGAACTTTCAATACGACAAATACTCTAAAGGAATTATCACATACTATGTTACACAAAAGAACAATCATGATGTAAAAAGAAGTTCAATAATATTCAAAAATATGAATTTAGGTAATAATAATGTATATAGAAGTTTCTTTTGGGGAACCAAATCCAACATAATCCCACTTTCACTAGACCCAACTAGTAATAACCATCAGTTTGATTTCTTTCATAAGATACTCATACTTCTACATAGATAATGATTTTGGAAATGGGTCTACCATGTGTCCTTATGTGGAAAACATTATTACTGAATCTTCATCCCTTTTAGAATTTTTTTCTCCAGAGATAATACTTCAAGAATATATTCTTTTTTCGTTGGTGTGACCTTGGCTCTTTTGAATGATCCATCATTTCAATATTATCACAATATAATGTGGTTGGGTATTCACTTCTAGGTTCAATATCTAGCACCTGGAAAAAGTTTAATATAAAAATAGTTTCCTTAGTTACATTAAAAAACTCAATATACTCAAATTACAATATATAATTGAGAAAAACTGGCTACATTGAACTCTTCCATTTTACAGATCCTCTGTTGAGACTGAAAAAATATCCTAACCACAACTTTAGATCATTATGATCTATATAAATACATGCATCAATATAACCCCAAGTGACTAAATCCATGTATCCTCTAAACACTTTGACAATATCCTTAGTTATTCTCATATAATTATGGATAACCACACAAATAGACCAATGCAGTTCACATAGATAAACTTGAAATCTTCCAACCATGCTCAATGTGTAGGTAACATCAAGTCTAGTATATTGACATACACGATATATCATATTGCTAAAGCGTATGTGATCTTAATCATTATTCCTTTCTCTTATTGAATTTGAGGACATATTTTTAAGGAAGGATGTATACTATGTGACATTGGAAATATTCCCCTCTTGGATTAATCCATAATAATTATCCTTAGTAACCAGTCAATATATGTACTTTTACTTAATATAAGAATCATCTTTGATCTATCATGAATGATCATGATACCTAGAATATAGGTTACATCACATAAGGCCATTGTGAAGAAATACTTATTTTAACATTCCTTAATATATGGTAAGACCGGTATGTAATTTCCAATATGTAATATTTCATAAACATATACTGCTAGGATAATTACCAATTTCCCACTAAAACTCTTGTAAACACATTGATCACGTTCATTCATAATGAAACCAAAACCATTTATAGCTTTGTCAAATCAAATGTTCCATGACCTGGATGATTTATTTAATATATAAATGGATCTATACAGCTTTTATATACTTTTATAATCATATGGACTAACAAAAGCTTATAGTTATGTCATATAGATATCTTTCTAAAGGTTCATGTTAAGGAAATTTGTTTTAACATCAATATTCTTAATTTCATAGTCATGGAAAGAAGCTATAGAAAATAAAATATTGATAGATTTAAACATGTATACTAGTGAAAAGGATTCATTATAGTCAATCCCGACATTTTTTAAACCATTTATCTACTATCCTTTCTTTATAGGTACTTAATTTACCTTCCATGTATAGTTTTATATTCAATCCGTCTTTTCACCCTATAATCACTACATCAATTGGTGGATTGAATAGAACCCATACTTGTTCCAGTATATGGTATTCATTTCAGAATTTATGGAGTCTTTCCATCTTATAGATTTTGAGGTCTCTAATACCTTTTTATAGTAGAGTGGTTTATTATTTTCAACCAATAATGAGTCACCGTTTTCGATGAATAGAAAACCATATCTCTCTGGTTCTCTTATCTCACTAGTTCTCTTAAGTAGTACTTTTATTTTAGGAAAAAATTATTCCATTGGGAATAGTGGAATATATTCCTGTATGAACTCTTGTTTACCTTGAGAATAAACTTCATCGATGTCAATATTTCTACCACTATCCTTCATGAGGATGTGTTCCCTCACAAGAAATACATCTTTTTTGGAAAACTAAATTTCTTCTCTGAGGGTTTATATATAAAGTCTCTTTTTTCTTTAGGATACCCTATAAAGATATACATTTTGCCTCAGGGTGCTAGTTTGTTTCCTAATAATGCCTTAAAAATGCTTCACTACCCCACAAACATGTATTCGATAAAATTGGTTTCTTTACACTACATAGCCAAAGTTGAATTTTTTTTCACAATAGTTGGTACTAATTTTAGTGTGTATGACATAGTATATAATTATTATCCCCAAAAGGATATTGGAAGATCTGTATGACTCATCATCTAACTTATCATGTCTAGTAAGGTATGATTACTTCTTTCACTAACACCATTATACTATGGTTTGTAAGGTGGTGTGAGATGAGATAGAATCCGAAACTCCCATAGAAAGTTGATAAAATCTTGTTTTGAGATGTTAACAACCTCGATCTGATCTATTATTCTTTATCTTATTCCAAGTTTATTCTCTAGTTAATTATTGAATTATTTTAATTTCTTAAAGGACTTGGACATATAACTCATCAAGTTGACAAAACCTTATCTACTCAAGTCATCAGTAAAATGTATGATGAAGGAATACCCACCTCTAGCTTCTAGAAATGGTCTTTTCATGACCCCCTCCCTCTAATGATGCCCCTATGGAGCTGGAAATGGATAAAGAGTGATAATGACCCCCTGATTCCTGCCTCTAGTAGGCCCTGGGGTGGAAACCAACACCAAGGGTATAGAAATATCACAACATGGGAGGAATTAAATTTTTTACAGTAACCATGATTAGAAGATAATATGTATAAAAATCAAAATAACTCAAATAAATATATATAAAATAAGACAAAATCCATCCCACATGCATGTTTAAAGGAAAACTACTAGAAATATAATGAAAAACTACAAAGTAAATACCAAAAGAACAAATCTAAGAAGAGACACAAAAACTATCTTGACGCTGAATCTAGCTGGGTCTAGCACGGTCCGTGTAATCTCACTAGAAACCTGAAAATAGTTTTATATACATAGGGTGAGCATACAAGTATACTCGGTAGGAAAAGATAAAATCACTCATGCATATGTGTGAGAAACATACTAATGCCCCTATGGGGAAAACAACCAAAACTCAAAATCACCCAACAAGGTATAATATCCACCCCAACCTCACCAAGGCTCACCAAATAACACATGTAAAGTAAATTAAGTATTATGTATATAGATGATAGATTACTCTCACCACTTACCACTGGTTAAATGCTCATCCCTAATGGTGAACGTCCTGATGATACCATGCTCTTCCACAAGACCCGATGGCACAACCTCCCACACACACACAACCCACCCACAAACATCTATCCCAAAACCACATCACATCCTGGATGTAGATACCTGGACCAAAAAACCAAAACCTCATATAAAATACACATAGGAAAGAACAAAACATCTCTTACCAAAGACACCCGAGAAAACACACATCGCTGATAGACACCTGGGCCTCAATACCGCACCACAACCTACAAGAAGAGTCTCCAGATACCAATGCTTAGAATAGGGAGCAGAGAAGAGCCAATAAATAACCATCTATCCTCCCATTGGGATGTTAGAAAAAACACCCTCCCCCATTAAATGTGGGTGTTCACCACATAGTTCTCAACTTGGGTGGGGTGCACATAAAAACCAAAAGGAACTAAAAGTATATATTTAGGTACTAAACACTTTCCCCAACCTATGTGTTATCAAACAAACAACCCACCCACAAAAGACTTCCCTTTCTATCACCTCTAATGTATAACCACACATCCAGCCATAGATTTAATTCATAACCTCATCAAATTATCTTAACCAGTTATCACTCTGCACTAAAAATTTATTTATTTATCTATTCCATCCCAACATGGGAAAATACCAAACACATAAGACCAACAGTAACATCATAACCCACACACACTTCACAAATGTCTCTAGAAACTCCGAGTGAAACTCCCACACAAGTTTACACCATTCTTCTTCAAAAATATACCACCCAAACAATCCTCGGTACCACAACGTCACGAAAAGAATCCCATCCCGCAATAATAAAACAACTCAACTAGGTTGCAGTCCCACTGCACAAACAAACCATTCTCAACAACCAAAACACAACCCAGATGAAGAGCCACTATTCAACAAGTTCATCCATTTCATAACCAATTAAACTATCCAACTTGAGATTCCACTACACCATCTACACCTCCACATACACAAAAGACACTACAACCATTACTAAAGACAAACAGAACCATACACATCACACCGCCACACATATCAAATAGAGTGTCTTAAAATTTGACCAACACTAATCTTTATTTACACTTTGATAATTCATGGGTGATTACAGTACAAGATTAATCATATGGAATCCATTTATTTAACCAGGTATAGGTGATTAACCATATTTTCATATTTTCATCCATTCAATAGAGGATCAAAAAAATTATAAAGCATCACTCATGTGAAATAAAATACCACCAATAACCATGAATTTCAAAAGGATACAACCCTTACAATTCACAACATAGATAAAAGATAATAGATAAAATAATGATCATCAATATCATCTCTCTAGACCCTCATTTATTTCTAAGGTAGCCAAACCCATTATTTTAACTGGTCCATTAATCTTCATAACACCCTTAATTAAGAATTGTATTCAACCATGAGAGATATGAGTTTAAACACCCCACATGATACACAATTAAAATAATGATGAAGGAATTCATAAATATAAAAAGATGATGAAAAACATCTCCTTGTGCGAAAAATAGTGGGGACATGCAAGGAGCAGGAGAATCCAAGGGAAACTAAATCTAAAGGCCACATCACAAAACATGACTCCATGGGGAAGAAAGGCTCTCGGCACACCAAGAGAAAAATGGAAACACACGGGGAAGAGAAGATCATAGCTTATAAGAGAAAGATCCTATATCAATGGAAGGGAAACAGTTTCAAGATCCATTAAAGTTGGATCATAGTCAAGACCACACATCTTGGCCATTTCAATGTCTCTAGGTCATTAGGATACTAAAGATATAATTAATATCCATTGAAACAACTTCTGAAATTGTCAAAAAAGGTTTTAAAATTTATTTACATCAAATAAAATGTAAGAGGGAAGAAATTGGAAGAACTAGAAAAAGTTTGAAATGAATCACCGATGGGTTAGTCACCGACAGCGAGTCAACGATGTGACCCAAAAAAAGCAAGTCATCGACGTGACCCATTGACGCCTGGATCACCGATGTGAGTCACCAGTGCCTGACCTACCGATGTTGAGCCACCAATAATGAGCCACTAACACTGAGCTACTGATGCGAGCTATCGATACCACCTACCGACATGACCTACAGATGTTGATTCATCGACGCTGGGCCACCGATGCTGAGCCACTGACAATGAGCTACCGACATGAGCTACCAACACGAACTACTAATGCGACCTACTATTGTTGTGCCACTAGCACTGAATTACCGAAACAAGATACTGATACCACCTACTGATGTGACCTACCGATGATGAGTCACTGATGCGACCTGTAGATGATGAGTCACTGACGTGACCTACTGATGGAAAAACTGGATTTTTTAGAAAAATCATGAAATGAGCTACCATTGCCTCCTAGAACACCCAAATCATTGGATTTTAACAAATTAATGGACTAGGGAGGTCTGGTCCATTAACTCAGATACCTCTTAAACTATTTTCACCCTTTAGAATTCAAAACCAAAACTAGAAGAACCAGGGGTCTAAACAACCACCCCATAAGATACCTCACAAAGATAAACCACCATGTTCAAAAGGATGAGTGAAACTTAAACATCCAATAAAACCTCCTCCAATATCTACTACCCCAAACCGACTAGAGGACACACCACATGATGAAAAAAACAAAACTATTTGGACACATGAATCCTAGAATTCCTTTCTCCATGCCCAGATACTATCTACTCGTGGTGGAACTGACTCGCCTGCATAGGTTTAATCACATCTCAATTAATGTGTCTCGATAAGGAATTAGGTCCTCGCATTTATACATGTTAGGGTTTCATCACACATTATGGAACAATGAATAAACCCATATTATACCAAACAAGGTTCAAAAACTACATCATAAAGAAAAACACACAAGTAAAAGCCAAAAAATCTATGAGTATAGGTAAAAAAAGTTTCTCCCTTTACCATGTACTCTCCTATAGGACAACATTACTCTAAAACATGCAAACCAAAGGAATGGTCCCTATCCATAACACCTTTTCCCGATGATCTTGGACCTACACTGGCCACTCCACAAATGTTGTGTCATCCTTGATATCCAACTCTCCCCAATAAATGATAAGGGAGTCATCATGAAGATTCTGACAAAGCTAGGAGACATGAATTATGACGTTGATCCTATATAACTGTGGTGGAAATGCCAACCGGTATTCCACCTTGCCAACTTGCCCCAACACCTCGAAGGGTTTGATGAACCTGGGAGAAAGCTTGCTCCCTCGGCCAAAACTCCACTGCCAACGTCGAGGGGAAACCATCAAGAACATGTGGTCTCCATCCTCGAACTACAAGGGACTCTTACTATGATTGGCATGCGACATGTTCTGGTAATGTGCTACCTTAATCCTCTAAAGGACACACTACACCTTCTCAGTCAAACTCTACACCACATCCAGACCAAGACAACTGCCTCCCCAACTTCTGCCTAGCACAAAAGTGAATGACACAGTCTCCCTTACACGACTTCACATGGAGCCATAAAAATGGAAGAGTGATATATATAATTAATAAAAATATTCCAAGGTAAGTTTCCGCACCCAAGATCCACCCAAATCCAATATATATAACCTCAACATGTCCTCCAAAGTTTGGATTGTCCATTCTATCTGCCCATATTTCTATGGGTGGAAAGTAGTGCTGAGGCATTACTAAGTGACTAAAGAATGTTTAAATCCGCACCATAATCATGAGGAAAAACACATATCTCAATCTAAGATAATGGATCTTAGAACTCCATGCAGCCCCACCACCCCATCCACATACCTCTATGTTAAGGCATCCACTATTCAGTAATCCTTAATTGCTAAGAAGTGAGCCAATTTCATAATCCAATTCACTATTAACCAGATTACATCAAATCCTCCATGTTCCCTAGGTAATATTATGAGAAAATATATTGATATGTCTTCCCACTTCTACTTGAGGACATCTATTGGCAGTAGAAAATCACCGGGAACACAATGCTCATCCTTTACCTGCTGGAATTCTAGGCACTTTGCCACAAACTCTACCACTTCTTGCTTCATCCCAAACCACCAGAACTATTCCTTCAAGCCACAGTACTTCTTGGAAACTCCTAGGAGTACTTTTAGGGGTGATCTATGAAACTCATGAAGAACTCACTCACACATCGCTATTGGAACAAACAACATCTCACAGAACAACATCTGATTCTGACCATCTTCTGACCATGACTCCAGACCATCATCCTAGTCAATGCGATCATGCATCACCTCCTCCTTTGAATCTCTCCACTGAGAATGTTCCACCTACGGCCTCTAAGATAACAACACCATCATCTGAGATAGACAGCCTCTGCCTCCATCCATTCTGGCATCTAAGTGTTAGGAAACCATCTCCTCCATCGCCCTCTAAGCATCCACAAATTCTCAAATTACATACTTCTATGACTTCCTACTAAAATAATCAGCCACAAAATTCCCATTCCCTAAGGTTTAGAAGATATCAAAATCATAGTACAGATGAAAATCCATCCACCTCCGCTGCCACAAGTTCAGATCTCCCTAGTAAAAGATATACCACAAGATTTGGTGATATGTGAAGACTATAAAGTGGTACGAAATTAGGTTATGTTGCCAAAACTTCAGTGAGAACATGACCACCACTAGCTCCAGATCATGGGTGGCATAGTTACTTTCATGGATATGTAACTACCTAGACTCATAAGAATTCAATCCTCATTGTTTCATCAAAACACACCCTAATCCTAGACAACAATCATCAAAAAATGCCTTGAACATGACCCTTTCCTCTAGCAACTAGAGAACTAACCAACATCCCCTTCAGGGAGATGAATGATAACTGAAACTGATCACTTCACACAAAGGGCTAGTCCTTTATGATTAGAGATATCAACGAAGATACTACTCAAGAGAAATATGGTACAAATCTCCAGTAATAGCCTTCCATACCAAGAAAACAATGAACCTCTTCCCCATTATTGGGTGCTTACAAGAAACAGCTACCTCGACCATAGATAGGTTCAATTATACACCCTTTTGAGACACCACATGTTTAAGTACGTGGACCTCATGTGTCCAAAACTTGCACTTGGAAAACTTTTGATAGAGCTAGTGGCATCGAAGGACCTCTAGGATAGTTCTGAGATGATCAATATGATTTTCCTATGACTTTGAGTATATCATAATGTCATCTATGAATATGAGATGAACTGGTCTACGAACACATGAATGATAGATTTCATAATTCCCACGAACACATCCACTTTGTTCATAACAATGAACGGTGTAACCATGAACTCGAAGTGCCCATATCTTCATTTGAAAGTAGTCTTCAGGATTTCACCCTCCTTCAACCTCAACTGTTGATAACCATACCACAAATCAATCATAGAAAACCAACTTTTTAACCTCACCTGGTCAAAAATAATGTTTATCCATAGGATATGGTAATGATTCTTGAATATCAATTGATTCAACATCCAGTAGTATATGCATATCCTCAGACCACCATATACCTTCTTTACGAACAAGACCGTCTCACCCCATGGTGACACACTAGGCCAGATAAAGCCCTTATTTATCAATTCATCAATCTGAATTCATATCTCCCACAACTAAAAAGGTTCTCTTTGATAGAGATTCATCAAAATCAGAGAATCACTGAGATGTGAGTCAATCTTGAACTCAACATTACTTTAAGGGGGTAGAGTCACAACCTCCTTCAAAAAAATATCCAAGAGCTCCCCAACAATGCTAGTAACCTCCTATATCTCAGCATCCAACGATTCCATTGACTTCTCATCCAACAAGGAAAGAAGAGGCTCCACACACTGACTTCCCATGTGACAACTCTACTCACCAACGGAAGCCACATGTTTTCCATCCATGTATAAAAACATGACTATTATCCTGAAGAAGTTGATATAAACATTGAAAAAGTACAACTAGTCAATGCTAAGGATGAAATTGTATAGTTTCATTTTAATAGGAAAAGATCCACGTGGGACTAATGCCGCCCCAACATCAGTCTGCATCCCTGGAAAACATCATGCACGAAAGTCTGGCCTCCGACTGACATAATCAACACCAGGGGAACAAAAAGACTCTTTATGTATATTCTTTGAGCATGGTCTTGACTGGGTGAAACAAAGGAGTGTGAATCTCTTGAAAAAAACAAGGTGCAAAAATGACTAATAAACAAGATGATTGTACCTCGAATGACCTCTGCACCCACTCGAACAGTTGCCTCTATGTCATGAAACTAACCATGCCCAGCTCTTCTTCCCCTGTTTTTTACTACCTTTGTTATATATTCTAGGTCGAGGTCCCAAAGGAATGACCTAAGGTCAGCTTCCACCTACCCCATCTCCCCTCAGTGGAGTAGGAGCTCACTGTCCCTACTACTGAAATGGCCTCATCGAAAACTATTGTTGAGGTGGGTGCTGAACCTGACCACATCCACTATAATGAGTTCAAACTGGACTCTAACTATGAAGGTTTCCATGAACTCCACAAGTGAAAAACCTTGGTCCCAAGCCTATGGTAAAATCAAGAGGACCAGAAGGTCGAAACTGAAACTGCTGAGGTTTAATCCCCACAAGACAACACCTCAGAGGCCCTGGTGCATGTGACCTACTACGGGAAGCCTTACCATTCAATGAAACCTACTAGATCCCCTCTCAATTTATAGATCCATGTGAGTGCATTATCTCAACTACCTCCACCTTATTCTAGACCTCTAGGTATACTGACAAGGTGAAGGGAGTAACTGTGTAATGGAGAGAAGGGAAAAGTTCTTCCTTTAAGAATCTCGCTTGAGGCTTCTCATTCGAAAATAGATTTGGAGAAAAGTCAATGAGATCCTTGAACTTGATCCTTAGTTTGCATACTGACATAATCCCCTGCTGGAGGGAGAGTAGCTCATGTTACTTCTTAGCCATTACGGTTGAAGAAAGGAATTTTACCTAGAACTATTTCTTGAAATCACCCCACAAAACATCAGACCCCTTTCTCTCCCCCAGGTACAAATTCCATCACTAATACACAACTCCCCTCATCTGACTAACAGCCAATGAAACCCATTAGTCTTTCAGAGCATAGATCAGGATAAAGGGGACATCAATCTCTTCAAGATAGCTCTCTATCTCTATGTCCAAGACACTACCCTTGTATTATCCTAGAGTCTATCAATGTGAATAACCTAATGTTCTCTACCACTATTTGTCTTCTTCCTCTAAATCAACCCTATACTGATCAGAAAGATCGACCTGTTGAGCCTATACAACCTGAGCCATGCATGGAAGATGATCAACTACCATAACTGAAGGTAAGAATGAAATCATAATCCCAAGTAGTATAAAATTTAATTTTTATTCATTTTAAATCATTTTTTATTTTAATTTTCAAAAAAATCCCAAAGAAAACAATTACACAAGTCATCATGATGCAAGTACCTTTCTTAGGGTCTCTATGCCACAAACGGTGAAGCCTCACTTGTTTGTTCGGTAATCTTAGAGTCATTGCATCAGATCATAGGGGGGACTAAAATATTGTGTCCTAGCTGGTCTTACCTAGCCTATGTCATGCACCATTATCACATGACACTATTTCCATACCAAACCATTCAATCCTCACTATTCCTAACTCTAAAATCCATCCTATCTCTTAACCATCACCTCTGATACCATTCTTTCATGACCCCTCCCTCCAAATATACACCTTCTGAGTTGGTAATAGAGAAAGAGAGATAATGAACCACAAAGTCCTGCTTCTATTTGGCCCCAGGGTTGTGACAAGCACCAAGGGTATATAAATCTCAAAAAATGGGAGGAATTGCAATTTTTTAGTAACCAATATTGGGAGATAAGATGTATCAACCTAAAAACAACTCCAAGACATAAATATATAAAAGAAATGAGAATGCATCCCAAATGCATGTTTAAAGAAAACTGCTATAAATACAATGAAAAACTCCATAGTGAATAACAAAAGAATAAAGTTGACTAGTGAAACAAAAAAAATCCCAATTCCCAAGATATTAGGGTCTAGAACGGTCCACATAATCTCCCTAGAAACCTAAAAAAACTTATTTACATAGGGTGATCATACATGTATACCCAATAGAAAAAGCCAAAGTCACTCGGGAATATGTGGGGGAAGCATACTAATAAACCTATGAGAAAAAAAAATCGAAACTCAAAAGCACCTAACAAGGTATACTATCCACCCAAACCTCATTAAGTTATTATCACCAAATAACACATGTAAAGTAATGTAAAGTAGTAAGCATATCGATGATAGGGTTCCCCACACCACTTCCGACTGGGTAACTGCACATTCCTAATATTGAATGTCCTGATTCTAGAACACTCTTCCACAAGACCCACTACCACAACCTTCCCGCACAAACATGAAACACATACCACATCCCACCCATTAACACATGGGAAAAAACCAAATAACATCCTAACCACAGACACCTAGACCAGAAAACCACAAACTCATCCTAATGATGCCTAGGAAAGAACAACACATCTCATCCTAAAGAAACTTGGGAAAATACACCTCACCCGTAGACACAGAGTCCTCAAAACTACACCACAAACTACCTAAAGAGTCTTGGGTTACCAATGCCTAGAAGAGGGAGTAGAGAAGATCCAATAACCATCCATCCTTCCTCCCACCAAGAAGTTGAAAAAAACACCATCCCCTATGAAATGGGGGTGTTCAGAAAATAGTGCTCAACTAGGGTGGGTTGTGCATAGAAATCATAAAGAAATAAAAGTATATATACAGGCATCAAACACTTATCCCAACCTATGGGTTCTCAGAAAAACAATCTTCCCACAAAAGACTAACCTTTCTACCAACTCTAATGCCTAACCACACAACCATCCCCAACCTTAATTCATAACCCCAAACAATTCATTTAACCAATTGTCACTTTGAATTAAAAAATTCATTCATTTATTTATTCCATACCAACCTGGGAAACTAACAAAAAAATCACTCCATAAGTAACATCATAACCCACACACACATCAAAAATGTCTCTAAAAACTCCGGGCAAAACTACCACACAAGGTAACACCATCCTTCTTCAAAATTATCCATCCCAAACCATCTTTAGAAGCCTCACTACACAAAATTAAACACATCACGTAATAAAAATAAAACCCAACTAGGTTTTAGTCCCACTAAACAAACATACCACTCTAAACAACCAAAACACAACCCAGATACAGACCCACTCTTCCAGAATTTCATCCATTCTATAATCAGTCAAACTCTCCAACATGAGATTCAATTACACCACCTGTACCTCCCCATTCAAAAAAACCACTAAAACCATTACCATAGATGAATATAACCATACCCAGCACACAACCACACCTATAAAATAGATTGTCTACAACTTTGAACAACATTGTTATTTAATTCCACTTTCATTATTTAGGGCTGATCACAACACAAGTTTAATCTTGGTTCATCCATTTATTTAACCGGGTATATGTGATTAACCATATTTTCATATTTTCATCCATTCAAAAATGGATCAAAAACGCGTATAAATAATCAAACATGGTCTTGAAAGACCACAAATGGCCATTATTTTTAAAAGGACACAACCCTTACAATTCAAAAAATAGATTAAAGATAATAGATAAAATAACGATCATCAAAATCCTATTTCCAACCCCTCATTTATTACTAAGGTAGCCAAAATAATTATGATAACAGGTATGTTAATCTTCATAAAACCCTAATTAATATTTGTATTTGATTATATTCTCAAAGAGACATGCATTTACCCACCCTGCAGGATACATAGTTAAAAGAAAGATAAAGGAATTACTACCTAGAAAAATAGATGATTAGAAACTCCTCCTTGTGCCAAAAATAGGGGGGGTCATGAAGGCAGCATGCGACTGAAAGGGAAACTAAATCTGAAGGCCACAACACAACACACGACTCTATGGGGAAGAAAGCCTCTGGGCTCACCAAGAGAAAAATAGAAACACATGGAAAGGAAAAGATCTCATCTTAGAAGTGCCAGATCATATATCAGTGGAAGGGAAATGGTTTCAAGAGCCATTAATGTCATATCATAGTTAATACCACACATCTTGGACATTTCAAAGTCTACAGGGGAATTAGGATATTATATATATAGTTAATATCCTTTTAATCTATATAAAAAATGATCAAACAAGGTTTTGAACTCAATTTATGTCACATAAAATGTAATAGGGGTGAAACAAGAAAAACAAAAAAAAACTGTAAGTGACTCATCAATGGGTGAGTCACCGGCACTGATGCAAGTCGCTGACACAGAGTCACTGACAATGAGTCAGCGACACGACCTACTGATAGTGAGTCACCAACATGACCCACCGATGCCAAACTCACCGATGAGAGTCACCGACGCCCGACCAACCAGCGCCACACCGAAAGACGCTGAGCCACCGACATTGATCCACAAATGTTGAGATATCAATGTGAGCTATCGATACCACCTACCGATGTGACTTACCAACACAAATCCACTAACACTGAGCCACCGACACTGATCTACCCATGCAAGTTACCGATACCACATACCGACGTGGCCTAACGACATTGGACCACCGGCACTGAGCTACCGATGTGAGCTACTAATACCACCTACCAATGGAACCTACCAACACTGAGTCAACAATTCAAACTATCAATGTAAATATTGTAATTTTTGAAAAACTCTTAAAATGAGATATGTTTTCCTCTCATAACACCCCAAACAATAGATTTTGAAAAATTAATGGATTGGAGAGGTCTAGGCCATTACTGGTGTATACACATCTATGTGTACCAATTCTAAAAGATCTATGTCCCTTTTACCATTTCTAATGAATGATGTTTTGGTCATTTTTACTTACAAACCTCCGTGAAATCTTTCAAGCAGTTTTAGCTCAAAATAGTGTAAATAACCATCTTGATATAAAATTCTCGGACACTTCTCATTTACGTCATCAAGATGTTGATCCCATAGTTAGGTGTTATATGATTCATGAAAACATGACTCATTATCAATTTAAAATACTCATTTTTTGTAATTTAACACATAAAAACCATTATTTAAATGTTCTATACTAGAAATTATATAGTCATTATGAAAATAAAAAATTTTATTTCCAAATTTAAACATATAACCAATAGTATTTAGGAAGATTACAAAATTATGTTTTTGGTAATAATTGGTACATAATAAAAACATATTTAAAACAATAAAATTCATATTGGAAATGAAAGGTGGTAGTCTAAAATTCATAGATAACCTAACCGCACACCATTGGCATATTAGAAATCCACCTTTCCTCTAGAAAATTTTTAGAATCTACATGGTTCCAATATTTGGATATAGATGTGAGAACCACAAGCTGTATCTAGTACCCAATGTGTAGATATTGAAAAATCACACTTGATAATGAATGTACCTTTAGATTCCCTATTCTTTTGGGTATAGTTCCTCTTCGAGTGTCCTTTATTTCCACATGAAAAAACATATTGCTTCCATTTCACTTGATAACCTTTGGATGTTCTTCTTGTTAAAAGGTTGGTTCTCACGAGATTTTGAATTGTTGTGCATCTTATTATCCTTTCCATTGTTCTTCCTTTTCTTATTCACCATAATAACTATGGTTTTATCACACCCCATGTCCTTTACATATGGAAAATTAGAGTAAGAATTTATTAAATAATACTCTTAATATTTCTCATGTTATAATTTACAATAAAATTGGATAAGGACTTGGGTAGTGAGAAAATTTGATATCTTTTTAAAACTCATATAGTAATTTAATACCTAATATGTCTACTAATTCCATGTAGACAATAAGAATGAATACATGAGGCACCACTAGACTCAACTCTCTAGGATTGGTTGTAAATAGAGCATTGGATATCTCACATCACTCTTATTTTTCCTTATTTTGATGAAAATTTTTAAGGTGATACACCATGATATATATATCAAAGTCCTCAAGTTACTTTAGAATCTCATTGGTCATGGAAGATGGAATGAAACATTCAACATTTGTAGCATTATTCAAATGTTTCTCATAGAGGGAAAAAACATGCTCACTATCCTCTTTACCAAAAACATTAGGAAAATGTTCTTATAGTATATAAAATTTCTTTTTATGGCATAGGATAGGGCATAAGTAACTTTTCCCCTCTTAGAAATCAATGACAGTGACAAATTTATCCTTATCATGGATGGATCATAGTGATATGTTTTAATTCATGTTTATTTATATTTCTACAAATAATATGAGTTTAATTTTCATACCTTAAATCATAAACAATAGTTAAATAAATAAAGAATAGATTTATTAATATCGCAGTATTTTATCTAAACTCAATATCCCTTGCAATTGCTATTGAAATATCCTATTTCATGGACATTATAGTGGAAAGGATCCATATTCCCCTTCTCAGTAGCTATACATTGACCCTCTAATAAATATAAAGAATTTAGGTTGTATTATCATATTCCAAATATATTAACTCACAGTTCCTTGATCTGTCTAGTGGACTCCCAAATCCTGAAATACATAAATTGGATTTTTCAACCTTTTTCCCATAGTCATACTGAGTTATGCTTTTATAGTCAACCATTGATATGAAATAAGTTATGTGAACCCAAAAATTCATGTTATAATTCCCCAATAATTCAAAGCAACCTGACTTCGGTTGGTCAAGTAATTTTAAATATGGTTTGATTTAATAATAAGTAGTGAAATGCTATACCAACATAACATATATAATTAAGGGATTATTAATATTTATGCATAAAATTCCCATTTTTTTATATATATTACATTATTGTTAATATTATGTGGATTTACTTAATTTATTAACCATTTATTAGATATTTTTTTCACAATCCAATTTATTCTAGTTTTATATATCATGCTTGTTAATACAATAATTCATGTGATCATGACTAAACGTACATAATAAAATTAACCTTACACTTGATAGAAATAAAATAATAAATTGGTATGATCATGAGCTTTTTATATTGGTCAGTTTATCTAGAATATGATAAAACAACCATATACATGGGGGAAAACGCCTTGAACCATGAAATGGTTTCTATTGCAGCTTTCCACTTGTCCACCTATGTATCCCTCTTGGATTAGTTTCAACTCATCTCTAAAATTGAATTGCCTCAGCTATCTTGGGAGATCCATCCATTACATATTATTTTACCCACATGTAGGTGATGGGAACCAATGTATTGGTTAAGGGGTGTACATTAAAGAAACAATGAGCTCACAAGTCTTTACATAATGAGAGGAGGGATGATGCACATACCATAAATTTAATTTAATAATAAATTAATGTAAACTAATCACACAAAAAGGTCTAGTATATTTCCATGATCATCTAAATATATGAAACTAATTATGTATTTAATAAAACATCATTTAATTTCAATCGTTCTAATTTAAGATAAATCATGCTCGAATAAATTAATTATTTTCTTTAATTAATAATTTCTTTTATCTTAATTTTCATTCTAATTTTCATGAGATTCTCATCCATCATAATTTTAATCAAATTAAATAAATTTATTTAAAATTAACTATGTCCAAAAAATGTAGCTTATAGTTTAAATGGTGAGTACCTTTACAAACATCGGAAACCCAGTATTTTCATAAAAATATATTACATATTTTTAGATAAATATTCAATACATTGCACAAATAAACATTTGAGGATAGTAATAGTTTAATTTATTTGGATACTATGTACATAATCTTCTAATATGGTGAATGATATTAAAAATATCCCACATATATATTTTTCACATAGTACTCATCTTAAGAGTACCCTACATATACATTTCATAATAACCTAAAAAAGGAAACATAAGAAAGGGTGAGATAAAATTCCTAGTAAGGGTAAACATAAGAGATATTAATATTTGATCGTATGAAAAAATAAGATAATAATAATGGTATGTGATCATGAAAATAACTTACAAAGTTCATACTGAACCTTTTATAGATCATAAACATGATTCATCACATAAAACATTATCATTTCTGAAAATATAACCCATAAGGGTGATAAATCATCATATATCGATAAATAACCATAATATAATTTCATAAAATTATGAAACCATCATAAATATATAAATCCATTTCATAATACATGGTTAAATACTAATACCATTATTATAGTGGATTAAGAATTATCACCAATTTCTTATTGCAGATTAGGATGAACCTGTTTCCAATTGTCGATTAGGAAACACCTATTTCCCATTGTGGATCATGATGCAACTATTCTACATTGTGGATAAATACCATCAAATTGTTTCCCATTTTTATATTATTAGATATTATACCTTTCCCAATGCATTGGAGGGAGATATATGTCTCATCCATCTTTGGTTAAAGCTTAACCACTGCCCTTTTTTATAACAAAACCACCATTATTGGTTATAATGTAACCATATTATGATAATAAAAATAATTCATATTTATGACACAATATCATAAAATATTCATCCTATCAGAACCCATGAAATAAAATGTGTTTCATAAACATTTTATCATAACATAACATATAGGGAGGAAATAGGTTTCATAATCACTTCATTATTTCATAAATAACATATTTATTAGAAATAGGTGGGTTTAATATAAAATTTATCATGGTTTAACTCGTATAAGACTGACTAAAAATTACTTTTCTATTATCGAAGCACTTTTGAGGATGAATGTGAGAAACCAAACAATCTGAACATTGAAAAAGACAGCACAGGAAAAAAGAAAAACCAAGGCAAACCACTGAACCTGTCCCACCCCAGCAGATAATCCTATAGACAAGCCTCACCAATGAAAGACCCATCAGCAAATAGTCTCGTGCAGAAGTGCACGGGCATGGTACCGATGGCAATGCCATACACTCTTAGCATCCCACTCCAAAAGGCCTGCATTGATTAAGACTTCATGCTCTAGCCCCCCTCTGGCGTAGGTCCAAGTAGACAGCTGGAAAAAACACCAAAGAACCAAACAAAGAAAAACAACCAGAGCCCAAGGGTTACACCTCATCCAACCCTCGCTAAAACCTAGACAAAACCACACTTAACTAGGATCATTATAGAGGAAAATTAAATTACCTGAATCTATCTCCCTGAAATGTTTCCTGGATAGGGATGCAACATGTAAATCAGCCACCTCAAAAATCATTTTCTCTAATGTAGAAGCAAGTTGATCCCATGTATGAATATACTCTTCAACACTAATTATCCCTCTGTTGAACCCCCCAACCAGAATGGAGTCTTGTCTATCAATCCAGGTATATTGTTCCTCATTAAGAGACACCTCCAACAACCTCCCCATCATCCTGGATGCCTCATCCTCCAATGCATTAAGGATCAAGGATGGATCCATCACTTCTTCTTCAGAGATTAAAAAAAGTAGCATGTCTTGATGACCCTGTTCCACTAGACTTGGGGAATACAAAAGATCATTTTCCTTCTTTTTGTCGTTCATCTTCTTCGCAGATCTGGTCTCTAGAGGTGGAGGAAACAAGAAGTAGTCCTTCTTCCACTTCCTCTTTATGAAACCCTTATTACTCTTTGTAGGTGACTCCTCATCTCCAATCTCGCCATATTCTATCCCCTTGGAGACCTTCACTCTGACCCCATCTCTTATAGCTATGGAAATGGGGAAAACATCCAAATCGGCCTCTAGGAGGCCTTGAAATCTATTGCGCATGGGAACTGAGGTTCCCCCTCCATCCTGCACCATTTGAAAAATCCTTCCAATCCTATCATCATTATCACCCAACTGAATATTCTCCATCTTTAAATCAGCCTCCACATCCAGCAGCTTCAAACTAAATTAAACTCCTGGCTGGGTTGTATGAATCCATTCCCCATGAACTGATGTTGTGTGCAGAAATTCTTAAGAACCACACTTTTTTAAGCACAATTAGTTTTCATTTTAGGACACTCCACGTTAATACCAGGATGGGAGTCACCTGCAAGTTGGTGTTGATCATTCATTTCCACCGTATTGCCATTACGTCCTGTGCTTGGTCTGCTCCCGCCATTGAGGTCACTTATCAGTCTGCTAAAAACCTCTTGAACTGTCAGGTTAGTAGGAAACACTGGAGGTTTCTCCTGCCTCGCTTGGTTGTCACTAGAAGAAAGCCCCATGAAAATTTCATTTGCACCATTCCCTGTGTCACCTTGGTCCAGAACAGCCATCTGGCCCACCGTAGCAGCACTCAGTGGATCACTTCCCTCACCTAGCCCACTGCATCTAACCCCATAAATTCCTTCGGCTATAACACCCTCCATCATGCTGTTCTCCAGAATTCCATGATTTACATTGCACACATCCTCCAGATATTCAGTATTCTTCACTTCCCACCTGCAATTCTCCAAAGAATGACCCAACTATTTGCAAACCTGGAAAAACTGGAACCACAAATCATATACCACAGGCTGCTTACACCGAAATTCTTCCCCAACAGTAATCCAGACGAAGTCTAATGGAGCCTTTGATGCATCCACCTCCACGCACACATGAGGATTAATCAGGTGGGAGACCACATTGGTCTGACTATACAAAAACAGGTATATACCCAGAAGGTTCCCATGAATTTTAACAATCGATGGATTCTGAAAATGAATCAGATGATTCGGAAATCTTACCTAGACCATCTCTGATAGATATTTGCGCTTCATGTGAATGTCATACGACCATCAGGATAAGAAGAATCGTGAGTTGTTGTAGATGCGGGGAGCCCTCGACCATGATTTTATCAGATCTTCCCTTGAAGAAAAGCGGATCAAGATGGTCCGGTTGTCCAGCAAACCTACGGTTGCCCTTTCCTGTAAATCCCAGGAACCGAACACAAATCTGTCCAATATATCAATTGAAGGTCTTATCTTTGAGAATCAAGCGATTAATGACAAGCTATGGAGGCCTGATGTTTCGTTAAACTCGGAGATCGAAATCAGATGATTGGGCCACCCATCATGGAGATCTTTCACCTTAGGTCTCAGAAAACATGCTTGACACGGAGGAAGGAAGTCCGGGTTTGTGAATGGCAGAAAAGAGGGTTTTGCTTTTGTGGAAGATGGCGGAGGTCCCTCCCCCGAAGGGGGAGGAACCTTATCTGAATCCACCACCGTCACTGGTCGAGTGCCAAACCCCCCTATTCTAACTTGTAGAAGAGAAATGGGCTGCATAAACATATTTTCATCATAAATATATACCATTCAAAGAAACAATAATAAATTTATCCTTGAATAATATCCCACATAAAGAATAAGTAACATCATCAAATGTTATCTTAGATGGAAAATGATTTTGAATGATCAATTAAAACATTTATTGAGAGAAATATCCTTTCCTATTTGATAAAAACATTTTAGAACATAAAAAATTTTGAAAATATTTTTATTCGAAAAAAACCTTGAAAAATTATAAAGGAATCTTCAAATAAAATAATGAATATGATGATGTTAAGTTTTTTTTCAATCTATACACATTAAAACAAATATTACTTTCACATTTTTCTTAAAATTTAAATGGGATTTTTTGGAAGAAAACATGATGATTCTTTCAAAAAATATTTTTTAAAAAAGTCAAACATGGGAAAAATTCATTTTTAAAATAATAGTAGAATATTAAAAAAAATATAAAAAACATGGATTTGGATAAAAATTGATTTTACGACCGAAGAGATAAATAAAGTATGGATTTATTAAAAACATTTTCTCAATTATTTTTTGTTTCAAAGATTAGAAACATTGTAATATTACTTGAAAATATCATGAGTAACCATGGGAGAAGAAAATTCCCATGTTTATTGTGATATGGATCATAATATTTTATCATTGGAAACTTAATCATAAACAATCTCGATAAATGATGAGATTATAACTTAAACTCATTACCATTTTGGTATCATTAATTTATAATTCCCATAAAGGAATAAAATAACATGGAACATTAAATATAATTACTTTAAATTAATTAATTATATTAAGTGTATAAGGGTCTGTATATACACCTTTTGAAAAAATATTGGCGCATAATATAACATACATCTCAAATAAGGTAAATTAAGACAAAAAATCCCTTACCTATTTTGTTACTTTTAAACCGTATACCCCCAGAAAGAGATATCATTAAATGGATATGTAAATTAAAATAATTTCAAGATAAATATTCATTAAATAAACTAATGGTTAGAATATACACCACATAAAATAAACATGGGGTGAATATGGCATTTGACTCATAGAAAATAAAAGTTTTATGAAAATCCCTTACCTTAAGTCTCGACTACCTTCATACATGTTCAAACGTCCTATATAATAAGTATAATTTTATTATAAATATATTAAATAACCATATATATATATATATCATATATTATTTTATTATCTGTTTATTAACAATTCCATATTAAAGTCATGTTTTAGGCAATAACTACTTTGTTTTTCCTGTATCTTTTGATTGGTTATTTTTTGTTCTCTTAATTTGATCATAGATAGATCATATAAGTAATTTTATACATGATATAAATATCATATATAATAATTATATATATATTTATTTTAATATATAAAATTTTTATATAGAAAATGAAATACACCATTCTTGGAGACGACATGTCATACGTACAAATGAACGTTGTTTCCATTCTATAGAATTATTTAAATAAAAAAAGATAAATTATATATTATCTTTAAAAAATAATATTTATGTCATATATATCACATATTTTCATAAAAACCATCCTTAGTACCTTCCATGTAATGTGTGAATGAATCACATCGCTTCATGAGGTGGTAATCTGCCATACACACGAGCGACATTATCATATTAACAAAAATAGAAATCAAGAAGGTATATGTGATATAATAATTATAAAATAATAATAATATCATAAATATAATATATATATAATAAATTTATAATGATGTTCAATTGTGCAAGGTGGTAATGGAAAAAGGAATGACATCAGTTCGTGAGGCGGTAGTCCGCCGTGCACATGAATGATGATTTCATAACCCATTTAATGTAGGTGGATATGGGTGTAGGTAATGATATTTTAATAAAAAATATAATAATATGAAATATAATTATGTTATTATATTATTATGGTATAATTAAAATTGAAGGAGTTGTAGGAATAAATTAAACAAAAACACTCATTGATGAATGTTACCTCTTCTTTAGGTTTCTTCACTAGGTTTACATAAAAGCCTTAAAAAGTTAGATTTATATTCAAAATAAGGATTATAGGATGAGATGATGGAATCTTAAAAGTAATTTTGGAATTTATTATCTAAAAAAGGGTTTTAATATGTGAAGAGTACATGATAATGAGTGACCTTTTATAAGTGAGGTGAGTGGCACACATGTATTTTTTTACGAAGAAAAAGGTGTAACCAAGTTTTTATCATTAAAAAAGGATAACAAAATGGATTGTTATTGATAATATAAGGGATAATCACAAAATATGTATATAAAATGGGTGTTGCCTTGGTTTTATATCATTTTCAATCCTAATATTTTTACTTAACCCTAGATAGAACCATCTATACCCTAACCGCGATGAACAATGTTTACTATTTTTACTATTAATGTTGGTAAAAAATTTTGTTGAACTAACTAGATAATATGAATTATTATTATTAAAAACATTTAATATATTTTTTCAAATTCCAATCAAATAAGTGGAAAATTTTAATTTAAAATTAACCCCACAGATGCGACAAGGAAGTGAATGTTTAAAGAGAAAATATTTAACAGTTTACAAAGTTTTTATATGAAACTTAAATAGGAAATTGACTCCAATGATTGAAATTTGATTAATGTATGTATAATTAATCTAATTTTACTTCAAAAAAATATTCAAATATAATTTTACTTTATAAATAAATTAAACAGAAAAGGAAATTTTCAATGAAAATTCAATTTTTTTCACTTTTTATCAAAAAATGAATCATTTTAAGAAAATTTCAAAAATTCACCTGAAGATAATTTTGATATTATGATTTCAAAAAATAATTTTTTTAATTTTTTTTTCATAAACGTTTTTATAATAAATTTAATTATTGTTCACAAAAATAAATAAATAGAACAATTTATGAGAAAACAGTATTTTCAAAAAATATAAATACTTTATTGAAAAATTAATCTATTGTTTTAAATATGTTTCCCTTATATATATATACATAATATTTAAAATTAATTTATTTTAATTTATTCCTTTAATTTCAGATGAGGTTAATAACTATCTTTTTTTAATAATAACATTAATTATTTGTCATGGTTTTTTAAAACTCAATGTTTCATGTAACACAAGATAAACTCGGTGATACATTCACCCAAATTCAAAATCAGTGTTTCATTTAACAAAAGATAAACATAGTGTTATGTTTAATAAAATAAAAACTCAGTGTTGTTTTTAACTCATGATAAAAATGATATTTAAGGTAATGATTTTTTTTGGAAAAATTAAATTTATTTGAAAAAAATATTTCACAAAATATCAGGTTGTTAAATTCTACCCCCTTTAAAATGAATTTAACCCTCAAAATTCATAACAATTTTGCAAAAAATTGAGGATAATTATTCCTCCTTATATACCTAGGTTCCCACATAAGTTCCTCAAGCAAGTGGTTTCACTACAAAACACTGAACAAGTGAGTAGTATTGTTTCGTAGAACTATCTCTAGTCAATCCAAAATCCCTATCAGTTGTTCCTCATAAGAAATACAATGAGTAAATGGTATGACTAATGAGTTTAGTACATTTTATTTATTTGGTATACACTTCCTTAAGTTTGATAGATGGAACACATTGTGAAATAGAGAGTGGTTTGGTGGTGGTTCCAAACAATAAGCTACTGTCCTGATATGATCAAGTATTTCAAAGGTACCGATATACATAGGGCACAGTTTTCCCTTATTTATTCCATGAAGAGATTCATAAAAAGACCTTATCACCAACTTAAAATTACAGATCTCATCAATGATTATCTATATAACATTTATATCAAATATGTATTGTCCTTACATATCGCTAAATACCCCTAACCTTATTTTCCATCTCATCATCTTACTCAGGTCCCAATTGGTTTCTTTCTAATACTTAATTTAAGTACAATAGAGCTCTACACTTATTTTAGTAAAATTATTTGTAAGTGTCCATATGAATGCTCAAGTGAATGCCATTTTTCAAGAAAACTCAACTAGAAGAAGGTATTGATACCATCCACCATTGAAATCCACAAAAAAAGAACTTAGAATATCCTATAGAGTTTGAATTGTGCTCTAAAACTACATATATGCTTGAGGATGATATGTAGTGCTGAAAACCAACTCTACACTAACATATTTCTGAATAATTTTATAAAACATCAAGGTAAACTTAAAATTTCAATCTGATAAAATTGAATGTGGTTCCCCATGAAACCCTTATATCTTTATTAATGTACATCTGAGAAAGAGAATCCAAAAAGAAATCATCCCTGATATAAATGATGTGCACCGACTTGATAAGGATATCAAAAACAACACATCCTTAATTCAATATCTAAGGTAAGATAAACCCTATTGGTTTTCAGTACCTTTAATCATAGGTACACAAAGTGTAAAGGCATTCCTCCTAAAATAACGTTTTCAATAAAACATATAAAAATCACATGGGTGGTATTTACATAAATATCAATTTTAACATCCATAATACTGATAAAATACCATCACATAAAACATCAAAATGGGTGTCAATAACAATGAAGTTATGTTAAAACAAAATCTCATAAACCCATAATGGTATCAATAACTCTTAAGTTAATCTTACATAGGGACATATATACTTCCAAAAGTTAATTCAAACTTTATCACTTATATATTCTCTTATCTTACACAAAAAACATTTTCATTGGAATATTTGGATCATCCCTATATAGATATAATATCAAATGGGATTTCATTATTCTAGATTCCATGTAGAGGGAGATAATCACATGAAATTTCACAAAATGATGAATAATAAGAACTTCATAATGATCATTAATACAAAAAACAATTCCCAACCAAGGATAGGAGGATAAGTCTACCATAATTATAATGATTAACTTCATCCATTGTTATTTAATAAGATTTACATTTATTCTTTTTTAATTAGATGTTGTTCCGAATTATCATACACATTGGCTCTTGGATTGGCGAATTTATTTACATAATTCCAAAACTCCTTGCACTTGAAAAACTAGATTCTAGCTAGGTCATTAGTTGGATTCATCTTCTCCTCAATTGCATTAACCATCCTGTTAAGCAAATTTCAACATTCATAGGATTTATGAACATTATTTTCCTATTTAAAGAACATCCTTGTTCTATTTAAGTGATTACCTTGACTCTTTTTCCCGCATTTCTAGCATATATATGGATGGAATTTCATTCCACCATTTTATTTTTCATGATACTCGATTTTATTTTTATTATCTAAACCATAGGAATGGTGGGAATATACAATTTTTATTTCTTCTTTTATTTCACATCAAATAACTTCTTCATATATAGTGAAGTCCCTTATATAAAAGACCTTACTAAGACTTGGTTATATTCCATGAAACAATCAATAAATTTTTATTCCCAGGATAAATATCAATCTAGAAGAGTAAATTCCTAGTCTTGTAAAATTATCTTCATAGGCACCCATAGATTAATTATCCTTTTTATTAATATTATGTAATTTCCTATCTATAATTTTTTATAGAATATGAGGTGCATAAATACTAAGAAAATCCCCCATAAACATTTACAATTACATAGATTCAATTTCCTTTTATTTCCTTACATTCTTAATAAGATTCCACCACTGATATGATTCACCTTCCAAATGATAAAAAACCAAATGACTTTTTCATGATATAAACCCTAAAGAATGGAAAAAATATTTTTAGTGGTACTAATCCATTACTTAGTAACTAGTGGACCATTTTAACTACTAAAAAAGGTAGATGTTTCCTCATAACAGAATCAAAAAAATGTTGTTGTCTCATTTATTCATTTGAAATTTAAACATGATTTATAGATTGATAAATTTTTCTGAGAATATAAACAATATTTATCATTCTAACTCCCACAATGTTTTGTTTCTTAGGAGGACAGTCATTTCATTTTCCATTTCATTCAGCATTAACCCGATTCCTTCTAGTTCTAACCATTTACTAAAACTAGAATATATAGTTAGAGAAATACTAATAATAGTGAAAAACCATATAATCATAAAAATTAACTTATTTTATGTACAAATCATGACACCTTATTTTTAATATATGAAACATTAGGTTTATCATAGGTCATTCATATTCACCATCTATTTAAATCCTTCACGATGGTTCATAAAGAGTTTGTTAATTTCCAACGAATGTCCCCTAAAGAATTTCAAACTATGTGTGTAGTAACGCCCATTTTGATGCACCATGTGACACTGAAGTCAAGCTCAGTGTGCCCTTTTTGGGGTTATTACACCTAAGTACCTATGTTCTAGAGCCACATCCACTTTTATTATCCAAAATGGGATGTAATTGCTTGAAAATCACTTAATCTATCCTTTACCAAAATTTTAGAACATTTTCCAATACTTTGACTCATCCTTATACTTATCCATAGACATAACACTAGACATATCCTTAGATATATCACCATGGATTTCACTAATTGTTTCTCATCATAGTTTCCAAAGGTGAACTAAAACATTCCTTTGATACAAAAAATAGTTACCCATGCTTTTAATACATAGATATTACATATTTTTGGATTAATATTCAATACATTACAAAATCAATTTCCTGGGGACCATAATAGTTTAGTGTATTTAGAGACAAGATACACAATATTATAAATTTGAGAAATATTTTCAACATCACCCAGAAAGATCTTCTCCCATAGTAATCCTCTTAGGTATACCCTATCTATAGCTTTATTTATATCATAGAGAAGGAAAAGTAAGAAAGGGTGATCTCAGAATCACAATAACAGTAAACTTAAAGGATATTAATACATGATCATTTTAAATAATAAGATAAGCATAAAGGTATGTGATCATGAATATAAATTACAATGTTTATACCCAACCTTTCATAGATCCTAAATATGAGTCATAGTATAAAACATTACCAATCCTGAAAAATTCCCCATAAGGGTGATAAATCCTCATAAATCAATCATGAACCATAACCTCATGACATAAAAGTTTGGAATCATAAAAAATATAGAAAACTATTTCAAATTTCATGGTTAAATACCAAGACCAAAATCATAGTGGATCAATTCTTATCACCTATTCCCTATTGTTTATAAAGATGCACTTGTTTCCCATTGTGGGTCAGGAAAAACCTATTTCTAATAGTGGATTAGGACACACATATTTCAAATTTTGGATCAATCCCATTGACTTGTTTCCCATTTTATCTCATTATATATAATGATTTAACCAATGAATTGGAGGGATATATAGGTTTCACCCATATTTGGTTATAACTTAATCACCAAAATTGATTATAATGTAACTACCATCCTTGGTTATAAATTAACCATCATCACATAATGAAAATAAAAAATATGTGTGTCATATGATCATAAAATATTCATCATATCAAAATCCATGAAATTAAATGGGCTTAATAAAAATTATACCGTAACATGACTTGTGGAAAGAAAAAACGTTTTGTAGTCATTTCATTATTTCATCAAAGCATAACCCATGTAAAAATAAGTGGTATTCATAATAAATATTTCCTATTATGTAGTTGGGGTTTTTATTAGTGGAAATCACAATATAATTTTACATCTAAGGCTGGGGGTTCAAATCCCATGGAGCATAGTTATAGTAGAAACACTATATCAGGGGTATTGTAGCATGGTGGGTACTATATTAGCGGTGGTACTATAGAAATACTATAGAAATAGTGGGCCTGACTATAGAAGAGGTGGGTATTGTGGTGAGTATTGTAAAGGTGGATGTATTATAGAAGGTACTGTAGTAGCCCAGATACTATAGCAGTAATATTCACAAAATGAACTTTGGGACAAATTCCATGCTTGTGGGCCTTGCAATAGGCTTCATGCCCACTAGTACTTTGGAATAAATATATATAATTTAATAAAGTGGTTGGTTGGGTGGTCTATCCCTTGGGGGTTCTATGATCAACCTTTTAGGAAAATGTGTGTAAAGACCCGCAAATTTCAAGGAAATTTTTTTCTTAATTTTCTTTGGAATTTTACAAGAGCGCAGCTTCAGACGGCACCTGATTCCGAGGCCCGGTGTGCCCGGAATCAATTTTCGAAGTTTGGCTCAGGTACGTTCAGTGAACGGACGAGCGGGTTTTTCTATCTTTTGAACCGGTGCCCGGAATCAAATTCTGAGGGCACCGATGAAATCGCAGCGCCGATATTTGCTTAGAAACGCCTCTTCCAGAGTTGCGTTTGCTCAGACGTGGTTTTTAAATTTTGCGGCTTTAAGTCAGAAATAAAATAAAGTTTGTGCGACAACTTTATTCTATTTCACTTAAGCTGCTTGGAAGCCACTTGAAGCCACTTAAAGACGGCTTGAACTGTGTTGAACTGGATAGGATGCTATCCAGAAATATCCTACCCCCTTGGTAGGATATTTGTGAGGTGGGGCCCGCACGAGCCCCGCCGTTTCTTTCGCTAAGTAACGCACCCGCGAAAACCCGTCAAAGAAACTGAAAAGTCAACCGACACGTTTTCTTTAATTCTTAACAGACCATTTAATTGGGCGGTTTATTTCGTGAATTAAATGGGCTGTTTCATTCGTTGAATTAATTCAACGAATTAAATGGGTCGTTACTTATGCGTTTTACGTTTGTTGGCAAAATAATAAAATAGACAAACTTGTCTATTTTGGAGGATTGCTATCGTTGTGCAATTCCTCTGAGCCTCCACCCTCCCCGCGAAGAACGCGAAGAACGCGAAGAACGCGAAGAACGCCGGCGACTGAAATTCGACGACGCACACCGAGATCTGCGACGTCGACGAGCTTTACCCGCGACATTCTTCGGCGACGCCTCTTCTTCCGCGGCCGATCCTCGTTCGGCAATTAAGGTGAGAAACGAATTGTTTATTTCTCCCCTTTTTTATAATTCAATATCAACGGATTTAAATTAATCCGTTTGATCTTGATCCGGAGATTGGCGACGCGACGCCGGATACCGCGACGACGCGACGATCTCCTTCATCCGCGACGAGCGATTCCGCGACGACCTCTCGTCCGACGACGACGACAAGGTAAGGGATGTTGGAATATTTTTATCCTTTTTCCCCGTGTTTATTCTTTTAAAGTGAATAACATGATCTCCGACAATTTTAATTTATTTAAAATTGTTGTTGATTATTCCTCCCGTGGATTTTGACTAACGCGGAGGGTGCGGGTCTAACGAACAAGACCCGACAACCCTCCGCCGATCTCTTTTGTTGTGCGGATTTGGCGGACGACGACGAACCGCGCGGCAGGGGCGATCTGTTGATTCCGCAGTGAAGATCGTCCCCCGGGAGGAGCAACGGCGCAGACGGGAAAGGAATCGGGCCACCGGAGCATCTCCGGCGGCCCGCGGAAGGCAGCGGCGGCGCGGGTCGCCGGCGCGGCGGCGCCGACGACCGGAGGCGGCGGCGCCCGGCGCGCCGCCGTGGTGGAAGTCCGCCGCGGCTGAAGCCGCGGCCACGCGGAACCGGGAACGGACGCGGCGGCCCGGCCGCGTCCGCGTGACAGGCGGCCCCCCACGGGGCCGCGTTTCGCTTGAGCCGCGGGTCAAGCCCGCGGCGCCCTCACTCGGCCGCTCGGCCGAAGCCGAGCCGGCCGGTCCGGCGGCCGGGCCGCGCCCAGGCCGGACCAGACCCGGCCTCGCCGGGTCGGGCCGGGTCGGGCCGACCCGGTTCGGCCGACCCCAGGGGGGGTTCGGGCCGGGTCGCCCCGGGCCCGGAATCCCCGTTTCGGGCCCTCTTCGGTCTTTCGCCCATATTTTGGGCCTGGGACCCCCGATTGACGAACCGTCAGCGGCTACGCGATCCTTGGATCGAGACGGTCGTTTTGGTATATTATACTCAAGGTTTCGGAAGACTTTGGGTTCGGCCGGGTTGATTCGTACACGAAACCAACCGGGCCCTCGGAGCGGAAACGCTCATAACTTGAGCTACGGACGTCCGAACGACGTACCGTCAGCTGTGGTAGTTTCCTCTAATTGAGACGGAACTTTTGGCATACTCCGCCCGAGGATCGGATACAGGCGGAGTACGGTCGGGTTGGTTTGGCCTTAAAAACCAACCGGGCCCCTGGGACGGAAATGCCAATAGCTCTCAGACCGAGCGTCCGATCGACGCGCCGTCTGTTGCGTTGAGATCCTGTTGTCGATACGGAACTTTTGGATACATCAACTTCGGACTACGTGTCAGTTGATGTATCAGCCTCTCGGCTCGTGGAGCGGACCCTCCTAAACGAGCTCGCTACGTGCGGGAACCCTAGCGCTGGCTGTGACTTCGGCGACAGAGCAGAGATCCTCCGTGGACTGCGACGACGACAGAGCAGAGATCCTCCGTGGACTGCGACGACGGCAGAGCAGAGATCCTCCTTGGACTGCGACGACGGCAGAGCAGAGATCCTCCGTGGACTGCGACGACGACTGTGCAGAGATCCTCAGTGGACTGCGTCGACTTCTGCACTCAGCGATCCTACGTGGATCAGTGCTACTGGTTCTGTGTGAGCCACTGCCTTCAGGTTCTGTGTGAGCCCGATCCTTTGTGGGTCCTTACTACCGGTTCTGTGTGAGCCGCTGCCTACAGGTTCTGTGTGAGCCCGATCCTGTGTGGGTCTACTGCGGGGGTTAGTACCTATCGATCCTTCGTGGGTCCGACGACTTAGACGGATCCGTGATCGTCTTTGACGTCATCTGGAAAAGTATACCTGGTTGAGCTGAATCTTATGTTACTCTCCTTTGTGGATTGTGTTGAACTATCCTATGTGGATTTACTGATTTCTCTCCTTGTGGATTTGAGTCTTGCTTTCCTTTGTGGATTGAGTTGTTCTTGAGCTCGTGAGCAGAGCTAGAATTGGGGACTTAGGTATATGTATGGGAATATACCTAAGTCGAGTCAGATGTTACTTCGTGATTGCATCTTTCTTTTGTGCTATATCCTTTGTGGATTTCGGGAGACCTTCGGGGGTCTCGGGGTCCTTACTGAGTAGTTGTACTCACCCCTGCACGGGCTATGCCCGCACCTTGTTGTGTTGGTTGCAGACGACGGACAGCGCTGATCACGGTTGGGGCGTGGAGCAGGACGGTACCTGGAGGTGGACCACTGGGCGGGACGTGCTCGGAGCGGACGTGGGACCCGAGGATCCTGGAGGCTATCTGTACCCACCCTTCAGGTGGGATTACCAGTGGACGACACGAGGCCGCCGTCTTTTCTTCAGTTGCTGTACTTTACTTTTCTGTTGTACTTTACAGTTGGGCTTGTATTTCCGGCCCCCTTTACTTTTCTGCACTTTACTTTCCGCTTGCTGACTCTGTGTGGTTGTTACTTATAAAGGCAATGCCTTCCCTGTTTACTGGGATTTTACGCCTTGGTGCTAGTCGCCAGCCCCTGGCCTATGGAAGGCGGGCTTGGGGTAGTCACGGCACGGGCCCCGAGGACGGGTCGTGACAAATTGGTATCAGAGGCGGTCGGTTCTACCGCAGACTCTGATCGTCTTTTCTTTCTATATGAAGCAATAGTGTTTAGTGTATTGAGTGTGGTTATCAGTTCAGGGAGCCCAGTGTTGGTGCGGCGGCCGACGTATCCATACACCAGGACCCTGACTCCTGATTTCCGACTTAATGCATGAAAACATTGATTGCGTGTGTGTTTCAAGTCTTCGTTGTGATTACTTGTGTCAGCTCACCGGGTATACTGATCTGCTTCATGAAAGTCTCAAGTTTTCCTTGTTATTACTTGTGCCAGCTCACCAGGTATACTGTTCTGACTGTGGTGCTCTTGTTCTCCTTTTCAGGATGGCCCCGCGACGACAGCCAGCTAGGGTTCCGAGTGTAGGGTGCGACGACAGCCCACCGAGCGACGAGGCCTCGGTGCAGGGCCCTTTGCCAGCAGTGGCACCGGCGGTAGCTTTACCCGCCGAGCCACCGATGCTTCCAGTACCAGACGCTGACGATGCACGTCGCCTCAGGGCACTGCATGAGTTTCAGAGCCAGCGACCGCCCAGGTTTCGCGGTGAGGCGGACCCCCAGGCCGCCGAGGACTGGCTAGAGGCGGTGGTACGGATCTTCAGGCTAGTGAGGACACCAGCGGATCTCATGGTGATTCTCGCAGCGAGCCTCCTGCAGGCGGCGGCAGGACGATGGTGGAGCTTGATGCTCCAGGTTCACGATGAGGCATCCTTGCTCTGGACGGACTTCGAGAGCCTCTTCCGCTCTGAGTTCGTCCCGGCCACCCTCCGAGCGGTGCGCATCCAGGAGCTTCTCCAGCTGCGCCAGAGCAGCATGACGGTCGCTCAGTACGCGGCGAGGTTCACAGACCTGTCTCGCTACTCGACCGACATGGTACGGGACCCCTTCTTCCGGGCCTGGACCTTCGAGCAGGGCTTGCGACAGGAGATTCGGGCGTCGCTGATCTCCCTCAGCATTCCGACCCAGGCGAGAGTGCTGGAGCAAGCCCTCCTGATCGAGAGCTTCCTGGCAGAGCCTTCTTCAGCAGCGAGACCTAGCGTAGGGCGGCAGGTAGCTGAGTCTTCGGCAGCAGGTAGCCGACGGATGACTCTCGGGTCCAGGCAGACCAGACCCCCACGCAGACGGCCTCAGGACACCGGCTCAGCGGTGCGGGGCACACAGCGGAGTGCCAGCCTTCCGAGAGGCAGGCTGTGCTACTCCTGCGGCGGGCAGGGTCACATGGCTCGTGACTGCCCGACTCGCCGATCAGAGGAGCAGCAGACGGTGGAGGGGCCACCCAGGCAGAGGCAGAGGGTCGACCGTGGCGGTCCGCAGGGAGGAGGCGGACGAGGCAGAGGAGCTGGCCGAGCAGCGGGTGGTGGGCGACGCTTCCAGGCTCTACCCCCACCACCACCAGGAGGGCCACCTCGACCACATGGAGCTGGCGGGCAGGGACAGGCCCAGCTCCAGGCAGTGGAGGCCTACGACCCCGACTTGCCAGAGATGATTCGAGGTACGATCTGTGTCAATTCCACCCTTGCTGCAGTACTTATAGACACAGGAGCGAGTCACTCTTTCATAGCCTCTGCCCTTGTTCGGAGCTCGGAGATTCCGACTGAGCCGTTGGCTCGATCCTTACGGCTAGAGACTCCTACGGGAGCAGACTCGACGATTACGCACTGGTGCCGGCAGTGTGAGCTTACTCTAGGAGGCGAGAGCTTCGGCTGGGATCTCCTTGTAGCGGCGTCAAGGCCTTACGACGTCATCTTGGGCATGGATTGGCTATCCACGGTTCATGCCCAGATCGACTGTTTTAGGCGCAAGGTGCGATGTGTTCGCACCGACGGGAGCAGGTTTACCTTCACCGGCGAGAAGGGAACCTTTGCAGCACAGGATGGACTTCCGCGGAGGAGAGTGCAGCCCATCTCTTATCAGTTGGCTAGCCTCATCCTAGGAGCAGTGGACGTGCGGAGTCCAGCTTTTCCTGCAGTGGTGGACCAGTATGTGGACGTCTTTCCCGACGACGTTCCAGGGCTACCTCCTCGTAGAGAGGTAGACTTTTACATCGACTTGTACCCCGGGACAACCCCGATATCTACTCCAGTATATCGGATGGCCCCCGCCGAGCTTCGAGAGTTGCGGGTACAGTTGGAGGACTTGCAGAGCAAGGGGTTTATCCGACCCAGTGTTTCACCCTGGGCTTCCCCGATTTTGTTCGCCAAGAAGGCGGACGGGAGCTTGCGACTATGTGTCGACTATCGTCGCCTGAACCAGGTGACAGTGAGGAACAAGTATCCGCTGCCACGGATTGATGACCTCTTCGATCAGCTCAAGGGAGCGCGGTGGTTCTCGAAGATAGACCTCCGGTCAGGCTACCATCAGCTCAGAGTTCGAGACGAAGACGTGCAGAAGACGGCCTTCAGGTGTCGGTATGGCCATTATGAGTTCTTGGTTATGCCATTCGGCGTAACCAATGCTCCAGTAGTGTTCATGAGCCTCATGAACAGGATCTTCCAGCCATACCTCGACCGATTTGTCGTGGTCTTCATTGACGACATTTTGGTATACTCGACGACTGAGGAGGAGCATGCCTACCACCTGCGAGTAGTGCTAGACACACTCCGAGAGCACCAGCTTTATGGAAAGCTCTCAAAATGCCAGTTCTGGTTACGTGAGGTCCATTTCTTGGGGCACGTCATCTCTGAGGCGGGAGTTGCAGTGGATCCCGCGAAGATCGAGGCAGTGCTAGCTTGGGAGCCACCCAGGAGCGTGACAGAGGTGCGGAGCTTCTTGGGCCTAGCCGGATACTATCGGAGATTCGTTCCAGACTTCTCCAGAGTTGCGGCACCACTCTCAGCATTGACGAAGAAGGGGAAACCCTTCGTGTGGTCAGACAGATGTCAGCAGAGCTTCCAGGAGCTGAGACAGAGATTGACCAACGCACCTATCTTGAGGTTGCCTGAGGAGGGAGTTGGATACGTAGTTTACTGCGATGCATCAGGGACTGGACTCGGATGCGTCCTGATGCAGGAGCGGGCCGTGATCGCCTACGGATCACGTCAGTTGAGGCCGCATGAGCAGAACTACGCCACTCATGACCTGGAGTTAGCAGCAGTGGTCTTCGCTCTAAAGACTTGGCGGCACTATCTGATGGGCGAGCGCTTCACAGTCTTTTCTGACCACCAGAGTCTCAAGTATATCTTCTCTCAGAAGGACCTGAACCTGAGATAGCGGAGATGGCTTGAGTTTCTCCAGGACTATGACTTTGAGATAGTCTATACTCCTGGGAAGGGGAACGTGGTAGCCGATGCCCTCAGCAGGAGGACGGGCATTCAGCTACTTGAGGAGGCGACTGAGCAGCTAGCCTCCTTGCAGATATCCTTCGTGGATAGAGACGGAGCAGCCTTTCTTCAGTCTCTCACAGTCTCTCCTCCACTTCTACAGCGGGTCAGAGAGGCTCAGCGCGAGGACGCTGACTCTGAGACCCGGCGTGCACTGATATCCTCAGGTCAGGCGCCTGATGGCTTCTCCCTTGGAGCAGAGCACGACATCCTTTTCAGAGGGCGTACCTTCGTACCAGTCGCTTTACGAGAGGAGGTGTTGAGGGAGTTTCACACTTCTCCCTTGGCGGTACATCCCGGAGTGGCGAAGATGTACCAAGATCTCAGACGACAGCACTGGTGGCCGGGCATGAAGAAAGCTGTGGCTGAGTTCGTTTCACGATGCCTCACCTGCCAGCAGGTGAAGGCAGAGCATCAGGTACCAGCAAGCTTGGTTCAGCCCTTGGAGGTCCCGGAGTGGAAGTGGGACGGCATATCTATGGACTTCGTGACTGGACTTCCACATACTTCCAGAGGTCACGACTCCATTTGGGTGATTGTCGACCGACTCACCAAGTCGGCACACTTCTTACCCATCAGAGAGCAGGGCTCAGTGGAGAGCTTGGGACGTCTTTACGTCCAGGAGATCGTACGGCTTCACGGTGTGACATCATCTATCGTCTCCGATCGAGATGCTCGTTTCACTTCCCTGCTTTGGAAGGGGTTGCAGGAGGCGTTCGAGACGCGGCTCCATCTGAGCACAGCCTTCCACCCTCAGACGGATGGTCAGACGGAGAGGACCATACAGACACTCGAGGACATGCTCCGTGCATGTGTTCTCGACTTTGGTCGCAGCTGGGAGGACCACCTACCCTTGGTGGAGTTCGCGTACAACAACAGCTACCACTCCACCATCGGGATGGCACCATACGAGGCGTTGTACGGCAGACCCTGCAGATCACCGTTGTGCTGGACAGACCCTGGGGAGTCAGCACTCGTGGGACCAGAGATGGTCCGAGCCACGACAGAGAAGGTCCAGATCATCCAGGAGAGGATGAGGACAGCTCAGAGCCGGCAGAAGTCATATGCTGATAGGAGGCGGAGGCCACTAGAGTTCGAGGATGGCGACCACGTCTTTTTGCGTGTCTCACCTCGACGTGGTTTACGGAGATTTGGCCGAGGCGGCAAGTTGTCTCCACGCTTCATCGGGCCTTTCCAGGTCCTCAGCAGGATAGGAGAGGTGGCTTATCGCCTGGCTCTACCACCTCAGTTGCACCGGGTGCACGACGTCTTTCACGTGTCTCAGCTGAGGAGATACGTGCACGACCCGACGCACATCATCGACTTTGGGGAGCTGGACGTGGACGATGGGGCGACTTTTGCGGAGGTCCCAGTGGAGATCGAGGATCGACAGGAGCGGGTCCTACGTGGGCGGTCGATTCCTCTTGTGCGCGTCAGATGGCAGCACGGGAACCTCCAGGAGAGCACTTGGGAGCGGGAGGCTCAGATGCGTGCTCAGTACCCCCATTTGTTCCCCTAGTTTTTGATGTATCTTTACGGGGACGTAAAGCCCTGAGGTGGGAGTAATGTAAAGACCCGCAAATTTCAATGAAATTTTTTTCTTAATTTTCATTGGAATTTTACAAGAGCGCAGCTTTAGACGGCACCTGATTCCGAGGCCCGGTGTGCCCGGAATCAATTTTCGAAGTTTGGCTCGTGTACGTTCAGTGAACGGACGAGCGGGTTTTTCTATCTTTTGAACCGGTGCCCGGAATCAAATTCTGAGGGCACCGATGAAATCGCAGCGTCGGTATTTGCTTAGAAACGCCTCTTCCAGAGTTGCGTTTGCTCAGACGTGGTTTTTAAATTTTGCGGCTTTAAGTCAGAAATAAAATAAAGTTTGTGCGACAACTTTATTCTATTTCACTTAAGCTGCTTGGAAGCCACTTGAAGCCACTTAAAGACGGCTTGAACTGTGTTGAACTGGATAGGATGCTATCCAGAAATATCCTACCCCCTTGGTAGGATATTTGTGAGGTGGGGCCCGCACGAGCCCCGCCGTTTCTTTCGCTAAGTAACGCACCCGCGAAAACCCGTCAAAGAAACTGAAAAGTCAACCGACACGTTTTCTTTAATTCTTAATAGACCATTTAATTGGGCGGTTTATTTCGTGAATTAAATGGGCTGTATCATTCATTGAATTAATTCAACGAATTAAATGGGTCGTTACTTATGCGTTTTACGTTTGTTGGCAAAATAATAAAATAGACAAACTTGTCTATTTTGGAGGATTGCTATCGTTGTGCAATTCCTCTGAGCCTCCACCCTCCCCGCGAAGAACGCGAAGAACGCGAAGAACGCCGGCGACCGAAATTCGACGACGCACACCGAGATCTGCGACGTCGACGAGCTTTACCCGCGACATTCTTCGGCGACGCCTCTTCTTCCGCGGCCGATCCTCGTTCGGCAATTAAGGTGAGAAACGAATTGTTTATTTCTCCCCTTTTTTATAATTCAATATCAACGGATTTAAATTAATCCGTTTGATCTTGATCCGGAGATTGGCGACGCGACACCGGATACCGCGACGACGCGACGATCTCCTTCATCCGCGACGAGCGATTCCGCGACGACCTCTCGTCCGACGACGACGACAAGGTAAGGGATGTTGGAATATTTTTATCCTTTTTCCCCGTGTTTATTCTTTTAAAGTGAATAACATGATCTCCGACAATTTTAATTTATTTAAAATTGTTGTTGATTATTCCTCCCGTGGATTTTGACTAACGCGGAGGGTGCGGGTCTAACGAACAAGACCCGGCAACCCTCCGCCGATCTCTTTTGTTGTGCGGATTTGGCGGACGACGACGAACCGCGCGGCAGGGGCGATCTGTTGATTCCGCAGTGAAGATCGTCCCCCGGGAGGAGCAACGACGCAGACGGGAAAGGAATCGGGCCACCGGAGCATCTCCGGCGGCCCGCGGAAGGCAGCGGCGGCGCGGGTCGCCGGCGCGGCGGCGCCGGCGACCGGAGGCGGCAGCGCCCGGCGCGCCACCGTGGTGGAAGTCCGCCGCGGCTGATGCCGCGGCGGCGGCGGCCGGTTCCGCGGCCGCGCGGAACCGGGAACGGACGCGGCGGCCCGGCCGCGTCCGCGTGACAGGCGGCCCCCCACGGGGCCGCGTTTCGCTTGAGCCGCGGGTCAAGCCCGCGGCGCCCTCACTCGGCCGCTCGGCCGAAGCCGAGCCGGCCGGTCCGGTCGGCCGGGCCGCGCCCAGGCCGGACCAGACCCGGCCTCGCCGGGTCGGGCCGACCCGGTTCGGGCCGACCCGGTTCGGCCGACCCCAGGGGGGGTTCGGGCCGGGTCGCCCCGGGCCCGGAATCCCCGTTTCAGGCCCTCTTCGGTCTTTCGCCCATATTTTGGGCCTGGGACCCCCGATTGACGAACCGTCAGTGGCTACGCGATCCTTGGATCGAGACGGTCGTTTCGGTATATTATACTCAAGGTTTCGGAAGACTTTGGGTTCGGCCGGGTTGATTCGTACACGAAACCAACCGGGCCCTCGGAGCGGAAACGCTCATAACTTGAGCTACGGACGTCCGAACGACGTACCGTCAGCTGTGGTAGTTTCCTCTAAGTGAGACGGAACTTGTGGCATACTCCGCCCGAGGATCGGATACAGGCGGAGTACGGTCGGGTTGGTTTGGCCTTAAAAACCAACCGGGCCCCTAGGACGGAAATGCCAATAGCTCTCAGACCGGGCGTCCGATCGACGCGCCGTCTGTTGCGTTGAGATCCTGTTGTCGATACGGAACTTTTGGATACATCAACTTCGGACTACGTGTCAGTTGATGTATCAGCCTCTCGGCTCGTGGAGCGGACCCTCCTAAACGAGCTCGCTACGTGCGGGAACCCTAGTGCTGGCTGTGACTTCGACGACAGAGCATAGATCCTCCGTGGACTGCGACGACGACAGAGCAGAGATCCTCCGTGGACTGCGACGACGGCAGAGCAGAGATCCTCCGTGGACTGCGACGACGGAAGAGCAGAGATCCTCCGTGGACTGCGACGATGACTGTGCAGAGATCCTCAGTGGACTGCGTCGACTTCTGCACTCAGCGATCCTACGTGGATCAGTGCTACTGGTTCTGTGTGAGCCACTGCCTTCAGGTTCTGTGTGAGCCCGATCCTTTGTGGGTCCTTACTACCGGTTCTGTGTGAGCCGCTGCCTACAGGTTCTGTGTGAGCCCGATCCTGTGTGGGTCTACTGCGGGGGTTAGTACCTATCGATCCTTCGTGGGTCCGACGACTTAGACGGATCAGTGATCGTCTTTGACGTCATCTGGAAAAGTATACCTGGTTGAGCTGAATCTTATGTTACTCTCCTTTGTGGATTGTGTTGAACTATCCTATGTGGATTTACTGATTTCTCTCCTTGTGGATTTGAGTCTTGCTTTCCTTTGTGGATTGAGTTGTTCTTGAGCTCGTGAGCAGAGCTAGAATTGGGGACTTAGGTATATGTATGGGAATATACCTAAGTCGAGTCAGATGTTACTTCGTGATTGCATCTTTCTTTTGTGCTATATCCTTTGTGGATTTCGGGAGACCTTCGGGGGTCTCGGGGTCCTTACTGAGTAGTTGTACTCACCCCTGCACGGGCTATGCCCGCACCTTGTTGTGTTGGTTGCAGACGACGGACAGCGCTGATCACGGTTGGGGCGTGGAGCAGGACGGTACCTGGAGGTGGACCACTGGGCGGGACGTGCTCGGAGCGGACGTGGGACCCGAGGAGCCTGGAGGCTATCTGTACCCACCCTTCAGGTGGGATTACCAGTGGACGACACGAGGTCGCCGTCTTTTCTTCAGTTGCTGTAATTTACTTTTCTGTTGTACTTTACAGTTGGGCTTGTATTTCCGGCCCCCTTTACTTTTCTGCACTTTACTTTCCGCTTGCTGACTCTGTGTGGTTGTTACTTATAAAGGCAATGCCTTCCCTGTTTACTGGGATTTTACGCCTTGGTGCTAGTCGCCAGCCCCTGGCCTATGGAAGGCGGGCTTGGGGTAGTCATGGCACGGGCCCCGAGGACGGGTCGTGACAATGTGTGTGCGTTGTGTATGTGTTTAAATGTAGTAATACCCTTAAGAATATAATATAATATTTCATAGTGTAACCCATGGAATAGAAATGGATTTCATAAACATATTTTAGTCCTAAACATATACCATTTAGAGAAGGAATAAAAAATTTATCCTTGGATCATATCACTAGTAATGAACAAGTAACATCAATGAATTTCATCTTATATGGAAAATGATTTTGAATAATCACATAAAAGATTTATTGAAGGAAATATCCTTTATAATTTGAAAAAAACCTTTTAGAATATAAAACATTTTGAATCAATTTTTATTCTAAAATAACCTTGAAAAAATATAAGTAAATCCTCACAAAAAATATTGTTCATGATGATGAGTTGTTTCATTTATGCTATATATATTAAAATAAAGATCCCTTTATCATTTTTAGTAAAATCCAAATAGTCATTGTTTGGAAAAGGAATTTAATATTCCTTTCAATTTTTTTTTGATAATTAAAACATGGGTAAAAGTTTATTTTAAAAATAATTGGATAATATTAAAACATTTTTAAACACATTTTTCTAGAAAACATGGTTTTGTTAGAAAAATGATTTTCTGAGCGAAGAGAGAAATACAAGTAGATTTTCTTAAAAACATTTTCTCAATAATATTAAGTACAAAAGAGTGTAAAAATGGTGCTATTATTTTAAAATATTATGAATAACTAGAGGATAAGAAAATTCCTGAGTTTTTTGATAGATAGATCATAATATTTTATTATTTGAACATAATCATAAATAGTCCCAATAAATGATGATATTGTAACATAAAATCATTACCACTTTTGTATATTTTAATTTAAATACACATGAAGGAATAACATAATATAACATGAGGTTAAATAAATTCATGATATCACATGTCAAAGTATCTGTGTATAAACCTCGTGAAAGAATATAGATGTATAACATTAAGTACATCTCAATGAAGGAAAATCGACCAAAAATCCCTTACCAATTTGGTAACTTTTGAATTATAAACCCTAAGAAAGAGAGATACTAAAATAGATATCTAAATAAAAATAATTCTAATTATAATCATATTAAAATAAATTCATGGTCATTATATACACTATATAAAAGACATATGTGGTGAATAAGACATTTGGATTATATATAAAAAGTGAGATATAAATCTCGTACCTTAAGTATTGACTTCCTTCACACACATTAAAACCTAATATATAAAAAATATAAGTTTATTATAAATATATTAAATAAAATTATATATATAATATAATATATTATTAACTTATGACCTCTAATTTCTTCTTTATAAGCAATTCCATGTTAAAGTCACGTTTTTGGAAATAACAGCTTTGTTTTTATTTTATGTTTTGATTGATTACTTTTTTACCGTTATTTTTTAGAATTGTTATATCATATCCAGAATGTTATAAATGATATAGAAATTATATATATTCATTATATATGTATTTATAGTAGTTGTTAAATAATAGATATGGAAAATGAAATACTTCATTTATGGAGATGACAGGGTGTATGCACGCATAAACACTGCTTCCATTCTCTAATTTTTTTTGAAAGAAAGTTAAATGATATATTACAATTAAAAAATAATTATTATATCATATATATTACACATTTTTATTAAAACTATCCTTATTACCTTCCATGTAAAGCGTGGATGAATCATATCACCTCATAAGGCACCAGTTCTACAAACACACAAGCGATGTTATCGTTTTACCAAAAAACACAAAATTATAAAGGTATGTGTTTTATAATAATTAAATATTAATATTTATATCATAAATATTATATATAATCAATTAACCCATAATTATTTCCAATCGTGATAGGGGGTAATGGAAAAATGAATGACATTGGTTTGCGAGGTGGCAGTCTGCCGTATACATGAATGATGATTTCATAACCCGTTTGATGGAATTGGAACTGTTTAAAGGTATTGATTTTAAAATAACATAATATAAGTATATTTAATATAATAGGGTTTTTATATTATCATGGAATAACAATAATTGAATCTAGTGGACTAACAAATAAAAAAATACTCGTTGATGAATGTTACCTTTTCTTTATGTATCCTCTTAAGGTTTGCACCAAAACCCTTCCTAGGATGGATTGATGTCCAATATAACGATTCTAGGATTATAATAGGGAAGTAAGAAAGTTTTTTGTAATAAAATTGGACAAAAAAGGTTTTGAAGGTCTGAATAGAAAAGAAGAATGGGTGAAATTTTATAAGTGAGGTGGGTGGAACATTTATAATTTTTTGAAAAGAAAAAGGTATAACCATATTTTTCTTATTAAAAAAGGCTTGAAAATGGGTTTTTAAAGATACTAGAAGGTATAAGGTCAAAATATGGACATAAAATATGTAGTGGATATGTTTTGGGTCATTTTTACCCATATGTTTTTAGTTTAACCCTATGTAAAACCATTTTTACCTTAACCGGAGTAAATAATTTTTACCATTTTTACTAATTATTTTGGTAAAAAATTAGGTTGAACATACTATAAAATATAAATTATATTTATTAAAAATATTCAATTCATTTTTAAAATTAAAATCATATAATTTTAAAAATAAAATTTGAAATGAATCGCATAGACACGTTGAGAAAGAGAGGTTTTAATGAAGAAATGTTCAAAAGTGTACAATGTTTTTTTATGAAATTCAATATGAAATTTATTCCAATAATCTAAATTGGATGAATGGATGTATAATTGAACAAATTTACTTTAAAATCAATTTAAAATAAATTTTTTCTCTATAAATAAATTAAATTAAAAGGTAGTTTTTAATTAAAATCTAGTGTTTTTCACTAGTCATAAAAAAGTGATATATTTTCAAAAAATATAAAAAATTAACACTAAGATGATATTTATATAATGATTAAACAAGTTAATATTATTTTCTAATATTAATTTTATAAATTTTATTTTTCTATTAGTGTTTATAAAAAGAAAGAACTAGAACAATTTTTGTGAAATTAGTATTTTCAAAACATATAAATACTTTATTGAAAAATTTATGTACTATTTTATCAATATGTTTTATTTATATAAAACCATTATAAGTAATATTTAAAATTTATTTATTCTTATTTATTCCACCAATTTAACGGCTATGTAATTGCATTATTTTTTTAATTTATTAATATTTATTATTTCTTGTAGGTCATTAAAACTTGGTGTTGCATGTAATGAAAGCTAAACTTGGTGTTTTATATAACACAATACAAAATCAGGGTTACGTAAATGAAATATAAGCTTAATATTATATATAACACAATTTGAAATTATTGTTTCATTCTGTGCCTGCTAAACATAATATTTCCTATAATGAAAAATATAAAAAAGATTAAATTTATTTGAAAAATCATTTCACAATATCTCAGGGTGTTACACAAACAACCAAATGTGTATTATATTCACAATATATTTTTACTCATGAGAAATTTAATGTATAAGAAACAATGAAGAATTTAATGGCATTTACTATCAACTTAATGACCACACAAAACACTTGGTATTTATATAGAATGTTATGTTTCAATGCATTTAGTGTAATAACTAAATTACGACTTATAAATGATACACAATTTTAAACATTAGGCATAAATTAATTATAAATTTTGTATATATATATATATATATATATAAACCATTAGATGGAATGTACTATCAACTTAATGACCACACAGAACACATGTTGATAAGGTTTAAGTTGTATAATAAATTAAATTTCAATTCTGGGTAATTTGGTTAATAGAGGTGGTGTGTACAATCCAGCAAAACGAAATTTATTTTTCTCACCGTCTATCAGTAACACATGACTAGTGACAAGGTGTGTAATCATGTCATGAAAATAATAGAGTACATGATTTTTACATGGGATAAATGATGTGAAATCCTTGAGTTACACAGTCACTAGTCCTGTAATTCTTGTAAGAGAATACAAGGCCTGTCTTTCACTAATAGACTACTCATCATGTATGAATGTTAGACACAATGTAGTACAAATGAACATGTTCAATCCTAGCTTGTTCATAACATAGTGAACCTAAATTCACACTATTTGTAGTAAATTCACATGACTTGAATTAATTATGAATTAATTCTTGGTGCATTTAACATGGGTACATGACATGTGACAATGGACTACACAATGTGTACTCTTGTGTTAACCATATAGAATCCCCTACACCATCAGATGAGTTATTTGAATGTATTTCATTAAAAAAATTAATGATTTTTTTTATATTTGTTAGAATTAAGAATAAGAAGAGAAGATATCCTAATTAAGATTAGAGAATGATTAAACTTGAATTGAAAACTAATGATAAATTTTTAAATCAATCAACTATCTTTAAAAACTATAAAAAATTACAAGACCAGTTTGATACTGCTTAATGATTTTAAGTGTAGTGAAAGTTACCAATAGGGCAGATTTAACTCATATTTTTTTCATAAGTGATGATTAATATAATATTTAAATAATTACAAAAACCTTTTTAAATTTAATTGAAGAAAATAGTAATTGACAATTGGACCTTGGAACCATGTTGCAATATCATCACATATTATTTATAGTTAATTTTAACAATTAAGGTATTACCTTTTGGTAAATTATTTTATTATTGGTGGATTTGACAATGCATATATGTTTTAACATGAATACTTTATAGGAATCAAGATTATATTCACTCAAGTGGTGATCCACACATGTTACATGAACATCCTAACATTAGCATAAGAATATCCAGGTGCTAGCATGATATATTATGATGTCCATGTCATTCTCCATTGATCACATTGAGAATAACTTGAAGAAGGATTATCTATGATTTCAGTAGACTTGATATTGGTGATGAAGGAGGATCGATCTCCATTCTTGAGGGCATTCTTATAGTGAGAGCACTATAGGGATTAATGAGATTTTTCTCTGGAAGTCGTTTTGCACAACTAAAACAAATGAAAACCACTTTGAGAAATAATATAATTTGGTATAAATACATCTATGGTTAGAAATTAATAGTTTCAAATGAATCCTTATTATTATTTTTAATTCCCATGGAATCCCATGCCTATAATAATAATAATATTATTATTATTTTTTGATATACACAAAACTAATGAATGAAATGAAATATTATTTTATTCAAATAATATTCAATATATGTTTTCTCACAAAACCATTAAACCAGGTATTCCTTTCCTCCAAAATATTTATCAATATTTTAATAATGTTCATTTACTTATTAAATAAATATCACTTTTTTATTCATCAATAAATAAATTAATATTACATTCATAAAATAGAAAATAAATTTTCATTAAATATCCTACTCATAAAATATTCTCTCAAATAAATAATGGAATTATATATGTGATTAATCAAACAATAATAATTATTAAACCACATAGAATAATAGTATTTATTCTAATATTTAAATAATAAATAATAGTATTATTTAACTTAAATTTTGTATACACTCAGTGTGTGATCATCTAGGCCTCTTTTCTCAGTGGCATTAGGTGAAACAACCCAAATTCCATGGATAAAATCTTGCAACATGCCAAGGTATCCATATAGAAATAATATATTGTTTAAATTTCATAAAACCTCATATAAATTCTTACCATATAATATAATCCCTTCTTCATAATATCTATAATAAAGCAGGTCGCATGTTGGTGCCATCAACCCATGTGCTCGATGAATCTTTTTTTTGACATTATTAAAAATGAACTATCCTATAGAATACCATATCCATGGATTTATTGAGGATATATAATTTCCACAAAAGGGACTATGATATAATTTTTTGTTAAATAATTTAAGGGAACAATCATTTCCCACATTGTTCCTTAATGAAATATACTCGTGGCACACCCAACATATCATACTTTGTCCGGAACATATTTCATCACAGTTTTCATTAATATATCAATTAAATAAACTCATAATATCAATTAATAATATTATTAAATTCTATTTAACCATACACATATCCACAAATAGGAACATCTATTGATTTCTCACTAGCGGGTCTCATTCTTATAATCTCTTACACTGGAAATTACCAAGGGTATACAGAATGAGAATGTTCATAAAAGTCCATAGAGGCATAAACCCTATAAGATTATATCATTTATGTCATAAAATAATTTCTACTAACTATAAAACATATAATTAAGAATCCATTCATGGTACTTATGTGTTATCATCATAGCTGGGAACTGCTTTGACCTTTGAGTACAATAACTATTATTAGAACATTATCACATGATATTTTACACAAAATAAAAATCATAATGTAATAAGATGTTTATTAATATAAAAATATGAATATACTTAATATTAATGTACACATAGGTTGGTTCTAGGGAACCAAATCCAACTCTGCATTGATCACTGACTCCTCAGTTATGGATTGAGTAATGGCTATCGATGAACCTAGTTTATATTGTCTTGTGATATAAGAATGAATCATGGGGGATGATTCAGCATAAAGACATTATCAGGATGTGGATGAGGTTATTTACATACATGGAGGGGGTACCTACTTTCCATAGATAGGAAATTATGATAGAATCTCATACCTCAATATGCGAGGTAAATCTAGGGTTGACTATGATAAATAGTCATATCTGGTAATGATTCTAGGGGTCAGCAAAGAGGAAGGGTATTGTAGTGTTATTAACTCACTATTTTACCTATTATAGGGAAAAAATTAGTGTACCATTAATAATGTGGGTTACTTCAACCCCTTCTAGTGATAGTATGGAAGTGGGAAGAGTTGACTATGGGATTATATACCTCTTATTTGAGTGTGATAGATTCATGCAAGATGAGCCAAAACACTCTCTCAATCATGACCATTGTTTATCTCATGGAGAATGCACTAACACCCATTTTTTGTTTAGAAGACCTCTTGATACGATTGGGGATCTAAGGCCAGTGTTCCACCTTTAGATGTATAAATATTTCATTTATTTATTAGTTTATCTCTATCAAGAATATGTTTAAGATTAGAAGATATATAATTTTATAAAACATAAATACATTATGTTCTATGTTTTTTAGCATGATTATTTGGTTATAGTTGGATAAATAATTTCTATGGTTTTGTTCTACTTCTAGTTCATTAGATAAACACCCAAAAACTGATCAGGGGTATCAATTCCTTTTTTCATCAATGGGAAAACACGTTAATCCTGTGTTGTTTTTTAATTATCTATCATAAAGTGTTTATCCATATCATAGAGTAATATTTATTGTAAATATTCTATTTTGGTTAGACATAGTGTAATACTGATCTATATCATTAGGTATGATATTAATGTTACTCTTTAATTTTAAATATGCTATATAATACATGATGTGGTATCATAAAATATTCTTGATCCCAAAATTTCATTAAAACAGAGTGTCATAGTGCAATTATGATATAATAATATTCATAGAATATGAACATATCCTTATAATATCACCATTCAAAAGTGGGGATATCATTCATAACATATGATTGGAATTTATATCATAGAATATTATTGATACACAATTTTTCTTTTATGAATGTGTTGTAAAATACAATACATACAAAAATTTAAAAATTTAATATTTGTAATATTATTGATTATGGTTTATAAATTGTTTATAATTGATAATTATTAGTGATTGACCATTCCTAAATTAAATATTAATAGTTCATATTTGTTTCTCACATATTTGAAAATAAATAATTTCTTATGTAATTATTAATTTATTTATAATATTCATGTTTCTAAAATGTTTATATAATTTTAATATTATATATGCTAATTTTCTGTGATAATTTGCTTCTAGTAAATTTCAAATCCCAATATTAGATGTTAATAATGACATCATAATATTTATTTTTCATCTTCTTTGACAATAGTTTATAATTAAATTTATTATCTTAAATATAGTTAGACATAGTTTGTACATATGAGGTTTTAAAATTATTATGAATTGGATTATCAATTGTGTAATGTATCCTTGGGTAAAAGGAATTTGGGTCGGATTTTCAATTGGCTTGGAGGCATGTGCCTTATTCTAAGAAGGTAGGGGTTGGATATCTATAAATCTAGTTTTACTCATTCGGTGATTGTCAATCTCATATAGTTCTAAAACCTTTCATGAAGAATTAATGTTAATTATTCGTAGGATGAATTTGAACATGTTTGAATACGTTATGATTCTATTTTTGGGTGAGTAAAAAATACCATGGTTTTTGTAAATATGACACATTAATATGGTGTAGAAACATTATTTTAGTGGGTGAAATAGAAATTATAAAACTAAATCATTAGAAGTATGAATACACAAAGGAATAAAACATGATAATAAAATACTTCATCAGATGTAATAATTATGAATTTAATATAAATATGATATATTTTAAGTTGGAAATAATTTCTAAATAAAAAACCAAAAACATTAAGTGTTATATTCTTCCCAAAGAAGCACTTATCAAGACCTTGATCTTCTAACCACATAAGTTATGCTAAAGTTGGGTTCTCCAAGATTCTCTTATTCAAGGAAATCAAGTAATGGGTGAACCTAACATGAATAGGTTCCCATTATGGGATTTGTATATGGGAAACAATTGGTGAGAGATACTAATATGATTAGGTTACTCATGGAATAATGTTGAGTATTATCTATATGATGGATATGGAATTATAGTTTCCCACTCAACTATATAAGAATCAAAATTGTTGTGGTTAGTATGATTCCCTACATAAATAACTTAGTGGTGAGAGAAATAGAAATTTAATCTCATTTATTAGAGAAATATGGTTCTTGTATCATTAAATGGATATGATTAACAAGGTTATCAATTTTAGTGGGAGAAATTTTATGAAATATCCATGATGAAAATATATAAAACATGAAACTAACCTATAAATATTTCATTTTTCTATATTATAAAATTCTTTGTGACAATAATTTTGAGATTTATAATAGCTATGGCATATAAATTAGTCAGATATTGGTATATAGTGTTTGGAAATGGTCTAGAATAGAATAATTACAAGCATGTAATTTTGAATGTTATAGAAATAAATTTTAAAAAAAAAATTCATGAGATATAAGTTGAGTAAGTTTCATGGAGTTATGTAAGAACAACCAAATCAAGTTGCACAAGAAGCTCAATGGCCTGGTAGAATTTTTCTAGAACCATAGATAAATGGATTTCTCATGGAAAATTATGATTATGTAATTTATATAATAGTTGAACCTATAACCCACAAATTTGATATTGAGAGTTCTGATTCTGAGAATTGGTTAAAGTCATGGAATCTAAAATAGACCCCATGTACACTAAATATAGAAATGGGTGGATTCACACAAAAGGATGATTAACAAAGTGTAAAAGTTGGTTTTAGTTTAGAAAATTGACATAGATGGTATATTATCTACCTAAAAATCAAGCTTGGTGAATAAAGGATATAATAAAGTTTTTGTTTTTGATTATCGAGGAACCTTTTCACCTACTGTGATGATAAATTCCATTCAAATGTTTCTATACATAACAACTCATTTTTCTTATGAGATATATCAAATTGATGTTAAATCCATTTTTCTTAACTAAAGTTTTATTGTTGATGTGTATACGATACAACCTAATGGATTTGATGTTTTGAATGAGTCACCTAAGGTATTAAAGATGTTATAGTCCATTTATGACCAACATAAAGATTCTCATAGATGGAATATATAATTTGATGATGCAATCAAATAGTTTAGTTTAATAAATAATATATATTATTCCTGTATATATAAGTATATTAGTGTAAGTATAGTGGTGTTTCTGATATTGTGTATACTTGACATACTTCTTATTAGAAATAAAATTTTGACTCTTCACTCCATGAATATGTGGTTGCTAAAAGGCTTCCCTATGAAATACCATGGGTGAAAAAGCCTACATTCTATGTATGAAGATATATAAATATCGATTTAAGAGGTTTCTTCGACATGGAAAAGACATATACATTGGTAATGTGTTTATATGGTTTAGAATATAGAACTCCAAGAAGGGGTATTTCCTTGTATTATGTGGTATGAATCTTAAGAAGATTTTAGATCTTTTAAGGAGTCATAATGGATTTATAAAATTACCTATGAATACTATAAAGGTTCTATTATGTATTCTATTATGTGTACTCTAATTAATCTCATCTATTACCTTATCCTAACCAGTAGATAAAAATCAAATTCTATTGGGAGTCGCTAGATTTTATTTAAAAACATCATAATGTACTTAAGATGGATTGAAGAAATGTTCTTTGTATTTAGAGGAGAATATGAGATCTATGTCCAGGGTTACACTGATTCTCTTTTCCAATATGATAATGATGATATGGGATCTCAATTCAGTTTCATGTTTTACCTGAATGGTGGATCTTTCAACTAGAATAGATTTAAATAGTTGACTTTGGAAAAGTGGACAATAAAGGTATAGTAAATCACAAAATCTAATACCATGAAGGAAACTATTTTGATCATAAATTTCTTCTCTAAAGTTAGGGAAGTTCCTGTCATCAAGTTAGAAATTAAGATTTACTATGGAATAAATGAATCTATCTCTCAAGACAATGAATCCCAATCTCACCAAAGGATTAAATACATCCTTCTGAAATATGATATCACCCAATATATCATTGAGAGTGGTTATCTAAATATACATTAGGTGGTTATAGAAGAAAATATATAATATCTAACAATAAATAAATTACCACAACAACCACATGAGGGTCATGTTAAATTTATTGGTATATGATACATAATATATGGATGTAATGGTTATAAATGTATCATGATTTTATAAAGAAATTAAATCTTCGTTAATCATTCGTTCATGCATGATGCAATTTAGTTTACATGAACAATTTAATTATAAGATCCCCCAATGTATGAAATTTATTTTTTCCTAATCAATGACCATCATGGATTAATATGGATTATGATGATATATAATGATTCTCTTGAGAAGAATCTTGTAATTAATAACAAATTCGTATTCAAAATATGAATAATATAATCATGAAGTAATAAGTGGATACTTAATACCTGGACAAGCCCACTAAATTATATATCATGGAATGTTATACAACCATTGATTTAATTTGAGGGTGTGATCTTGTTATCAATACCTATTACCTATGGTTGTAGAGATATCTAGTATGTTGACATTTTTACATTGATAAATTTATTTCACAAACCATATGGATTAGCTAATCAGGGGGTTGTTTGGTATGTTTTTTACCATGTCACTTGTTGGATCTCAACCAGGTTGTGTTTTTTCAAGATATTTGTTAAGTTAATACATCAAGTCCATTTATTAAATTATACTAAAGAAATTTATGTAAATAATTACTAGATTAACATATGATGTTCTTAGATACCTGGATAAGGGACTACGGTGTGCTCATCTGTTAGATGAACAACATGTGATGTATCCCTTATCCTAGGTATTATATTTTAGATAATCATGAATGGATGAAATATCCTATAATAATTTTACGTTTTCCATGTTTAGTGGTCACTTTATTTCACTTAAAAAGGGATTATATAATTATAATTATGATTTATATGATACATATTATGGTGGACAGGCTCATATAAAGATATGAGAATGTTTGATTTAGGCTACACTAGACCCATCAGTAGCTTCATTAGCACTTATTATTTTATAGAGGAATCTCATTACATATATCTATGAAATCATGATTTTATATTTTTTTCAATGATAATAAGGCATGTAGTATCACATAGTTAGGGCTTTTGATAAGGATTATGTTTTGGACAACGTTTTTATTCCAAATCAAAGATAATTTTGATTAACATTATCCAATAGAGGATGGGATGGATTCATAAAATATTTTTAAATTTTAAAATAATTTTTTATAGTTTTTGGGTGAAATTATGATATTTATGGAAATGCATATAAAATGGGATATCATATTTTATGAAACCCCCAATCATATTTGGTGATATATTCATACCGGTGCACATATCAAAGCTTATAATTGGTATCCATTTTAGCGCATGATATTAAATTAAATATATGATACTTCATGTGTATATCACTACCTCATTTTCCTATGATTTATTTGGAATTGGATTAATAGGATTGAAACAATAAATGACTAATCATGAAAAGCATCTTTAAGTGGTTAAACGTTTATTTATTGAAGTGTTCAATGAATGAGATACCATCATGGAATAAGGTGTGGGTGAAATAAGATGACATGTGATAAAACCAACACTATTCATTTAATGAAGAGTGTCAAGAGTTTATATATAATTGACCATATCCCTTATATAGGACTGAAGTGGTTTTATGACATGTGATTAGTATTTATTTCATAGAGATGGTTCTAACACCCCTTTGGTGATTAGAAGTCCACTCGTTACGATTGAGGATGTAGGGACAGTGTACCACCTTCAGAGGTAGGATGATTTCATTTTTTTCTTAGGTGATCACAATTAATAATACATTGAAGAGTGAAATATTTATTATTAAAAAACATAGGTGTTCTTTTCATTCTTCTTTCTATGGAACATTGATTCAGTTGAAGATGTATCATGAATTTACATGGGCTTCTTCTACCAATATTTCATTAGACGAACTCCATAAATCCTATCATGATTTTGGAAGAGTGTGGGATGAACATCTTATATTGGTAGAGTTTTAATATAATAACAGTTTTGATGTTTAAATCTAGATGAATTTCTTGGTGGATGTTTTTGGTAGGCTGTACGGATCACTGTCATACTAGTTAAAGGCGGGTTTTGTGGTAGTGATTGGAATGGGATTGGTACACGATACGATCAAGTGGGTGTATTTGATCTATAATTGGTTGGTTACCACTTATAGTATGATTTTATATAGAAACTATAGCTAGTAAAATTTGAAGTTCATCATGGGAAACCATGTATTTTTTTGGCTATCACACTGGTTGGTGCATCAGTATTTGATAAGGTAGAGAAGGATTTCAGAATGGTTTTCCAGTCCATTTGAGATTATATATTGTATTAATACAATGTCTTACCAATTGTATTTTACAACATGATATTGTGTTATTCATGTTCTATTTCATGTGTCATAACTTCAAAAGTATGATCCTGGTCCTTCGCGCCTAATTGATGATGATGATATTGAGCTAGAGGCGGGTGGATTATTTGAGGAAGTTCCTTGTGTGTATAGTAGACTGGATTGATAATTCAGTACAGGTGAAGATAGTGCCCCTTATTTATTTTCTATAGAAACATGTTCATATTCAAGATGATACATGGGAGTAGAAGTCAGATATATGTGGGCAGTAGACGGAGCTAATTGGTGATGACCCAAAGATATATTTTTTTTATGGATGAGAATCCCTAAGAGGTTTATTTTGTAACAACACATTTATTAATAAGAAAATTTTGTTTAACTTTTATTAAATATTGTGTATCTTGATGATTTTGTTCCATTTTGGGTGTTAGTGATGGGATTAGAAAATGAACAGGGGGATGAATTTGTTTAGTACTATTTTTTGTATGATGGGAACAACACCTTGGCATAGTGAGGGTGACCTACTATGATTATTCCATATACATTGGGGTGAGTGGTTTCACCATAAACCATAGGGGACATTCTATGAAATTTCCTGATATGGATTCATCATGGTATTAACCTTATTTTCACATCATGACTGAGCCGCATGACCTTTTTTAAAGGGTAGAATTCAAAAAAATCCATGAAACCTTTTTACTCTCGCATTCTACCTAGAGCCTCACAAATTTTGGCTAACATTGGATCTCTCCTAAGACAACATATGATCTTATATTATATCCACTAATAAATTTGATGTGTATTTCATAGTGGAGATTCTATTTTAGTTCGTCCAAGTCTATTCATGTCTAGATTCCTTCACCTTTTACTGTAAATTTGTTCCCTTATAAAAACTTAATTTATGAGGGCTTGGGATTATTTTAGGATTTCGGTGGATCAAGATTGAATTAGATAGTGGGAATTCAGAAGTTTTATCGATTAAACTTGAGATGGTAATTTTTTACCATGTTATCACTATTATTTAATGATATATGGTCTAAATTGCATGTAGCTGCATGAGTTAGTCCTGAGTAGTTCTAATTTTGGTATAAATTAACCATGTGGCTCCGTATTAATATGGTTTACCCTTTAGAGGGGGTATGGGTAATGTGTATTGAAAATGGGGAAAATGTTCGTCATAATATTATTAGGTGTAGGGTTGTCCACAAGGGTGTTTCGGGCCAAGAGTCAGCTATTTAGGATCAGTTAAGGTTAGGTGGCCTAGAAAGGTGGCGATTGGGTGTGGGTTAATAAAAAAAAATTACCTAATAAGGGGTCATGTGAAATATTATTGTTTATTTGTGTGACCTAGATAGGTTGATAAGGGAGAGGCCCTATGACTACCCTTGTAGTTATTTTTGTTGGAAATGTGTTGTTAGACCATTGTTAATTATTTATACAACTTACTTAAATTATTCCTACTATGACTATGTGATATAACAAGACTGATGATTATGAACACATCCTATGTGAGAGGTAAGAGGCTTGTAATAATAAATCATCTAATTTCATGGGTGGGATGAGGGTTTTTTTATATATGGGTTTTTTAAAAAAATTATCGAAAAGGGATAGGGTTTGAAGTATTTTTAAAAAAGGGTATTTAGATCCGTGAACCCCATTCATATATCTTCTTCTCAGCCGAATGCATGAATGGGGTTCACACATCCTTCACCCCATCTTAGAAGGATGTGTGAACCCTGTTCATGCATACTAGCAATAGTAGATGCGTGAAAGAGGTTCATGAATCCTTTGTGAACTCTCTAAAGGATCTGTGAAACCCGTTCACGCATCCTACAGAATGGATAAAAAAATTCATCATTTATTTAGAAGCAAAATTTCTTTATGTATTTGATTAATTCAATTACAACCCCTTTCTATTCAGTTTTTTTGTTAACAAAGGAAGGGAGATTTAGAAAAACATTTATATTTCAATAACATAATCTTCCTGAATGTTTTGCGGTAATTAGATTTGATTATAATTAATATATTAATTCTGGAATTAATTTAATATCTCTTCATTTACCTCCCCCTAAAGAGAAACGCTCATAGATATCAGTTTTGAAATCTTATATAACTTCACCAAGGATTAATTTCGTTCAATACTTATTCTTAGATATGCTAACACGTTCTTAACCCTCTTAAGTATTGTTTCTTATTTTAAAAGAATATGAAATTAATCTTTTTCGTAATGTCCATAATTTTATCACATGATGGAGGTATTTTAACAGTAAAATCCTCTAGTGAAGATTGTGTACAATTAGAACATGTTTCCTTTTATAAAGTTTGAATATGTATTTTCTTAAAACTGGCCAAATGAACATCTAATTCCATATATATTGTATTTTGGTTTTTTTGATCTTCAATCATAATCATTTACTCCTCACAATTATTCATTATTCATTGAAATTATTCGTTATGAAATTAATTTTTTTTAAAAAAAGAATCATCTTCCATGATTTTAGGATTCAAATCATTGAGATCAATAATATTTGTCAAGATTTATTGATGTTCACATATCTTTTCATTTAGATTATTAATATTTATTAATGAATACCAAATACAAATTATTGATTTTTGGAATTTAATTTGATGATAGTAAGACACTTGTTAAAAGAAATTAAAACTCTATAAATGATAATAGTAATGCACATACATAGTGTATTGTAAATTACAAATAAACCTAATCTATGCCTCTAGCACGGATGATCCTCTGTCCCACAACCAGGTGTATACTGGACACGTCCACGCCGTGCCCATCTCTGTCTGCACTCTGGCGAACGCTGCACAGCATCTTCAGTAGCCACCCCCACGTCCTCCTGTGTGACAAGCGGTGGATGTATAATATCACCATCTATACCCTGTCCTGCATCTAATGATAGTGGATCCGGGAAGGAACTCTCACCAAAATGGAAAGAATATGGCTTCTGTGCTGAGGATGTCTGTAATAAGGAATCGAGCTCAACCCAGTCATCGACTGTATCTACCTGGGGATGAGCCTGAGAAGCTGGAGGAGCAGACGACTGATCATGTGGAACACACTCCTCCTATGGAATAGTAGCATCTTACTAATCAATCTGAACATCCTCCTCCTGTGGAATAGCAAGATCCATAATAGGGTCATCCCCCATGGTACATCTATATGAGCCTCAGCGAGCTCCACAACCCCCTGATCATGTGGTGGATTAAAGAAAATGTCATGATAAATCTCATCCATCGAAGGAATCAACTCTGATACAAGGGTGTGAAAATATGCTGGGTCAAATACGGTGTGCTCTACAGGATCAGACATGTGTAATGGATGACGGATATGAGCATCCTACGAAAAACAATTATGCTATTAAGTAATATGAATAAAAATTTCAATGAATTGTGGAAGGAACTATGTATACCAGCTCATGAAAGCCTCATCCATGTTGTGTCAGAAATCTGACTGGGGACCTGTAGTACCAAGCTGCAAAATCCATCTAATCCACTAAATGAAAACGCACTGTCCCCGCCCCCCACAACTGGATGTTCTGTCGTATATACCTTAAATCATTATATCTAGTGTGGTATCTCTTACAATCAAAATATCTCTTTCTTGATATCATTAAGGAATGTAGTGAATCTAACTAATTAGGCGGGTCAGGAACAGGCTAAAAGAATCCAAACTACCTCATAACTCTATCGGTCTGATGCCACTCGACTATATGAAAATGAATCAATGGAACCCTACAGGAGACGATATCAAGCATCATCGTACAGTACGGTGGAAGACTCTGGATAATAGCATCTATATATAGAATCCATAAAATCTAAAAGAAAAAATAAATAATCAATTAATAAATGATTACATGTATAATAAAGAATAAAGGTTTAACAATATAAATAATAATTACTTACATCGTGTGGTCGAATGCTGTCCAACATAAGTCTGTAGGCGTGGACGTCGTGTCTAGGGGAATCTGAATGTTGATGTGCCTGACTCCACCTGTAGATAATATTGTTATATTTACATTTCATAATAGAAAGTTATAAAATTAAGTTAGACAGTATAAGGAAGGTATAACATACCGATGTTCACATGGAGCCTTTGCTACAATATCTACAGGTAATGGCACACGAGCATGTGGAGATAAATGAGGGATGTGCTCCCATACCCACATCTGTAGAAGAACCATGCATCTCGTGATCTGCATCTTATCGATGCGACATGAACTACATAACGCCCTATATGTATATTCTAGACAAGAAGACCCCCGACTATATCGACCAACATCGTCCAAATCCTCCAAAAAAGATAAATACATCAAAAGTACAAAATTAGTGGAGTGATCAACAAAAAGGGTGCCACTGATTAGCCTCAAAATATATGCATGTGAAAATCGCAGTACGGTGATCTCATTAGCATCCTCTACTAACTGTGTGAAGTGCTGGTCTATCCAAGGCATGCGTAATCGACCACCAACGATGGTCCTGCCATCATCAGGGACATCTATGCCCAGTAGTCTATGAACTTGCTCCGAAAAATCTGCTCCAACTCGGCCAGTCAGAGCCGCACCATCGATGGGGAGGCCAAACATAATTTCCACTTCCATCAAGGTAATAGTCATATCCCCCTCTCTAAAATGGAATGTAAGTGACTCTAGCCTCCATCTATCTACATGTGAAGTAATGAGATGATGATCGAGAAAGGTGAAGTCGCACATCACCGTGCCATAGAATCCAGCACGACGAATATGAGGGATGATAGAGGGAGGTGGTGCGGTATGATGGAAATGGTGAGATCTGCGTACAATCAATGGAGGCACTAAGAATCCCTCTAAAAGTAGTCGTGATACATTAGTAGCCTGAGATGTGAGCAATGGAAAATCTACCATCTGCACAAATGATATCATCGTTACTTTATTATAGTGAATTCAATAAAAAATTTCAACTAATATTTAAATAAATCTTGAACAATGAAATGAAAAATTATTGTGTTAATATTTTCGATTTATACATGATTTGTTGTGTGTGGATTAGTGTTTGTAATACATGACCAATCCCCTCATTAAATAAAGCACCATGTTACCTAATTTTGAGATTCAATATTTATGAAGTCTATATTAATTAAAACCTATAGAGGTATTCTAAGCATTGCATGTGGACTTCCATGAGCTAGTTATTTCATTCTATGTTGTTTTTTTGAATAGTTCGAGTATCAAAAAATTCTTTATTAGAGTATAAAAAAACAAGACAAACCAAAATTGAATCATGTTAGAAATAGAGAAAGTTAGAAATAAAATGATTCAATACTGAAACTTCAACATACGAATCAAAATATGCATATTTGTGATACAATACACAAACTCGATCATGGATGATGAGATGTGGAGCTCTTTGTAGCCACTTGGGGACATATATTACGACTATGTTCTTCTGCATGACAAATACCGCATCATATTCCCCCTCCTCATTTTTGAATCCAATCCATTTAATTTCTGATTCAACTTGATTTTGGTCTTCCTAGAGGCTTTAACCTAGTATTATGAAGCCAATAATTTAAAAAAGTACAGACATTGAAAAAATAATAAATGAAAACAGAACCAAATTATGAAACCTGGAAATATCAGGGATGATGGTTGGCTGATCATCAGGAAATGAGATAGAATGAAAGTCACCAACAAGCAACCAAGTTGTACTATAATAGTTCAACAAAGTACTTATATGATACACTGGGTCAACATATGGATCCCATGATATATTTACTGAAGCACAAGCTGCGATAACATGTGCACATGGATATCTAAATGCCTGAAAGTTTCCACAATCATAGTATCTGTTGTCTAGCATCACTACAAACACTTGACCACTAGTGCATGTATCCCGGTCATACACAATCTTACCTTAAATCTTGTCTTTTCCCTGTCAAAGGCTAGAAAAATCCATATTGAAGCCTCATTCACTATAGAATCAATATCACTTTGGAAATGGTGCAAAAATGAATTCCATTTTCCATCCCCTGATAGGCCTTTTGGAAACGGTCAACAAAGTAGTGAACACATTTATAAAATTTCTCTTGCACTGACCCTGTGATCGGATGTTCGCACACACCCTTGAGGACCCCATTTATTCACTCCACTATATTAGTGGTCATATGGACATATATTCTGCCACCATCATATGCTAATTACCATTTCTCCATCAAGATTTGCATCATATATTCATACACATATTCATTAGCAGTTCAAGTCTCTTCAAGGAATCGATCAAACCTTTCTTGTTGTGGCTCATATGCTGAAACGATAAGAGAATAAAATATTAAAATGGATAATAAATTTTGTTTTAAAAAAATAAGTTTAGAAAAACATACCCAACTTGAGGATCACCTTCTTTATGGCATCATCTCTGAAATGGTTATGCACATTTCTTGAAATATGTATAATGCATTAATGATGATAAGCATTCAGCTCAGTCCATGAAACCCCATCACTAACCATGACCTCTATATTTGCTCGATGGAGATCAGATATCAGACACACACCATGGTTTTGTGTGACATGAAAACATACACATGCCAAAAACCAACTCTAACATTCATAATTATTCTTTTCAAAAATAGAAAATGTAAGTGGCAGAGGAGCACAATTACCATCCTATATGGCAGAAATGAGTAGAAAAAATGTATACTTTCCATACAGGAAAGTTCCATTGACTTGAATAAATTGTTTACAATAGGTAAATGCAGCAATGCATGGCCTGAATGCCCAAAAAACCCTATTGAACTTCACCTTTTTTCGATCAACTCAGTGATTGGGGGATACATACTCAACATTGTCCAACTGATAAAAAATATGATTGTTGAGAGATAAAAATTCCATAAGTTGTGGCAACATAACATAAGATTCATCCCAATCACCATACACTTTTACAATTGCCTTCTGTTTTTCATTCCATGCTTTGGAATATGATATCTTGTAGTTATACAACTATTGAATTATTTCCTGATCATGGGAAATGGGAATATTCTAACATGTTCGTATCATCTCACAAATAAAATTTTATATAAACTATGAATCAAGGGAATAGTGATCTTGTGAAAATCTTGGATGCACACAAGCGTGTGGACCTTCTAATTTGGTTATCCTCAAAAATGCAAAAAATTTATCAAATATTTACCTTAATCAAAATTTATATTCTGGCCCATATTTTTCACAAAAAATGATATATTTTTTCTTCTTTGACTCATCAACCACATATGTGAAATGTTTCTGAATGTGGTATTGATTTATCACATTTTTAATGACCAATTTACTTTCAAACTCCTGCCCGACATAGATGGAGTTGTCATTTCATACAGTCTTATTCCCTATAATTCCAGGGAATTCAGAAGTTGGTGTAACGACATCCCAATCAAAATGTTATTCACGAGACATTCCATTAACTAAGGAACTCAATATAGAAGGATGATTAACACTAACCGGTGGATGTCCTGGATGTATGTCTCTCCAAGGAACCTCATAAGGTTCATTTCCCACATCACCCTCACCCACATCTCTCAAAGGAACCTCAGAAGGTTCATTCCCCACATCACCCTCACCTACATCATATCCTGATGGTTCCCTAGATTCTTTATCCTGAGATAAACTTTTATTCACTATATCAGCACACAAAAGGATGTCATCTACATTTCCATCTACATTTTGATCATCTTCTTTATAATTTTCATATATTACTGGAGTCAAATGATAAGGAGGCAATGAAAAAGAGTGATGTGAAGGACCAACTTGTACAGATCTCACAAAACACAGTTCTTTAGTAGTCAGTTTCACCACATCTATATCAAAAATCAAAACATACAACTCCATCAAACCATTAGCACACTTTTTTCTAAATAAGGAAGATGCATCTATCCAATCATTATCATCGACTAAAGGGTACTCGGTGTGCTAGAAACGTTCATGATTTTGTAGATGTCGATATGTGATTGATGAAATGGATTGATCGACCCTCGGTTTTTACTGATTATGAATCTTATTGAGAAATGCATCCAATGTCATACAACTAAGGAGATTTACCACTCTGACAGGTGGCACACTATAGCTAAATCCCTACTCTATATAAATGGTCTCACATTTTAATATATTTGTGCATACAATATTACCTATAAAAAATAATTAATAACATATTATATACTACATTAATATTTTACATTATTTAATATAACGTTATATATTTTAAATATTTATGAATAATTAATCATGAATTGATCTTTAGACTTATGAATAGTTTATCATTATTTGATAAACTAACCAAAACCTATGGACTCATGGAGTATCTATTATCAAATATTTCAGCAACTGTTAGCCTCCTTTCAAACAGCAACGCCTCATGTCGAATGCCTGTTCTCGAATGCCTCTTTGGGGACACCTCTCTGGGGACCCTCTTTAGGGACACCTTTTGTTGATTGCCTTTTAATTACAAATTTACTCACATGCATGTTAGGGGGTCTATGGGTATGAAATACATAATGTTTTTTAAGCAGAAACATAGGTCCTTACATACTTAGTCAAATATGACTCACATTTCATCAATACAGAAAAATAAATGCAATTATTACAAATTTAATTACCACATTCAAAAAACAAGACATGCAATTTCAATTATGCATCGGTCGATCATCTCAAGATCAGACATCATACGACTTACCATCTTTTAGGGTATACTTATTATATCTATTACTATGTGAAATACATATTAAATATATAAATATATTTTATATTTAATAAGTTTAATTATAACTAATATAATTTAACAGTTTTATTTATACAAAACTATTTTTATACCATTAACAGAAAAAATTTTCTATATATTTTTTAATAAATTTAAATATGATACATATAACTAATATATTATTCACAAATTATATTACTAGTGTGTAAAAATATTATAATTTATATTAATATTACTTTCCAAATAACATTTTTTATAACATATTTAATTTTCATAAACATTCAATACAAATACATAAAAAAACACACCTTTTATAAATTAAATCATATAAAAGACACTAATTTACACATAAATACATATGAAATAAATAAACCATACACACAAACACTAGTTTCTACATATCAAAAATCAAATAAACAAATATTAAAAATGAAATAAATAAACACAATTAAACAATTGAAAATTTAAATATAAATTTTACCTTCTTAAAAGAAGCAAAAACTTTTTGAGAAAGAAATTTTGTAGGGATTCGTAAAAAAATCTAGAAAAGAAGAATAAATTTGGGGGGGGGGGAGAGACCCCCTATAATAGAACTTCTCAACCAGATGCCAGAACGGGGTTTAGGCATCCTTCACCCCATCTTCGCAGGATGCGTGAACCCCGTTCACGCATCCTCAGTGTAGAGAGATGCATGAACAGGGTTCACGCATCCTTCGAAGACAGGGTGAAGGATGCATGAACCCCTTTCACGCATCTGACCGAGAAGAAGATGCCTGAATGGGGTTCATGCATCTAAAGAACAATTTTTAAAAATACTTCAAACCCTATCCCTTTTCCATAATTTTTTTAAAACCCATATATATAAAAAACCCATGGGATGAGCCCCTTCTCGGATGACACTCTCTCCTCAGCATTCTAGGGTTCCATGCCTTCTCACCTTCTTGCCTTCTCCTCCTTGTCGTCTGCAGATTTCTTGGGTTTCATCTTTGATGATTCTTGTTTTGGTCTCACCCCTATAGTTTTTTTCTTATGTTATTCCTCTCCGATTTTGGTGTTCTTTATTTCCTCTTGGTCTTGTCTTTGTTTGGCTATGACAGGTTGTTTGCTGCCACTTCGTTTGGTGTTTATTCATTCGTGGAGGTCTCGTTCTCTGTGATAATGATTCGGGTTGGTCTGAAATTTTTTCTCTTGGTGTTTAATCATCAACTAAAATGGCTACTCGGCTCACGGTAGAGTTAGGATTCTTGGTGGTGTTACTGAGGGAAGGAGAAAGAGGTCATGTTGAAGGTCGTGGCTCGCTGTCGACGCCTAGTTCTCTTCAAACTCGACCCTATCTTTTGATTATTCAATCCCATGCCATGTCATTCATGTGAAATGTTTTTTGTTGAAGTTTTGGGAGGTGATGTTTGTGCAGCTAACAGTGTTCCAGGGGGTGCGACCGGTGCAAACTTCCCTCCTATCAGGGCGCTGTTGAAGTTGTTGTCTCTTAATCCCAGTGTTCATTCTAGTTCAGTTGTAATGGATTTTTCAGATGTTCTATTTTCTGTTTCAGGGTAGATTCTTGTTTCACTCCCATCGATGACAATGAATACCTCAGGTTTCCCCCCACAAATTTTGAAGGTCTTCTAGTTTTTACATCTACTCGCACGCTAATATTGATTCTAGGTTCGTTACCCCTTTCCGGGTTGGTTGGGTGAGGTAGATTCCATGGAGATTTTGGGATGTGTTTGTGTGAGCGGTGGGTGTTCCAGGAGTCAAGTCTATGGTTGTATTCTCCCTTTTAGAGTCCCTTTAGTGTTGGCTTTCCATTTTTGCTGCTTCTGTGCAAGGTGATTTCTGTTCTACATTGGTAACGACAAAGTGATTTTGTTCTAGAGGTCCTGATGATAGCCTACATTTGTGCCGGTAACTATGTGGAGGTAGTGACGAGAGGGGAATTCTGATTCGTGGATCAAGGTTCTTGCTACTCAGGTGGTTCAAGATGTTTTGCTTACCGAGGTGGTGCGATAGTGTCCTGTTTGAAAGTTGATTAAAGTTTCATTTTGAATTTTAAATCTTGAATCATGGCTCAAGGTTTTGGTTACTTTGTAATCTGCTATTAACATTAATCATCCTTGCAGCTGTTTTTGGTATGTTTTAATTTTATTGTGAGGTTCCCACTTCTCCACAAAGTGGTTTATTCATAAAATGAAAAGAGTGATTTGGAGGAGGCAGAAGGCTTATTACATGATGACATGTTATCCTGAATGTTGGGGCTAACCATGAGTGAGAGGATTGGGATTTAAGATGATAATAATGTGTGACCAACCATGACTGGGATGGTGTGTTCATAGACTAATGTGTTGGTGATCTGTGACCAACCATGACTGAGAGGGTGTGTTCATAAATTAATGAAGTGTGATCAACCGTGAGATAGAATGTGGGTTAGTATAGTGATACGAGGTGATGATGTGTAACTAACCTTGAGTGAGAAGGTGTGGTCGAGTGATTGATATGAGATATAATTTAGTTCTTGATATAGTATTTTACTATGTGTGAAAAGGTATCCATACTATTTTTGTTCATCCTTGTGGTTGGATTTGAATCTTTCCTCCATCATAGAGTCGAAGCTGGTGTGACTGGGGTTCGCGGGGGCCTAGTTAGTTCATGATGATCGGGAAGAGTTCTATACTATTTTTATATTTATTTCAATTAGAACATACAAAATTATATACGTAATTCACATATTTTAAGGACACATAGGTGCGGAATTATGATTTTTATTACCCTCACCCTAAATGGGAAACCTAGTGCATGTGATGTTTTTATTTTTCAGGATCCATCCATGGTAAAGGGACCTATGTTGGGATGTATAACATGAGGAGATGGTTGAGGTTATGTGATGCTAGGCCATACAATGTTATCATTTACTTCCAAGCCACTAGTATTATTTTTTTATGACCATAATTGATCTATTTCATGTGTATATAATTTTGGACTTGAATATGATCTATTTCATCTCATTATGATATGTGATTTCATGTTGTTATCATTGGATTTTTCTTAGTATGCATCTTACATTTACTTAAATTTTATTTTTTATGATATGTTGATGATTTATGGTTACCAAATTTCAAGGGAATAGTATCCATTATTAGGTCTATAACCATGTTATGGTTAAAACACAAAAAAGTTACTCCCCCAGAACTTCAAGCACAAACAAAATATCTCTAGAATAAACCCCATGTATGATTCCCTTAAATTGGAATACATGTGAATCATAGTAACTAATTGGAATTGTTGAATCAACTGAATATGATTCCAATAAATATAAAAAAATATTTATTAAAATAAATTTCAAATGGAAACTGACAACACCATCAGGGAATGCTAACTCACTTTTATTCAAAAAATCTAGAGGACGATTACAATAATTGAGTCAACTCACATTTCCACCAATCAAAAATGACCCACAATAATTTTATTATACTTTCCATTAAATTCTTATACTCACCAATTTTATCCTATCTTCATGGAATAAAGTCCACATACTTCGAGATGCGTGGAAGAACCCATTTTCAAGTACAAGCAGTCTGCCACCTCAACATGCTCATCTAGTTAATTAGTAACTTTTATGGTAAACTCACATGATGAACCTGTTGATTCATCTTCTGGTGATTTAACTTATAATGGAACGAATATTAGTACACTGGCTTGTATCTTTCATTGAAGTAACACCCAAATGATATCGCTCCACCCCCATACAGGTAATAGAAATAAGACCACTATTTTTTCCCTTTCATTAGTTATAATTTTCTTCATTACTGTAAAATGATTCTTACACCTCAATAATATCCGACTTGAGATTCATCTCAGTTTTGGGATGAAGTATTTTTCAAGATCCTATGTAGATACCCCTTCAAATGTTCATAAATCAAATTCATGGTTTCCCAACATGTCTTACTTCTAGTTAACCCAGTCTTATTGTGGTGAATAACCACCTCAACACTTCCTGAGTCATAAACATTGGAAACAAGTCAGTTGGAATCTATGCCCCTTGAATCTTCCATAAGTATAACACTCCTTCCTCCAACAACATCCTGATGAAGTTTTACTCGAACTGAATATGCTTTATATGATAGTTAAATATTAAAATATTGGCTAAGTGAATCACACTTTTTGAATAAAAAAAGAGCATCCAATCAGTCTATCATCTTCCAACATTCTTCTGCAGTCCATTCATCCAAATAAAATCCTTCTCTACTAATGTATAATCGATGTATTATGTTTTCCTTGTCATTAGTGTGAACACCAATTTAATTTTGGATGCAATGACCCCGAATACAGTAACCCATAGATGATGATTACTTTATTACATCAATATAGATATGAAGGGTAAAATCCCAAAGAACCAATCAATTTATTAGTTTTGGAGAACCAAATACATACAAGATACCCATTTTACATTGAAAAAACAAAAAAAAACCTTGTATCGGAAAAAATTTTGCATCCTCAAACTCGTTCGAAGAATTGTACTTCATATATTGGGGAAAGGAATTAAAACAAGGATAAGAACAAATAATTAGTAAGGGTAACATATAGTATAATCTATCATGAATAAATAAGGAATAAATAATATGTAAAGGTAAATAACTTTAAAAAATCAATTTAATAACTTGAGTATAATTATTAGATAAGGCATAATCATTATGGAAATGTAAATAACTCAACACACATTCTATTTTATCAATAACATGAGCACAAAATGCATCCATGGATAATATCAATGAAATAATATCCTGGATAATAATAATAAATAAACTCCCAATGAAGGAAAATATTAATATTGGAAATTATGATCTTAGAAATCATGGAATATATACCCTTATGACCTTGTACAAGATGATTTAAAACTATACATAAAAACCAATTTTATTTAAAAACAAATTATTTCTCATGATACATACCAATTAATTGAGGGGATATATTATTTTGGGCCCCACCCATCACTACATGTCTAACACATTCCTCATATATTGAATAATCAATTTAATTCATGAATCAATATTCATTATCAAAAAATATCTGTATTGAGTAAAGGATGTAGATTTTTCAATATTCAGTTAGTCAATTATCCATCAAAGAAAAAACACATGTAATAAATGGAACATGGTTTAGGAATTAATACTATCCGTCATAAAGGAATGGAAAAAATATTTTTAGTGGTACTAATCCATTACTTAGTAACTATTGGACCATTTGAACTACTAAAAAAAGAGGATGTTTCCTCATAACAGAATCAACAAAATGTTATTGTCTCATTTAGTCATTTGGAATTTAAACATGATTTATAGTTTGATAAATTTGTTTGAGAATATAAACAATATTTATCATTCCAACTCACATAATTTTTTGTTTCTAAGGAGGACAATCATTTCATTTTCCATTTCATTTAGCATTAACATGATTCCTTCTAGTTCCAACCATTTACTAAAACTAGAATATATACTTTGAGAAATACTAATAATAGTGAAAAACCATATAATCATAAAAATTCACTTATATTATGTCTAAATCACGACACCTTATTTTTAATATATGAAACATTTGGTTTATCATTGGTCATTCATATTCACCATCTATTTAAAACCTTCATGATGGTTCATAAAGAGTTTGTTAATTTACAAAGAATATCGCTAAAAGAATTTCAAACTATGTGTGTAGTAAGGCGCATTTTCATGCACCATGTGACATTTAAGTCAAGGTAAATGTGCCCTTTTTGGGGTTATTACACCTAAGTACCTCTGTTCTAGAGCCACATCAACTTGTATTATCCATAATGGGATGTAATTGCTTGAAAACCACTTACTCTATCCTTTACCAAAGTTTTAGTACATTTTCCTATACTTTGACTCATCTTTATACTTATCAATAAACATAACACTAGACATATACTTAGATATATCACCATGGATTTCACTAATTTTTTCTCATCATAGTTTTTAAAGGTGAACTAAAACATTCCTTTGATACAAAAAATATTTACCCATGCTTTTCATACATAGATATTACATATTTTTGGATGAATATTCAATACATTACACAATAAATTTCCTAGGGACCATAATAGTTTAGTGTATTTAGAGACTAGATACAAAATATTCTAAATTTGAGAAATATTTTCAATATCAACCACAAAGATCTTCTCCCATAGTAATCCTCTTAGGTATACCCTATCTATAGCTTTATTTATATCCAAGGTAAGGAAACAAATGAAATGGTGATCTAAGAATCATAATAATCGTAAACATAAAGGATATTAATCTATGATCATAAGAATGAATAAGATAAGAGTAAAGGTATGTGATCATGAACATAAATTACAATGTTCATACCCAACCTTTCATAGATCGTAAATATGAGTCATGGTTTAAAACATTATCAATCTTGAAAAAATGCCCAGTAAGGGTGATAAATCCTTATAAATCAATCATGAACCATAACCTCATGTCATAAAAGTGTATAATCATAAAAAATATAGAAAACTATTTTACATGTCAAGGTTAAATACCAAGACCAAAATCACAGTGGATCAATACTTATCACCTATTTCCTATTGTTTATAAAGATGCACTTGTTTCCTATTTTGGATCAGGACAAAACTATTTCTAACAGTGGATTAGGACACACATATTTCACATTGTGGATCAATCCCATTGACTGGTTTCCCATTTTATCTCATGATATATAATGATTTAACCAATGAATTGGAGGGATATATAGTTGTCACCCATATTTGGTTATAACTTAATCACCAACCTTGATTATAATGTAACTACCATCCTTGGTTATAAATTAACCATCATCACATAATGAAAATAAAAAATATGTGTGTCATATGATCATAAAACATTCATTATATCAAAATCCATGAAATTAAAAGGTATTAATAAACATTTTACCATAACATGACTTGTGGAAATGAAAAAAGTTTCATAGTCGTTTCATTTTTTCATCAAAGCATAACCCATGGAAAAATAAGTGGGATTCATAAGAAATATTTCCTAGTATATATTTGGGGTTTGGATTAGTGGTAAGAACCCCATAATTTTACATCCAAGGTTGGGGGTTCAAATCCCATAGATCGTATGTACAGTAGAAACACTATATCAGGGGTATTGTAGCATGGTGGGTACTATATCAGTGGTGGTACTGTAGAAATACTGTAGCAATGGTGGGCCTGACTATAAAAGAGGTGGGTATTATGGTGAGTATTGTAATAGTGGATGTATTATAGAAGGTACTGTATTAGCCCATATACTATAGTATTAATATTCACATAATGACCTTTGGGCCAAATTTCAGGCCTGTGGGCCTTGTAACAGGCTTCATTCCCACTAGTCCTTTGGGTTAAATATATATAATTTAATAAAGTGGTTGGCTGGGTGGGCTATCCCTTGGGGGTTATTTGATCAACCTTTTAGGCCTGTGTGTGTGATTTATGTATGTGTTTAAATGTAGTTGTACCCCTATCCACCTAATATAATATTTCTTAGTGTAACCCATGGAAGAGAAATGGGTTTCATAGACATATTTTAATCCTAAACATATACCATTTAGAGAAGGAATAAAAAATTTATCCTTGGATCGTATCCCTAGTAAAGCACAAGTAACATCAATGAATTTAATCTTAGATGGAAAATGATTTTGAATGATTGCTTTAAACATTTATTGAAGAAAATATCCTTTCTAATCTAAAAAACTCTTTTTAGAACATAAAACATTTTGAAATAATTTTTATTCTAAAATACCCTTGAAAACATATAAGTAAATGCTCACAAAAAAAACTGTTCAATTTTTTTGATAATTAAAACATGGTTAAAAGTTTCTTTTTAAAATCATTTGAGAATATTAAAACATTTTTAAACACATTTTTCTAGAAAACATGGTTTTGTAAGAAAAATGATTTTCTGACCGAAGAGAGAAATACAGGTAGATTTGCTTAAAAACATATTCTCAATAATATTAAGTACAAAAGAGTGTAAAAATGGTACTATTATTTTAAAATATAATGAATAACTAGAGGATAAGAAAATTCATGTGTTTTTTGATAGATAGATCATAATATTTTATTATTTTATCATAATCATAAATAGTCTCAATAAACGATGAGATTGTAACATAAAATCATTACCACTTTTGTATATTTTAATTTAAATCCACATGAAGGAATAAAATAATATACCATGAGGTTAAATAAATTCATGATATCACATGTCAAAGTTTCTGTGTATAAACCTCGTGAAAGAATATAGATGTATACCATTAAGTACATCTCAAAGAAGGAAAATGGACCCAAAATCCCTTACCAATTTGGTAACTTTTGAATTATAAACCCTAAGAAATAGAGATCCTAAAATAGATATATAAATAAAAATAATTCTAATTATAATCATATTAAAACAAATTCATGGTCATTATATACACTATATAAATGATATATATGGTGAATATGACATTTGGATTATATAAAAAAAGTGAGATATAAATCCCGTACCTTAAGTATCGACTTCCTTCACACTCATTAAAAAATAATATATAAAAAATATAAGTTTATTATAAATATATTAAATAAACTTATATATATATATATCATATTATATATTATTAACTTATGACCTTTTATTTCCTATTTATTAGCAATTCCATGTTAAAGTCACGTTTTAGGAAATAACTGCTTTGTTTTTCTTGTATGTTTTGATTGATTATTTTTTTTATTGTTATTTTTTATCCTGGTTATATCATATCTTGAATATTATAAGTGATATAAATATTATATATATTCATTATATATATATTTATAGTAGTCGTTAAATAATATATATGGAAAATGAAATACTTCGTTTATGGAGATGGTAGGTTGTACGCACGCATAAACACTGCTTCCATTCTCTAAATTTATTGAAATAAAGTTAAATGATATATTACAATTAAAAAATAATTATTATATCATATATATTACACATTTTTATTAAAACCATCCTTATTACCTTCAATGTAAAGCGTGGATGAATCATATCACCTCATAAGGCACTAGTTCTCTAAACACACAAGAGATGTTATCGTTTTACCAAAAAACAAAAGTTATAAAGGTATTTTTTTTATAATAATTAAATAATATTATTAATATCATAAATATTATATATAAACAATTACCCCATAATTATTTCCAATATTAATAGGGGTAATGGATAAATGAATGACATCGGTTTGCGAGCTGGCAGTCCGCCGTACACATGAATGATGATTTCATAACCCATTTGATGGAATTGGGGTTGTTTAAAGGTCAAGATTATAAAATAACAGAATATAAGTATATTTAATATACTAGGGTTTTTATATTATCATATAATAACAATAATTGAATCTGGTGGATTAAAAAATAAAAAAATACTCATTGATGAATGTTACCTTTTCATCATGTATCCTCTTAAGGTTTGCACCAGAATCCTTCCTAGGATGGATTGATGTCCAATATAACGATTCTAGGATTATAATAGAGAATTTAGAAAGTTTTTTGTACTAGAATTGGACAAACAAAAATGGGTTTAAGGTGTGAATAGGAAAGAAGAATGGGTGGCCTTTTATAAGTGAGGTGAGTGGAACATTTGTAATTTTTTGGAAAGAAAAAGATATACCCACATTTTTCATATTAAAAAACGCTCCAAAATGGTGTTTTAAAGATACTATAAGTTATAAGGTCAAAATATGGACATAAAATATGTACTGGATATGTTTGGGGTCATTTTGACCCATATGTTTTTAGTTTAACCCTATGTAAACCCATTTTTACCTTAACCGCAGTAAATAATTTTTACTATTTTTACTATTTATTTTGGTAAAAAATTAGGTTGAACTTACTATAAAATATAAATTATATTTATTAAAAATATTGAATTCATTTTTACAAATTAAAATCATATAAATTTTTAAAATACAATTTGAAATGAATCCCGTAAGCACATTGAGAAATAGAGGCTTTAGTGAGGAAATGTTGAAAAGTGTACAATGTTTTTTTAAAAATTCAATATGAAATTGATTCCAATAATCTAAATTGGATTAATGGATGTTTAATTGAACAAATTTTACATTAAAGACAATTTATAATAAATTTTATCCCTATAAATAAATTAAATGAAAATTTAGTTTTTAATTAAAATCAAGTGTTTTTCACTCGTCATCAAAAAATGAAATTTTTTTAAAAAAATATAAACAATTAACACTAAGATGATATTTATATAATAATTAAAAAAATTAATATTAATTTCCAAAATTAATTTTATAAATGTTATTTTTTTATTAAATTTCATAAAAATAAATAAATAGAACAATTTTTGTGAAAGTAATATTTTGAAAACATATAAATACTTTATTGAAAAAGTTATGTACTATTTTATCAATATGTTTTATTCATATAAAACCATTATAAGTAATATTTAAAATTTATTTATTCTAATTTATTCCACCAATTTAATGGCTATGTAATTGCATTATTTTTTTAATTTATTAATATTTATTATTTCTTATAGGTCATTAAAACTTGGGGTCGCTTGTAATGCAAGCTAAAATTAGTGTTTCATATAACACAATACAAAATCAGGGTTACGTAAATGAAATATAATCTTAATATAACATATAACACAATTCAAAATTTATTTTCATTCAATGCATGCTAAAATTAATATTTCCTATAATGAAAAATATAAAAAAGATTAAATTTATTTGAAAAATCATTTCACAATATCTCAGGGTGCTACACAAACAACCCAGTGTGTATTATATTCATATTATTTTTACTCATGAGAAATTTAGTGTATAAGAAAAAGAAAATAATTTAATATCATATACTATCAACTTAATGATCACATTGAACACATGGTATTTTTATAGAATGTTATGTTTCAATTCATGTAGTGTAATAACTAAATTATGACTTATAAATGATACACAATTTTAAACATTACGCATAAATTAATTATAAATTTAGTATATATATATATATGTAAACCATTACATGGAATGTACTATCAACTTAATGACCACACAGAACACATATTGATAAGGTTTAAGTAGTATAATAAATTAAATTTTAATTCTGTGTAATTTTCATAATAGAGGTGGTGTGTACAATCCAGCTAAATGAAATTTATTTATCTCACCGTCTATTAGTAACACATTCCTAGAGACTAGGTGTTTAATAATGTCATGAAATTAATAGAGTACATGATTTTTACAAGGGATAAATGATGTGAAATCCTTGAGTTACATAGTCACTAGTCATGTAATTCTTGTAAGAGATTACAAGGCCCGTCTTTCACTAATGGACTACTCATCATGTATGAATGTTAGACACAATGTAGTACAACTGAACATGTTAAATCATAGAATGTTCCTAAAATAGTGTATTTAAATGGACACTATTTGTAGTAAATTCACATGACTTGAATTAATTATGAATTAATTCTTGGTTCATTGAACATGGGTACACGACATGTGATAATGGACTACCCAATGTGTACTCTTGTGTTAACCAAACAGAATCCCATACACCATCATATGAGATATTCGAACGTATTTTATTAAAAAAATTAATGAATTTTATTATATTTTTTAGAACGAAGAATAAGAAGAGAAGATCTCCTAATTCAGATTAAATAATTATTAAAGTTGAATTGAAAACTAATGATAAATTTTTAAATCAATCAACTATCTTTAAAAACTATAAATAATTACAAGACTGATTTGATACTTCTTACCGATTTTAAGTGTAGTGAAAGTGCCCAATAGGGAATATTTAACTCATATTTTTTTTCATAAGTGATGATTAATATAATATTTAAATAATTACAAAAACATTTTTAAATTTAATTAAACCAAATAGTAATTTAAAATTGGACCTCTGAACCATGATGCAATATCATCAAATTTTATTTATAGTTAATTTTAACAATTAAAGTATTACTTTTTGGTAAATTATTTCATTATTGGTGGATTTGACAATTCATTTATGTTTTACCATGACTACATTATAGGAATCAAGATTATATTCACTCATGTGGTGATCCACATATGTTTCATGAACCTTTGAACATTGGAATAAGAATATCCAGGTGCTAGCATTATATATTATGATGTCCACATCATTCACCTTTGATCACCTTGATAATCACTTAAAGAAGGATTATCTATGATTTTGGTAGACTTGATATTGGTGATGAAGGAGGATCGATCTCTATTATTGAGGGAATTCTTAGAGTGAGAGCACAATAGGGCTTAATGAGATTTTTCTCTGGATGTCATTTTGCACAACTAAAACAAATGAAAACAACTTTGAAAAATAATATAATTTGGTTTAAATACATCTATAGTTAGAAATTAAAAGTTTCACATGAATCCTTATTATAATTTTCAATTCCCATGGAATCCCATGCCTATAATAATAATAATAATAATATTATATTTTTGACATACACAAAACTAATGAATGAAATGAAATATTATTTTATTCAAATAATATTCAATATATGTTTTCTCACAAAACCATTAAACCAGGTCTTCCTTTCCTCCAAAATAGTTATCAATATTTTAATAATTTTCATTTACTTATTAAATAAATATCACTTTTTTATTCATAAATAAATAAATTAATATTACATTCATAAAATAGAAAATAAATATTTTTTAAATATCATACTCATAAAATATTCTCTCAAATAATTAATGACTTTATATATGTGATTTCGAAAACAATAATAATTATTAAACCATATAAAATAATAATATTTATTCTAATATTTAAATAACAAATAATAGTATTATTTAACTTAGATTCTGTATACACTAAGTGTGTGATCTTCTAGGCCACTTTCTCAGTGGCATTAGGTGAAACAACCCAAAGTCCATAGTTAACATCTTTCAACACGCCAATGTATCCATAGATAAATAATTTAATGTTTAAATTTCATAAAACCTCATATAAATTCTTACCATATAATATAATTCCTTCATCATAATATCTATAATAAAGTAGGTTGCATACTGGTGCCATCAACCCATGTGCTTGATGACTCTTTTTTTGACATTCTGAAAAATGAAGTATCCTATAGAATACCATAGTCATGGGTTTATTGAGGCTATATAATTTCCACAAAAGGGAATAAGATATAAATTTTTGTTAAATAATTTAAGGGAACAATCTTTTCTCTCATTGTTCCTTAATGAAATATTACTCGTGGCACACCCAACATATCCTACTTTTTCAGGAACATATTTCATCACAGTTTCCATCAATATATCAATTAAAGAAACTCATAATATACATTAATAATATTATTAAATTATATTTAACAATACACATATCCACAAATAGGAACATCCGATGAAAAATATAAATATGGGTTTCTCACTAGTGGGTCCCATTTTTATAATCTCTTACATTGGAAATTACCAAGGGTATACAGAATGAGAATGTGCATAAAAGTCCATAGAGGAATAAACCTTGATATATTATATCATTTATGTCCTAAAATAATTTCTCCTAACTATAAAACATATAATTAAGAATCCATTCATGGTACTTATGGGTTCTCGTCATAGTTAGGAACTACATTGACATTTTAGTACGATAACTATTATTAGGACATTATCACATGATATTTTACACAAAAGATAAACCATAATTTAATAAGGAGTTTATTAATAAAAAATATGAATATACTTAATATTAAAGTACACATAGGTTGGTTCTAGGGAACCAAATCCAACTCTCCCTTGATCATTGACTCCTCATTTATGGATTGAGTGATTGCTATTGATGAGCCTAGTTTATATTGTCTTGTGATATGAGAATGACTCATGGGGGATGATTCAGTATAAAGATAGTATCAGGATGTGTATGAGGTTCTTTACATATATGGAGGTGGTCCCTACTTTCTAGAGAGAGGAAATTATGAGAGACTCTCATACCTCATTATGGGAGGTAAATCCAGGTTTGACTATGATATATTGTGATATCTGGTTATGATTCTAGGTGTTAGGAAAGAGGAAGTGTATTTTAGTGTTTTTAACTCACTATTTTACCTATTAGAGGGAAACAATTAGAGCACCAATAATAATGTGGGTTAATTCAACCTCTTCTAGTTATAGTATGGAAGTGGGAAGAGTTTACTATGGGATTATATACCTCTTTTTTGAGTGTGATAGACTCATGAAAGATGAGCCAAAACACTCTCTCAATATTGACCATTTTTTATCTCATGGAGAATTCACTAACACCCATTTTGTGTTCAAAAGTCCTCTTGATACGATTGAGGATCTAAGGCTAGTGTACCACCTTTAGATGTAGAAATATTTCATTTATTTATTAGTTTTTCTCTATCAAGCATATTTTCAATATTAGAAGATATATAATTTGATAAAATATAAATACATTATGTTCTATATTTTATAGCATGATTGTTTGGTCATAGTTGGATAAATAATTTCTATGGTTTTGTTCTACTTCTAGTTCATTAGATGAACACCCAAAAACTGATCAGGGGTATCAAATCCTTTTTTCATCAATGGGTAAACAAGGTAATCCTGTGTTGTTTTATAATTATCTATCCCAAAGTGTTTATCCATATCATAGAGTAATATATATTGTAAATATTATATTTTTGTTAGACATAGTGTATGATTGATCTATATAATAAGGTATGATATTAATATTACTCATTAATTTGAAATATGCTATAGAATACAAGATGTGGTATCATAAAATATTCTTGATCCCAAAATTTCATTAAAACAGAGTGTCATAGTGCAATTATGATATAATAATAATCATAGAATATGAACATATCCTTATAATATCACCATTCAAAAGTGGGGATATCATTTATAACATATGATTGGAATTTATATCAGATAATATTATTGATACACAATTTTTCTATTATGAATGTGTTGTAAAATACAATACATCCAAAAAATTTAATATTTTAATATTTCTAATATTATTTATTATAGTTTATAAATTCATTATAAATGATTATTATTAGTGATTGAACATTCCTAAATTAAATATGAATAGTTCATATTTTTTTCTCACATATTTGAAAATAAATAATTTTTTATGTAATTATTAATTTATTTATAATATTTCTGTTTCTAAATTTTTTATATAATTTTGATATTATGTCAGCTAATTTTATGTGATAAATTGATTCTACTAAATTGTTAAGCCTAATATTAGATGTTAAGAATGACATCATACTATTTATTTTTCATATTCATTGACCATAGTTTATAATTTAATTTATTATCTTAAATATAGTTAGACATAGTTTGTACATATTAGGTTTTAAAATTATTCTGAATTAGATTCTCAATTGTGTACTGTATCCTTCGGTACAAGGACTTTGGGTTGGATTCTCCATTGTCTTGGAGGCATGTTCCTTATTCTAAGAAGGTAGGGGTTGGATATTTATGAATCTAGTTTTACTCATTCAGTGATTTCCAATATCATATAGTTCTAAAACCTTTCATGAATAATTGATGTTACTTATTCATATGATGAATTTGAACATGTATGAATATGTTATGATTCTATTTTTGGGTGATTATCACATACCATTGTTTTTATAAATATGGAACATTAATATGGGGTAAAAACAATATTTTAGTGGGTGAAATCGAAATTATAAAACTAAATCATTAGAAGTATGAATACACAAAGGAATAAAACATGATAATAAAATATTTCATAATATGTAATAATTATGAATTTAGTCAGATATTTGTATATAGTGTTGAGAAATGGTCTAAAGTATAATAATTACAAACATTTAATTTTTAATTAATGTTATAGAAATAAATTTTAAAATGAAAATTTTCTTGAGATATAAGTTCAGTAAGCTTCACAAAGTTATTGAAGGACAACCAAATCAAGTTTCACAAGAAGTTAAAAGTCCTAGTAGGATTTTTCTAGAACCATAGATAAATGTATTTCTCATGGAAAATTATGATTATGTAATTTTTATAATAGTTGAACCTATAACCCACAAATTTGATATTGAGAGTTCTGATTATGAGAAATGGTTAAAGTCATGGAATCTAAAATAGACCCCATGTACACTAATTATAGATCATGGTGGATTCACACAAAAGGGTGATACCTAATGGGTGAAAATGGGTTTTAGTTTAGAAAATTGACAATGATGGTATATTATCTACCAAAATATCATGCTTGGTGAATAAAGGATATAAGGAAATTTATGTTATTGGTTGTCGGGGAACCTTTTCACCTACTGTGATGATAAATTCCATTCAAATGTTTCTACCCATAACAACTCGTTTTTCTTATGAGATATATGAAATCGATGTTAAATCCATGTTTCTTAACTAAAATTTTATTGTTGATGTGTATACAATACAACCTAATGGATTTGATGCTTTGAATGAGTCTCTTAAGGTATTAAAGATGTTGTAGTCCATTTATGACCAATATAAATATTCTCATAGTTGGAATATATAATTTGATGATGCAATCAAATAGTTTAGTTTAATAAATAATACATATGATTCCTGTATATATAAGCATATTATTGTAAGTATAGTCGTGTTTCTGATATTGTGTATACTTGACATACTTCTTATTAGAAATGAAATTTTGACTCTTCACTCCATGAATATGTGTTTGGTAAAAGTATTATCTTTGAAATACCATGGGTGAAAACCCTACATTCTAGGTATGAAGATATATAAATATTTATTTAAGAGGTTTCTTGGACATGGACAAGACATATACATTGGTAATGTGTTTATATGGTTTGGAATATAGAGCTCCAAGAAGGGGTCTTTCCTTGTATTATGTGGTATGAATATTAAAAATATTTTATATCTTTTAAGGAGTCATAATGGATTTATAAAATTACCTATAAATCATATAAATGTTCTATTATGTATTCTATTATGTGTGCTCTAATTAATATCATCTATTACCTTATCTTAACCAGTATATACCAATCAAATTCTGTTGAGAGTCGCAATATTTTCGTTAAAAACATCTTAATGTACTTAAGATGGATTGAAGAAATGTTCTTTTTCTTTAGAGGAGAATATGAGCTCTGTGTACCGGGTTACACTGATTATATTTTCCAAAATGATAATGATGATATGGGATCTTAATTCAGTTTCATGTTTTACCTGAATGGTGAATCTTTCACTTAGAATAGATTCAAATAGTCAACTTTGGAAAAGTGGACAATAAAGGTATAGTAAATCACAAAATCTAATACCATGAAGGAAATTATTTTGATAATAAATTTCATCTCTGATTTTTGGTAAGTTCCTATCATCAAGGTAGAAATTAAGATTTACTATGGAATAAATGAATCTATCTCTCAAGACAATGAATCCTAGTCTTACCAAAGGATTAAATACATCCTTCTAAAATATTATATCACCTAAGATATCATTGAGAGTGGTGATATAAATATCCATTAGGTGGTTATAGAGGAAAATATAGAAGATCTAATAATAAATCCATTACCAAAACAACCACATGAGGGCCATGTTTGATTTATTGGTATATGATACATAATATATGGATGTAATGGATATAAATGTGTCATGATTTTATAATGAAATTAAATCTTCATTAATCATTCGTTCATGCATGATGCAATTTATTTTACATAAATAATTTAATTATAAGATCCCGCCAAAGTATGACATTTATTTTTTTCTAATAAATTACAATCATGGATTAATATGGGGTATGATGATATATAATGAGTCTCTTGAGAAAAATCATATAATTAATAAAAAATTCATATTCATAATATGAATAATATACTCATGAGGTAAAAAGTGGATACTTAATACTTGGATGGGTCCACTAAATTATATATCATGGAATGCTATACAACCATTGATTTAATTTGAGGGTGTGATCTTGTTATCAATATCTATTACCTATGGTTGTGGAGATATCTAGTATGTTCACATTTTTACATTGATAAATATATTTGACAAACCATAAGGATTAGCTAATCAGGGGGTGGCTGGGTATGTTTTTTACTATGTCACTAGTTTGATCTAAACCATGTTGTGTTTTTTCAAGTTATTTGATGAGATAATACATCAATTCCATTTCTTAAACTATACTAAGGAAATTTATGTAAATAATTAATGTATTAACATATGATGTTCTTAGATTCCTGGATAAGGAACTCCGGTGTGCTCATCTGTTAGATGAACAACATGTGATGTATCCCTTAGCCTAGGTATTGTATTTTAGATAATCATGAATGGATGAAATATCCTATAATAATTTGACACTTTCCATGTTTATTGGTCAATTTATTTCACTGAAAAATAGATTCTATAATTATAAATATGATGTATATGATACAAATTATGGTGGACAGGCTCATATAAAGATATGAGAATGTTTGATTTAGGTTACACTAGACCCATCAGTAGCTTCATTAGCACTGATTCTTTTATAGAGGAATCTCTTTACTTATATCTATGAAATCATGATTTTATATTTCTTTTCAATGCTAATAAGGCATGTAGTATCACATAGTTAGGACTTCTGATAAGGATTATGTTTTGGAAAATGTTTTTATTCCAAATCAAAGAGAATTTTGATTAACCTTATCCAACAGGGGATGGGATGGATTCATAAAATATTTTTTAATTTTAAAATAAATTTTTATAGTTTTTTGGTGAAATTATGATATTTATGGAAATGAACATAAAATGGGATATCATATTTTATGAAACCCCCAATCATATTTGGTGATATATTCATAACGGTGCACATATCAAAGATTATAATTGGTATCCATTGTAGTGTATGATAGTAAATTCAATATATGATATTTCATGTGTATATCACTACCTAATTTTCCTATGATTTATTTCGCATTGAATCAATAGGATTGATATAATAAATGACTGATCATGAAAAATATCTTTAAGTGGGTAAACAGTTATTTATTGAAGTGATCAATGAATGAGATAACATCACGCAATAAGGTGTGGGTGATATGAGATGACATGTGTTACAACCAACACTATTCATTTAATGAAGAGTGTCAATAGTTTATATAAAATTGACCATATACCTTATATAGGATTGAAGTGGTTTTATGATATATGATTAGTATTTATTTCATAGAGATGGTTCTAACACCCCTTTCATGATCAGAAGTCTGCTCGATACGATTGAGGATGCAAGGGCAGTGTACCACCTTCAGAGGTAGGAAGATTTCATTTTTTTCTTAGGTGATCACAATTAAGAATACATTGAAAAGTGAAATATTGATTATTCAAAAACATAGGTGTTCTTTACATTCATATTTTTATGAAACATTGATTTAATTGAAGATGTATCATGAATTTACATGGGCTTATTCTACCAATATTTCATTAGACGAACTCCATAAATCCTATAATGATTTTGGAAGATTGTGGGATGACCATATTTTATTGGAAGAGTTTTAATATAATAATAGTTTTTATGTTTAAATATATATGAATTCCTTAGAGTATATTTTTGGTAGGTTGTACGGATCACTGTCATACTAGTTAGAGGTGGGTTTTTTGGTAGTGATTGGACTGGGATTGGTACAGGATACCATTGAGTGGGTGTATTTGATCTATAATTGGTTGGTTACAAGTTATAGTTTGATTTTTTATAGAAATTATATCTAGTAAACTTTGAGGTTCATCATGGGAAACAATATATTTTTTTGGCTATCACACTGGTTGGTGCATCAACATTTGATAAGGTAGAGAATGATTTCAGAATGGTTTGTCAGTCCATTTGAGATTATATATTGTATTAAGAAAATGTATTACCAATTTTATTTTCCAACATGATATTGTGTCATTCATGTTCTATTGGATGTGTCATAACTTTAAAAGTATGAGCCTGGTCCTTTATGCCTGATTGATGATGATGATGTGGAGCTAGAGGTGGGTGAATTATTTGAGGAAGTTCCTGGTGTGTATAGTAAACTGTATTGATTAGTCAGTACAGGTGGAGATAGTGACCCTAACTTATTTTCTATAGAAACAAGTTTACATTCAAGATTATACATGGGAGTAGGAGTCAGATATATGTAGTTAGTGGATGGAGCTACTTGGTGATGACCGTTAGAGATATTTTTTTATGGATGAGAATCCCTAAGAGGTTTATTTTGTAACAACACATTGATTATTAAAAAAATTTTGTTTAAATTTTATTAAATATTGTGTATCTTGATGATTTTGTTCCATTTTGGGTTCTATTGATGGGATGAGATCATGAATAGGGGAGATGAATTTGTTTAGTACTATTTTTTTTGTTTGATGGGCCCAACGCCTTGGCATAGTGAAGGTGAACTACTATGATTATTCCATATACAGGGGGGAGAGTGGTTTCACCATAAACCATAGGGTACATTCTATGAAATTTCCTGATATGGATTCATCATGGTATTGACCTTATTTTCATATCATGACTGAGCAGCATGACCTTTTTTAAAGGGTGGAATTCAAAAATATCCATGAAACCTTTTTACTCTCACATTCTACCTAGAGCCTCACACATTTTGGCTAACATTAGATCTCTCCCAAGACAACATATGATCTTATATTATATCCACTAATCAATTTGGTGTGTCTTTCATAGTGGAGATTCTATTTTAGTTTGTCCAAGTCTATTCATGCTTAGATTCCATCACCTTTTACTATAAATTTGTTCCTTTATAAAAACTTAATTTATGAGGGGTTGTGATTATTTTAGGATTTTGGTGGATCAAGATTTAATTAGAGAGTGGTAATTAAGAAGTTTTATCGATTAAGCTTGAGCTTGTAATTTTTTACCAGGTTATCACTGTTATTTAAAGATATATGGTCTAAATTGCATGCAGGTGCATGAGTTAGCCCTGTATAGTTCTACTTTTGGTATAAAAGAACCATGTGGATCCGTATTAATATGATTTAACCTTTAGAGGGGGTATGGGTAATGTGTATTGAAAATGGGGAAAATGTTCCTCATAATATTATTAGGTGTAGGGTTGTCCACAAGGGTGTTTTGTGCCAAGAGTGAGCTATTTAGGATCAGTTAAGGTTAGGGTGGCCTAGAAAGGGGGTGATTGGGTTTGGGTTATGAACAAAATTTTCTAATAAGGGGTCATGCAAAATAGTATTGTTTATGTGAATGACCAAGATAGGTTGATAAGTGAGATTCCCTATGACTAACCTTGTAGTTATTTTTGTTGGAAATGTGTTATTAGACCAGTGTTGAATATTTATACAGCTTACTTAAATTATTCTTACTAAGACTATGTGATATAACAAGACTTATGATTATGAACACATACTATGTGAGAGGTAGGAGGCTTGTAATAATAAATCATCTAATTTCATGGGCGAGATGAGGGTTTTTTTTATATATGTGTTTTTAATAAAAATTATGGAAAAGGGATAGGGTTTGAAGTATTTTTAAAAATGGGTCTTTAGATGCGTGAACCCCTAAAGAGAAGCACTCATACACATCAGTTTTGAAATCTTATATAGCTTCACCAAGGATGATCTTCTTCAATACTTATTTTTAGATAGGCTAAATCGTTCTTAACCCTCATAAGGATTGTTTCTTATTTTAGAAGAATATGAAATTAATCTTTTTCATAATGTCCATAATTTTATCACATGATGGAGGTATTTTAATAGTAAAATCCTCCAGTGAAGATTGTGTACCAGTAGAACATGTGTCCTTTTATAAAGTTTGAATATGTATTTTCTCAAAATTGGACAAATGAACTTCTAATTCCATACATCTCATATTGTGGTTTTTTTGATCTTAAATCATAATCATCTACTCCTCACAATTATTCATTATTCATTGAAATTCTTCTTTATGAAATTTAATTTTTTAAACAAAGAATCATGTTATAAGATTTTAGGATTCAAATCATTGAGATCAATAATATTTGTCGAGATTTCTTGATGTTCACAGATCTTTTCATTCAGATTATTAATAATTATTAATTAATACCAAATTGAAATTATTAATTTTGGAAGATAATTTTATGATTGTAAGACACTTGTTAAAAAGGTAAAACTCTATAAATGATAATCGTAATGCACATACATAGTGTATTTTAAATCACAAATCAACCTAATTTATGCCTCTCATGTGGATGATCATTTTTCCCACAACCAGGTGTATACTGGATGCGTCCACGTTATGTCCGTCTCTGTCTGCACTCTGGCATACGCTGCAAATCATCCTTAGTAGCCACCCATGCATCCTATTATGTGACGAGCAGTGGATGTACAATCTCACCATCTGTACCTTGTCCTGCGTCTAATGATAGTGGAGGCTGGTTGGAACTCTCACAAACATGGAAAGAAGATGGCTACTGTGCTTTGCATGTTTTTAATAAAGAATTGAGATCAACCTAGTCATCATCTGTATCTACCTGTGGCTGAGCCTGAGAAGCTGGAGGAGCAGATGACTGATCATGTGGAACACCCTTCTCATGTGGAATAGAAGCATCTGACTGATCAATCTTAACATCCTCCTCTTGTGGAATAACAAGATCCATAATAGGGTCATCCCCTTGGAACATCTATATGAGCCTCATCAGGCTCCACATCCCCCTGTGCATGTGGCAGATCAAATAAAATGCCATGATAAATCTCATCCATCGAAGGAATCAACTCATATACAAGGGTGTCAAAATATGATGGGTCAAATACGTTGTGCTCTACCTGAACAGACATGTGTAGTAGATGATGGATACGAGCATCCTACGAAAAACAATTATGTTGTTATGTAATATGAATAAAAATTTCACTGAATTGTGGAAGGAACTATGTATACCAGCTCATCAAAGCCTCATCCGTGTTGTGTCAAAAATATGACTGGGGACCTGTAGTACCAAGCTACATAATCCATCTGATCCACCAAATGAAAACACACTGTCCCCACCCCTCGCAACTGGAAGTCCTATCATCTATCCCATAAATCAATATATCTGGTGTGGTATCTCCTCCAATCAAAATCTCTCTTCCCTGACATAATCAAGGAATGTAGTGAATCTAACTAACTGGGTGGGTCTGGAACAGGCATAAAAAATCAGAACTACCTCATAACTCTGTCGGTCTGATGCCACTCGACTATATGAAAATGAATCAATGGAACCCTACATGAGGTGATAGCAAGCATCACCATAAAATATGGTGGAAGACTCTGGATAATAGCATCTGTATATGGCATCCATAAAATCTGAAAGAAAAAATAAATAATCAACTAATAAATGAATACATGTATAGTAAAGAATAATGATTTAACAATATAAATAATAATTACTTACATCATGTGGTCGAATACTGTCCAACATAAGTCTGTAGGCGTGGACATCATGTGTAGGGGAATCTGAATATTGAGGTGCCTAAATCCACATGTAGATAATATTGTTATATTTACATTTCTTAATAGAAAGGTATACATTTAAGTTATACAGTATAAGGAAGGATTAACATACCAATGTCCACGTGGAGCCTCTGCTACAATATATGCTCGTAATGGCACACGATCATGTGGAGCTAAAAGAGGGATGTTCTCCCATACATACATCTGTAGAAGAACCATGTATCCCGTGATCTGCATCTTATTGATGCCACGTGCACTACATAATTCCATGTATGTATATGATAGACAAGAAGACCCCCGACTATATCGGCCAAACTTGTCAAAATCCTCCAAAAAAGATAAATACATCAAATGTACTAAAATAGTGGATCGATCAACAAAAAGGGTGCCACCGATCAGCCTCAAAATATATGAACGTGTAAATCGCAGCACGATGATCTCATAAGAAACCTATGCTAACTGTGTGAAGTGCTGGTCTAACCAAGTCATGTGTAATCGACCACCAACGATGGTCCTACCATCATTAGGGAGCTCTATGCCCAATAGTCTATGAACATGATTCTGCAAATCTGCTCCAACTCAGCCAGTCAAAGCCGCACCATCGATGGGGAGGCCCAACATAATGGACACATCCTGCAAGGTAATAGTCATCTCGCCCTCTCTAAAATGGAATGTATGTGACTATGGCCTCTATTTCTCTACAAGTGCAGTAATGTACTGATGATCGAGGAAGGTGAAGTCGTACATCACTATGCCATGGAATCCAACACGAAGAATATGAGGGATGATAGCAGGAGGTGCTGCGATATGATGGAAATGGTGAGATCTGTGTACACTCAACGGAGGCATTGGAAATCCCTCTAAAAGCAGTCATGATATATGAGTAGCATGAGATTAGAGCAATGGAAAATATTTCATCTGCATAAATGATATCGTCGATACTTTATTATAGTGAATTCAATAAAAATTTTCAACTAATATTTAAATAAATCTAGAACAATGGAATGAAAAATTATTGTGTTAATATTTTTGATTTATACAAGATTTGTTGTGTGTGGATTAGTGTTTTTAATACTTGACCAATCCCCACATTAAATAAGGCACCCTATTACCTAATTTTGAGATTCAATATTTATGAAGTCTTCATTAATTAAAACCTATAGAGGTCTTCTAAGCATTGCATGTGGACTTCCATGAGATAGTTCTTTCATTCTAGGTTGCTTTTTTGAATAGTTGAGTATCAAAAAATTATTTATTAGAGAATAAAAAAACAAGACAAACAAAAATTGAAACATGTTAGAAATAGAGCAAGTTATAAATAAAATGATTAAATACTGAAACTTCCACATAAAAATAAAAATATAAATATATGTGATACAATACACAAACTCGACCATGGATGACGAGATGTGGAGCTTTGTGCTTCCACTTGGGGAAATATATTATGACTATGTCCTTATGCATGACAAATAATGCATCGTATTCCCCCTCATCATTTTTGAAGCCAATCTATTTCATTTCTGATTAGATTTGATTTTGGTCTACCTCGAGGCTGTAACCTAGTAGTATGAAGCCAATAATTTAAAAAATGATAGACATTGAAAAAATCATGAATGAAAATAGAACCAAATTATGAAACCTGGAAATTTCAGGGATGATGGTTGTCTGGTTAGTAGGAAATGATATAGAATGAAAGTCACCAACAGGCATCCAAGTTTCACTATAACAGTTCACCAAAGTGATCATGCGATACTGTGGGTCAACATATGGCTCCCATGATATATTTACTGAATCACAAGCGGCGATAACAAGTGCACATGGATATCTAAATTCCTGAAAGTTTCCACTATCATAGTATATCTTATCTAACATCACTAAAAACACTCGACCACAAGTGCATGTAGCCCAGTCATAGCACAATCTTACCTTAAAGTTTTTCTTTTCCCTGTCAAAGGCTAGAACAGTCCATCTTGAAGCCTCATTCACTATCGATTCAATATCACTTTGAAAATGGTGTGAAAACACATTCTGTATTCCATCTCCTCATAGGCCTTTTGGGACCGATCGAAAAAGTAGTGAATACATATATAAAATGTATCTTTCACTAACCCTTTGATAGGAAGCTTTCACACACCCTTGAGGACCCCATTTATGCACTCCACTATATTAGTGGTCATATCTTCTACCACCATCATATGCTAATGACCATTTCCCCTTTGAAATATGCGTCATATATTCATACAAATCTTCATTAGCAGTTCAGATCTCTTCAAGGCATCGATCAAACATTTCTTGTTGGGGATAATATGTTGAAACCATATGATAATAATATATTAAAATGGAGAATAAATTTTGTTTTTAAAAAATAAGTTTAGAAAAACATACCCAACTTGAGGATCACCTTCTTTAGGGCATAATCTCTGAAATGCTTATGCACATTACTTGTAATATCTCTAACAAAATAATGATGATAAGCATTCGGCTCAGTCCATGAAACCCCATCACTAACCACGACCTCTATAATCGCTCGATGGTCATCATATATCAGACACATGCCATGTTTTTGTGTGACATGAACACATACACATCCCAAAAACCAACTCCAATATTCAGAATTCTTCTTCTCAACAATAGCAAAAGCAAGTGTCAGAGGATCACAATTACCATCTTATATGGAAGTAATGATTAGAACACCTATATACTTTCCATACAAGAAAATTTCCATTGACTTGAATAAATTGTTTACAATAGGGAAATGCAGAAATGCATGGCTTGAATGCCCAAAAAAACCTATTGAACTTCACCTTTGTTCGATCAACTCGGTGATTTGGGGATACATACTCAATAGTGTACAACTGATAAAAAATCTGATTGTTGAGAGATAAAAATTCCTTATATTGTGGCAATATAGAATAAGATTCATCCCAATCACCATACACTTTTACAATTGCCTTATGTTTTGCATTCCATGCTTTGGAATATGATATCTTGTAGTTATACAACTATTGAATTCTTTCCTGATCAAGGGAAATAGAAACATCTCGACATGTTGGTATCATATCACTAATAACATTTGATATAAACTATGAATCAAGGGAAGAGTGATCCTGTGAAAAGCTTGGATGCACACAAGCGTGTGGCCCTTCTAATTTGGTTATCCTCCAACATGCAAAAAATTTATCAAATATTTCCCTTAATCGAAATTTACATTCTGGCCCATATTTTTCACAACGAATGATATATTTTGTCTTCTTTGACTCATAAACCACAAATGTGAAATGTTTCTCAATGTGGTATTGATTTATCACATTTTTCATGACCAATTTAATTTCAAACTCTTGTCCGACATAGATGGCGTTGTAATTTTATGAAGACTTATTCCCTATAATGCCAGGGAATTCAGAAGTTGGTGTAATGACATCCCAATCAAAATGTTGTTCACGAGACATTCTTTTAACTAAGGAACTCAATACTGAAGTGTGATTACCACTAACCGGTGGATGTCATTGATGTATGTATCTCAAAGGAACCTCAGAAGGTTCATTGCCCACATCACCCTCATCCACATCTCTCAAAGAAACCTGAGAAGGTTCATTCCCCACATCACCCTCACCCACATCATGTCCTAATGGTTCCCCATATTCTTCTTCCTTAGATAATCTTTCATTCACAATATCAGCACACAAAGGGATGTCATATATATTTCCTTATACATTTTGATCATATTCTTCACAATTTTCTTCTACTACTGGAGTCAAATGAGAAGGAGGCAATGCTAAAGACTGATGTGAAGGACCAACATGTACATAGCTCACAAAACACGGTTCTGTAGTAGTCAGTTTCATTTCATCTATATCATAAATCACCGCATACAACTCCATCAAACCATTAGCGCACTGCTGTCTAAATAAGGAAGATGAATCCATCCAATCATCATCATAGACCAAAGGGTACTTGGTGTGATAGAAACGTTCCAGATATTGTAGATGTCGATATGTGATTGATGAAATGGATTGATCGAACCTCAGTTTTAACCGATTATGAATCTTATTGAGAATTGCATCTAATGTCTTACAACCATGAAGATTTACCACTCTGATAGGTGGCACACTATATCTAAATCCCTGCTCCATATAAATGGTCTCACTATTGCAATATATTTTCACATACATTATTAACTATAAAAAATAATTAATAAAATATTATATACTACATTAATATTTTACATTATTTAATATAACGTTATATCTTTTAATTAGTTATGAATAATTAATCATGAATAGATCTTTCGACTTATGATTAGTTTATCATTATTTGATAAACTAACCAAAATCTATGGACTCATGGAGTCTCTATTATCAAATATTTCAGCAACTGTTAGCCTCATTTTAAACAACAATGCCTCATGTCGAATGCCTATTCTCGAACGCCTCTTCGGGGACATCTCTCTGGGGATGCCTTTTCAGGGACACCTCTTGTTGATTGCCTTTTAATTACAAATTTACTCACATGCATGTGAGGGGGTATAGGGGTATGAAATACATAACTTTTTTTAAGCATACACGTAGGTCCTTACATACTTAGTCCAAGATGACTCACATGTCATCAATACAGAAAAATAAATGCAATTATTACAAATTTAATAACCACATTCACAAAACAAGACATGCAATTTCAATTATGCATTGGTCGGTCATCTCAAGATCAGTCATCATACTACTTACTATGTTTTAGGGTATACTTATTAAATATATTACTATATGAAATATATATTAAATATATACACCTATTTTATATTTAATATGTTTAATTATAAATAATATAATTTAACAATTTTATTTATTCAAAACTATTTTTATACCATTAACAGAAAAAATATTCTATATATTTTTTAATAAATTTAAATATGATACATATAACTAATATATTATTCACAAATTATATTACTAGTGTATAAAAATATTATAATTTATTTTAATATTACTTTCCAAATAACATTTTTTGTAACAAATTTAATTTTCATAAACATTCAATACAAATTCATAAAACAAACACATCATTTATAAATTAAATCCTATAAAAGACACTAATTTACACATCAATAAATATGAAATAAATAAACCAGACACACAAACACTAGTTTCTACATATCAAAAATCAAATAAACAAATCACACAAATGAAATAAATAAACACAATTAAACAATTGAAAATTAAAATATAAATTTTACCTTCTTAATAGCTGCAAAAATTTATTAGGAAAGAAATTCTTCAAGGATTCGCAGCAAAATCCAGAAGGGAAGAATAAATTTGGGGTGGGGGGGAGACCCCCTTTTATAGAACTTCTCGGCTGGATGTGTGAACGGGGTTCACTCATTCTTCACCCCTTCTTTGTAGGATGCGTGAACCCCATTCACGCATCCTCGGCGCGGAGAGATGCGTGAACGAGGTTCACACATCCTTCGAAGACGGGTTGAAGAATGCATGAACCTCATCCACGCATCTTCCCGAGAAGAAGATGCATGAACAAGGTTCACGGATCTAAAGAACCATTTTTAAAAATACTTCAAACCCTATCCCTTTTCCATATTTTTTTAAAAAACCCATATATATAAAAAACCCGCGGGATGAGCCCCTTCTCAGATGACACTCTCTCCTAGGAATTCTAGTGTTCTATCCCTTCTCCCCTTCTCTCCTTATCCTCATTGTCGTCCACAGATTTCTTGGGTTTCCTCTTTGGTGATTCTTGTTTCGGTCACACCCCTGCAGTTTTTTTCTTCTGATGTTCCTCTCTGAGTTTGGTGTTCTTTATTTCCTCTTGGTATCTTCTTTGTTTATCTATGACGGGTTGTTCGCTACTACTTTATTTGGTGGTTATTCATTCGTAGAGGTCTTGTTCTATGTGATGATGATTTGGGTTGGTCTGAAATTTTTTCTCTTGGCGTTTCATCCTCAACTAAAATGGGTGCTCGACTCCTGGCAGTGTGAGGCTTCTTGGTGGCATTACTGAAGGAAGGAGACAGAGGTCCTGTTGAAGGTCATGGGTCACTGTCGATGCCTATTTCTCTTCAAAATCTTCCCTGTCTTTTGACACTTCACTCCCACGCCATGTCGGCCTGGTGCATTGTTTTTTGTTAATGTTTTGGGAGGTGATGTTTTTGCGTCTAACTGTGTTCCAGGGGATGCGACCGGTGTAGACTTCCCTCTTGTTGGGGAGCTGTTGAAGTTGTTCTCTATTAATCCCAGTGTTCATTCTGGTTCAGTTGTGATGGATTTTTCAGATGTTTTGTTTGCTGGTTCAGGGGAGATTCTTGTTTCACTCCCATCGGTGACAATGATTACCTGAGGTTTCTCCCCAAACATTTCGAAGTTCTTCTGGTTTCAACACCTTCTAGCATCTGGATTCTATGTTTATTGCCCCTTTCTGGGTCAGTTGGGTGAGATAGATTCCATGGAGGTTTTTGGGATGTGTTCGTGTGAGTGGGGGGTGTTCCAGGAGGCACATCTATGGTTTTATTCTCTATTTTCGAGTCCCTTCAGTGTTGGTTTTCCATTTTTGCTGCTTCTGTGCAACGTGATTTCAGTTATACATTAGTAACGAAGAAGTGATTTTGTTCTGGAGGTCCTGATGATAGCCTACATTTGTTCCGGTAACTGTGTGGTGGAAGTGACGAGAGGGGCATTCCGGTTTTTGGATCGGGTTTCCTACTACTCGCGTGGTTCAAGATGTTTTTCTTACCAAGGTGGTGCGATAGTGACCTATTTGAAAGTTGATTAAAGTTGCATTTTGAATTTTAAATCTTGAATCATGTCTCAATGTTTTTGTTACTTTGTAATATTCTGTTAATTTTAATTTTCCTTAAAGATGGTTTTGGTATGTATGAATTTGATTGTGAGGTTCCCACTTCTTCACAAAGTGGTTTATTCATAAAATGAAAAAAGTGATTTGGTGGAGGTTGGAGGATTGTTACATGATGACATGTAATCATTAATGTTGGGTCTGACCATGAGTGAGAGGATTGAGATTTGAGGTGAGGATAATGTGTGACCAACCATGAGTGAGAGGGTGTGTTCATAGACTAATGTGTTGGTGATCTGTGACCAACCATGACTAAGAGGGTGTGTTCATAAATTAATGAGGTGTGATCAACCGTGAGATAGAACGTTGGTTAGTATAGCGATATGAGGTAATGATGTGTAACTAACCTTGACTGAGAAGGTGTGGTCGAGTGATTGATATGAGATATAATGAAGTTCTTGATATAGTATTTTAATATGTGTTAAAAGGTACCCATAATGATTTGGTTTATCCTTGTGGCTGGATTTCAGTCTTTCCTCCATCATAGAGCCGAAGCTGGTGTGACTGGGGTTCATGGGGGCCTAGTTAGTGCACAATGATCAGGAAGAGTTCTGTACTATTTTTATATTAATTTCTATTTGAACATACACCATTATATACGAACTTCACTTATTTTAAGGACACATTGGTGGTGTATTATGATTTTTATTACTCACACTCTAAATGGGAACCCTAGTGCATGTGATGTTTTTATTTTTTGGGATCCACTCAAGGGAAAGGCCCCTATGTTGGGCTGTATAGCATAGTGAAATGGTTGCGGTTATGTGATGACAGGCCATACAATGGGATCATTTACTCTAAAGACACTATTATTATTTTTTATGACCAGAATTTAACTATTTCATTTGTATATCATTTTGGACTTGAATATGATCTATTTCATCTCATTAGGATATGTGATTTCATGTTGTTATCATTGAATTTTTCCTAGTATGCATCTTATATTTACTTAAATTTTATTTTTTATGCTATGTTGATGATTGATGGTTACCAAATTTCAAGCTAATAGTATCACTTATTAGGTCTAGAACCATGTTATGGTTAAAACACAAAAAATTTACTCCCCGGGAACTTCAAGCACAAATAAAAAATCTCTAGAATAAACCCCATGTATGATTCCCATTACATGGAATACATGTGAATCCTAGTAACTAATTTCAATTCTTAAATCATTAGAAGATGCTTCCAATAACTATAAAAAAGTAATGATTAAAATAAATTTCAAAAGGAAACTGACAACACTAATGGATTACGTGGTTTAGGCTTGTTCTTTAATCCATCCTGGAATGCTACCTCACTTTTATTCAAAAAATCAAGAGGACGATTACAATAATTGAGTCAACTCCCATTTTCACCAATCAAGCATGACCAACTATACTTTTATTATACTTTCCATTAGGTTATTCTACTCACCACTTACATCCTATCCTCATGGAAGAAAGTCCACATACTTCGAGATGTGTGGAAGAATCCATTTTCATGTGCAAGCACTCTGCCACCTCAACATGCTCATCTAGTTAATTACTAACTCTTATGGTAAACTCACACGATGCACCTATTGATTTATATTCTAGTGATGGAACTTATAATATACTGAATATTAGTACATTGTCTTGTATTTTTCATTAAACTAACACCCAAATGCTATCGCTCCACCCCTATACAGGTAATAGAAATAAGGCCACAATTTTTACCCTTTCATTAGTCATAATTTTCTTACTTACTATAAAATGATACTTACTCCTCAATAATATCCCACTTGAGATTCATCTCAGTTTTTGGATGAAGTATTCTTCAAAATCCTATGCAGAAACACCTTCAAATGTTCATAAATCAAATTCATGGTTTCCCAACATTACTTATTTCTAGTTAACCCAAAATTATTATAGTGAAGAACCACCTCCACACTTCCTGAGTCATAAACATTGGAAACATGTCAGTTAGAATCCATGCCCCTTGAATCTTCCATAAGTCTAGAACTCCTTCCTCCAACAACATCCTGATGATGTTTTAATTGAACTAAATATGCTTCTTATGATAACAAATTATTGAATTATTGGCTAAGTGAATCACACTTTTTGAATAAAAAAATACCATCCAATCACTCCACCATCTTTCAATATCCTTCAGCTGTCCATTCATCCAAATAAAATCCTTCTCTACTCATGTATAATCGATGTATTATGTTTTCCTTGTCATTAGTGTGAACACCAATTTAATTTTGGATTCAATGACCACGACTAAATTAACTCATCGATGATGGTGACTTTATTACATCAATATAGTTATAAGGGATAAAATCCCAAAGAACCAAGCAATTTACTAGTTTTGGAGAACCAAATATATACATGATACCAATTTTACATTGAAAAAACAAAACAAAACCTTGTAATGGAAAAAATTTAGCATCCTCGAACTCGTTTGAAGAATTCTACTTCATATATTGGGGAAAGGAAATAAAACAAGGGTAAGCACAAATAATTAGTAAGGGCAACATATAGTATAATCTATCATGAATAAATAAGGATAAATAATATGTAAAGGTAAATGACTTTAAAAAATCAATTTAATAAATTTACTATCATTATTAGAGAAGGCATAATCATTATGGAAAGGTAAATAACTCAACACACATTCTATTATATCAATAACATGAGCACAAAATGCATCCATGGATAATATCAATGAAATAATATCTTGGATAATAATAAAAAATAAACTCCCAATGAAGGAAATTATTAATATTGGAAACTATGATCTTAGAAATCATGGTATATATACCGTTAAGACCTTGTACAAGATGATTTAAAACTAGACATAAAAACCCATTTTATTTATCCAACTGATTATTTCTCATGATACATACCAATTAATTGAAGGGATATATTATTTTGGGCCCCACCCATCACTACATGTCCAACACATTACTCATATATTGAATAGTCAATTTAATTTATGAATCAATATTTATTAACAAAAAATATCTGTATTGAGTAAAGGATATATATTTTTTAATATTTAGTTAATCAATTATCCATCAAAGAAAACAACTCATGTAATAAATGGAACATGGTTTAGGAAGTTATACTATCCATCGTACAAGAATATGGATATTTAATAGATATTTTATGTAATGTTACATTCCTTCCTAGTCCATTAATGTTTTTATTTTGGTAGTTAGAGGTGTTCATATGAGGTACAGATAGTTTTCAGTGGAGTATTATCAATAGTGGAGTTTCTGTAGAAAATAAATTCCATGTAAATGTATTAAAGTATAGGTAATGGTGGTTCATATATTGTGTGGATGGGTGGTTCATGACTTGTAGTTGGATAAGGGGTATCCTGTAAAAAGAATACATGTCATATAAGTGGGATTCATGATGTGTAATCAATTCATGTGTAAAAATCTCTCAAGGGACTTGTTTTTTTAGTGAAACTTAAATCCCAAAATTTACAACATGTATGGATTACACACCTTGTAAATGTTTTATGTAGCTTTTCAATAAAGGATTTATTTCTCAGTGTTATTTATCAAACCCTATGGTATCACCTCCCTCTCTCATTTAAGGTGACCAAGGGCTCCCTCCCTTGGATTTTTGATATTCCTTTAGATGGGGATTGATTCCTAGATTTATGTCTTCAATTTATGGTGATTTATCCCATTGTTATCATCAATTTACTCATGTTCTTATCCCCAAGATTTTCTAAAGTGATGATATTTTGGTTTGCGGTGTGTATTGGGATACATTTTGATGATCATTGGGTGAAGTGTAGGTTGATCAACTATATCTCATAGTGTAGTTGTGGTTTGCGGGCATTTCTTCTTCACATTATAGTGTATAATCAATTGGAAAATTTTCTTTGAGGTATCAAATCTTTTTATTCTAGGTATAGTGTATCATAAGATAGGGGGTTTATATTGTTCACCTATGGGTTATGGTTTTTCTATCATAATAATAGTTAAGTAATTGGTTAATTTGAAATTGAATGGGGTTAAAGTGTTTGATTCTCATGTTTTCACAACCCTATTATTATTTGTGATATTGTGATTGTACGTGATTGATGATCTACAGAAAATTGTTGTTGTTGGAGTATTTTTTATGATAGATGATATATGTTTTGACTATTGTTCCTATTATGATTGTTTTGATATCATTATAAAATGGAAAATGGATAACCAATTATATCTGGTAAATAAAATGGATTCCCAAGGATTATAGCTTATGTGATAACACCCCTATAATAAAGTATAATGTGATAAAGATCCTTGGTAAATTTTTAAAATGATATTTATGTGTTTTGATGTGTGAATATTCTTGTGGGGCGGTGATGTGTGGTTAGGGAATTTGGGAATAATGGTAGTTTGGCCATGATTTTGGGGGGTAGTGAGGTGGTGTATGTTTGGTTGTGTTTTTTTGGCGACGATGTGGTTATTGTTTGGCTCTACATTTTGGGATGGTGAGGCGGTTATTTGGATATTATTTTGGGGAATATTGGGGATGGTATGATGAGAATTATGAGTTTCTTTTGATATGTGGTTCCTTTTTTCAAGTTTCCCAAGTATTGATAGAAGAAATAAATGTTTAATAGTTATTGAAATAGAATGGTTTGTTTTGGTTAATGGGATGTAGATGACTGATAAATAATTAATTGGTGGGTTGTGTGGTTAAATGTCGTTGATTCTAAATAATGAAATGAATGTGATTATTTAATTGAATTTCGTTGGAAATGTGATACGAGGCTTGTGGCTTGCTATGTGATGTTATTCATTTAGATAAGGAATGAAAAGTGGTAATGTTATGAGTTTGTTAGTGTTTGGTTATAAACCCACAACTCGGCATTTTGTGTGGATATATAAATATAAATATAAATATATGATTTTATATTGACTGGGATTTATATATGCACCCCACCCACATCAAGCATAATGTACCAACACCCACATAGTCATGCATGGGGTGTTTTTCCCAAAATCTAGTTTTGAGGAAGGATGGATGGGTACCAGATCTTTTCCAATCTATATTTTATGAGAGTTAGGTATTTCACAACATGTGATGGTCAGTGGTATGTTAGTACATTAGATGGTGGTTGTGATGGCCTAGTTGTTTTAGGGAAATGATTGATATGACTATGAATGTGGGGCGGTGGTCCATTTTCTTTCAGGAGAGGTGTGATATAGTTGTTCTTGTGGGGTGAAAATGGTGGGGGCATACATTGTAAGAGGAGGGAAAGAGGATTTTTTTATACATGTTAATGATACCCTACTCTAGTTTTGGTAGTGGTTGTGTTCTAACCCCTATGTTTTTGGGTGGGGTGTGATGTGGTCATGCTTGTGGTGCAACGAGCCCAGGTGTTTACGATCATGATGTGAAGTGACCGTGCTTGAAAGATGGTGTGGTATAAAGAAGATATGGGAGGTCCAAAATGTAAGATGTTGCGGTTTTAGTGGCATACCAGTTGTAAAGTGGTGTGGGTTACCCTTTATCGATGTGATTCATGTTATATTATATTACTTGTCTTGCGTCATTTGATGAGTGTGGCTTAGTGAGGTTGGGATGGATAGTTGAAGTATATAGGTCTTGTTGGTTCTTCTGTTTTCTCATGGTTGAATTAGTATCCTTATTTCACATGTGCATAAGACACTTTGGTTTTCCTACTATGTATAAATGTATTATCAATGTATTTAAATAAACTACATTCATTTTTTTATGGGGATTATGTGGGATATGTGATAAATTAATAACTCAGAAGTTGGATAGATACTGTGTTACTGCTTTAAATCATCTTCATGGTATATACATGGAGACTTTTATCTTTATCAATTTTATTTATACATGAATTGTGGGATGGTTTTGGTTTCTTTTTTACATTATATATTTCAATTTTTTGTTGATGATTTATTTTATCTCCCAACCCCACACTATTATAGAAGGAAATGCCTCCAATTTCATGATATTTTTTTACCCTTGGTTCTAGTCTCTAGATCGAGTCTTAGTAGAGGTGGGACTCAGGGTTCATTATCTCTCTCCCCTAATTGTGGTATCCTTGGTGGAATGGGGTCATGATAGAGTGCTATCAAAGGTGATGGTTGAGAGATAGGATGGATTTTGAGTTAGACACAAGGAGGATTTCATGGGTTGGTATATAAATAGTACCAGTTAACCTTGGTGAATGACATAGTCCAAGAATATGAGATAGGACAAGTGATTTTAAGCCCCCATGACCTTGTGCATGGGATCTAATCCTATTTAATGACCTAGTGAGTTGGACCAATTTACATGGTAGAGACCTAGGAGAGGTACATGAATTATGATTACTTGTGTTCTCATTTTAATTGGGTTATTTAGGAAGGATAAAATGAATAAAATGAATAAAATGAATAAAATTGAGTCTTATTAAAATTCCATTCTTGAAGGATTAAGAAATATTTATTTCTTATTTCTTCTATGGCTCTTGTTTTTCATCCACGTGTTGATTAGGCAGTTGAGGTTCAGTAGAATGCACTAGTTAATTGTCATAGGGTTAACCCAACCAAGGAGGATGAGGCTTGGAAGAGGGTGTTAAATGATATCTAGTGGAAATATTTAGGAATGCTTGAGGGTATTGTTTTATATGTGGAGATAGGTAACTGACTAATGGAGCTCAAGATCACCTTCAGTTTGATCTAGGTCCTAATGGGATATTGGGTCCATTTAGCAGTTAGTCATATGCAAGGAGGTTCACATCAGTGGTGAATACAGTATATAGGAGAGGGGAAGGAGGAAAATGTTTACCGCATTGAATTGTATAATGATTTCTTAGAAGAGTTCCTTTTATCAACTATGATGGCTGTGAAGAGGTAAGAGATTCTCTCTCTTCACTAGGGGGTATGTTAGTGCGATAGTTGGGAATCAAGATAAAGGATCTTTTGCATTTTTTCCAGATCTTTTTCTAGATTAGGAGTCTCTTGAGAGACATCTTGAGGAGGCACTCTATCCTTATATCAAATATGTAGTTACCCCATTTATGTTTCCAAAATATCTATAGTTTTAGAATAAAGATGAAGTGATCAACCAGATACACTCATGTGAAGGTTTTACAAGAGAGGGGATTATATAAGATTTATTGAGGAGAAAAGTTTTCATTGGTAGGTATTAGGTACTGTAACCTTTATAGATTTGACATGTCGGGAGTTAAACATAGAAGCTTTCTTTCTATCCTTCTGGGACCAGTGGTTTCCTTGATTATCTTAGGGGCTTTATGCCAGTGTTTTCTGGTTTTTGGGTTTGTGGACATCACCAAAACTAGTTCCCAATGGTTCCCTAAGATCATTTTGGTAAATGTGAATATGTTCTATACTATCCATAGTAGTAGTTTCCAGTAAGACCGTTTCAGTAGTAGGGGAAGTAGGCTTATGGATCACCAAGGAGAGATAAATAAATTAGAGGCTCACCTATGGATGTTACTCGTGATTAGGGAACATGACCCGATTGTGGTTTTGAAGGTTTCCATCAACATAGAGTTAGAGGATCAGGGTGTTGTCAGTTTTACGTAGTGCAGGTGGCCATACTAGAGGGGCGAAAGATCGTCATAGGTACTATTAGTTTGTTTAGTACACTTCTTGGTTCCTTATTTCATTTATGATATTTTCACTCCTTTATTACACACACTTTAGCCTATGCTCTGGGACTAGAAATAGAGAGTATTTTTGTTCATATGATGTTGAATATGCCAAATGGAGTCCGAAACAACTTTTAAAATGTGTTCAGGTGGTGTAGATGGCTCATAGGGTTATTTTATTTCCACTAATGCAACCATACGATGTTATCATCATAATTGAGTGGTTTTATTCTATGAATTTTATTTTTGAATTCTTCCAGAGGAGAGTCATGTTATTATATGTAGATAGACAACATGTTGTTTTTTTGTTGAGAAGTGTTGTTAGGTGGGTAGTCAGCATGTGGAGCCCCTTATTTTTTGGGATTATTTTTCGATGGAATCAGTGGATGATGGGACTGTGGAGGTCCCTAGGGCCTTTAGGGACTTACTGGATGTTTTTATCCAGGAGATTGTGATGTTACCCCCTCAATGTGATGTTGAGTTCAGGATAGAATTGCAGCTCGGTGGTTCTCTGATTTCAATGTCTTCTTATTATATGGAACCTAATTTGTTGTTGGAGTTGAGGGTTTAGATTGATTATTTGATTCATGATGGTTTTATTCATCCCATTGTGTCACCTAGGGGGATCTAATGTTTTTCTCTAAGAATGGGGATGGTAGTTTGAGGTTAGTTCTAGACAATTAGAGGTCGAATCAGGGGATAGTCAATAATTGTTACCCTCTTTAGAGGATAGAAAATCTTTTCAACCATCTGAGAGGGGTGAGTTAGTTTTATATGAATGATATGTGGTAAATATATCCCATGTTGTGGTATAAAAATGGATATATCCCAAATATATCCATCAGATATAGGTATGAGAAATTTTAGTTTGTGGTCATGTCATTCGATGTTAAGAACCCACCATCCGCATTCATGGGGATTATGAACTCCGTGTTCCGTGAGTTCCTAGACTAGTTTATCGTCGTATTCATTGATTTTATCTTGGTATACTCAATGTTATATGAGGATCATGATAAGAATATGAGAGCTATATTACTAGTTATTCGATGCCACCAACTATATGGAAATTTTTATAAGTGTATATTTTTTACATGAGAAGTGAATGTACTCAAGAATGTGGTGCCTTAGAAGGGCATGACAGTAGACTTGTTGAATGTCTAGGTAGTAGATTCTTGGGAAGCACCCAAGAATGTGAAATTGATTCATAGTTTTATTGGTCTTTTAGGATATTATAGGATGTTTATGCTCAATTTCTCTTGAGTTGTATCCCGATTGAAAATATCGACTAGAAAGTATTCATATTTTGTGTGGATTGTTCAGTGCTAAGAAGCATTCAATTACCTGAAGGGGAATTTAGTTAGTGATCAATTTCATCAATTTCATTAGGAGGATATAATGCATCAGGTGTTTTGTGATGCTTTCCTTTTGGGTTTGGTATTCATTTTGATTCTATAATGAGAAGTGATATCTTATAGTTCTTTTTAGTTATGTCCCCATGAGAATAACTATTCCATCCTTGATCTTTATTTGGATGCATTGGTTTGTTCACTAATTTTATAGAGACACTACCTCATTGGGGAGTTCTTTTTGGAATTCACAGAAGATAAGGGTTTGAGTAATATCTTTTCACACCATGATATGAACTTGTATAATTTTAGGTGGATGAATTTTCTTTATTATTACGATTTTGAGTTCTCATACAACTTAATAAATTTTAATTTTGTGGGTGATTCTTTGAGGAGGAAGTCATAGAATGATGTTTTTATGATTCGTTGGGTTCTTGGAGAGTGAAGGAGGAGTTAGGAACCTTAAATATAAATTATGGGGTGGATGATTGTAGAGGATATATATTTTAGATAATGGTGTATTATTCTCTGATTCTTTAGTTTGTGGATTCTCAATGGAGAGACTCATAGGTGGAGGTGATGTGTGATCATGTTGGCTATGGTGAGGCTCTAAATGGATTTTCAATGGATAGTCTGAACCAGGTATAATTTCATGGGATGCTATTTCTTCTGGTAGTAATTCATGACTGAGTCCTTAATGAGTTTTATATATCACCTTTATAAATATACCCATAAGTTTCGAAGATGTAATGTGGGTTGAGGATACAGTTTTGGTGGCCCATGATGAAATGGGAAATGGCGTAGTTCATGGAAAAGTGTTTTGTTTTCCCAAAGGTAAATGCCAAGCATCATCTTCCTGATGGTTTTTTGTTGTATTAGTATGTTCTTGAGTGGAAATGGGATGAAGTATTGATGCATTTCATCATTTTTTACCAAACATAGGGTTGTTATGATGATATCTAGGTGATCATAGACCGATTGAAGAAATAGGACCACTTCATTGGGATCAAGGAGTCATGTGTAGTGGATTCTTTGGATAAGAGGTATATGGATGAGGTGGTGTAGTTTCATAGAATTACAAGGTCCATTTTATCAGATCAAGACACACGTATTACCTTACAAGTATGGAGGGGATGACAACATGCTTTTGGCACTTAGTTACACCTTAACAATTATTTTGACCCTTAAATAGACAAGCATATAGTGAAAACTATCTAGCCATTGGAGGACATATTGCGGGTGTGAGTCCTAAACATTGGTGAATCTTTGGTATGTCACTTTCCCTTGGTTCAATTTGATTATAAAAATATATATCACTTTTCCATTAGTATGGTTCCATTTTACGTTTTTTATAAGAGGCCATGTCGTTCTTCATTATTTTTCATGGAGGATGGGGATGTAGTAGTTCTTGGTCCTGATGTGGCATAGAGCATGACATGGAAGGTTTAACTTGTTTGTGAGAGGATGAAAGTAGCATCATAAAGGAACAAGTCTTATGCCAATCGTATGAGGAGGTCCTTGTAGTTTTATGTTTGAGAGCACATGTTCTGAAGGGTTTCCCCTTGACATGGGTGATGATGGTTTGGAAGAGGGAGTGAGCTTTATCCCATGTTTGTTGGGCCCCTTGACGTGTTTGTGAGAGTTGGTGATATGGAATATTGGTTGGAATTACCACCATTGATAAAGTTGATTCATGAAATCTTCCACATCTCTAATATTTTCCAGTATATTCATGATGACTCCCATGCTATGGATTAAGGATAGATTCATATCGAGGTTGACATAATGTTCATAGAGTGGCTAGTAGAGCTCATGGATCACCAAGAGAAAGTGGTTCATGGACAGACCATTCATTTGGTCTGTGTATTTTTGAGGCATAGTGTCTTGCAGGAGAGTAGTTAGGAGAAAGATATGCAGACATGTTAACAGTATCTAGAGCTATTTTGAGTTTTTATTTCTCTTCTCTACTTTGTGATGCGATGTTTGGATCCTTCTACATTATGAGAGGTGTTGTTTTCCATTGATGTGATGCGTGTTGTGTGATTTTTGAAAAATTATTGATATATAAAAATGGGAGGACCTAATTCCTAATCGGTAACCATCAATAGTGACACGCTTAAACCCATGCAGGTGATTTAGTGCCTCCCAGAGTGGATAATATCTTAATATGGAGGATAGAACTCCCTGACTTGTGTGTTTAGGGTGGTGCAGTTTGTTAGTTGGGAAAGTTTTTGGTTTGGGATACCTGTATTTTTATATGGTTATGGTGATATTGTTGAGTGGTGATGTGGTTCTGTGAGAATTGTTTTGGTCATTTGGGTTTGGCATTTTTGGTTGGTGATAGCATTTGAGGTATGACAAGATCATTGAGAGGTAACTCGTAGGGTGGTTGTTTGGCCCCCTTTCCTTTGGGGTTCTATTTTGGATTATCAAGTGTAAGAATTATTTGAGAGGTATATGATGTAGCACCCAAACATTTTATGTTATGTTTCTCTTAAATACATTTTAGTTATATCCTATATTTCAAGAATCACTGAGCCTCTATGGAACAAAAAATGGTCACTTATAGGAGATATCCATAACCTAGCCATAAAACATAAATTTTTCAGCTCTGTGATTTGAATTTTAAAAATCTAACATACACGATTGTGATCAAGATGAAAATTAGAGTCTGATAGAATTATCTTAATTTTTGATGAATAGAAACCTACCCTTATGATTAGTAACCTACCCTTATGAATATTAACTTACCCTTAGGAATTGTAATATGACTCATATGAATGGTATCCATATCATTGAGTGTATAAATTAATTTAGTCACCTTAAAAATGAAGATGAATATTTTAAGTGTTTATATTGTTTGATTAAATAATTATTTTAATTAAATATTTAATTAATAATATTTATAAAATTATTTTTTAAAAATTGACTTCATTTTTGGATTCTACACGTCAAAAAAATGGTTAGGGTGGAGTTTGGGGATATTTCTGAAATACTTGAATTTTTAATGAATAGTAAAATCTGATAATTCACAATAAATGCTAATTAATGGATTAATTGAGTCATTGATGAAGATATGCTAATGTAAGACAAATTGGTTCAAAGTCACATTCATATATTACTGTTCTTGGTCATGTAATACTCACTATTGGTTGTCTTGAGAGGAAATAATAAATCAATGATTATAATTTTAAGAAAACTCCTCTTCCCTCAACTATATAAAGCACCCCTCACCCCCTTTTCCTATCACACCACTCAAGCCTTGTTCCTGGCCAATATTCTGCCCAATTCTCTCCCCAAGATCCCCCCCACGTACAAAAGCTCCTAGCCTCTTCAAAATACCAAAACCTCTCCCCTTAAGAGGTTCTCTAAGGAGGAAGTCTCAAGAGGTAAATTCCTCTTTCCAATTCCTTCAATTCTTTTAAGTTCTTTTCTTTTTGTTTCTTTCCTCAACATAATAGTATGATAAATCTTGTAACATACATGCACATTAATGTTTTCATTCTAATGGTATAATTCATTACCTTCTCTACTTTCCCCCACCATTTATTTGAAAGAAATGAAGGCACCGTTTGAGATGTGCTAATTTAGCACATTCAAGGACAATGGTTTATCAATTTCTATTATAATATTTAAATATAGTAATGAAAACACTTGAGTTATGGTTGAACCAGATTAGTATATATTTAATATATCCTATTTTTAGTTCTTTAATCCTTTTTTACAAATGGTATTATGTTATAAAGTAAAACATGTTTACTGTAATCAAACCCACCATTTAGCACAAACGGTTGTCACTAATGTGATATATATAATAATTCGAATTCAATCTAAGCAACCAAATTAAATTTAAATCCATTTAATATTCTGGATGTTCACTAAGAGAATATAACTTCATTTCTCGACAAACACATCCATCTTATATATTTATTCAAACTTGAATATAAGTGAACCGATCATCTAAAACCAAGTAAACAGACGAGCCTGAACAATGAAATTGAACCTTATAACTAATCAAAAAGTCCTTGAATGAACTAAAAAGGGGTATAATAAATCATTTAAATATAGAATAGGTTCTATAATTTGGAATTAATAAGTCTAATTTTTTTGTTCAGGTCTTGAATAACAAGTCAATAACACCATGAAGCATAAGGTACGGGATCCTCTCTCTCACTTTTGTTCATGAATCTTCCCTATGTTGACCTCTTTTATTTTTAATTCCTAATGATGTGGTATGATTTTGTACCTACCTCATACTTTCCTTGTGACATATAAATAATGGAATAACCCTTTACCTCTCATTAATCACTCTCAATAACATTCATTACCATGCCGAAATGTTTGTAATGAGTTTCTCATCTCACTTTCATTTCTATGATATTTTCATTGTTTGCCACTTATTTCTTGTATGTGGTATATGTGTATTGCCATTTGATATATAATAACATTATTCTCTTTATATTAATGTTATATAATGATTAATTTGAGGAATATTATGTTCTGTCCATATAATTCGACCGAGTACATTGTGGTAAGAGGATTTGTCTCAACTATTTTTTGTTGTGACTAACTTTGTATGGTGAAACTATTAATCCATATATGGTGTACCTAATGCCCATTTGAGATCACTTTTCATTTGAAATTATATTTATATTACATATCCATAATATCATATCATGTATATGTTTGTTTTCTAAACCGTATACCATTTTACATATGGTGTTTATTTGGAAAGTTATTTTGATTATGGAAATATTGATAAATCTGTATACTCTACTCTATATGGATATTGAAAAGGAATATTTAACTTTTATTGAATCAATGTATAAAGACTTATTTGGAAATTAAGTGGTGGTTGGGGTCTGCTATATCCCCTCTATGCATCGGTAGGTCTCATGATACAAATCAGTTGGTGACAAACCCTTAGAGTTTGTTTCCAAAAATCATATGGGTTTCTACCCATAAAACTAAACAATTTTAATGGTATTATGGTTTCATGTGACAGATACATGAAGTCAAATTAATAATTATTCTCTTTATACATTATCAGTTATTATTATTATCCATGATGTTTTCACTATGTAAAAATATATGGATGCAGTTTCATTCTCAGTTTATTAATGGCATTATTTATTCATTTATTCACTATGCCATATTGATTATGTTAGATTGATTGTGATTCACTTATTATTGTACTCATGATTCCATTAAGTGTAACCCTTAATAAGAATTTTAGCTCACCCCTTTCATTTTTTACTTTCATCATGTTACAAAGAGGAGATCGTTTATTGAGTTCTTATGGATGCAGTTTTTAGTTTCGTTTGTATTGTATTTTGTAAACTTTTCCAATGTAATTTGAGTAACATCTATGTATCTAGTTTCTTAAAGTCTACTAAACTGATTGTTCCTTCAAATTTTTCATTTCTTCGGACCATACCAATATAACAAGTAATGCATCGGCTCCAACCTAGAGGGGTCAGGGTGTTTCAGTTGGTATCATAGGAAGTTTAGTAGAAAACTTGGAAACTGGAGTAGGAAATGTATAGTAGGGAACAAAGCCCTAAGGTAGTATTTAAGGATAAATGTACAAGAATGTCATGGTATTTTCGTAAGGAATAGCTAATGTGGATATTTTATGCAATACATCCATGTCTGAGTACGAGCAGGTAGAGGCGGCTCTGGCACAGATGTATCTAGGGGTAAAACCCGAAAACACCGCTTTGAGCTAGACTCGAACATAAACTGGTGCACGACAATGGGTCTTACTGCACTCTTGGTTACGAAACTCTCAGGGGATATGCTTAGGATAATTCAAATTTTCTTTACACTCTATTATGAAGGAGTTTAATGTAAATTTTTTCTCAGAGAAATCATGTTTATAAGATTAGCTATGCATAGAATTTCAATCTATGTTGAGTGATTTTCTATTTGAGATTCATAAAAAAATATAGTGTATCCCATTATTTAGAAATGGAATGTAATAGAAGAAGGGGAATAAATACTCATGGGCAAGGTAAGGATCTCTCTACTGAGCAACTCAACACTGTCAATGTTGGAGCAGATCAGATCATGACCATATTGGGACAACTTACTCAGGTTGTAACAAATTACCATTCCACACCTGTGTTGGATCGTTTCATGCGGCAGAAGCCCCCATATTTTAGTGGGACTACTAACCCAGTGGTTTCTGAGCAATGGATCAAGTCCCTTGAAAATATATTCATTGAATTAAGATGTAATGAAAATGAGAAGGGAGTATTGGTAGTATATTGTCTCAAGGGTGATGTTGATCAATGGTGGACCTTGGTTCAAAATACCACAGAGGAAGAAGGAATAGAAGACATGTAATGTAAGACTTTTAAGGAAATATTCTTCAAAAAATGTTTCCCTTGTGAGCAACAAACATAAATGAAGATGAATTTACTTAGCTTAAAACAAAGAGAAGAAGATAGTGTTGCAGAGTATGAGGTTACTTTCACAAGGCTTGCCAGATATTCCATAGATTATGTACGTGACTTGGAAGAAAGGATTGATCATTTCTTTGAAGGTCTTAATCCACGTCTTTGAAGGGCACTGGCTTCTCAATCATTTTCATCATATGATGAAATTGTATCAAGTGCCATCAAAACAGAGAGGGAATTTGCTAGATCAAATCTTTTCAAAGGAATCGTAGATAAGAAGCGGTACTCTAATAACAAAGGAAAAAAGAGAATCACCAAAGAAGAGCAAGGGAACAAAGCTATTCCAATTATGTGAGAACTGTGGAAAGAATCATCCTGAAAAATGCTTGAAAGGCATGAGAGTCTGCTATAACTGCAGAGAAAAGGGTCATCAATCTGATGAATTCAAGGGGAATAAACAATTCAATGATATTCAATGCTGTAATTTTAGAGAGATGGGACACTATGAAAATGACTGTCCTAAGAGCCAAGGAAACATGCCTCAAAAAATTCCAAGAGAACAAGGGAGAGCCTATGCGATTACAACCGCCGAGGTTGAAGTTCCTAATGACATGGTGGAAGATACTTTAATTGTTTCTTCAAACACAACCAACACTTTATTTGATTCTAGATCATCACATTCATTTATATCTTCCTAGAATTCCATGAAAATTAGATATGTCCATTTTGATTTAATAAAGGAGTTTTCAGTCAAAACTCCCAAGGGATGTATCATTGCAACAAAGGCATGTCGACTAGTTCCCTTCTAGACACCAAAATGTGATTTAGTTGTTAACCTTATCATCATAACAATGAACGAATTTGATATAATTATAAATATTGATTGGATGTCAAATTATGATGCGAAGATTTATTGTAAGAATAAGGAAGTTAAATTTTTTGAAAATGGTGTAGAATCCCTTGTCTTTAGGGAAAAAACTTCACCACATGTTTCTTGTCTAGAACCACAACCAGTATATCTTATGAATGAAATACTTGGAGACGAAGATAGACCAATATCTATGGGCGAGGAAAGAAATATTCAAATTGAAGATGTCAACATAGTGCAAGAATACATTGATGTATTTCTAGAGGATTTACCTGGACATCCTCCATAGCGGGAAGTTGATTTCTCTATTGATTTAATTCCTGATGCAAGACCTATATCAACGACTCCCTAAAAAATGGATAATGTGGAATTAGTAGAGCTAAAGAAACAACCAGAGGATTTCAGTTTAAAAGTATTTATTCGACCTAGTGTTCCTCCATGGGGAGCCCCTGTCCTCTTTGTTAAGAAGAAAGATGGATCCATGAGGCTTTGCATTGAATACAGGGAAATCAATGCTATTACAATAAAGAATAATTATTCTATACCCCGAATTGATGATTTATTTGATCAACTTCATGGAGCTCAATACTTTTCAAAGATTGACCTTCGATCCGGATATCATCAGTTGCGTGTAAGGAAGGACGATATTCCTAAGACAACATTTCAGACCAGGTATGGGCATTATGAGTTTACAGTAATGCCTTTTGGACTGACAAATGAACCCTCTGTTTTCATGGATTTAATGAATAGAATTGTCAAGTAATATCTTGATAACTTTTTTGTGGTATTCATCGATGATATCCTCATATACTCTAAAATCTATGAAGACCATGAGAATCACTTGCGGGTTATTCTGAAAACTCTTAGAAGCAATAAATTATATGGGAGGTTTAGGAAATGCGAATTATGGATTAAAAAATTTCCTTTTCTAGGCCATATTGTCTCTAAGGATGTAATCCTACTTGATATTGTGAAGACAAAGGCAATCCAAGATTTTCCTACACCAACAAACATAACTGAGGTACATAGTTTTATTGGCTTAGCAGGTTACTATCAGCATTTCGTTCTGAATCTTTCCTGACTGGATAACCCACTAACCAAGCTCACATGTAAATGAGTTAAGTTTGTGTGGAAAAAATAATGTACAAAATGCTTCGAAGAATTGAAAAGAAGATTGATTAATGCTCCAATTTTGACTCTTCAATCTGGATGTGGTGGATTTGTAATATACAGTGATGCATCAAATAATAGACTGGGTTGCATCCTTATGAAAAATGATAAAGTTATATCATATGCATCAAGACAACTGAAGACTGATGAGAAAAATTATGCAACTCATGGAATTGAGTTAGCAGCCGTAATATTATCTCTGAAAATATGGAGGCATTTTCTCTACGGAGAGAGATGTGAGATTTATACAGACCACAAAAGTTTGAAATACATTTTCACAAAAAAAAACTCAACATGAGGCAGAGAAGATGGCTTGAGTTACTCAAAGATTAAGATTGTTCAATACACTACCACCCAAGAAAGTCCAATAAGGTGGAAGATGCACTAAGTATAAAATATCATAGACTTCTGACTCAAATGAGGATTGACAGAGATCCTATATTTTTGGATCTACTAAAGATGGATATGGTAATTTTTAAGGAATAAAAAACATATTTACTCTTTAAAATTATTTCTAAACCATATTTATTAGAAAAGATAAAAATCTCTAAATATGATGATGAGAACCTACACAAAAAAATTAATGCTGTCAAGGATGGGAGACTGGATGACTTCATGTATGGAGAAGGAGTTCTGAAATTTGGGAATAGGTTGAGCATTCCATCAGTACCTGAGCTAAAAATGGAACTATTAGATGATTCTCATAATTCAAATTTCTCTATACACCATGGTAGCACCAAGATGTATTGAGATATGAAATAATATTTTTGGTGGGATAATATAAAGAGGGAAATTGCAGACTACATGTCAAGATGTCTAGTAAGTCAACAAGTGAAGGAAGAGAGACAACATCCCAAAGGAGTGATGAAACCTATACCTATTCCTATATGTATGTGGGATAACATTACAATAGATTTTTCCACCAGACTACCAAGGACACCTAGAAGGAATGATGCAATATGGGTGATTGTTGATCGACTCACAAAATTAGCACATTTGCTTCCTATAAGAGAGGATTTTACACTTGAGTGCTTGGAAAGACTTTATATTAATGAAGTTGTAAGACTTCATGGTGCACCTATATCTATTCTATATAATCGAGATCCCTAGTTTACATTAAAAATTTGGAAAAGTCTCTAGAAGGATTTGAATACTGAGCTTCGTATGAGTACTTCTTATCACCCACAAAATGACCGACAGTCTGAATGAACCATTCAAACTCTAGAAGATATGCTGAGGTCATGATCTCTTGACTTCCAAGGTATGTGGGACCAATAATTTCCTTTGGTGGAATTTTCCTACAACAATATTTTCCATTCTAGTATTCAAATGGCTCCAGATGAAGCATTATATGAAAATAGATGTTGAACTCCAACTTGTTGGGACAAAGTTGGTGAGAGGAAACTTATAGTCCCAGAACTTATTGAAGAGACCATGACAAAGGTGAAGAAGATTCAAGTTCATATTAAAGTAGCCCAAAGTAGGCAGAAGAGTTATGCTGACAACCAGAGAGAGGACTTTGAATTCCAAGTGGGAGATCATGTATTTCTGAAAGTAGCTCCGTTGAAGGGTGTCTTAAGGTTTGTTAAGAATGGTAAAGTGATCCCTAGGTACATTGGACCATTTCAAATTATGGAAAGAATCAGAGATGTATCTTACCGTTAAGAAATGCTACCAAATCTCTCCAAAGTCCATGATGTGTTCCATTTGTCATTGTTGAAGAAATACATGCCAGACCCAATGCATGTACTCACCTATGAAGAAATCGAACTGGAACCTGATTTGTCATACTGTGAAAAGCATATTGGGATTCTTGACACTAGGGAAAAAGTATTGAGAAATAGGACAACTCATCTTGTAAAGGTTCTTTGGAGAAACCCAAATATGGAGGAAGCAACATGGGAACCTGAGGATGTTATGAAAAAGAATCACCCAAATCCTTTTGGTCAGCCTCATACATAAAATTTTGAGGACGAAATTTCCAAATGAGAGAATAATATAGCACCCCAAACATTTTATGTTATGTTTCTCTTAAATACATTTTATTTATAACCTATATTTCAAGAATCACTAAGCCTCTATGGAACAAAACATTGTTAATTATAAGAGATAACCATAACCTTTCCATAAAACTAATATTTTTCACCTCTATGATTTGAATTTAAAAATCTAACATACATGGTTGTGATCAAGAAAATAATTAGAGTCTAATAGAATTAAATTCATTTTCGGTGAATAGTAACCTACCTTTATGAATATTAACTTATCCTTAGGAATATTAATATGACTCTTATGAATGGTATCCATACCATTGAGTGTATAAATGAATTTAGGCACCTTAAAAACAAAAAGATCAATATTTTAAGTGTTTATATTTTTCGATTAAATAATTATTTTAATGAAATATTTAATTATTCATATTTATAAAATTATTTTTCAAAAATGGACTTCCTTTTTAGAGTCTACATGTTGAAAAATGGTTGGGGTGAATTTTTGGGATTTTTCGGAAATACATGAATTTTTGATGAATAGTAAAATCTGATAATTCACAATAAATGAAAAATAATGAATTAATTGAGTCATTGATGATTTTCTGCTGATGTAAGCCCAATTGGTTCTAAGTCACATTCATATATTACTATTATTGGTCATGGAATACTCACTATTAGTCTTCTTGAGAGGAAATAATAAATTAATGATTATAATATTAAGAAAACTCTTCTCCCCTCCACTATATAAAACACCCCTCACCACCTTTTCCTCTCACACCACTCAAGCCTTGTTCCTTGACAATATTTTATCCAACTATCTCCCCAAGATCCTCCCCCATTTCCAATATCTCATATCCTTTTCAAAATACCAAAAAATCTCCCCTTAAGTGGTTCTCCAAGGAGGAAGTCTCAAGATGTAAATTCCTCTTTCCAATTCCTTCAATTCTTTTAAGTTATTTTGTTTTTGTTTCTTTCCTCACCATAATAGTATGATAAATCCAGTAACATACATGTACTTTAATTTTTTCATGCTAATGGTGTATTTCCTTACCTTATCTCCTTTCCACCACCATTTATTTGAAAGAAATGAAGGCACCGTTTGAGATGTGTTAATTTAGCACATTCAAGGACAAAAATTTATCAATTTCTATTATAATCTATAATTCTGGTCCTGAAAAAATTTGTGTTATGGTTGAAACAGATTATTATATATTCAATATATCCTATTTTTAGTTCTGTAATCCTTTTGTAAAAATGGTATTAATTTATAAAGTAAAACATGTTCATTTTAATCAAACCCACCGTTTAGCCAAAATGGTTGTCACTAAGGTTATATATATAATAATTCGACTTCACTCTAAGTAACCAAATTAAATTTAAAACCATGTAATATTCTAGTCACTAATAGAATACAACTTCATTTCTGGACAACCACATCCATCTTATATATTTATCCGAACTTGAATATAAGTGAACCGATCATTTAAAACAAAGTAAACAAACGATCCCAAACAATGAAATTAAACCTTATAACTAATCAAAAAGGACTTCAATGAACTAAAAAGGGGTATAATAAATCATTTAAATATAGAAGAGGTTCTCTAATTATGAATTAATAATCCTAAAATTTTAATTCAGGTCTTAAATAACAATTCAAGAACACCTTCAAGGGTAAGGTAAGGGATCCTCTCTCTCACTTTTGTTCATGAATATTCCCTATGTTGTGCCCTTTTATTTTTAATTCCTAATAATGGGGTATGATTTCAAACCTCCCCCATACCACCCTTGTGACATATAAATAATTGAATACCCCTTTACCTCTCATTAATCCATCTCAATAACATTCATTACCATGTCGAAAATGTTTGTAATGGGTTTCTCATCTCACATTCATTTCTATGATATTTTCATTGTTCGCCACTTATTTCTTATATGTGGTATATGTTTAATACCATTTGAAATATAATAACATGATTATCTTTATATTAATGTTATAAAATGATTCATTTGAGGGTTATTATGTTCTGTCCATATAATTCTACCGAGTACATTGTGGTATGAGGCTTTGCCTCAACTACTATTTTGTTGTGACTAACTTTGTATGATGCACCTAATAATCCATATATAGTGTATCTACTGACCATTTGAGGTCAATTTTATTTGATATTATTTTTATATTACATATCCATAACTTCATATCATAGATATGTTTGTTGTCTAAACTGTATACCATTTTACATATGGTGTTTTTTGGAAAGTTATTTTGATTATGGAAATATTGATAAATATGTATACTCTACTCTATATGGATATTGAAAAGGAATATTTCTCTTGTATTGAATCAATTTATAAAGAATTATTTGGACATGAAGTGTCAGGTGGGGCCCACTATAGCCCCTCGATGCATTGTTAGGTCTCATGGGACAAATCAGCTGGTGACAAACACTTCAAGTTTTTTTCCAAAAATCAGATGGGTCTCTACCCATAAAACTAAACCGTTTTAACATTATTATGGTTTCATATGACAGATACACGACGTCTAATTAATAAGCATTCTCTTTATTCATTATCAGTTATTATTATTATCCATGAGGTTTTAACTATGAAAAAATCTATGGTTGAAGTTTCATTCTCACTTTATTAAGGTCATTAGTTATTCATTTATTCACTATGCATTTTGATTATGTCAGGTTGATTGTGATTAACTTATTATTGTACTCATGCTTCCACTATTTTTAACCCTTACTGAGGGTTTGAGCTCACCCCTTTCATTGTTTACTTTAAACAGGTGACAAAGAGGAGATCATTTATTGAGTTCTTGTGGATGCAGTTTTTAGTTTTGTTATGTATTGTTTTTTGTAAACTTTTATAATGTATTTTGAGTAACATATATGTATCTATTTTCTTCAAGACTAATATACTGATCTTTCCTTTGGTATTTTCATTCCTTCTAACAATTACAATATAACAAGTAATGCACCGGCTCCAACCTAGAGGGGTCGGGGTGTTACATATGATGTCATGGTTTGTTTCTTCTTGGTCTGTTACTTTTCCAGTTTTGTTGGTTGGAGTTGTTCAGTGGAGGTTTTGGGAGTTTTCTATAGAGGATGAGCTACAAAAGAGTTGCTATAGGAAATACATGTCATGAAAATTTATTACGTGACATGTATTAGTGGTTCAAAACTTGGGTAGCTAAGTGGTTCATGGATTTTATGTGACTAAGGGTATTCATGTGAAAAGGGTACATGTCATGTAAGTGATATTAATGGTGCGTAATAAAATGGTTGTAAAAGTACTTCGAGTAAATATATTTTCCAATGGAACATAAATCATGATATTTACATGGAATGTAGGGATTACACAACATGTAAATTTCCTATGTTGTGCATCTTTAAAGTATGTAGCACTTTGGGTTATTTCTAGAACCCTACGACAGTGACTACCTCTCTCCTTCTAGGTGACCAATGGATCCTTCCCATGGAGTTTTGAGGTTCCTTTCAATAGGGATTGATTCCTAGATTCTGATTTCGTATCCATGGTGAGTTATCCTCTCATTTTCATTCATTAAATGTCATTATTCTCTCAAGGATTCTATGTGGTGATTTTTTTCTTTGGTTTGGAGTGTGTTTTGAGATTACTTTTGATGATCCTTAGGTGTGGTGTAGTTTGATCCGTGGTATCTCATGGTGAAATTGTGGTTTGTGGGTGTTTCTTCTTCTCCCTATAGAATAAAAAGAGCTGGAAACACTTCTTTGTGGTAATGAATCCCTTGTTTATCTTTATTATGTATCATACAATATGGTTTTTCTTTTTTTACATGTGGTTTATGGTTGTGATGGCTTTATCAAAGATATGGAATTGATTAATTTTAAATTTAAAGGGTTAATGAGATTTTATTTGTATGTTTTTATTGCCTTATTATCATTTTTGAAATTGTTATTGTATGTGATTGAGGATCCATGGAAATTTTTTGCTCTTGGTGGATTTTTTATGCCAGATTATATGTGCTGTGACTATTTTTCCTATTTTGATTATTGTGATATCACCCTAAAATGGAAATTTTCTAAACACTTATATTTAGAAAATAAAATGGTTTCTATATTATTATGTATTATGTGATAAAACCCTAAAAATAAAGTAGAATGTGATAAAATTACCTTGGTAAATCAGTAAAATGATATTGATGTGTTGTGATGTGTGGTTATACTTATGGGGTGACAATGTGTGGTTGGGGATTGTGGGGATAATGGTTGTTTAGATGTGTTTTTATGGTGATGAGGTGGTAGTTATTTGGCCATTATTTTGGGGAAGTTAGGTGGTTATTATTTTTTTAATGCTTTTTGTGAGGTGATGTTGTTGTTTAGTTGTGCTTATGGGATTGCGGGGTGATTGTATGTTGGGAATGATGAGTTTCTTATTATAAGTGGTTGCATTGTAATAGATGCATGGTTAGAGATGTAATAAATATATGTTTAATAATTATTGGAATGGAATGGGTTGGTTTGGTTAATGGGATGGAAATGAATGATAAATAATTAAATGGAGGGTTGTTTGGTTAAATGTGGTTGATGGTAAATAATGAAATGAATGAGTTGATTAAATGGAATTTGGTTGGAAATGTGATATAAGGATTTTTGCTTGTTGTGTGGTGTTATGAACTTATAGAAAGTAATATAAGTGGTATTGTTGTGATTTGGTTAGTGGTTGGTTATGAACTCATAGGTTATGATTCTCTCTATTTGTGTGTGTGGATATACTTGTATATTTCCTGTGATTTCTATATGCACCCAACCCACATTGAGAACAATGTATCAGTACCCGCCAAGACATGAAGAGTGGGGGGGGGGAGTTGTGTTTTTTTGATATATGGTGAGAAGGACAGACTACTGGGTACCCACTCATTCATGATCTCTCTTCTAGAAGATGTTGGTATTTCATAGGTTGTGATGGACAGAGGTCTAATATTACATTAGATAGTGGTTCTGATGGACTAGGTGTTTTTATGCGATGTGTGATATGGCCATACTTGTGAGGCCTATATGATGGGGGTTGTTCAATTTTGGGGGAGGGCATGAGTTTGATGTCCTATATGTTTAAAATACCATACAACTTTGGTTTTAGTTATGGTTGTGTTGTGGACCAGGTGTTTCCAGGTAGGATATGATGTAGTCATACTTGTTGGATGGTGAGCTCAAGTGTTTTCGGGAATGACTTGATGTGACTATGGTGGTGGGGAGATGTGGTATACAAAAGATATGTGAGCACGAGGACATACATCATTGGGGTGTGAGAAGTATAGTAGAAGGAAATCAGTGTATGGTACCCTTTATTTATGTGATTCATGTTATATTATATTACTTTGTCTCTGTTATTTGGTGAGTTTTTGTAACACCCCAGAATGATAAAGGGTTTAATGACTAAATGATATGACTCATGTCAATAGGGTTCACCTTCCTTTTTGGGAGTCTGTTTGAGTAGAACACTACAGTTAAGCATGCTTGGTCTAGAGAAGTGATCAGGATGGGTGACCTTCTATGATGTTTCCCAGGGTGTGTGTCAGTGAGAACAAATCACACTAAAAAGGACATGTGTTGGCCAGTGGGGATTTTCATTATTCAGATGGCCCATTCAGGCACGTGGGTGGGCCGCACTGTGGGGACCACGTGTCTACAGGGGAATTGGTGGCACTTGGCAGGTTATGACCCTAGTCAGATGACCCGTTCAGGCACGTGGGTGGGCCCCAGGGTGTGGACGATGTGTCTGCGGGGAAACTGGCAGCACCTGGCGGGTTAGGACCCAATGACCATGTAAAGATGGGGTGTCTGTGCTATCATCGGGACCCCATTGTTACATTTGGTATTAGAGGCGGTACCCAGTGTAACGCCCTGACCCTAGTTACCCAGAGTCGGTGCATTATTACATAACATTGGCATGATCACAAGAAAGATCAAATCTCAAAAGAACGATTGGATTAGTATCCTTGGAAACAGTAGATATATTCATAAAGTTTTACATCATAAAAATGAAAACTACCACAATATAGTCTCCATGGACCACAATCTTATCCCCACATAAAATCCCTGCTGTTCATTCATAACTTACTTCTTCACATCCTGGAAAAAATAAAACATAGAAAAGGGGTGAGCTCAAATGCCCAGTAAGGATAACAATATAGCAGAAACTTTCCAAAATAAGCATAAACATTTAAGGCAATGTATAACTAAAACAAAAGCCTTTTAAACTTGAACTTCAACATAGTATGGAAAAATTAAAATGAAATAATGCCATTTACTTATTAACATGGATATTCTACTAATCGAATAATCACATGCAATATCAATAACCACTTTCATAATGATGGAATGCATAATGCCAGACTATCATAACCACATAGCCAAGGCCTCGTGGCAAGACTATAAATAAGATTTTTCCAAGGCCTTGTGCCAAGACACTAGTTTGTCTCATGAGACCTACCGATGCATCGAGGCGCAATAACGGGCTCCACCCGTCACATATTAAGTCCAATGCATTCCCATATGAAAAGGTTTAAACACAACATAAACATTTGTATTAAAACTAGCGTACGAAATGTCAATACTTTCACCATAAAAAATGAATGGTATAAAAATAGCACATCCACAGTCAAACATATTACAAAACCTTCAATACAACATAGAAGTTTGTATCATAATAAATCAACATCACATAAACGTAAAATCCAACAAAGGATGTTGACATAGATGAAATCAAAACTCTTTTTAGAGAAATGTCTCTTTTTATTTTGAAATCATTTAAGATCCATATAAAATAAAAAACTTTCATTGAAAATATTCTTATAAGCTTGTAAGGGAAGCTTTTAAGATTTTATAACAGCGGAAAATAGCCGCACCTACCGTATAAGTTAAAAAAACATTCTTACCTTAATTATGTCGAAAAGGTTAAAAAGGACCTTGTTTTGAAAACGACGGAAATATTCCTCTATAAACCACTTATAAAAGTCAAAAAGGGTATAAATGACTTTAACTCATATTCTAGTAAATAGTAAAAAAATTTTGAAATACATTTTTAAGATACATGGATGTGGATGATAAAGAGATCCCAGTAGATTATTACGTATAAACAACCTCAGATAATGAAGAGATTGTGAAATAACCCTTACCTTGAACTTTTCCTTGGATGGGGTAGGTTAACCTCCTGTATAATGGTGAAATAATTGTTATTAAATTATTCAATAATAATATACATTAATATGATATCGTATATGATCTTTTAACATTGATTTGTTAATAATATCTTAGTATTATCGTTGTTTCGGGTGTTAACTTACTCGTTTTCTTTTATATGTTTTGTTACATAATCCATGTTTGTAATGGATAGGTTGTATATTATTCATATCCAGAATTATATCAAGTCCTTAAACATCATTTTTAAATCATAAAATGATAATTATACTTGAATGGATAGGATGGAGAATGAATCTCATCGCGTTCGTGGAGACGGTAGTCCGTACGTACGCACGAGCGACAATATCATTCTTTATACATTAAAATAATATATAAATGGATGTTATATCATATATAAAGAATCATTAACATGTTATATTTATTATTTACATGAGTTACACATCATTATTATACCCATCCAAATAATAATATATTGAATAACAATTACACCACGACGTGGAGACGGTAAGCCGTACGTACGCACGTATGGTGACATGTTATTCAAAGGGTGGATAGAATAATGATTATGGTTGTAACATATTTATAAAAACATCACAGTATATATATGATACTGGAGTTATTATTTTACAATGGTAACAACAAAGGAAGAATATGTGGAAGAAGAAAGGAACTTGGAAAAGGGTGGTGAAATCATTACCTCTTCTTCGGGTTCTTCCTTTTGATTTGATCAAAAGGGATCCTTAGGTTGGCTTTCTGATCAAACTAAGGCCTCTAGGTTGTAGTGAGGGATGTTGGGAGAGTATTTGGACAGAGTTTGGCCGAACAAAAAGGCTTTGAAGGTGTGAAAAAATAAGGAGGAGTGCCTTTTTATAAGAGGGGTGAGGGGCACCTATGGGAAAGCTAGAAATATTAATTTATAATAAATTTATATTTGGTTTCTAATGAATCCAAAGTTTATTATTAAAAGGTTAAGGTGGGGATGGGTCCAATACCACTCAACCAATAGAATTTAGACAGGTTTGGGTACTTATATTAACCTTATCTTTAAGTATTAACTCTAAGTTAATTATTTTCAATTTTACAATGTCTCTTTATATTTTTATATTATATGGTTAATATACTTACCATATACATCCAAGAGACCCCCAAGTGGTCCATTAATGATACAATTATCATGATATATGTCTCTTGGACAAACCTTAGATTTTTAGGAATTTAATATCAATTAATAATATAATATTTGTTTTAAAAACTCTTTTATGTCAATTTTGGCACTATTCAATAGTTGATTTTTTTGAAACTCATAACAGAATGATTACTTCGAAAAAATTAAATTAAATCATTCCTAACATGTCATATTAACTTAGAAAATTATTTTAGTTCATAAAAAATCTCGAATTATATTTATTTTGGTATTTATAATATCCAATTTTCTAATTTTTCACTATTATGGTAATTACTGCATCATCATTGTGTCATAAATAAAATAAATTATTTAATGTCTAAAAATTATAAATAAAATATCATTATGTAGGAAATATTTTTATCTTTATAATTAATATTTATAGTTGAAAATCCAACATATATAACCCTATTTAAAAATTGTTTTGCTAAAATATATATGCTTATGTCATTTTTGTACTCATTTTAACTTAATTTAAATAAAGTGTCCCTATCACCTACAAGTGGCTCCATGGGGTCCCAAAATCGAAACAAAGATTCCTATGGTCGAACATGTATCAAACAATAAGGTTAGGACACATTTTAGGGTAATTAATATTATTATAATATTATTTTTTAACCCTTATTTAACGGATTTACCCTTAATCATGGTAAATAAAATATTTACCGCAGTAATTATTCAAAATGTCTAAGAATAAAAGTTACCTATTCACACAATTTGAAAATCCTGATTCCATATATGGAATCCATTTTTCAAAATTCAAAACAAAGAAGTGGCAGAAATTACTTTAAAATTAATTCCCGTTGTTAAAACGAAAAGCGTGTTTTTAAGAGATAATAACTATCAAAAGATTGACACTTGTATATGTCCGGTTTAATTGTAAAATTATTTCCAATGACCAAAATTGTATTAAATGGTAAAAATATATTCTAAATATACTTTAAAACCTCTCAAATTCATAATTTATCACTATTAATTTTTTTTATTAAAAAAGTTGTTATTAATTAAAATTTAGTAATTTTCACTATTCATCAAAATATTAAAGTTATCTGAAAAGTACCAAAATTTCACCTTAGGATAATTTCGATATTACGAATCCAAAAATTAAGTCCATATGGAAATATAAAATATATATAATTTTAAAAGGTAGGTATTACTATTCATAACGGCTAGTTTGATTGGTTATGGTGTGTTAGAACTCGATGTTGCGTACAACACACGCTAGCGTACCGTGGAAGCTTGGGATGTTTCATTTTAAATTTTTGATGTCCCCATTTAGTCAAAAAGTTTAAAATATTGTATTTAAAAAGGGTTCACTATTAAAATTTGGTAAAAGTGCAATACTGAAAATGAATTTGTTCTTACATTATGTCTAAGAAACTCATAATATGGATTCTAAAATTATAAGGATTATATAAAGTTTAAATTTTAGTTAACACTATTCATAATCTATTTTGAACGGCTTGTTTGGTAAGTCATGGTGCGCTTGAACTTGGTGTTGTTTGTAGTGAATGTTATTGAATTATTTTGAAGAAATAACACACTATGAAATCTTGTCGTGTTACATTCTCCCCTCCTTAAATAAATTGCATCCTCACAATTTGAAATTGTTCTTCGAAAATAAAAGGTTGAAAATAGAAAATAACTTTGTGGGAAAACACACATCATAAATTAAGTTACTAAAATTTAGTCTTAATATGAGGAAAAGAGAAATGAAAGGGTCACCACCAAATTATTATCTCTATTAGGAGAACATTGGTGGCAATTAGAGACATATAATTGGAGGAAAAACATAAATATTTATAGGTAGTGATTGAGGTCATCAATCAAAAAAAAGTATAAAATTGAGGTCATTAAATTAATCAATCTATGATGATTTGAAATACCATCGGTTCAACAAAACATAGGGTATTGGGATAACACATTTTTGACGTTTCAAAATATCTTAGTTGAAATCCCACATCGAAAAATGAATTAATGAGGTCTCTATTTAAAATTAAGAGTGGAAAATATGAAGATTACCGAAAATAACACATACTAGGGTTCCATGTAGGAAAATATGGATATGGAAGAGAAATATAACCATCAATTATCTGATGGAGAGTGGTAGAGAACATGGCTATGAAAAGGCCAACAATCCCAAAGCCATAAATTAGTGATGATTTAAGCTACCATCTTGAACAACATTTTTGTTCTAAGTTTCTTTTCTTAATGTTGAGGAATTTATTTATGAGATTGGCTAAGATCATAAGGATATATACTTACTTTATAATTAGAGTTTTATCCATTAATAAATTTCTACCACAAACTCATATTTCACTCTAAAAGATAATAGAACGTAAAAAAATTCTATTTATACTATTCGTACAGGGTTCTAAAATAAACGAATTTATAATTTATCTACCAGATATTTAAATAAAAACCACATTATTTAATCCAGGACATCTTGTGGGCCAGTGGTAGGTGATACACCCTTGTCGCCCTTCAGTTGCGGGTTGAAGTCTCACGGCCATTCCGGTCGCGACGGGTTGTCGCCCGACCTCTGGGTTTTCCTTTTATGGAAATCCAAAATAATCCAAACTAGAACTATCCAAAATACTTCTGTCTAAACTCATAGTCCAACATTTATAAGGAAGGTAAACATAATTTGAATCCTTTTACCTCGTAATAACATATTAATACCTTCATTATGTATTCTTTTAAAACACTAAAACATCCTGAATTACCATAATCCTTATTGATTACATTCATGCTCCCTTATTCCATATAGAATGCTGGATATACTTCATCAATCCAAAAATGTTTTAAACCCCAATAATGATGGAATATAAAAATCATTAATCAGCTTCAAGGTAGTCAAGAATATCGAATATAATTTATCCAAATCAATCATGTATTATTCTAAAATCACTACCTCAGTATCAGAACCATATTATGGGTTATCTTTCTCTCAACCATATATTTTCCAAAAATTTAACCTGCTATTGAGTCACTTTTCTTTGTTCCACACAATATCAAGTCCTTAATGAAATAGTACTGCAGGACAATCCTTATATACTCCATAATTATTATAACAAGTACATTGTTGATACAACACTCAAATGACATAATCAACATAAGAACTCTAACCATTCCTCTTCATCTGTGGTAGTATCATAACATGATTATTATCCAATAGCATCATTTGCAGCATAGTCTGATGACTAGGAAATAGGTTTGCGTACTGTCTAAACTCCTTGCAAATGAATCATTGTACATTTGAAACCATTTTCTTACCCTTGCAGTCACGTACTTTGTGCCCTTTTCCTCCGCACTTATAACAAACTCCCATTACTTTCAGGCAAGTTCCAAGGTGTTTCTTCCCACAATTATCACATATGGGAAAATTCTTCTTTTCCCTCTTCCCTTTATCCATCTTTCCCTCTTCCATCCTTTTCTTCTCTTGCTTCCCTTCAAATCCATAGGACTCAGTAAACTCATTAATTATCTTATCAACACATGATATTATTTCTTCATATGATGATAATACATGGGAGACTATTTCTATTAAAAATTCTCACTTAAGAGCATGAAAGATACGATCCTTCCTTCTCTTTGGATCATGTGCATTGCTGGAGTTCTCATTCCTTCTACTGGGCGCCAGTTCTAAACAATGGAATACACTAGATTAGTTTATGAATAACAATACATAATCCCAAACTTGTAAAAAACATAACATAAATTTAATATTTCATGGATATAATCCATAATCAAAAAAATGTCTCCTTTGAGAAAGTATATACTCATAAACCCTTCATAATGGTTTGTAAAGAAAATGAGAATTATCCTAAGAATATCCCCCAGGAGTGTCATAACCAAGAGCGTAGCAAGGCCCATTGTCGTGCACCAGTTCCCGTTCGAGTCAAGCTCAAAGCGGTGTTTTTAGGTTTTACCCCTAGGTACTTCTGTGCCAGTGCCGCCTCTACCTACTCGTATCCAGACATGGATTTATTTCTTGGAAAACTCACAAAATCTCTACAATACCAAAATTCTAGGAAGTTATTCTATACAAATCTTCAATGTTAATCATAGGTCAACGTGATCTAATCAGAATTTATCTAAATCTAGCTTCCAAGGTTTGTACTAAACTTCCTCTGATACCAACTGTAATGCCCTGACCCGAGTTACCTAGAGACGGTGCATTATTACATAACATTGGAATGATCACAAGAAAGATCAAATCTCGAAAGACCGATTGGTTTAGTAGCCTTGGAAACACTAGATATATTCATAAAGTTTTACATCATAAAAATGAAAACTACAACAATATTGTATCCATGGACCACACTCTTATCCCCACATAAAATCCCTGTAGGTCATTCACAACTTAGTTCTTCACATCCTGGAAAAAATAAAACCTAGAAAAGGGGTGAGCTCAAATGCCCAGTAAGGATAAAAATATAGCGGAAACTTTCCAAAATAAGCATAAACATTTAAGTCAATGTATAACTAAAACAAAAGCCTTTTAAACTTGAACTTCAACATAGTATGGAAAAAGTAAAATGAAAAAATTCCATTTACTTATTCACATGGATATTCTACTAATCGAATAATCACATGCAATATCAATAACCACTTTCATAGTGATGGAATGCATAATGCCAGACTATCATAACCACATAGCCAAGGCCTCGTGCCAAGACTACAAATAAGATTTTTCCAAGGCCTTGTGCCAAGACACTAGTTTGTCTCATGAGACCTACCGATGCATCGAGTAGCTATAGCGGGTTCCACCCATCACATATTATGTCCAATGCATTCCCACATGAAAAGGTTTAAACATAACATAAACATTCGTATTAAAAATAGCATAAGAAATGTCAATACATTCACCATAAACCATGAATGGTATAAAAATAACACATCCACAGTCAAACATATCAAAAACCTTCAATACAACATAGAAGTTTGTATCATAATAAATCAACTTCACATAAGCATAAAATCCAACAAAGGATGTTGACATAGATGAAATCAAAACTCTTTTTAGAGAAATATCTCTTTTTATTTTGAAATAATATAAGAGCCATAGAAAATAAAACATTTTCTTTGAAAATATTCTTATAATCTTTTAAGGGAAGCTTTGAAGATTTTATAATGGCGGAAAATAGCCGCACCCGCCGTATAAGTTAAAAAAAACATTCCTACCTTAATTATGTCGAAAAGGTTAAAAAGGACCTAGTTTTGAAAACAACGGAAAGATTCCTTTATAAACCACTTATAAAAGTCAAAAAGGGTATAAATGACTTTAACTCATATTCTAGTAAATATTAAAAATGTTTTGAAATACATTTTTAAGAAACATGGATGTGGATGATAAAGAGATCCCAGTAGATTATTACGTATAAACAACTTCAGATAATGAAGTGATTGTGAAATAACCCTTACCATGAACTTTTCCTTGGATGGGGTAGGTTAACCTCCTGTATAATGGTGAAATAATTGTTATTAAATTATTAAATAATCATATACATTAATATGATATCATATATGATCTTTTAACATTGATTTGTTAATAATATCTTAGTATTATCGTTGTTTCGGGTGTTAACTTACTCGTTTTCTTTTATATGTTTTGTTACGTAATCCATGTTTGTAATGGATAGGTTGTATATTATTCATATACAGAATGATATCAAGTCCTTAAAAATCATTTTTAAATCATAAAATGATAATTATACTTGAATGGATACGATGGAGAATGAATCTCATCGCGTTCGTGGAGACGGTAGTCCGTACGTACGCACGAGCGACAATATCATTCTTTTGATATTAAAATAATATATAAATGGATGTTATATCATATATACAGAATCATTAACATGTTATATTTATTATTAAATGAGTTACACATCATTATTATACCCATCCAAATAATAATATATTGAATAACAATTACACCACGACGTGGAGACGGTAAGCCGTACGTACGCACATATGGTGACATGTTATTCAAAGGGTGGATAGAATACTGATTATGGTTGTACCATATTTATAATAACTTCACAGTATATATATGATACAGGAGTTGTTATTTTACAATGGTAACAACAAAGGAAGAATAGGTGGAAGAAGAAAGGAACTTGGAAAAGGGTGGTGAAATCATTACCTCTTCTTCGGGTTCTTCCTTTTGATTTGATCAAAAGGGCTCCATAGGTTGGCTTTCTGATCGAACTAAGGCCTCTAGGTAGTATTGAGGGAAGTTGGGAGAGTATTTGGGCTGATTTTGTCCGAACAAAAAGGCTTTGAAGGTGTGAACAAATAATAAGGAGGAGTGCCTTTTTATAAGAGGGGTGAGGGGCACCTTTGGGAAAGCTAGAAATATTAATTTATAATAAATTCATATTCGGTTTCTAATGGCTCCAAAGTTGATTATTCAAAGTTTAAGGTGGGTATTGGTCGAAATACACTCAACCAATAGAATTTGGACTGGTTTGTGTACTTATATTAACCTTATCTTTAAGTATTAACTCTAAGTTAATTATTTTCACTTTTACAATGTCTCTTTGTATTTTTATATTACATGGTTAATATACATACCATATACATCCAAGAGACCCCAAAGTGGTCAATTAATGATACACTTATCATGATATATGTCTCTTGGGTGAACCTTAGATTTTTAGGAATTTAATATCAATTAATAATATAATATTTGTTTTAAAAACTCTTTTATGTCAATTTTGACACTGTTCAATAGTTGATTTTTTTGAAACTCATAACAGAATGATTACTTCCAAAATATTTAATTAACTCATTTATAACATGTCATATTAACTAGGAAAATTATTTTTGTTTATAAAAAGTCTCAAATTATATTTATTTTGGTATTTATAATATCAATTTTTCTAATTTTTCATTATTATGGTAATTACTGCATCATCATTGTGTCATAAATAAATTGAAATATTTAATGTCTAAAAATTATAAATAAATTATCCTTATGTAGGAAATTTTTTTATCTTTCTAATGAATATTCATAGTCGAAACTCCATCATATATAACCCTATTTAAAAATTGTTTTTCTAAAATATATATGCTTATGTCATTTTTGTACTCATTTTAACTTAATTAAAATAAAGTGTCCCTATCACCTACAAGTGGCTCCATGGGGTCCCCAAATCGACCCAAATATTCCTATGGTCGAACATGTATCAACCAATAAGGTTAGGACATGTTTTAGGGTAATTTAGTATTATTATAATGTTATTTTTTAACCCTTATTTAACGGATTTACCCTTAACCATGGTAAATAAAATATTTAACGCAGTAATTATTCAAAATGTCTAAAAATATAAGTTAACTATTTACACAATTTGAACATTCTGATTCCAAATATGGAATCCATTTTTCCAAATTCAAAACACAGAAGTGGCAGAAATTAATTTAAAATTAATTCCTGTTGTTAAAACGAAAAGCGTGTTTTTAAGAGATAATAATTATCAAAAGATTGACATTTGTTTATGTCCGGTTTAATTGTAAAATTATCTCCAATGACCAACATTGTATTAAATGGTAAAAATATATTCTAAATATACTTTGAAACCTCTCAAATTCATAATTTATCACTATTAATTATTTTTATTAAAAAAGTTGTTTTTAATTAAAATTTAGTAATTTTCATTATTCATCAAAATATTAAAGTTATCTGAAAAGTACCAAAATTTTACCTTAGGCTAAATTCGATATTCCGAATCCAAAAATGAAGTCCATTTTGAAATATAATATATATATAATTTCAAAAGGTAGGTATTACTATTCATAACGGCTAGTTTGATTGGTTATGGTGTGTTAGAACTCGGTGTTGCGTACAACACACGCTAGCGTACCGTGGAAGCTTGGGATGTTTCATTTTAAATTTTTGATGTCCCCATTTAGTCAAAAAGTTTAAAATATTGTATTTAAAAAGGGTTCACTATTAAAAGTTGGTAAAAGTGCAATACTGAAAATGAATTTGTTCTTACATTTTGTCTAAGAAACACATAATATGGATTATAAAATTATAAGGATTATATAAAGTTTAAATTTTAGTTAACACTATTCATAACCTCTTTTTAACGGCTTGTTTGGTAAGTCATGGTGCGCTTGAACTTGGTGTTGCGTGTAGTGAAAGTTATTGAATTATTTTGAAGAAATAACACACTATGAAATATTGGGGTGTTACACCCAGCCTTAAGTGTGGTGCATTCCTTGGGTTGAGATATAGGGCCCACAATGGGGACATTGTGATATAAATGGGGGGTGATTGTAACACCCCATAATGATAAAGGGTTAAATGACTAAATGATATGACTCATGTCAACAGGGTGAAGCTTCCTTTTCGGGATCCTATCTGATTAGAAATCTACAGTTAATCATGCTTGTCCTAGAGTAGTGGTTAGGATGGGTGACCTTCTAGGAAGATTCCAAAGGTGTGTGTGAATGAGGAAAAAGAACACAAGAAAGTACATGTGTTGGTCTATGGGGACTGTCATTAGTCAGATGACCCGTTCCGGAACGTGGGTGGGCCCCAGGGAGGGGACCATGTGTCTACGGGGCAACTGGTGGTACCTATTAGGTCAGGACTCGATGACCATGTAAAGGTGAGGTGTTTGTGCTGTCATCGGGACCCAATTTTTAAAGTTTTCCTCAGTGAGGTTGGGATAATTAGTTAACTTATTTAGGTACTTTTGGTTCTTCTGTTTTCTCATGGGTGCATTAATATGCTTCTTTCATATGTTATTGTGATAATTTTTTTTAATATTGAGTATACCTATATGATCACCCTATGTATATGAATTTTTTTTAGGTTCCCAGGAGGATTATATTGACTATCTTAGACATTAATAGCTCATACCTTGGATAGCTGCTATGAATCTATTTTATCCTTTCTTTTGGGTATTTATTTTAGAGACTTTTATCTATATCAGTTTTATTTATTCATGAATCGTAGGATTGTTTTAGTTTCTTTTTATATCATTTCTCCGAGTTGTTTATAGATGATTCATGTTATCTCCTAATACTATATTATTATAGAGGGTAATGCCTCCAATTTCATGAAATTAGTATACCCTCGGTGCTAGTCACCAACCTAGAGCCTACTGGACGTGGGACAAAGGGGGTCATTTTCTCTCTCCCCTCATTGTAGTTTCATTAAAGGGAGGGGTCCTAACATGAAATTTAACATTAAAAATTATCACAAGAAACTGATTATGTCAAGATAAAGTGAAATATATCAAAATTAATCAAGAAATGAGAGGTTACCATCTTTTTATCATGAATTTTTATTTTTACAATAAAATTATGTCCTTTGGAAGAATTAAAAGAATATAATTGAAATAAAAAAAAATTCATTTTGTAAATTATTTTTATTTTTAAAACCATAGAAATCATATAAAAAATATACATTTCATAAATCTGTTATAGAGATAGGTAATTACTTTATCATCATATATGTTAAAAATATTCCTTCTGATTTTTTATTTCGAAAAACTACCCTTAAATTAAAGTATAAATATTGATTTAAAATCCATTTTAAAAGTCATGAATAACATAAAATGTACGTCAAGAATAATTTGAGTATGTAAAAATAATTTTTAAGAAACACGACATGGAATAAAAATATTTTCATTTTAATGAAAATAAAATTTATTTTTATTTACAAATTTTCATTACAAGATTCAAGTACCAAAGTGATAAAAATCTTGAAGAAGACATAGAAAATATTTAAATATACTGTTTATAGTAAAATGATTTTTTCTTATAAAGTAAAAATAATAATATTCCTTCAATTAATGTAAAAGAAATGCCAAAAGAAAGTGAGATTTTAAAATAGATTCTTACATCTTTCATAACATTTAAATTATAATCCCTTGAATGAATAAACATGAATAGAAATATTAAAAATCAAGAATAAATAGTTAATAATGTTAAATACATAAAATTTAGTATATTCACCATATAAAAGTTAGTCGGTTCATATTAGCAAATATGTATCAATAGAATAGAAATTGAGAGGAAATACCATACCTCATGCTTCCCTTTGGTTGAACATGATTTAACCTGATGTATAATGGTTTAATCTTTTTATTAACTTATAACCAAACCATGTTCATAATTATTATATCATATAATATTATCTTATAACATATTACCACTCATTAGTTAACAATATTTTATTATTACTATAGTTTTGGGTGTAAGTTTCCTTATTTTATCATGTGTGTTTTGTCGTTAATGTTCTAGTTGATGTATATAATATATAGTAACATCATCTAAAAAATTATATTAATGTTATAAATATAATATTTATTCGTTATTTACATTTTTTGAACCATTATTGAATTTTTTAAATAGAAAAATAATCGCATCGCTTCTTGGAGATGACATGTCGTACGTACGCATGAGAGAAAATATCATTCAATTAATGGGTGAAAGGGTAAGGAAGTGGTTGATATATTAATTTTAAATATTTAATATCATTTCATACATATCATATATATTCATTATTTATATTATTATGCCTATCCACATGATTTAAGGATAGAAAAAAATTACATCAGTTCGTGAGGTGTAATCTGTCGCCCACAGAAGTGATGGATTTGTTTCCAATCTGATGGAGAAGAAGATGAATAAATAATATGAAATAAACCTAATAAAATATCAGTATATACCAGATAATAGAGTTATTATATTTGAAATTTTGAGACATAATTGAAGGTTTTAAAAGAAGAAATAAAAAGAATGAGCTTCATTAAGATAATTACCTTATTTTAGAGAAACCCCATTTGGATCTCCCATTAAGTACACTAGGGTTGATGTTTTTGGGAAAAAAAGCCATAGAATGTGGATAAGGATTTTAGGGGTATATTTTCATTGAATTTTTCTGATAAAAATGGAATCATAGTTCTGAATATTTGAGGTGATGGAGTTCCCTTTTATAATTATGTATTGATATTTTTAATATAGCAAAAACCATTCCATAATGGGATACCACTCTCACCCCATGTGCCTAAAAAGGATAAAAAATGGAGTGGAGGGATTTTATGTTCGATTCAAACGTCCACCATAGTAAATAAACATGTTTTAAACATATTCCCCATTATCCTCTATGTTTACTTATTTTTACATTTTTAGTTTTCTCCGTAATAAAAAGTTTTTTTATCTAGGTAATTTATCAATTAATCATAAAAAAATAATATTTATTATTTAATTTGGAACAAAAAATTATAAATATTAAATCCACTTAATCAAATAAAAAATTTATTTGTGTGGAAAATTAATTTTATCACAAGCGCATATAATGTGAAAAACCTTATTTTAACCTTAACCGCATAAATTAATATTTTTATTGTTTTTATTAATCATTATGAAAAAATTTAAGTTGAACATATTACCTATTTTTAATTATTATAATTATAAATATGGAATCCATTTTATTAAATTCAACTCAGATAAGTGGTAAATTTAAATTTAAAATAAACCCACAAAACATGTCAAAAATGGGTTTTTAAGAAATGCATTTACTAAGAATAAATTTTTTTATATTAACTATATAACTAGTAATCATACTTATGTGGATTTAAATTAAAATATTTAGATATATAATATATAAATTTTATTAAAAAATTATCATTGAATATTTTTTTATTAATAAATGATAGACAATATTCATTTTTAAAACAATATAGTTTTATGTAAAACCAATTTTCTAAAAAATACCCCCTTTATGTGAAAATGTTCTTATCTTTTTTATATGAAATTGATATTTAATAAATTTTTAATTACATATATTATAATAAATAATTATAAATAAATTATGAATAGTTAAATACTACATTTTTTATTATTCATAAAGGCTTATTTCTAATTGAAATGTTTCAAAATTCATGTTGGGACTATTTTGAAAAAGTAAGTTCAAAATCGATATTCATCCGGTAAAATTATAATTTTGTTCCATGAAATATAAAAATGTGAATTTTATTATCGTTTTATTAAAATATGATTTTCCATTACTATAACTGTGGCTCGAGGTTGCGTGTATCACAATCTATCAAAGAGATTGAATTTATTTAATAGGAAATATATAATAATGTTTTGAGGTGTTATATTCTTCCCTCATACAATAACATCATCCTATAAATCTCATGGATATTTCCTTATAAATTAATGAGTGTTGTTATTATTCATAAAAGAATATGATTCCCATGTTTCTTCCTCTATTTTATGATTTCTCCTTTGTAACTTTACAAGTTAAGTCGTTTGATTCCTCAATACTTTCTCTATTGTATAATGAATCTAGATGGTAACTTCAAATTAAGATAGATCAGGTTCCAATTCTATTTATCCATAAGTGAGTAAAAGAGTTGGTTTTGGTATATACTTTATTAATAATGATATATGGAACACATCATGTACTTTGGGGATGTTTGGTGGAATTTATAATTGATAAACCATAACTCCAAATATTTTCAAAATATCAAAGTATCCAATGTAACTTGGGCTCAATTTTGCCTTATTATTGAACCTTATAACACCCTTACATGGAGATAATTTCAATAAAACATGATATCATATTTCAAATTAAAAATCCTTCCTTTGATTTTTAGTATAACTATTTATACTACTTTGAGATTATTTATTGTGGTTACGAATAGTGTTTACCTTTATTGTTGTATTTTCAACGTGTTCTGGGCCTATAAGTTTCCATTCACCAACTTCAACCTAAAAAGTTGAAGTATGAAATCTATTGCCATATAATGCTTCCTATGACACTGTTTGATTACTTAAGACTCCTCTATGATATGTTTGAAAAAAATTCAAAACCCACAAATCTTAAATACTTAATCAAACATTTATCCCGAGTTAAAATAAAGTAGCTCATAATTCCACATACCATATATGTGAATACCTTGATTATATATTCCCATGAAGAGTGGTAATAACCTAATTTACCCTAAACCCTTAATGAAAACCTGAATTATTTAAATAACTAACTATATATTCATTCCTTAAATAACATAACATATCATTAAATATACCCCATACATACAAAAAATTTGGCAAACGCTATCAAAGTTAACATAAACCACTTTATCATTAAACTACTAATTAGGTCCAAGGTCATCAATATCATCCCATTTACTTCATTGATGTAAATCATTTCTAAACATCATTAACTAAAAATTAGGAACACTTTAAGGTTTATCATTCCATTAATAATGAAATATTTAAAAATATCACCTTTCCACTAAATAACTTTTCTTTTTTATCAATACTATTCAATATATGATTTCAAATCCATAAAAAAAATTATAGGATTACAGTCCTTATACAATTCATGGATATTATACTAGAATTGAATTTATAAATTACTTATTTAAGATACTTTTTTAATCCAAATACATAAGCAATTTTATCATTCCACTTCAGATATAGTAATAACTTAAGTATAACCTTGGTCCCTTATCTTCTTTTGAGGTATATTCCCTTGATACTTTAGAAATTCAATAGCATATTTCCCCATATCATTATATTTTAAAAAATTAACATTAAATGCCCCTTTATTACCCTTCCATTCATGAACCTGATGGCCTTTCTATCCAAACTTATTGTAAACTCAAATTCCCCTGAATAAAGTACCATGGAGTTTCTTTCCACAATTATCACATGTGAAAAAATTATTCTTCCTCATATTCCCCTTATCCAGTTTTATTCTTTTATCCATATCTTCTCTTGATTCCATTTTATTATATTGGATCAATAAAATTCACCATCTCTTTTCACGGAACATAAAACTATTTCAACATATGAATAAAATGTTTGAGAGACCACTTCCCTTTATAGAAAAAACATAATTCTTCAAACAAAAGGTCATTATTGAATTTTGTGTTGCATATATAATCAATAACATACCTAGATATCCTTGTAAAGGTATCCTCTTACTCATCAACACTTTTTTCTTCCATTATATTTAAAATAAGAAAATTTATCTTTATTTGAGTCCATTTCTCATGAGGGAAATATTTGTTAAAAAATATTTATTTAAAATCATTCATTAAATATGTTTCATTTAACATTCCTCTGTATTATTATACATCAACAACCACCAATAATCAAAATCACCCTTGAGACAATATGATACAATGGAAAAATTTTCCTTTTCATCACATCCCAAGGCTAGATATATCTTCTCAATGGAGTTAATCCATTACTTAGCTACAACTGGATTAGTAGTCACATTAATTGATTGGCACTTCTCTCACATTAATCAACCCAAAATAGGTGAATCAAAATATAGAAAAATAGGTTCCTCTATCCTCATAAGGTTATTTTCCATTATATAATTAAGCCTCCCTAATATAGCCATAACCTACTCAGTTCTAATACCAACTGTGTTGGGTTTCTCAATAGGGCAATCTATATATGGGCCATGAGTATGATACCCTTATTTATTCCAAGAACCATTTATAAAAAATGGAATATAATGGATTTGGTCATAAAATTGTGATTTTTAAATCATAATGTATATTTCTATGTATATTTTAATAATTAGTATAAAATGATATTATATGCCTTTTTAATCATAGAATATAAAACTTGATTTATTTTCAAATATAATTACTTTCAAATCGATAATAATGGTTTGTTGAGAAAATGGTAATTATCATAATAATATCCCCATGGAGTATCAAACAAGGTGTATAGTGAGGCCGATTTTTGTGTACCAAGTAATGATCAAGTCATAGCATAATACACTATATTTAGATTTCTTTCCTTAAGTACAATTGTGCCAAAAAATTGAATTTTAGTATATCGAGAGGGATGTATTGTTACTAAAAAACAAATAATATATTCCCTACCAAAACTTTGCTTTATTAATCTGTAATAAATCTAAAATTTTACCATGTATCCAGGTTCCATATTATATGTTTCCTTATTCCAGTTTGCAAGGTTTCTATTGAACTTTCCTATGACAACAATTTTATTGACCCTAAATCTAGTAAACTAGAGTTAATAAATATTTTATTGCATTGGAATAGATACAAGGGGTAAAAACCTAAAGGATAAAATAGTTTAATAGTATTGGAGAACTAGATAAATACATGATAACCATTTTATATATGGAAATGAAAATAAAACAATGTAATGAAAACAATTCAGCATCCTCAAAATCATTCAAATAATTTTTCTTAATACTGTAGGGAAAGGAAACCAAATAAGTGAATGCTGAAATGCCCAGTAAGGGTTATATAATACATAAGATATCATGAATTAATAAGTTATACACAATATTTTAAGGTAAATAATTGAACAGAAATTCCATTTAATAACTTGAAAATGATTATTATATAAGTATTAAATAATATGTAACGTTAAATGACTGAACAAACACTTTATTTAATAAATTAGTTGAGAAAAAATACATCCTTGGATAATATTAATGAAATTACCTCATGGATAATATAAAAAAATAAATGAAGGAAATGATTAAAATTTCTTTCCATGATCTTAGACATCATAGTATCTATACCGTCAATAATTTTCATCGAACAGTTTAAAACTATGGGTAAAAAACCATTTAATTTGGAGAAATAATTTTTCACTTGATACCTGTAGATGCATTAATAGGATATATATTTCAAGGCCCCTCCCATCACTTCTTGTCCAATTCATTCCTCATATATTGAATAATCGATATAATTCATAAATATATTATATAGTTACCTAATATAAAAAAATATATTTATGTTATAGATATCATATATACTCATTAGATACATTTTTATAACCATTCCTTAATTTTTTACATGACAAATTAATTAGATCAGTTCTTGGAGATAGTATACCGTATGTATACACGATTGAAGATATCATTCCCTTAATGGGTGAAAGGGTAAAGAAGCAGATGATATATTAATTTTAAATAATTAATATCATGTAATATATGTCAAATATATTCATTTTTATCATTGTTACTATACATGTGATTCGGCGATATAAAACAAATAGCATCGGTTCATGAGGCGGTAGTCCGCAGTAAACATGAGCGATGACTTTGTTCCCCATTTGATGGAGAATGATATGGATAAATATTTTTCCAAAAAAATTATAATATATAATTATATATAATATAATGGTTTTATTATATAGTAATTTGAAGACATAATTGATGGTTTTAAAATAAGAAAGAAAAAGAAAGAGCATCGTTAAGACGATTACCTTCTCTTAGAGAAACCTGTTTCAGATCCCTTCTTAAGGACACTAGGGTTGGTATTTTTGGAAGAAAAGAATATATATAATGAAGATACATATTTTTTGGTGACATTTTTTTTATATTTTTTTAGATCCAAACTTCATGAGTGTTTTGAACAAGTGAGGGGATGGAGTACCCTTTTATAATTGAGGAGGAATGACATTTTTGTAAATACTGAAAACTATTCAATAATGGAAAGTCACTCTGACCCCAAGTGCCTCAAAAATTGATAAATAATGGATTTTAGGGAATTTAAGGTCACCCAAAACCTCCACCACATAAAAATAAACATGTTTTATACCTTTTATTCCCTTATCCTTTAAGTTCACTTACTTTTACCATTTTAATTTTCACCATGATAACTTGTTTTTAAACTTAGGTAATTAGTCCATTAATTCTGAAATAAAATGATAATTATAAATATTAATTCAAATTTATTGAATAAAAATTATATGTGTTTGGAAAATTAATTTTAACACTAGCATATATAACACGCAAAACCACATTTTAACCTTTACAACACTAATTAATTTATTACTTTTCTACTAATCATTATGTACAAAAATTAAATTTTTTTATTATATAATATTAATTTTTATTATTACAAATATGGAATCCATTTTATAAAATTCAACTCATAGTATTGAAAAATTTTAATTTAAAATAAACCTATAAAACGTATCATTAAATGGGTTTTTTAGAAATTAATTTTCAAGAAGGAGTTGATCTTATATTAACTATATGAATAGTGATCATAATTAAACGGATTTAAATTCATATCTTTGGATATGTAATATATAAATTACATAAAAATAATTCCTCCTTAAATATAATTTTAATCAATTAAAAATGATTGACATTATGCCTTTTTAAATAAAAACTATTTTCTAAAAAAACTAGTTTTATAAAAAATATCCCTTTTTACCTCCAAATGTTATTATATTTATTTATATAAAATTTATAGATAATAAATTTTTATTTAAAAAATTTATAATACATTATTATATACAAAATCTTTAATAGTTCAATACCCAATTTTTTATTATTCATAAAAGCTTTTTTCTAAGGGAAAATTTAAAAATTCATTCTAGGCTTATTTTTAACAAGTAAGTAAAAAATCGATATTCAACCTATTAAATTATAATATTTTTGCATGAAATAATAAAATGTGAATTTTATTATAGTTTTACAAAAATAGAATTCTCAATTACTATAATTCATTCATAGGGTTATGTGTATCTCAAAATATCAGAGTGATTGAATTTATTTAAAAGGAAATATATCATAATGTGTTTGGGTGTTACATTAGACATCAAATAGACATCTATTCTAAAAGAAGTAAAAAATATATCTTATTGTACTCTTCTATGAAACCTAATCTCATCCAAATTTAGTTTTTATAAAAACTAATAGTGAATCATCTCTATTAAAAAAAATTCCTTGTCTTTGGAACTCTTTTGGAATCAAAGGATCCAATTTAAAGCCCCCCTTTTATCTCTTATGGTGTTTGAAATAAATCTACTAACAATTACCAATTATTTTATTATTTATAGATAATCAAAAACCATGAAATACAGCAAAATTATAATATTTTATACAAATAAAACCATTACTATTTACTAGACCTCAACTTCCATTTGTGGTGAATTATCCTTACTTAGCTAGAAACACCCATCTTGGGAGTGGTCATAGAATTTTCTTCCAATAAACCAAATATTCACACTACCTTCTGTATTTAATTTTCCCAATTATGGTATACCTTTTCAAAACAATAGTCTCATATAATCATCACCACCAAAATTCTTTTTTCTTGAATGGAATCCATTTTCACAAATATCCCAGAAAACTTTTCCTTTAGATCAATGATCCTTTCTTTCCTTAGCACCACTATCAACATGTAATACACATAAATTAGATGTATTATGAAACTACCATACTTAAAAACATTTCAATAAATACAATTTTCATCATTTATCTAGATTAAATTTCAATAAACCATGGGATTATTGAACTTACAATTCCAATTTCTTAGTGCCTACTTGAAACTGTAGGCTATGATTGAGTTGACATACACATTCATAGTTTCCTTGATCCTTGAAACTAGTTGAATTATACATATAGATATATTTATCTAAATCCACATGAATGATTGTTGCCTTCACATCCCACTAAACAAGATGAAGATGTTACTATTCAACAATTATCAACACCATTCAAACAGGTATGTGCTTAACTAACAAAGAAAAAATTTCATAGAATTACATCCCTCCCTTATATTTAAATCCATTTACAACTAGACTATACTTGTACCTCCACCTACCATCAGCCTCTTCGCTCAGCTAATAAACCCATTTTTAAAAAATATTCTTCCCTCTAGGGGTCTTTGATAGATCCCATGTTTCAGATACATGATGCGACTGAAATTCAAACCTCATGGATAAATCACACAATTTTAAATACATAAAAATAAATCATTACTCTTGGAATAAATATTCAATTTTATTCATTAGACATTGATAATAATAATTAATTACACACCTTTTCACTTGGAAAATTTCCTTGTTATATCTATGTATTTATCCCCACAACTATGATTCTTATTGTACTAATACTTACAAAGTATAAAATTTTTTTCCAAAAGAATCCATAGTCCTTGAAATAATGGGTACTTTATATATAGGAAACATCATATGAAATTTACCCCTTTCTTTTAGTAACTCAAAAATATGTCATGGTGTGTCTAATCCTAAAATTCTTTTAACATTCATTATAATTTTATAAAAATTTTATTTCCTATCCATCTAAACCTAGACTTCCAATTCTACTTTTCATCCATAAAAATTTACCCCATGTTTTGATCCTTCCACAGTATCCCTTCAGTGAAAATAAAACTTCTATTTATAATTAATTTCTACGAATCATTATCCCATAGCAGGAATTCAAATTCCTTTTCACCATAGGCAACAAATTAACATGATCAAGACTTATCCTTTATCTTGTGAAATTATTTAGAATTAATATGGGAATATGCGAGTGCTCCAAATAAATTGAGGTTGTTTAAATAAAATTTATTCAAAACCAATAGTTTTATAGAAGTTTCTACCCAATGGATGATAGTATACTTTGATTGATTAAGTATGCAACACAGTTTATAGCCTCCAGTAAAAAAACTTGGGGAACCTTGAATGAATAATCATGATCTTATAATTCTCCCCCAAATTCCTATTTATCCTATCCATTACTCTATTATGTTTTATAATCCTTGGAATATTCTTATCAAAATAGATCCACTTACTCTATTAGAACCTCTGGAAATCCCTACTTTCACACAAACCATCATTTTCTAACTATAATAACATTAAATTACTTCCAATATCCTTTTCCAATATGTCCCTCCATAAAAAACAAATTCATCAACACTTGAAGATTGTTCTAAATTAAATATAACCCTAATTTTTTAGTGGATTCATTAATAAAATTAATTTATTAGAGTGAACCTCCATGGGAATGGATTAGAGTTGTACCCAAAAACATATATGCTGATGAAGTCCAACTTCTGGTGATTTTTTATTTTTCCCACCCATTCAAAATGATACATTCTAATAATTTCAAAATAAAAAAAACCTTGAACATTGCATACTTTTAGATTCAGTTTTTAGTAGTCCTTTAGTACTAATAATCATTATTTAATTTTTAATGAGGTGGTCTAAATGATTATTCTGGATTTCTCTGAAAGTAAATTCTATAGCATGTATCTCTAGTTCTGATGAACGTGTATGATACATGTTATTTTACTACACCCCCTTTCTATAAACAAGGATCCATGTGAAATATTGCATATTTTATCTATAAACATTATAATGAAACTAGATTCCTCATTTTAACCCAAGAAAATTAAGTTCTACCTCCATCTAGGGATGCACTACACACATTTCAATTTAAATAAGATTTAATTCCTTGTTCGAACATAGAAATATCCCATAATAATTATCTCATGAGGTTTCCCATCCTTTATATGAACTATAATATATCATCCAATGATGTAATTTTTTTACTCACCCTCTCAAATGTTGAACAAAATGAATCTCCCAAGTCTATCACCCAAGAGTCATGTGTGATAGATTCCTTTGAAAAAGGGTTCAAAAACACACTACTAGAAGTGTACATTGTTTAGTTATACCATTTATCACTGTAATAAATTTTAAGTGGACATTCCTCCCTCAATTCCAACACAAGTAACTCAATCCATTGATATACTTCTGATCTTGGACACTATAACTTTTCCCAGTAAGTATCCTTTTCACCTAACAACACTCCCTCTTAATTACAAATTTCATGAGTTACCAAGAAATACCAATATCTCTTTATAATGAATTTATTCATTCAATATTATTTTTTAAATATCCATGAACCTCAAATCCATATTTCTATTAGAATTAATCAAAACCATAACCATCACCTCCCATGAATCCAGAAGTAAGTAAAGTAATAACAATGCCCAACATGGGTCTTTAATGTCTACATTTAATGATTTTGTAGGAATAAAATCAATTTAAGTATTTTATATAATCCACGGAAAACCTTCCTTCTGACATTCACTTGAAAAATAATCTCATTAGAAAGAACACCTTATTCATTAACATTGGAATCTCATACTTGTCAACTACGGTCCTCAGGAGTTTGAATGTAGTCTTCCCTTCCCTGATGTTAAACACCAGACTATAAGAAAGCAAAATTTTCATCGATCTAGTTTCTTTATTATCCAAAGTCTCCCATTCACTAATTTTTCATTATTTATAGCTTGAATTTAGTTAAAAATTTCAATATATTTATAAATAATAAAAAAATCAACCAGTATTTTACAAAAAATAAAATTGATTCCATTTAAATTCATTATCTAGACATTAATCTCATCTGAATCGATCCATCTAGAAATTTTTATCATCTAATATTTACATTAAACAAACATAATAGGCCAAGAATTTATTTCCTATATTATCTTATAAGTAAAAGAGAACAAAATTTATTCTGAATGAAGTTGTGAAATATGTTTAATTGAGATTAATATTATATAATCACTCCATCTTTGAGATTTGATACCATTTTTTAAGTCCACATCCATATTCTAGTAAAATAACTATAAAATACTCTAATAGATATTCATTAATAGAATAAAAAACATTTATAAGACTTATGTATGAATTTTTCAAGAAGTAATATAAGTGCAATAATGTCACTACACCAAAATGTAAAATAACTAGAAGAAACAGATAATAAATTTCATAAAAAAATATTGAAAGAAAACTCAAAAGGAGAAGAAAAAAATTGGTTACATGGTTTATATTTTCACCCTAAACCACGGGGGAATAAAAATTAACTTTTATTCAAAGAATCAATAAGAAGATTATAATAATCAAGTCAAATTATAGTGTTATAGATCACAAGTAAGCCAATTTATTTTTATTATATAGTCCATATGATCTTCCATTTTCCCCCACCATCCTATTTTCATAGGTTTATGCCTCACTCATCTAAGATATATATAGGAGAAATAAATATTTTAAAATAACTCCACCACCTTAGCATACCTAACTGGTTGAATGTTCACCACTTTCGTGAACTCATATGACGTACCTCTTACTTAATCTTATGATGATTGAACAAACTATTGACTGAATCTGATTTCATAAAACTATATCATCCTATAAACTAACATTGATCTACTATAAATCCTCCCCATGAAATCATCATAAATAAGGTGATTTAATTTTCTTGTTTTGGCGGTCTTAATTTTCTTACTTGTAAAAAAATGAAGCGCACACCTCAATATCCCCACCTCATGACTTAGGATATCATCATTAGTCAGAAACCTGTTATATACCATGATAAATAAATGAGGCCTTGTAGCACACCTTCGTGGATTCAGTGATATAGGATAGGTTATTACAATTTCTCCCTCATATGGTCGTAAGGTATTCTACCCAAAACATGTAAATCACTGTCTTCTTGTTTTCTTTCCATCATTCATTTTTTATTCCCTAGTTTTAAAAAAAGGGGAATATAATCTTGGTTTAGGTTTGAAGGTTAAATATTATTCATGTAAAATGGATATAGATTAAGGAAATTTAGCAATATAGATTCCCTCCTCAAAATGTATTTTTCTATGATCAGAATTTTATGATCAGCTTATTTTTTATTGATTGGTTATCAATATTTCAAATCTAAATGAATTAACATGATGGATTAATTGATCAACACTATATAATTTATGTGGAAAAATTATTTTTTGATTAAAAATAATGAAATGCTAAATTAACCTCTCTCAAGGTGTCATATTGGAAAATGGACTACTCCATTGAGTTTTAAATGGGGATTTTACCCTATTATTTATGGTTATGTTTTTATTAGGTGGTGTTAAATCAATATGTAATAGTGGTGATTAATTCACACACTGAATATTTAAAAAAATTATAAAAAATAGAAAATAAATATTTAAATTTATTAGATGATATTTTCCCATTTTAAATTCATCATTCATATAGAATCCAAATTTTAATAGAGGAACCACCAAGAAAGAGAAATTGAGGGTATCACTAAAGATTTGGGTAGCTTGTTCGGAGGATCTTTGGTGTACAAAAATAGGTATTGTATCTTTTAATGAAATCTATTTATTTGATATTAAACTTATCTCTAATTTTTCTATAGATAAATATTTAAATTAGATTATGAAATTTGATTATGTTATTCTATGTTTTATGATGAATACATTGACTTTGGATTCGATAAATTCTCATGAAAAAATTTCAGCATATATTAGAGATAACTTTTAGGGAAAGTTTTAGAAAACTACTGTTAATATATTCATTTGATACAATCATTAAACACACAAAATATTGGTGTAAATATTTTAATTATAAATACATGACCTTTTTAGAATCACTCTAATAAGAGTTGTATATTGAAGATATTTTATAGATATGTTTTTTCCTTCTCCGCATTCTCTAAAATTTTTGAGACATTTAGTAATTAAATCATGGAAATCTGAGGTATATCTATAATTGTGGGAGTGGGGGTAAAAAAATTATAGGGTAGGAATTTTAGTTTAGTTCAGAGGTGGTAAAAAATAAATGAACCACCATGTGTATTGACCTAAGAATTTGATATATGTTTTCCTCTTATTAATCCAAATATGTTCGATAGCTTTCTCTGTACACAATATTAATTTAATATGAAAACATGATATGGTAACACAATTAAAAACTAGACATTGAATTAGTATATATGAATTGGAGTAACCTAATTATGAAATATGTTAATTTATATAAAAAGGTTATTTTATTCAAATTTCTTTAATTCATTGTTTTATTTAAGAATCTAAATTTTTATGCACTATACTTTTTATTAAATAAAAAAATATTATTTTTAAATGATTATTTTAACATAATATAATACTTATTTATTAATTCTAATTTTATTAGTTTTTATATAAATAAATAAAACTAAAAACTAGTATAATAAAAACAAGTTACTTTCTTATAGAGTTATTTATTTCATTTAATGATTTTATATAATAGTTAAAAAAATATTCTAGAAATTAAATTTTAGAAAATAAAATTTATTTTTATATTTAGAATGTCAATATTGATTTTATATTATAAGTTATAATTTGAAACACCATATTTTAAATTTTATTAGATAATTATATTTTTCCAAAAAAATTAATAAATTATATATTTAGTATTTCAAAATAATTTTTTTCCATTTATATATGTTAAATATAATAAAAAACCTTCCATTTTTTATTTATCATGTGAAAAATTAGGTTAGGATTATTTGTTTATTCTTCTAAAAAAATTATTTATAGATTAATAGGGAAAATAATGTTTTTTTCAAAATGGTGACTTTTATTACCTTATCAGTATATAAGAGTGACATAGAATTTTATAAATCTATTTAATTTATTTAAGGAATAATTCTATTTATTTTAATGGTATTTTTTGAATTTATAAAACATATATTTAACCTTGTAAAAAAATTTATATTTAATGTTTAATAACAAAAATATTTTTTGTATTTTTGTTTAATTAAACATTTATTTGGTAAAATTTGGTTTTTTTTATTTCAAATATATATGAAATTAAGTTGTTTTATAATACAATTTTTTATTTCTTTCAAATAAATAACATCAATAATATTATCCTGCACAAATATTTAATGTTTAATGTGAACATTTTCTAAGAAAACGTATTTTAAGATTTATATGAACAAATATTAAAATTAATTTCTCTAAATCAGAGAAATTATATTTTATAAAATTATTATCATTTTTTAAATATTAATTTTCATATTTTTAAATAGGTTAAATCTAAAATTTTCTAATTGCATTTAGTCACTGTGGGTTAAAGTGGTGTCACAACGATAACAATAAATTAGGATAAAAGTAGTTTAGCATAGTTAAAAAGGTTAAAATAAGTGAAAAAATGTTTTATAATAGATATTGGAGGGACTATAAAACTTATATATTTCATAAAACCATTATTCAACACTTTTGGATCCCTTTTTCTTGAATGATTTGGGGATATTATTGATTAATAGCGTGTATTTACATAAGTGTCATTTTATTCACATATAAAAGGAGACCACCTCATCCACATTTATCCACCCATTTCAAGCCTCGTATAAACCAAAACCCTTAACTAGTATCTCCTCAACACCCTCCTCATGCCTTGGATACCTTTGTCTCACTAAAATACCAAGCTAAAGAGTCCTCAAGAGTTACCCAGGGGAGAACTTTCAAGGGAAAGGTAATACTCGCAACCCAATTTTTCTATATTATTTTATTCGAATAAACCCCTCAAGTAACCTATATCCATGAAGGTATGATAAATATTTTTTAATATTATGAAATTTTATTATAATAATAGAATACCCATTTTATACTTTCCTCTAAAATCATTAAGGAAAACAAAATTTTCATCATGTATTTGTGCGGACTAACACCCATAGGAATGACACATTTTGTTTTCCATAACCAAAAAACATTTCTAACTTCAAAAATGTATTTATTATGTAAAAATGATATGTTTTAAACTATTAATATTATTTATTCATAATATATTACCTTCTATAATTAATAAAATCTAAAAATTGTTTTAATTACTTTAACTAACTTAAATAGACTTATTGAAGAACCTTTATTAATTTGGATATATCTTTGGATAAAAATTTAAACTATATAAGTATTATTATAATTTAATAATAAAGGAAACTATACTAAAAAATTTTAGAGATAATTTATTTATTTTACTACACCTTTAATCATGGTCAACAAACTAAAAGTTTTAAGAACAAATTAACCGAACAAACCCATGCAATGAATGTAACAATAAAATATATTAAAAGTAAATAACACAAGATATTAAATGAACTTTATAAAATTAAATATACATATATGATTTTTTTGTATATATCTAATGATTATAATTTAATTATTTAGTAATTTAAGTGAAAGTGCATAGTACTTCCAGACACAAGTTAACAAATCTTCTGTACCACCCCCGTTTATTATTAATTACAAATTATCTATATTTATATCCATTTTTATGCAATTTTATTCTCATTAACTTATTATAATTTTATATATATGTCTCTTACAAATATAAAAATTTAAATATACTTTTTTTATGAGTTTATACATGTTTTTAGTTCCCTTGGAAATTCACACTTTAAAGTAAACTTGATTTAAGGGAACTTTCATACTTTTGGTCTCAGGTCAAGAATCAGAACCATAATTTTTTAAACCATGAAGTTATTTTAAAAACCCTAATTAATTATGGATAACACTCTTGGTTCATTTATATTTTTATGGAAAATAATAATATCTTTCCTTTTTTAAAATTATCCTTTACATATTTCATAATGATTCACCGTAGTGGTAAATTTTTAGTCTTTCTTCTCCTTGATATTTCTCATGAAATATCTATATTAAAAGTAAATGATAAATACATATGATTCATTTTAAAATAAGAATATCCAAATTATTTAATTAATCCTTATCTTAGTAATTCTTATGATTTATTTTTTGGCTATTCATTGAATAATTATTATGAAACCACTTCATTTTCATGTGTTTTATCATTATTATGATTAATATATGGTTTCTTTTCTCATGTGTCACACATATATATGATTTATTTATGATATGGGAGGAACAAAAATTATATAGGCCTATATTCATTGGGTAAATATTTATATATCCTGATATGTTATGTATGAGATTAGGGCATGAACCTAATCCACTATGGGGCTTTGCCCACTATATATGGTGCATGGGTAGTTAGCCTAAGAACAATATGACATGTGACTGGTATTAAAATAACTATATATCCATCCAATTTATTGAGGTATTATTTATATCTCATGAAATTCTTTACAAGGGACTAGGAATTGATCCTTTTTCCACAAATTTATGATGGTCTTGGGAGTGACCCTTAACTTATTTTTATGATGTCATGTATTAGGTTGTTTTTATATATTCTATGATTCCATGATTTATGATTTCACTTCCTTATAAAATATTTACATGCTTATGGTTATTGTATTTATGATATCAGATTATTCCTATTGACACTCATGTTATGCTTTGTTACCATGTTTATTCCCTTACTGGTATTTTTATCTCACCCTTTTCCATTATATATTTTCCTATGATAATTGTATGAAATTTTAAAATATATATGGGAGTTAGGATAACTACATGGAATTACAACTAAATATGATGATTTTATGTTTAATATGATGTATTAATGTATCTAAACTTTCAAATGAAATATACCTTTTGATCCTTGGTTTTTATTTTTTGGAAAAGTATATAAAAATAATGAAATATTATGTGTTTAATGTTTTTGTCACTATAGTTGGCATCAAAGGAAGGTATATTTATTTTTAGAAATTAGGTTGATAGAAAATTTGGGAAAACCCTAGGGCGGATCATAAGGGATAATTTTAAATAAAGGATAACATACATGATTTTTGGTAAAGAAGATATTTTGTGGTTTCCCTTGAAATTACATCCCTGTATGGATTTTAGAAATTATATGTAGGCTCCAGATTAGTGATACCTTGGGGAAATAACCCTGAATATGGCATGATGGTTATTAAATTAACAATGAAATGATTTAGGAAAAGGAGGTATAACTAAAATTCTAGAAAGACACTCTCTAGGTATATTCTTTGTTTAATTATATTTTCTTTATGAACCTGTATAAAGGATTTATTTTGTAATTATATTAAGGGAATATGTTTATAAGTATAAGATATCAGAAATTAATGTAATGATTTTTGAACCAAAATAGTTATAAGATGAACCAAGTGTTATATTATTTAAATAAAACTATAATATGTTAAAATGAATGTGGAACAAGAGGAGACATATTAGGATAGATCTTTAATATTCATATGGTCATTTACTCAGATTATATTGATAACTATTTTGGGAATTAATATTTGGTTGAAACAAGATCAATGAAATGATGTTGAGAGACGTATGCATTAAGAAAACCCCATGTTTGGTAAATAAATAAGGTAGAATACTAAAATGGTTGATAATCTTGTTATATGTCAGATGTGATGAACAATTATAGTTTCTTAGTCATACCTAACGTAGTTAGGTTGATATCTTAATAGAAATTAAATCTTTATATTGTCATATATTTTTATTAGAAAGTTATTTTTATCATTACTATTCAAGTATATACTAAAAGTTATGAGGTATGTATGAAGAATATAAGGATTGTCCATTAGTAGTTTTCCATCAAAGGTCAGGAAACATATATTAAATCGTATCTATAATAATAGAAAAGTGATTTTATGAAAATGTTATTTTTTTAGGATAACTATTGAGAAATAAATGACTAAGGTATGGATAAGTCTTAAGTTTAAAAGGCCGATTTATTTTGATAAAATTGAATTAGATAGTGTAAATAAAAATTAAATTTACTATTATCTCAATGAAAAATTATTCCATGATATTTTTGGTGAATTTTATTTCATTTTAGGGATTCTGACACATATATTGACTTGTGTATGACTTTATGAACTTGTTTTTAATACCATTTGAGGATTAAAGATACAACTAATTTTTAGAGGAATATATGATTCTATTGTGGTTTAATGTATTGGATATTGAAATATTTTTGTAAAGGTATTCTATAGAGAATATATGATTAGCGTATATACATACTTGAGAATATGATTATGGGAATGATTAATGTTATTTGAGGAAAGATATGTAAATTAATATAGCCTTAAGAGAGTAAGGTGGATTTTATATTAAGTTGTTATCTCCTGAATGATGAATACGTTAATAATACCCTCTCCTACTTTCATTATGTAGGAATAATTAAAATTTCAAGGATGAAATTTATTCAATGGGGGTGAATGTAATGACCTGAGATTTTAACATATATTTTTTTATAGTTATGTCAAATATGTTTGATAGGTTTTTCTACATCAACATCAAACTAATATAAAACCATGATATGTTTAGACCATTAAAAAAAGACTTTAAATTAGCATGTATGAATATGAGCAACAAAATTACAAAATATATTAAATTAAAAATTTATATATAAATGTTACTTTATTAAAATTTCATTAATTAATTAATGTGTTTGAGAATCTGTCTTTTTATGCATTTTAATTTCTATTATATAATACTATGTATATTATTTTTAAATTATTATTTTAATATTATATAAAAGTAAATGATAAATTACAAATTTATTATTTTTATAGTAACTAGAAAAATAAAAAAATTATATTTCAAAAAAGATATTTTCCTATAAAAAAGGTTATCATTATAATTTATGATTTTATTTAAATTCTAAAATAGGAAATTATATAAATTTAGTTTTATGAAATTCTTATTTTCAAGATTTATAATGTCAAAATTAGTTTATGATTTTTTTAAATTTTCTAAAAAGATTTATTTTTAGGTGAATAGTGAAACTACCATTTTAATAAATAAAATAAATTTTGTTAATTTATTAGTATATAAGCATGAGATGGAAATCCAAGAAATTTTTTTTGGAGATAAAATATTTATTTTATAATTAAATTTATAATTTAAAAAAATTAATTTAATTTACAAATCAATATTTTTTTATTTTAGAACATTATTTATATTTTTTTGAAAAAAGTTGTTTTTAAAACATTATAATTTTAATCTTTTAAAGTAAAATATTATCAATTATATAAGTTAAATAAAATAAAGAAAATTCCATTTTTTGCATTCATCATGAGAATATTAACTTAGTATTTTGTTTTAAAAACTGTTAATTCGTCGATGAATATTGATAGATACTATTTTTTTTCAAAATGGTTCCTTTTATTACCTAATATGTATATAAGAGAAAATTGGAATTTTATAAAAAAAATTAATTTATTTAATGAATAATTTTATATATTTTAAATATTTTTTTAAATTATAAAACATATGTTTGTCCTTGTTAATAAAAATTAATATTAAATTATAATAAAAAATGTTTTTTTAATTGAATTAAGAATTATTTTGAAAAAATTCATTTTTGGATTGTTTTGAAAGAAAAAAATATTCCTTTTATAATAAACAATTATATTTCTCTAAAATAAAAATATTTGATAACATTATCCCATATATAAATGTTAATTTTAAAATCAATCTTTTCAAAAAAAATAGTTTTTACACGTTATGTGCATCAATACTAAAATTAATTTATCTAAATAATAGAAATATTTACATATTTTAAATCATTAATTTAAAATTATTAAATAATTTCAATTTTAATTTCTTCCATTAAAATTTTCTACCATGGGTGAAAGTGGAATTACCACATTATGGTTAAATTAAGCTAAAAGTGGTTTAAGAGATTGAAAAAGGATAAAACATATGATTTTTTATTTTTTATGGTGGAGGGAGGATAAACCTTATATTTTTTCCACATAATTATTTTCTATTATTTTCATCCCTTTCCTTGAATAATGGAGTGATATTTGTTAAAAAAATGAATATTTTCAAAAGTGAAATTTTCATCACATATATAAGGATTACACATCCTCCCCATTTTTTCCACCAATTCCAAAGCCTTGTATCAATAAAAAATATACACTAGTCTCTCATACACCCACTAACCATTACATTTAATCCTTGATCTCACGAAAAGACCTTGTTAAAGATTCTTAAGGAGTTAACTAAGGATAACTTCTAAGAGAATGATAATACTGTAAACCAAAACCTCATCCATGAAGGTGTGATGAAAACAAAAAAATTTCTATTTTGAAATGTTATTATAATAATTACAAACCAATTTTATAATCAAATCTAAAATAATTGAGAAAAAATAAAATGCCATCATGCATGTTTGCAGAAAAACATCCCTATGAACAATATGTTTAATTTTCCATGACCACATAACATGGACTGCTTTAAAAATGTATTTATTATATAAAAATGATATTTTTTACATTATTAATATTCTAAAATGAAAATATATGACAATATATAAGTAATAAATATAATAAATTTCCTTAAAAGGACTTTTCGAGACACCTTTCTTAATTTGGATCTATTTTGGGATAACCTTTGACAACATAATTATTGTTATAATTTAATAAAAAAGAACAAAAACCTATATATTTATTGATATAATTATTTTATTTTACAACACCTTTGTCCATGACCAAAAAACTGTAATTATTATAAACAAATTAACCAAACAACCTATTATAATGAACAAAAGTATAAATTATATTAAAAATAAATAGAAAATTATAAAAAAATATATTTTCAAAATTAAATATATATATGGAAAATGTTAGTGGGTATATATTTAATGAAATTAATATAATTATTCATGAATATATGTGAACGTGTAGAGTGATTTATAATATGAGGTAAGGTATCTGTCGTACCACCCTCATTACTTGTCGATTTCATGTTTTACTTATTTTTGTCCATTTTTATGATATATTATTCTCATGAACTTCTTAAATTTTTGTATATATCTCCTTTACATATAAACCAAGTAAAATATCCTTTCCATTACTGGTGTTATACATGTTTTTAGTCCCCTTACAAATTCCCACATTAAAGTAAACCAAAATTTAAGGAACATTCCTATATCTTATCTAATATTAAAAATCACCCTATAAAATATTTTTAAAGAATTAATATATATAAAAATGGTTGTTATTTTATGTATACCCCTACAAAATTTAATTCAATTTTTATGGAAAATAATAATTCCATTACTTCTTTAAAAGGATCCTTTACTTATTTCATAAAGCTTCACCCAAGTGGTATGTTTTTATTCTTTCTTCTCATAGATATTTCTTAGGAACTCACTATATTCAATGTAAATTATGAAGAAATATGTTTCATTTTAGAATATAAATTACCAAATTGTTTAATTCCTTATTATATTGGGAATTCATAGGATTTAGCATTTGATTATGACTTAAATCATAATTTTGAAACCTGCTTCCTTCTCAAAGGTTTGATCATTGTTAGGATTTATGTATGCTTTAATTTATCATGTGTAATGAATGTATTATATTTTAATTATGTGATAGGTTGGAGTCGAATTATATATATTTCTAATGAATTGGATAAATATTTTAATCTCATGAGATGTTATGTATGAGACTGAGGAGTGAACCTAATCCTCTATGGTATTTTTTTCACTATGTATACTGCATGGTTGGTTAGACTATGTCTAATGACCCTGTATTTTCATACAATGATATTAAATACTAATAAATAGATATTCAATATATTTTACAAATAACTTTTTGAGGACCATAAATTTTTTGTGTCTTTGGAGACTAGGAACACCATCTTCTTATTTCATGAAATATCTTCAACATCTCATATAAATATATTCCTAATCAGTACACTTTATGGATATACTATACTTAAACCATTGTTCATAACATGGAGAAAGGAGCCATAAGAAAGGGTGAGATCAGATGCTCAATAATGGAACACATATAATATATCAACCAATGAACACATGGAAGCACAATATAAGCTTATGGGTATGATATTATGAATATAACTTAAAAATTCCACACTTAATCTATCATGAATCATAAACATGCTCCATCAAATAAAAAATTTTCAATTCAAAATTCACGAACCATAAGAGTAAGAAATCATCATAAATGAATCATGAACTCTAACTTCATGTCATATAAGTGTGGTACCATTATAAGTATAGAAAACATTTTTTATGATAAGTTTGAGATTTGAGATCATAAAATCATAATAAGATAGGCATCGAAACCTGTTTCTTATTTCCTAATTGATTAGGCATGGTATACTTTTCCCATAGTGGATCAAGAACATCAGCTTTTTTATTGGAGCAGATCAAGCACATTGACTTGTTCATTATAATTATATCGTGAGATATAAAACATTACCAAATGAATTGGTGGGAGATATAGGTCCCAAAAATCACATAATATATATAATTTTTGTCACAAGTTCATGAAATATTAATCACTTAATAACTCATGAAAAGAAATGGGGTTTATGATCATTTCATTATTGAATAACTCGTGGATGAGAAATATATTTCATAAATATTTCATCATTTCATCATAACATAACTTTTGGAAAAGGAGAAGGTCTCATAAAAATCTAGTCATCATAAATGTTAACCATCCATATAAATAATAATTATGGTATCATTTGATTATATCCATATTAAATCTTAAGTAACATCAAAGGATATCATCTTATATGGAAAATGATTTTGAAATATCACTTGAATGTATCTTGAAGAGAATATACTTTTCACTTTGAAATCAATTCTTTAAAATTTAAAAATTTCCCAAATATTAAATAAAATATTTTCTATTAAAATATCCATAAAAATGGGTAAGTTAATATTTAAATCATTATGTGTTCATGAAGGTATAAATAATTTTTATTTCATACACATTAAAACAACAATTCCTTTCACATTTTCTGTAAAAAGTAAAAATCACATCAATTAAAAAATGATAAGAATATTCATTTTAAACCATTTTTCAAAAAGTTAAAAATATTTAAAAATTTAAACAAACAAATTTGATAATATTAAACTTCTTTTAATAAATTTTTAGAAAGCATGGACATGGAAGAAAAATGGTTTTCAATCGAAGAGAGAAATAAATTTAAGCTTTCCTTAAAAAAATTATTTTTGAATACCTTGTACATAAATAAAAGAAAATTAATGGGAAATTTTTATTCTATAGAAATAACTAGAGGAAAGTAGAATAACTTAATTTCTTGAGAGGTATAACATAATATTTTATCGTTGGAAACTTAATCATAAACAATCATGATAAACAATGACATTGTAACATAAAACATTTACCACATTGGTAACTTTTGAATCATAATCCCCATAAAATAAAGAAATCTATATGGATATATATATCTGATAATTTATGTTATAATAATAATAAAACAAATTAATTTTTGATATATACACACCACACAAAATAAATAATTTGCATATATTTTATGTGTTCTACATAAATAAAAGTGAGTTGAAAATACCTTATCTTAAGTCTTGATTTCTATCATACACATTTACACCAAATTTATAATAAATATATGTTTATTATACATATATTCCCAAACCATAATAATATATATATTATCATATATTATTTACTTAGGACCTTTTTGACCTGTTTATTAAATATTCCTTGTTAAAATTATGTTTCGGGTAATAACTGCTTTGTTTCTCATGTATGTTCTGCTTTAGTATTTTAGGTCCATTTATTTTTGTCATGGCTACCTAATATATAGGATTTAAACCATGATATAGGTATCATATATATTAATTATATATGATTTTATATTAATCTATAAATGGTAATGATATAAAATGAATTACACCATTCATGGAGATGGTGGGATATATGTATGCATGAACATTATTTTCATTTTCTCGACAGAATGAAGTAAAGGTAAGTAATAATTCACCCTTAAAAATAGTTATTATTTCATATATATCACATATATACATTAAATTTATCCCTATTAACATTCATATAAATTATAATTTAAAAATAAATCACATCGCTTCGAAAGGCTGCAGTTTTCTTTACAAACGAGGGATGTTATGGTCTTCCCATGAAATGAAAAGTATTAAGGTATGAATTATATTATAATTCCATAATTATAAAAAATTTAAAAATAACACACACATAGATATATATACTTTAAATCCATAATTATATCCATCCTTGAGAGGTGGTGAGGGAAAATGAATTACATCGGTTAGTGAGGTCGTAGCCTTCTATACACATGATAAATAGTTTCATTACCCATTTGATGGAATAAGAGGTTAATATAGGATATTAAATTTAAATAATAAAATATAATTATATGGGAGATACTTATTATTTTATATCATAATAATTTTAGAAGGCTTAATGGAGGTGGAAGAAGAAATAAAATAGAGATTCTTGGTTGAGAATAATACCTCTTCTTCGGATAACATCCTTATGTTTGAACCAAAATCATTCATAGGATCGATTACTGATCAAAATAATGATATTAGGATGTTATTATGTAATTAGGAAAGGATTTTGGTAGGTATTTTTTAATCTAATAGGTTTTATATGTGTAAATAAGGGAGGATAGTGGTTTCTCTTTTATAAGTGGGGGAGAGGACACACTTGGATATTTTGAAAAGAAAAAGGTGTAACCATGTTTCAAACAAATAAAAAAACTCCAAAATATTTTAATATAAAAAATAATATGATATAAGTTCTAAATATGTCCATAACAAAGAATTTTTACATGTTTTTTGGTTATTTTATCCATTTTTTAGTTTAACAAACTGATAAACCTGTTATAATGTTAGACAAAGTAATTAATTTTTACTATTTTTAACATTAATTTTCTAAAAAAACTAATTTTACATATCTTATAATATTAATTATTATAATTAAAAATATTTAATCCATTTTAATAAAATAAATTCACAAAAGTGTAAAAATTTAATTTAAAAATAAACCCACCGACGAGACAAAAAAAAATATTTTCCAGAGAGAATTTTTTTATAAGTATAGAAAGTTTTAATATCAATTATCAACTTGAATTTGGTTCCTATGAAAAAAATTAATTTAATTTATATCATAATTAAATTAATTTTAATTTTAATTTAAAACATTTATTAAAAATATGGAACTTTGTAAATGGTTTAAAGAAAAAGAAAGTATTTAATTAAATCTGTATTTCTCACTATGTAGCAAAAAATTAATATTTTCAAAAAATTCTCAAAAATGAACTCAAAGATAATTTTGAAATGTAGATTTATAAAATTAATTTAATGTTTTCAAATAAATATTAAATTTATTATTTTTTCCAAAAATAAATTAAAATCTCTTTTGAGAAAAATATATTGTTGAGTAATATAAAGACTTTAGTAATTATTAAGTACTTATTTATAAATTAATTTTCATTATCTAAGAATATTACAATTTATTTTTAAAATATGTTCATTCATATTCATACCACCATGTTTAACTTTTAATTATTAATGGTTATGTTTAAACTATAATAGTATATTATGCTTCACTAAAACTCAGTGTTGCATGTAATTAAAGCTATCAAAGAAATTATTTTTATTCAAAAAAGAATAAAAAAACTCAAGGTGTTACATTGTAACCCCCTTAAAGTGAGTTTCTCTCTCCAAATTTATCACTATAATAAAAAATAAGGATACTTCTGCCTCATCATATCCTCATGTTCTTATATTGCTTATTCAATTTCTTGGGTTCACCATAAAACTTTTATCAGATATGTAGTCTTGTTTTGTAGTACTTTATCTTTACATTCCACAATATTTGCTATTTTTATTCATAATAAATATCATGCTCAATTTATATGACCTATAAGTTTATAATAAGTGAAGGATTAGTTATGTACTTCCTTAGAATAGATATATAGAACACACTGTAGACCTGTGAGAGGTTTGCTGGAAGCACAAATCGATAAGCTAACACCCCGATATGATGAAGAATTTTAAAGGGATTGATAATCGTAGGTCTTAGTTTTCCCTTGTTTATAAATATCATTACCTTTTTACATTGAGAAATTCATAGAAACACCTTCTCACCAACTTTAATACTCAAATATTTTCAATGATTATCAACATAAGTTTTCTATCATATTTGTGATTCCCTTATGTATTGTTGAATATATCTAGCTTTATTTTCCATTTCATTAGCCAAATATGGTCCAAATAACTTTTTTTATTGAACATTATCTAAACACATTTAATTTATACACGTATTTCCATAGAGGGATTCACAAGGAGCCATAACTATGCAATAATGAATTTTATTGTTGATGTAACCTTTATCTCTAGGTGGAGCTCTCTCTTGATCTATAGGGTATCTCATCCAACCCCCTATTCCTCACTTTCTTTGGTTTCCCTATTCCTCCTCCATGATTCCCCTTGAATAAGACTTTGTGGCTTGTGGATCTCTAATTTTTTCTTCTCTTTAATTTGGTTTCTCTTAATTTTGTATTTCTTTCTTCTCCTCACTTTGAATTCTCCATTCCTTTTTGGTTATATGATGCTCGGATGCTCGCTGTTTATTCATGTTCCTAAATTTCGCTACCATGCTCTTATCACTAGATCCCTCACACAAAATCCACACTTTTTATTGACCTGAAGGCACTTTGGTGGTTTGGGATCTATTGGTACCGATGATTGGTGTATCTTATATTGGATCGAATGTCCATATATACTGTTGCTGACTTTCTCAATGTATTGGAATTCATATCGGTCTGGTATGAAGGTTTTTGTGGCTCTTTTTGGATAGTGTCTATGGTAGTGTTTGGTTTCAAGTTCTCATCTTAGTGGTGTAGATCGGATGATTTTTATCGGAATTTAAGACTTGGGTTGGTTCTCTTCTATTTTTGGGTTTCAGACCCCTTTGTTGGTTGTGTTTTGGGCCTTCTTGGATTTTTTGGTCCCTCAATTATAGTGGTGCAGTTCATCCTTGAATGAAGTTTTTATTAGTTAAATATCATATTGAATTATGTTCTAGACTCTAAAGGTTTTCTCTTATCATTCGTTTTTCCAGATTTTCAAGTTTATTGATTTTTTGTTTTCATCCTCATGAAATTAATAGTGTTTGGTGATGGGTTTTCTGTTTGAAACTAATGATGTTTTGGTTTTTTTGGTTTACTTTATAATGGATTGTGTTGTTTTTGGTGACTGTAATGATGATGTAAACATCAATGGATTTTTTTAATGAAGTTTTTTTATAGTTCTTCATCCTATGTATTCACCTTCAGTGGTTCTACTCAGTGTAATCAATCGCTCTTGATCATGTTTTGTTCATCTTGTTCTCTGGTGAAGTTTCTTATAGGCATAACCATAGAGGTTTAAACCACAAGGATGGTTACATATCTTGTTAGAGAATCTCGATGGTGTTGTGGATGATGACGGGGTAATGGTGCATCATGGTTGGCGGCTTGGGGTAAATCAATTCACTATTGGTTGACCAAGGTATAAGTGTGACACATTTCATTTTAAATTTAAATGTGGTGAGTAACTAACATTTTCCATGTGTTTTTTTCTTATTTTTTGAATTTGGTTTGCGAACTGAGATGGTGGCACGACGTATTTTATTTGAAATTTAAATTTGGTGAGTACACGAAAGATGGAATGTGACTTCTGCTGAATTTTTTGAAGTTGGTTTGTGGTATTTGGATATCGGTATTTAACAATTGTATGTTTCCCACTCAACCATAAAGTGGGTTTTATGGAGAATACAAAAAATAGAGATTTTTGGGGAAAATTATTGTTGTAAGAAAACTCAACTAAAGGAAGGTATTGATCCAAAATAGCTTTGAAATCCATTGAAAATTATCTCATTATATCCTATAGGGTTGGAACCATTCTCTCAAAATATGCCATCTTTCTAAGGATGATAAGTTATGATGAAACATAACTCTATATTCAAATCCTATTGAATACCACACCAGAACATTGAGGTAAACCTTATATCCCAATTAAGTAAAATATAATGAGGTACTCCATGAAATATTACAACATCCTTTATGTATATTCTAAAAAAATGATCCAGAGATAAATCATCTCTAATAGAGATGAAGTGTGGGGACATCATAAAGTTATTGACTACAACCCATATATTATTATTCCCTTTAGAAATTTTGGGGAGTCCAATGATAAAATACATGATGATGTTTTCCAATTCCCATTCTAGTATGGATAATAGTTGCAACACACCATTAAACATTTTCCTCTTAGCCATAACTTGATAACATACCAAGAAATGAGATAAAAACTCAGCAATATCTCTCACAATGTTGTCCTATAATAAACACTATTTAAAATATTTATTCATCATTATAATTTTAGGATGAATTGAGATTGTATAACTATGAGATTCCCCTAACACCTCCTTCTTCAAATCAGGTAGGTAGAGAACACATACATGATTCCTAAACCTTATCATTCCATTTTAATCAAGGTTTAACTCAAGAACATTTCTGACATTATTTTGATGTTCTAAATCATCATTCTATCCCTATTTAATATTCCCATGGATAGATGGTTGAAAAATAATCTAAAAAAGATAAAATTTTTACCCTTTATTTAAGATTTATATATCCATCATTTTCAAATATATAAATATTTCATCTTTTGTGATCCTCATCATAAAAAATCTCACATTATTATTTTTATTTAATGAATTAGATACACTTCACTTTCCTAGGGTTGTAATGTATTGAGTAGTCATGATTTTTATTCAGTTCTAACCATATTTTCTGGAACATATTAAGATCCTTCTTTGTGAATATAAACTTTAAACTTTTATGTTCATTATATATATCACACCAATATCTTTAAAGATTATGCATCCATATCATTAATGAAAAAATTACCACAACTGACTCCAAATAATGAGTTGGGTAATTTTTTTCATGAACCTTCAATGTTTGTTATACATAAGCTATCACCATATGATTTTTCAGAGAAAACATGGCAATACATTCATTGATGCAAAACTATATATTAAAAACCCATATAAACTGTAGGGTATTATAAGAATAGGTGTATTTAATATTTTTTTCTTTTCCTTGAAACTTTCTTCACATTAATCCATCACAATGAACGTGGATTCCTTATGAGTTAACATAGAAATTAGATTAGATAGACATTATAAAGTATCCTAAAACCATCGATAATATCCAAAAAAATAAATAAAAAATAATATCTTAATCACAATGGTTGGTCTGGACCAACACTCAATAACTTCATTATTTTATGGAACCACTAAAATACCCTATCTTTATATTATATAAACAATAAATGAATCTTTTTGTAGCCAAAATTTACACTTAGTAAAATTTTCATATATTTTATCCTTCCTTAGGGTCTTCAACATAATTATCAGATGACCTTCAAACTATTACATACACTATGATTATATAAGAATACATCCTATAAATAATACGTCTAACTAATAAAGGTAATTTATAAATATTGTAATCATTAAATCCATGAAGATAGTGGGGGAATTAGTAAGGTCAAATGGAATCACAATATACTCATAGTGTCCACACCATGTATAGAATGTTGTCTTGGGTATATCCTCTATCTTCACCCTCATTTGATGAAATCTAAAATGAAGGTCAATCTTGGAAAAGTATTGAGCTCCATTCATTTGATCAAACAATTCATCAATAAAGGATAGAGGATACTTTTTATTGATTATGATTTTGTTTGGATCCTAATAATTAATGAAAATTAACATTCATCCATCATTATTCTTGAAAAAAATAGAATAATTTCACCCCATGGTGACTCACTTGTCCAAATAAATCTATTTTAAATATTATCTTGGGGTTGGTTATTCAATTTTTAAAACTCAATCAACATTGTTTTATAGGGTGTCTTTGAAATATATATAACACTAGGTATGAGTTCTATTGAGAACTCAACATCACAATTTGGTGGAATACTTGGAAACCCTTTCAAGAATACATCAAAAAACTCCCACAAATAGGCATGTCATAAATTTTGAGTTTCTCCCCAATGATCTAAGATAAATTCTATTTTTAAATTGCAATCAAGACCCATACAATGGATGAAATCTACATTAGAAGTTTTTATTTATCACATCACTAATAAAGGATCATACATTGGACTGTAATATTAAATGTGACTTCCCTTTATTAGAAATTGATGTGGGATTTATATATATAAATCAAATCAATGCATAAGATAAAATAATATTCAACTAGTGGGAGAATAATTAGATTCGTATGAATCACATTCCCACAAACTTAAACTAGAGAGGAATAATAGACATGATATGTGATCACCATACCATTATTATTTTCACTTCTAATTTAACATCTAATTATTGGAGATAATAATAAAAGTCCCTAGATACTTTTAATGATACTCATTAACTCATATAACTAAGCTCAAATAGGATACTTTAATCTTTTATCATAACTATTACAAACTAGAATTTACCATTCGATATTTAATCCCATAGTAATACTAAAATGGTCAACATGACCATCAGGAATCTTTGATCAGAGTGATCAGTTATTCATAGGATGTATTGATCATGAAACCTTATTTTCAATATATTACACTGTAGTTTTTACATTGTCCATTCATGTTCATCATCTATTCAAATCATTAATGATGGTTCATAATGAGTTTTTGAATTTACAAAACATATCCCCATAGAGTGTCAAAAGAGGAGCACAGTAAGGCCCATTTTCGTAAAGTAGGTGACGATCAGATAAAATACCAATGTCTCCTTTTCAAAGTGATTACCCCTAGTTAAAAAATCACCAGATTCATATCCAATTGTAGTATCTAGACATGGATGTGATTAATTTGAATCCACTAAGTTTACACTTCACCAAAATTCTATGACATTACCCTATACTTTTAATTATCCATATACTTATGCTAAGACACATCCTTAAACATATCCATAGGGATCTCACTAAAATATTATCATCATATTTTCCAAATTTTAACTAAACCTTTTTTAGATACCAACTATAAAGACCCCATATTGTTTTACATAGATACTATATCTTAATAGATGAATATTCAATACATTTGAAAAATAAATGTCCAAGGACTATAATAGTTTAGTTTTTAAGATAATAGATACACTATATTAATATTTTAAGAAAGATATTAAAAATATCACATAATGATCTTCCTATTCAGACACAACATAGACATACCCTTCTTAAAACATCATTCAAAACCTAGATAAAGGATACAAAATAAATGATGAGAACCAATGCTCAAAAAAGGGAAATGTGGAAGATATAAACTGATGATTATATGAAAGAATAATATAAGTATAAGGGTATGATGTTATAAATATAAATTAAAAAAATTATAACTAATCCATAATGGTTTGTAAACATGATCCAAGGAATAAAACATTATCCTTTCAAAAGATGAAAATCTTTAGAGTAATAAATCATCATAAATCAGTCATGAACCATAAGGTGATGTTATATATGTGTAGAACCATCATAATAATAGAAACCATTTCATATTTCAAGGTTAATATCCAAGACCATAAAATAATAATTGATCATGCATTAACACATGTTTCCCAATTCATAACAGATCAATCATCATCACCTATATACCATAGTGAATCAACCAAATTGGCAGGTTTCCCATAGCGGATCAAGCACATCATCTAGTTTCCCTTCATTATCTCATGAGATATAAAACATTACCTAATGAATTTTAATGAGATATAAGTTCCATAAATCACATAATCCATAAATTTGTTTTCCAAAAATCATAAAACATTAATAAAGTCATAAAACATGATAATAAATGTGTTTTATAAACATTTCCTTATGTAATAACTCATTTAAAAGAAATTGGTTTCATACAATTTTTAGAATTTCATCATAGAATAACCTGTGGAAAAATAATGGGTCTCATATAAATATTTTTATCATAGATATGAACCACATATAAATAGAATATGTATGGTATCATTTGATAATATCCCTAGTAAATCTTAAGTAACATCATATGATTTCATCTTAGATATAAAATTATTTTTAAACATCACTTGGAACTTATCTTAAAGAAAAATATTTATTTTGATTTGAAATAAATTTTATACAATCTAAAAATTTCCCAAATTTTATTGAAATATTTTCTCATAAAATAACCTTTAAATAATGTAAATTAATTTTTAAATAATTGTGTTTTAATGATGGTGGAAAAAATTGTTCATTTCTTACATATTAAAATAATCATTCTTTTCACATTTTTTATAAAAAGTCATAATCACCTCATTCTAAAAATGAAAAGAAAATACCCTTTATTTTTTTGTAAAAATTAAAATATGGGTATAAATTTATTTAAAAAATAATTATATAACAGTAAAATATTTTTTAAAATATTTTTAGAAAACATGGACATATAATAAAAAGTATTTTCGACAGGAGAGAGAAAACAAATTTATTTTTCCTTAAAAACATTCTTCTGAAATATTGAGTACATAAAGAGAGGAAAATAAAATTAAATCATGTATTATATATAAATTAACATAGTGGAATAAAATTATTGAGTTTATTAATAGGTATATCATAATATTTCTTCATCATAAACTAAATCATAAATAGTCCCAAAACAAGGATATTGTAGCAAAAATGTTTTACCACTTTAATAACTTTTGAATCATAAGACCATGAATGAAAGAAACATAGATATATATTTATATACCAAATTTATCATGATAATAATCATCCAATAAATTCATGTTTAGTATATATACAACACACAAAATAAAGATGTGATGTATAAGGCATGCATCCTAGTGAAATAAAAGAGAGACACAAATACCTTACTTTAAGTCTTGATTTCCTTCATACTCATTAAAATATACTATAAAATAAATATAGGTTTATTATAAATATATTACTAAACCATAATCATATATATAAAACCATATATGATTTTGCTTATCAACATTAATTACCCTTTTATTAATAATTTCTTGTTAAAATCATGTTTCGAGAAATAACTAATTTGTTCTTTGTGTATGTTTTGGTTTGTTATTTTTGTAAAAATTGTCTTGACCATTATGAAATCATATCCATAATAATAAATATTATATAAATATCATATATATTCGTTATATATGTGTTTATATTGATCCATAATTATTAAATATAGAAAATGAATTACACTGTTCATATAGATGGTAGTCCTTCGTACACATGATTGACTTTTTCATTTCCCAATTTATGAAAGAGGATGTGTATATAGGTTGTTAAATTAACATAATAATATATAATTATTTGTTATATAATAATATTATTACATTATAATAATTTTATAATATTTTAATAATGTTGAATAATAAAAATATATAGAAATGTTCGGCTGAGAATGATTCATCTTCTTCAGATAACCTCATTAGGATTGCACCAAAATACATACCATTTTCGATTAATGATAAAAAGAACTATATTATATGATAAGGGAAGTTATAATATGATTTTTTATGTATTTTATGAAATAATTTTTTATATGCGTGAATAAGAGAGGAGTGGGTGAGGCCTTTTATAAGTGGGAGAGAGGATACACTTGGAATTGTTGAATTAAAAAGGTGTTCCCATGTTTTCAACATTGAAAAGACCCAAAAATGGTCATTATGAAACCTAAGATGATATAAAGTCCTAATTTTTCCATAAATATTTTTTTACTATTTTTTATTTCATTTTAAACCTTATCTTTTTAGTTTCTCCTGATAAAGTTGTTTAACCCTTAACCGTGGTAACTAATTTTTTACTTTTTTTAATTAATTTTGACCAAAAATTAATTTGAAATTATTATATAATATTAATTATTATGATTCATAATATGGAATACATTTTTAAAAATAAAATCACATAAATGAAAATATATATTTTAAACTTAAATTCGTTGACATGATAGAAACATGATTTTTCAAATAGATGCTTTTGATTAGTATAAAAAGTTTTAATATCAGAATTCCATATTAATTTTGTTCCAATGAAATATAGAATTTTAAAAATATATTAATTTTTCTAATTTTACTATTAAAACATTTTTTTAACAAGATAAAAGTTTTTCAATTCATTAAACAAAAACGTGGTTTTGAATATAAATGTGTATTTTTCACTATTCAATGAAAAATTAATATTTTTAGAAAATTCTCAAAAATTAATTCAAAGATAATTTAGATACGTAGATTTAAAAAATTATGTTATTTTAGTCAAATAAATTTTATGAAGTTGGATAAAATTAGTTTTATTATTTTTACAAAAAAACCTTTTTTGAGAAAAATTTATTCTCCAAGCATATAAAGACATTACTAAATATTAAGTACTTATTTATAAATATATTTTATTTATGTAAAAAAATTATAATTAATTTTCATATTTTTTTATTTATATTAAGATATCAAACTTTAACAATTAGGTTATAACGTTTATGTTTAGATAATAAAAGAATTTTGTGGTTTGACAAAATCGTTGTTATGTGTAATGCAAAAAAACAGAGAAAATAATTTTTTTAATAAAATAATTAATAATAACTATAGGTGTTATAATAAGATCACAATTTTATATTATAGGTGAACCTATAATTATATATCCATATAATTATTTGGGTAGTTGTTAAGATCTCATGATAATTTATGTTAGGTATTGAAGAGTGAACCTTTTTCCATTTTTCAATAATGTCTTGGGAGAGACTGTTGAATTATGTTTATGATGTCATGTCTTCTATTGTTTCCATATTTTTATTATTGTGTGATATTATGATTCCATTTATTTTTCTATATTTACAAGCTTATTATTATTCTATTTATAATATCACATTATGCCTCTTGACCCTCATGTTATGATTTATTTCCATGTTTATTACCTTACCAAGATTTATAGATCACCCTTTTCATTATTTATTTTCCTGAGGGTATCCTATTCCATTTTAAAATTTGTAGAGAGTTAGGATCACAATTTGGATTTTTTAAATAATGATTAAATTTTTACATTTAAGATGATGTATTCATTAATCTAGTCATCCAAATACACTACAATCCTCAATCCTCATTTTTTATTTGTTAAAAAGTAATTGAAAAATAATTATATAATATTTGATTAAGGATTGGGTCACTACATTTTGGGTGGAATAGATAGGCGGTGAAAACATAGATAATAGTGAGGGTGTTGTGAGATAATTAAATTTATTTAATTGATGATATAATGGATGAAATACTACCACATAGACCAAAAATCGAGGTTGGCTATGGACATCATTGGATTTTATTATCAGATCATTTCACTATTAAATAATTTGATCATATGATGTTAATGATGTCAACATATCCCTTGTAGAGAAACTTGAGTGGATTTATCTTGAAATGATATGTGAAATTATATATTTTCAGATTAAGTTAACAGATTTTTGATAAAGGCCTTAGGGGATTCATGGGGTGGAGGAAAAAAATATGCTAGGGGATGTTTAATGCATAAATCATGAATGAAAGAGTAACAAAAATTCAAATAACAATATGGGAGGAGGGGAATGTGCATAGACTATGTGTGTTGTTCCACATAAAAATGTAATCTTTTTATATACATTTATAGTGCATTAGAGAGGCTGGGATACAAAAAATGGACACTCAAAGTTTCACTGTGATCCTTGTGACTTCTTGGACCCAATGGATCTAATTTTTATCCATATTTATATCATATTTTAGATAAATACAGTGAATGAATATGGAATTAATTAGATTTTTTTAATATAATAATAAATTATATCATTAAAAATAATTAAGTGGATATTGGATACTAAATATAAGTAATTCTTTTATAAAATCAAAAATCTCATTGTAATAAGAGACTTATGGCTAGGATGTTTCATTTTCTCATGTTATTTATATAAATTATTATTATTTGGAAATAATAATATTTATTAGTTAATTATTGAGCACAAGAATATGAAATTAAAATAATACATTAGATGAATTACTTAACCATGAGTGGTGGTGAATAATTCTTCTTGAAAAATCAGTTGATGTAGTATGGTGTTAAGGCGAAGGAAAGATTATCATGAAATTTTATAATAACTTCCGCTGATAAATTTTGTAAACTATTAAGGGATTATTAATTCATTTTAAAATTTTTAATTATATATGTCTAACATGTTTGAATATAATTGATGGCAGTAAATTAATGGAATAGAATGAATTTTTGAATTGAGAGTTGGATTAAAAAACTAATGAATAATGTAATCTAACTAATTAAATGAAGAAAGTGGAGTTAATAATAATTTTTCACTTCTTTAAATGTTTGTAAAAGAGAAGAGATCTATAGAGTTGATTGGTTGATATAAATTAATTCATTTATATCGTGAAATGATATAAATTTTATTGGATTAATAGATGTTGGAAAAGTTTTTTGATTTAAAAGGAAGAGATAATAGAAAATAATGTTATAAAATAATAATGTGAGTAAGATAATGGTATTTTGTGAAGGAAGAGTATTCCCTTAAATGGAATGACATGATCAAAAAGTAAATAGATAAAATTAATAAATATACTCAAATATATGGGAATGTAATAATGGATTATGACGTGATCTATAGTGACTATGGTAGTGGAACCCTTCTATAAACATTTTCAGTTTACTATGAAAAAGGATTGATAATTTAGTTAATTAACATTAGTTATTCAAGTTAAAGTGAATGGAAATATATGTGAAGAAATTAGTGTCATCCCATTTTTAATGTGGCTATATTAATAATTCAATAGCAACCATTTACATTGTTTAATTACTATCACTAGTATGTAATTATATGTGAATGTGGAAACTTTTTAGGGTTGTTGATCCATCCAATGATTGTGAGGTGGAAAATAATATCAACTATGATATATTGTGAATAATAGTGTAATTAAATAACTATCATTGATCTATTTTTTAATTATCAACATCGATATATGAGATTGGTTAGTGAGAAATATAATATAATATGATTTCACAACTCCAGATTTCTATATAGGAAGTCATGAAAGACTGATAGGGGATCCTTTATTGTGATTTTATAGATTCATCTTTATTGAGATGTGATGAAACCAGTAATATAAGGATACTAATAGCGATGGGTAATGATGATGTATCTCCTATAAACTCTCCCTAGTTTAATTTTTATGTTTGATGAAAATGGGTATACTCTTTCGAACCCACTAGTATTAGTAGAGACTAATGATGGGTTTTACATGTTTCGAATTCTACTCACCCATAACTATGGGTTTAGATAGATTATATTTCACTAGGATATAGTTATAGATGTATAATAGCCTTAAAATCTCTGGTGTGGGATAAATGGAGTTGGGTACTTCCTCTAATATACCTGATGTGAGAACATGATAAATGGGATGAGTGGAGATGTGTAGTTCTTCTAGTATCCTTGTTATTAGAATTAAATGGGAGGTAATTCACTCAAGTGGAGGTGAACCTTCTCTCTTAAAACATATGGATTGAGGTGGAAAATGATACATTGAATACTATATCTTCTCCTACCCACAACTCTTGAACTTAGTTGGAACTAATATGTAGATGTATCATTGAGGATTTTCATTTCATATTGTATTCTAGTATATTTCTTGAGCCCTTAATATAGGAATTTCCTCTAGCATCTAGACATGTATTCACTACTAGCTTTGGAGTGTTGTATTTACATTATTATCTAGAGATAAATGGAGATGTGTAATTTATCTTATAGTTATAGGATATGAGGAGATGTTTATTTCTTTGGGTGACTCTATGATAGGTGAATACATGTACTTGCACCTATATTTCATGATTAGTTCATATGAGGAGAATTTTAAAGTGGAAAATCTATGATTGGTTGTGAGATATGATTATTATTTATTTATTAGAAAATATTGTTTATTTGGAGAGAATGATTAAATTAAGATATGGTTTGATTGATTAAGATTGATCATGGATATGCAGGGTGATTATGTCAAGTGGTGTCTCCTTTTCTACACTTTACTTATTATTAGTGCATATAGAAACTTTATGTTTATGGGGTTTTGCTCCCTACTTGGTACAACCATACTAGATGATGTTATAATCAAATTTTCATGCAAACATGTGTAATGTTCACGTTATGTATATATAGATCGGTGGGTGTAGAGTATAGATGATCATGGAGTATAGAGATAGATATATTTTTTGGATAACTGATGGAATAGATTTGATCCTAATGAATACCACTTTAGGATCAACAATATTTAGGACAACATCTGTTCATGATGCAATAGTTGTACCACACATGAGCCTCGACCTAGTTGGTGAGGTATTCTTAAGTGAATCCCTGAGTCCCAGGTCCAAAACTAGGTATAGGCATATTACCGGTACTATAGCAATACTATAGAAGAATTGTAAACTGTGCATGTACTGTAGCTGTTACTGTAGTAGGTACTATTCAGTACTATAATAGCAGGAACTATTCATCTTGGGACATCAGTTTGGGCTTGGAGTCCTTAAGGATTTCGGGCCTCCTAGGACTTTTTGTCAGTAGGGCTTTCAGGCTACTTTTAATGCCCTTCCACCTTAAGGTCTTCGGGCCACATGTTGTTTCCCCAAACGTACTATACAAAAAAGTAGCAGCCCCAGAAGCTGATTGAGAGAAGGTGCACTAACCAGAGTAGAGCCAAATGGATTTTCAGAATGAGAGGGTATGGATATTCCATTGGGACCAGCCTATGCTTGCACGGGAAGCCTAGCCAGATGTCCATGCGAAGGTGGAGAGCTACTATCACAATGCAGATGTTGGGGAGGGGCAGTTCCTTATAGATAGTCTGGTTAAATTTCCTAAGACCTTTAGGTTATGTAATCTCTTAAGCCTATGGGTCTCGTAATCTTTGATCCTATGGTCCTAAGGGTTCCCCCTCATCCCATGAAAGGGGGGTTATCAAAAATCAATAAAAAAAAATAAGGCCATCAGGCCATTCGGGCAGTAGTTTTACCAAGTTACTCATATATATCATTCCAGATTATATCATAGATCTTTATTTTTATATATAAATATGTTCAATTCGTCAGTTTTATATTTCATTTATATATGATGAATATTATGGTATTATTATATGTGACATGTTTATTTGGAGGTAATACATCCAATGTTGTGCGAATACCTCAGTCTTGGTCACTAGCCCCTAGCTTAGTGGAGGCGATCTTGGCGGATTCATATATTAATGATCCAAGATATTATAGATTGGTATTAGATTGATCAAATGGATTATTGAGTTAGATATGTGTGAGTATTAATTGAGGAAGTTGAATGATTATTACTAAGGGTCTATTTTATATGTGGTTGTAATAGAGATATATATAACTGATGCAGTGGAAAATATATTACTAAACATGAATCTTATTAATAACACATGATTGAGTCTTTAGTAGATAAACTAGAAATTATAAGAGGGATTTTGTATCATATATATCTAGATCATGATTTTCTTATTTCATTTTTGACTTTATTTCATTTTTAGATAGTCTATGTAGGCCAAACATGTATAAGATCTATCAACATCCTCATCATTTTCTATGGGTTTGAGGTCAAAAGGATATTTGTCACACCCGGTTTTGCATGTCATTGTTTTGATCTGGTTCATTTGAAATACCGATGATTTTCTTTGGTCTCTGGTGAGATGAATTTTGATTTTTTATGTTTCATATATTTCTAATCGCCCTAACTTGGGTTCCACATTGCTTGTTTTGGAGTTTTTGGAGAAAGGGTGGTTACTTCATTATTTGGGCCAATCGTGAGCCCATTTTCAATTTTAAAAACCAATTTTTTTTCTTTTAGAACTCATTTTTTTTCAACCTTTTTCACCCATTCCACTTCCCACATGGACTATAGTGATATTTTAAAAGTTTCATACCCTTTTAGACCCCATATAAATTCAAAATCCCGGTGAAATTGGGTTACTTATTTAGGCATTGTGCCAACCCATGGGCCCATTTCGAGTATTAAACAAATAAATTGATTATTTTATATCTACATCAATATTTTATATTTTTTGTTTATTCCACCTCCCAACAGAATTCAATTTCCCTATCCTCACCCCCATTATCTATTTCTCCTCTTTCGATCTTATATGAGTCACAGATTAGGGAAGACTTTATCAATGTCTCTCAAATTGTCCAGAATTTTGAAGGTAAATTGTTTCATGAATAAATCATTCCATTCATACTATTTTTCCCACAATTATTCTTTCCCAGGTTCTTCCAGATCTTAGGAGACTCTCCAAGATGTTTCAAGCCATTTAATTTCCTCTGAGGGTGCAGATCTAATGGAAGACTAAGAGTCTTCTAGTTGAAAATGTGTGATTCCTTCTCCTTTCTCATCACTCTTCTTCCTCCATTCATTATATATTGGTTTTATAATACCCTCTTGTCATGATAGACCAAGGTCTCTATTATCCCATGGTTTTTGATAGAGTTTATATTCATTCAGGTCTAGTCTTCATAGTTTTAGGGTTTATAATCCTGCGGCTGGTGTTTTTGGGTGTGTGTTTCCATTACGCCAAGGATTTGAGGTAGGATGTCCCTTGAAAAAGCCTTTATTATTTAAGTTTCATCATTATAATATTGTTATAACCATATTTATATGATATTTTCAGCTTTTGAACCTTGGTTTTAGAGTTTTTGTGTGTAAATTATGTTTTATGACTTATTTTGTTAAAAATATAGTTGTTTTGGTATAAATGTGCACTCCACTTGTTTGATAATTATTACATGAGCTTCCAAACTTTATTTATGATATTTTGAATATGTTTCAGTATCTTGAATAACTTTATAGAATGAAAATGGTATTTTATCCCTTTTTAAGTGCGTAACATAAGTTGTTTTGTTAAAGAGTGCATGCCATGTGTTCAGTAAATTGCCCGATTGGCTTTTATGTGTCTAGTGGAATTTAAAATGATTTTTTTGGATTTATAAATACATTTTAAGCATGCAATAAAATATTTTGGGATCCTTTTATGTATTTCCAATTTGTATTTCATTTTACAAATAAATGGGTTTTGGTTTACAACATGTTTTGGCATGAGTTGCCGGAAAATGGCATGTTTCACATTCTTATGAAAATGGTTGTGTATTGAATACGTAACCTGAGTGTTTTAAGGGATTTATGAATTTGGGTTTCTACTTTAAATGGTGTGTATACACTTCCTTAATAAAATTTAATGCATACCTTAGCCAAATTTTAGTTTTGAGAAACGCTTAAAGGCCTGTTTGGCATTTGTTTGGTTTTGTAAAAATGGTTTCCATGTATATTTCATGTTCTATATTTTTGGGAAATTTTATGGTCCATGAAAATGATTTATTAATTGGTTTTGGGGTTTACAAATATGTTTTGTTATGTTATTTATTGGTTTTTTCCTTAAAATACCATCTTTGAATGTATTTTATGTGCAAGGCCTCGTGATACTCCATGAAATTGTTTTACCAAAATTTTTAGTGGTTTATTGATTCATGAAAGAAATGTGAAGAAATTTTGCGGGATTTTGTGTGTTTATGGTTTGGGAATGGAATTTGGATGTGAAATATGTATTTTATAATATTTTTAACTTTATTGAGCAGTAAAGGGAATCCCATGTATCTAGGTGGGTGGACTTTACTAGTATGCTAGTGATTCTGTGGGGTTTGACCCCTGTTTCACGTAGCCAGTTTGACAATGACAACACTAACTATACTATGCTGATTATTATGTTGGTTTACCACTAGGTTATGGGTATTCTCCATACAAGTGGCTCATGTGCATGAGAATAGTTATTTATTATGGTTACATTCACCGAGATACGAGGTACATGGGGCTCACAACTAACTATTGCCTAAGGGTGTTCCTGTGAGTTGTGCTCATTGGATATTTTGTACTCACCATATGCATATGGTGTGTTTGATTGGTAAATTCAGTATTTTGTGTTATTTATTTAAAAGTGTACAATATTTTAATCACCCCTCTTGAAAAAAATTTCATTTTGAAGTTGCACCTCTTTGAAAAAGTGTTACTTGCATTTTTGTTTATAAAACATACAAGTTTTTGTCTCATAATTATTATAACATGGAACCTCATTTAAAAAAAACTTTTATATATTGTATTTAAAACATTAAATTTATGTTTCTTTTATTTTAAAATAAGTGCATTGCGAATAGAATATCATGATAACCAACTGAACTTTAATACTCACGCCTATAATCTTCTTCTGTTTTTATCCCTTGTGTAGGATTCAACTTGAGTTTGATTGCCTTGGGCGATGTGTGATCATTATTTTGGAGAGTGACCAGCGGTGTCACATGGAGTTATTTGGTTATTGGGTTTGGTTAGTTGAGTTGTTGGTTTAGTTCTACTTTTAGTTTCTTGTACAAATAATGTTTAGATCAATTTTTATATAAATTCATTTCGGGATATCCATTTATTTCCATTGTTTGTTTGATTGTTTATATATGGGAGAAATCGTTACCTTGTGTACTCTATTGATTCCCTTGGTTCTTTTCGCCATCCCGGGAGAATGGGGAATGCCTCTCGGGACTTGTCACAGGCTGGCCTGTGTGACCGGTTCAAGGTCGACTCGGGCTGGTTCGTGACAATATTCAAGAGACAATGTGATAGGATTGTTGATATTGAGAGTTTTTTTAATACATAAATAGTTTTGAGGATTATATGATATAAATAAAACTGATAGTATTTTATGACATAGATCTATGGGATGAATTTTAGTGGACTTGAGAAGACATAGATAACAGTCTTGTTATATAGCGGTATTAATTCTTGTTTGGATATTGAAGCAATTTATTAGTTATTTAATTTTTTGTCTCTATTATGTTATTAACTGATTGAATCATTGAATACATTCTTATGGTATGTCTGAGAGTCTTTGGACTTTGATGTGAGTTAGAGAGGTATAATCTCAATTTTACACAAATTAGAGTACCATTACTGGGTTTTTTGTTGTTTCTAGACACCTGTGGATAGAATATCTTAATGAAATAATAGTGTGGAATAGGATCTATGGTGGTGGTGAATGAGCTTGTGAGGAATTATCTCTGTAATAAAATTTATCATGGATAAAAGTCATATATAATTCTATAATGGGAATTAAATAGTATGTTTATTCTCAATTTTTTGATATGGGACTCCAAATGGGAATTCACTATCATGATTCTCACTTATATTGAGGTTATCTATTGATTTCAGTTATATGTATATATTGGGAATTCATGATGATGATTCATGATAGGAATATGAAAATATTTACGTCTAGTATTTAGATGTTATTCACTGAGTTACTATGATCTATTTAGTGGTTATTCGAGATGTTGGACAAGAACACTCCTTTAGGTATTAATAAAATGCTGAAATACCCCAAATCAGTGTTGAAAAACTAATGGAGAAGTTAAAAAGGGGTAATGTGGTAGAGAGATTTTGGTTGTTATATATTAGTGTGGCAATAGGGGATAAGGAATGTGGTATTCATTCAATCCTTAATTGTAATTTATTTGTATGAATTATCATCTTTCCTAGTTGGTATGTGGATATACATTGCCAGATTTGTTTTCTTATACTGAGAAATGTATGAAAATTACATCCTACAATGGATATCTATTGATCAAAGTGATCACCATGGATATAAGGGATTCTAATGGGATGAAATTGTTTAGAGTAGTTGTGAAATGTCTTTTTAGATTTCAACTAGAGTTTTGAAGATGATTTAATTGGATAGAGTAGTTATTCATGCTTTAATAAGTTATTTATTAGAGATAAAGGTGATGGATAAGGAGCCATGTATCCATATGGGATTCCTTTTTAATCATTTATTTATAGAAATGATTTTTTATGTGGTCTTCTTCTAATTACTGACGAGATATTATAGAAAAAAAATTAGTGGTTGGATTGTCTATCATAAGTAGGATAATTATATTGGTTTTTAGTTTTCATGTGGGGCTTTATATTATTGGGATTATGTGGCCACATCGAGCCTTCCGTTGTCAAGTGTCATTGTTTCTTGTATTCTGTTAAAAGTCTGAAGATGTGGTTAAGGAGGAGTTTTGTTATGATCATTTATTTTTTTGGGAAACTATAATACTTTCATTAATGGTAGGGATGTTGATAAATATGTATGAGGTATGTTGTTATGATATGAGATGATATAATGATCAAGAATTAAACTCTCGAAATATGACATCTTGAATATCCTAAATTTTTATTGTTGAGCAGTTTTGTAAGTTGAATTGTTTATTCAGTTGTGTGGGAATATAAACATAGAGAAACTTTGTGATAGATAAGTTCTATAAATGTAATGGTTTCTAGTAATGTAATATTATCTTGAGTGTAGTTGTGAAACTGAATTGGTATTAAAAGGAACCTTCATGTTGATTAACAAAGTGAGTTGGGATTTATTTGGAAATTATAATATGATTGTGGTTGGGTGTGAAAATATTTTTTTTTCTACTTCTCTATCCAATATTTCCCTTTTATTATATAATAATGGTTATGGGGTTATTTATTACAAGATATAATGTTGATGTATATTATTATCATGATTCTTATGTTTAGTTTCTTTTTAAAGATGAAAATTATATGGATGGGATGATGTAATAGTATATGTTTGTACCCTATAATTCATTTTCATATTATTAAAATTTGAAACTAGACTCACTATTTTTGAATTACGTAAAACTAATCTAAATATAAATTAATCACTTCCTTGTCTTGGTTGATTTCTCATGATGATTTTACATAGAAATATTATTTTTCAATTAAATAAGGTGAAACGGTAAATTCACTATTTTTAGGATGTCAGATAACAAAACATATTATTTTTTTAGTATTGTATAGATTGTTTACCCATGTATATGTGGTTTCATGATTTTTGGGTAGTTTTGAGTTGTTTTAGAATGAAAGAGATAAATTATAAATGGAATTATTAAAAATAAATAATAATTTTTTAAATGGAATGAATTAGATTAACAACTTTTAAAATTCATCATTTAAATGGAATATATGGTTTTATGGGAAGATCCACTTTATAGGATCCAATGAATAGATCACTGAAGATCAAGGGATATTGGATGAAGGATCGTTGAATCATGGGGATGAGTATTTTTCATTCCACCGAAATCCATTTATTTGAGAATAAATATCACAAACCAGCCCGAGTCGACCCTGAACCGGTCACTAAGGCCAGCCCGTGATAAGTCCCAAGAGGCATTCCCGATCCTCTCTGGATGGAGAAAAGAACCAAGGGCATCAATAGAGTACACAAGGGTAATTATTTAACTCATATATAAACAATCAAACAAATGAAAAGAAATGGACAACCCAAAATACATTTATATAAAAATTGAACTGAACATTATTTTTAATAGATTCTGAAGGTACAAATAAACCAAAAAAACAACTAACCAAACCCAATAACCAACTAACTCCATGTGACCCCGCTAGTCACTCCCTAAAAAAATGATCACACATCTCCCAAGGAAATCAAACTCAAGCTAAAACCGGCACAAGGGATAAAAATAGAAGAAGACTATATGTGTGAGTATTGAAACTCAATAGGTTAGAACAATATTCTATTCCCAATTCACATCCTTTAAAATAAAATAAACATCAATTTCAAGTGTTAAATACAAATATAATGGTATGTTTTCTAAATTCAGGTCCAATGCTATGAAAAAATTACCAGAAAAAAACATGCATGTTTTATAAACAAGAATGTTTGTAACAATTTTCAAAGAGGTCCAACTTAAAAATGGAAATAGTTTTCAAGAAGGATGATTTAAAGAATTTACACTTTTAAATAAATCACCAAAACTATGAAATTTTCTAACCAAACACACTGTATGCCGATAGTGAGTACAAAATATCCAATGATCACAAGTCACGGGAACACCCCTAGGCACCAGTTAGTTGTGAGTCCCTGGTACCTCGTATCTCGGTGAAAGTAACTACAATAAATATCAATTCTCGTGCACACGATTCACTAGTTGGGATGATACCCATAACCTAGTGGTCCCCCAACACCATCATAATCATAGTTTAGTTATTGTTTTTATCATCAAACTTTCTATGTGAAACATGGGCCAAACCCCACAGGATTATTAGCATACTAGTACAGGTCTACCCACCTATATACACTAGATTCCATTTATTTCTCAATCAAGTTACACATACTATAAAATAACCATTTCACATCAAAATTCCATTCCCAAACCATAAACACACAAACATACCAAAAATATTCTTCACATTTTTTTCATGAATCAATTAACCACTGATTTTTTTGTAAAACAATTTGAAAGAGTGTATTGAGGCTTTTCACATAAAACTCATTCAAAAACACTCTTTTAATTATAAACACTAAACAAAACCATACCCAACCATATTTTTCAGCCCTAAAAACATTTAATAAAATCATTTCATGGACCATAAAATAATCCCAACTGACACAACATGGTATATACAAGTAAAACACTCAATTATTATTTTTAGTAAAGGCCAAAAAAGCCTTTAATTTTTTTTCTCAAAAATAACATTTGAAAAAGTTCTGCATTTTAAATTTTATTAAGGAGATGTATAAATACCATTTATATCATCAAACCACAATCATAAATCCCTTAAAACACTCAGTTTACATATTCAAAACACAACCATTTTCATAAGAATGTGAAATGGGTCATTTACAAGTAACTCGGGCCAAAACATGTTGTAAACCAAAAAATATTTGTTTGTAAAACCAAATCCAAATTAGAAAGCCATAAAAGATCCCAAAATAATTTTTTACATGCAGCCAATGTATTTATAAATCCAAACAAATCATTTTAAATTGCACTGGACACATAAAATCCAATCCGACAATTTACCTAACAGATGACATGAACTATTTAACAAAACAACTTTTGTTAAGCACTTAAAAAGGGATAAAATACCATTTTCATGCAATAAAGTTATTAATGATCCTAAAAAAATTCCAAATACCGTATTCCAAGTTCAAAATCTCATGGAATAATTTATCAAACAAGAGGAGTGCACATTTATACCAAAACAAACAATATTTTTAACAAAATAAGTCATAAAACATAATTTGTACAGAAAACCTTTAAAAACAAGGTTTCACAGAAGAACATATCATATAAATAAGGTTAGAACAGAATTATAATGATCAAAATTAAATGATAAAGGCTTGTTTAAGGGATATCCTACCTCAAATCCTTGGCGTAATGGAAACGCACACCCAAAATCACCATCCGAGGGTTTACAACCCCTAAACCTATGACGAACAACCCCCAATTAACAAAAAACCCATAAAAATAATGGTATAACAGAAACCTAGTTCAGTCATGACTATGGGAGATTATAAAACCAAGAAATAATGAAAAGAAGAAGAAGAGGGATGATAAAGGAGAAGGAATCTCACCTTTTCAACTAGAAAACTCTTTGTATTCTGTTAGATATGCACCATTATAGAAAATGAAATGTCTTGAAACATCTTGTAGAGTCTCCTAGGGTCTGTATAAACTAGGGAAAGAATATTTAAGGGAAAAAGATTACAAATTGAATGATTTGTGTATTAAACAATTTACCCTCTCAATTCTGGACGATTTGAGGAAACTTGAGGCCTTTCACCATAATATTCACTTAAAATGAGTTCTAAAGAGGTAAACTCAATTATGGGGGTGAGGCTATGTATGTTTTCTTCGAGTGGTATGTGGAAGCAACAAAAAATATTACAAAATGAAAATGATATAAAAGAAAAAAATTATTTTTTTAAAACAGGATGTGGGCCCCTGGTTTATCCCAATACCTAAATAAGTAACTCAAATTCACCATGATTATGAATTATTAAGGGGTAAAATATGATATGAAGGTTTTAATATGTCGGTGGAGGAAAATATTGAAGTGTAATGGGTAAAAAATGTGGAAACAAATGAGTTATAAATGAAACAAAATTGGTTTTTAATACAGGAAATGGGCTCACAGTTGGCCCAAATCATGAAGTAACCAACCTCTCTCCAAAAAGTCCTAAAAATGCAATGGGGAATAAAAATTAAGGTGATTAGAAATATATGAAAGCTAAAAACTCAAAATTATTCTCACCCAACACCCATGAAAAGGATTGGCATTTTCAGTAAACCAGATCAAAACCATGACATGAAAAGGAAAAAAATGGGAGTAACAATTTTCACCACCATTAAAGCTTTCCACCCCCAGAAATCCATAACACTTTTAAAAAAAATAGAACAACACATAAGGATTCCTTATCAAAATAATCCAGCCTCTAAAGCTAAGGAAATATCATTCACAAACAATGTAACTTAATACTCTTTCCCAAACAAAACACCAACTCTGAACCACTTTTGGAGAATCATTTGAAATATCAAGCCACCACCTCCACAACAAAGCCAAGAACTAGATTGTTAAGCCTTCTTCCAATGAACGGAAAGATCACCCCTAACCATAGTTCACTAAAAAATCAAATTAATTGGGGTGGAGGCTGGAATGGGCTCCCCACCATTAAATATCAACTACCATCCGACAAATCCTAAAGGAAATATCTTCGAGACCCACAGTGGGTCTCCCCCCCATTAGAGACCAACTAGAAATGAACAAGAAAAAGAATTAAAAATGAACTAGAATTGGGACTCACCTACATAAGACCACCAAAAATCCCCCACAACAACCTACTAATCCAAGTTGATAGGAACACAACATGAACTTTTAATCCACCCACTCTCGAATGGAGGCAGCAAGAACTGGGCCAACACTCTCTGCATAGATCCAAACCCCCACCAATTAGGGAGGGGAGGGAAGGGGACCCAATCATTGGGCCATTGAAAGCACAAAAGAAACAATGGAACTACCTCAATGAAATGGTATAGGTATGAGCTTAGAAATACTACCCATGATCCTAGGACTCCAGACTACGTGCTAGCTTCACTCCGAAACCTATGGATAAAGCTCTTATGTATGAAGAATATCTTAACTCACAGCCACGCTTTGATAATCTGAAAATTGTACTCCATCCCTTAATTCCACACAATACCACATAACAGTCCCAGTAAAAAACAACAGACCAAGAGACACCATGAAACTCTCTTCCTCAACAACACATTTTTACCCAAACAAGAACATGGAGATTCACAAAACTATTTTATCTCACTCAGAATGGTGAGAAAAATGAACAAGGCACAAGAAAACCCCACTAAACATCACCGAGCACAACTACTACAACAGAGAGAATAACCATAAAGGGAAGGCACTTTAAAACGAGATCAAACAACTCTATATTTTGACAAATGGGCTGAGGTATAATTCTAAGAGGTGGATTAAACATTTCAAAAAAATCCTTAGGTTGATCAACTAGAAAGCATAGCACTGGAGAACCATCCATGGAAAAATCACAACATCCAACACATCTTTAGAAACCCACTGAACATTACCTCAAAACTGAGCCACCACCAATATCCCATCTCAAGATGCAACAAGAGTATTAATTCTAGATCATAAGAAAGCATACTAAATATAAAACACTTATAAGAAATAGGATAAACCATCCACACAACTATCGGTTCAAAACAAACAACATAATTTTTCAACTAAAATTATTTTGAAAAAAAAACTAATTTGGTGGATTTTCACATTCACCAATGGTGTTTCATCAAGTCTCACTCACATGGACATTTACGTGCCACCCCAGGTACTCAAATACCATGCCATACCATCCATTAATCCTTATATCCACAAAACCTTCCATGTCAGGACCCATGAAAACACTAAATGAAGAAACAAAACATCATCATTACAAAAATAATTGTTTACCATCCAAAGGCACATTAACCACCAAATAAAAACCCATTTTCATATTTCACAAGACAAGCCATGCTTCATCAAGAACCATTGGATTAAAAAAACAATACATTTATTTTCATATAACTTCCAAAAAACAACCACTCTATTCTAAATATCCCTTTCTCATTTTAAAAAAAAAAGAAAGGTCTCTTTTCATAATCTGATAACCATAGAGGCCAAAACCCCTTTCAAGAAAACCACAGCCGCTCAAAACCAAACTTCCAAAAACAATTCATCGTATTCAAAAACTTTTCAATATCCCAAAACACCCCATTTAAAACAATGTTTCAGAATTTATTTAAAATTATTCACACTTTCAAAACATTTTATTTCATCAAACCACAAGTTTAGATTTGGGAAAATCCCATCCTGTTAAATCATTTCCACTTCCTTCCCAAATTTTGTTTAAAAAAACACAACCTTACCAAAACCATTCATATATTTAATTTTTGAAAACCCTTTTCCACTTTTCCAAATCCAATCCTTCCTTTAAAACCCATTTCCATAATTCTCACACAATGATTATCAAAACACAAATTCAGAAATCAAGAAAGGTCTAAGAAACCCACCAAAGGGAACTAGTGTTGGTGGGTAACATGACCATATGGTTGGCGTCCATATTTCAAACACAACACCAACACAGAGAGACTTATTGGGACCATGCCCCAAATCCACATGGATTTCCAGGACCTACGAGCTAACAGAGGCCATTATTCAGACTCCCCATGTCATATACCAACACCAAACAATCAACATGTACAAAAGAATCTAATAAAACTGGACTTCCCATGGAAACCTGAGGATTAGAATGAGAAAGAGTTAGCGACCTCTTCTTGCACTTACCCCTCAAGTCCAACCAATCCTACTATATCTACCTTGACATCCCCCAAATAACAAGGCCACTCTAGAAAGAAAGGTCTGCTAAGAGCCGACCTCCTCTGATGCCATTTTGTCATGAACCATCCCGTGTCGGCCCAGAACCGGTCACCTAGGCCAGCCCATGCCAACTCCTTAGAGGAGTTATCGATCCTCTCGGGATGGCAAAAACAACCAAGGGAATCAGTAGAGTACACATGGGAATGATTTCACCCATATATAAACAACCAAACAAACAATTTAATGAAATGGAAAACCCAAAATACATTTATATAAAAATTGAACTGAACATTATTTGTAATAGAAACTGAAATTACAACTAAACCAACAACTAAACTGAAAAACCTGATAACCAACTAACTCCATGTGACCCCGCTGGTCACTCTCCAAAAAAATGATCACACATCGCCAAAGGTGATCAAACTCAACCTGAAACCTGCACAAGGGCTAAAAATAGAATAAGACTATATGCGTGAGTATTAAAACTCAGTAGGTTAGCCTGATATTCTATTCCCAATTCACATCCATTAAAATAAATGAATAATCAATTTCTAGTTTTAAATAAAACTATAAAGGTATGTTTTTTAAATGAGGTCCCATGAAATAGAAAAATTTACCATACAAAAACATGCATGTTTTATAAACAAGAATGCTTGTAACAATTTTCAAAGAGGTGAAAATTAAAAATGGAAATAGTTTTCAAGAAGGCTTCTTTAAAGAATTTAAACTTTCAAATAAATCACCCCAACTACTGAATTTACCATCAAAACACACCATATGACGATGGTGAGTACAAAGTATCCAATGAGCACAAGTCACCGAAACACCCCTAGGCACTAGTTAGTTGTGAGCCCCAGTTACCTCGTATCTCGGTGAAAATAACCATAATAACTATCCATTCTTGTGAACATGCACCACTAATAGGGAGAATACCCATATCCTAGTGGTCCCCCAATATCATCATCGTCACAGTTTATTTAGTGTTTTCATCATAGAACTTGCTACGTGAAACAGGGGCCAAACCCCACAGGATCACTAGCAGACTAGTACACGTCCGCCCACCTAGATACCTGGGATTAACTTTAGTGTTGAATCAAGTTACACATATTATCAAATACAAATTTCAAATCAAAATTCCATTCCCAAACCATAAACACACAAACATACCCCAAATTTTTTTTTCATTTCTTTCACTAATCAACAAACCAATAAATATTTTCGTAAAATAATTTCAAGGAGTGTATTGAGGATTTGCACATAAAACTCATTCAAAAACACTATTTTAATTATAAAAACACAACAAAACCATAACAACCATATTTTTTAGCCCTGAAAACAATTAATAAAATCATTTCATGGAATATAAAATAATCCCAATTGACACAACATGGTATATACAAGTAACACACCCATTCATCATTTTTAGGAAAGGCCAAACGAGCCTTTAAACATTTTCACAAAACTAAAATTTGACAAAGTTATGCATTTTAATTTTATTAAGTAGATGTATAAACACCATTTAAATCATCAAAAAAAATTCATAAATCCCTTAAAACACTCAGGTTATATATTCAAAACACAACTATTTTCATAAGAATGTGAAACGGGCCATTTTTCAGCAACTCGGGCCAAAACATGTTGTAAACCAAAAACCATTTGTTTTTAAAACCAAAAAATTGAAAATCCATAAAAGGATCACAAAATAATTTTTTAAAAGCTTTTAATGTATTTATAAATCCAAAAAAAGTCAATTGAAATTGCACTAGACACATAAAAGCCAGTCCGACAATTTATTGAACACATGGCATGGACTCTTTAACAAAACAACTTATGTTAAGCACATAAAAAGGGATAAAATACCATTTTAATTCCATAAAGTTATTCATTCTTCTGAAAAATATTCAAAATACCATTAACCATGTGTGAAAGCTCATGGAATAATTTATCAAACAAGAGGAGTGCACATTTATACCAAAACAACTATATTTTTAACAAAATAAGTCATAAAACATAATTTGAACACAAAACCTTTAAAACCAAGGTTTCACAGCAAAACATATCATATAAATAATGTTATAGAAGAATTATAATGATTAAATTTAAATGATAAAGGATTGTTCAAGGGATATCCTACCTCAAATCCTTGGTGTAATGGAAACGTACACCCCAAATCACCATCTGAGGGTTTACAAACCCTAAACCTATGACCACCCGCCCCAAACAAACAAAAACCCTATAAAAATCATCGGATAACAGAACCCAAGATATATCATGACTAGGGGAGATTATAAAACCAAAAAATAATGAAACGAGGATGAAGAGGGATGATAAAGGAGAAGGAATCTCGCCTTTTCAACTAGAGAAATCTTCGTATTCCATTATATCTGCACCCATAAATAAATTTTAATCGCTTGAAACCTCTTGTAGAGTCTCCTAAGGTCTTTAATAACCAGTGAAGGATGATTTATGTGAAAAAGAGTTTGAATTTAATGATTTATGTATGAAAAAATTTACCATATCAATTCTTGAATATTTAAGGAAACTTTAGAACTCTTGCCCTAATATTCGCTTCAATTGAGTTCCAAAGATATAAAATCAATAATGGGGATGCGTATAGGTAATTTTTATTCTCTTGGGAGGTGTAAGAACACAAAAATACTAAAATATGAAAAATATATAAAGGAAACAAATTATTTTTTTAAAACTTGAAGTGGGCCCACGATTTTTCCCAATACCTAAATAAGTAACCCAAATTCATCCTGATTATGAATTCTTAATTGGTAAAAAATGATATGGAGGTTTGAATATATTATTGGAGTAAATTTATGAAGTTTAATGGGTGAAAATGGTGAAAAACAAAGGAGTTATAAAAGAATCAAATTTGGTTTTTAAAACTGGAAATTGGCTCACTGTTGGCCTAAATCATGAAGTAACCACCCTCTCTCCAAAAACTCCAAAAAATACAATGGGGAACCCAAATTAGGATGATTAGACATATATGGAAGTTAAAAAATCAAAATTATTCTCACAAAACACCCAACAAAAGTATCGGGATTTTCAATGAACCAGATCAAAACCATGACCTGAAATGAAAAAAAACGGATGTGACAATAAAATAATCTATACTTTTTCTATGGATAAATATTTGAATATTATTATGAAACTGGAGCATATTATTCTCAATTTCATGATAAATACATTGAAATAAGATTAAATTAAATTTTATAATTGAATATCATGTTGTCTTATAGATACATTCTATGGGTAGCTTCAAAAAACTATTGATAACATTTACATTTAATTGAATCAATTAACCGAAGACACCTCATTGAAAATCCCCCAACAAAGAAAACATAACACCATTTGAGTAAAATCATTGTGATTTTTATATTAATGATAATTTTGAAATAATTTTATTCCATCTTTAATTCTCTATAAATTTTGTTGAAATTATAGTGCAAATAATGAAAAGATGAGGTTGAATCTAGAATCTGGGAACCAAAAAATTATATGTTATGAATTTTTTGTAGTTTAGGGGTGTTCAAACCTCACTAGATAAAAATGGGAAACATAAAAAATGTGGCACTAAGGTGGATCATCATGATTCATTAATGGTAGAATGAGATCCATCCAAATAGTAATTGGATGGTTAGAATACTACCATGTAGCCCTTACATCAATGTTGTCCAAAGGAAAAATTGGATTTTAACATGATATTATTCTACTAGGGACTTATATCCCTAGAGGATATATTGGGGTAGAATTTTTGAGATGTATTTGTGAAATTTAATTCCATATGATCAGGCGATCAGATGACTAGTGATGGATATAGGAAATCCAGAGGCTGGAGGTGGAATACTATGCTAAGATCCTTCAGATCTATGATGTGAGAAGAATCTAATAAATTGAATTTATGGTGAAATATGGATATATGAGGATGCATGTGGCCCTGGTATTGGAGAAAATTGGTCATATAGTTGTGTGGTGTGTGAGGGAAAATGGTATTCCTGAATTGGACTCTGAAATTTGTTTTGAAATCCTTATAAAATCCCAAACCTTGTGGAACTATTTTTTGGTCATTTTGATATCATTTAATGGATGGATTAAGTTAATAATGAATTAATTAATTTCAAAATGATTAATATATATATATATATATATAATTAAAATCAATTTTTTTAAAAAAATAATTATTTGGATGATGACCACTATATACTATGAATTGAGTTACAAAAAAATTGATATCATTGATATAATAAATTCTATGTCAAGATGTTGGTATTTCCTTTTTTATCTATATAAATTTTTATTATTTGATAATAAAAATATTTAGTATGTTATTATTGAACTTATGAATATGAACTTGAAATAAATAATTGGATAAATTTCATAACTAAGGGAGGTGGTGAAGAGTTCTTATTTTAAACTCATTGGATACAACACAATGTTATAGAAAATGGGATTTTATCATTTAAATTTATAATGATTTCACTTGATATATGTTGGTAGAGTTAAAAGGATTATAAATTCATTATTGAAGAGAGAATTCTAGATGTTGACCAGGTTTTATTGAAATATATGGGAATAAAGAGATGAATTGAAAATAATTATAGAATTGAAAGTGGGTTGAAAAACCAAAAAAAAAATATTTTTTCTAACTACATAAATGAAGGAAGGTGTGTTAATAAGATGTGGTGACTTCTTTAATTTCATTTTAAATAATATACCTTGATAGAGGTTCTTATTTTATATAAATTAATTCATTTATATATTTATATGACATGAATTTCATTAGATAATGAGGATAAAGTGAATTTTAATGGAGTGATAATGTAAGATATTGTAAGAAGTTAGTAATGGTATTAAATAACTGTATTTAACTAAGGAAGAGTAGTCACTCAAATTATGTGACATGATCATAAAGGAAATATTGGCACTTAATACATTCCATGTAGTTGACGAGATTGAATAATGGTGACTATGACGTTGGTGACTAAGTTAGTAAAGCCCTTATGGTAATGAATTAATTTTACAATGTGAAAAGATGGATAATTTTGTGGATTAAATTTAGTTACTCAATATAAAATGGAAGAAATTATTAGTGAAGAAATTAGTACCATTATTGTGTTAATATTCCATGTTTAATAATTTAATAACAAGATTTATCATTATAGAATCTTTATCACTAGCAGGCGATGAGATGTGAATGTGTGGAAACCCATTGGTGGTTTTGTGGAATTTAGTGATTATCATGTGGAAAGTAATATTAATATTGTTATGTTGTGACTAGAAGTATAATTAATTATATTTCATTTTTGTTTTATTGAATTATCACTTGCCTTTTATGAGATTAGTTAGTGAGAAATCTAATAAGGGTGTTGTAAAAACTCAATATTTATATACCCAAATCCTTGAACAACTAATAAGGGATCCTTTAATGTGATGGTGGGAACTTATATTTTTTGAGATGTGATATAACCTAAGATAGATAGATATCAATATTGATATGTTAAATTGGGGTATTTTCTAAAAACTTATCCTTTGTTTAGGGTTGATGTGGGATGGAAGTGGTTGTGATCCTTATCCACCACCGATATGTGTAGAGATTGATGATGACATATCCCTTTATCAACTTCTACTCACCCATATCTATAGGTTATGATATATTATATTTCTTTAGAAGATAGAAAAATATGGTTAATTCTCGTTGCATCTCTGGTGAGAGAGAGAGTGCGACAAGTAATTACAATAGTATCTTTAACGAATAAACATGGTGGATGGGATGGGTGGAGATGAGTAGTTCATATAACACTCTTATTATGAGAGTGTGATATATGATAATTCTCCCAAGTGAAAACACCATTTCTCTTGCACAACATTGAGATCAAGGTTGATATTGATGCATCATACATTAGCTATTCTAATACCGATATATCTTTGTCTTTGGAGGACCATATATATTGATTAAACCATATATATGGGTATTTCCTCCTATATTATAGTATATAGGTTTAACTATGGAGATTTATATTTCCTAAGGTGTTCATACATCCATAAATTTCTATCTTAGGTGACCTTTGTTTCCTCCATCACATCAAATATAGACAAATTTTCATATTTATTTTGATAAATTTGAGATATGTGGAGATATGTATTTCCTAAAATTTATTCAAGATAGGAGGAGATTTTTATTACCTCAAGTATATCAGTATTAGTGAATACAGGGTTAATTAATGGGTAATAAATCTATGATAAGTTACGAGATATGATTGTTGACTCTTTTTTTATTAGAATTTTTTATTTTTTGGTCATTATTAATCTGATCTACAAGTAGATTGATCTTGATTAATCATGGATATATATGGTGATAAGTTTAAGAGAATCATATTTTCAACACTCCAGTTATTATTCATGCACCAAAAATAAAAATGTTTATAAGGTTCAATAACTGGTCTGGATGATAATAATAGAAATTTTTATACTCACATATGTATGTGAACCATTATGTTATCCTCCTCGTACACATGTTTATCAGTTGATACAGTGGATTAGAGACCATCGATCTTAGAGTTGGAAAATATTTTTTAATAGTTGGAAGAGTGGAGATGATATTAACACCCAACTGTTTCAATATTTAATGCCCACATAAATGATACTATTTCCAATATCATTTACTACATCAAATACCAAAATTAAATGTACCATGATATTCTATATAAATATTATTATTTAAATATAAACATAATAACCTAGCCACTGGTTTAGTGGGTATCATTAAGAATAAACATTTTATGAAATATATATAGAGGGTTTTACCATAAAAAAATAAATAATAAATAATACATTGATTATGAATTTTTTATAAATGAAGATAAATCTTTTGTACGTAAAAGATATATTTATATTAAAAGTGATTTTATGTACACAATATATTTTTTTCTTAAATGATTACATTAATCATAATATAAAAAATATTATAATTAAATTAGTAGACTAAATATCTAATCCAATTAATTAATATTCATTTCATTATGGTTATTATGTAAAGAATGAGAATAAATTAATTTTATTCTTTAAAAACATATTTTTATAAAAAATGGGTTTTACTGCATTTTATATGTATTATATTTAATTTCCAAAAGTTTAGAAAATTTATTTTAAAAAATTGAAATAATTTTTTAAACTATCATTATAAAATTATCTCAGAATAAACTTATATTATTTTTCAAAAAAAGTGTTTTTTGAGTGAATAATGAAAAATGATGATTTTTTAAAAACCTATATTTTTCTCATTATATAAAGTAGTTAAAATTAAAATTATATTTTTTATTTAGTTTTTAATAAATGTAATAATCATTTTATTAAATAAAATCTAATAAACTATATATGATTAATCATTATATTTGATTTTTGTATAAGTTTATTTTATGCTCAAAAACACATTTTCTCTAAAAACATTTTTTCATTGCATTTTACAGAATTATCTTAAAATTATTTTTTTCCAATTTTATAAATTTAATTTATAAAATTAATTTAATAATTTTAATTATGATTTTAAAATTTATTGATGAGGTTAATTTCATTTTCAATCATTATTAATAACAACCATTGTAAAACATTACCACCACAGTAAAAGGTAAGATTGGAAAAATATGATTAAATATATGGGGTATGGTAAAAAATCATTATAAAACTTTACTTTATTCCATTTTATGAATTTTTTTTACCATCATCATATTTTCTTCAATATTATGTAAATTTGGTATCATTTTCCATTTATAATGACTTTTTGAATACTTTAAGTAATGGAAAATTAAAAAATGCCACTTATATTTTTTAATATCTATAATATGTTTACCTAGGGATAAAAAGATTTTATTTGTAGTTATAAGTGGTTATTTTTAATAGGAAAAAATTATTTTTCTATATCGATTCTTTTGTATTTTTTAGTAATAGTATACTTACTTTGAAGGATTACACAATACCGACATAGTGCTTTTACAAGAAGTGTAAATGTAAGAAACATTTTTTAAAAATACTAAAAGTAATATGTTATGGAAAAATCCTTTGTTTACATGTATTTATTGGATAATTATAATGTAAATTGATCGTTAAATAGTTTATATTCAAATTCTATGGTTTATAGATATGTTTAATGTCAGATTTTATGAATAATGATGAAAATGACCTTAATGTTTATAAATTATTTTTAAATTATTAGAAAATAAAAAAATGATATAATAACTCATTTCTATGTGAAATATTAATTTATATCATGAAAAAAACATGAATTTTCTGCTTGAAATTTTTAAAACTACTTTCATGATCCTTAAATATTTAATTTATTTACTATAATTAAGGTTAAAAGGGTTAATGATGGGGGTTAAATATAGACATAAGGTTCAAAATGCCACATATACTTGTAAACATTTTATTGGTTGAATTTATTTAGATCCTAGTATATATATATTATAATATAATTCAATTTTAATCTATTTCCCAAGAGTTAAAAAAATATTATACAAATTAATATTTCATCTATTTACATGATTCCCACCAACATCCCCTATTGAAATGAACCTCCTCTCCTCAGTTCTTTACACCAATTGATCAATTTAACTCAAATAATATTTGAATAAATACCTTCCCAAAATTCCTACACATGTTCTATAGGTTATTTTATCATCAAAAGACCATCCTAGAAAAAATAATTTGTAATCTAAAGGAGGTCATCAAAAGAAGAGGTTTAACTCTTAACCAAGTTTTTTCATGTTTATTTCTCCCCCACTTCCTTAAAATATTAAATAACCATGTTTATATGATAAAATACATATATTAAATATAATTATATTTTATTTTTATTTATCAAAACCTTTTTACATCAAAATTTCAATCATATGATAATTGAAAACTTCTCTCAAGCGTACGTGTGGAGTACCACTACCACGATGCGATGTGTTTGATTTTTCATCATTGCCTCCCAAGTATGGTTATTATGATGGATTTAGTTAATATATATGATATAAAGTAGATAATAATTATTTTTTAAATATGATATATTACTTACCTTTTTACCCTTGCATCTGTTGAAAAATGATAACACTGTTCGTGCCTATGTGTGGATTACCACCTCCATGAAGTAATGAAATTCAATTTTCATGTCCACCTTTCTTATATTTTTATAAAATAATATTTAACATATAGAAAATTATTATTATTTCATTAATAATATTATTTAGATGATGGAATAAATATCCTTTCACCATGGTCAACCTACCAAAGATTTATTGAAATTAGGAATCGAACATCCTCAAAAAGTCTAACATAAACTTAACTAATGTAGTAACTAAGTAATTCATAGTAATAAATTAAATAATAGTAACAATGATAATACATATTATTAAAAAAATTATTAATCATGTATAAATCTAATATATTTCTATTATTCATTAGCTATAATATAAAAAATTGATTCAAGAAACAATGTATGGTATTTCGGGTATAAATTTCCTTTCATTGAGGCTTATACCATTTTCACCACAGGTTTTATTTTTTATAATGAAACATGGACGTATTTTATCATTAATTTAGTAAAATTAATGTTTTTTTAAAATCCTTTTGAAATATTCCACTCCAATGTCCTTTTTAGTTAAAAATTACCCAAGTGGTACGATATATTTCTTTAAAAACACATTTTAATGTTTTATTTTGAAAATATTTCTACTCCAAAACCATGTTCAAAAAATGGTCCTATTTATGTCTAAAATACTATTAATTGTCCTTTTTAGTACTTTAAACTTTATTTATAATTTATTAAAATTAATATTTTAAATTTTTTCTATACGACTAACTTTTTACTTTTTACAAAAGTGTGAAAATAATGTTCTCTTTTAAGGTATACAACATGAATGAATTTTCATTATGTTAAGAATTTTTATTTCTTTTTTTTAATTAACCATAGTTATTTTCAATGAAATACATTTTCTCAATATCCTCTAAGTTATTATTTATTATTTTATCAAAAGAAAAGGATATTCTCCTATGTTTTTTAAGAATGGTTTGAATATTTTTTAAAGTTATTTTCATCTATGTTCATATTATTTTATGATTATTATGATTTAACTAGGATATAATTTAATAATACCATCCACATTATCAATCCAGATAACTTATGATCATATTTGTTTTTATTTGTTGACTAGGGAAAATATTAAAATTTTAAGATTATTTTTTAATATGAATGTTTTTTTGATTATTTATTGTATTATTATTCATTAATATGATGAATTAATTATACTTAGTAATTAATAGGTGGGGTCTATTTATATATATATCCCCTAAATGAATCAGTGGGTCTAATTAGATAGTACATACTTGTTATCTAGTGTATGCATGATTAATTACTTATTACGACTTTGGATGAGGTCTTGGGGGTATGTTTACGATTCCTTAGAATAAGGTCTTGATGATATGATTATGATGTATCATATATTGCCCCAATATAAACTTGTTTTTACTTTAAATCCTTTATATTAATTAAAACATTAAATTTTATAAATTATAATATCCCAAGGACTAATAAGTTTAGTGTATTTAAATACTAGCTATGTAATAAGATTATTTTAAAAACCTTAAGATTATTTCTCTTAAATTAACCACAATAGAAAATATTCTAGACATATCTTTAGTAAAATTCATTCTGAAAACTTGTGTAATGAAAACATAAGAATGTGATGATATAAAATTCTTTGTAATGGGTGAATAAATAGTTTATAAAGAATGAGTTCAAAATAATAATAATAAATGAATATAATATAAATATCATATCATCATGAGTGAAAACCATAAAACATAATTTATATTCAAATTACATGGATTAATAACTTAAAGGAAAAAAAGATCCACATGGAAACATAATATTTATAACATGGATTAGAATAATTGAATATAAACTTCGAATCATGGGAGGATAATAACATAACGAATAGTACCCATTAACGATGTCTTAAATATCATAATAGAGAAACATTACCTTAATGAGCCACACCATTGATTTCTTTTCTTAAAATAAAGTAAAATATACTCATTAATAACTGTATCATGAGATATAAATTATTAACCAATGAATTGGTGGGATATGTTAGACCCCTCCCATAATTCATCCATATATACATGTTCTACATAAACGTAATTCACTTTTCACATAAAAAAGAACCATGAGAAATAAAATTGTTTTAATAAAACATCTAAATGGAATTCATTCGCTTTTTATAAAGAACACAAGGAAATAAATTGAGTTTCATAAAATATCCAAATTGTATAAAATAACATCATGAACTAAAATGTTTGACACCTAGAATATGATGACCCAAAATAATAACACAAGTAAAGGAAAATGTATAGAGAAACATGAAAGACAAATCCATTGGAGGTTGGTCATTTTATGATAATGAGAACCAAATTATAATTTTTTTGAAAACATTTTGTATTAATTATTGTAAAATTCATAGTTATGTGTCTCTTTAAAAAATTTCTATCAATGTTTTTATAAAATTAATGTAATTTTTTTGAGGAATTGTATTTGGTTGAAAAAAATATTTCTATCATTAAATAAATAGAGAATATATTTCAAAATGGAAAATCGTAGATAAGTGATGTTCTATAAGAAATTTTATAACTCAAAGAAAGGAGTTAGAGTTACCAATTCCTATACAATTCCCCTTGATTTCTTCAGAAGTGATTTGACCTTACGTATAATAAATATAAAAATATTAATTTTCTATTTATAAACCTTATTACCATAAATTTCCATTTATAATATCCATTAATAATAAATATCTTCATGTATTATATTTTTATAATTTTTGTTTTCAATATCGGGTTTTAATAATCTTGATTTTTTTAACATGGATTGTAAAAGTGGTGTTGGTAATACTTATTCTACCAAAGTTAATAACTTCTAAACCATTAAATGTACAATATTTTATGTCTTATAATTAGATATAATGTTATAATTTTTTCACATTATATTTTAAGAAGTGTTTTCTATAGATGAAATTGGTGCGGAATTAGTGTTAGGATATTTAATGATATTGATATATTACCTTAAAATGATCATTAATATTTTTGATATCCATAAAGAACCATATTTTTGATATATATTACACACACAAACACACACACACACAGATATATATATATCATATATACTTATAAAATATAAACTAAATCCATCCATGATGATGGTAGTGAAAAATGAAAGGCATTGTTCCATTAAGGCGGTAGTCCCCACATACACATGATTAACAATTTCATTTCCCAAAAAATGATTTGAAAGATCATATATGATAAATTTTTAATTAAAATTTATAAATGTTATATACAAAAATATTAATTAATAAAATATAACCTTTACATCATTCATTATAGGAAGTGATGAAAAAGGAATAACTTCACTTCATAGATGAGGTAGTCTACAAGTACGCACAATCAATTTTATTTTTTTTCCATAATGGAAGGAAAGTATTTAATATTTTATTCAAATTATTATAATGAAATTTAATTATATTTATTATATTTATTTTAATGTATTAATATCATTATAGATAATATTGGAAGGTTTAGAGTAAAAGAGAATATTATGATAGAGTAATACTCATGTTGGAATCTTGAGTTTTACCTTGGAAAACACCTTATAAATGAATCTATTAAGGAAACTAAAGTTTAATACAAGACAATAGAAATAGAAGAGCTTTATATAACCATAATATTAACATAGTTTTAGGGTGAGAATATACGGAAAGTTTCTAACATGAAGGAGTGTAAGTGAAACCCTTTTATAAGTGAAGATAAGGATACTTTTGCAAAAACCCTTTGAATTTAAATAATTTCATTTTACTATTTACAAGTTGAGGTATTGAAAAAGGGTCAAATAAGAAAAATGGGTGAGTTTTAGTTAATAAATTCCTCAAAAAACCATTTAGAAACATGTTGGTATAATGTTTTTGAATTTTCCCCATAAAAAAAATATTTTTCCATTTTTAATTTTTACAAAGGTATGTAATTTTCAACCTTAATAATTAATTTTAATGGAAAAAATTAACATTTTACTTATTAGATAATATAAAACTTTTTATTTCAAATTTTAAAAATATTTTATCATATACAATTTCTAAATGTGTACAATGTTAATTTTAAAATAAACTCATGGTATCACAAAAAAATAGTTTTTGATAAAATGTTTCATATGAAGAAAATATATGTATAAGGAAAAATTATAATGGTGACATATTTAAATTGAAAAAAGTAATATATTACTAGGAATAAAACAAGTAAGGGTACTTTTTCATATTAGATCCTCATGATCACACATATCATTTTCAAACATATGATTTCTCCATCTAACATTGACCAAATGAGTGTCCTTTTTCCACATCACCTTATCTCTTCAATCCATAATTTCACATGGTTGTTCCTCATATTATAGATCACGTTCCAATTGCATGGATGCTGAGAATAGTACATATGAAGATTCTAGTATCTACTTCCTCAAAAGTGATGAATAAAATAGATAATGTAATTTGGATTATTTGGGACGGGTGAAAAGCAATATGCTATTACCCTAACATGATTAAGGAACTCAAATGGACATATTTACCTAGAGATCATCATGCCTCTCTTACTAAATCTCATAACCCACATCTATAAATATATCCAATGAAATACCTTTTCAATAAATTCAATCTATAGATATAATTTATGATTATACATGAATATATTCTATCAAATTTTTTATGCTTTCATAGGATACTAAATAATTTGAACCTTATCTATCATTTCATGGAGAAGGTCAAGTTCCATCAGCTTCCTCTCTCTAAATTCATCCCATTATGTTGGAGTCATACATATCTTCTAATTAACAGCCTTATATAGTTCTATATGAATGTTAACATGGAAACAAACTTAATTTTAGAACTCTAAAAAGGGGTGGTATTGATCCTAGAATTATTGGAATTCCATTGAATATGATATTAGAATATACTATTGAATTTTAATCTACTTTTATACTAACCTTCTATTTGAGGGTGATAAGAAGTGATGAAACTAAAATATACCTCCAATTCTTTTTGAAGACTTTTCTAGAATCTTTAGGTAAACCTTAGATCATGATCAGATTAAATGGTTAGTGGAAATCCATGCAGACTCACCACTTACCTATATATATATTGGCAGGATGTTAAATAGATTAATATTCATTGTTGTTAATAAAATGCACTAACTTCACAAGGAGACCGACTACAACCCAAATAGCATTATGGGATTTATATGTTTTTGGTAGTCCTATGATGATGTCCAAGTGTTGTTTTACCTTTCCATAATGGTATGGGTAATGGTTGAAACATACCAATATAACTTTATCATTCATCCATAACGTACAGATATGTATTCTTTAATCTCTATCTTCATGTTATCATTCCAGAATTTTTCAAAATATCTCTATAAATACTCATGCTTTTGGAATGAAAAGATAAATATAAACCCTGAGTATTATATAAAATATAAATTTTCAATTATTGTTTTCATGGGACACATATCTAAGTTACCAAACATATAACTCTTTATTTATAAAAGTTTAACTCTATAATATCCAATTCCTTCTTCTATAGATCTAAATTATCTTTTTAGGATTCTTTGTTCTCTACAAGAATGGATGGTTAATCATTCACTTTGGTAATATAAGATTTATCACATTCCCTTATGATCGCAAGAACCATATTCCACAATTACAAAAATATTAGGTCTAATTAAACCCTCGTCATTGATAAGGTATAATGATCTTTCCTATATAAAGAATCAACTACCCTATTTTCCTTCCAAAAACGGTAATGTATTGATCGATCATAATTGTTGATCAGTTCCAACTATTTAATTTAGAAAATATTTTACTCATTATATTTTAATATATATTTCAAAATATTTGGTTATGTATAAATATTAGAATTTTAATCATAGAGAAAATGATTCCATAAATTTAATGCAACAATCACTACTATTAGCGCCAAATAATACGTTGAGTAGTTTTTCTCATGAGTTTTTAAATAATCATGAGGAATTATAAATTAACTTTTAATTTTTCAGGAGTACTCATCTAAATCCCATATTTGAGGCATTAAAATATTTTACAAACCCTTCCCCACTCTAGGGTAATGTGAGTACAAGTGATGTGACCAATAACTGCTTTGGTTCCTTAAAACATCCTTCCCATTCTTCCAGTCAAAGGAACCTCACTCCAATTTGTGTAAACATTTATAGTGGATTCAATATTCATTATACATTTCTAAAAATACATCGATAATTTCATACTACCATAATAAAACTATTAATCTTGATTACTAGGTATTGTCTAGTACATTGTTCAATAACTTCTTTTTTTAATGTTCAATAGATATGCCCTTAGTGGTGATTACATGAGCCAAGAATAAAACATTTTGTAGCTATAATTGACATATGATAAATTTTTAATACTACTTATCCTCTCTTAATTTAATAAAAAAATACTCAAATAATCCTCTTTCTCTTCCTTTCTCTTTTATTATACAAGAATATAATTTATAATGATAACCACACACTGATTTAAGTAGTCTCTAAAGAATATTCATTAGTTATACTTACATAGATTGGGAATCAACTAATATGAATCAAATTACTAAAAAATAATAATATAAATTCCTTATTCATAAATATATCTTTAAAATATCACCCCCTTTGTCCCTTAACCGATGATATCAAGATCGAAGGTAAGTCCTCAAGAATTATAGAGATCCTCAAAGTAGATTGAATAAGTTATCAGTATGTGATAAATTATATTTATTCCTAATTTTTATCTTTGTAATATAATGATAGTTAATTAAAATTCTAATTTATCAATATTTATTCTTAATAAATAGAATTGGCACTCCCTATGGTGAAGCACTAGGGAAAATAAAACTCTTAGAGAAATTATCCTTTAGCTAATTTCTTAATTCCTCCAATTCAAAAAGATACATTCTATATAGACCCCTTGACATATGAAAAAATCCAGGTATAATTTCAATTAATAACTCAACCTCATTCTTAGGGGAAGACTAGGTAGTTTATCCAAGAATTAATTATTATATTCATGTACAATGGGAATATTGTCAATACAGACTTTCTCCCCAAATATAGGAGTTTTGAATACCTCAATTTATCCAAGAAATAAATCATTAAAAATGGATTTTAAAGGGAATGATATCAAGAAAATAATATTACCAGGGAGTGTCTTTCTAAGTCTTCAGTTAGGACTATTTTTCATGCCCTAGGTCATGATTGAGTTAATACCCAACACACTCTCTTAAAGTTTATTACTCTTAGGTATAACTATTCTCGAGCATGCATCCACATTCCAACATACATACATGGATGTATTCTATAGGAAACCATATACTAAATGATTAATATTTAAGAATGTCATCCTATACTTAGACTCATCTCTAGGGGTTTTTACTAGGGTTCTAAAGCGTTAGTTATAATAAAATATTCAGTAATATTTAAAAATAACCACACCATTCCTCTAATTCCAACTATATATGTAACACCCCAACCTTCCACGGTATGATTCTCTTTGAATAATACAGTAGCGTGTGTTGTACGCAACTTCGAGATTCTAACACACCACGACCAATCAAAGTAGCCGTTTTGAATAGTAATACACAATTTTTGAAATTTTATAATTTTTATCTCTCAAAATGGACTTCATTTTTGTATTTGTAATATCGAAGTTATCCTAGGGTGATATTTTGGTACTTTTGGATAACTTTTATATTTTGATGAATAGTGAAAATTATTAAATTTTAATTAAAAACAACTTTTTTAATCCAAATAATTAATTGTGATAAATTATTAATTTGTGTGGTTTTAAAGCATATTTAGAATATTGTTTTACCAATTTATACAATTTTATTCACTAGACATAATTTCACAATTAAACCGGACATAAACAAGTGTTAATCTTTTGATAGTTATTATTTCTTAAAAACATGCTTTTTGTTTTGATAGCGATAATTAATTTTAAATTAATTTTTGCCACTTATGTGTTTGGAATTTGGAAAAATTTATTCCATATTGAGAATCAGGATTTCCAAATTGTGTAAATAGATAAATTTCATTTTTAGACATTTTGAATAATTATATCGGTAAATATTTTATTTACCATGGTTAAAGAGAAAATCTGGTAAATAAGGGTAACAAATAATATAATAATAATAATAATAAATTACCCTAAAACGTGTCCTAACCTTATTGGTTGATACATGTACGACCATGTTCATCTTTGGGTTGATTGGTGGACCCCATGGAGACACTTGTAGGTGATAAGGACACTTTATATTAATTAAGTTAAAGTAAATAAAAAAATGACATAAGCATATATCTTTTAGAAAATAAATTTTTACATAAGGTTATATATGTTATAGTTTCTATTATAAATATTAATTAGAAAGATAAAAAGATTTCATACATAATGATATTTTATATATAATTTTTAGATATTTAATAATTAAATTTATTTATGTCACAATAATGATGCAATATTTTTCTTATTAATGAAAGAATCAAATAATTGGTATTATAAAAGTTAAAATAAATATAATTTGAAAGTTTTGATTCCATACAAGAATTTTATTGGTTAATATGACATGTTTTTATTGCTTAAATGATTTATTTTCTAATTAATAAAGTTTTTAAGACTTTATGAAAAATCTATTATTTAATATTGTCAAAATTGACATAAATGAGTTTTTAAAACAAGTATTATATTATTAATTGATATTCTATTCCTAAAAATATAAGGATAGGCCTAAATACATATATCATGATATTTTTATCATTAATGGACCACTTGGGTGATTCTTGGATGTATATAGTAAGTTTATTAACTATATAATATAAACATACAAAGTGAAATGGTAAATGTCAATCTAATTAACTAACAGTTAAAAATAAAAGACAAGGTTAATATAATGACCCAAACCTGTCTAAAATCTATTTTTTGAAATGTTTTAGACCCATAATCACCTTATAATTTGAATAATATACTTTGGAGCCATTATAAACCGAATATTAATTTATTATAAATTAATACTTTAAGTTTTCTAAAAGAGCCCCTCCTCCCCCTTATAAAAGGACACCACTTCTAACCAATTCTTCACACCCACAAAGCTTTTTGGTTTGGAAAACCCCACCCCAAAAATTCTCTCAACTATCCTCCCTTCAACCTAGAGGCCTTATTTTTCTTTATAAATCCAACCTAAAGAGCCCTTTTGATAAAATCAAAAGGAAGAGCTCGAAGAAGAGGTAATGTTTTCACCACCCTCTTTCAAGTTCCTTTCTTCTTCAACTTCTTCTTTATTTGTTATTTACAATATAGAATAATAACTCCAGTATATTCCATATACTGCGATGTTATTATAAATATGGTACAACCATATTCAGTATTCTATCCATCCTTTGAATGACATGTCACCATACCTGTGTACGTACGACTTACCGTCTCCACGTCGGGGTGTAATTGTTATTCAAAAAATTATTATTTGGATGGGTATGATAATGATGTGTAATTCATGTAAATAATAAATATTACATGACAATTATTCTTTTTATATGATATACCTACCAATTATATATTATTTTAACATCAAAATAATGATATTGTCTCTCGTGCATACGTACGGACTACCGTCTCCACGAACGCGATGAGATTCATTCCCCATCGTATCCATTCAAGTATAATTCTCATTTTATGATTAAAAATAATGTTTAAGGACTTGATATAATTATGTATATGAATAAGATACAACCTATGGATTACAAATGCGTCTTATGTAACAAAACATATAAAATAAAACGAGTAAGTGAACACCCGAAATGATGATAATACTAAAATATTATTAACAAAGAAATACTAAAAGATCATATATGATATCATATTTATGTATATGATTGTTTTATAATTTAATAACAATTATTTAAATATTATACAGGAGGTTAACCTACCATTAACCAAGGAAAAGTACAAGGTAAGGGTTTATTTCACAATCTCTTCATTATCTGAGGTTGTTTAAACGCAATTATCTTCTGGGACCTCTTTATCATCCAAATCCATGTTTCTTAAAAACGTATTTCAAATCATTCTTACTATTTTAAAAAATATGGGTTAAAGTCATTTATACCCTTGTTTTACTTTTTATAAGATGTTTATAAATAAATCTTTCTGTCATTTTCCAAACAAGGTCCTTTTAAACCTTTTCGACAAAATTAAGGTAAGAATGTTTTTTTAACTTATAAAGCGGGTGCACCATTATAAAATCATTGAAACTTCCCTTATAATATTATAAGGATATTTTCAAAGTAAATGTTTTATTTTATAATTATGTGATTTTAAATGATTTCAAAAAAAGAGATATTTATCTACAATAGTTTTGATTTCATCTATGTCAACATTATTTGATGGATTTTAAGCATATTTGATGTTAATTTATTATGATTCAAAACTTACATATTGTATTAATGTTTTTGTGATATGTTTGACTGTGGATGTGATAGTTTTATACCATTCATGGTTTATGGGGAATGTATTGACATTTCGTATGCTAGTTTTAATATGAATGTTTATGTTATGTTTAAACCTATTCATTTGAGGAATGAAATGGACTTAATTAGTGATGGGTGGAGCCCGCTATATCTCCTCAATTCATTGGTAGGCCTCATGAGACAAACTAGTGTCTTGGAACAAGGCCTTGACAAAATCTTATTTGTAGTCTTGGTACAAGGCCTTGACTGTGTGGTTATGATAGTCTGGTATAATGCATTCCATCATTATAAAAGTGGCTATGGATATTGCATGTGACTATTCGACTAGTAGAATATCCATGTGAATATGTAAATGGAATTATTTCATTTTATATTTGCCATATTATGCTGAATTTCATGTTTAAAAGGCTTTGGTTTTAGTTATACATTGCCTTAAATGTTAATACTTATTTATGAAAGTTTCCGCTATATTTTTATTATTAATGGGCATTTGAGCTCACCACTTTATATGTTTTATTTTTCCCAGGATGTGAAGAAGTATTTTATGAATGACTTGCAGGGATAATATAAGGGGATATGAGTGTGGAGACAAGATTTTGTTGTGGTTTTCACTTTCTGATGTAATGTAATACATATGAATGTATCTTGTGTTTCCAAGGCTACAAAACTAATCGGTCTTTCGAGACATGATCTTTTGTGATCATGCCAATGTTATGTAATAATGCACTGACTCTGGGTAAATGGGGTCAGGGCATTACAGTTAGTATCAGAGGAAGTTTAGTACAAACCTTGTAAGCTAGATTTATATAAACTCTAAATAGAGAACATATACCTAAGATAGACTTTGAGGATTAGTATAGAAGAACTTCCTTGAATTTTGGTATTGTAGAGATTTCGTAAGTTTTCTGAGAAATACATCCTTGTCTGGATATGAGTAGGTAGAGGAGGCTCTGGCACAGATGTACCTAGGGGTAAAACCTGAAAACACCACATTGAGCTAGACTCGAACGGGGAACTGGTGCACAACAACAGGCCTTGCTGCACTCTTGGTTATGACACTCTCGGGGGATATGCTTAGGATAATTATCATTTTCATTAAAAATAATTATGAAGGGTTTATTATTATATACATTCTCAAAGAAAACATTTTTTTTATGATTATGGATTATATCCATACATAGTTCAATTTATAAAAAGTGTTTTAAAAGTATGGAATTATATATTTTGGTTCATAAACTGATCAAGTTCATGACATTGTTTAGTAATGGAAACTAGTTGAAGAAATGGAAACCATATATATGCATGCACTCTATGTAGGGATTTCCCTCCTGATCAAGATAATTATAGTGGATTTGGTGATGCAACTGGTGCTGATCAGCTAATCACCATATTGGGACAACTCACTTAGGTTATGAATAATAACCTTACCCGTATGGAGCACCCTGATCCGCAGTATGGAGGATCAATGTTAGAACGTTTCAAGAAGAAAAACCCACCAACATTAAATGGGAATAGAAATACCTTAGTAGCTGAGCAATGGATAAATTCTTTAGATAAAATATTCCATGCCTTGGGGATTAGTGAATGGGAAAAATTTATCATGGTAGTTTACCTCCTCACTGGAGATGTTGATAAATGATGGTCATTGTTTCAAAACACAAAATAAGATGCTGAAGTATAAAATATGGAATAGAGGGAGTTAAAAGAGCTTTTCTTAGAAAAATAATTTTCATGTGACCATCGAGAAGATAGGGAAAGACAATTTCTGAGTTTGAGGGAAAAGGAGGATGAGAATTTCGCAAAGTATGAGGATAATTTTACAAGGATAGCGAGGTATTCTATAGATTATATACATAACACAAGAAGTAATATTGATTGTTTCTTTGATGGGTTAAAACCATTTCTTCGTCAAGAATTAGTCTCACAATCCTTCTCTCCGTACGAAGATATTGTCTCATGTGCTATCAAGACAGAAAAAGAATTCTCTAAGTCTTATGACTCAAAAGCAAAGCAAGATAAGAAGAGATATTCTGATCAATCTGGAAATGGAAATAAAGGGCAGAAGGAAAAAAGTTGAATATCCATCCTATAATAAATGTTGGAAGAAACACCCCGGTACTTGCTTAAAAAGAATGGGAGTATGTTACAAGTGTGGTGAAACATGCCACCAAGCTCATGACTGTAAGGGGAAGAAGGAAGCTCCTGATGTCCAATGCTACAATTACAGGGAGGTGGGACATTATGCAAATGAATGTCCTAAGCATCAGGGAATCTTATCTCAGAAAATTCCAAGGGATCAAGGCCAAGCTTATGCTATCACTACTGCTGAGATAGAAGCTCCGAAAGACGTGGTGGCAGGTAATTTAATGGTTTCCTCAAGTTTAGCAATTGCATTATTTGATTCTGGATCATTACATTATTTCATATCTTCCCAATTTTCTATGAAAATTAGATATTTCCAATTTGATTTAACAAGGAATTTTTCAGTTAAAAGTCATAAGGGAAGTATCATCGCAACAATGTTTTGCGAATCTGTTCCCATTAGAGCATATAAATGTTCTTTTCGGATGATCTCATCGTTATACGTATGATTTAGTTTGACATAATCCTTAGTATGGATTGGATTTCGGACCCTGATGTAAAGATTTATTGTAAGAAGAAGGAGGTTATGATTTTTGATGATGATGATAATAAACACCTTATCTTTAGAGAAGAATTGTCACCAATTGATTCTTATCTAGATCCACCCCCAATAGTTCAACTAAATTAAATTATTTGGGAGGAAGAGAATGAAATGAATATGGGTGGGGAAAGGAATTCTCAAATAGAGGATGTACCTATTGTGAGAGAATATGTTGATGTGTTTCCCGAAGATATACCTGGACATCCTCCAGAATGAGAAATTGAGTTTTCCATTGATTTAATTCCTGGATCAGGGCCTATATCGAAGACCCCGTATAGAATGGCCATTGTGGAGTTAGTGGAACTAAATAAAAAACTAGAGGAATTGAGTAATAAGGTATTTATTCACCCTAGTGTTTCTCAATGGGGAGCCCCTGCCCTTTTTATTAATAAGAAAGATGGATCTATGAGGTTATGTATCGACTACAGGGAGATCAATGCTATAACAATAAAGAACAAGTATCCCCTACGTCGTATTAATGATTTATTTGACCAATTGCATGGAGCTCAATACTTTTCCAAGATTGAACTTCGATCTGGATACCATCAGTTATGTGTGAAGAAGGAAGACATTTCAAAGACAGCATTTCAATCCAGGTACGAGCATTACGAGTTAACAGTAATGCCTTTTGGGCTGACTAATGCACCCTCTATTTTCATGGATCTAATGAATAGAGTTTTCATGGAATATCTTGATGAATTTATATTGGTATTTATTGATGATATCTTGGTATACTCCAAAAGCTACAAAGATCATGAAAATCACTTGCACGTTATATTGAAGACTCTGAGAAGACATGAATTATATGGGAAACTTAGAAATTATGAATTCTAGATTCAGGAGGTTTCTTTTCTTGGCCATATTGTCTCTAAGGATGGAATTTAAATTGATCCTTATAAGACAAGAGAAATCCAAGAATGGCCAGCATCGATGAGTATAACTGTGGTACGCAATTTTATTGGTTTGGCTGGTTATTATCGACGTTTCGTCCAGAATTTTTCCCAGTTGGCTAACCCATTAACAAATCTCAAATGTAAAGGGATTAAATTTGTTTGGAAAAAAGAGTGTGAAGAATGTTTCTAAGAACTAAAGATAAGATTAGTCAACGCTCCTATATTAACTCTACCATCAGGGAATAATGGGTTCGTTATTTATAGTGATGCATCGAAGAAAGGACTTGGTTGTGTCCTTATAGAGAATGATAGGGTTATTGCCTATGCATCACGATAGTTGAAAATTCATGAGAAAAACTATACTAATCATGATCTCGAGTTAGCGGCTATGATATTTGCTTTTAAGATATGGAGACACTATCTCTATGGTGAGAAATGTGAGATTTATACTGATCAGAAGAGTTTAAAGTATATTTTCTCACAGAAAGAACTCAACATGAGGCAAAGGAGATGGCTTGAACCACTCAAGTATTATGATTTCACGATACACTACCACCCAGGGAAGGAAAATAAGGTTGCAGATGCTTTGAGTAGAAAAGATCATGGAGTTTTGAACAAGATGATAGTTGAGAGGGATCCTATTTTCATGGATCTAGTAAATATGGATATGGGAATCACCATGGAAGGTGAAACATCAATACTTTTTCAAATAGTTGCCAAACCATCTTTACTAGAAATGATAAATAGTTCTCAGACTGATGATAAAGAGTTTCAAAAGAAGATTAAAGCAGTTAATGATGGGAGATTGAGCAACTTTGTGTATGAACATGGAATTTTGGAATTTGGGAAGAGACTTTGTGTTCCCAATATACCTGATCTAAAAAGGGAATTGTTGGATGATACTCATAGTTCCAATTTCTCTATACACCCTGGGAGCACAAAAATATATATAGATTTGAAGGAACATTTTTGGTGGGACAACATGAAGAAAGAGATTGCTGATTTTGTGTCAAGATGTATTGTTTGTCAACAAGTGAAATCTAGAAGGCAACAACCTGGAGGAGTCATGCAACCTCTTCCCATACCTGAGTGGAAATGGGATAATATCACGATGCAATTTTTCATGGGACTACCAAATACTCTTAGAAGGAATGATGAAATATATGTCATTGTTGATAGTCTTACCAATTCAGCGCATTTTCTTGCTATAAGGGAAGATTTACCACTTGAAAGTCGTGTAAGACTATATATTAATGAAGTTTTGAGACTTCATGGAGTACCCCTATCAATTTTTTCGGATCTTGATCCCCGTTTTACATCAAGATTATGGAAAGGTCTTCAGAAATCCCTAGATACTGAACACCATTTAAGCACTGCTTACCACCCTCCAACAGATTGGCGATCATAATAGACTATTCAAACTTTAGAAGACTTGTTGATATCATGTTCACTTGACTTTGAGGGTATTTGGGATCAATATTTACCTCTGGTAGAATTTTCCAATAACAATAGCTTCCATTCAAGTATTCAGATGGCACTATATGAAGCGTTATACGGAAAGAGAAGTCACACACCGACAAATTGGGATGATATTGGTGAAAGAAAACTCATAGTCCCAGAACTATTGGAGGAAACGATGGAAAGGGTGAAGGGAATCCAAAACCAAAACAAAGCAGCTTAAAGTAGGGAGAAGAGATATGCCGATAACTGAAGGAAGGATTTAGAATTTCAGGTAGGAGATCATGTTTTCTTGAAGGTATATCAATGTAAGGGAGTTATACATTTTGTCATAAAAGGTAAATTGAGTCCCAGGTACATAGGACCTTTCGAAATTCTAGAACGAATTGGGTCTGTAGCTTACCGGTTGGCAATGCCGCCAAGCCTCTCCAAAGTTCACGATGTGTTCCACGTATCACTATTGAGAAAATACATGCCTGACCCAACGCATGTAATCACCTATGAGGAAGTAGAAATGTAACCCGATCTATCTTATTGTAAAGATCCTAACAAGATTCTTGATATAAGAGAGCAAGTGTTGTGAAACCAGACGACTCGTCTGGTAAAAGTTCTATGGAGGAACCATAAGAAGGAAGAGGCAACGTGGGAACCCGAGGAACTTATGATAAAGAACCAACCGAGCCTTTTCATGAAGTATTATTCTAGAAATTTTGAGGATGAAATTATTTTAAGGAGGGGAGAATGTAACACCCCAATCATCTACGGTACGATTATCTTTGAATAATACAGTAGCGTGTGTTGTACGCAACTTCGAGATTCTAATACACCGCAACCAATCAAAGTAGTCGTTATGAATAGTAATACCCACTTTTTGAAATTTTATAAATTTTTTCTCTCAAAATTAACTTCATTTTTGGATTCTGAATATCAAAATTATCCTAGGGAGAAATTTTGGTACATTTGGAATGCCATTTATATTTTGATGATTAGTGAAAATTACCAAATTCTAATTAAAAACAACATTTTAATGAAAATAATTAACACTGATAAATAATGAATTTTAGTGGATTTAAAGTATATTTAGAATAAATTTTTACCATTTAATACAATTTTGGTCATTAGACATAATTTCACAATTAAACCGTACATAAACAACTGTCAATCTTTTGATAGTTATTATTTCTTAAAAACACGCTTTTTTGTTTTGACAGTAGGAGTTAATTTTAAATTAATTTTTGCCAATTCTATGTTTTGAATTTGGAAAACTGGATTCCATATTTGGAATCAGGATTTCCAAATTGTGTAAATAGGTAACTTTTATTTTTATACATTTTGAATAATTACTTTGGTAAATATTTTATTTACCATGGTTAAAAGGTAAATCTAGTAAATAAGGGTAAAATATATTATTATAATAATAATACATTACCCTAAAACATGTCCTAACTTTATTTTTTGATAAATTAAGGACCATGGGCATATTTGGGTCTATTTTGGGACCCCATGGAGCCACTTATAGGTGATAAGGACACTTTATATTAATTAAGTTAAAGTAAATACAAAAATGAAAAAAGCATTTATCTTTTAGAAAAACAATTTTTATGTAAGGTTATATATGTTGTATTTTCTAATATAAATATTAATTAGAAATATAAAAAGATTTCCTAAATAATGGTATTTTATTTATAATTTTTAGACATTTAATAATTAAATTTATTTATGACCAAATAAGGATGGAATATTTTTCTTATTAATGAAATAATCAAATTATTGATATTATAAAAGTTAAAATGTATATAATTTGAAAGTTTTGATGCCATAAAATAATTTTATTGGTTAATATGACATGTTAGTATTTCTTAAAAAAAGTTTTTTGAATTAATAAAGTTTTTAAGACTTTAATTAAAATCAATTATTAAATATTGTGGAAATTGACATAAATGAGTTTTTAAAACAAGTTTTATATTATTAATTTATATTCTATTGATAAAAATCTAAGGATCAGGAAAAGGACTTATATCATGATAGGTTTATAATTAATGGATCACTTGGGGGTCTCTTGGATGTATATATTAAGTTTATTAACTATAAAATATAAAAATAGAAAGTGACATGGTAAATGTCAATCTTATTAACTAAGAGTTAAAACTAAAAGAAAAGGTTAATATAATGACCTAGACCTGTATAAAATCTATTGGTTGAATATATTTAGACCCATAAACACCTTATACTTTGAATAATACACTTTTGAGCCATTATAAATAAAATATCAATTTATTATAAAATAATACTTTAAGTTTTCCTAAAGAGCCCATCCTCCCCCTTATAAAAGGCCACCACTTCTAACAAATTCTTCACACCATAAAAGAATTTTGGTTCGGCCGACCCCTACCTAAAATATTCTCTCAACTATCCTAAATTCAACATAGAGGACTTATTTTGATCATAAATCCAACCTAAGGAGCCCTTTTGATCAAATCAAAAGGAAGAACCCGAAGAAGAGGTAATGTTTTCACCACCCACTTTCAAGTTCCTTTCTTCTTTAAATTATACTTTCTTTGTTATTTCCATTCTAAAATAATAAATCCAGTATATTACATAAAATGTGATGTTATTATAAATATGGTACAACCATATTCAGTATTCTATCCATCCTTTGAATGACATGTCACCATACGTGAGTACGTACGGCTTACCGTCTCCACGTCGGGGTGCAATTGTTATTCAAAATAGTATTATTTAGATGGGTATGATAATGATGTGTAATTCATGTAAATAATAAATATAAAATGATAATTATTCTTTATATATGATATAAAATCCCATTATATGTTATTTTAAGATCAAAATAATGATATTGTCGCTCGTGAGCATGTACGGACTACCGTCTCCACGAACGCGATGAGATTAATTCCCCATGGTATCCATTAAAGTCTAATTCTCATTTGATGATTAAAAATAATGTTTAAGGACTTGATATCATTATTTATATGAATAATATACAACATATGTATAACCAACACATCTTATGTAATAAAACATATAAAATTAAATGACTAAGTGAACACCCAAAACGACGATAATACTAAAATATTATTAACAAAGAAATATTAAAAGATCATATATGATATCATATTTATGTATATGATTATTGTATAATTTTATAACAATTATTTAACTATTATACAGGAGGTTAACCTACCCTCAACCAAGGAAAAGTACAAGGTAAGGGTTTATTTCACAATCTCTTCATTATCCGAGGTTGTTTATACGTAATTATCTTCTGGGACATCTTTATCATCCACATCTATGTTTCTTAAAAATGTATTTCAAATAATTCTTACTATTTTAAAAACTATGGGTTAAAGTCATTTATACACTTGTTTGAATTTTTATAAGATGTTTATAAAGGAATCTTTCCATCGTTTTCCAAACAAGGTCCTTTTTAACCTTTTCGACAAAATTAAGGTAAGAATGTGTTTTTAACTCATACGGCGGGTGCACCTATTTTTCACGGTTATAAAATCTTAGAATCTTCCCTTACAATATTATAAGGATATTTTCCAAGTAAATGTTTTATTTTATAATTATGTGACTTTTTAATGATTTCAAAAAAAGATATATTTCTCTCAAATAGTTTTGATTTCATCTATGTTCATATCCTTTGATGGATTTTAAGCTTATTTGAAGTTGATTTATTATGATAAAAAACTTAAATATTGTCTTGAAGGTTTTGTGATATGTTTGACTATGGATGTTTTATTTTTATACCATTCATGGTTTATGGAGAAAGTATTGAAATTTCTTATGATGGTTTTAATTTGAATGTTTATGTTATGTTTAAACCTGTTCATATGAGGAATGCATTGGAATTAATAATTGATGGGTGGATCCCGCTATAGCTCCTCAATGCATCAGTAGGTCTCATGAGACAAACTAGTTTCTTGGCACAAGGCCTTGACAAAATCTTATTTTTATTATTGGCACAAGGCCTTGACTTTGTGGTTATGATAGTCTGGCATTATGCATTCCATCATTATGAAAGTGGTTATTGATATTGCAGGTGATTATTCAACTAGTAGAATATCCATGTGAATAAGTAAATGGAATTATTTCATTTTATTTTTTCCATATTATGATGAAGTTCAAGTTTAAAAGGATTTTGTTTTAGTTATAAATTACCTTAAATTTTTATGCTTATTTATGAAAGTTTCCGCTATATTGTTATCCCTACTGGGCATTTGAGCTCACCCCTTTCTATGTTTTATTTTTCCCAGGATGTGAAGAAGTATTTTATGAATGACCTACAGGGATAGTATAAGGGGATATGAGTGTGTAGACAAGATGTTGTTGTAGTTTTCACTTTATGATGTAATTTGAGACTTATTAATGTATCTAGTGTTTATAAGGATACTAAACTAATCGGTCTTTCAAGACTTGATATTTTTTTATCATGCCAATGTTAGGTAATAATGAACTGACTCTGGGTAACTAGGGTCAGGGAATTACAACAGAAACCAATTCTAAAAATCCATTTATTTTAAATAATTTACATGTGTTTAAGTATCATATTTCATAACTAATAATATCCTAGAGACTGATAGGTTCAATGTATTCATTTACTTGATACATAATAAGATTATTTTACAATACTCATGATCATTTATCTTTAATGGGACCACACTGGACGAAATTTCAGACACCTCATTAGTAAGAGTCATCTTACTCACTTCATAAATGAAACATAAGAAATTATTGAGCTAAAATGATTGATAATGTGTGAATAATACTTTAATCAAGGATGATTTCATAAGAATATGTAAAACCTTGAGCGTAGGGAAATATCACAACGTCATGAGTGATAACCATAAAACATAATTGAGATTAAAAGTGCAAGGAATAAGAACTTAAAGTCACAAAATTTCAACATAGAAACATGATAGAGATAGAATGGCTTAGAATCATTGAATATAAACCTTGAATTATGAGATAATAAGATCATAATGATTAATATCCATTAAATGTGGCACACATATTAGTATAGGGAAAACATACATTCATGATCAACACCATCAATTCCCATGCATAAGAGAAACTAAAATATACTAGTGAATAACTATATCAAGAGATAAATACTCTTTAATAATTCATTGGTTTGATATATATGACCCCACCCACCATTCATCTATACATATATGTTCTACTTAAAAATAATTCACTTTTCACATCATAAGGAACCCATAGAAGTAAAATGGTTTTCAAAAAACATAAAATGGAAATAATTCACTTTTTACAAAGAACCCATGGATAAAAAATGATTCTCATAAAATATCCAAGTGGAAATCATTCACTTTGGATAGATATCCCATGTAAATAAAATAACTTAATTAAAACAAAAAAATTGTATAAAATAATATCATAAACTAAATCATTTGATAAAAAAACATGATCACCCAAAAAATCACAAAAATAAAAAATATGTAGGGTAAAACATGAAACATAACTCCATTGGAGATAGATAATCTAAAGATAATGAAAACCAAATACAAGAAATCTATTTTTTGAATACATTTTGTATTCATCATTGTAAAAGTCGAAGTTATGAGTCTCATTTCAAAAAGCCCCTCTATTTTAAGAAAGTAAATATAAAAAACATTTATGGAAGTGGATTTGGATTAAGGTATACATTTACCTTAAAAAATAGTGAAAATCAATAAAAATGAAAATTATTGAAAAAAAGACCATGAATATGAAATTATATAACACAAAGAAAGGAGTTTGAGTTTCCAAGTCCCTTACAATTACCATTGATATCCATAGAAGTTATTTTAACTCCTATTTAATAAATATAAAAATATCAATTACCTATTTCAAAAACATATTCATATACATATACATTTATACTCTTCACTAATAAAAATTCTCTTCATGTATTAGATTGTTATAATCTTTTTTACAACATCAAGTATTAATAATCTAGTCCATTTTTCAATAGGTTTGTAAACGCAGTGTCGATATTCCTTCATCTAATAATGTTAATAATTTATAAAACATTAAATTTATTTCAATTTATTTTATATAAATACCTATAATGTTATAATTTATTCTCCTAGTATTTTTATTCACATTTCATGAGGATGAAATTGTCGTGGAGCTAGGTTTAGGCTATTTACCGATATCGATGGATTAAATTATAAGGGTCGTTATGTTTTGTCATAAATAAATTCCCATATTCATGATGTTTATTAATTATACAAATCACATATAATCATAAAATATAAACTGAAACCATCCATGATGGCGACAATGAAAAATGGAATGTATCATTCCATTAAGGCAGTAGTCTGCATGATTGATGATACCATTTCCAAAAAAATTGTTAAAAAACTAGTATATTATATATTATCATTTTAAAGGTATAAATATTACTTATAGAAGATTATAATTCAAATAATCTATCCTTTTTACCAGTAATGAGATGTGGTACTGTAAAACAAATATCATCTCTTCATGGAGATGGTAAACTGCATGTATACACAGTATATATTAGTGAGTTTTCTTATTGGGAAGAAAATATTGAATAATTGGTTTCCAATTAATATAATTGTATTTAAATATAATAGTCATACTAATTTAATTATATAAGAAATTTTATAGATTATTTTGGAAGTATTATTGTAAAATAAAGGACTAAGAGAAATTAATACTCTCGTTGGAAGGTGGAGTTTTTTTTTGAACACATCTTTTAAATGAAGGCCTTATGTAACGCCCCGACCCCAGCTACCCAGAGTCAGTGCATTACTTCGTAACATTGGCATGATCACAAAAGATCAAGTCTCGAAATACCGATTAGTTTAGTAGCCTTGGAAACACTAGATACATTCATAAGTATTACATTACATCATAAAGTGAAAAACTAATAACAAAGTCTTCATAGTCCACACTCATATCCTCTTCTGACTAACCCTGCAGGTCATTCATAAAATACTTCTTCACATCCTGGAAAATATTAAAACATTGAAAGGGGTGAGCTCAGATGCTCAGTAAGGATAACAATATTGCAGAAGCTTTCATAAATAAACATAAACATCTAAGGCAATGTATAACTAAAACAAAATCCTTTTAAACTTGAACATAAACATAATATGGAAAAAGTAAAATGAGATAATTCCATTTAATTCTTCACATGGATATTCTACTAGTCGAATAATCACATGCAATATCAATAACCACTTTCATAATGATGGAATGCATAATTCCAGACTATCATAACCACGTAGCCAAGGCCTCGTGCCAAGACCACAAATAAGATTTTGTCAAGGCCTCCTGCCAAGACACTAGTTTGTCTCATGAGACCTGAAGATGCATCGAGGAGATACAACGAGCTCCACCCGTCACTTATTAAGTCCAATGCATTCCTCATATGAATAGGTTTAAACATATCATAAACCATAACATAATGGTATCACATAAAACATGCATAAAGGAAACATAAAATTTTCAAATTTCAATCACAAGGTATCAATACAACATGTTGATATAGTAAAAACTCTTTCAAAACCATTTTCAATACCAAAATAAAAGAATGTGAAAACTTTGTATTTATTTTTCATTAAAAAATGTGATGGCTTTTAGAGGAAGCTGAAACTCAAATAATGGTCACGGCGGCGGAGAAGTCGTTGTCTCCGCATATGTATGGAAATAAAAGCCTTACCTTTTTTTCATTTAGTAAAACGCTTAGTATAAAAAATATTCCTTTTGAATAAACGTAAAAGTCAAAGTGGTTTATACACCGTATAAAAGAAAGTTGTGTATAAAACCAAATATGCCTCAATGAAAGGAGATTGAGATGAAGTCCTTAAAAAGATCATTTTTAAAATAAAATAGATCTATTATGTGTATTCACTATAGGTACACATAAAGAAAGTAAAAATACAAAATAATACATAATAATATCATGACATAATTTGAAAGTAGGAGATTAACCCAAATAATGAAAATTGGGTTAAGAAATTCCCTTACCTTGCGTCCTGTCCTGACTCGACCGTTCTTTAACCTCCTGAATAATAAACTAGAGTTAATTTCTATTTACTTAAGAACGTTTTTCATGTTCATTATTCCTTTTATATACCTTATTACCATGTTATGAACATTATGTAATTATTTAAGTTTATAACGTTCATTTTGTCGATCTTAGGTACTTGAGTCAAAAATAGAATTCTTATAATTAGAAGTTGTTCATGTGGTGATATATCCATTATATCCAGAATTATTTTCATGATGTAGACATCATATATATCATATATATCTAGTATATACATTAATTTATAATATTACATAATATTTATAGGTTTGAAATGAAATGCACCGTTCATGGAGACGGTAAGCCGTACGTACGCATGAACGCTACTTTCATTTCTATTTCGTATTTAATGGAATGATTTTATAATTATATAAAGGTATAATATAATTCCAGTATAATATAATGTTTAATACCATTTACTCCATCCTTTATACATCCCACATATGGCATTGACGATTCAAATCACTTTGAGGGGGCGGTAGTCCGCACTTCCTAAAATGAAATTATCGCGTTTATCCATAATGGAAATCATAAAGGTATGCCATAAATGAAAAATACAGAAGCTTAATTAAAACATAAACATATTATATATCATATATAAATATAGTGACATATTAATGTCCACCTTTGAAGGTGTTATATGAGTGTTGAACAATCATCGTTTCGTGAGGCAGAATTTCGCCATCCACAGAAACATTATGTTCTTTAACCATTAGATGTAGGTGTGTGTAAGTGTAGCTAGAATACTTATCATAACAAAATCCTAGTATATTAAGTCTACTGGTGTTGTTACAAAAGAAAAGAATAAATAGTTTTTAGGGGGTTGGAGAAGAAAAATAAAATAAAAGAACACAAGAGAAGACATTACCTTAAAAATCGGGTAACTCTTTTTGATTTGAGCCAAAGGCTTCCTTGGGAAGCATTCTGCCCAAAGTGAGGATTCTAGGAGTAAGGGAAGGAAGTTGGAAGAGTATTTGGGTAGAGGTTGGCCGAGCCAAATGGCTTGAAAGTGTGAATAATGTGGGAGTGGTGGGGGCCTTTTATAAGTGGGGAGGAGGGGCAGTCTTGGAAAGTAATGAAATGTTACATTATTATACAATGCTTTTCGGATTCTAAAGGTCCCACACTTCTATATTTCGAGGATAAGGTGATAAGGGTTCGAAATATACCCATCCAATAGGCTTTGGACAAGTGTAGGTCTTAGATATTACATTATCTTTTCATTTTACTTAAATCGTTAAATAATTAGGTCATCGCTGCATCATCATGATGTCATAAATAATTTAATTTATTTAATGTCTAAAAATTATAAAAAAATACTATGATGTAGGAAATCGTTATAGATTCCCAATGACTATTTATAGTAAAAAATATGACTTGTATAACTCCATGTAAAAATTGTTTTAGTAAAACATTTCATGTTTGTGTCATTTTTTTCTTTAACATTAAATAAAAGGTATTTATGTCATTTTCCAACTAAAGTGGCTCCATAGGATCCCCAAGTTGACACATGGATTGTCTTGGTCGGCCATGGCACATCCAATGAGGGTAGGACATGTGTCAAGCTCATCTCATATTATTAAAACATTATTTTTACCTTAAACTACACTAATTACCTCTAATCGCGATTAAGAACTTAAAAGTTACTATTCACCAAAAATTATTTTAATCTCATTGAACCACATTTTACTTCTTAATGAAAACCATGTACGTCGGATTTTTGAAATTCAAAACACAGAAGGGGTAAAATTTCATTTAAACGAAAAAATCAGTTTTTATAAGTACCACTTAGTGGTTTCATTATTCATCAAAAATTGACGTTTTTCAGAACAATACCAAAATTTCACCCTAAGCTATAATTGATATTCCAAATTCAAAAATGATGTCCATTTTATGAAATTACAAACATATAAGTTGCATTAATTAATTTTATAATTAATTCCCACTGTCACAACAAATAGCGGGTTTTTAAGAAACAATATATATCAAAAGATTGACAATTGTTTATGTCCAATTTCAGAGTAAAATTAATTATAATGAACACTATTGGATAAAATGGTAAAAAATATATTGTAATTATACTTTAAAACCACTCAATATTATAACTTATCCCTATAAATTATTTTGATTAAAAAAGTTATTTTAAGTATTTTTCACTATTCATAAAAATTTGGGAGTTCTCAGAAAATTACAAAAAATTCAACATAGGCTAATTTCAATATTAGGAATACAAAAATGAATTCCATTTTGAAATATAAAATTTCTATAATTTTAAAAAGTGGGTATTACTATTCATAACAGCTACTTTGATTAGTCGCCGTGTGTTAGAACTCGAGGTTACGTACAACAGACGCAGCTCTATCATTCAAAGAGGAGCGTACCATGAAAGCTTGGGGTGTTACATTCTCCCCTCCTTCAATAAATTGCGTCCTCGCAATTTCAAATTTCTCTTTGAAAATAAAAGGTTGAAAATTGAAAATACCTTTGTGGAAAACCCACATCGGAAATAAGGTTAATAAAAATTTAGCCTTAATAAGAGGGAAATGGAAATAAGAAAGTCACCACCAAATTATGATCTCGATAAGGAGAAAATTGGTGTAAATTAGAGACATATAATTGGAGGAAAAACGTAAATATTTGTCGGGAGTGATTGAGGTCATCGATCACAAAAAAGTGTAAAATTGAGGGCCTCAAAGCCTTCAATCTATGTTGATTTAAAATATTTACAGTTCAACAAGACATAAGGTATTAGGATAACATATTTTTTTGTTTTAATATCCCTTTATTATAGTTTAAGAATTAATTTATTAATAGAATAAGAGATAGGTATATATATATTTATGCTTGACAAGTAGAGTTTCAACCTTCAACTAATCTCTACCAGAAACTCATCTTTCACTCAAAAAGATAAGAGGACTAAAAAAATATTTTATTTATCCTAATCGTACAAGGTTCAAAATATTAACACATACCATTTAGATTAGTAAAACTATTTTGTAATAACCAGGGACTTCCTGTAGGCTAGTGGTCGGTAATAAAGGCCTGTCGCACTATGGTTGTGGGTTCGATTCCTGCAGCTTTGTCTGACGCGACGGGTTATTTCCCACCCTGCAGGTTGTCCTTTTCCTAAAACTATAGTATTATAATATTTCAAAAATAATCTTCAGAAATGTTTTAACCTTAAATAATACTATTCAAAGTTCAACTTAATCCATCCCAACATTTATAGTTATCCAAAATACCTCTGTCCAAACATTCTCTAAAAGGTCTCTTAATTCCAAAATCAATTTATCAGATTCCCCAAACAGAGTAAAGTTTCTCTTATTGTCACATAATAAAAATATGATTACCTTCATCATATTAAAACCTTAATGAAACAACAAGTACTACAGTACAATACTTATATATATATATCACATTATTCTAATAACCAGAATATAATCCATGAGTCCAAAATCACCAATACATTAATTATTCCGCTTCAACTGTAGTAACAGTATAAGATTTTCCTTGATCCCTTGGCCTTTTCTGAGTTAAGTTTCCCCGAATCTTAGGAAATTCATTTGCATAATGCCCCATTTCTCTACAATTGTAGCATTCAACATTGATAGCCTATTTCTTTCCCTTGCAATCACGCGCCTGGTGACCTTTTTATCCACATTTATAACAAACTCCCATTCCTTTTAGGCAAGTACTAGGGTGATTCTTTCCATAATTATTAGATAATGGAAAATCCTTCTTTTCCCTCATCCCTTTATCCATCATTATCTCTTCCATCCCTTTCGTCTCTTGCTTCGCTTCAAAGCCATAGGACTTAGAGAATTCATTACTTATCTTATTAACACATGATACTATTTCCTCATATGTTGAGAACACATGGGAGACTATTTCCCTTCGAAATTTTGGCTTAATACCGTGAAAGATATGATCCTTCTTACTCTTTGGATCATAAATATTGCTAAAGTTCACATTCCTTCTACTGGGCGCCATTTCTATACAATGGCATAAACTAGGTTAGTTTATGAATTACAATGAATAATTCCAAACTTTTAAAATACTTAATGTAAATTGAACGGTTTATGGATATAATCCATAATCATAAGAATTTTTTCTTTGAAGAATTATATACTCATAAACCCTACATAATGGTTTGTAAAGAAAATGAGAATTATCCTAAGCAAATCCCCCAGGAGTGTCGTAACCAAGAGTGCAGCAAGGCCTATTGTCATGCACCAGTTCCCGTTCGAGTCTAGCTCAAAGTGGTGTTTTCGGGTTTTACCCCTAGGTACATCTGTTCCAGAGCCGCCTCTACATGCTCGTATCTAGACAGGGATGTATTGCTCGGAAAAATCACAAAATCTCTATAATACCAAAATTCTAGGAAGTTTTTCTATACTAATCCTCAAAGTCTATCTTCGGGATATGTGCTCTAATCAGAGTTTATCTAAATCTAACTTCCAAGGTTAGTACTAAACTGCCTCTGATACCAACTGTAACGCCCCGACCCCAGCTACCCAGAGTCGGTGCCTTACTTCGTAACATTGGAATGATCACAAAAGATCAAGTCTCGAAAGACCGATTAGTTTAGTAGACTTGGAAACACGAGATACATTCATAAGTCTTACATTACATCATAAAGTGAAAAACTAATAACAAAGTATTCATAGTCCACACTCATATCCTCTTCTAACTAACCCTTCAGGTCATTCATAAAATACTTCTTCACATCCTGGAAAATATTAAAACATTGAAAGGGGTGAGCTCAGATGCTCAGTAAGGATAACAATATTGAGGAAGCTTTCATAAATAAACATAAACATTTAAGGCAATGTATAACTAAAACAAAATCCTTTTAAACTTGAACATAAACATAATATGGAAAAAGTAAAATGATATAATTCCATTTACTTCTTCACATGGATATTCTACTGGTCTAATAATCACATGCAATATCAATAACCACTTTCATAATGATGGAATCCATAATGCCAGACTATCATAACCACGTAGCCAAGGCCTCGTGCCAAGACAACAAATAAGATTTTGTCAAGGCCTCATGCCAAGACACTAGTTTGTCTCATGAGACCTTTCGATGCATCGAGAAGCTATAGCGGGCTCCACCCATCACTTATTAAGTCCAATGCATTCCTCATATGAATAGGTTTAAACATATCATAAACCATAACATAATGGTATCACATAAAACATGCATAAAGGAAACATAACATTTTCACATTTCAATCACAAGATATCAATACAACATGTTGATATAGTAAAAACACTATCAAAACCATTTTCAATACCAAAATAAAAGAATGTTAAAACTTTGTATTTATTTTTCATTAAAAAAAGTGATGGCTTATAGAGGAAGCCTAAACTCAAATAATGGTCACGGCGGCGGAGAAGTCGTTGTCGCCGCATATGTATGGAAAGAATAACATTCCCTTTTTGTCGTTTAGTAAAATGCTTTATATAAAAAAGATTCCTTTTGAATAAACGTAAAAGTCAAAGGGGTTTATACACCGTATAAAAGAAAGTTGTGTATAAAACCAAATATGCCTCAATGAAAGGAGATTGAGACGAAGTCCTTAAAAAGATCATTTTTAAAATAAAATAGATCTATTATGTGTATTCAATATAGGTACACATAAAGAATGTAAAAATACAAAATAAGACATAATAATATCATGACATAATTTGAAAGTAGGAGATTAACCCAAAGAATGGAAATTGGGTTAAGAAATTCCCTTACCTTGCGTCCTGTCCTGACTCGACCATTCTTTAACCTCCTGAATAATAAACTAGAGTTAATTTCTATTTACTTATGAAACTTTTTCATGTTCATTATTCGTTTTATTTACCTTATTACCATGTTATGAACATTATGAAATTATTTAAGTTTATAACTGTCATTTTGTCGATCTTAGGTACTTGAGTCAAAAATAAAATTCTTATAATTACAAGTTGTTCATGTGGTGATATATCCATTATATCCAGAATTATGTTCATTATGTAGACATCATATATATCATATATATCCAGTATATACATGCATTTATAATATTACATAATATTTAGAGGTAAGAAATGAAATGCACCGTTCATGGAGACGGTAAGCCGTACGTACGCATGAACGCTCCTTTCATTTATATTTCGAATTTAAAGGAATGATTTTATAATTATATAAAGGTATAATATAATTCCAGTATAATATAATTTATAATACCATTTAATCAATCCTTTATACATCCCACATATGGCATTAACGATTCAAATCACTTTGAGGGGGCGGTAGTCCGCACTTCCTAAAATGAAATTATCGTGTTTACCCATAATGGAAATCATAAAGGTATGCCATAAATGAAAAATACAGAAGCTTAATTAAAAAATAAACATATTATATATCATATATAAATATAGTGACATATTAATGGCCACCTTTGAAGGTGTTATATGAGTTTTGAACAATCATCGTTTCGTGAGGCAGAATTTCGCCATCCACAGAAACAGTATGTTATTTAACCATTAGATGTAGGTGTGTGTAAGTGTAGCTCGAATAATTCTCATAAAAAAATCCTATTATATTTAGGATACTGGTTTTGTTACAAAATAAAATAATAAAAAGATTTTAGGGGGTTGGAAAAGAAAAATAAAATAAAAGAACACAAGAGAAGACATTACCTTAAAAATCGGGAAACTCTTTTTGATTTGAGCCAAAGGCTTCCTTGGGAAGAATTCTTCCCAATGTGAGGATTCTAGGAGTAAGGGAGGGAAGTTGGGAGAGTATATGGGAAGAGGTTATCCGAGCCAAATGGCTTTAAAGTGTGAATAAGGTGGGAGTGGTGGGGGCCTTTTATAAGTGGAGAGGAGGGGCACTCTTGGAAAGTAATGAAATGTTACATTATTAAACAATGCTTTTCGGATTATAAAGGTCCCACACTTCTAGATTTAGAGGATAAGGTGATAAGGGTTCTAAATATACCCATCAAATAGGCTTTGGACAAGTGTAGGTCTTAGATATTACATTATCTTTCCATTTTATTTAAATCGTTAAATAATGAGGTCATCGCTGCATCATCATGATGTCATAAATAATTTAATTCATTTAATGTCTAAAAATTATAAAAAAAACTACTATGATGTAGTAAATCTTTTTAGCTTTCCAATTACTATTTATAGTCAAAAATATGACTTTTATAGCCCCATGTAAAAATTGTTTTAGTAAAACATTTCATGTTTGTGTCATTTTTTTCTTTAACATAAAATAAAAGGTATTTATGTCATTTTCCAACTAAAGTGACTCCATAGGGTCCCCTAGTTGACCCATGGATTTTCTTGGTCGGCCATGGCACATAAAATGATGTTAGTACATGTTTCAAGCTCATCTCATATTATTAAAACATTATTTTTACCTTAAACTACACTAATTACCTCTAACCGCGATTAAGAACTTAAAAGTTACTATTCACCAAAAATTATTTTAATCTCATAGAACCACATTTTACTTCTTAATGACAACCATGTATGTCGGATTTTTGAAATTCAAAACACATAAGTGGTAAAATTGCATTTAAAAGAAAAAAATCAGTTTTTATAAGTACCACTTAGTGGTTTCACTATTCATAAAAAATTGAAGTTTTTCAGAACAATGCCAAAATTTCACCCTAAGCTATAATTGATATTCCGAATTCAAAAATGATGTCTATTTTATAAAATTCCAAACATATAAGTTGAATAAATTAATTTTATAATTAATTCCCGTTGTCACAACAAATAGCGGGTTTTTAATAAACAATATATATCAAAAGATTGACAATTGTTTATGTCCAATTTCAGAGTGAAATTAATTCTAATGAACACCATTGGATAAAATGGTAAAAATATATTGTAATTATACTTTAAAACCACTCAATAGTATAACTTATCCCTATAAATTATTTTGATTTAAAAAGTTGTTTTAAGTATTTTTCACTATTCATAAAAATTTGGAAGTTCTTAGAAAATTACAAAAAATTCAACATAGGCTAATTTCAATATTAGGAATACAAAAATGAATTCCATTTTGAAATATAAAATTTCTATAATTTTAAAAAGTGGGTATTACTATTCATAACAGCTATTTTGATTAGTCATGGTGTGTTAGAACTCGAGGTTTCGTACAACACACGTTGCTCTATTATTCAAAGAGGAGCGTACCATGAAACCTTGGGGTGTTACACCTTAAGAAAATTAAACTTGAAAAGAAGATTATGTCATGATGATATATTTTTATGAAGATATTTTTTATAGATATTAATGGGTAAATTATTAGAAAATAAAGAATCATTAAATGGATGATGTGACCCCCTTTTATAAGTGAATATAGTGGTAGTTGTGGAAATAATCATTAAATTTCAGTAATGTTATTTTATTATTAAAGGGTAAAGTAATATAAAAAGGGTCAAATAAGGAAATTGTGTGATTTTTGGTCGATCCAAACCTATAACCTCCATTTTTAAATATTTTTTAACACTTTATTTCTTTTGCCATCAGTAAAATATTTTTTTTCTATTTTTAATTTTTACTATGGTAACTAATTTTTAACCATAGTACTTAATTTTAATGAATAAAATAAAAAATTTCCATATAATCTAATTTGAAATATTTTATTTCAAATTAGAAAATAATTTAACCAAATAAAATTTATATGTGTAAAAAATTAATTTTAAAATAAATTCACGTAATTGTGTAATGACAGTTTTTTAAAAAATGTATTCTAAGCATAAAATTTAAGTATATGGTAAATTTATCATGAATGTATATTTACAATGAATAAATTGATTTTTTATAAAAAAAAATAAATTGATAATGATTTTAACGAAATTTAAAACCTAATTTCACATTAGAAAATTTTAATTGAATGAAAATACCAAAAAAATAATTTTTATTAAGGTACCATTTTACTTTAGTTCTAAATATTTTGGACATATGTTTTCCATGTGCAAATAAATTCTTAAAATTAATTTTTTTTATTACTAAAATACATACTTGAATACTTATAAGGTTTTTCTATACTACTAATTCATGCTTACATAATGATAAAATCATAAAAACCCATAGTTTTTGTAAAAAGCACATTTATTAATTAAAAAACCTTTTCAGAAAAATCTGAAAATTTTATAGTAAGTAAAATTTGTTAGGTTGATTTGAAAAAATTATTTTAATTATTAAAATTAAAATTATAAAATTTTAAAATATATAATTTAAATTATAAAATATGATATACGTAAACCACTTTTAAAATTATTGTTTTTTAATAATAAAACATATTAATTTTTGTCATCTAATGATAATAATTGTTAATAGTTTACCATATTAGTTTTTATTAGATAATTATTAATAATATTCTTTGAGTATATTGTGGTTAATTTATATTGGTTGTAGTGTGTAATGAATCACTTCAAACATAACATCAGTTTTACTAGGCCTATAATTTTGGGTCATTACATCTGATATTATGTATTCTATCCTTATGAAATCAGTTATTTTTTACAGGAGATTGTTTGGATTTTTATCCCTGGATATATTTCATGTTAAATATATTTATGAATTTTATGGAAATATTTTTATTTCATATGTTATTAAAATTAACATTGATTTAAAATAATGTTTTTGAATTCTTATGTGTAAAAGGTATATCTTCAAGGAAAATATTTCATTTTTTTCAATAAACCCCCATGGATAATGATTTTTACATTATGATTGATTATGAAATGTTTTATGAAAGAATTTCGTGAAAAAATTTATTTCAAGAGTAAGTGATTTATTATTTCAAAGTAAATGTTTATTACAAGATAAGGAATACATCCTTATTGATTGTCATGAATTTCAAATGGATTTATGGGTTTCATTTATTTTTGTATTCTTTAATGAGATTTGTTTTTATTATCCCAAATTTTAAAATGTATTTCACTAGGATTAAGGATGAGTAAAAAATATAGGAAGGATAATCTTTCTATTATGGGGATCAATCTGAAAATAATTTAATGTGTTTCGAAGGAAACATGAGTTTGAATTTAAGAAACATGTTTTTTTAAATAAAATGGACAACGAGAGGAAGTTTCATCTTATTATTTTAAGGGTTTGATAAGTAAGTGTTTATATTAATTTTATAAAACTATAAACTGCTAAGTTCCTTTAAATGTAAGAAATTGGAACCCTTGATATAAATATTTCAATTATGGTTTTTTTAAGTTATGGGGTGTTAATATTCATATCAAAGGATTGGTTTAGAAAATTATAGATGTTATATTGATTTATATAAAGATATTTAAAGATTTTTGGATACCATTATGAGTTAATAATTCTAAGTTTTATCATATGGTTGATGGGAAAGATAACCATTTTTAGGTTTTATGTGTCGTGAGTTTAATATGATTAATGATATTTTGGTAGACATTAATGGGAATAAAACCATTGTAATTATTATGTATTTTAGTGGAAAGTATATTTTAGGTAAAATTATTTTACATTTTGTAGGCATAAGTTTAAAGGTATTGATAAAATTTAGGGTTAATATGATCTTTGATATTAAGGTCATTGTGGTTGATTGGATATAAGGGTTATTATATTTCGGGAACTTATGATTTATCATATAGATTACCATTGGAATTAAAATTTATTTAGTAACTATGTGATTAATATTACTTTTAAATAATTTCACTATATTTGGAACATTATACGATTATAGTAAATAGAATATTATTGGAAATGATAACATTTTATTTTTAGAATATTGTTTGAGTTGTGTTTTGGAAGCATACATGAATTTAGTGTTGATTAATTATGATTCATGTTATTTATGTAAAAATTAAAATAATTTGGATAATATATGAATATTGGAAATATAGTTATGGTATGTGACCTTTTGAGTGATTAATGTTATTTAGATATAAATTCAATGTTGATCTTGGAAGAATATATGATCAAATCACCATAATAATTGGGTTTCAATTTTGTCTTAACAAACTTTAATGAGTTTTATGGTCAGTTATTTACGGAATGACTAAATTTGAACTTTGGGTCTTATTTTAAGATTATTTAGATATTAATGTAGTAGTTTCTCATATTGGATATTATTTTAACTTATTCTGACCACTTTTGGTTTTGAATAATGTATATAAAAATTAGAAATATATTTTCATCAATTTGTGGATCTTGTGATTTGTTAGAAGTTGATTTTAGTTCTTTATGAATGAAAAAATTTTCTTGAATAATAATTTATTTAATAAAGAGATGAGATATAAATGGAAATAGATTGGATAAAAAATGATGAAATTACACCTATGAAGTGAAATTAAATTACGTACATATAATTTATTCAAATAACTATCTCGATGGTAAAATAATGTCTTAAAACCATTGAGTCATATAGGGAATATAACACTCAACTATCACTATAAAATTTTTGAAACTAATTTTATAGTAATAGTCTTATATAGATACATGAATTTATGAAATAACAAGTTTTATTATCAAGACATATAAATTAATGTTCATGACAAATTTTGTATCTAATTATACTATTATGTTATTATAAATTCATTTTTTTGGGAATCAAATTAAACATTTTGTGGTTAATAATTTCTTAAGACGGGGAGAATTTAACCCCACAATATTTCAATATTTAATTCTACCTTAAATAATACTATGTTTAATACCATGTACCACACTCAAAACTGAGCTTAAATTAATCATAATATACTATAGAAATATTATTATTTAAATATGATTATTATCACCTAGCCATAGGTTTATTTGTTATGAATAGTAATAACAGAATTATGTAATATATGAATAATTTCTAACTTATTAAAATGAATAATAAATCATACATTTATTATAAATTGGTAACAAATGAATATAAAATATATTATAGGTAAAAGATATATTTATCCAAACACTATTTGATGTGTACAATGTATATAGATCTTAATATAATAAATTAATAACTACTGAAAAATTATTATAACAAAATGAGTAGATTATATATCAAATTACATGAATTAACATTCATTTAATTGTTGTTAGGAATGTAATGATGATAACATAATTTTATTCTCTAAAAATATTTTTTCATTAAAAATAGTTTTTATTTCATATTTTCTATATATATTATATTTAAATTATAAATATTTTATTTTTTTTTGAAAAAATGGATTTCATTTTTAAAATTATCTTGTTAAAATAATTTTTGAGTTATTTTTTGAAATTTTTCTAAAATTATTTATTTTTATTAAATAATGAGAATGTTTATTTTTGCAAAACTATCATTTCTTTTCTTTATATCAAAGAATTTAAAAGAAAAAATCTTTTTTTTTCATTTAATTTTAAAATAAAATAAGATATAATTGACTAAAAATAATATAATTAATTCTATATGAATCAAAATTATATTATATTTTTGTATAAGTTTGTTTATATGCATAAAAACACATTTTTTTATAAAAATGTTTTTTGTTGCATTTTGAGAATATATATCAATACTAAATTCTTCCAATTAAAAGAAATTAATCATGAAAAATGGATATAATATTTTTAATCACGATTTCATATTTTATTAATGAGTTAAATTTCATTTATTTCGTTACTAATAGTGACCATGGTAAATGTTTATCACTAGATTAAAAGGTAAAATTGGTTAAATGAGATTAAAAACTATGAAATGAGGACTCTAAATCAATAAAAAACATTTCATTATTTCATTGAATGAGATTATTTTGAATATCCAGATACAATACTCTAAATTATTCTAATTTGGTATCAGTTTCCTTTATATAATTTTATTTCAAAGATAATTAAAAAATGTCACTTTCATTATTTGGATCTCTCTAATATGTTTCTACATGAATAAAAAAAGTTATAAAAGGTGATTTTTTTTATTTTTTATATAAATAAATTACTTTAATTGTATTAATTTTTTTATTTTTTTTAATGGTACAATTTACTTGATGTCTTACGCAATGCCGGAGTAGCACTTTTCAAGAAGTAGAAAAACAAGTATATTACATGAAAAATATTAAAAGTAAAATTTATTGGATAAATTATGGTATTCCAAAAATATATTGGATAACTATAATGTATATGTTATGTTTAAATATTTCATATTCTAATTATATTGTTTTATTGATGTGTTTGAAGTAAAATTTTGTGAATAGTCTCAAAAATGACCAAAAATGATATTTGAGGTTTAATTTTTTCTAAATAATTAAAAAATAATAAAAATAATATCACAACATAATTGTATGATAAATTTTAGATTATATCAAATATTTTCCATATATGTGACACTTTCTATTTTAAAATTTACTTTAATGACCCTTAGAGATTGATTTTTTATCATGGACAAGGTTAAATGTGTTAATAAGGGGTGTTAAACTAGAACATAATGTTCAAAATTCTACTTAAAATTTTATAAATTTTAATTGTTGAATTTTTATGAGTGATATTATTATATAAGCCACATTATATCAATTTTTACTTGATTTAAACACAAAAAAATATATCAATACTTAATTTTTTTTGAGGATTTCAACTCAAATCACATATAAAAGGGAACTACTTTTCCTATTCTATAATTATATTGAGACATTTATCTTTAAAAATATCAATCCAAATCCCTTATAAAGAACATTCTCCATGTCATAGATGGTTTTTTCTCACCAAAATCCCATCTTAGGAGTCTTAAGGTGTCATCCAAAAAGTTTCTTTTCAAAGAAGAGGTATAAATATTAACTAAATTTTTTTATATTTATTTCTTATTCAATCTGCTTAAAATATTATAAAAAAATGTTTATATGAAAAAATTATTATCTTATATATAATAAAATTTCCTTATATTGTTGTAACGAACCCTTTTCGTCTTCTTTTTCATCCTATGGGAAATGAAAACCTCGCTAATACATAGATGCGGACTACTACCTCATTGATGCAATGTGTTTTTTTCATCACAACCTCACATGTATTGTTTTTATAATTTATTTCATGAATACATATTACATTCATAACATAATTACAATTATAGAAAGATAATATATTACATCTTACATTTTAATCCACTGGGAAATTATAAGGTTGTTCATGCATACGTGTGGACTACCACACACATAAAGAGATGTTATTCAATATTCATGTCAAACGAAAAACGGACGGTTATAAGATAATATTTAATGTATAAAAATAAATATTTCATTATTAATATTATTTATATTTTGGAACCATAAAATCTTTGACCTTAGTCAACCATCCAAAGTTATTTTGGATTTACGAACCGAATGTTCTCAAAACAACCAATGTATACTTAATTGATTTAGTAACTATATAATTTATTATAATAAATGAAATAAAAGGAATAATTATAATGGAATAAAAATGGAAAATTTTATTTAGAAAGTATAAAAAAATAATAATCTATTATTCATGTGTTAAATAATATAAAAAATTATTCAGAACGTGAGGTAATGGATTCCTTATCTAAATTTCCTTTTATTGAGACTTATTAGATTTCAACCACTTGTTTTATTTCATTTGGAATATATGATATCATATAGATGGATATTATCACTTATTTACTTATATTTGAGTGGTTAAAAAACACTTTTAAAACACTATTGTCCAATGTTATTTTTATTTAAATGTTACTAAAGTGATAAGAGATCTTCCTTTAAAACAATATTTTAATGTTTTCATTTCAAAATATTTATCCTCCATGTCCAATTTCATAAAATATTTATAGACTATTCTTATTTATTGTTCAAAAAATTTTAAATACCATTTTCAACTACTTTTCACTTTTTTTACAAATAATTATTAGGAATTATTTCAACCGTTTTATATATGACTCACTTTAGATATATTATGAAATTCTGGAAGGAATGTCGTTTTTAATGTATAAGGAATGAATATATTTTTACAACATCATGAACATTATTTTATTTGGATAATATTTAAAAATATTCCATTGTTATTTTAAAATAAATCATTTTTTTAAAAATTATAGAAATTATTATTTAAAATTGTATCAAAAGAAAATGACATTTTTCTCATCTTTTCCAAAAATGGTTCGAATTTTCTTTTAAAGGCCTCTTTATCTATTTCAACATCCTTTTATGATTCTTATAATTGAATAGGTATGTAATATAATGATACCATGAATATGATTTCCTTTTATGGATTATTATCATATTGTTATATTTATTTCATGGGGAAAATATTGACATTTAATATACTAGTTCTTAATTATGAATGTTTACATTGATTATGTATTATATTTTTATACATTCATCTGATGAATGCATCGAACATAATTTGTAATTGATGGGGACCGATTATATATGTCCCCTCTATGCATTACTAGTTCTCATGAGACAAACAAGAATTAGTATTTGGTGTATGACTACATAATTACTTATGATGTATTGGAATGATTCATTTCTAGAATATTTATGATGTCATAGAATATGTCCTTGATGATATGATTATGATTTATGATAATATTCATTCCATCATTATGAAATTAGTTATGTTATCCACATGATTGTTTATATTTTTATCCTTATATGTATATACATTTCACTTTCAAGTTGTTTTTAGTTTTTATAGAAATATTTTTATTTTATTAGATAAGAAAATTAAATTTTATTTAAAATAGGGTTTATGAACTCTTATGGGTAAAATATTTGTTTTCAAGGAAAATATTTCATGTTTTTTAAGAAACCCCCATGAATTAATATTTTTTACTTAATGATTTATTATGTAATGTTTTATTAAAAAACATTGGGAAAAAATTTATTTGAAGAGTAAGTAATTATTTTAAACTCAATGTTTATTTTGAGAAAAAAACATCCCTATGGGTTTTCATGAATTTAAAATTGATTAATTGGTTTACATTGTTTGTATATCTCTTAATGATATTATTCTTACCCATCCCATGTTTTCAAATGTTTTTCAAAGGGCTTAAGGATTAGTAGGATCTACAACAAGGACTGTCTTTCCATCATGGGAATCCTCTTAAAAGAAACGAACATTTTTTGAATGAAACATGGGTATAAATTGAAGAATCATGTTTTTGTGGAATATGATGGACATTGAGTAGAAGTGACCACATATTATTATAGGTATATGACATGTAAGTATGTTTCTAAATTATCTAAAATTCTGAACAGAAAATATCCTCAAAATTTAATAAAGTGTAACCCTTGTATTAAATATTGTAATTATTTGTTTTTTTGTTTTGAGGTGTTATAATGATTATGATAAAAACCACTCATAAATCATCCATATTTCAGATGTTATTATTTTACATAGTGATTCATATATATCATTTCATCTGATATCATAGAGGTTATATATATATATGTATTTATTCAATTATATAGTTTTATATTTCATATGTGTATGGTGGATGATGGTGTATGATAGCATGTGATATCATGATTTGGATGTAAAACCTCCCGTGTTACATAGATACATTAGCATAAATCTCTCTCCCCCGACCGAGTGTAGGTTATATTGGAGAGTTCACTTACAAGTGAGTCAATATGTAACAAGAAATATGAAGATTGATTAGTTTGATAGAATAAAATTTATATTCTATAAGATTTATATTGGAGACTCTCTTTATCAAAAGAAGATACACCTACCAATAATATGGGAAATCCAACTATAATGTTAGAAGTCTTGTGTTATTTGATGGATTGATAGGCTCCATGACTATAAGCATTACGTTAGAAAGAAAAATTACATTCAACATCAAGGTATGTATGACTACAATAGGATTATAGAAGGCATTTTAAAAAATGCATCAAAATGATTCGGCATCAAACAATTTTTTTTTGATGCATAGTCCATTAAAAATAAAAATAGTTGACAGTTATTCTATCATAGACTATATTAATTAATTTAATAATATTCTATTCTATTTTAGTTCAATATAGAATTATTTTATGGATAATATAAATTCATTTTATTTTTTATCATTACTAATAGAAATCTTGGATACGAATGTCACATTAGTGAGTAGTTTCCTTGGATAATTTCATCCTATGTGAAGATATTCAAATTAAAGAATTGATAAAATTAAAGGGAACTTCTATGAATTTTTATGGTAGGGTAAGATCACTAAATTAGTAAAACTAAAGATATATGAAAAATTCAAGACTAATGAGCCTAGATAAATCCAATGGAGGAGGTCCCACATGTCAAAAAAGACTAAAAGATAATATATAATTCTTCAAGTAGTGACTCGATGAATAATTATGTAAAAATATAAAAAATATTACATGGTTCTTAGTGTTTAAAATACTAATGAGTCTTGGATATTAGACTTTGGTAATTATTTCCATTGAATCAAAATGGGGTAATTCCTACAAAATTTCATTCCAAAAAATTGTAATAAGGTATTGAAGGAGATATTTTATAGAAACCTTATATCATAGTGTATGATTAGAACTGTCATATATTATCACATGTGTGAACACAAAGATATCATATTCAATGTTGAAAGCATATCGTAAAGCATGGTACATAGATGTCATTTTATCTCCTTATCCCATCTTAAAGTTTGATTTGACAAGATTGTAATACTATAAATCAATGAATATGATTCACATTGTATTTATATTTTAACATGAAAAAATGTTAAACATTAACATGCACCTTCCATGTATAATCAATCATTAATAGTGAGAATTTTTTATGATGAAATGAATGATAGAATAATTATTGTCGATGGTTATAATCAGTTTAAGTTATATTCAATTTACTCATTCAATATTTAATAAATATGTAAAATGAAGGGGATTAGGGAGACTCTTCAAAGCCTATATAAGTTGGTCGAAGTACCATATGATTTTCGATATGCTATGTGTATTCTTCCTCAAATCTTTCTTCCTTCCAGTTACATTACTAATAAATGCACTACCATTGGTCTTACCAATATGATGGGTGATTTACATTAATGTATGAATACACCATGAAGGATCGAGTTTTTTGGATACCTATAATGTGTATTCATCATGCATAGTGATTACATATTAAATAAGAGGAATCTATAGTGAAATGTACATAGTGATCTTCATTTTATAGTTTCATTGTTTCACTTTTGATGATTTGTAGATGTTGGGTTATTAAGTGTATAATTTTTCTTTTTTTAAGTGTTAATTGATCATTAAAAACCCATTAATGGTAAGATATATTTCCATGTTCATTGATTCATGAAATCATGTTTTCAAAAATGAATAAATCATATGTAAAATATTTTTAGTATTCTATATTGTTAAAAATAATGGGGATTTTCTTTTATAGATGTACATATTGTGAATGTGGCTCCCAATTGACATCACTTGTTTATGTTTTCATAAAGGATGAAATATAGTAAATATATGATATTATCATGGAAGTGGTGGTTGAAGAATCCAAAATGTGGAAAAGTTTAACGAATGTTGGCATTATCTCAACATGCTAAGCATGCTGGTTTTCATTCATCATAGGTGGGGATTTATTTGATCAATCATCTAGATAGGGGATCTGAGTAGTTTTCTAGATATAATTGTTGAGTAGGTGATAGTTATAGAATAATTTTAAATCCAATAGAGGGATCAACACATTTCTCATATGGTGATGAAACCATCTCAACCTACTATGTACTTTTATGAATGTGATTCAGGGCCATACATTGACTATATAAATATAAAAATGTAATTTTTTCTCGAGATTTAGTGTAATCAATGAATCCTTAGATATAATGATTCTAATCATTTTTAGTTCTCATAATATAATTTTTTTGGAGTTTTATTCATTGGATTTATAATGAAATCACAAACCATGTAATCATTGTGTGTGAACATTAGTTTTTAAATTTATTTTTTTGGTTAAATATTTATTTCTTAGTATCTTATAAGAGTGTGTGAGTGATAAAACTTAGTGGCATTGATTAGGGGTTCCAACCTTCCTAGTTATAGTTATATATTTTTATTGGAAGCTCTAGTGGTTTCCTTTCCCTATATAAGAACATCATCATGTATAATCTTCTGGTGAACTCACATTCTATTATCCAAAAATTATATAGAGAAATGATTACTGACAACTGGTTTCAAAGATTGGTTAGATACAATTGGATCCTTTGGTAACATTATAACATTCCTTAGTATTATATTTATTTTAGTTGGGTACTCTATCATTAGAAGATATGATGAAGGAATATGGAAAGGTTCAAATCAACCAGTACAACAAAATTGAAAATGGATTCTAAAGGATACATATAAAATACTACCTCGTCCTAAAATATATGAAACTTATATTGGGTGAATAAAATATTGACAACATGAAGAATGGTGAATAGAATAAGTTTGATAAAAAGTCACTTGGATTTGTAAGGATATCTGTAATATCCCTTTTTCTAGGTACATATATCTTTGAGTTTTGTGTTAAACATCTTTTGTTGGTTTTTCCTTGGTCTTTAATCATTGGTGTCAGGGTCTTATTTAGATAAGGGAAGCCTTTATTGGGGAAAATAACCTAAAGTTTAGAGATGTATGTTTATTTGAATTAATGTTTTTCTGGTATAAAAATTTTGAATGGTCTTATAAGTTCTTTCTATGAGTTTTTAAGGCTTTATATGTGGTTTGGGAGCTTTCATGGAAGTTGGGATGAAATATTTCTGCTGGAAAATTACACACCATGTATATGTTACATGATGTGTAATTGTCGCTAGAAACATGTTGTGAATTGGTTCATGAAATGAATTTGTTAACTTTCATGAACCTAATTCATATCAAGTAATGCTCAATCATGAAAAATATTAACCTATGAAGATGCATTTTTTCATAACTCTAAAATAAGAGATACACGACGTGAAGAAGGGTTAGACATCATGTATTCCACATGATAAGATATTTTAATCTGATCATGCATATGATTTATTTAATTCATCTGGTTTACCCTATCCCTCTCAAAACTAGTATAATTTCCACGAAATTTTAGAGTATCCTCTTCCATTTTCGATGTTTTGATTACATATACGATCCTTGGTGAGTAGTTTTGTTTTTGTTTCCCTCTGTACTTCCATTTCTCTCCATTTTGTGTCGTGTAAATCTCTTGAACATGATTGTTTTATGTTTTGAATTCAATTTGGTGTTATCTATGTTAGTTCTTGTGATCTTTCTCTCATTTATTCTGGTTCTTGATACTGCATGGAAGTGTTTCTCAATCATTGAATAAAAGTAGGGGGGCTAAAACCTAACCCTATGGACTATTTAATTTTAAAGTGCATATAATATTTTGATTTTTCCAATGTAACATGTTCTCAAATTAATCTATTCATTGGTTAATGTTAAATAATTGATTGTAATATTGGTTGGATCCCTTTGGATTCACTTGTTATTGTGACCTGGCTTAAGGATACCCTTGTGGATAACATACCTTGAATAATAAGAACTTGAATAATGGTTTAAAGTGTGTTTATAATGACATGATATTTCATGTGATTTATTGATATAGAATCACCTTGGTAATATATTATGAGATATTTTCATTGTTGTTGAGAAATAGATATATAAATGAAAGTCTAATTTAATGAAAAATGGTAATTTTCATAATTAAACAATGAGGTTTATGATGTGATATTCATATATCCTCACTATTATGAATTGTTGAGTTTATTATAAAATACTTATATATAGGGATTTTCTTAGAGGTGAAAATACTTATATAGTGGGACTGTCCCAATGATACATGTTTAAATGAATATATAGTGGGATATGCCCAGTGATACATTCTTAAATTCTTATATAGTGGGATATACCTAGTGATCCATGTGAAAATTATTATATAGTGGGATATGCCTATTGATCCATATTGAAATGTCTATATAGAGCGATTCTTAGAGGTTGAAATTCTTAAATTAAAGTCTTTGACTAGTTTCTAATTATTTCTTCATTTAGGTTTATGATTGGCATGGTTTTTCTATATGTTTTGAGACATTCCTACATGGTTTCGAAGTAGGATTATTTATATAGTTTAAAATTGGAATAATTGATACATCCATTTATCTCTTTTTTTCATGCACTTATTATCAGAGTGGTTTCATTTAGACATAGTGGTTTTTACCTATTGAGTTTTACTCACACCCTATTTGGGATAACATTTGGTACTAGATGAGATTACATGGATGCAGGTTTGGACAAGGGAAAGGGACCTTGTTGCTGATTTTGTTGCTTGCTATATGGGATGGAGTTTGGAGATGGAACCGACATGGAGTTCATGACCAAAATAATTTGATATTATATTGTGTCTACGAATTCTTTATTATTATTTCTATTAGTTTTCTATTTAGATACATCTTGGATTGTTATTACATGATGTATTAATATTTGATTTAGTAGTTTCTTCATTACTTACCAGTTGTATGAAATATAGTTTTTGGTATTTTTAATTACTATAAAAATAATATTATTTTATTATTATGATGTGTTATAACTCTATACCGGGGGGGGGGGGGTATAGTTACCCCACTATATTCATTACACCCCCATTGTTAGTCACCATCGTCTAGAGTATAGGGAGGTGTGCTTGAGGTCTTGTGACCAACCCATTTTGGCCACATGAGAGAATTATGGAACATGGAATGTTACAAAGTGGTATCAAAGAAGGTTTTTATTTTATGTTGCTATAATATTTGGGAACGATATAAAGGAGAATAGTTTGTGTCAGGATGTTGTAATGAGATTGTGTATTGGAGTAGCTAACCCATGTATGGGGGAAAATATGAGTGACCATGGATGAGATTGGTGTTCATGTTGTTATCTTGTTATAGTTGATGTTATTTCACCCTTAGTGATTCTCATATTTTGAGATTTTATTATTTCATGATGATATTTTTCCTCACGATTTACGCTCAGGGCCTAGTATGGTGTGATATGAGTATGCATGCATGATTATAGACACATAGGGATATATATTGACATGAATTGTTCAAGAAAGAGACATATTTATTGTATGTGTTATATACTTTACTATTTGAATTTTTAAATGAGATATCTATTATATTTGAAATATGAAACCAAAGAACTATTATTTCATTCTAAAACCCTTTCATGCAATGATTAGAGAGACTACGAATAATTGTTCTCTATTATTATCACATGTTGAGTTTGAACATGTTCTTATAAACAATGTTCAATGGAGTGTTGTTATATTGTAGTGAAAAAAACTCATCATAGACTTTGATTTGAGGTTTAGGAGAGTGTCCATCAGTATACTAGTAACACAAGTGATGCAAAGCTTCATGTTGCTTAGAGGATTAGATAAATGTTTATCTTCATTAAAGATTCTATAGGGTCAAGTGATCCATGGAAAGGGAGATTGTTCGCATTATACCATCAATGTTTGAGATGAAGAGAGAGTCTCAGAAATATAATCTTCCAATGTTCACTAGGGAGGAAGGCCCCCAGGTAGTTGAGTTCTGGAATGAGTTAGTCCATATGATTTTCACGAATTTAGAGACACCAGTAGATAGGATGGTGAAGCTTACTATGTATATTCATCGTGGACCTTCCAAAAATTAGCATGACATTCTAGAGAAGGCTGTGAAGGAGGGGGATATATCATTGAAGTACTTTTAGGATATGTTCTTGAGAAACTTATATTAAAAGATATTTAGGGATGAGAAGGCCCCCTAGTTCATGCATCTGACATAAGAGGGAATTCCAGAGATAGACTATGCTAATGTTTCACTGACCAGTAGTGCTCTATGTTATAATTACCTACAAATGAGATCTCTAGAGTGAGGAGTTTTTAAGATATGATTTACTATGAGATCAGTTTGTAGGTAACATTTTCTCATCTGAGTATAATTTTAGATGTGATGAATTACAAACTCATCCCAGAAGGGAATCTAATAAGGGACCCAAGTCACAGCCAAGCTGTTTTAGTAGGGAAAACTAGAAGCTATTATTATAAAGGTAAGAATTAGTTGTGACAATTTTTTCCATGTAAACATTTGGAAGAGTATCTAGGGCATTGGTAAACCATCTATAGAGAGTGTTCTCTTCCAGGGCTATTAGTATGGATTGTTGGGCCACTAGTAGCCACAATGTCCGTAACATTCTTTGGAGTTCCATGATTTCGGTAGTTTTTACCATATTTTGATGTTTTTTCAGAACCTATTATAAATTTTTAGTGGTAGGGGATTAGTATAGGTACCATAATCAGAGAGGGACTCAGCTACTCCTTAGTATAAAGGTATTCGAAGTTCCACAAGAGTTTCTCGTCAAGGCATGGGATGTCGTACCCTAGTGTATGAACAATTGTACCAGGTAGAGGGGGTATATCCAGGGATTTTGGATTGATCCTATGGAATATGGATTGGATAGCTACACGCCATATAGACTAATCTAGCTATTTTGGATGTAAGACCTTCTACCATCGGAGGTACAATTTTTATATCATATACCCTTTCTTTCATTTTGTTTGATATAGGAGAATCACGTTTCATTTTATCCACTCTTTTTAAAATAGTTTGGGATTGGATGTGGAATAATTGGATAGTTCTTTGACCATAAATACACTATTGGGAGTGTTCTTAGAGGATATAAAACAAAAAAAGGAATGTTTTCTAGAAATGGGTGGTTACCATTTCTTATTGGAACCTTTTTGTACTATAAATGACAGGTTTCAATTTTATTCTTTGTATGGATTGGTTAGTCTTATACCAAGGAAATGTTGAATATTTTTGGCATATAGTTACCATTCTTTCTCTAGAAGGAGTTATCTATTTTCACTAAGTTGAGAGGGATATTTTGGATGGTCATGTAAGAATGACTCAGTGATTATTGGATTGTCTCATGACTTAGCCAATAATAATTTTTAAGGATGGTGGTGGAATTCAGTAGGATTATTTTTATAAATTTTTAGATCATCACCAAGATGTATTTAATAATTATTTATATAGCATACCGCCCCAGAGAGAGGTCGAGTTCACAATCGAGTTTGTTTATAGAGTAGATTCAGCTTTTATCACGTCTTATATGATGGAACTAGTAGAGAATTTTAATTTTAATGTTTATTTGGAAGATCTAGAAGCTAAAGGTTTCATATGGACTAATACATATCTATGGGGTCCTCCAGTTCTTTTCTCTAAGGAGGTTGATGGTACCTTTCACTTATGTGTGGATTATCGGAGACTAAACTAGATGAAAGAAAAGAACTGGTATCCCATTCCACATATATATGATCTCTTTGATTAGTTTTGAGGTCATGAGATCTTAACCAAGACTGATTTGAGATTATAAAACCATCACACACACCTCATATTTCTTTTATGAAAAGTTATGGCTCATATGAGTTTGTAGTGATTCAGTTTGTTTTGAATAATGCATTGATGATATTAAAGGCCCTGATGAATTAGATATTTTATCCTTTTATAGACCATTTTGTGGGTTTTTTTCAAAGAAATATTAGATTAATCCTATTTATTAGATGATATTTCAAAACATCTTGACACCATATGAGTACATTGAAATAAAATCATATTTACACCAAGCTAACAAAATGAAAATGTTTAATTGATAAAGTGCACTTCTTGGGCCATGTCATCTAGGAGACAGGAGTGTTGGTGGACCCATATAAGGTTTTATCCATGGTATATTGGGATAATCTCAATAATTTACTCCAGATTTAGAGTTTTCTGGGTTTAATAGGGTTTCATTGGAACTTCAACTAGGAATTATCCTTTATGGAATCATTGATGTTAGGGATGACAAAGAAAGGAGTGAGGTTTGTTTGGTTAGATTCTTTCAAGAGAGATTTTTTGGATCTGAATGATAGGCTTTCCTCAGAACCAATCCCTTATTTACCTATACCAAGTAAATCATACGACATTTATAGTGACACATATGGAGTTAGAATTAGAAACGTTTTGATGTAAGAGAATCTAGTGGTTTCTTATAGCTCTATATAGTTGAGACCACAATAGAGGAATTACCCTACCTGAGATATGAAGCTATCATTGGTAGTATATGTGTTGTGATGTTGTAGATAATATCTTTTGTGTGAGTGGTTTTTGGTATACATGTACTACAAGATCACTAGGTACATATTTTCTTATTGGGACCTGAACCTTCAATAGAGAATGTGGGGTGAGTATCTACAATATTTTGACTTCAATATTGATTATACTATAACGACCCTTCTCTTTATTTCACACTTAAAGATACTTTATTAAATAAAATATACAAATTATGAAAAATAGAATATCGAGAGGTATAGTGTATTTGGAGATTAAGAACGTTACACACCAACTTAGGACATAAAACACAACATCTTTAATAAAAACTTCTTTTACATGACCACAACATTCCTTCGTACTTATCATTGCATGGGATAACCTGAGGGCATGCATAGGAAAATGGTGAACTATAACTCTCAATAAGGGAGTAAAAAAGTAATAATGTGCTAAATATAGTACATTATAGGAAATAGTAATATCAATAGAGCAGAAGAGAAAAATGAACATAAAGGCATGATATAGCATGATTATTACAACATGAAAATTTGGCAACACCGTTTAACATGAGATTAGCATGATCCAAGGGTCATTAACCATGGAGCATGAGTAAAGCCTCATTTCTCATGAATTATAATGATTAAACCATCATTTCACATTATGTATCGTGATAGTAGTCTTTACCCAATGTATTGGAGAAATATTAGGTCACACCTTTCTTAATCATTTCGCTTCATGCATAAGTGTGCCAAATGGATCATATAACCTTGATTCATTAAACATCATCATTTATTCCATGATTAAGGAATGTGGAATTCATACATGAAACTATATTATTAATATGTATATGTGCATAATGGTTAATACCCTTGATAGATAAATAGGCATGGTATTCACTACACAATGACTTTGGCTTGGAAAATTGCGGTGCAATTTCAGCAGCATAACAGTGTGACATAAGAATCCATAAAAAATGGTTGATGTGATAGAAAGGCGTGTCTCATAATATGTACATGAAATGTGTAGTAGGGGTTAATATAGATACATGTCCCAACATATTTAATGGAATTTATATAAATAATACATAATTTTTTCTTGAATGTAAATGAGGAGAGGGAAATCCCTTATGGAATTTCGGCATGGTAATGGGTGTACATGGGAGGCATTAATGAGAGAGACTGGGGTATATCATCATTAAAGTAGAAGTAAGGCAGAATAGGGGAGGTTAAAAATCATACCCCAACATTATTAATTAAAAATACAAGGGTATATCAACATAAAGAAACTTGGAAAAAACTTGGAGACGAAAAAATCAATTACATGAAAGTGTGATCTCAATGGCTTGGGAAAGGATTGAGAGAGGATTCATGGAAGAATGGGGATCCTTGGGAGGATTCTAGATAGAGGAGATAATATTATGGATGTGATCAAAGGGTTCTGATTCAAGAGAAGTGGGATCTTGGATGGGTTTATGTAGGAAAAGAGAGGGGAATTATTTAACATATCACAAACTTAGGTTTTGGAATCTATATAATTAAATATTTAAAACCATAGAACAAACCATGGTTTTTGCCCATGGATTTTTCAAAAGTGGATTGGTAAAAATTATTTTATATGGACAATTCCCAAACTTCTTAAAATATTAGCCTTGCTTATGTGGAGGTTAGTCACACTCTCAAGGAAATCATTTAAAACATCAAAATGTTTTATAAGTATTTGGGGGTCCACTGAGGCACCATAAAATTAATTAAAAAAAATTAAAATCAGATTATTTAGAAGTTAAAACATATATTGGATGAAAAAACAAATTATAGTGTTATATTACATAACTATTGGGTCATTATGATGTCCTAAAACACATTATATATTTAAATGGTATTTAATTTTTACCCAAAAATTTAATTATCTCAAAAAATTATGAAGAATTATCTGTTAGATAATTTCATTGTAATAAATCCAAAAATATTATTCATTTTATCTAAATAATTTTCTAAAAAAATTAATTTTTAATTTTAATATAAAAACCAACATTTATTGAAAATTCATGGGTTTTATAAAGAACAGCTTTCAAACCTTAATAAAAATTACAATTGTATTCATAAAAATTATACCATAATTTATATATAATAAAAAGTGATTTAGTAACAATTTTTTTAAAAATATTATTTAAATAAAAAATCCATTAATTCATAGAATTAAAATTAACTAAAAATATTATTTGTTCTTTAAAAAACATTTACAAAGTAACAATAAAATAAATGTATATTATTTATAAAAAAAATAATGCACACGATCATGGTGATAGCGTATTGTTACATATCCCTATATAACAACTGAATAATACTTAAGGGTAAGGTGTGATATGGTGACAGACTCTTGGGGTGGCTTAGATAACATCTCTCAGGTGGTAATATCTATTAACTTCCATATCTCCTATAGGTGGTTCCGATCAAGCCTAAAATGTTGAAGCTCAGCTTGGGCATGGTCAAGAGTGAAGCCTAGTGACCCCACCCCCTTTCTGAGATCCAAAAAATGGTATTCATAAAGATAAATTCTACTAGATGAGGCCATCACTTCCTTTTTCTGAGTAAATTGGATTTGTTAAAGCACTGTATTTATACAAATCATGTGATCACTGTTCAATGACTATATTTGCAACAATAACAATTCTTAATGGTATTTTTAAATAAAAAACATAAAACGAAGGAAGTGAATATGTTTTATATAACCATTTTTCATAATACGACATTTAATTAGATCAAGATGAATTTTAATTAATAAAATTTTGGGTCGTTACATATACAATGGGCAAGGTCAACGTCATTGTTGATTCCTTGAGCCAGAAGATGTAGATAGAGGCAGTACAAGTGTCTTGTGATGAGTCGTGGATGATGAAAGTCTTTTAATACAAGCATTTAGATGTCCATGAGTCCTAGGGATGAGTACCTATGAATTTTACATCTATTAGTCCCACTATTTCAGACCATATAAATAAAGATCAATTATTTGATTTGAAGGGAATAATTATGAGATGCAATTAATATTGTGGGAAGATGCCATTAGGATGGTCTCTTAGTAGAGTTAATCAATTTCTTTTTTGTGGCCAATTATAGGTTATTATGGTCTTGAATGATTATATAATGAGAGAGTTTAATGCTTCTAGATGGGAGGTAAATCCTAGTATAAAAAATATGTATCTTGATCTCCATAGATAGTACCAGTGTTCAGGAATAAAGAATGGGATAGAGGGATTTGTGAAGAGATGTTTTACCTATTATAAAGTGAAAGAGTATAATTATAGTATAGCTAGGATATTGAAACATCTACACATTCTTGAGAGGAAATGGGATTATATCACAATGGATTTTATGATAGGATTACCCAAGACAACCAGTAACAATGATGAAGTTTGCGTGATCATAGATCAACTAAATAATGTAGCCCAATTCTTTCCTAGTAGTGAGACCTTCACTATTGATTATCTAGTTAGTCTTTATATACATGATATTTTTTGTTAGAACAATGTTATGAGGAGTATTGTTTTTTATAGAGATACTCCTTTCACATTGAGGTTCTAAAAGGGTCTTTCGAAGGCTCTGGGGTTGATGGTTCTTCTAGGTACGACCTATTATCCTCATATTTATAGTCAATCTGAAGAAGACTATATAGGTTCTATAGGATATGTTACAAACATTTGTTTTGTATTTTGTAGATTATTTGGATAAACATACATCAGTAGTTGAGTTTTCATATAATAAAAGATTCCAAAAATCAATCAAAATAGAACATTTCAATGATTTTTATGGCAGGCCATGTCATTTGACTCTTTTTTTGTTAGAGGATGTTAAATCAGTTCAAGTTGGAACTATTCTCATATAGGATATTTCTGAGTAGTTTTGGTTGATCAGGAGGTGGTTGGTGATCACATATAGTAGGTATAAATATTACATTGACTAGAATAGATGACCTGTGGAGTTGGAGGTTAGTCATCATGTTTTCCTTTGGGTGTATCCTTTGATAGGGAACAACATATAAGGAAACTAGGTGTGTTGTCACACATGTTTTTCAGGTTGTTTGATTTTGGGTATATGTTCATTCCAGCGTTGTACTAATTAACCCATCTATATTGCTACAGTGACATTCAAGATTTTTTTTTGCATTTTGTACATTCATAGATATTATACCGACCCTTCTACAGTGACATGAAGGATTCCAGAACTGTAGCAATACTTTAGCAGGCACTATTCGGCACTGTAGCAGCCAGAACTATTCATCCATCTGGGCCTTCCGGCCACCGGTTTGGTCCTCGGGTCTTGAAAGGATTTCAAAAAACCCAAGGCCTTCAGGATAGTTGATTCTCAAGGCCTTCGGGCCACATGAATCTAGGCCCTACACACACTACAAAAAAGGAGCATCCCCAGAAGAGGATTCAGAGAAGGTGCACTCACTAGAGCAGAGCCAAATGGATTGTCAGAATGAGAGGGTATGGCTATTCCATCTGTACCAGCCTATTCTTTCATGGGACTTGTAAGGGTTCCCCCTCATCCCTTGCAATGGGGGTCATCAAAATTCAATAAAAATGTAGGCCTTCAGGCCATTTAGGCAGGTTAAACCTTGGTTGTCGAGTCTTGTTCAGAGATGAGGATACTTTATTTGAAAAAATGAACTAATATCTAGGTATTTATGTTTGTTTTTATTAATATAGTACAGGTAAAACATATCAACTAATCTTATGAGGGTTTTCCTTGATTTTGGAATGCTTCAGAGGTTGTTTCAGTGCTTTCACAGAATATGGGAGGAAACCTATTCTCAAGAAAATTACACACCATGTACATGTTACACAACATATAACTATTTCTCAAAAAATGTCGTGAACTTGTTCATGATGGGAAGTGGTTTCACTTCATTAAACTAGTTAATGTCGTTTTATTCTTTATTGTGTTAAATATTAACTCTAAGGGACATATTTTTCGGTGTTACTCTTAAATAAGAAATATATGATGTGAAAGAGTATTACATACCATGTATTTATCACAATTGGTAGTTTTAAGAATACTATGCATACGATTTATTTCATTCCTCTAGTGTAGCCTCTCCCTCTCGGACCTAGGCTTATTTCAAAGTGATTTTGGAGTCTCCTCTCCCATTCTGGACATCTCAATTACACATCTAAACCCCAATAAGTAGTTCTGTTTAGGTTTCCCTATTTTTTCCCTTTCTCTCTATCATTGAGGTGTAAATATATAGAATATATTTGGTTTAGGTTTTTATATTGATCTAGAGTAATCTAGGTAATTTCTTATGATCTTCCTTGTCTTTGTTCTTATTGATGATTCTAAATGGAAGCATTACTCATGAACTGGATAAAGGTTGGGGGAATAAATCCCAGCCATATAGTATTTTTAATTTTGAAGTATATGAAATATTAGGATTTCACCAATGATCATGAAATTTAATAAATTTATTCATTGGTTAATGGTAAATCATGGATTAGAATATTTGTTAGATCCCTTTAGATTCTCTTTTTCTTTTGACCTATCTTAATGCTACGAATTGGGTGAGCATACCTTGATTAATAAGAACATGGATAATGGTTGAATGTTTTTTTAGAATTATATGAGATTTTAGGTGATTGATTGATATAAAATCCCTCTAGTAATAGATTATGGGATATTTGTATGGCTGTTGAGAAATTGATGTATAAACGAAAGTGTAATTTAATGATAAATTGTAATTTTCATAATTAACCATTGAGGCTTATCATGGGATATTGTGATATCCTTATTGTTATGACTTGCTGAGTTGATGCTGAAATTCTTCTATATAGGTATTTTTTCCAAGGATGAAATGCTAATATAAAGGGATTGGACTAGTGTTAAATGGTCATATAGCGAGCTATAACCAGTGATATATGTTGAAATGATTATATATAATGATATCCCTAGTGAGACATGCTAAAATGATTATATAGTGGGATATTACTAGTGATCTACGTTGAAATTATTATATATAAACTTTTTCTAGGAAGATTAAGTGATTATATAGATGGATCTGACTAGGTGTTTGATTCTGTTATAGTTTACGGTTATGGTTTTCATGGATGGGCTATGTTATTTGAGACATTCTGGTACGGTGGAGAAGTATGTTGATTTATGTATTTTATTACCTGATTAATTAATACCCTTGTTTATCAATTTATTAAATGAACTTATTTTCTAATGGGTTTCTTTTAGACATGGTGGGGTTGGATGATTATGTTTTACTCACACCCTATTTGGGCCACCATTTGGTACCCAAGTAGATTACATGGATACAGGTTTGGACAATGTCAAGGGACCTTGTTTCTGGTTTTGTTGCAGGCAGGATGGGATGGAGTTTGAATATGGGGCTGATATGGTGTTCGGGACGAGGGAATTCTGAAATTATATCATTTCAATTGATTCTTTTTTTCTTCAATTTTACATTTAGATACATGTCATGTTGTCCTTACATGGTTTAATATTATTTCATTTATTGGGTTCTCCTTTACATTCTAGTTATATGATATATGGTTTTTAATGTTCTTAATTACTCTAATATTACTATTATTTGATTATTATGTTCTGTTGTAACTCAATACCATGGGGTATAGTCTCCCCACTATGTTCATAACACCTTTGCTTCTAGTAAGCATCCTTTAGCTTATGGGGAGGCATTCCTGAGGTCTTGTAACCAACCTATTTTGGCCACATGATATTGTTTCATAATGGGGGACATTATAATTTCATTTCATAGAATGTGTCTTTCAGTATATAAGAGAGTAAGAATACAACTGAGATGATGAAGGACAAAAGGGATATGTATGAGAAGCCAATGTATTAAAAAAACATATTCCTGATGGGTGATTGGTTTATTTTGAGGTTTTCCAAATAGATGTGATAGAAAGATCATGTGAAGACTTCAAAATTATATGGAGTCAAATCAATGTAATGAAATATACATTCATAGTTTATGTCTTGGAAAATCGACTATTATCATCATTATTGGAATATTGTAATGGGATTATTATTATGGTAAAAAATTCACATGGAAAGACTAATTTGGTGTTTTAATATGTATGAAATTCGATCCCCAATGAGAAAGTCTTGAGGTGGGAGGTCCACATACCTTCTGTTAATGCTCTATGTGATAATGGAAGGGGATGATATCATCAGATAAGAAATCATAAGTTACCAGAAGATACGTCTAGGGAGAGAGATGTAATAGAATTTTGATCGGTCTTGGAATCACCTACTCTCATTGAAAGAAGTATGTACATAACTATATGAACTCTAGGAACCACAATTAAGTCACTACAATGATAGATTCTGAAAGTTTAAATTCTATTTGTACAAATTAGGAAGGAAAAAATATACTATAGAATGATTATATAATGATAGCGACCAAGTTAATAGAATATATGAAACCCATCCACTCAATAAATGAAAATAGATTTGATATAAACTATGTATCTCTAATCTTTGTGAAATTTAATGTGGAATATAATGAATCCTTATATTTTTTTATAAAAGGAGATTTTAACAACCGAACTAGAATGGGTGTATCTATGAATGAAGAAAATGAGACACATTCTAGGTGTATGGAAGAATATCATATCTATAAGAAAAATGGATGATGTTGGATATATATCAACATTTTCCAATGGAGTTTATAAAGTGAATTGAGGGTATATGGTTTTGGAGTAAGTGGAAATGGAACATACCTTTTATCTATCTTAATGTTTATATGGATGTGAAATTCTTATAAGTTAATACTTGAATATCTAGATGTTTGAAATTATCATATGAGTTACCTTATCAAGAAGAACATAAATTCTTAGTAAGGGATTTCATTTATGAAGCTTGATCACAAAAACATCATATGTTTTGAGAGATTAATTCTAGGGAAACTGTCAGGTGTCATTCTATCAGAATAGAAAAAATCCTAGAGCCCAAAATCAATATTTCTTCCACATGGATGTATTGGGACTTACCTTAGTATGATATCATGGAATATCACTTTTATTACTCAACTTTAGTAATTATTATATGATGATTACATGGTTATAATATCTTGATTACAAGTTTGATGTGTTTAATAAATTTTTTAGTGGAAAGACATTGTGGAACTAGAAATTGTACAGAAGTTGAAATCCCTTAGATCGTATAATGGTAGAGATTATAATGGTAAAAAAATCCATAACATCTACCAAAATAAATGTATTAGGATCAAAATAACAATAATTATAACAAAATAAAAAAATGGTATGGTAAAAATTATTTATTGTACTTTGACCAAGAAAGAAAAATGCATGTGTGGGTACTCACCTTCATAGATTCCACTATAAGATCTATGATCTGATATGGTACTATAAACGTCTAACATAATAATATTTATGAGTATATCATACACTCTAGTTTATTCAAATAATAAAGAAAAGTTGAAATAAAATTCCAATTATTTGTTCTCATGTAGGCTTTAGGAATGAAGAATTCAGTTTCAGAATATGTGATGATGAAAAGGGAAAATAAACCCGAAGTCAAAACATTATCTTTAATGAGAAGATCCTATGGGGGGATTGAAATTGGATAAATTTAAAGTTGAGTTAAAGAAGTCGATTTCTAAATTTCACATTGATTTAGATAAAATAAATGGATTACTATAAGTTATAATGATAAAAGATAATATAATGATATCACTAAAATTATTACAACGATAGATGTGCTGGAATGACCAAGGTATTTTGAAGCCCATGGGAAATCTCTGAAAGTTGAGAATTTAGATGTTGGGGATTTGGGAATACCTAACTCCGAAAAAGAATATTCTGACAAATATATGAAGAGATATTCAAGGGTCAAAATTATAGTTTGAAGGTATGTGGTTGATGCAATCTTCAAACTTATAATAAATATTAGGGAACCCAAATTCTCATTAGGTAAATCAATTATAAGTGACATGAAATAGTGGGAGGCATGAATGGAAAAAGAAATGAATTCTTCAATGTTCAATGGATTGTAAAATTTGAATGGACTATTAGAGAAAAAGATATAACTGGACAACGAGTGGATCTTTTTTTTAATGGGGAAAATCATATGGATGTAGAAGTTACATGGAGAAAGTCATGCTGAAAGGATTCTAAAAAAATTAATGAATCAATTGCATATAATTTTTTTCTATAGTTGTTCAACATGCTACTATTTAAGTGGTCATGAGTCTGGTTTCTTCTGATGATCTACACATGGAGTAAATATATTCTAATACTACCTTAATTAATGGTTTCTAATTGAAGGAGGGACTTTGTTTAATGTTGAATTGATGCCTCTATGACCGAAAATAAGAACCTTGATTGTGGAATAATATGTTTTATACTTTCATGACTCAGAAATTATTCATGAGGAGTTACTCTATTTATTTTTATAATTATTTTTCATTTAATTATAGTAATTAAAACATACTCTTACCCTATATTGATGACATGTTTTTAGAATGTCCAAAAAGTTCATATATTAGGGAGTTGAAGAGTATGTTTTAAGAATATTTTAAATGATGGACCTTATAAATTGTAATGAAATATAGGGGATGATAACTTAGATAGATAAAAAAGTCTTCACATTGGTGTTTTCCCTAAATGATACATCTATAAGATAATATTAAACTTTTGTATGATTGTATGTAAAACTATATTGACCTTATTTATTGGACACTTCAATATATCCAAGGAACATCTACCAACATCAAAATATGAATCCCAATACACAGTTAAATTAATATATGCCTTAAATTTCAAAATATTAAAGTACGAAATTATTTTTACATGGCCACACATTACCATTACAATAGGGGTAATAAGTTGGTTTGTGTCAAACAACAGAAGGGGGAAATTAGAAGACATGAAGTATGTCATTTGATACTTGAATGGATCATAAGACCCCATGTGATGTATTGGTAAATATAATCCATTTAATGGATTCATATATTAAAATATTTCTAGGGATTAAAATACCTAAAGGAGTATGATAGTTTTTTATTTACGATTGGTGGAACAGTATTCCATTATATGTGTTGGTTTCATCTTCTTGTTAATTTTTCTAAAATATACGAAAAATACATAGAAAATATAGAAGAAAAAAAGGAGTAAGATTAGATGATATACTTGAAGAAGGATCTTGGAATGTAACTAGAAGGGGTAATGTTATTATTTGATAATTAGAGAGCAATACACCTTTCTTGGTACTTGATATTTCATGAAATAATGAAACAGATTGACGTAAAATTACATTTATTCTAAAATATGATATAAAAATGGTTTCAAAGATGTGTAAGATATTATTGAAGTAAAATATTATGAACACGTACATAAGGGGTTTAGTCCAAGAGCATTTGATGTAACAATGTTCCTCAATAAGTCTTTGTTCACAGATGTTGATGGAGAACACCGAATTTCTTCCAAGGACGGAGGATGTGTTTTTTATCTAGGTGATAAATATAGAACCCCTCCCTTTTATACATGATTTTAAACCTAATTCATTGAATAAATGTTATATAAATAAATTATAAGGTCCTTTTTAGGTTTTTTTTCTTGGAATCTAGGTACATAGTATAAGACATACAAGGTACACATAAAAAACATAAACTAATTTTAAACAATCTTGAATGAATTGTTTATTATCCCATGCTAGATCACCTCACTGCATAGAATTTCTGGGATACATTTATCAAATGAATGGTGTGAGCATAAAAGATAGAAAGGGATAAATAATGTAAGAAAACATAATAATTGACATATTATTAATTACATAATAATATGTACATAATAAATTGATTGATAACTTAAGAATGTTAAAATAATAACATGAGGTATATTATAGAAATATGGATAAAAAATAAACATGATACATTTAAAATAATATCACCAAATATCGTCACTATGGTGTCGTAAAATATATTTACCATGTACTTTGACTAGGGCATAAAAAAACCCCAAGGAATGCTTACAAGGTATCATGAACAAGTCATCTTTAAATATCAATTCTTTAACTAATTCAATAAACTGCTATTAGGGAATACCATTTATATGTATAACATTATATGTGAGACATCGATAAAAGAGAATAACAAAATATCATTTTAACCCACTAGTAGGGAATGCGGTTTTCATATGTGGATTTACCAAATCAACAATCCAATGATACATCTAAATGAATGCCCTTTAATGAAACTAGGGTTGGGTCTTCATGACATGAAAATATAGCGTGGAAAATAAAGGGTTGAATTAAAATACAAGATAGGTATACAAAAGGGATATTATAATGGGTATAATGAGAGATAAATGAAGTATCCCATTATCATGGAATCATATAAATAGTAATTAGGGTTTTTAAAAACACTTTATATTATAAAAAATTTTGAATAAAAAAGATTATAAAAAATAAGTTCTTGAATGAAAATAGTGTAGGGAGACAACCCTTACCTTAATAGGATGTTTATTAGAGGTGTAATTAGACTCCCTAGAACCTTAAAACAAATTTAAAGAGTTTATTGAGACTGTGGTTGAGTGATTATTTGTGAACAATGTATTTGGAGTGGATAGTGAGTAAATAATGTGATGGTATCTATACTTAATAAGGGGAGGTTTAAGGGATAAAATAATGATTATTTTTTATTATGTCTAACCACTATTAAGTGGAATTAATTTCAAAGAATTTGGTTGATAACTATTGTTAACAATTTTGGTTAAGGATTGTAAATGCTACAAACAACCATTTAAATTTGTGATTTTTAGATAAATTATGCCTTTCCTTTTTTAATTTTATCCTTTTATATTATTTTACCTCCACTCTAATAACTATTTTTTTTACATCGGTGGATTTTTTTTAAGAATGAAATTTCCTATGTTGTAGAATTTGGACCTTATAATTCCAAATATTAAATCCATTTTACATGAATCAATTTATAAATATTTTTAAAAAATTAATTCTAATAAGATACACATATAACACAAAAAAATAATTTTTTAGAAATGATAAAACCATTGTTCCAAAATTATAAGCTTTTATTTCTAAATGTAACACATTATGATCTATGTTATTCCTTAAATAAATTTTTGTTAAAAAAATAATGATTATGAAATTTTATGTCATGGTCATATCATGATTATATCCTAAGATTTATAGTTTGTCATAAAAACAATATTTCTTTACTTTTTACCACCAAAAATCAACCTTTTTATAAAATCACCACCAATTCATCCTAAGAAAAATTTTCTATGATGGTTACAAAATGATATTTATTTTATCAAAATAATATCTATATTTTCAAATTTTAGATTTTAAATAAAAAAACCTAATTAAATTAAAATTCATAGTTTTTATAACTTAATAAATTTTCCAAAAATTATAAAAATTCTTTATAACTTTGTATATTTATATTATAATTAATTTTTTTATAAAATTATTTCATAAAAATAAAATTTATGTAAAGGTTATATATTTATCATTATTTTTTAATGAAATTTAAACATTTTTATCATTTTTGGAAAAAAAATATTTTTGTTTATATCAAAAAAAAAATTCAAAAGTCACTACTATATCCACATAACCGGCGATAATAATAGAAAACCATCTTACTAACTAATTTTCATAATTCCCATTAACCATATTTTCCAACTTTTAAAATGCATAATGGTCGTATTGATCAATGTTCAAAACATCAAACATCCATTTTTCCCTATAACAAAATATTTTTATTGAAACAAGATTCCTTTTTTTAATATAAGGATATTTTTTTTTATATTCTCCCCCCATTTAAAAAATTTCACCCACAAAATTTATGTTACCATTGAAAAAAATGGGGATATTTCCCCACTATATCTTCTAAAATATCCCAAGTGTCTTCTTATAAATTGTGATTTATCCACAATATTTTCTTGAGTTTTTTAGTTTTTTTTCTCCATAATTTTTCCATTTCATCAAGAATATACATCATTATTTTTCACATAAAATGTTAGATTCCAATTCCACACCATTTACGTCAAGTATTTTTGAAATGATTAACCTATACTTCCTTAGTTGTGGAACATGGAAGACATCATTGAAATTGGAATGATTTTTAGGTAGACATAATTGATATACAATAGATATAATATACACTCTAATCTAAAATGATCTAATTTACCTTGGAATAATTTTCCCATTCTCTCCAAATATCATGAAAATTTTCCAAGGTGACTATTTGAGGAAAAAATGATCTCCAACATGAAATTATAATTAATTCCCTTGATATTAAACATAACAATCTTATCATCTTTGATTATCCTTGATATTCATCTAGATCACTTATTTCTTCATCGTAGTCTCTCTCATAATGTCTGGTCATAACATTTTTCCCACTCCAAATTTATCCCTACACATTCGAGTTCTATAAATATTCCCATAAATTACTTCATATGGATCTTTTTGAATACTTCAGTGGAAAATGTTTTTATAGGATAATTCAATGGGTGGAATATTTTATTCTCAATCCCTTTAATATCAAGTAAACTTGGCCTTAACATGTACTTCAATGTGTTCATAGTCATACAAGGAATCCATTAGTTTTGGGATGATATGTTGTTCTTTGTTTTACATCCATATTCATATCTTTTTTAATGCTCCTCCAAAACATATAAGTAAACCTAATATCATAGTTAGAAAGAATTTATAGAGGGACACCATGTTACCACACTACAACAGAATCACCGTTTAGCGGTGGGTTTTTTTCCGTTTAGTGGTGGTTTAAATAGCCGCTACATTGTTTGGCAGCGGTTTACAGAAACCGCCGCCTAATAGGGTGTCACCAATCTATTAGCGGTGGTTATTTGTGTTTAGTGGAGGATTCAGGAAAGCGTCGTAGCTTCCTCATTTCATGGTGGTTTTCTTGAATTTAGCGGTGCTTTTACGATCCCTGGATATCACTTTATTCGCGGCGGTTATAACCGCCGCTAATAAACTCAAATTCCAGCAGCCGTGAAACTGCCGCTAAAGTCACAGGAACTTCCGCAGAATGAGGTAGCCATGATGCTCCTATTTAGCGGCGGTTATAACCACCACTTGACGTAAATATTATTTTACGTTTAGCGGAGGTTTTCACCGTTTAGCGGCTGTTTAAACCGCCGCCAATATACAATTCACGGTGGTTAAAACTGCTGTTAAAAGCTGCTTAGAATAAAAAAAATAAATCTTTGCTTCTGCTACACCACTACCCTGAAAAACAAATAAAACCAGAAATATAAACCAACTGAGAACAACCTGAGAAACAACACCCAACATGGGGATCAATAAGAAAGAATCACATATCATATCGACCAACCAGGTCACTACACCTCCTATGTAGGAGGACAAAGTCATCAGCCTCACAAAACAATGATTCAACATTGACCCAGATAACCTTCCTTGAAAGTTAATTATTTTTTTATGAAGGCTCAAAGGACTCCATTGTCAGTAAAATCACACACTAGAAAATATATATGATGTGAATCCTACATTCCAAATATGATGCATGAGAGTCATCTTTATTCCCCGCCCAAGAGTCAAAAGCCATCCCTGGCCTCCCACCAATGACCAAGAGCTGAATATCCAGAATAAATAACAACATCCAAAAAACATGTTTTTCTCTAAATGAGAAATAATATACAACTTTAATATTAAATAATAGAACAAAAATATGAAACCCTGGAAAATAATACTTCCTATTAGAGAAAGTATTATTAACACAACAGTCAGATATCCATCAAAGGTTCCAACACATTCCTCATACTCATGTATACAATAACATAAATAGTAAATACTAGGAAGATAAAACTCCATTGATACAACATTGTGACATCCCAAAATGGATTCCACTAAACTGATGCTCCGAGCTGATGGGTTACTAGGAATCAAGCACACCTCCCCGTACGCCAGATGCCACCAACTAGTAGCGAGGACCCAAGTGGTGATATTTGGAGAACTATGACCTCATATAAAATTAATAAACAATAGAAAATATATAATTATCATGAAAAGGGGAAATTAAATTAATCTAGAATATGTACACAAGTAAAAAATAAAAATCTTCAATAATACACTGATGTAAAATCCTGAACAACTACACAACACGATACAACACTGGTGACCCACTAGGCTGACCATAAAAATAAAACAGTATGCAATAAAATCAATGTAAAAGTACATGGATCCACTAAAAACTCTATATACTCAAACATGTATAGTCTAATACCTATACACTGATACATAAAAATGAAATTCATTGGTATGTAATATAAATTATTATATTCTAGTTTCCAAAAAATTTATTTTTACTACCATCTTTAAAAATTATCTTATTATAATGGTCAATAGTTTCTTAAATCATAAAAACAAGAAGTAATCCATATCATAAATTATCAATCAATAATATTAAATTCATATTAATATCATGAAAATCCATAAAGTACAAGCGACTCACTTTTCCCTTCTAATTTACTCTTAACTAGTTTACTATCTTTATTTAGTTTGTTATTCGTTAATGAGTGTTCCCCAATGTTCCCATTCCTCATAACCATGAGTAATAAAGTAGTCATAACCAAACACATATAAAAATAATAATATAGGACCCTTGGAAAAGTTTTTAGTAGGCTAGTCAAACAATTTATTCCTAATGATAGAAGATAAGTTTATAAATATTCTACCTCAACCAAATATAAGATGACTATTGTGTAATGAAGGAGAAAAATAATATGGTGACCTAAAACACATGAGGGGAGCCTTAATCAACCTAAAACATAGTTATTTCCCATAACAACCAAATCCAATGCACTGTACAACCCCTATGATACATGGTTAAAAATCATTAAATAAATATCATTGAGGAAGGTCGCAATATGATAAAAGAACTACAACATAACATCAACCAAGGAAGAACCATTATAAATTGAACTCTAGGTCCTTGTGTCATCATAGAGGCAGACACACCATAAATAAACAACTGGAAGAACTCTAAATTCATCCTTTGAACACCATGTAATATCAATAAAGTACCACTCTATGAAGGAACTCTACATAAAACTTCATCCTCTTGTTGATTTTATTTTAGAACCTTTGATCTCTTACAACTACATGCAAATTATCCTCCAAACCTCTCGACTCTGTTCACAACTTGAGGGTTGTATTCATCTACTAAGTCTTCATTTTATCACTAAACTTTTATCTTTGTTTAACATTAGTTTAACCTCATCCTTTACCCCTCATTATATCTCCATGCTTGATATCACTTGTCTTAAAAAATCTAAATTTTCTTTTAATCTCAAAACATCTTTCACATATAGCTTCATTTTATTATAGATTTTTAGTGAGTGAATTTACAACTTGGAAATTAGTTATAAATAAATCCTTTAAACCTAATAATCTAGAACTTAATATAAGAAACAAGAACATAAGTTAATAAATCCAGTGGTATCCATCAAGCTATCTTCTTCCATATCCTCAATTAGATACCACATTATATGTTCTAATGTCACTTTTTATCACCATATTTTGATTGATAGCATTGAATACTTTATATAAGGCTTTTACACCACTTGAATTTCAAATCTAACTCTATACCACATGAACTCTTTCATTACTATTTATAATTTCATATTTAATAAGAAATGACCCAATTTGTTCAACACATCAACAATGGGCCTCACCAAAGTGTCCATAACACTATCCCCTTGATCATTATGAAATGACCCAATTTATTCAACACATTAACAATGGGTTTAACTCCTATTAATCCAAAATCTCGACTACCAATTCAAACACAGACCTAAATGGAATAATGTATAGAACACTCGAGAAATGAAGACATAAAAAGAAACATCAAAAATCAATAAAATTCATAAAAAGAAACATGGGAAATCAAGGAAATTTTAGGACATGAAAATGTGTGGTGGAAACAATGTGCCAAAAATATTACATATACAAACAAAATGTTTCCATTTTTGTTCAACACATCAACAATAAAACTACTCAGGGTCCAATGATGAATTGTCACCCTCTCCACCTTCATTTCCACTTTGTGTTGTCACCTGTAAGAACATTATATTGAAAATTAAATATGGTTGAATATTTATATTAAAACATAAAACCATTAAATGTTAGCAAACTAAATGATTATGATTTTATGTGATTTACCTGTATACCACCACTCGATGCACTCCCACCAGAGGCATATCTTCTCATCTGCTGACTTATTTCAGTCAACTATTTTTGCAATGTAGATATCTGATCCCCCTGCTGGTGAATTGTGTTTGTAAAGAAACAATATCTTTCTTAGCATATCTGGGTATGGGCTGACTAAAGTCGGGAGTAGATGCAACAACAATCCCTGGTGGCCTGATAAAATCCTCAGATGGCACGGGTTCCAAACCCATCCTGTGCACTCTCCCTAGATGCTCCTTCCCAAAAACTTTAGAAACCAGGACATCCTTGGAGACAGAGTAGGAATGCGCAAGATTGGCATCCCATAGTTCTTTAATTTTGACCTATAAATCAAATATCAATATATATTAACATAGTAAAATCTGATAATAAGATATTATGATAAAAAATTGACTTCATACCCGAAATTCTTTAGTAGGATCATTAACAAAACATCCATCTGATTTCTTGTGAACATCCAACCACAGTTCAGTTCTGGATGCTTCATGGCCTAAACTCTGTGACAGCATTAATCAAAGTTAAATAAACAATTCAATATATTAAACAGATAATGTTGTCTTATGAATATTTAAACTAATTAAGAGATTACCAATGTTGTTCGACTTCTAGAAATACTTTTTGAGCCCGCAGTGTGCGAGATGACTTTCTTCTCTCGGTTTGACGCATTTTGTCTTGAGAGATCCTGAAATAAATAAAATGAAATTTAATAATGATGTATTGAATGTCATGTCCTTTTCATATACATGTATAAATGTAAAATGAGGATAATATAATAATATATATATTTCAGTAACATCCGATTCTGATCCCGATGCCTGTCAACAAACACTTTTTGCTGCTCTTTCGGTACCCCACTGGGTAGCTTCTCATACATTTGAAGTGCGGTCAATGAAGTATCGCTGACATCACACCACAATCTCTATTTAAAATCTTTATACTTCTTACCTATATTTTTCAACATCCACTTCCGTGCTATCACATCAGCAATGGTAAAGTGGAAGAACATCTGTATATAGAAATTCATTTAGAACATATTAGTAAGATGACATACAATTAAACCATAATGTAATAAATTTACATTGATTTGAGAATCAGACACTTCATTTTTCTAGCATTGAGGCATATTTCTCCAATCGTCATATGTAATGGGAAGGGAAATGGGCTATGCTGCCAACTGGCCTAGAATCTGGCCATGTAACCCCGTGGCATCATCCGTAGGGACCCTGTAAGAATCAAATGGCACAAAAATCTTCTCACCATTCAGATTCCAAACATCTGAACTTTTTATGTTTTTCTCCATGGTTGAATTTTTGTCATCTTCAATGATAAAACAATTAGTATAAACAAAATGAAATAAATTTATTTAATTAAAATTTGTACCTATGACAGTGAAACTCCATTATTTCCGAGATGAACTGGAAGGGGCGCGTCGCTGCCCCACTGCTGAGGCTCTTGAAGGGGGAGTCGACGACTCAGCCTCTACTGGGACATCCATAGATGGTGTGAGAGATGGTTCAGGGGGAGATAGTGCAGGGGTGTCGGCAGCTGGTGCCTCAGATGTCATGGGGAGGGAGCCAGATGGAGCATCATCTGTCATAGAACTGGATAACATAATGTACCGCTTATTCCTCGGTATTCCTGTCATTTAATCAAATAAAATTAAGTTCAGAATATATATTTCAAAAAAATTATGCAGAAAAAATTAATTAAAAATGATAATAGATGGAGTACTAACACGCCAAAATATATATTTCATCCTGCCTCTACTCCTTGCACATTGGATTCTCTTCATTCCCACTATTAATTTGTTGCATACCTGATAAAACTAAGGAATGAACAACCATCAATTTCAAAGAATATTTAGCTTCCATTCACATGTTCCTAGTGAAAACCTCCAAAATGGATGTTATGCCCAAAGAAAGTAGAGATGTACCAAGGTCTGTGTGAAGACCATCACAAAAGAAATGATCTTTCTCATAATTGATCACCCCTATCATTGGAGAATATATACCAAACCTTGAAAGGTTATTGACATACTCCTATACTGATTTGTCACCAATAAAAAGTCTCATGAGCTCAGTCTATTTCTCTACTTTCATTCCCTTAGGAAATAACCATTAAAAAATTCAATCTTGATGAGATTCCAATTCATACATTCATGAAGATAAGAAGGTATCACTGACTCCTACAAGACTCTACTGAAACTATAAATCCAGTTCTAAAAAATTCTCACCCACAAAGTATCAGGTTCCCTAAGATAATTGAGGATCACCTCTATTTGTTCCAACTACCAAACTGCTTCCACTGACCCTTGAAAAACACTTAATGAAGGAAGATAGTGATTCAAGAATCCTATGATGGTGTCCGAGAGTGAAAATGATTTAACATCAACAAATCAACACGTATTCGAGGTCCGAATAAGAACTAAAGAATCCTTTTTGAAAATTACAGTGGACAACAATAACATCTAAATGAACTATATCAATTAAATACTAAAAATAAATCTTAATTATTCTATATGAAAGTAAGAATAAATTAAAACAAAAAGTATATATTAAACAAGGAACACACTAATGAAACCAAAATTACTTTTTGTTTTAAACCACCATTTTTTTTAAGTAATTATGAAATACCACCTCTAATAAGTGTGAACCTCATTTGGAAAATATAGATTGGAGAGGAGTTGAAACAGGATAATAGGGGGATAAATTGTGATGTAAATGCTTTGGCTTTGTGGGATGGGTGTCTAGGCGCAAACCATGAATACATTTTTGAAACCTAATAACATGTATATGAAATAGGATAATAGGGGGATAAAAGAGTGATCTCTAAAAATTTCCAAAACTAGAATCAAATGACTCACATGATTCTCCTCGATTTAATATTAAACCAATATTTCATACTTAAATACTACTAAAATTAATCAGGATAATCCTGGAATATAATGTTGTTCAACACTATAAAAATTATGGGATCATTTGTTAGACCAAAAGGCATAGAAATATACTTTTAATGTCCACACCTACTCTCGAAGAAAATCTCCAATATATCAAACTCTATTATTCATAGCTAGTGAATACCAGAATGGTGATAAATATTTGAGAACTGGTTATTCACTTTCAACTGATCAAACAGATCACCAGTCTAAGGCAATAGAAACTTGTTCTTTACTATGACTCGATTCATCTTTCGGTAATCATTACAAAGGTGAAGGGTTCCATAATATTTATTCACAAAAAACAAAGACATTTCCCATTATTAAAGGCTTGGGAGAATAAATTAACACCAATTTGATGTCCAATTTAATTTAATAAAAACCCTATAAAAATTATTTGGATAATTTATGTTCATTAAAATGATGAGTAATGGATTTCTTACATCATATCAAGGTGACTTTATCCATATCGAATAAAAGAACCCTTATATTGTGATGATTCCACAATACTCATGTGTAATATTGTCAATAAACCTAATAAAAATACCATAATCATATATAAATGAAAGTTAAACCAAATGGAATGAAGAAGATGAGGGATATCACCTAGAATCTCTATACACAAAATTCCACCTAGAACATCCTAGATCAAGGGGATTCATAGGAGGGATGAGAATAAGGATGACGAGCCAAAATGGCCTCCCCCATTTGGTTTGTTTAACCAAGAATCCAAGGGTATAACCCTGAAATTATGGTTCTTCCCCTCCTTTTGAAAAAAATGAATTTATCACATTCATGATGTGACCATGATGGTAACATCATGACTATCCCCCAAGTAGTGGGCTCCACACCCCTTCTTATCAACATTATGATGAAATATTTTCCTTATGGACCAAGAATCCAAGGGTATAACCCTGAAATTATGGTTCTTCCCCTCCTTTTGAAAAAAATGAATTTATCACATTCATGATGTGACCATGATGGTAACATCATGACTATCCCCCAAGTAGTGGGCTCCACACCCCTGCTTATCTACATTATGATGAAATATTTCCCTTATGGTGTGAAAATTTTTATAATGTTCGCCCAAATAATTTTGAAAGTTCATGTCCATTACGTGACTACCCCCCCCCCCCCATCGTAGTGCATCCATTTCATAGGTTTCTTCCCCTTTTCCAAAAATCTACATACTCATTGTACCATGAAGATATTGGCCAAGAAATGTCATCATCTTGGTATCTAGGACATTAAACTACCTAAACACGATAATATAGCTACTTAAGAATTTTTCTAAGACCTCCCACGGTAAAATGGGTTATCCCTCTACCTAGATACCATCATGACATTACTTGAGTGTCACATTTTGAATAACACCATAACTAAAATTCAGCAACTAGTTCACCCTAAACCTACTCCAACATCCACCCAAGAACATGATTCTCTTACAAGGCCTTAATAAATATCCAAAAACATCTACTTGAGATAAGATAACTCTTATAATTACAATATGAATCCTAGTTCTCTAAAAAAACACTTCTCCAGAGACTAAAATTAACATTTCCACTAAATATTACCACACATAATGGTCTGTATCATTATATAATGAATAAATCAATATCATTTTTTCATCTATATCCCTTTAAATTTATTAATAAAAATACCATGTTCCTTAAATATATTCTTAGAACAACTTATTCCATATCCCCTGTGGTGAATAATGAATGGAAAACAACAATCAAAGATGTAACAATACTTTAACACCTAACTTCCACCCCTAAACTCCACCAATCCCATATTTCATTATGGAAACTAATAAAAGGAATGTAAAATAGATTTTATAGATTAATAAATGAGGGAAATAAATTTAGATAATATTGAGGATCACCAAATAAGACTCCTCTCATCCCACTGTCTCAACATGAAATTAAATTAATACATGGAAATGAATAACAGATATTGGGACACCATTTCCTCCTTAGAGATCAATTCCATAATTTATTTCTCAATAATAATATAGTTAATAGATCATGATAACAAATTTTAAAATATATATAATAAACATAAATGAAAAAGTATAGTTAACTTATTTTCTATGTTAATCCCCTATTGGGGAACTTATTACACAATGGGTATCCCAACATATTTACACACTCTGTCCCACTTTCTTACTAGATAAGTCTAAAGAACAAAGGAATAAATGTCCATGATATCAAATATTCGTTCCCTATAAATTAATTCTATGTGGCCTCTTTATTGATTATTTACTCAATTTTGTTAGACAATAGGTATGGGGAATATTTGGTGTTCCCCTCAGTACAAGAATGTATTGCATGTGGTTTCCTTCGTGATTTATGGCCATGATGAATTAAAACACATCCTACATTTAATATTAATCATGGAATATTTTATATTCTTGAATGATGTGATAGCATTGCATTGGTAATGTATTATTATAGTGGCTAATGAGGATACATGAAGGTAAAATTTTAATATCAATAATGGGATTGAGACTACATTGGTTGGTTGACATAGTTTTACAAAAAAAATGTGATGTTTTACAGGGTTATTTATATTTGTTGACATTACATCTTGAGACTATTTTGATGATGAAAAAGGCTTCATATTATATCACTATGTAATTATAAAGTCCCATGAAATAGAACATCACAATGATGATTAAAATATTTCAAAAGTGCATCTTGTGTTGGAGACTAGGGTATCATTAGAGGATTGACATATCCTATGTTTTACCATAAGATAGAACTGGTTATTTGAAACCCTATTAAGGCATAATGTGCTATATAAAAATTTCAAACATTAGGGTTTCGTATAGGTCACTGGGGAAGTAGGGTCGCTGGGGTCGTCGGGGACATGGGGGGTTGGGGTCGCTGAGGTCGTGGGGTCGTCGGGGTCGCGGGGTCTCCGGGGTCACGGGGTCACCGGGGTCGCGGGGTCACCGGGGTCAGGGGGGGCCGGGGTCGCGGGGGAAGCGGGGGGCTGGGGGAATCTGGGTGAGGAGGGTCGGGGTGGGGGGGAGGGTCGGGCTGTTAAAAAAAACAATGTTTCACGGAGGTTTATTATAAACCGCCGTGAAACCTTTTTAAAAAAAGGTTTAGCGGAGGTTCCTAGAACAGCGGCTAAACCATTTTTTTGTAGTGCCACTTATTATATATAAAGTAAAAATATTCTCTCAAGTGAGAAATCCTCTTATATAGTAATGAAATGGGAAAAAAAATTTAATCTATAAAGAATTACTTATATGAAATTTTTTCCCTTGGATATCATAAGAAGGACAATAAACAATATATTTTAATTTTTCTAAATTATATAAAGTTATTAGAAGTGGTTTCCTCACACCCTTTAGAATATCCTACTCCACCTTCACTTGCTGACATACCAAACATCGTAAAGTATAGTTCAAAATATCCATTTTAATGTTATCTCACTAATAATGATTGCGTAAATCTCTATACATTTTGGTGCTTCTAGGATGTATGGATAATTCAGAGACATGATGTTAATACATTATTTCTTTCTTGAATTCCAGAATCGATGGGATATATAACCATGTTATGAACCTCATTACCCCCTCTTACTCAAGAAAAAACTATGTAAACTTTTCATTTTTCATCACCTATATTATCTACTATATCATAGGATCTTCTCTTTTTTCCTTCTTGATCTTCTCCAGTGATGATAGTTGGAAAATCATTTAGGATATTATTAAGGATAACACGTCCCTTGTGACTTATATTACCATATTTTCCATGTCCTTGATCAAAGTACCCCCTTTAATCCTCATTAATGGAATAACTTTTTAGTCTTTCTTACTTTTAATAGTACCGACTTTATTATATTTTCAAGGGTGATAAAAAATCATAGTCCATAAGAAGATCCAACCATCTCTTTTATCTCATGCTCATTTCCTTTTATGTGAATATATACTTCAGAATTTGGTACTCTTTGTACATTTCAAACTTATCCATATATAGATAGTGTATCCAAATATTTAATGTGAAATCAACCATATCTAACTAAAAGTCATGGGTAAGATAATTCTTCTCATGAAACTTAAACTTTTTTAATGAATAAGAAATCAATTTTTTATTCTGTATGAGTACAAATCCAAGTACTTTCAAGGATACATAACTATAAATTAAAAATCCTACTCTATTAGAGGGTAATGTTAGGGAAAGTGGACTAACCAAACTATTTTTCAATTCTAGAATTTGTTTTCACACTCCATTTTATAGGTAATCATTAATCCAATTTGAGTTAAATTGGTTAGTGGATTTTAATGTTATGAAATGTTTTTCATAAACACTCAATAGTACCCATATAAACCAAGGAAGGTATTCATAATTGTTACTTTTTTGGGAAATGTCCACTTTTATACTACTGTAGTCTTAACTTGATCCACAGAGTTTCATTTTCATGATATAGTGCGTCACATGGATGACACTTGTTGATAAAAAAACACATATTTACTGAATTTATAAAAAACTCTCTATTTAATTGGTGTTTTTAGTATGATCCATATATGTTTCTCATGTTTCTTATTACTTTTGAAATATATCCAAATAACATAAAATATGACCACAAAAAATTTACTAAGGCAGTTCAAAAAGATTATATTCCTCAAATTCATAAATATCTTAGGATCATTAGTTAGACTAACATGAATACTAATGAACATATAATGTACATAACTTTTTCAGAAGTTAGTCCAAGGGATATCTTGTTTTTGCACCCTTATTTGATGATACCATGATCAAAGATCAATCATTGAATATAACTGATCTCTTTGAAGTTGGTTCAATAAGTGATCAATTATCTTAAGAGTTCATATGTTCTTTACTATGATCCTATTGAGTTCTATATTTTCAATTCATAGCCACATTTTTTATATCGTTCTTCATCAATAAAATAATATAAAAACCCCATGGAGACACACTTTTATGGATAAAACCATTATGAAAAACATCTTTTAGTTACATAAAAAATTATTCTAGCTCTATGAATGCCATTTTATATGTGGTATTTGGTGTAGGTTTGGATCCAAACATGAGTTCAATGGAGAATTATATCTCTCATTCCAAACATTTGAAAATAATTTTTATGAAATACATCATTTTATTTCTAAATAATGGTCACAAATTATAACTTTTATTACTTTAACTTTATTCCCCGTATTAACCAATCACTTCCATAAACAAGACTATGAGAGGTAGTTCATGAAACATCAAACTCTGGGATATCACTACTTTAAAATTCATTTCTGGTTTACCCCTAATACAATTGATACTTCCCTTCTTATTCAATTTATCTTAATATTATACATTGAAATCTGATCCATCTCTAGTATTATGTAAAATTCCACCATCAGAATTACAACTATATTTGTGATGATATTATTATAACCAAATATAATTGGAGAATCCCTATATAATCTTATGGGTTGAATAGGTCCTCTAGGATTTTTAACTGATAATTGTAATTTCATTATCTCTAGGTCAGATTCAATGCTCTTTTTAAATATAAACAAAATAATGGAATGCGTTGAAACAGTATCAAACAATGTTCTAGAAATATTTCAGTTAAAAAAAGTGTACATACTAATATAACATTTAGAAACTCAAATTTAACCATCTAGATATCTTATCCATGAACATGGTCCCTTGGTATCTAATAAAGTATATTGTAATTTCTCCACTCTATTTTTGGATTAGGGTACTGGTTGGAAAAGTGACCAAGATCTCAACACTTGAATAATTGCACCACGAGATGCACATAAACCATATCCCCATTTCAATTAACATTAGGATATAGAGGATTTAAATATCTGTAACAATATTTGGAAATATAGATATCCTTTACATATTTATAGCACTTACCACTTACTTGAAAATATTTCCCTATGTTTCTTTTACCATACTTTCTACACAAGGGATGTTGTAGTTTATTCCCTTCCTTTTTTTGGTTATAATTCTTCCGATAGTTTTTCTCCAACCATCTTTCTTTATCATTCTATTTATAAGACCATTGTAAATCTCCAAATTACATAACCATATTAATAGGACATCATACTATTTTCTTATAGATCATGAGGTAACAGATTTCATATGTTTTTTCATATATGATTTCTCATCCTGTTAAATAATTGATTGATCTTCCCATCATAATAGATGAAAAATAATGAAGTGTAACACAAAATCCATGGGTAGTTCATCTTATAAATTTCTATAGATTATTCAACCATCTTCTTCATATAATTGAATTAATTTTTTATTTTTCTATAGGGTGTGAGGAAAATACTTATTATTAAAAAAATATCTCTTTGATGTATTCCCACTTCATAGAAACAATTTAATCCTCAAGATTCATATATTTTATTAACATCCACCATTGATTTTATTCCTACTCGAAGTGATATACTGCATGGGTAACATAATCTCTCGTAAAAATGGACTATATAGAATTCATTTTCTATATCATTGATCTATAGTTCCATTTTGAACAAGTTAGAGGGTTGATGAAAAGTTTTTGGGTGTTGGGATATGAAATATTCAATGGATGGTTTCACCCTCCTAGGTGAAACCAAATACACTACACGGTTCATATTATTATTAATAACATGGGATAGTTGATATAAAAACATCATGGAATTTTCTATTATGACTTCCATAATATTAGGATTGCCATAATTGTGTTTCCTATTGTGTCTTTTGTTCACATTACCCCCTTTGTTTTCTTCTATTTTATAAAAAGATGAACAATTAAATAAAAAATTTAATACTGTTAATGAAAAATTATAAAGGTAAGTTTAATCCTAATTATTTTCCAATATTCTAACTTTTACGATCATATACTATAAGACCCTTTTCTTTTTTAACATCTAAAATAAAATATTACTTCACCCATGTATCCTCTAATTATAGTTAATAATAGAATATGACGACCAAATAATTTCCTTTAGGTGTTTCAAACTAGGTTTACATTAAGGAATATTTTTTAATGAACCAGGTGACAATAATTCTATTACCCAATCCACACTTTTCATAGTTTTTACACCTATTTACAATTATTCCAGATCCACATACAATTTTAGTATCAATACATGGATTTAATTTCCTATAAACCACTCACTTTATACATCACTAAAATTTTATGATGTTTTCATATATTTATACTTTTACATAGGGTACTTAATAATGTTTTTTAGTTTAAATTTCTAGAGTTAACTAAACCTTCATTTTATACCAATAACTTTACCCCGCCTTTTTATACATGAATTTAAACATAATTCATTAAAAAAATATTAAATAAAAAAATCTAGATGGTATATTTTAGGTTTAGTTTATTGGAAACTATGTATATAGTACTTGACATACATGGTAAAAAAATAAAACATAAACTAATTTTAAAATACCTTAAAATTCCCCTTTATTATCTCATCATAGATCACCTCATTGCCTAGTATTTCCCAGGAACATTTATCAAATTAATGGTTTAAGAATAAGTCTCAATAAGGGATAAATAAAGTAATGGAAAATCATAGCTGAAAATTTAAGCATAACATAAGAACATATGCATATGAAATTGAGGCATAACATAAGTACATAAACATAAGAACATGAGGAATAACATAAAAAAGTGTCTACAATATAAACATGATTCACTCAGAATAATATAACAAAATCTCATCACTAAGGTGTCATAAAATATATTGACACGGATATTTTCCAAGGTATCATAAAAATTTATCATAGAATGCTTCCAAGGAATCATGAGAATTTCATCTCTAGAGATTAATTATTTACCCAATTCATTAGAGTGCTATTAGGGAACATACTTCACATGTCAAACATTATGTGTTCCACATCGATAAAATATCTTAAGTATATATGATTTTAAACCCATGATTATGGAATGAAGATATCATAAAATGATTCCCCCAAATAATTTTTTAATGATAAATCTAAATGAATACCCTCGAATAAAATAAGGTTGGATATTCATGAAATGAAAAAATAGCATAGAAAATAAAGGGTTGAATTTGAAAACATAACGAGTATATGAAATGGATCTTGGAATGGGTTTAATACGAGATAAAGGAAATATTTCATTATAAATAAATCATATAAATAGTGTTGGGGGTGTTTAAAAACACTTGAAAATAATAAATTTATAATCAAATTTCTTATAGAAAATAATAACATCAATTGAAAATGTTGAGAAAGAGAACCCTTACCTAGGTATGGTGGTTCCTAGAGATAGAGATAGAGTCCTTAAAACCATAAAACAACCTTCAAGTGACTCATGATATTGAGTTTTATATTGGATTCATTCTAAGTATCTTTTTAGTATAGATTTATGCGAGAATGGTTGGGGATTTATACATAAGGAGGGGTGGTTTTGTGGGATAAAATAATGGCAATTTTGTTTTTAAGACTAACCACTTTTGAGTGGAATTAATTTCAAATAACATTTATGGTTATTAGTATTGAGAATTTTATTTATGTATGTGAAATACCTGAAACAACCATATAATGTTGTGTTTTTTATTTTTCTTATGTGTTTCCCTTTTAATTTTCACTAATTAAATTATTTTACATTTACTATGATATAAGTTTTTTAACTCATTTTCATTTGTTAGAATAAAAATTAAATTTACTTTATTAAATAAATTTTAACATAAAATTTAAAATATGAAATAAATTTGACATGTTTCAATGTAAAAAGGTGATAAAAATTTAATTCTAATATGATACACATATAACACATAACAACTGTTTTTAGAAAGATAAAATCATAGTTCTGAAATGCTAGGAATGATTTTATTAATGTAACTAATTTTGAATTACGTTCGTAATTAAATATTTTTTTAAATAAGAGTTTTAATAAAATTTTAGTTTATGATCATATCATGATTATATAATAAGTTCTGTGGTTTTTTTTTCTAAAAATAGAATTTTATTTACTCATTATCCCAAAAATAAACTTTTTTAGAAAATTACCATTAATTTAACCTTTTCTAATTTTGATATTTTTATTAAAAAAATGTTATTTATTTTATAAAAAAAACTCTATAAATATGATAATTTTTATTTTTATTTAAAAATCCTTATATATTGGAAAATAACAGATTTTATCCCATAATAATGTTTCTAACCATTATAAAAATTACGTAGAACATTATTAATATATATTATCATTTAAAAAGTGTTTTATTTGATTATTTGATGAAAAAAATTATTTAAAAAACAAAAATTTATTATAAAGTATATTTTTATGTTATTTGAAATATATTTAGGGTCTCAAGAAAAATGTAATTTTGGTTATATCATAAATCAATCCCAATGAACACTTTATTGCATCTACATAAACAACAATTTTAATGATTTTTTTTCATTGAGAAAAAATCATAATTCCCATCGGCCAAATTATCCAATGTTTATAATTCCTAATTATCATATAAACTAATTTTTATAATTCTAAACAACCTTATTTCCATATAACCACACCATCATTCCTCCTTCACCATTCACTACTTCACTTACAAATGTTCTTAAACATCCACTAATAATTTATCTATTTTTCATAATGACTCTCATCCATTAGAATATTATGGAATGAATAATCATAATGGGGGAATGAAATATTATGGATGTCCTTTTATAGATTGAACTATTATTTGGAATATATATCCCCTTAACACACCATGTTATAGAAGTCAATATTAATACACGACGTGTAAAGAAATGTAATAATTTTTTTCATTTTTATTTTGTATAATATAATAAATGGTTGTTGTGAAACAATAGTTACTTCAATTATAGAAGGATATTTTCAAGTTTTTCACTTAATGGATGGAAAAGTGAGATATACATGAAGTAATCTTCAAGTGAGTTATTATTAGGATTGTGAATTATACTTCATGTCACTAGTATCAATTGGCTAAGAGGAGAAACATTCATAAAACTATAGTATTTTATTGTTAGAAGTTGTTTAAGACATTATCACAAGATACTGGTTTCTAGAAGATAATTTTCTTAGGAAGGTTTTACTAGGATGATGGGAATTCATTGGAAGTTAGTTTGTGTTGAATTATTTTGATGATTTGGTGTTCTGAATAGTCCACTAGTTGTAATTGTTGATTCAATGATAGCCACATAGAAATAGTGAATCCATTAAAGGGAAGACCATGTTTAGTAGATGGAGGTTTAACTAGCTCAACTGATTTAGTACTTAAATGTTTTTAGTGTTATTCAGGAAAAACACTAACAATATCAATTAAGAAAGTATTTTATACTCAAGATTTAAGTGTAGTCACTGGATTCATAGATATAGTGATTGTAAAAATTTATCGTACTAAAAATATAATGATTTTGGAGTGGTATATCATGAGAATAGTATTGAATTTTGAATCAGCTAATCTTTATGTGTCCAATTTACTTTTCCCATTGATTTTTTGTTGAGTAATTGTTTTTGAGTTGATTATATGAGTGTGTGATCCGTATGACTTAGTGGTAGTGATTAGGTCATTACAAAAGTCCTATTCTTGATAATCTATGTTAATAGATGTTTTCTTTCTTTAATTCCACTATGCATAACTATCGATATCTACAATCTTCTAGTGAAATCACAACATATAATCCTGATGTTTTATGGTGGTTAAGGTCACAACATGATATATGATACATGATGTTGTAAGAAGTTATATGAACATGGAATATGATATCACATATCATTGGATGTGACTCATCATGATCCTTTGTAATTTCATTGTATTGTAGTGCATGATATGTATTATTGTAAATAATGATAACATTGTACCACAGATAAAAAAGAGTGTTATATAATCATTATGATATAATTTATATTATAATATTTGGAATTATAGGAATATAGGGTTATATTAAAATCAAGAGTTTCAATCATAAAATCTGATTGATTAGAAGAACATGCCACTAATTACGATATAACTAATATAAAAAATGATATCCCTAAAAAGTTTTATTTTTCTAAATTTCAATTTGGAATTCAATTATATGATTTTTACATAATGGAAAAAGGTATTTCTGGACATTTAATAAATTTATAAAGGTGTTTATAAATTAATTAATTATAAAAAAATTATAATTAATTACTAAATATTTATGAACCATTTATTAAATAGATATTCATAATATTAAATATTAATATTAGATACGTTTCTCACTTTGAAGACATGTCTTTTATTTAGATATAAATTGTGTATTTGTAAATTACAAGTTTAATTTATAAAGTGGTTATAATTTAAAAAAGGAAAAAATATGAGTTGTTTTTATATTAAATTATAAATCGTTTGTTAGGAAAAAATACCTCAACGTAACATTGCAGTATTTTTGGGTTGATTGTGTTTGTTGACAAAGCAGGTTTCCATGAAGAAATTGTCGAGTTACAAAGAAGTTGTTGACAATCCATGTTGAAAAAATAACGATGACAAGGGAAATAACGATCTGGAGGCGGTACAAAAGAACAGTATAAGGTGGCGCCATTTTCTAGTGTTTTCCAAATTTTGGGGGTCCAAAATTTAAAGGTTGGCGAGCATCGCGAAAAGTGGATATCCATGAAGATCATATTTTAATATGTCAAAGGCATTAATTTTGCGAAGAGAGGCTTCATGGTTTGGAATTTGCGAAGACCAGAAGAATGATGGCGGTGATTCTTCGCGATTACGTCATAGCATCGCGAACGACAGAGTTGAAGCGCATCGCGGCGATGAAGGGCTTTGTGAGGGAGCCTCCCGGTGAAGGCGCGAAGGAATGTTGATGGTGATTCTACGTGATTAAGATGAGCTTCGTGATTGGAAAAATTCCATGGTTCTGCACGATTTTGAGAGAATTCCGGTGAAAATTTCTGAGCTTCGCGATTGGCGATGACGTGGCGCTGACTTCGCGTGGAAGGGTCGAGGGTCGGTGTAATTGCCTATAAATAGAGGCGCACCCCCTCGAGAGAATCATAGAGATTTCAAAGAAAATCCTTTGCTCTCATTTCTCAATGGTGGTTCGCGAAGGCAAGGTGCTTCGCGAAAGAGAGGTGCTTCAAGGCAGCTAAACTAGCTCCGCGAAGGTAAGTGCGCTTCACGAGGCCGTGTTCTATAAGGATAGTGATTTGCGAAAAGGCATGTGCATCGCGAAGGCTTGTTTGAGCTTTGCGAAATTGGGAGCCTCGTGAAGTAGGGTGATTTATGAAGGGGTTTCCAAAGGCAGATGCCTAGTGTTTAGAGGCAAAGGGGTATTCATCAGTGGATGATATTTGAACATAAAATAGAGCATCCATCAATAGTTAAGGATTCACTCTTTAATGCAAATGAATAGACCTACATGTCTATAAACTATGAGTGGATCATCTGAATAATTAGTGATCTCACTTCAGTTGGGAGACTAGGGAGTTCTCAAATTGTGAGTGGTTGTAAACCAGGAGGGACAGTGAGTCCACTTTGAACTTGTAAACAGCAGTGCGCTTATAGAGGAATTGGTACATCGACACACTGCCAGTGTATGCTCCTTGGACGTAGCCCAGTGAGGGTGAACCAAGTAAAAATCACAGTGTCTGGTGCATGCTTTTAGGTTTCCTCATTCTCTGTATTGGGATGGAGAGAGAGAAGAGGTTTTTGTCTAACAGCAAAACTAGATCAAAAGGGGCAGTTGTTTTAATCTATCATACCCTGATTCACCCCCCCCCCTCTCAGGGTATCTAGCCTAGTGGACCTAACATTGTTCATAATTATTTAGTTTGAATTTTTCTAATTAAAAATTCCTTATTATAGAAAATTATTTAAACTATATCAAAAGGAGTTTTGATAATGGATTTGATCAATGTTTAAGTAATTTTAAAAGTGTGATATTGTGAATATTAATGTAATATTTGAATAGTTCTTATATATAATGTCTATATTTAAAATATCATATATCTATGTTAATTTCATAAAATATAAAATATGAAGTAGGTCATATGGGAATAAAAATAATGTGAATATATTTATTTAATTATTAAATTAGTGTAATTAATTATAAAGTGTTTATATTTGTCTTTAATTTATGTAATTTTCATAAATTTTTATCTCATGTTTAAATATATTAATTATTCATTTATTTCTTTTATACCATATTTATTCAGAGATATAAATTTTTTGTATTATGAATTAATGTATTACTTATTTTAAAAAGTTTAATTGCTTCTTTAAAATTGATATACATGAATCTAAGGATTTACATGCTAGGTTTAATAATTGAATTAGTTTTTTATACCTTGAATTTAGCTTGTACTGGGTTATGAGCATGAATTTAAAGGATTATTTTTGTTTGTACATACACGGTGATAGAATTATAATGGAATTGAGGTATCTCTTGATTAATGAATCCATGAGTAGATATACTTTGGGTTGGATTTCTAAATGAAATGGAGGCTTATTCCATGCCTTTAATAGTACAGTCCATCCATCTCTCCCTCTCTATAAGGATACTCATACAAGGATTGTTGATTTCATGTGATTATAATAGAAAAACTAGATCAAAAGGGGCAGTTGTTTTAATCTTTCATTCCCTCATTCACCCCCTCCCTCTTAGGGTATCTAGCCTAGTGGACCTAACAATTGGTATCAGAGGTAAAAGTTAATATATGTGTTTCTCTCTCAAATGAAGGTCACTAATCATAAAGGGATTTCGTTCTTAGACGGAAAAAATTTTCATCTATGGAAGAATAGGATGCAACACTACTTCCGATCTTTGGGAATGGATGTGTTCACAACAGCAATGCATTGTATAACAGCTGATATCAACAGTGGGGCATTATTGGATGCCGAGCAAAGAGAATTGGATTCTGACGCCAAGGGAATAAATGCTTTCGGTGGATCCCTATCCAATGTTATATATACTAAGGTGATTTCATGTAAAACATCAAATTCCATGTGGTAAAAACATTTGAATATATATGAAGGAGATACAAAGTATAGAGAGGAAAAGCTACAAGTACTATGGAATAAGTATGAAGATCTGTAGATGAACCCGAATGAGTCTGTTGATGCATTATTTGATAGGGTAAACATTGTTGTGGAATATATGCGAGGTTTTGGTGAAATAATTGAAGACATAAAGATCATAAAGCGCATCTTGAGGAAACTTCCACCTCTATTCAATCCGAAAGTTTCAGTACTGGATGATAAAGATCCAAAAGAGCTAACACTGGACAATCTGCATAGTACCTTGGTTGCATATGAAATGAGGAACGATGATAATGAGGATGTGGAAAAGGGGAAGTCCAAAGAGGTGGCATTTAAGGCCATGAAGAAGATCACCATTGAAGATTCACAAGAGGAAGAAGAGACAGATGAGGTGATGTCATTCCTCTCCTCAAACCTTCAAAGAGGAAAAGGTAATTTTAAAGGGAAACTTCCACTAGAATTCTTTAGATGTGGAAAGGTTGGTCATCTTTCAGCAAGGTGCCCCAAGATGTTTCAAGATAATGATAATGATGATGATGAAGTTGAAATTCCCAAGAAGAAGTATTTAGCATTTTTGAAAGGGAATAAACAATTCAAGAGAAATTTCTTCAAGAAAAAGAATCATCTTTCACAAGAATTTGAAAGTTCAGATGAGTCTGAGGATGAAGAGGATAACGAGATTGAAAACTGCAAAGATCATGGGGAAAATGCTATGGTGGTAGTTATCGATAGTGATCTGAAGAAGGAAGAAACAAACATTGATGATGAAGAAGAAGTTGAAGGAAGAGTTGATTTCCAAGCTGAGTTAGAAGCTGCTCTTGAGGAGATATATGTTTGGAGAGCTAAAACAAATAATGCTAACAAAGTTGTTCGTGACACCAAACACTATATGCAATAGTAGGAAAAATAAATGTCTGAGTTGATGGATGAAATTGAATAAATCAAGTCATCAACACCAGAAAACTCAGAATCAGTTATTGAGTATAAAATTATGATTGAAGAACAGAAAAGGGAGATCTATGGCTTGAAAAACACAAGGAAAGATCATGTTAAGCGTATCAAAGAGCTTGAAGATAAAGTTGTTGGTCTGTGGGGAAAAGTTAAAGACCATGAAAAACCATTGATTCCCAACACATTCTTGGGAAATCAGGTCATTCTGAAGACTGAAATGCGAAAGTGGATCCTAGTATTTCAGCAGAAAAGAAACAGCAATTGAGCTCAGATGTTAAGGCTGATTCAGGGTTTGATCAAAAACAAAAAGCAGTGAAAATTGAGGTCAGGCTGCAAGCACCCACTTCGAGATTGAAGGTTGATTTGGGAACAAGACAGAATCAAAATATTCAGAGATCCCAAGGGGAAACTAGTACTGCAGAAGTCAGGCAATGTAATTCAGTGCATATTAGGTGTTATTGTTGTGGAAAGATGAGACATTCACAGTATGTGTGTTCCATAACCACGAAATATCGAAGGGCACAAGAAAAAAGGTGGCATCCAAACAGAGAACGATTTTCCAAAACATATTTCAAAGCACACTGTTTTTGGTGCAGATGATTTGGGAACATGGCTAGGTACTGCAATTCGACCATTTAGAGAAATGTGCCAAAGAAGAATCGAAACATTCGCAAGCACCAGATCTATAAACCAACCAATGATTTAAAAATGGAGAATAGATTTGCGGCTTTGAATGATGAAGATGGTCCATCATACTCTGAGAATGAAAAGAAATCTCAATCCATGACGAGTGTGAAGGAAAAATTATGGACCAAGAAGAAGAAGAATGAGAAGACCGTGGTGGAAGAGATTTCCCTTAAAGCATCAGATCACTCTGGTGTGTGGATCCTTGATAGTGGCTGCACATCTAACACGACAGGTAATAAGGATCTCGTTACAGGCTTAAAATATGACAAAGAAGGAGTTGTCAAGTTTGGAAACGATGAAGGCCTAAAAATAATTGGCTTAGGAAAGGCCAAGTTTGGGGGCAAAGAGATGAGACGTGCTGATGTATTAGTAGTAGAAGGCCTGAGTCACAATTTTCTCAGTGCCGGTCAACTGTGTGACTCAGGACATTCTATAAGGTTTACTATGAAGATGTGTGTCATCAAAGGAAGAGATGGGGTAGTGGTTCTACAGGGAAAGAGAACAAAGGGAAATATCTACCTGGAAAGTGGAGAAGAACATATGTGATTTCTATTCAGAGAAGAAGAAAACAAGTTGTGGCATAAAAAACCTGGTCATCTATGTCAGCCATCCTTGGAAGATCTGGTAAAGTGTGATATAGCAAGAGACCTACCCAAGCTGTCACGTGATCGTACTCACACGTGCAATCCATGCCAATAAGAGAATCTCATCAGAAAGATGTATAAGGCCAAAGAAAATAAGTCAACAAGAGTGCTCGAATTGGTGCATGCAAGTGTTTGTGGACCTATCACACCGCGATCAATTGACAGAAAGAGGTACTATGTTCTTTTAATTGATGACAATAGAAGAATGGCATGGGTATTTGTTATTTACCATAATTCTGATGTGTTCAGTGGCCTAAAATAGTACCGAAGGGAGTGTGAAAGGATTCTTGGACAGAAAATTCTTAAGTTTCGTACTGACAATGTTACAGAATTCACAAACAGTCAGGTAATAAGAATATCTCGAGAAACATGGGATAAGGCATCATGTTTGTTCAGTAATTACTCCCCCAATAGAATGGAGTGGTTGAAAGGAGAAATTAGATCATCAATAACATGACCAAAATGATGCTCATTGAAAAGGACCTACCAGAGAAATTTTGGAAGGAAGTAGTTTTAACATCAGTCTACATTTCTAACAGGGATCTATTGTGTCCAAAGGAAGGAAAGACTCCATATGAGATGTGGTATGGAAAGAAGCCAATGGTGAAATACTTCCGAATAATTGGAAGTAAGTTCCTTAGCCTCAATAAGGAAAAACATAGGAAATAGAAGTCTCGAGGAGATGAGGGGATATTACTTGGATACTCATGAAAATGTAGGGAATATAAATGTGTTATTAAAAGTATGGGGAAAGTAGTTGAGAGCAATGATGTCACTGTAGTGGAGAATGAGGAGATCATTCAACAACGCAGTGAACTATTTCTTGATGAGAGTGATGAGGAAGAAAGAATCCCAGGGGAAGCAGAAGTGGCTGACGTTGATTCAGAAGAAGATACTAATGATGAGAATGAGGAAGTAAAGTCGGTATCTGTACAAAAGCCAAGGAGTTGAGCTGAAATTGGTAGGAATAATATCATTAGTGATCAGTCTACTCCGGTTCAGACTAGGAGAATGAAATCACTACAGCAGAAATCTTTCCTATCGCAGGTTGAGCTGAAATGATTTGTTGATGCAACTGAAGATGAAAAATGGATTCAAGAAATGAATGAAGAGCTAAATCAGATTGAGAAGAATCAAACATGGGAGATTATTTCAAGTCCAGAAGATAAGAATGTCATCGAAAAAAACGGGTATATCGCAACAAGATGAATGAAGATGGCACAGTGATTCGGAACAAAGCATGACTTGTGTGCAAGGGGTACTCCCAGATCGAGGGAATAGATGTTGATGAGACATTTGCACCGGTTTCAAGGCTGGAGACAATCAGATTATTCCTAGATGTCGCAGTGCAACGAAAGTTCAAAGTATTCCAGATGGATTTCAAATCTGCATTCTTGAATGGGGTTCTGGAGTAGAAAGTGTATATTGAGCAACCAGATGGTTTTCTCATTCATGAGGATGAGAACAAGGTTTTTAGACTGATGAAGGAATTGTATGGGCTGAAACAAGCACTAAGAGCATATTACTCAAGGCTGGATCAATACTTGAAGAAACTTGGTTTCCAACATGGGGGATTTGATTACAATCTATATTTCAACAACAACAGTAATCAAAGGATGATGGTCTTGTTTTATGTCGATGACATAATATTTGGCGGATCTGATGAAGCTCAGTGCAGACAGTTTTCTGAATTCATGAAAAGTGAGTCTGAAATGTCAATGATTAGAGATCTAACATTTTTCCTTGGTCTACAGGTGAAAGAAGGAAGGGATGAAACATTCATTTCACAATCCAAATATTCCAAAGAGGTTTTGAAAAGATTTGGAATGGAAAATTCCAAGGAGATGAAGACTCCAGTAGCTACCCGGATGAAATTGTCCAAAGATAAGGATGACAAGGCAGTTAATATCACTTAATACAGGCATATCATTGGAATTTTGCTATACTTGACAGCAACCATGCCTGACATTGTACTCGCCACATGCCAAGCAGCTAGATATCATAGTCATCCCAAAGAAATCCACATGCTTTCAGTGAAAATAATACTTCGGTATATCAAGGGCTCAGTGGATTTCAGCTTGATGTATAATGGAAAACTCATTCAGAATTATTGGGATATACTGATGCAGATTGGGCCAGATTAGCAGATGACAGAAAATCAACGTCAGGAGGTGCATTCTATCTTGGTGGATTGTTTATTTCTTGGATAATCAAGAAACAAGATTGCATTTCATTGAGCACCGCAGAAGCTGAGTATATTGCGGCCACTCAAGTGTGCACACTGTTATTATGGATGAAGCAACAACTTGATGATATGGGAGTTGAGGTGAAGTCTCTGATTGGAATCCAGTGTGATAACTCAAGTGCTATAAATCTCAGTAAAAATCTTGTCCATCACTCAAGGACAAATCACATTGAGATAAAATATCATTTTATCAAGGAGAAGGTTGAGCATGGAGTTGTGAAGTTGGAGTATGTGCCTACAGAGCTACAGGTTGCGGACATTCTGACAAAGGCCATACCCAAGGAAGATTTTGAGAGACATCGACTGGCTCTGGGAGTTTAGACGACTCCCCATGCTTGAATGAGTGTGGATGTGGAACACCCCCCTCTCCCCGAGGTATGATGTTTTTTCCCCTAAGGTGTTGACATGCGTTCTGTACTCTATTACAGACTACAAAGAAGTGACATTTGGGTTCATTGACAAATGGGGAGGAAATAGTGATTGTTCAAGGGGGAGACAATGTGGCAATTTGATAAATAAGGAATGATATGGGGAGAAGCTGATAGGTGGAGCAACGAGATAGGGGGAGCAATGAGATAGGGGGAGTGTTTTAAATCTAACGATGCTAGAAGTGATCAATCAAATACTAGATATCACGACAGTTGAGGATCATGATAAAAGCATAAGAGTGATGTTGGAATGGTGTGAGAAGGTTTCCAGATATCACCAATTGGTATCAGTGTGGTTCAATAATAGGTATCAATTTATCTATTGGTATCAGTTTGGAATCGACAATTAGGGCCTGACATGAAGTGATTCATTAATGACCTTTTTACACTACTCTTGTTTCTCACGCCGAGCATTGCTCATGTGGGCTTAGAGTACATGTTAAGTGATTCCTTGAATGCTATCAGAATCGCAAGAGGTGAATGGTGTTAGCGGCTGGAAGGTGATTCAGAGAGGTATCAAAGTGCAGAAAATCATTCTGAGAAGAGTTGTGAAGAGTTGTCAACAAACCCAAAGGGGGATATTGTTAGGAAAAAATCCCTCAAGGTAACATTGCAGTTTTTTATGGTTGATTGTGTTTGATGACAAATCATGTTTCCATGAATAAATTTTCGAGTTCCAAGGAATTTTTGATAATCCATGTTGACAAAATAATGATGACAAATGAAATTATGATCTGGAGGCGGTACAAAAGAATAGTACAAGGTGGTGCTGTTTTCCAGTGTTTTCCAAATTTTTGGGGTCCAAAATTTGGAGGTTGGTGAGCATCACGAAAAGTGGATATCTATGATGATCATATTTTAATATGGAAAAGGCATTAATTTCACGAAGAGAGGCTTCATGGTTTGGAATTCACGAAGACCAGAAGAATGAGGCGGTGATTCTTCGCGATTATGTCAAAGCTTCACGAACGGAAGAGTTGAAGCGCATCGCGGCTATAAAGGGATTTGCGAAGGAGCTTCACAACGAAGGCATGTAGGAATGTTGACGGTGATGCTCTGTGATTACGACAAGCTCCACAATCAGAAAATAGTAGTGGTGCTTCGCGATTTTGAGTGAATTCCTGTGGAAATTTCTGAGCTTTGCGATTGGAGATGACATGGCGCTGACTTCACACGAAATGGTCGAGGGTCAGTGTAATTTCCTATAAATAGAGGCCGACCCCCTCGAGAGAAGCATAGAGATTTCTAAGAAAATCCTTTGCTCTCGTTTCGCAAAGGTGTTTCACGAAGGCAGGGTGCTTCATGAAAGAGAGGTGATTCGTGGCGGCTAATCTAGCTCCGTGAAAGTAAGTGCACTTCATGAGGTCGCGTGTTCTAAGGAGAGTGCTTTGCGAAAAGGCAGAAGCTTCACGAAGGCTTGTTTGATCTTTGAGAAATTGGGAGCCTCGTGAAGTAGGGTGCTTTGCGAAGGTGTTTCCAAAGTCATTTGCCTAGTGTTTGGAGGCAAAGGGGTATTTATCAGAGGATGATCTTTGAACTTAAAATAGAGAATCCATCAACAGATAAAGATGATACCTTTAATGTAAATGAATAGACCAACAGGTCTATAAATTGTGAGTGGATCTTCTGATGATGCAGTGAGCTCACTTCAGTTGAGAGAGCAGTGAGTTCTCAAATTGTGAGTGGTTGTAAAATAGGAGGGACGGTGAGTCCATTTCCAACTTGTAAACAGCAGTGCGCTTATAGTGGAATTGGTACATCAGCATATTGCCGGTGTATTCTTCTTGGATGTAGCCCAGTGAGGGTGAACCATGTAAAAATCGCTGTGACTTGTGCATGCTTTATGGTTTGTCCATACTTTTTATTGGGAAGGAGAGAGAGAAGAGGGTTTTGTCTAACAGCAAAACTAGATCAAAAGGGGCAGTTGTTTTAATCTATCATACCCTGATTCACCCCCCTCTCAAGGTATCTAGCCTAGTGGACTTAACGTTGTTCATAATTATTTAGTTTGAATTTTTCTAATTAAAAATTCCTTATTAGAGAAAATTATTTAAACTATATCAAAAGGAGTGTTGATAATGGATTTGATCAAGGATTAAGTAATTTTAAATGTCTGATATTGTGAATATTAATGTAATATTTGAATAGTTCTTATATATAATGTCTATATTTAAAATATCATATATCTATGTTAATGTCATAAAATATAAAATATGAAGTAGGTCATATGTGAATAAATATAATGTGAATATATTTATTTAATTATTAAATTAGTGTAATGAATTGTAAAGTGTTTATATTTCTCCTTAATATATGTAATTTTAATAAATTTTTATCTCATGTTTAAATATATTAATTATTCATTTATTTATTTTATACCATATTTATTCAGAGATATAATTTTTTTGTATTATGAATTAATGAATTCCTTAATTTAAAAAGTCTAATTGCTTCTTTAAAATTGATATACATGAATCTAAGGATTTACATTCTAGGTTCAATAATTGAATTAGTTTTTTCTACCTTAAATTTAGCTTGTACTGGGTTATGAGCATGAATTTAAAGGTTTATTTTTGTTTATACATACATGGTGATAGAATTATAATGGAATTGAGGTATATCTTGATTAAAAAATACATGGGTAGATATACTTTGGGTTGGATTTCTAAATGAAATGGAGGCTTATTCCATGCCTTTAATAGTACAGTCTAGCCATCTCTCTCTCTCTAAGGATACTCATACAAGGATTGTTGATTTCATATGATTCTATTCCTTTAAAAGAAAGGGTTTATTGTACATTATTAATGATATACATTTGGATATTTATTGATATAATTTTATTTTAATATGGGTTCACTAATAGAAAATGTAGAATATGCATTTGGTTTTTATAATTTTTAATTATATTACCAATGTCAAAACCTCTTTAGATTTAGTTTTTAACATCTATTATCAAAATAACTTATATATATTTATTAAATTTCAGTTATTAATATATATTTTTATAAAACCCTTATATCAGTGAATTTTAACATTAGTTATGAAATATACGAAATTAAAAATAGTTTTAACATTTGTCAATATATATCTGATGATAAGACTTAAGAATTTTAAAAATGGTTAGAATAAATTTTTATTTAAAAGATAGACTTAAAATAATTGTTTTTATTTTAACCAATGTTAAAAACCATTTTAAAAAATTAAAAAGGACATGCCTTTCTTTTCTCCTCCATTTTTTGAGCCCTAATTTAGTGAAACTCTAAGATTCATGAATCACAAGATTTTCTTCATCCACTTTCCACTATGACATTACTACTCCATTGGCCTTGTTCCACCTCCCTTTATTGTGTTCCACCACCATTATCTACGTTTCCCTCCCATGGTTGTGTTATAATAGCCTTTGAATTGTTCACCCCTATCAGCTTCCAACATTCTTCTTCAATCGTGGATCTACTAAAAATATCTCTATTTTTATATGTTTTAAATTTTTATATTCTATGTTTAAAAGATTTATTTATTTTTATTATTAATTTGATTTATATAACTTTTTTATATTTATAAATACATGATTCCATGTTTATGTATATGTTTGTTAATTTATATTGTATTTTTTTGTAGATTACATGGTTATTTTTTATTTTTTATTAATTTTATTATTAAAATGAATTATTAATTTTTTTTATTTTTACATGTTTAATAGATTGATATATTTATTATTATAGTTGGATTTATGTGATATTTTTTAGTTAAATATATATGATTCTATATTTTTGTATATGTTTATATTTTTTGATAGATATTATTATATGATTAAATGTTTATATAGATGTTTATCAGCTAGTAAATATATTTAATTATTTCTAAAATATTAGTTGTTTATATATTTAAATATTTTTTAAGGGTATTGATTTTTACAAACCATTATTTTATCTTCACCTAATGTATTTAGGGAGTTTATATCCCATTATTTATTTTTTATATGTTTCTTTAATTCAAATTTTTTTTTTTGAAATTTCTTATCTACCCTTATGGAATACCCCATACCTTTATAATGGTATGATAATTTTCCCATACAAAGATCATTGTTTTGTAAGGGAGAGACCATTTTCATTTGATTCATAAAGGTAGTTCTATATCACATTAGGGTAAATCCCAATTCATTTCCAGGTAGATCATGGTTCACATTTAGTATATCCTATTTCATGTTAGGGTAGATATTATATCATAGTACAAGGTACGTCTTGGTACATATGAGATTTAAAGACTAGTGTGATTTTCTTGATGTGAGGTTCATCATGTTAGGGTGGTTTTAGATTTGCTTAAGGGATACCTATATTCACAAAACTTGCATAAAGGTATGTGTTTTTAGCTAGGACTTTTGGTTCAAGGGTGAAACATGAGTAGTGAAATGACTTGGTGCTCCACATTTAATGATTTTTTGGGGTGTTTCCCCCAATGGTAAATGAGTAATTATTACACAATGCGGTGAAGTGTGTGGTATAATTGGGTTCCTTGGGGATTCTTATTGTTAGAAACATGAACCCCAAACAGTAATTTTACTATGTGTTCTGCTTGATGAGATCCATCCTTTAAAAATTAGGTCCCCTTAAATTTCTTATTCTAGGAGTGTTGGAGAATGGGGAAGTGGTAAGGTTGAATGAATTATGGAATTGGAAAATGATGATTAGGGGGTATCCATAATGTGTTCCTCAACATAAAAAACTGAAATAGCTAGGGATATTACACTATGTTGTATTCCAAGTCATGGTGGTGTCCAAGGGTCTTTAAAAATATTTTAAAAAAATAAAATATTTGAGGGTGATAGGATTATTAAAATGAACAAATTATAGATATCATATAATCTAGGGGAAATAGTGTGGTGGTAGATCAGCATACCATAGAGGAGGAATTCTGGGATTACTCTATAAATATAGGGTCACCTTCTCCTTAGTTCAATTTTATAACCTCTCGTATTGAACCCTAGACAACATCTATACTTTTCCCACTCTCTATCCACATCATTTGGTAGTATAAACACTAGGTTTGTCTACATAGAAGTATCATGAATCAAGGTAATTTATCTTCTCCTATTATCTCCATTCTTCTTGTTCTCTTTTTAATAAAGGGTAATTTTGTTCAAGATCCTTTATTTTAGTGATGATTTCTGAGCATGTATATATATTCTATGGCTATGGATAAGATCTTGGAAAATTACCTTCTAATTCAGTAGAGGTTGAGCCAAATTTCATTCCCTCTTATACAATGTTTATTAAAACTTTTAATTTAGGTTAGGGATTCAAGACTCTATCATTTAATTTTGAGTAAATTTTGAGAATATCATGATTTTGGTTCATTAGTGTATTATTTTTAATTCACATATGAAAATAAATTATTTGGAATATATAAAATAGAAAGGGGAAGTAATATACATGAATTTTATGTATATTATTATGTAATTTAATGGGTTATTGATGATAATATATATTTAGTAAAAGAAATAACGAATAAAGAAGATATATTATGATGTTAAAATAGATATAAAATCTAACAGAATTTTTTTTGGTTTGAACCTTATATTCTATGATTACTGAGCACCCAAAAATTTAATGAATTGTTACATATTTTCCAATTTATGTGAACCACATTGTTGTTGTGAATTTTTTTCTATGAAATAATATCTTAAGACTATGTATTAATAATGGAATAACCATTCATAGTTGAATAATTATTAAATACCGTAATAAAATGTGGTTTTTCATAATCTATTTTGAAGTGATGTTTATGATGGATCTAAAACTGAATATGTCCAAAAATACAGTGGTGGTTGTTTTGCATGAATATGGTTGTGATATGTGGTGCATGTGTGGATGAGAGTATTTTTGATGTAGTTGTGTCAAGAATATGTTTTATAAGTGGTGAATTGGTCTGTTAAGAGAGAAAGGGGATTGTTTAATGGTTATAGAGTGGTGATGTGTGAATTTCTTAGTAATGGTTGATGGTTTTGAATATAAAGTCATTGAAATAGGATTATATTATTATATTGGAACTAGATATGTGGTAGATGGTGTGAAATTTATAAGTATAATTGAAGGTGTATAAGTTAAAATTGAACATTTACTGTTTTTAATGAACTAATTTTAGTTGAATGGAAGAATGAAAACTAGATATGAGGGGAATATTGTCTTGTAAATGGGTTGTTACTAAAATTGGTGATTAAAGACTACTATAAATGACGTGGTAAGATAATACAAAATATTTAATCAGATTAATAAATGTTTAAATGAGTCGTTATTCAAAGATTGATGTTTTTTGTGATATATGCTATGTTGAATTGAATAAGAAGCGATGGTTGAATATGTGTTTTTGTGTATACTATGGATGGTTGTGTTAAAGAGGTAGTGATGGTTCACCATGTGTGTTGGGGAATGTATTGTAATTGATTGGGTTTTTTTAATATGATTAAAAATGTTAAATGATATATAGAAATGGAATGGGTTTAAAATTGAATAAATATGGATAATAATTAAAATGTGAAGGTTTGAAAGGAAAAGTAAATGGTTGGGAATTAATATGGTATGTAACTAAAGAATGAAGTTTAATTTAATTAGGTAAATTATTGGATTTCCCAAATATAATGAGGTTATTAACTCTGAAATGATGGAAACTGGTAAGCATATTGATTAACTAGGGGAATTGGAATAATTATTGCGGAAATTTTGTGTATTATATTTGGGGCTAATATACATTAAGGTGTAAAAGCAGTTGTCAGTTCTATGTTGGGATGCTCTAGATATTGTGTGACGTAGAAACAAATTATTTTGTGTAAAACCATTGGTTAGTATTATTTATGGATATATAAATCATTCTGTTTTTTTCATTTTTTACATACCCCACCAAAGTCAAATATCCTTACAGATGCCCAAAAGTTTTAAGAGGTAGGAATTTTCCCTAACATTCAATTTGGTGGGGTTGTATGGATGGATTCCATACCTTCCATGATATATCTTCAGTAGTATTATATAAAATTGTTGATATAGATATTAAGTGGGGGTTGTGCATGGTAAGAGGATATCATGTGGTTAATTTACTTTATTTTTATGATACCCGAGTGATTTGGACTTATGATGTAATGATTATAGATGATGAAGGGTTGTGATGTGTATTTGTTAGGATTGGAATATATTTAGAACCATGATTTTCTATTGAGATAATTATGTAATTAGTATAAGTTGATATTTTGGATTTCCTATTATGAAAATGATGATGACATGGAATGAATGAGAGCAGAAGAAATCAGATGTTTAGGCATGAGAGTGATAAAATAATGGGGAATTGGTTGTGGGGAACCTATAATTTTATTATATTTATATTATGTTCCTATATTGTGTGTGATATTTTTGAGTGATCCTTGGAAAGGCTGAGAATGAATATTTGATCTTGTGGGTTCTTGTTGGTTATAATAATATATCATTAAGGAATTAGTTTACTCTTTTCTGTATGGGATTCCTTTGGTATATTATTTTTAAAGACTATATGTATTTCATTTCACACATTTTGGGATTTTATTATCATGGGATCCTGGTTTATTTTATATTATTTAAAGTTTACTAGTGTATTCAATCTTATATTCTCTTCATGACTTTATATGTTGATGCTAATGCACTCCACTGTGTTTTTTATATCATTTTTACAAGTCATCAACCAATGGCCTTTTATAGGTGGGGTTTATGATTTAGTCTCTCTCTTTATTACCATCCCATAATGATTAAACTGGATTTTGTATCATGAAAATTTAATATCAGATATGATGGTTGCGAGATAGGATACAACTTTGATAATAGGAACTGATGATGGATTGGAAAAGAAATAATATCAATTGAACCTAGTAAGTGTCTTACACAAGGGATAAAATCAAGGAAATAAAATTGTAGGGACCCCATGATCTAATAAAAAACAATACTCTTGACAAATATATTAAGAAAAGTGATTATTCATACATGTTAGAGACTTATGCGAGGCATATGTAGCATAATTTGTTGGTATTTTGATTGAATTAGATCATTTTTGAAAGTAAATGACCCTAATTAAGTAAACATGATCGAATTCCATGGTACCAGGCAAAGTTTTTTTCTTATGATGGTAACTTTTGTTTATCACTTCATGAATATTAATAGGGGGATACTTCCCTCATTATGATGAATTATTTTCATGACACATTTCAATGTTAGATAGGATATTTAGGTCTAACCAAAGTAAACAAATATCATGGTTTAGGGGATGGTTTCCTTTGATTATTATGATTTTCGTAGCTCTATTTATGATGATATAGGTTCTTTTATTGTTTGATGAATATAATGTGGTGTCAAACATTTACTCTAAAATGTAATGAAATTCACTTGAAGCTGAAATATGAAAAAATTGAGTTTTTGTGTTTTTATTTTAGTGTGATCCTGGTAATTAAAGATTTTTTAATAACATGAAAATTCAATAAGCTAGATAAAATGATCTATTTTAACTTTATATTGTGTAAATCATGTCATGTGTTAATAACGATGTTTCATTTTCAAAAGCTATAAAAATTGATATTAATTAAAAATATAAAATGATTGGGTAGTATAAGTTTAATAAAAAATGTGATTGAATAACATGACCTTTTCTAGTTATGTGAGTTATTATAGAAGGCATGTCTTCCTTTAATCTAGTAATGGTCAAACTATCCCAATAAAATTAAGTGTAATGATGAATTGGATACGATATTAAATGATCAAGTTTATCTAATATAGTAATGGGTTGTTTTCATTTATTTGAATTAAAATAATTCATGCATATTTTTAAAATTCATTTATTGTTGTTTCAGGTTATTTGGGGTGACATAATTGTTGTGGTTTTACTTACTTTTTTATGGTGTTCTTGTTAGAAATATTTTTTTCCAAAAAAGGATGTAGGATTTTTTTAAACCAATTTGGAATATTTTTTAAATTTTTTTGGAAAAATGTTCTAAGGGTGTTTTAAGAAAATTGGTTTTCATGTTTTATAAAAAAAGTTTTCCTCAACCTTATTTTATATAAATATTTAAAGGTTTAAAGTTATTTTTTTTCAAAAGGTTGGTATGTGGTTTTTGATAATATTTTTATAATTGGTGGGTTTCCATGGAAAATATTTCCTAATTTAATGTTTGTATTTATTAAGACACTTTCAAGGGAGATTAATGTGTTTAATTTTATTAAATGATAATTATTTTTTCCCTTTGTGAATTTTTGAGATCCATTATATAAAAATGGTTGTTTTGTTTACTGTGTCGTGGGTGTTATTGATTAGGAGAATGGAAATTGTTTAATTATTTGATGGTCATATAGGTAATGTCATGAGAGGTGGTGATTTATTTTGTTATTGTAAGAAGAATGTTGGTGAGTTGAGATGGTGGAATTACTCCAAGAAAGTTGATTTTTATTTATGGATTTGGGGTAAAGGAATGATTTTTATTCTTATAGTGTGATTAATTTTTCATAACTATTACTTTGTTATTTCATTTTTTGGTCTTACCATTTTTATTTTTATGTTTTATTTTAATAAATCATGATAGAGCAGTGTTTGGCTGTTTTTATCCAGAAGAGGAAGGATTTGGGGGATAATAAACTGATCATGTTATAGAAAAATAGAGTGCGGAAATTGCATGGTGGAGTGTATGGTCTCATAGTATAAGATTAGATAATGTATTTGTAGGTTTCCTTTGAATTGGAAATAACTCTAAACCAGATCCTAGTTTCATTTAAATTGGGTTCTCCTTGAAGTGTTTCCTAGTCATGGTGGAAGATAAATCATGGTTATTAAAACTCTAATGAATTTTTATGGTCACAAAAACTAAAAGTGATTCTAAAAATACCTTTTTCTTAATAATAGTATTTTTACATCATCCAAATGAATATTTTAACTAAGATAAGTAATTAAGAGGAGCTTGGATGTCTATTTCTAAGGTCCTTACTATCTAGAACCACCGACTACCAGGTGGTGTGTCACCAGCTAGTCAGTTGAAAAAGAAAGAATCACTACAGTATCAAGAGGCTCACCAATTACCAAGTGGATATCACCAGCTATCCAGGGATGTTTGGATGGAATATTTAAGATACCTCAATCCTTCTAGCTAGAAAGTGTCATCGGGTGGCTTCAATCCAAAAAAATCAATGTGCATTAATTGGTGCTCTTTAAATTCGTAACTCAGCTCATCCAATGATTAACTCAACCCAAGGAGACTCTATCTCTTTTTATGACTATATATAGTTATGTCTTGAGGATTGGATCTCTTCTATAAACATCATTGAGACCTAATTTCTATCAAAATATATTTGAACAATCTACTGCAATCAATTTTCATAGATCTCTAAGAAAACATCCAATTCTCAAAAAGAAATTGGGATTTGATGACTAAAATCCATTTCCCTTTACTCTTTATATTTATGCCAATTTTCTACCGTACTTTAATTTTTAATTTATATTCTTCTACCTTACATCTCTCTCCCACTCTCTATTCACCATTAATATTATTTAAAATATTATAGAGAGGGGTGAGTACTTTGTATAGGTTTTTTTCAAAACAAACCATTATCTCCAGTATGTTCTTCTTTTTCTTATCAGCACCATTAAAGTTAGAGTTCTTGCTTCATAGTTTCTACTAAAACAAAATATCTTCATTTTAGTTATTGGTTCCCATAAATAATAATGCATTATTTCATTTTCTCTTTGGTAATTGGTTTCTGTTAAAACTCAGCGTTCAAAATAATCCTCCCAAGCCTTCTTGACATGAAGAGATGTAGGGGTTCATTCTAAATATATTTTCGAACTCATATATAAAAGTATTCCTTATTAATTTTTGAAATATATTTTCACCATGCTTAATGATTTAGTTATTTACACTCACGTTTTCTTTCATTTATTTTTTCCTAAATAATATTCATTAATGATAATTGATTTTATTTTATAGAATTTGTTTATGATTTTCTAACTGCCAGTCATGCCCCTATTACAATCATATCTCTGATCAACATTTGTAATCAAAGGATACATTTTTTTCTTCTAAAAATATCTATATTTTCAAAAACATAATATTAGTTTTAAATATCATAACAATTTTCAATGTTTGAAATTTTTAAGATTACATCCTTTTATAACACCTTTTGTGGTCTTAAAGGAAACTTTATGGGGTCTTGATCCTTTTTAATGGATCATACTATAGTTTTTATAAATCCAAAATGTCCAATTTTCTTGGTAGTATAATATATCATTTTGGGAAAATTATTATTCATGTATTTTAAACATATAATGAATTGAAGTAAAAATATCCTTATAATGAAATATAAAATTTTGAACCTAATAATAATGATATGAATTATTTAAAAATTTATTTATATAATAATGAATTTAATATAAATTATATTAGTAAAACCACTCCTAAAATATATAAATTTATATTAGTAACTCATGATGGAACTAATGATGTTGATTATTATAGGCTTGAGATGTTTTGACAGGATTTTAAGATTTTTATCATGTATCCAAAGAAACCTTTTTTTGATATGTTTACTCATTTTCCTTACATTTTTACACATTTTCCAGTCATTTATACTAGATGAAAGACTTTTGGTGGTGATGTTTCTACAAATAAATTAGTGAAAAATATTATATAGGTATTTCCTAAAAATTAGGAACCTATGGAGAGGGAAATTCAATATTTAATATATATAAATAAAATTATGGTCAAGGAGATAATTAGATCTCTAAGGACCTATTATATCATGACGAAGATACAAGTTAAAAAAGAATAAAAAAATTCATAGAGAAAAAGGAAATCACCTTAAAATAAATTAACGAATACTGATAAAATAGTGATGGAATAACCCAAATACCAAAAAAATGAACAAATTAATAAATATAAATAAATCTTACCAATTTTAAAAAAAAGTATAATAAAAAAAGTGAACAATAAGTGGCATGATATAAATCTAAAAAAAAGAAACACATAAGGCTATAATTCTCCTTAATCAAATAAAAAAACAACAACAAGGATAATAAAATAAATAAATCCATCATGATTTCAACCTAGTGTAAAATCTATGATTCCCTCTCGACAAGAAATTCATGTGATGTCAATTTCAACTGCCTCATAGCTGAATTTTAGTTTAGTTATGAAGTAAAATATAAGTCCACTTCCTCCTCCTCAAATTCTTATTTTTACTATTTTTTCTAAATATCATAAGATATAAAGATCTAAAATATACTTTTCGTCAAATTGAAGAATATTTTTGAAAAATAAATTGAATGAAAAAAAAACCATAATAAATATTTATAATCAAGAACATAATGAAAAAGATCAACTCATAGTAAAAAAATATGTGTTATTGATAAAAATAAATGATCAACTGGATGTTCATGAGTTAAAATTGAATATTTATTTTCTCAAAAATTATTTCAAAAATTAACCCATGAAAAAATCTAAATAAAATTTTGGGTTCTCAATGACATATAAAAAATAGTTTTGGTTTTGGTTTTTTAAATAATTCTAGTTATTCTAAAATGATATCATTTTTAAAAATCAGTTTTCAAAAAAAGTTTTTTAATCGTTATCATAAAACCTAAAATTTTATTCTTGAATTTAATTTCAAAAGTGATTAAATAATACAATAGGAATTATCCATCTTTAATAACTTATATTATTCAAAAAATTAATTTTAAAACATATTTGGGTACAAAAATCCCTATTGACTTACATTTAATGGACCAAAATTTTGGTAACAGAAACCTAATTAACTAATTTTTTAGGAAATCATTCTTAAAAATAAAACATAAAAATCAACATGGTACATTGATATTATATTATCTTGAAACATGTGTAGGGATCCCTATAAATTTAATAAATTTCAAAAACTTGATGGAGGATATGTGATTTTCTATGACAATTCTATAAGTAAAATCATTGATATAGGTACAATAAGTTGTCTCAATTCCACAATTATAAATGATTTTTTATTTATTGAAGGTTTAAAATACAATTTTCTAAGAATTATAAAATTTATTCAAAAAATATTTTGAAAAAGATATTTTAAAAGTTTTTCATTTCATTAAAAAATTTATTTACCACTTTCAATTTTTAAAATGTTTATATTATCAATTTAGAAAACATTTCTTCTCAAAATGATAAATGTTTGTGCGTTAAAGAAATAGATTCCTGGTTTTAGAATATATAAATTTATTATTATATCTCACAAAAACTCATTAATATCACTTGACACCATCTAAATTGATATTTACTATAATTTTATTTTAATGATAATGTTATTTTTGAACCTTGTCAATATGGTAAGAAAAAAATTCTTTTAAACATTAAAAAGCCGTTTCAACCTCTATATTGCTTGATATTATTCACCATGATATTTTTGAACTAACTCTAGTCGAAATTATTATATGGAAATAATACTCTTTTGCAATTTTTGATGATTACACATGATTTAGTTAGGTCTTTTTCCTAGCACAGAAAATTGAATCTTGTAAAGTCTTCATATGATTTACCAGGAAGGATAAAAATTTAAAATAGAAAAAAATTATTTTTATTCATAGTGATTATAGGGTAGAGTGTGGTAACATAGATTTTGATGAATTTTTTTCATTACAAGGTTAGATTAAATTGTTTTCAATTTCTAGAACACCTCAAACAAATAGGGTATTCAATAGATGAAATTAAAATCTTCCAAAAATTTCAAGATCCCTATTGATTGAATTAAAAATTTCTTGATAAAGTTTAGATAAGTCATTAAATATAGCTTTAAAAATCATAAAATTGTGTTCTCATAAGACCCATCCTCATAAAGACCCCTTATGAACTTTAGAAAAATATAATTAATGAAGTTGAATTTTTTTAAAGTGTTTAGATGGAAATTATATAATCATAAAACTACCAAAAATAGAGATATTTTATCCAAGATATGATGAAATAATGATTATTGGTTACTAAATTCTAAGTAGATCCTATTGAGTAATAATTAAAATAATGAAAAACATTGAATAATCCATTCCTATCAAATTCTATGAAAATATTCTTAAACAATAATTCTAATTTTAAGATGTGGAAAACAATAAAACCATTATTTAAATGATCCACCTTCTCTAAAAAATAAATCCAATTTTAATCACCCTTATGTAGTTTTCCAAAAATCATTGATAAAATCAAAATTTCATCACTTATAAAATATTATCGATGATTTTTATGCCGGTAGTCATACTAAAAGTTCCATCCTGAATGAATATGAGAATCATTCTTTTATTTGTTTTATAGAACCAAAAATCCATGATGATGAAATTAAAAATGATAATTGCGTTTTTTTATGAAATAATAACTAATCCAATTCCAATTAAGAAATGTTTGGACTCTTTTTCAAAGACTTATCAATCATCGCATTATTAGTACAAAATGTCTTTTTGGAAATAAATTTGTTGAGCAAGGTAACATCACACATACTAAAGATATACTCATATCCAAAGGATATATTCAAGAATAAAGCATTGATTATGGTAAAACCTTCAACCTCAATACTATTCTAGAACCTATAAGAATATTATTGGAAATTTCCACCCATATAAATTAGCAATATTTTCAAATGGCTGTTAAAAGTTAATTTTTAAATTGTTTTATTTTGGATTTTTTTGTTTTCAAACATCGTAATTTTAAAAAAAATGTTTCCAAATAATTTTTTTATCTTAACCTAGGATATATATGGACTAAAAAAATTCCCTCAAACTTGGTATGATTTTATTTAGATTTTTAAATCGAAAAATCTTACACAACATTATTTCTTAAAAATGTTTTAAATATTCTTTATTTGTTTAAATATTTGGATATGGAATAATTTTTTCATCATCAAATAGATCCATCTGTAATTAGTTTTAAAATATTATGAGAAAAGAATTAGAAATGAGTTTTTAGGTGACTAGAAATTATTTCTTGATTTCCAAATCTCTCAAAATCGGGATGCATCTTTTTCATGACAGTGAAAATACACTAGTAAACTTATAATGCTTTTGGGAATTGATAAAGATAAGAAAATTAATAAACCCATGATAACATCCCATAAGATAAAATTAGTTGAAGTAGGTAAACTAATTGAAAATAGGTTTTATAGAAGATTGATTGGGAGTCTTATTTACTTTACTAATTCCCATCTAGACATTATATAGAGTTTTTTATTTGGGTTAATTTTCAATCCAATCGTATAAATAAAGAGGAATATATAGTCATACTGAGTTGTTTCACTGAGATTATTGGGATAAAATTAACTCTCTATGGTTTTTGTAAAACATTCTGTTATGTACCAATTAAATGTGACAGTTCTGGTGCCATAATAATACCTAAAAATAATATTCAGCATACATATTTTAAGAACATTTATATTCAACATCAATATTTTATAGACAACATTCAAAAAAGAGATATCTTATTAGAATATATTATAATTAATCATTAATTAGTTGATATATTCATAATAACACTAACATTATAAAATTTTAATTTTATTTGGGGGGGCTAGAAATGGCATGATTATAATTATTTTTCATATGTTTTCTTATTTTCTCTTTTTAAATCTTGATTATTTTTTATTTTTGTCATTATTTAAAGAAATGTTCAAATTTCTAGAATCATATTTTAATGAACACATTGATTATCATATGTATGTTTTATCTCTTATGTATCTAAACCATTTTGGTTTATGTACCTTATTTCTTATCCCAATGGGTGAGAAACTTTTAATGTTAGTGGGGTAGAAAAGTCGAAAGTGTATAGGGGATAAAAGTCTAATCTATTGGGTGACAATATTTATCATAAAATGAGGAAGATCTATCTTTTTGAATGGAATAATTTCAAAGGAAGAGAAGAATATTATGAGATATAAAGAGGCACGGTAATATACTATAAGCCTATTTGCTAGCTGGTGGCATCACGAGGCTATCCCATAGCTTTGGTCAGGAATAGTCTAACTGCATTAATTAGTGGTATTTAATGCCTTGAGTTAGATCGTTAAAGGATTGGTGCGACCCAAGTATCCTATATCTCATATGAAGGATATAAATAGACATCATGGGAGGCTTGGGTGTCATATATAAACATCTATGAAAACTAATTTCCAGCAGATGATTCTTGATTGATCTAGGATGAGCATATGCCAATACCTTTAAGAGAAATTCCAATTCTCAAAATGAAGATGGGATTTAACGAATAAAATTCATTTTATTTTACCTATTTCTATTTGGTACTTTTTCATAATTTTTTAAATTTTTAACGGATCTCCTATTACCTTCCCTCTCTCTCTCAATCATTTATATTCATCAAAAATATATTTATAGAATTGAGTACATTGTAAAGGGTTTGTAAAAAAATATTGTATTCATTATATTCTTAACTAGGATATCAATACAATTAATGTAAGGTTTCTTGGTTCTTGGGTTTTTTTGAAAACAATGTATTTATTTTGGTTTTAGTTTCTATCAAAACAATGGTATTTATTCTATTTTTACTTTGTTTTTGGTTTTTTTAAACCAGTGGAATAATGTAATCCTCTCAAAAATTATTTAGGATAAGTGATATAGGGGATAATTATTGAGCTATTCTCAAACTCTTTTAAAAAAACCCAGATTTTTTATTTTAATAATTTATTTTCCTCTATGATTAATTGATTATTTTCTACTATGCTCTCATTTATATTTATTATTTTATTCTTAAATCAAATGCTTATATAATAATCACTTTTATTTTATACAATCATTTTAAAACTATTTTTAAAGGAAATTGACACCCCATATTTCCACATTATCTCCAACATAAAATGTTTAGTTTGAGTGGGGTTCATAGGATGATTTATTATTCTTGGTCGAAGAGGATTTTTTTCTTATGTGACAAGGTAGGTAACACCCTAAAAATCATAAATAGTAATATTGTATTCAATAGAGTTTATGACATTAAAAACCAAGGATGTAAGTTATATAATATTCCAAGAATTTACAAAGATTTTACTATTTTAAAAAATTAAATTTATGATATATCTTTCCATTCACACAATACTGAGTTAGTTTTCATCATACAATATAATTACTTTCTTCGATAGTTTTTCTTACGTGCAAGACTGAGTCTTACCAAACGTTAATATATTATTAAAATATTATTATTTACTATAATAATTCATATCCTACCCATTAAATTAGTGGTTATGAATATTATTAAATAAATTATTATAATACAGGGTTTATACAAATATAAAATTAATTAATTATGTTCAAATTAATTAGAAATGAATATAAGGACCAATTGAATATAAAAGATAATATTATTACGCTCGAAAATTCATTTTATGATAATAAATTAAATTAACTATAATTTCTGAGTAATATTAATATAATATATATATTATATATTTAATAAAATAGTTTTATATTCTTTCAATATATTTTATGGGTAGAAGATAAGAACAAACCCAGTATTACACATAAAAAGCTATATTTTTATAAAGACAATTTTACAGCCTCTTAATGGGGAACCAATTTTAAATATAATTTTTGGAACTTTAATAATTTTTACATGTCAAAATAAACTTAATTTTTGAAATAAAAATATCAAAATTAGTTTAGGGTGATTTTTCTTATTTTTCTATAAAGTTTCATTTTTTGATGAATAATGAAAGGTACTGAGTATTAATTCAATATTGATTTTTCAGCTAATTTATTGATAATGTTAAATTATATTTTTGATTGGTTTTAAGGTTTAATTAGATTAATTTATATCAATTAATACAATTTATTTCATTTTAATCAATTTCACTTTGAAATCTCATATAAAAACATATCAACCTTTTGAACATTTTATCTTTAAAAACCCGCTTTGTCGTCCCGTCTTTGGGATTAAATTTAAATTTATTTTTGGAACCTATATTAATGGAACTTGAAAAAATGGATTCCATATTTTTAATAATCATAATTTATAATTTTAATTATTTTCAACTTAAAATTTGACAAAAATATCAGTGAATGTGATTACAATTAGTTATAGTGATTAAGAGAAAAATTAGATTAAAAAGGGACTAAACCATAATCTTAAGGGATAAAATGACCTAGAAACATTTTTTTAGTGTATTTTATGTTCCTATTTTGACCATATTATCCATTTTATATAATTGTTTCCATTATTGGAGCCACTTTTCATTGTAAAAATGTTGGTGGAATTCCATTTTATAAAAAAATTATAAGAATGCCACTTATCCTCCACAATAAAAAAAACTCACCCCTCCCACTAATTCACACTTATCAAGACCATTGGATCACCAAAAATATGCTAAAAATGATCCCAAAATCCCCCCTCATAAAATAAACCTCAACTTTGGTATAAATCCAACCAAGGATATATTTTGGTATAAACCAAAAGGACTTTCCCAAAGAAGTGGTAACATCATTCCTCAAGCTATTTTGTTTTATTTTTATTATCCACTCCTCAAAATATTCTTATTCCATGATTAAATTATAAAATAAGTAACCTAAATATACTATGATATTTTAATTTTTAGGGTTATACGTAAACCTACACACACATCCATCAAATGGGTAATGAACATATCATTCGTGTACGAAAAACTACCGCATCTCCAAATGATGATTGTTCGTTCTTTATTTACCACTGATCAGGGTAGAAATTATGACAGAATAATATTAATATATGATATATATAATTTATTTAAGATTATATAATTTTTTATATCACACATACCTCTATGATTTCAATTTTTTGGGAATACGAAAACATTGTTTATGGAAGTATAGACTACCGCCAACTCAAAGCGATGTGATTCATTCACTCTATAGATGGAATGAATAAAGGATGTTCATAATAAAACTATGTGAAATATATTAAATAAAAATAATAATTTAATTATAATATACATATATATGTTTTTTACTTTTTCATTATTTTAAAATAAGATAAATAAATTTAAGTTGCATTCATTCGTACGTAAGACCTATCATCTCCATGAATAGAGAATTTAATTTTCTATATTAAAATATTATTGATTATTATAAATACATATATAATGAATATATATAAAATTTATACAATTTTTTAAATTATATATATGATGATATCATGATCTAATTCATAAAAACAATAAGTAACATGTTAAAACATACTAAAAAACTAGGAAATTGACATCTGAAATAGAAAAAATAATGAATTATTGTTAAAAAATGTGTAATATGATATTATAAGAAGTTAATATATAATATTTTAAATATATGTATGGTTCTGTTTTAAGTTAATAACATGATTGAAACCATTATTCCATCTGTTAAAGGACATTTACCTGAAAAGGAAACACAAGGTGAGGGATTCTTGTCACACTTTTATTTTCATGTGGTAGACAAAATGTTCACCACTTATTTCATTTTTGTGATGTAAATACTTTCCCTATTTTATTTTATATCATTAATAAATTTTATTTCATGTTATTTTATGTTTTTTTTGAAATTTATCCCTTTCATGAGGCTTATGATTCAAATTTTACTAAGTAGTATGGGAAATTGTATCAATTTCCATTCTTTGAGACATATATTATTATTGTGAACCTAATTTATTATATATGGTATAAATAATAACACTTTGAAATTTAATTTCATGATTCATTAATTCTATATGTTATTTTGAATTCAGAAAAAATCATCAAAGGGGATTTGAAATATGCATTTTTAAGTAGAAAAGAATATCATAACCTAATTTAATTTTATTGGGTTCTATTAATTTATCATTTTCATTAATATTGTATGATTATGTGTATAATGATTTTGACCATATATTTATGTATTTATACTTCTATTATGTGGATTTACATTTGACATGAAGAATTAATTAACTGTCTATGTCTCACATCAATGTTATAGTCCTTTTAGAGGTTTACATCACATTTTCATTTTGTATGGGACTATTTACACTTAAATTTCCATCAGAGATAATTTTAAACACCCCACGATTTTATGGTATGTTTATTTTTTAAAATTTAAATTATTAAATTGCTTACAAAAATATTAAACAAATAATAAAATATTGTTATTTCTACCTAGCGGTTGGAATAGTAGGAATAAAAATAATTAAGTAAATTATAAAAATATTGGTTACACATGTTCATAAAATGAAATAATTTATTACTAATTACATAAAAATAAAAATAAAATCCATTTGAACCTAAAGAATTTGTTTTATAAAAATAATATATTTTTGACCACAATGGAATTTTATCATAAATTAACCACTATTATTGAAACATCTTAATGAAACTTATATATTAAATATTCTAATCAAATATGTTTAAATTCAATCATTAATTTTTATAGGGATAAGATAATAATAAATCTAATTTTAAAAATAAAAAATATATTTTCTAAAAGTCAATTTTACCTAATTTTAATGTTGAACATGTTTAAAAACTAAATTTTAATCTTTTATAAATTCTATTGGGAAAAATAAAATTTAGTTTTAAAAATGTAATGTCAAAATTAGCACAGGGTGACATTTTGGTATTTTTCTGAAAATATTTATTTACTAGTGAATAGTGAAAATCCTTTTTTTTTATAAAACTATAATTCTATTTATATTTATAGTATATTTATGATTTTAATAGTAAACTAACCTATTAATGTTTAAATAAAATGTATTCTTCTTATAAATGAATATATGATATACTTATATCTTTGAAAAAGTAGATAATTGTTTTAAAAAGTATAAATTACATGTTGGTATTTTTGCGAAACATAAATGTTTATTAACAATTTTAAAATTAAAATAACTATTTAGAAGAAATTTTATTCCTATTAAATATATTTAGAAATTAATATTTTTTTATTTATAATTATAAGGTAATTTTATGTTACCTTAATTAATGTTTAAAAGTGATATAGAATCAGTTATAATTTTAAGAACAATATATTTTAAATAAATGATGATTTTAATTAAAAATTAAATTTAAAATATTAAGAAACTTATTTTCATAAAATTGAGTCCATTTTTAAATTATTCACATCAAAAATATTATAGGGTGAGTTTATTTGTATTTTTCTAAATTAGATAAATTTTTTGTGAAAAGTGAAATACAGTAATTTACAGTATATATATATATTATAAGTTAAAGAAACTATTTATTGAGTCACTACTGATGTAAGAATAATAATATTTAACTACACTTCTCAATTTATTTTATTTAGTCATGTAATCAAAACTATTCGTTGTCTTGAGCCAAAACAATAAGCAAATGAATTAAATATTCCAAAGGAACTTCTCTCCTCCACTACAAATACCACCCCACACCACCCCTTCTCCTTGTACATCCAAAGCCTTTAGGATTTTCTAATTTATCCCCAATAAATATACCAAAACTCTCCCCCATGTTCTTGTATTTCTGGTCTCACCCAAAAGACTATTTTAAAGTTCCTTAAGGAGGTTCTCAAGGAGAGGAATCTAAGAGGTAAAATCACCTTTTGTTCTTTTGTTTTTCATTAAATTCCTTTAAATTTATTATCCTTTACTTACCTCCACTATCAAAAAATGATTGATAAATCTATTATCTTATATTTACTATAATTTTATTATTACTATTGGATATCCAATGTCAATTATTTTCTCTCCCCCTTTTTAAAAAAATGAAAATGGCATTCATGAGGTGACGATTCACCGCCTTTGTGGATGATGATTCCTTAGTTTTCTAATACGATGTTTAAGGTTGGTCATTAAACCATTTTATTGTTAAATAATACTATAATACATATATTAATACTTATTTAGTGTTCTAGAACTAGTATATATACATAATATTAATTAACAAAACAAAACTAGTACATGATGATAAAAAACACTAAAATAATTTAAACGGTTATCATTAACATTATATCTAATGAATCATCAAAATATGTGGAAACAATGAAATATTAGACCATTAAAACTTCTATAAGTTAGTTAATAACCTATAATTTCTGTTTAGGATAACTATTTCCATTTTCACATGATCTTTCATATGTGTATAGATGTGAATCAATCATGAAAACTGTTGAAAATACAATCTTTAATGAAAAAATTTAATCTTACAAGTCATAGAGAGGACATAAATGAACTTAATAAAATTATAATAAATTTAATAAATTTATAATAGGTTATTAATTAAATTATTAATGAATATAATTTCATTATCTAAGACATTAAGTACAAGGGCCAAACACTTGTGGACATAAGGTAAGGGTTTTCTCATCTCACCTTTATTTCGGTGAGATATGCCTTATTCATCACTATTTATTAAAAGTGTTGAATTTACAATATCCATTTATGTATCATACAATGAATCTATTTATATTATTGTTATTAAAGGTCTTATTTTATTAACATTAATTTTATGGGGAATATGGTTTGACTGTCTTCCAAATGGTAAGAGATTCTCCTTAAACCTCCATTTTTTATTTGAGTTACACTTTATCGCTCTTAACACCAATGTAATTGCACTTTATTTTTTTATATGTATTATAAATTATATGTATATGTTAAAAAATCATGTATCCATATTAGTTGATCTTTTTTGTTGGTGAAATACATGTTTTATAATTTCCCCTTTTCAATTCCTCCTGATAAGCAAGTCTGATTAAAGGAAACTTCCTAAATTCATACCCATTTTCATGTACACTACATAATCTGTTATAAGGAACCAATATTTTTCTAAAATCAAAATTTTCATCATGAGAAAACTATTTTATTAATTTTATGGTTTTATTTAAACAATAATGTCTTTTCCCTCTTTGAAGACTCAATTATATTTTCCCTCAAACTGAATAGAAGTGGACCATTTTTAATGTTTCTTAAAAACTATTTTTACATGTTTTCACTTCAATTGGATACAATTTATGACTAAATTATAATTTCATTTTCCTACCAGTTTTATTTATAGGATATACATGTTTTTAATCTAATTTTAGGACAAATACAAATTGATTTTCTAAAAAAACTTTTCTTTACAAAAATAAAAGGGGTATTTCTCTCAATAATTACTCAATAATTTTATGAGATTATTTACATATATTTTAAAAAAATATGTTGGATATTATTCTTATTGAAATTGAGCTAATATGTTACCATATAATATATTTGATGGAAATTTTTATGATTTTTTAGACTTGGGATGTACTATCTTGATACCATTCACTGTATTATTCTCGATGGTTTAGGATTATTGTTTGGGGAAAGATATTAACATTTAATATGATAGATTCAATATGAATGTATATTTTGATTATGTTTCACCCCTTTCATGTGGGGAATGAATTAGTCTTATTATGTGACAGGCATGGCCAGGTATAGCCCCTAGATTCATCGATATGTCTCATGAGAAAAACTAGACAAGGTTTTACCCATTTATGTATGGTGTCTTAGTCAAAGAATTTAAAATATATTTATGAAGTATGAAATTATACATTCCCACATTATGATATAAGTAATTGAAATTCCATGTGATTACTCAAATAATAGAATCTTCACGGTTAAGCTTCTTTCTCATGTAATTATTTACATATATCTATTTAATCATCTTTTATTCATTCTATATTATTCTTAAGATTATGTTTTAATGGAATATATTTTTAGTTATTAAATGTGTCTTGTTGTTTATGTTTATTTGTAATATTTTCTACTCTTTTGGATACCCTTAATAAATATCTGATCTCACCCCTTTCTTGTGTTTTATTTTTCATCAGATGTAAAGTTTTTTATTATGAACTACTTGTAAGGATAATATTGGATTTTAAGGATATTTCCAATGGAGTTTCTATGTTTTTTCCTTTAAATATTGTAATGTAACAAGTATGGTTGTATATTTATCCCAAAGATAATAATATACTCGGTCCTTCAGGATGTGACTTCCTTTATTATTATACCAATGTAATAAATTGATCAACTGGCACCGGGTTACTGGGTTCAGGGTCTCTAATGTTGGAATCAGATTATGTTTAGTAAAAACCACTGAAACTAGATTTGGAAAACATATATTATGTAACATAACCATAAGATGGAATTTGAAGTTACATAGAGAATAACATCCTAGATTTTAGGTAAGTTAGAGACTATGTGGGTCTTCTTATAAATACATTCATGTATAGATACTACATGTGGACTTGGTTCTAGCATAGATATTACTAGGGGTAATAACTCTGACAAGGTGTATTGAGCCTATCCCAACATAACCTAGTATATGACAATAGAACTTATTATACACCTAGTTTTACAGTCCTCTGGGATATATGTTTGATAATTCACATTTTCTTTATAAACAATTATGAATGATTTAAAAGTAAATATAACCACAGATAATAAATGTTAAGAATTTGATATTATATATGAATAAATTTTCAATTTATATTAAGTATTTTTCTGGTTTGAAATTATGAATGATAAGATATTACAGTGTATTCCATTATTTAGAAATTGATCCCAATATAAAGAATGTAAAACTCACCAATGCATTTGATCTGAATAGTAATAATGATTATTTATTTTATGAGCTTAATAAAATATTTTTAAGGGAATTATTATCCTCAATATTCTATTTATATGTGGAAATAATATCATCTTCTATCAAGATATTGAAATAATTATCTAAGCATTTTAAATTTAAGGGAAATAATGAGAAGAATATAATAGTTGGGAAAGAGACGGATAAACGGAAAAAGGAAAAGAAAAATTTTCCCTCATGTGATAATTATGGTCAGAAACACCCTAGTAATTTCCTAAAGGGAATGAGAGTTTATTACAAGTGCGGAAGAAAGGTTACCAGACTCATGAATTTAAGTAAAGGAAAGAAGCTGAAAATATACAATGTTTAAACTATATAGAGATGGGGCACTATGTATATGCATGTCCAAAGAAAAATGTAAATATAACTCAGAAAAATAAAAGGGTTCAAGGTCAATATTATGTTTTACTACGGTAAAAGTGGAATAATTAATATATTTGTGTTTTTGGATTCAAGAATTATGATATTATAGTTATAAGAATCATGAGATATATACCTTTTCATTATTATATTGCTTCTTCATTATTGATTTTAAAGAAAGGATTCTTTCATTATGGTTCTAAGGTGATCAGGGTACTCATATATTTGGTATGTGGTATTAAGAGACACATATTTTGGGGAATCATATGTTATGTTTATTTTTGAAATTTAGTTATCTTCCTTCTAAATTTTTGGTCCTTGAATTTGTACAAGCATATTTTTTATGAGTCATATGTATTAAAAAATATAGAATGGACTAAGGATATTATTGATTATGATTAATGTATGATTTATCATATTGGATAAACTAGGATTACCATATTGGTTTCAATAAACATTTCATGGACGAAGGAATGGCTTGTGGATCTTTTGATTCATAAGAGTGCTTGTGGAATTAAAATTTTTCTTGAATATCCATATGGTGATTTAAAAAATGAAGTGGAGATAGATTGAAGCACAATAAAATAATGAGATTATGACTTAGAAAGGAATCATGTACGTTTTTTAATTCTTCTTAGGATAGTAAAAGAAACACTCAACTATAAGAAAATTATTTTGGGACTAAAATGTCTTCTAATCACATTTATTTCAGAGAAATGGATTTTCCTTTAACTGATCATAAGATTTATGGTTTTGTGATGGTTAAATTTATAATGACCATGTTCTCTATTACTCTCTATAAGATCATAGTAGATATATTTCTCATCTATATCAATTTTATCACTTTTAACTAATTATTTCCTATGATAAATCCTAGTTGTATGGTGACTATTACATTTCCATTTCCCTCTTATTAAGATCATATTTTGATAACCCTATTATGAAGTGGGTTTCCCATAAAAAATAAGTTTTAAGTATAAAACATTTGATTTGGATGTATAATTTCAATTTGAGAGAATGTAATTTATTGATGGAGGGGAGAATGTAACACACTCATATTTTAGGGTATGTCATTTTTTTTAAATTTAACTTCCTCAGTAGCTTACACCGAGCATAAACAAATAATAAAATTATAACATTACAACCAAGTCATTAGAATGGGGGGAATTAAAAGGATTATGGGAATTATGAAAATATAGTTTACTCATTTTTATAAAACGAATTCATTCATTAATAATTAATTATAAATGAAAATGAAAACAAATCGAACATAAATGATTTGTTTTTATAAAAAATTATATTTATGAACATAATGAATATTTTTCTTAAATTAATCACTATAATTTGAATATATTAATTAAATTTATATATTAAATATTCCAAAAAATATTTTTAAATTAAATCCATAATTTTTATAGGCTTAAGATAAAAATAAATTCAATTTTAAGCATGCAAATATATATTTTATAAAAGGAAAATTTACCACCTTTTAAGGAACTACATGTTTAAACTAAAGTTTGACACTTATAAATTATATTAAGAAACATAAAGTTCAATTTTTTAAATGGAATGTGAAAATCAGCTAAGGGTGAAATTTTTGTATTTTTCTGAAAATATAAATTTTCTAGTGAATGGTGAAAATCCTGATTTCTTTTATAAAACCATTATTTTATTTAATATAATAGTATATTTATGATTCTAATAGTAAAATCCCCTACTAATTTATAAATAAAATTTTGGCTTCTTATAAATCAAAATATTATATATATATTTCTTATAACAGTTAGATAAATGTTTTAAAAAGGATAAATTAAGTGTTGGTATTTTTGGGAAACACAATTGTTCATTCACAATTTTATAATTAAAATAATGATTTAAAATAAAATTTATTTTCATGAAATATATTCCTAAATTAATATTTTTTTCCTATTATTATAATATAATTTTATGTGACCTTAATTAAATTTTCAATGAGTTATAAAATTAGTTATAAATATAAAATCAATATATTTTGAATAAATGTTGGTTTTAATTAAAAAATAAATTTATCATATTTAAAATATTACATTCCTGAAATGGATTCCATTTTCAAATTCTACATGTTATGAAATGGTAAGGGTTAATTTTTTGGATTTTTTTAAAATAATTGAATTTTGTGAATAGTGAAATATGGTAATTTACGGTATATATACATTATAAGTTAAATACACTATTTCATGAGTAATTGATGATATAAGCACCAAAATATTCAACTATAATTCTCTATTTACTATCTTTATTCTTGTAATTAAAACTATTCACAGTCTTGAGAAAAAATAATAAACAAATGAATTAAATAATAAAAAAATCACTTCACACATCCTCTATGAATACCACCCTCATCACCCATTATCCAAACACTTCAAAATATTTTAAGATTTTAATTTTTTTTAAAAATACCATCCCAAAAACTCTCTCCCAATTTTGGTACATTCTGGTCTTACCCTAAAGACCATTATGTTTTTTAAGGAGGTTCTCAAGGATATGAATTGAAGGGGTAAAATCGCCTTTTGATTTTTAATTTTTCTTTCAATTTCATTACTTTTATTATCATTTACATTCCTCATATATTATAAAATTAATGAAAAAAATATTATTGTATACATATTTTAATGTTATTATGATTATAGGATATCCACTATCTATTATTTTCTCTTCCCCTTTTTTTCTAAAAATGTAAACGTCGGCTGCAAGGTGTCGATTCATCACCTTCGTATACGATGGTTCATTAGTTTTGTAATAACAACTTCAAGGCTGGTCATAAAGCCATTTTAAGGGTTAAAAAATATTATAATATATATATTACAATTTATTTAGTGTTCCATGACTGGTATATATATATATAATATTATTTAACAAAACAAATCCAGTACGTGATGATGAAAAAATGCTAAAATAATTGAAATGGTTATCATTAAAATTTTATCTAATGAGCCATCCTCATATATGGATGAAAATATAAGACTACTAAATCAACAAGAAGTTATTTGATAACAAAAAAATTCAATTCTGGATAACTATTTTCATTTTGACGTGATTTTTCATACATGTATTCAAGTGAATCAATCATGAAAACCAAGGATACAGACACTCTTGAATGACAAAATTGAATCTTATAACTCATAAGAAGGCCATAAATGAAATTAATAAAATTATTCGAAATTTAATAATTGTTTAAGTGGTTATTAATAAAATTATTAATGAATCTAATTTCATTATCCAGGACATTAAGTACAAGTTCATAATACTTTCAGACACAAGGTTAGGGTTTTCTCATATCACCTTTATTTCTGTGATATATTCCTTATTCACCACTATTTCTTGTATATGGTTCATTTATATTGTGAATTTATGTACCATATCTTCAATATATTTATCTTAATAGTATTCATGGTGTTATTTTATTATCATTAATTTTATGGGGCATATGGTTCAACAGTTTGCAATGTAGTAAGTCATTCTCCTTGAATTTACATTTTTCATTCATGTTAAGCTTTATCTCTCTCTACACCAACATAATTGTTATTTAATTTTATATACTTCTTATAAATTATATATATATTTTCCAAACTAATTTATGTATATCATTTTATCTTTAATTGACGGGTAAAAGAATGTCTTATAATTTTCATTTTTCAATTCCTCCCGATAATCAAACCCGATTAAAGGGTACTTTCAAATTTCTTATCCATTTTAAAGTACACACCATATTCTATTATGAGGAACCGATATTTTTCTAAAATCGCACTTTTTATAATGAAAATTTTTTTTACTTATTTTATATATTTATGTAAACAATTGATTCATTTTCACTTTGAAGACTCTTGTATATTTTCCCTCAATGTACACTCAAGTGGCCATTTTATAAAGTTTATTAAAACACTTCTCACAAGTTTTCACTTTAGTTAGTAGTTATTTTTTCATAAAACATAATTTCATTTTCCAACAATTTTCTTCTCTTATATATACTTGTTTATAATCTAATTTTATGAAAAATACTAAATGATTTTCCAAAAAGAGCTCTTCTTTCCAAAAGTAAAAATGTTATTTATCTCAAGAAATAATCAATTATTTTTAGGGTATTTACAAATATTTAAAGAAAATCCATTAGATATTATAATTATTTAAATTAGACTATTATTTTACTATCTACCATATTTTATTGAAACGTTTACTATTATTTTGACCGGGCATGTACTATCTTGATACCATTCATTATATTACTCTGGATGGTTTATGATTATTATTTGGGGAATTTTATTAACATTTAATATGATAGTTTAAATATGAATGTATATATTGATTATGTTTCAACCATTTCATATGAGGAATTCATTGGATTTAGTATGTGATGTGTGATTCTTTGGCAGGTCTCAGGAGATAAACTAGACCAATTTTCTAACCACTTATATATGGTTTCTTGGCTGAAACCTTTATGGTATTTGTATGATATCTGGAATTATGTATTCCCTAATTATGATACTATTATTTGATACACAATGTGATTACTCAACTAGTATAATATACATTTATATGTTTATTTAACATGTGATTATTTATGGAACTATCAATTTATCTTTGTTTCTTTCCATATTATGCTCAAGATTATGTTTAAATTGAATGTGTTTTTATTTATTCACCATTACTTATTGATTATATTTATTTATGATAGATTCCATTGTATTGGTTAACATTACTTATCATCTGACATCACCCCTTTATTATATTTTATTTTTTCCTAGGATGCAAATATTTATATTATGAATGGCATGCAGGTATAATCAAAGAGTTTATGGATTTTTCAAATGAAGTTTCTATGTTTTTTTCCTTTAAAAGTTTTAATGTGTGAGGAAAATTTTATCTAGTTTGTCAAAGCTATTAAACTACCCAGTCCTTAGTGATGTGATTTCCTTTTTTTATACCAATGTAATAAAGTAAGGTTATAGATCTAGGTTACTAGGTTTGAGGCATTTACAAAATTATTTGTTCGTTTATAATAAATCCTTTAATTTTATTCTCCTCTTGTTTTTCATGATATTTTTCAAGTAATATTACCGTTGTTTTCCTCTTTTGTACTTAAAATGTTTTCGAAAATGTTTCAAAGAATATTCTAATTCATTTTTCTCTTTATTCAGAGAACCTATTTTCTTCTAAAAGCCCCATTTTCTAAAAAGGATTCCAAAAATTATTTTATCCTTTACAAAATTATTTATTAAATAAAAAATTACCCTTTTTCATTTATAAATGATTTCAATGGAATCTTATAATTATTTTCCGAACAATGAACTTTTCTATCCTCTTACCAGGAAAAATAAAGGTTCTATTTACCAGGTATATGATGTGTGGATTTACCTACCACAATTTCTATGAATATTACATTTAATGTTTAAAAGTTATACATTTAAATAATTTTTAACATTATTTTCAATGAAAAGGATTTTAAAAATATTTATCAAAATAAAAATGATGTTTTCCTCAAGAATAATTTTAAAATATCTTTCTATAGTACTACTATTCATCAATGGAAACATGCCTTTATTTTTACTCTACTTGTGATTTTTGTATTGATACCATCCTTAATCGTCCTCTAAATGGTTTATAATTTCATTGATTGAGTATATTATTGACATTCACTACCTTGGTTCCTTTATTATTTTCCAAGAAATATTTAATTCCCTATGATCATTGAACATTGAATTTACCCAATATATCAACATCATTTATCATTTATATGATTATTTCCTAAAAAATATACCATTTATATATATAGTGTGTGCTTCACATTTATTTGATTATGTAAGGAAATACTGATAAATCCACAAATTTTACTCAATACATATATTTGATATGAAACATTGTTTATGAATTTAATCGACTATTCAATATATAATGAATGCTTTGGAAAGGTAAAACACAAGTGGTCCTAGTTATAAAAATCCCCTAGATGCATCAGTAGTCTCATGGGCTGAATCAGTTTGTTATCCAATGCTAACGGGGTCTTCACCCAGTATGTTTTAAATGTTCTTTTGAAAGGTATTTATGGTTATAGTATGATGTTCCTGGGAATCATAAACTCAATAATTAAGGATTTTAGATATTGGTAAGTCAGTTATAATTATTTTCCATGATATTATTGTGTTGAAATTATATATGGATTAATTTAATTCTCATTTTATTGATTAAATAGAATTTGTTTTTAGTTTTTTACCTAGCCATATTGATTTTTCCTTATCTAGTTATTTAAATGAAATGTGCTTCTAGTTATTTAACATTTCATATTGACTATTCTAATTGATTCATTATTTCCTATGTTGTACATACACTTACCGATCATCTAATATAACAATTATTTCATTTTCAATCCCTAGGATTCCATGAAGTATACTAATAAATCTATTTAAGGATACATTATATGGAATAAACTTATTCTCAAAGAAACAATGTTGTAATGTGTGTATTCATTCAAAATATAAGGCTATTCAATGTGTCTTTTTTTCCATGACTACTAAACTATTCAGTCCTTTAAGACATGATTTACTTGTATCTTATGAAAATGTAATGGTTGTATGTCACTAGCTCGGAGCATTCTGGAGTCGAGTCACTAGAGATGGTATAAGAGAAGGTTTATTAGAAACATTAATAACTATATTAAGGAAATAATAAATTAGTGGACATGGACTTAAGTTATAATTTTAGGATAAGTATAGAATAACATTATATAATTTTGGTAAGGTAGAGATTATGTGGGTATTCCTATAAATAAATCTATTTCTAGATACTACAAGTGGATGTGGTTCTGGAACATATGTACTTAGTGGTAATAATTCTAAAAAGGTGTGTTGGGAATGACTCAAGAATAACCTGGTATAAGACAATGAGCCTTACTATGTATCTCATTTGACACTATCATGAAAAATGCAGAGGATAATTCACATATTCATGACAAACTATTACGAGGTATTTTAATAGATAATGACAATGAATGATGTAGGTTAAACAAGAGGTGTCTTAGATAATAAAATAATGTATCAATATTTAGACTCCCTAAATATGATTATGTGGTTATTCCACTATGATAATTTTTTCTCACACTATGGTTTTTGGTTTTAGTAAATTCCCTCTTTTAAAGGATAAACTCTAGACCAAGGAAGTACCTATATGAAAATAAATGGATGAAATATTTATATATTGGGGCTCTATTGATAACATTAGTTAAAAGGATATTTAATGATTAAATTTCATGGTTGACCATTATATTTATTTTTAAAGATAAATTAAAATAGAAAAATGAAAATATACATGCCAAATTACAACCCATAGAATTTGGAAAAGCGGTGGGACATGAACCCATGACCAAAGTACAATAAGGGTTTCATTCCTACCAATTGCCTACGCGATGTCCTGGTTAATGTAAAAAAAATTATTTACATATTTTGATGAATAAATATTAATGATAAACCAGTAGTGTTACTCTTTATGTTCATATATTAATTGATTAACCATATTGACATTAGAAAATACTTAGAGACAAATAGTGATAATTATCACTATTTTATGGATCTTAAGATTAGTTAAAAGTGTATTTCACTACTTTAGGTATCAAACAAAAATTTTGTATGGATTAAAAATTAATCAAAGCATAAAAAGGATGATAATTAGGTTTATATAAATACTTCATGTACGTATATTTTGTTATATTTTTCAGTGGTAAAAGAGTTACTCAACATTAGTAAAATGATCAAACTAATGTTTTTCTAATACCATAATTTTTGTTGAATCATTGGCTATAATGGCCTGGATTTTTGGGGTCAATTACTTGGTAAAAATCTGATGTTTGAGGTGTTTTGGGTGGTTTGGTAGGTCATCCCAGCTTCTCGGGGACTCATAGTGGTAGCCTTGGCTTACAAATAGACTCGGCCTACCGGTAGACCTAGCCTACCGATGCCCTTGGGGTACAGGTAACCCTCGGCAACCGGTAGCTCTCGGCTAATAGTAGCTCTCGCCAACCGGTAGCTCTCGACTACCGGTAGCTCTGGCCAACTGGTGGCTCTCGGCTACCGGTAGCTCTCGACTATCGGTAGCTCTGGCCTACCCCCCACAGGTTTTCCAGTAGCGCCTCCTTTTTTCTCAAATTATTTTTTAAACCATGTTTTGACCCCTTTAAACCTGTTTAAAATCCCATTAATGCCCATTAATGGCGTTTAAATTAAATGATTGGTGAGGTGTGCGTCTGTTTTAACCACCCCGAAGGGCGAGGACCTTTTAAGTTACTTGTGGGGTGGCCCAGCTGCCTGGTCAACCCACTATCCCACTTCTTACGTGGTTTCGAGTTTTTCTTTCCACATCTTAACCGTCCCAGGAATGATTTATCTCATCCTTTTTAACCTAAAGGCTTCTCCCAACATTTCTTTTTCTCGATCACCCTGCGCTCGGAGTACCCTTCCTCCTGACGAGTTTTAACCCCTCGAATTTTTCCTTGATCACATTCTATGGAGTTCATGATACTCACATGAGGACTTCACGTTGATCCTTGATCCTTCAGGTAGGAATTTTATCATTCGTCTCTCCTCCTGTGTGTCATGCAGGGTGGGAATTATTTTGTCTCTATGGAAATTGATGAAACCTAACTTAATAAAGATAATAAATGGACCTTTAAAGAATGAAAGGGGTGTGACCGATGTTCTACTATACTCCTTTTATGTTGTTATGTGTTATGAATTGTACGGGCCTGTGATCACTAAAAAATATGGTCGTTGGTGGTCTTTCATTGCGCACTAATGAACCTCCGCACCCCTTTGAATAACCCTAACATGGAATTGGTTATTTAAGTCTACTCAGTTAAAAAAATTCAAATCACCAGGATCAACCCTTTTTCTGTGATAACCCCAGTTAAAGAATAGTGGAATTGAAACCATGGAGTGTGTTAAATATTTTAAATCTGAAAATACATGCATGGGTCTGCCTTGTGTTTATGGTAGCAGTTTGGTTGTTTCTTTCGCGGGCCGATTGTTGGGGTGATGCAGGTGGGGATGGGATCCTCTATTGTTATACTTTCAGTGGTTGTGAATTTGAGACTGTGTGATTACTCTGCTTATATCATGAATTGGGGTGGGGTCCTCTGTTGTTGAGAACCCATTGGCTCCTGGATTTTTTGGAACATAGGGCTCTGTCTTGGGGTTTTCTTTGGTTCCAGTACTTTGAGGGATCTCACTTATCCCTTTGTTGTTGGGACTTTGCAAGAGAACTGGGTGTGAATTCTTAAATAGCTATTGGTTGTAACTTTTTCCCTTGGTTTGTGTTTATACTGTTAGTTTCCCAGTAGTACAGAACTTTATTTAAATGAGATTACTTGAACATGGAAGCAAGAATAGATTAAATGGGAATTGGTTCTGGGGGTGATTTGTGACTCGGATGTGAGAAGTGTGCATCCTATGAATAGGGATGAGTGTGCTTGTGCTTGGGTTGGCTTTGGAAACCCTAGGTTGGGTTGAGTGTTTGTTACTTATATATATATATTTGTAGTTCTTACATTTCTTATTTGTGCCCCACCCAAGTTGAGAACATAGTGCAGAACAACCCCATTTTATGGGGGAGGGTGTTTTTCCCAACCCTTCTATTAGTGGCTGCTTATTAGCTTTTTTCTGCTCCCTTTCCCAGATAACCCAAGTATCTTCGGGCAGGCTGTGATGGCCTGAAGTCCATTATTTTCCCAAGAATATTCGGGCGGGGTAGTTGTGGTGTTTGGCCCAGGTGTTTACGGGCAGGTTGTTTCCCAAGTGTCTTCAGGATGAGGCCCAGGTGTCTTCGGGCGTGGCAGTAGTTGTTCTGACCCAGGTTTTTGCGGGTATGGTTGTGTGTGGTGGTTGTGGCTCAGGTGTTTGCGGGTGGGATAGTGGTTATGGCCCAGGTGTGTGCGGGTGGGGTTTGGAAGTGGGACTGTGGTAAGAATGGTGGGATTGGTTCGATGCGTAGGATGTCTTCAATAACCAGTGGGAATGTGGCGTGGGGTACCCAAAAATTGATGTGCTATTATTATAATTTACAAGAATTGCGTTATTTGGGGAGTGTGCCTTGGTGAGGTTGGGTGGATATCTTTTTCCTGGTTGGGTGTTTGGTTATCTCTTTTTCCACGAGACATTATAATGTCTCCTCACTTATGCACGAGAGTCTTTGGTTTTCCCTATTGAGTGTACATGTATGCTCACCCTAAGTATATAAAACTGTTTTCAGGTTTCCAGGAGGACATCAGAGATCATGTGGGATCATACTAGCTCGGACCTTTGGGCAGTTTTTGTTGTCATTTTCCTTTTCTTGTTACATTACCTTTGGAGTTTTTTTACTTATATCTTTTACCTTTGAACATTCATATGGGAATGGTTTACTTTCAACTGTACTTGAACTTTCAGTTTTGGTGTTGTGGGATTTACTATCTTATCTCCCAATATTATTAAAATAAAAATGGTAATGCCTTCCATTTAGTGTGTGATTTTATACCCTTGGTGCTGGTCTCCACTTCGGGACCTATTGAAGGCGGGTTTTGGGGGTCATCATCTCTCCTTCAGCCGAAGGAGTGCGTGAAAGGATGAAGGCATCCCGGGACTAGCAGAAGTCTTATGTTGATCGTAGGAGGAGTCCATTGGAGTTCAAGGCTAGGAATCATGTATTTTTAAAGGATTCACCTCGACGTGGGCTGTGAAGGTTTGGGAAGGGGGGTAAGCTATCCCCTAGGTCCATCGGACCTTTCGAGGTTTTGGGACGAGTTGGTGAGGTGGTTTATGTTGAAAATGGGTGCTCTAGACCCAACTTGTCTTGTACTTTGATTACTGTTACATGTATTCAGTATGGTTTTATGCATGTGTTTATCTTGCCATGATAGTATAGATACTTTTGCATCCACTTCATCAATGGCAATGTCCTTAGATTAACTGTCGCATCAAATGGTTATAGCAGTTCCCAGGCTATAATGAGAACCCTGAGATGCCATGACAGTAATCTTAAAATAACGTCCTATGGTCCAGTTACATCATTCTGAAAGGACACAGATGATGTGTGACCATCAGGTGCTGGGGGCTCATAAGCATTGAGACTTCATCTCATGAAGTTCGCACTTGATGATCTCTAGCTAACGAGATCATGAGGACAGACCCGCTTAATAGGAACACCACATGTTTCTGGTGTCATTGGTCGTTCCTATCTATGGGCATGTGTAATGGTCTCCTGACTTGAGATCATTATCAATGAATGTCATTTAATTACGTACATTTGATATAAGGCGAAAACCATGGCGACAAAGTCGTGGCGAGGTAGTTTGTATTGGGTACGTCATTAATGGCATGGCATTGATTGAATGATCGAGAAAGGATTTGTCGCTTCCAAGTTTAGGAAGAGATATCTCGGGCCTGGTTGATTAGGATGGTTGCACCTTCATTAAATCCATGGCCATGGTAGACGAAGGTAAGACCGTCTGGACAAATCAACAAACAAAGATAAAGCAAATAAAGAATGATGACACTAGTATGCATTCTGCTTTATTGAGATATCGTTTGACAAAGATATTATATTACACGGACCATGTTCATAGGAAGGCAGTCGTTGCTTTGACTTTGCCTTATCTCTATAGGGGCCTCGATGGGTTGCTAGACCCCGCTCTAGGTCTGTGATATTATTCACTGCTATTGAGATAAGGGCCTAGAGGGTCACACACGATAGCGCCTTGAAAATCTGCCCTATTCTGATAGTAGGAATTTAGAACTTGGTGGGCCCCGCCAAAGGGTCCGAGTACTATCCAAGTTCTATGGATCACCAAATAATAAATAAGTTCATTAATTATTCGAGTTTAGAATAATTAGTTGAATTTATTTATAACATGTATTTACAAGTTTCATGGTAAATACACGTATTAATATTATTCGACTGGATTTAAATATCCTAGGTTCGTTTAATATTAGTAGGAGGTATGAGTCGAGTTAAAGACTCAAATTTATCACGTAATATATTTATATATTACAAGCAAGTGATAAATTGTAAATTTTATTTATGGCATAATTTTATTTTCCATAAATAATTATTTACATCACTTATATAGCGGACGCCTAATACACGGGGGCCGGGAACCTACACCGCATGTTTTAATACTCCCTATATAAGTGAGAGAGATGCTCTCCCACCATAACTATTCATGTGTCAATTTTGAGAGCATCTCTCTCCTCCTGGTATTTAGAGAGAGAGTCTCTCAAGCAAGGAGGATCTTCAAGCTTATCCATCCTGGATCGAAGCATCCTCCCTTGCGGTGATCATCGCTGCGCTGAAGTGTGCGTCGTAGATCCGCGCTAGCACCCGGATCTTGACGAACGGCGCGCGTGCAGATTTGCAAGGCGTGTGTGGACGATCTAGAGGGCTTCGACATCGGAGTCTTCGAGCGACGATCGCCGGTGTCTTACACGTCAATTCTGAACAAAGGTAAACGTTCGATTTTATTTTGTGCTCCTTATAAACCTTGCGAGATCCTCGGACCAAGCTGGGACGAGATCACCGGAGTCGACAGGGTTATGTCACTCCGATGATGCAGAAAATTTTTTAAATCTCGGCCCATTGGCTTCCGCTGCGCAGTCCCGAACCTTACAGTGGTATCAGAGGAAGCGCAAGGTTTTTTCTGAGTCAAAAATATTAAATTGCATTAAATTTAATTGCGGGGTGTTAAGACGGTTCATTCGGATTCGACCGCGCGTCGTTTCGATTTCAAATGATCAAGATACGATCATTTGAAAATTTTAATCGGATCGACGTCGCAAGTTCTTGATCATTTGATGTTATTTCTCAAAATTGAGATAAACATCAAAAATATATATTTTATTATAATTTATAATAAATATTTTATTATATCTTATAATAAATTATATTATAATAATAAAGTATATAAAATTTAAAATAATTGGAGGAGACCAAGACTTGGGGTCTTCCTCCTTTTTATTTAATAAAAAAAACAAAAAGGAGGAATCAAAGACCCCAAGATGGGGTCTTCTTTTTTTTAAAAAAAAGAAAAAAAAGGGGGTGGGGGCGGCTGGTCTTTTGTGGCAAAGCAAAAAAAAAATTAAAAATTAAAAATTCAAAAACAGAAGGGAAGAAGACCCTTACGGGTCTTCTCCCTCGCGCAGCCGAGGGCCGGCAAACCCTAGGGTTGCCGGCCGCGACCTCCTCCCGGACTGGCCCTCCTCCTCCACACCGCGGCCTCCTCCCGGACCGGACCTCCTCCTCCGCGCCACGACCTCCTCCTGGACCGGCTCTCCTCCTCCGCGCCGGCCCTTCCCCACCGCGCGGCCTCCTCCCGGCTCGCCTCGCCGGACACGGCCCTCGCCGCAGCTCGCCGGACGCGGCCCGCCGTCGCCGGACGCGGCCTCCCCTTGCCGGACGTGGCTCGGCTCGCCGGACGTGGCCCGCCTTCGCCGGACGCGGCCCCTCCTCGCCGGACCGGCCCCTGCCGGCAGCCACCGGCCACTCCGGCCTCCCCCCCTGCCGGACAGCTTCGCTCCGGCCTCACCTCCTGTCGGACTGCCTCGCACAGACCGACCCCTCGCCGGCTCGCCGGAGTTGCGGGCTGCCGGGAGATGCATCCGTTGCGGGCCGCGGTCACGCCGCGGTCACGCCGCGGTTCAGGACGACATCCCGCGGCAGTACGCAGTCCCGCCGGACTTTTCTCCGGCGAGAGGTAACCGAGCACTGAATTAATTTTAATTAATTTAGTTTTCCTTTAAATTAAATTAATTGAAATTAATTTAGGGGTTTAGATTTTATTTTAATCCAAGAATATTAATTTAATTTAAGTTTAGAATTAAATTAATGGTTTAATTTAATTTTAGAATTAAAATTAAATTAAACAAATGGAACCGATAAAAATAAATTATTTGAATTTAATCAAATTCATTTAATTTATTAAAACACCCTCGCATAATTTAAATTTATTGCAGTTTAATTTTATTGCGCTTTTACCCCGACTGGTCTTGAGCTTTTGACCGACCTGTGTATGTTTGGCATGTATGTATTTATTTAATTATTTATTCAATGCGTGCGATGATTGTAATATTTAATTAGATAAATGACGGTCTGCGAATCATCTTTTAATTCAAATATGTATAAGGGTCTGCGCGTCCATTGCACTATATGTATTTTGTACCCCAGACCCCCTCGTCTGCGTGCGAGTATATTTGTAATTATTCGTGACGATCCGAGAGGCAGACCCCGCCAAGATGAGGCGGTAGTCCAGACATGAGTTGGGCTTTGCACTGGGGCCAGTAGCGACACGAGTCTTGTATTGACTCAGGTACGTGTGCCCCTAGGTAATGATTGATCAGTTAATGATCAATCATTATAGAATGCTCAAGACCAGTCGGAATGCTAGATTTACTTTATGCATAGTTTATTATTTTTTATGCGACTGCATGATTATTGCATGATCACATAGGATAGTAAACAAGAGAAAAATGCATAAAGTTATGACGAATAAATACTCTTTTGAATGTTCAGTTGTGAGCGAGACAACCTAGTTTGAACATAATAAATAGAAAAGGGATTATATTCGTCAATTAATAATTTAAAAATCCCTCAAAGATATATTAAGTCATAGTGCCTTCCATTTCTCATATCTAAACAAAACCGGCTGTTTGGGTGCTCATCAGCCTCAGTTGAGAGTGCCTCTTACTACCGGGGCGTTTCCATGTGAGGAATGGGTCGACTTAACTAAAGTGAAAAATCAAGGTTTAGCCTTAGCTAACTTATTATCACTTTAGAGGCAAGAGGTTGAGGGAATTAAGTATAGATTCCAAAAAGATGGGACTTTACTCAACTACACAAGGAACCACAAGAACAGGTGGTTGGCCAGCATAGCGCCTACCTTGAAACCCTCCAAGTAGTGTCGTAGCCCTAGCTTGTAGACTACGAGGGAGGTTTCGAGGATCCTTGCCACTAGAATGCTCAAACGATAGAGTATTCCGAATCTAATGGTGAGGGCCATTAAGGTTCGTTAAAATAGTGGGAGACATTAAATGATATAATAATTTATTAATCATAAAATGTCAAAAGGTAATCAAGACAAAGTACTAACTGCTAAATGTTTATCTGATGTAGATTTAAAATGGAAATCACCAACACCACTAGTACTTTATCACTGTGATCATTCTTGGATAAAGAAAATATCCTGACCGGTAATAACTTCCAGGAGTGGTACAGGCGCTTGCGCATAGTACTACGCCAAGAAAGGAAGTTATATGTGCTGGAATCCCCAATTCCTGCTGAGCCTCCTCAGGGAGCAAGCAAGACGGAAAAAGATAAGTGGAAAAAGCATGTAGATGATGCACTTGATGTACAATGCATCATGTTGTCATCCATGTCCAGCCAATTGCAAAAAATGCATGAGGAAGAGGATGCCTACAAGATACTTTCACACCTCCAAGAACTGTATGAGGAGAGGGCTAGGCAAGAAAGGTATGAGATCTCAAGTGCACTTTATAAGTGCAGGCTAGCAGAAGGGCACCAAGCCGGTCCTCACGTACTCAAGATGATTGGGTATATTGAGAGGCTTGAAGCCCTTGGGTTCAAACTGAACCAAGAACTAGCAGTGGATCTCATTCTTGCCTCTTTACCGTCAAGCTTCTCGACTTTCATTGTCAATTATAATATGAATGATATGACAAAGTCGCTCCCAGATCTTTTGGCTTTAGTTCGCCAAGCTGATAAGGACATGAAAAACACCAATACATCTGTCCTTATGGTGAACAAGAAAAACAAGGGCAAGGCAAAGGCGTCTAAGGCCATGTCAAGGCCAAAGACACCAATGCATCGTCCTGCCAAGAAGCCAAAGATTCAGAGGCAGAGTAATGAGCAGGAAGCTGTCTGTTTTGGATGTGGCAAGAAAGGCCACTGGAAAAAGAATTGCAGAGCTGGGATGAAGAAGCAAGATGACGCTTCTGCTTCAGGTATTTTTGTCATTGAATGCAATCTATCATTATCTACAAGTTGGGTATTGGATACGGCATGTGGCTCACACATTTGTATTCATATACAGGAACCAAGTAGGTTCAAGAAGATTGCAAAAGGTCAAGTGGATCTCCGAGCTGCAAATGGTGCAAGTCTGACGGCCTTGGCAGTGGGAGACTACCACTTGACTTTACCAACTGGTTTGGTTCTAGTTTTAAACAATTGCTATTATGTACCGTCTGTTACCAGAAACATCATCTCTGTGTCATGTTTAGACACTATGGGTTTTTATTTCAAGTTTGGAAATAAAAGTTGTCTCTTTTATAGGGATAACATATGTTATGGTATGGCACATCTTAACAATGGTTTATATATACTAGAACTAGAAAACTCAGTAATGGCCATCAATGACAAAAATAACCAACATGACTTAAATAACACCCGCCTATGGCACTTTAGGCTTGGTCATGTAAACGAGAAGCGATTACAAAAATTACATCAAGAAGGGTATCTAGACTCACTACAGTTAGAACCCTTAGATGTATGTCAAGCTTGTTTACAAGGAAAGATGACCAAAGCACCTTTCTCAGGAAAGGTAGAAAGAGCAAATGCAGTACTGGAATTAATACATACCGATGTATGTGGTCCATTTCCAGTAGAGGAAAGGGGTGGTTTTCTATACTTCATCACTTTTACCGATGATTATAGTAGGTATGTCTATATCTACATAATGCGGCATAAGTCAGATTCCTTTCGTTTCTTTAAGGAATATCAAAGTGAAGTAGAAAACCAACTTGGTAAGAAGATAAAAGCACTTCGCTCAGACCGAGGCGGAGAATATCTTAACCAAGCTTTCATTGATCATTTGAAGGAGTCTGGAATAGTATCTCAACTCACTCCTCCTTATACACCACAATGGAATGGTGTTAGTGAAAGGAGGAATAGGACCTTGCTTGACATGGTCAGATCAATGATGAGTCATACAACTCTTCCATTATCCTTTTGGGGATACGTCTTACAGACAGCAGCATATACCATTAACCGAGTACCAACTAAAGCCACAGATGGGATTCCATATCAGTTATGGTTTGGAAAGAAACCCAATCTGACACACATGCGAGTGTGGGGGTGCGAGGCATTTGTCAAGACTTTACTAAGTGACAAATTAGCATCCAGAAGCACTAAGTGCATCTTTGTAGGTTATCCTACGGAAACTAGAGGATACAACCTATATAACCCTTTAGATAGAAAAGTCATTGTGGCAAGATACGCCACATTTCTAGAAAGGGATCACATTTCTACTGGAAATAGTGGGAGCAAGATTGACTTCGATGAAGTCGATGCTCCAGATGCACAAGAGTTGGTAGAGGAAAAATCTCTACAAGAACAAGTGGAAGAAGAAATTGTTCCTGAGACACAGATACTGCGTAGGTCTACGCGAGAGGTTAGAGAACCGGAACGTTATGGTTTTCTTGTCACCGAGTCAGGTGACACAATAATCCTTGAGGATGATGAACCTCTGACCTACAAGGAAGCAGTAGAAGGCAAAGAAGCTGCTACATGGCAACAAGTCATGAATTCTGAGATGGAGTCCATGTACCAAAATCAAGTTTGGATTTTGGTAGACCCTCCAGCTGATGTGAAGCCCATTGGTTGTAAATGGGTATTCAAGAAAAAACTGGACATGGATGGTAAGGTTAATACCTTTAAAGCAAGACTGGTTGCAAAGGGTTTCAGACAACGTCAAGGCATTGACTATGATGAAACCTTCTCACCAGTGGCAATGCTTAAATCCATCAGAATATTGCTTGCAATAGCAGCCTTTCATGATTATGAAATTTGGCAAATGGATGTCAAAACTGCTTTTCTAAATGGGAAGTTGGTTGAAGACGTCTATATGACTCAACCCGAAGGGTTTGTTAAGTCAAAGAATGCCAATAAATTATGCAAGCTGCAGAGATCCATTTATGGATTGAAGCAGGCATCAAGATCATGGAATGTACGATTTGATGAGGCCATAAGAGATTTTGGTTTTGTCAAAAATGAAAGCGAGCCTTGTGTCTATAAAAAGGTTGAAGGGAATGCTATTGTTTTCCTAGTTTTATATGTTGATGACATATTAATCATGGGAAACGAGGTGCAAGTCTTACAGTCAGTTAAGACTTGGTTAAATGAATGCTTCTCCATGAAAGACTTAGGTGAAGCGGCCTACATTCTAGGGATCAAGATCTATCGAGATAGATCTCAAAGGATGCTTGGCCTAAGTCAAAGTACATATATTGACAAGGTACTCAAAAGGTACAATATGGAACAATCCAAGAGAGGATTGTCACCTATGTCACATGGTATTAATCTCTCCAAGAAAATGTGTCCACAAACACAGGAGGAGATTGACAGAATGAGTAGAGTCCCTTATGCTTCAGCAGTGGGTTCTATCATGTATGCCATGCTATGTACTAGGTTTGATGTTGCCTTTGCTTTAAGCATGGTGGGTAGATATCAAGCTAATCCCAGAGAGCTGCACTGGTCAGCTATTAAAACTATCCTTAAGTACTTGAGGCGTACTAAGGATATGTTCCTGGTGTATGGAGGAGATGAGGAACTAGTTGTGAGGGGATACACTGATGCTAGTTTCCAGACAGATCATGATGATATGAAATCACAGTCAGGCTACATCTTTTGCCTGAATGGTGGTGCAGTGAGCTGGAGAAGCTCAAAGCAAGCTGTGGTTGCTGATTCTACAGCAGAGTCCGAATATATTGCAGCTTCCGATGCAGCAAAGGAAGCAGTCTGGATACATAGCTTTATCTCAGACATTGGTGTTATACCTAGCAGTGCAGACCCTGTTCCAGTATATTGTGACAATACTGCTGCAGTGGTGCTTGCCAAGGAGCCCAGGTCTCACCAGAGGACAAAGAATATTCTTCGGAAGTTCCATCTCTTGAGGGATTTTACTCAGAGAGGTGAAGTAACAGTTAGCAGATTAGCCACAGAGGACAACGTGGCAGACCCCCTAACTAAGGCCATTTCTCAGCAGAAGCATGATTCACATGTGAGAGCTAGCGGATTGAAACCTGTTAGCAGTTGGCTCTAGTGCAAGTGGGAGTGTTGAAAATGGGTGCTCTAGACCCAACTTGTCTTGTACTTTGATTACTGTTACATGTATTCAGTATGGTTTTATGCATGTGTTTATCTTGCCATGATAGTATAGATACTTCTGCATCCACTTCATCAATGGCAATGTACTTAGATTACCTGTCGCATCAAATGGTTATAGCAGTTCCCAGGCTATAATGAGAACCCTGAGATGCCATGACAGTAATCTTAAAATAACGTCCTATGGTCCAGTTACATCATTCTGAAAGGACACAGATGATGTGTGACCATCAGGTTCTGGGGGCTCATAAGCATTGAGACTTCATCTCAAGAAGTTCGCACTTGATGATCTCTAGCTAACGAGATCATGAGGACAGACCCGCTTAATAGGAACACCACATGTTTCTGGTGTCATTGGTCGTTCCTATCTATGGGCATGTGTAATGGTCTCCTGACTTGAGATCATTATCAATGAATGTCATTTAATTACGTACATTTGATATAAGGCGAAAACCATGGCGACAAAGTCGTGGCGAGGTAGTTTGTATTGGGTACGTCATTAATGGCATGACATTGATTGAATGATCGAGAAAGGATTTGTCGCTTCCAAGTTTAGGAAGAGATATCTCGGGCCTGGTTGATTAGGATGGTTGCACCTTCATTAAATCCATGGCCATGGTAGACGAAGGTAAGACCGTCCGGACAAATCAACAAACAAAGATAAAGCAAATAAAGAATGATGACACTAGTATGCATTCTGCTTTATTGAGATATCGTTTGACAAAGAGATTATATTACACGGACCATGTTCATAGGAAGGCAGTTGTTGCTTTGAATTTGCCTTATCTCTATAGGGGCCTCGATGGGTTGCTAGACCCCGCTCTAGGTCTGTGATATTATTCACTGCTATTGAGATAAGGTCCTAGAGGGTCACACACGATAGCGCCTTGAAAATCTGCCCTATTCTGAGAGTAGGAATTTAGAACTTGGTGGGCCCCGCCAAAGGGTCCGAGTACTATCCAAGTTCTATGGATCACCAAATAATAAATAAGTTCATTAATTATTCGAGTTTAGAATAATTAGTTGAATTTATTTATAACATGTATTTACAAGTTGCATGGTAAATACACGTATTAATATTATTCGACTGGATTTAAATATCCTAGGTTCGTTTAATATTAGTAGGAGGTATGAGTCGAGTTAAAGACTCAAATTTATCACGTAATATATTTATATATTACAAGCAAGTGATAAATTGTAAATTTTATTTATGGCATAATTTTATTTTCCATAAATAATTATTTACATCACTTATATAGCGGACGCCTAATACACGGGGGCCGGGAACCTACACCGCGTGTTTTAATACTCTCTATATAAGTGAGAGAGACGCTATCCCACCATAACTATTCATGTGTCAATTTTGAGAGCATCTCTCTCCTCCTGGTATTTAGAGAGAGAGTCTCTCAAGCAAGGAGGATCTTCAAGCTTATCCATCCCGGATCGAAGCATCCTCCCTTGCGGTGATCATCGCTGCGCTGAAGTGTGCGTCGTAGATCCGCGCTAGCACCCGGATCTTGACGAACGGCGCGCGTGCAGATTTCTAAGGCGTGTGTGGATGATCTAGAGGGCTTCGACATCGGAGTCTTCGAGCGACGATCGCCGGTGTCTTACACGTCAATTCTGAACAAAGGTAAACGTTCGATTTTATTTTGTGCTCCTTATAAACCTTGCGAGATCCTCGGACCAAGCTGAGACGAGATCACCGGAGTCGACAGGGTTATGTCACTCCGATGATGCAGAAAAATTTTTAAATCCCGGCCCATTGGCTTCCGCTACGCAGCCCCGAACCTTACAGTTTATCAGCTGGTGTTACCACCATAGTTGGAGAAAGTTCACAACGTCTTTCACATTTCCCATCTTTGTGGATATCTACACGAAAACTCCCACGTCATCGATTGGGGAGAGTTAGACATCGAAGATGATGCGACATCCATAGAACAACCAATCAATATCGAGGATCGTAAGTAGAAAGTGCTTCGTGGATGAACCATTCGCTTGGTTAATTTGTTGTGGAGGCATGGTGGCCTGGAAGAGAGCACATGGGAACGGGAGGCCCAGTTACCTGTTTAGTACCCAGATCTGTTTTGACTTCCTTTTTTTTGTTCTGATCCTTGAGATATTGTACCTTGTGCTTTAATATATTAAATGATTGTTTTTTGTAGATATTAGATGAACTGTTCCCTGTTCTTTATGCGTGTGTGTACGAATGTGTGATGATGGGGAAAACCTGACTGCTAATCGGGACGCATTAATGTGGATGTGATTAAACCCATGCGGTTGAGTTAGTGCTGCCCAAAGCGGATAATATCCTGGCATGCAGAAGGAGACTCCCTAACTCATGTGTTGGACAGTGTGATCCTTGTGCTTGTTGTGAATGTTTGTGGTTGATAACTCTTGGGGGAGTATTCTTGATGTAGGGGGGAGGGTTCTGTTCCAGCTTTTGAACAACTCAGGGGTTTTCCCCTGAGAATAGAGGGTGGTTGTTTTGGACCCCAGTTTTCTCTTTTCTGGGTTTTTCTTATATTCTTAGGGATGAGAATAGTTTGAGATGTATCTAATGTAATGGCCCGGGTTTTTGGGGTATATTACTTGGTAAAAATCTGATGTTGGAGGTGTTCTGGGTAGTCTAGAAGGCGATCCCTACTTCTCGGTGACTCCTAGCAGTATCCTTGCCTACCAGTAGACTTGGCCTACCAGTAGACCTATACTAGAGGTGACCTTGGGGTAATAGTTTCCCTCGGCTACCGGTATCTCTCGACTACCGATAGTTGTCGCCAACCGGTATCCCTGGCCTACCCCCCACGGGTTTTCTAGTAGCACCTCCTTTTTACGCAAATTGGTTTTTAAACCATGTTTTGACCTATTTAAGCCTATTTTAAAGCCCATTAATGCCCATTAATGGAATTTAAATTAAATAATTGGTGAGGTGTGTGTCTGTTTTAACCACCCTGAAGGGTGGGGACCTTTTATGTTACGTGTGGGGTGGCCCAGCCGCGTTGTCAACCCAGGATCCCGCTTCTTATGCGGTTTCGAGTTTTTATTTCCGCATCTTAACCATCTCGGGAATGATGTATCTCAGCCTTTATAACCAAAAGGATTCTCCCTAATTTTCGTTTTCTCGATCACCCTGCGCTCGTAGTAACCTTCCTCCCAACGAGTTGTAACCCCTCGAAGTTTTCCTTGATAGTGTTCCGTGGAGTTCCTGCTACTCACACGAGGACTTAACGTCGATCTCTGATCCATCAGGTAGGGATTTTATCCTTCCTCTCTCCTCCTGTGTATCATGCGGGGTGGGCATGCTTTTTTCTCTGTGAAAATTGATGAAACCTAAATTAATAAAGATAATGAACATGCCTTTAAAGAATGAAGGGGGGTGTGACCAATGTTCTCCTATACTCCTTTTATGTTGTTATGTGTTGTGAATTGTATGGGCCTGTGATCACTGAAAATCATGGCCGTTGGTGGTCATTCATTGCGCACTAATGAACCTCAGTACCCCTTTAAATAACCCTTACATGTAATTGGTTAATTACGTATACTTGATTAAATAAATTGAAAGCACTAGGATCAACCCTTTTTCTGTGATAACCCCGGTTAAAGTATAGTGGAATTGAAACTATGGAGTGTGTTAAATATCTTAAATCTGAAAATACCTACATGGTCTTTGCTTGTGTTGGTGGTAGCGGTTTGGTTGTTTCTTTCATGGGCTGATTGCTGGGGCGATGTGGTTGGGGATGGGATCCCCTGTTGTTATACTTTCGCTGGTTGGGAATTTGAGGCTGTGTGATTACTCTGCTTATATCAAAAATTGGGGTGGGATCCTCTGTTGTTGAGAAACCGTTGGATCCTGGATTTTTGGAACATGGGGCTGTATCATGGGGTTTTCTTTGCTTCTAGTACTTCGAGGGATCTCACTTATCCCTTTGCTGTTGTGACTTTGCAAGAGAACCAGTTGTGAATGCTTAAATTGTTGTTAGCTGTAACTTTTTCCCTTGGTTTGTGTTGATGCTGTTAGTTTTCCAGTAGTTCAGAACATTATTTAAATGAGATTACTTGAACATAGAAGCAAGAATAGCTTAAATGTTGATTGGTTCTGGGGGTGAGTTGTGACTTGGCTGTGAGCAGTGTGCTTCCTATGAATAGGGACGAGTGTGCTTGTGCTTGGGTTGGCTTTGGAAACCCTAGGTTGGGTTGAGTGTTTGTTACTTATACATATATTTGTAGTTCTTATGTTTCTTATTCACGCCCCACCCAAGTTGAGCACTTATTACCGAACACCCCCATTTCATGGGGGAGGTTGTTTTTTCCAACACTTCTATTAGTGGCTAGTTATTAGCTCCTTTCTGGTCCCTTTCCCGGATAGCCCAAGTATCTATGGGAAGGATGTGATGGCCTGAAGTCCATTATTAGCACAAGAATCTTTGGGCGGGGTAGTTGTGGTGGTTGACCCAGGTGTTTGTGGGCAGGTTGTTTCCCAAGTGTCTTCGGGATGAGGCCCAGGTGTTTTCGGGCGTGGCAGTTTTTGTTCTAACCCAGGAGTTTGCAGGTATGGTTGTGGCCCAGGTGTCTGCGGGCAGGACAGTGGCTATGGCCCAGGTGTGTGTGGGTGGGGTTTGGCAGTGGGATTGTGGTAAGAATGGCGGTATTGGTTCGATGCGTAGTATGTCTTCAATAACCAGTGGGAAAGTGGCGCGGGGTACCCAAACATTGATGTGCTATTACTATACTTTACTTGACTTGCGTTATTTGGGGAGCGTGCCTTGGTGAGGTTGGGTGGATAGCTTTTTCTCGGTTGGGTGTTTGGTTATCTCTTTTTCCACGGCACAATAGAATGTCTCCTCACTTGTGCACGAGAGTCTTTGGTTTTCCCTTTTGAGTGTACTTGTATGCTCACCCTACGTATATAAAACTATTTTCAGGTTTCTAGTAGGACATCAGAGATCGTGCTGGACCATACTAGCTCGGACCTTGGGGAATTTTTTGTTGTCCTTTTCCTTTTCTTTGTACTTTACCTTTGGAGTTTTGTGACTTGTATCTATTACCTTTGAACATGCATATGGGAATGGTTTAGTTTCATCCATACTTGCACATTCAGTTTTTGTGTTATGGGATCTACTATATTATCTCCTGATCCTATTAATAGAAGAAGGGTAATTATTCCCATTTAGTGTGTGATTCTATACCCTTGGTGATGGTCTGCACTCTGGGACCTATTAAAGGCAGGTTTCAGGGGTCATTATCTCTCCTTCAACTTAAATAAGGAAGGCCCTGGAAATCTTCTGACCATTCCCTCCTTTTGGTGAAGGCGGTTTGTGACATTGGCCTTCTAAATAATCAAAGAATTATGACTTTGAGAACCTCAAATTTCTACTAATCATTCAATATTTTATGATTGAATACCTCAACCACAACACAAAAATATTTTCTCTTTTCCCCCAAGTCCATATTTTCACTTACCACTAATGTTCACCTACGTAGAAACCTCATAATTTTTTTAGTCCATGTGGCCTTTATACACCCCATTCTCTCATTTCTAGAGGATGTTATATAAACCCTTCTCAAAATGTGGTATTTCAACAACTTAATTTTCAAATATAAAACCCTAGATTTTTGAGATTGATTTGAAATTGCAATGAAGCAATTTAATTATGATGGGAAGAATGTAACACCATGAAATTCTAAAATAAGATCATTGTATTTGATCGTGTGTATGGCACACAATACCAAGTACATAAGAAAATTAAACATCCTAAGACCTTAAAATATAATATATTTTTTAAATAAATTAAATCTATGATATATATTTCAATATAAAAAATACTGATTTATCTTTTGTTGCACACAACAAATACTTTCTTCAATGGTTTGCGTTATACCCAAGATTATGTTTTACCAAACAACAATTTTTATTTAAAATATTATTATTTAATATAAAAAGACAAACCCTAGCCATGTAATTAGAGGATATGAATAATATTAACTATATAAGTAAAATATATGTTTTACACAAATATAAAATGAATTCAATGGTTGAAAATTAATTATAGATGAATATAAGAACCAATTGAAAATAAAGAAAATATTCTTATGCTCACAAAGTCGTTTTATTAAAATAAATTAAATTAACTACAATTAATGAGTGATATTAATTTAATATACATATTTTATATTCAATAAAATATTTTGAAATTCATCTAATATATTTTATTGTTATAAGATAAGAACATACTCAGTATTACACATAAAAGCTATATTTTTATAATGGAAATTTAACCTCCTTTTAATGAGGAAACTATTTTAAATTAATTTTTTGGAACATTGATAAATTTTAAATATAAAAATAAAAATCATTTTTTAAATAACAATATAAAAAGTATCTTTGAGATAATTTTTGGTATTTTTTGTTATGTTTTATTTTTTATAAATAGTGAAAAGTACTGAGTTATAATTCAAAACTATTTTTTGTCTAATTTATTTATATGGTTAAATTGTATTTTTTATAGTATTTAAAGTTTAATTAGATAAATTTTATATCGATTAATACAATTTAGGTTAGTTTAATCAATTAAACTTTCATATTGGATATGAACACATCTCAATGATTTAAACATTTTTACTTTAAAAACCCGCTTTGTCATCCCTCACGTAGGATTAAATTTATATTAATTCCTTCTAGTAATGTGATTGTAATTTGGAAAAATGATTTAAATATATTTAATTGTTATAATATATAATTTATAATACATTAAACTTAATTTATGATAAAAAATATTAGTGAAAGTGATTGAAATTAATTATAGCATTTAAGAAAAAATTAGCTTAACTAGGGACTAAACATTAATATAAAGGAACAAAAGGACCTAGAAACTTCTATAAAATACACTAATTGTTCATATTTATATACTATACTACATTTTATATTATTTAGTCTATTATTGGATTGAATTTTAATACGAAAAACATTGTTGGAATTTACTTTTCAAAAATTTAAAGGGATATCATGCCTCCACAATAAAAAGGCACTCACACATAAAAATAATTCACACCTATACAGCCCTTTGGATCACCCAATATCAAATAAATGAATATTAAAACTTCCCTTACCTCATTATATAAGCCTCACCTTTTTAATAAATCCAATAAATTATGTGTTTTTGTATAAACCAAAAAGAATTGCTGAAAGAAATGGTAACATCCTTCTTCAAGATCTATTGTTTCATTTTCAGTATCCACTACCTCAAATATTCTTATTCATTTATTAAATAGCGAACTAATTATCCTAAATATAGTTATATGTTTTTATTATTTTGTTTATACATACACCTTCACACAATTCCATCAAATGGGTAACAAACTTATTGTTTGTGTAAGACAAACTTCCACCTCACGAAATGATGATTATTCATTCTTATTTTATCACCTCTCAAGGTGGGAATTATAATGGAAACACTATTTATATATGATATTTATGATATTTATAATGTATTTATTTTACTATAATTTTTTTATATAACACATACCTCTATGATTTTCATTTTGTGGGAATACAATTACATCGTTTGTGGAAGTGTATACTACTTCCTCCTCAAAGCAATGTGATTAGTTCTAGCTATACTTGTAATGTATAAATGATGATTTTAGAAAAACCATATAACATATATGAAATAAAAATTATACAATAATTATAATATACACACATATATATAATTTACATTTCATTCTTTTAATATACAACAAATAAATGGATGTAGCATTCGTGCTTAAATACAGCCTACCTCTCCATTGACAATTCATTTAATTTCCTATTTAAAAATATTATTTATTAGTATAAATAAATATATATTAATATATCTAAATTTTAAATCATGTTTTAAATTATTTATGTGAAGAAATCATGATCTAATTAATAGGATCAAGAATTAACAAATCAAAACATACTAAAAAACTAGGCAATTAACATCCGAAGTAGCGAAAATAATGAACAGTTGTTAACAAATGAGTAATAAGATATTATAATAAGTTTATATATGATATTATAAATATATTTATGGTTCTATTTTAAGTTAACAACATGATTATACCACTATACATGTGGTTAAAGTATGTTCACCAGAAAAGGGAACACATGGCAAGGGATTCTTGTCTCACTTTTATTTCTGTGAGGCATACACCTTTTTCACAACTTATTTATTTTGTGTGGTTTATATACTTCCCCTAATATATTTTAAATCATTAATAATTTTATCTTCATGTTATTTTATGTTTAGTTTGATATTATCTCTTTCATGGGGATTATGATTAAAAAGTTACTAGGTTGTAAGGGACTTCATCTCAATTTCCATTTGTTGAGACAGACATTATTATTATGAACCTTATTTATTATATATGAAGAATGTATTGGAACTTTGACATATAATATAATGATTCATTCGTGATTAATTACATTTTGAGTTCAAACTGAATTATTTCATTAAATGGGATTTGGATTAAGTGTTACCAAGTGGAAAATAATTTCATAATCGAATTTATTCTCGTTGGGTAATATTACTTCCTCATTATCGTTAATATTATATGATTATGTGTATAACGATCTATAACATATATGGATGTATTTATAATTTCCTTTTTTGGACTTACATTTGATACACCTAATAAAATAATTGTCTCTGTCTCACCTTAATTTTATGGTTCTTTTAAGGGTTTACTTCAAAATCCCATTCTCTTTGAGATTTTTTACACCTGTACATCCATCAGAGGAAATTATTGGATCATTATTTAATAAATAATTAAATTTTATAATACTTTGGTTATATATGACCTTTTAGATGTAATATTTCCATTTTTATACTCTTTGGTACACAAAATGTTTTAGAAAATGTTTTTAAGAAAACCTAACATCATTTGTCTCTTTATTCAGAGAACCTATTTTCTTATTAAAACCACGTTTTTTAAAACTATATTTATAAATAATTTATACATTTCAGAAATTATTTTTTGAAAATAAATTTACCATTTTTTCCATTAATTTTTTTTAATCTAATCATCTTGTTTTTTTTCAAATAAGGAACATTTCTAAAAATTTACCAAGTAAAAGGAATGTTCCCTTTACCATGCACAACATGTACAGATTTACCCATCATCATTTATCTAAACCTTACTTTATGATTTTAAAAGGATTGTTTTTAAATAAAATGGTTTTAAAAGTTATTTTCAAAAAATGTATTTTGAAAATGTTTTTCAAAATAAAAAAGAATATTTTCTTCAAGAAAATTTTTTAAAAGTTATTTTATTTGTATTTTTATTTATTAATGTCAAAACCCCATTATTTTTACACCACTTGGGATATGTTGTATTAATATAATCCTTTTTCTTCTATTGGATGGTTTATGAATTATTTTACCAAGGATAGTATTAACATTCACTACCTCAATTCCTTTTTAGTCCCCTTGAAATATTCATTTTTCTATGATCATTGAACATTTAATTTCCTATAAATATACATATCATTTATCATGGATATGATTATTTCATAAACCATATATCCTTTTCACATATGGTGTGTATTTGAAAGTTATTTTATTAACTATGGAGAAATTGATAAATTCTCATCTTTTACTCAATGTGAATATTTTTTGAGTCACATTTTTCTTGAATTAAATCTATTATTCAATATATAAGGAATGTTATGGAAGGGTATGACATGGGTGGGGATTGGCTATAGATACCCACTCGATGCATCGGTGGTATCATTTGACGAATCAGTTGGATAGCCTAAGAAAATGGGTTTTTCACCCAGTATGTTATAAACTATCTTAGAAAAGGTATTTACTGTAAAGGTATCTTGTGTCTGGTAAACATGACGTCAAATAATTAAGCATTACCTTTATTGATAATTCATTTCTTATTATTTTCAATTAGATTATTTCTTCGAAATTATCTATGTAATCATTTCTTTATCATTTTATTGATTAAATGGCATGTATTTTTAGTTTCTTACATTTATATATTGATTTTTCCATATCTGATTATTTAAATGGAATGTATTTTTAGTTATTTATCTTTCCATATTGACTATTCTGATTGATTCATTACTACATTCATTCTACTCGCCCTTACTAAGTATTTGAGCCCACCCTTATTTTATTTACTTTCCTTTGGCTTACATAATGTATACTAAGAATGAAACGCAAGGATACACAAGATAGAATAATGTTATCTTTGAAAATAATTATGTTGTAATGTTTTTATTCATTCATAATAAAATATTATTGTATTTATCTAGTTTAGAAAGACTAATATACTGTTTATATATTTCAGATGTGATTTAATTGTATCTTATGCCAATGTAATAGTAGCATGACCCCGACTGAAGGCTTTCTAGGGTCGGTTCAGTCTAAGGAATGGAAAACGGTAGAAGATTATGAATCTACAATAAAGAAAGTATAGTGTGTCTTATCCCGGGATTCATATTTTTTAATATATTAGTTTCAGTTGATTGTAGAAGGAGAGGACATGAAGGATTAGATTTTTTAGTTTTCCTTAGAACCATAGATTTGATAAATAATGGCTAGTTTGTAGTTAATGTCTTTCATGGTGGTTAGGTGATAATAATATTTTATCCATTATTTTTTTTGTAATTAATTTCATTAAATTAAGAATGAAATTAAAAATTCATTCTTAATTTATATTATTTTATTCATTCATGGAAGAGATAAGTTAAATTTTATTTTGTAGGGATGTGATGAAAAGAATAATATTATTGAAGAAGGAAGGCTTGATGTGTATTTTAATGATTTTGTAAAATTGGTTTTATAATGATTTACTAAAATTATATTTCCATAGTCATCCATGTGAGATTAGCCTGGCCAGAACCAGTAGCCAGTCAATGACATCTATAGATGAATGGCGATTAGGTTGTGAGTGATCGTGGTGTGATTCAATTCTAGTTTTGTTCATGGGTGAATATTGGATAACTTGATACATTGAGGTGTTGTGTAGGATAATATGATCAGGTGTAATATATGGAGGAAATTTTTTTGGAAGTTTTATGTGCGATGCCCTTAAGACCAAGAATTTTTATACATTCAAAAATATCTCCATTTACACCTACACACACATAATTCCTCAGATGAAACTTCATATCACATGTGAGATTCTCCCTCTATATTTTAGAACATAGATAATATTCAATTACATTAACAGTATAAAGGCTTGTATTTTTGATATATAGAAAATATATACATCAAGAACATAAAGATAAAAAATTCTGATTCACAAAAGAGTCACACCACGTCAGATGAAGAATTATGTTGCAAATTTTCTAGCATTATGGGTTCATGATTTTTTAGGATTTTGGAAGATAGGTGGCAGAGTATTTCATAGAACTCAGATCATAAGAATGAATGGAATTACTTGAGGGTTTTATGTCTTATAACATGGAGATAAACTCTCACCATGAAGAAAAAATCACACTATATATGATGTTTCCATGAAATTTAAAATATATACAATCTTTTAGAAAATTTAATAAGTATTTTATGTAATTTTTAATAGGTATTTTTAATAAAAACCAAGGTAAGGTAAATTATATATTTTTTAAGAATGGTTCTATGATATTAAAGGAAGGGTAAGTAAATATACAAGGGTTTGGTCTACTCGATGGAATTGTCCTATATAATTATGCTTCTATACTTTGTTGACTATTACTGCATGACATAGAACCTATTTCTAGTGGATTATGTTTGGGTTTTATTTTATTTTTTAATACTCCCTTATAAATAGAATAATGGTGTAATTTCCTAAAGTTGTAACTGATGTAATAAAATAGGGGTGTTCTATTGGATTTAATTTTCTATTTTTGTTAGAATTTAATTTATGTCTTAATTTTTTTATTTTATATCTTCTACATTATTGTTTCATGACCATTTAACTTGAGTAAAAATGTTTTTTAATTAAAACCCAGTAACTCTAACCCATGTATGTGCTTTTTTGGATCAAAATGACTATTCTTAAAAAAGGTATTTAATCACTATACTCATTGATAACCCAAATTAGTTGCCCATATAAACATTGGAATTATTGGATTGGAGGGAGAGAGCACTAATACTAAGGTATTTATTGGATTCAAATCTATAAAAACATTGATAAAAAATTATCACTACACTTCAATAACACATAAACCTTAAATAAAAAATCATTGAATTTTTCTCACATGGTTTTACATTACCAACTCTAATTTTCATCATTCTCTTACATTCATTTAATTTTCCCAAGTTTACTAAAACAAATTACATGGGTTTTTATCTCAAGATTAACATATACCATATGAATTTAATATAAAAATAGTTTTTACTGAGTGTTTTATATATTTTTATGTGGTTTGGAATTGAATTAATTAATGATTCCATACAAAATAATCAGGTTTTATTGTGAAAAGTTGTTCTAAAATAGTATTATTATGACTATTGAGGATGTTGAAGGTGGTGCATTGAGTTATAGTGATTACAGTAATTGGATGTAAAGAGTAAGGGAGTCTCTAGAGACTCAATTGTGACCATGTGCCTTGGGTCTTCCTATATATAGAAAATATTCAGGGGGCAGGGTGACATGATTTTGTTGTAGTGTTATAGAGAACTAAGAAGATTAGTTCCTTGTGGTTTGTGGATTCCTTTGGAATTACTGAGGTGGTTGGTCAGTTTCTAATATTTTTGACTTTTCCAAGGTTTTTAGTTATGATAGCTAGATTTTGGTCCAAATATTTTGGAGTAGGAATGTTTGGAGTCAGCGAACTTAATTACATTTATAATTGAATTTATATTTTTAATTAATTCTAGAACTTCATTTGAAATGTTTTTACTTATCCAGTTTTGACCTATACTTTCTTTAAATGGTTTTAATTTTTTAAATTTTTTTAGTCTTTTGAGTGTGTTTCTTAAACAATTTCATTTGGAAATACATTTTTTATGTTTACATGAAGTTATTATGTTTTAGAAATCAATAAGTCATGATGGAAGAAATGGATTTGTTTTAAAATTGGTTTTCATGTACATTTTTGGATGTTACAAAAGGGATTAATTATTAGAATAAGAGTGAATTATTGAGGTGTGAAAGGGTGATTTATGTTTTCTACTATTATCCTTTGTTAGGATGGGTCCTCCTTAATGAAGTCTCTATTTTAGAGGTATCTCACTTGATCACTAGTTTTTATGGACTTCCCTTCAATGGAATTGGGATGGTGTCATGATAGGAGTCTTGAATTTAAGGTGGCGAGTGTGGAATAAATTCATTCCCTTGTGTGATTTAGTCCTCCCAGGTTCAGGAAATAGTTACTTTTAATAAATATGGTTATTTTAGGTATTTCCAAACCATAGTGGTTATGTTTTTGGTGTCTCTTTCCCCTAATAAAGTGACGTTCGGAAAGTTTATTCTATGTGGTTATATTTAGAGTTTTCATACTATGAATCACATTTGTGTTGATGGGTTTTATTAGATCATCATATGAACCTTTGAAACAGAAGGGAACCAAACATTATAAGAATATATCTCCATGGTATCAAACATATAAGTGTAGTATAAAAATAGATCATAATCATTATACCCTAAATGATCAAGAGTCAGTAGCATCTTCCTAATTCAGGTAATGGATGGTTCTTGATGATGATCACAAGGAGAAATTGATGAATAGTTTATTCCTCTAGTGGGGGGGGGGGCACCAACCAATGGATCGATGAACACTTCGGGAGGATATAAAAATTTACAAATGGGTTATGTCATGTTCAGTAAGCAATGAATGAGTTATAGTGATGGAAGAGTGTTTAAGTGATGGATTAACAATGTATCATACACTCAACATAACCAATAGGAGATGATAAATGTAACGCCCTGACCCCAGTTACCAAGAGTTAGTGCATTATTACATAACATTGCCATGATCACAAAAAATCATGTCTCGAAAAACCGATTAGTTTAGTAGCCTTTGAAACAATAGATACATTCGTAAGTCTTACATTACATCATAACGTGAAAACTATAACAACATCTTGTCTTCACACTCATATCATAGTATAATATCCCTGTAGGTCATTCATAAAACACTTCTTCACATTCTGGGAAAAATAAAACATAGAAAGGGGTGAGCTCAAATTCCTAGTAAGGATAACAATATAGCGAAAACTTTCATAAATAAGAATAAACCTTTAAGGTAATGTATAACTAAAACAAAATCCTTTTAAACTTGAACTTCATTATAATATGTCAAAAATAAAAATAAATAATTCCATTTACTTATTCACATGGGTATTCTACTAGTCTAATAATCACAAAAAATATCAATAACCACTTTCATAATGATGGAATGCATAATGCCAGACTATCATAACCACATAGTCAAGGCCTTGTGCCAAGACTACAAATAAGATTTTGTCAAGGCCTTGTGCAAAGAATCTATTTAGTCTCAAGAGACCTACTGATGCATCTAGAAGCTATAGCAGGCTCTACCCGTCACTTATTATGTCTAATGCATTCCTCATATGAACATGTTTAAACATAACATAAACATTTGTATTAAAACTTGAATAAGAAATGTCAATAATTTATCCATAAACCATGAATGGTATAAAAATAACACATCCACAGTCAAACATATCACAATAACTTCAATTCAATAGGGTTGTTTTGTATCATAATAAATTAACTTCAAATAACCTTAAAATCCATCCAAGGATGTTGACATAGATTAAATCAAAAACTATTTTAGAGAAATATCTCTTTTTTTAAATCATTTAAAAGTAAAATTATTATAAAATAAAACATTTACTTTGAAAATATTCTTATAAGTTTGTAATGGAAGATTCGACGATTTTATAACAGCTTAAAATAGCCACACCTGTCGTATAAGTTAAAAAAAGACATTCTTACCTTAATTTTGTCGAAAAGGTTAAAAAGGACCTTGTTTGGAAAAACGACGGAAATATTCCTTTATAAACCCTTTATAAAAAGTCAAACAAGGGTATAAATGAATTTAAACGATAGTGTGTAAAATAGTATGAATTATTTGAAATACATTTTTAAGAAACATGGATGCGGATGATAAAGAGGACCCAGTAGATAATTATGTATAAACAACCTCGGATAATGAAGAGATTGTGAAATTAACCCTTAACTTGTAATTTTCCTTGGTTGAAAGTAGTTTAACCTCCTGAATAATTGTTAAATTATTGTTATAAAATTATAAAATAATCATATACATAAATATAATATCATATATGATCTTTTAATATTGCTTTGTTAATAATATTTTAGTATTATCGTTGTTTTGGGTGTTCACTTATTCATTTTCTTTTATATGTTTTGTTACATAAGTTGTGTTTTTTATCCATATGTTATTTCTTATTCATATACAGAATTATATCAAGTTATTAAACATTATTTTTAATCATCAAATGAGAATTATACTTGAATGGATACGATGGGGAATGAATCGCATCGCGTTCGTGGAGACGATAGTCAGTACGTACGCATGAGAAACAATATCATTCTTTTGATGTTAAAATAATATATAATTGGATGATATATCATATATACAGATTAATTATCATGAAATTTTTATTATTTACATGAGTTACACATCATTATCATACCCATCCAAATAATAATGTTTTGAATAACAATTACACCCCGTCGTGGAGACGGTAAGCCGTACGTACGCACGTTTGCAGACATGTCATTCGAAGGATGGATAGAATACTAAATATGGTTGTACCTTATTTATAATAACATCACAAAATATGGAAGATACTGGATTTATTATTTTATAATGTAAATAACAAAGAAAGAAGAAGTTGAAGAAGAAAGGAACTTGAAAGAGGGTGGTGAAAACATTACCTCTTCTTCGGGTTCTTCCTTTTGATTTGATTAAAAGGGCTCATTAGGTTGGATTTATCATCAAACTAAGGAATCTAGGTTTAAGGGAGGATATTTAAGAGAATATTTGGGCAGGTTTTGGGCGATCCAAAAGGCTTTGAAGGTGTGAAGAATTTCTTATGAGTGGTGTCCTTTTATAAGGGGGAGGAGGGGATCTTTAGAAAAACTTAAAGTATGATTTTATAATAAATTCATATTCAGTTTATAATGGCTCAAAAGTTTTTTATTAAAAGTATAAGGTAAGTATGGGTCTAAATCCTTTCAACCAATATATTTTAGATAGGTTTGGGGCATTATATTAACCTTATCTTTAAGTTTTAACTCTTAGTTAATTAGATTGACATTTACCATGTCACTTTGTATTTTTATATTATATAGTTAATAAACATACAATATACATCCAATAGACCCCCCAAGTGGTCCATTAATGATACACCTATCATGTTATAAGTCCTTTGGCCGAACCATAGATTTTAGGAATATAATATCAATTAATAACATAATACTTATTTTAAAAACTCATTTATGTAAAATTTGATAATATTTAATAATTGATTTTTTTAAAGTCTTAAAAACATTATTAATTCTAAAAAAATTCATTTAATCAATAATAAAATGTCATATTAACCAATAAAATTTGTGGATGGAATCAAAACTTTCAAATTATATTTATTTTATCTTTTATAATAAAAATTATTTGATTCTTTCATTAATAAGGAAAATACTACATCATTAATGTGTCATAAATAAATTCAATCATTAAATGTACAAAAATTATAAATAAAATACCATTGTTTAGGAAATAATTTAAGATTTTTAATGAATATTTATAGTCTAAAATATAACATATATAACCCTATGTAATGTTTTTTTTCTAAAATATATTTTCTTTTGTCATTTTTGTATTTACTTTAACATAATTAATATAAAGTGTCCTTATAACCTACAAGTAGCTCCATGGGGTCCCAAAATCAACCCAAAGATGCCCATGGTCGTAAATGTATCAACCAATAATGTTAGGACATGTTTTAGGGTAATTTATTATTATTATAATATTATTGTTTTTTACCCTTATTTACCGGATTTACCCTTTAACCATGGTAAATAAAATATTTATCGAAGTGATTATTCAAAATGTCCAAAAATTAAAGTTACCTATTTACAAAATTTGGACATCCTGATTAAAAATATTTAATCCATTTTTTCAAATTCAAAACACATAAGTGGTGGAAATTAATTTAAAATTAATTCCCGTTGTCGAAACAAAAAGCGTGTTTTTAAGAAATAATAACTATCAAAAGATTGACACTTGTTTATGTCCGGTTTAACTGTGAAATTATGTCCAATGAACAAAATTTTATTAAATGGTAAAAATATATTCTAAATATACTTTAAAACCACTCAAATTCATAATTTATCACTATTAATTATTTTGATTTAAAAAGTTGTTCGTAATTAAAATTTCGTAATTTTCACTATTCATCAAAATATAAAAGTTATCCGAAAAGTGCCAAAATTTCACCCTAGGCTAATTTCGATATTCTGAATCCAAAACTGAAGTCCTTTTTGAGAGATAAAATTTATGAAATTTTAAAAAGTGGGTATTACTATTCATAATGGCTACTTTGATTGGTCGTGGTGTGTTAGAATCTCGAAGTTGCATACAACACATGCTACAGTATTATTCAAAGAGAATCATACCATGGAAGCATGTGGTGTTACAATAAAATATTCTTATATGAATCATCAATTCTATTTGTCAAATAAAAATCATTATACATGTGAAACAATTCAAGAATCATCATATGATTGTAGAATGTTTCACCTATTTGAGTGTTCATTCATTAAACACATTATTGAATAAGGTGAGCCAACCATAAATAAACTGACACATTGGTTTGAAACTTATGAAACATTCACGATGGATGTGGAACCACATATAAATCACTTAAACATCAAAATAAGTGTGACTATAAACCATAAATTTTTATGCCCCACCACAGTGTGGTGATTCCCATTTTAATGTATGTCTAATAATCTCCCACTTGAATTAAAATCCCAAAATGGATTTCTTTAAAACTTCTCAACTCATTATGAATCCTTCCAAACTTCTTTTGATATAGTTTCATCAAACTCTCTTCATTTTTTAACAAACACTCTGTCCAAAACATAATACTTATATAATGGAACAACTATGTGACCCTACGAGCCTTAGTAGGAATATAAATAAATATAATATTCCTATTTCTTATATATAAGAAAAGAGTGGCCTCTTGTAAATTGTGAGTGCTACCCAAGCTAGTAAGGGGCTGAGTGTGATCTCCATCAAACATACTCATATCTCTATATAGATATGTACACCATAATATGTATCATATAAATATATGTACACCTATATAATACATTTTTCTAAGACACCCAGGGATTACTTGACATTGAATAAATCAATCTAGTATGTCAAAAAAATATCATTATTCATAGAAAAGGGCCTACCAAGTTAATGAATACATCACATTCCATTTATTTTATAGATTATTGTATCACATGCCACTCATCTAGGAATCTGGAAACATCATACTTGAATCAAGTAAGCATGAACTTGAATTTTCTCTATCAAATTAAATCAAGATATAATATTCTTTTCATGACACACAAGTGGAAAAATACCATCCTGGTTTCACATAAACCAGTGACATAATCAGCAACATACCCAACCACCCATATATTCACTATGTTGATTTAAAAAAATGTTAATTGGGTTTTCAAAATAGAAATATTTTCAATCTAGCTATCATTTCAGCCACATGTAAGAAAGATTAACAATAATCACACACCCCTAAGTTTATTAATGAATGTATAAAATTAAATACGATATACTTTGGTAGGATAGTTGAAGTAATAAGTCTCTACTTATTACCAAATTAATCTATTCTTAATATCTCTTATAAAACTATTTGTAATTAATATAAGACTATATTCATTCTAACCATATCATATTATTAGAACCCGAAATACTTTGTAATGATTTTTAGTTAGCAATAAGTGAAATTCATAACTTAAGCGGATATTACAATTTTTCCATTCCTGTAAAATTAATTGCATCCCAAATTTATGATTGATAATTAGGTATTTCTTTTATTATGATAAAATGATACATTTTCATCCATTAAAACCAATCAGTAATGTGTTTTACACCCATATATTCTTCATGTCTATCATGTTATTGTTGTGGTAAGGGTTTTGTCAATGTATTTACTACATTATAATTTGTAACAACCCAAATGATATTTATGGTGGCCCTCTAAAGGATATATTGTCTAAGATGGTACTTGTGAAAGATGTTTCTAATCCTTTGGTGAGACTATTGTTCCTTAGCTTAAGCAATATCTCCATTGTTTTCACAATATAGATTGATCTATCCCTTGATACTAGAAAACACACCATGTTCAATGGTGAATTTCAAGATCTAAATGGCTTTCATCATAGAATCTAATATAGTGGTGTATTCTAAATTTTTTCGAGTCTACTATGGTGTCTTAATTGGGACTAATCCAACTAATAGATCTCCCATATAGAAAAAAAATCTATATTAAAATATTAGATCATATTTTTCATATTAGAAACTAACATCTATGTAAACTTTCACATAGATCTCATCATCTTATCCTCAAAAAAAATTTCATATACTAATTCCTTATTAGGTACTTATTAATGTTCTTCATAGTAATACAATTACTATCACAAGAAATGAATTGGTATCTACTTGTTATTGTAAAAGTATAATATACTTCAGGAAGAGTAAAAAACATGGGATACATTTTGGATCCTATAACAGAAACATAAGAAATCCCATCTACCATTTCTAATTCATTATAATGGTCTTATGTAATCATATGACTTATTCCAAGAAACAATAGAAAAACCCCTATTTGGAGTTCTCCATGATAATTTTCATTAGCACTCTACCAATATATTTGTCCTAACTCATTATAATAAACATCATATATATATCTCTAAATATCTTCATATCGATTATGTAGGTATCTTCACCTGTGTATTTCAAGGGTAAATATTTAACCAACCACATTTTCATTGTTTGAAGTTCCTAGAAATCATTTGTGATTAGACATATATTGTCCACAGAGAATAAAAAAAGAATTATGACACTCCCACTAACCCTCCTATAAACATAGTAATTAACTATGTTTTTTATGAAACCAAAATCTTTGATTTGATAATGAAAATTCATATTCTAAATATGAAAATCTTACTTTAGTCCAAAAATTGACATTTTCAACTTGAAACACTTATAATATTCTTTAGGTATTTAAAAAACCTTAGGCAATATCATATACACCTCCATGGATAATTTCCAATTGAGGAATACAGTTTTGAAATCCCTATGATATATCTCATGATCATAATGATCTAACATGGCTTAAAAAATAAGAATGAACTTTATCATCAGTATATGTTAAAAGGTTCCTTCATAGTCAATACCAAGAACATGTTTGTAACCCTTTTCCACTAGAAATTATTCATATAAAACTCACATGTATCATGCATGACTTAAAACTTTGGGTTAATTGACCATGTTCCAAACATGTATAGTGTACATAGATTTCATCTCAAATTTCATGGATTTTAACTATTTCTTAGAATCCGAACTCTCAAAAGCCTAACAGTAGGAATTAGGATAATATTAGTTAAATGATACTTAATTATCATTGTCTAATAGAAAATGATATCTCTCAGGTTCCTGATGAATCCTTTCAGACCATCAAGGATCTTGTACAACATGAGTTAGTTCTTCTTTTATTACTCTTTATAAAACCGACTCAATTTTCATCTCTATAAAACTTGTTAATTGTTATTCTAGAACTTATCCATGTTATACATTCCTTCCATGGACTAATTTATTAATGAATTTTATTCCAATAAATGTTTGTAATTGGTCCACAATCACTTTATGTTCAATAATATTATCAAAATAAAATCCCAATTTTCTATTGGGATAATCGAAAAACAATCACTTCTTGGATTTTAGGTTAGGTTTGTCTAGAACCAATCATCATATGAATGTTTCGCATCCCCAAAACACCATAGAGGAAAAACTGTGATTTTTCCCATTCTATATCTCATATGTTGTATTTATGGATGTTTATATGGAATAAAATTTAGAATAAATGTTGTAGTATTTGGATTATACTAGGTAAACATATTAAACAATAATGGAAACACATTATCCATCCCGATATATAGTAAGATAGTAATAAATAAATAAACAATATCTCATACTGATGATTTCATGAAGATACAAAATATGAAGTAGTAAAGAAATGGTAGAAAGATTAAAAATAGTACCAATATATAAAAAAGGAAACAATGTATAAAAATAAAATGTCTCCATGGGCATATTGAGCACTGTCTTAGTCCTCTACTCCCATTCTACAAACCGTAAAAGAGATCTGGTTTCGACAGAAGGGAACTGCTTTTAATCATAACATATATCCATGAAATCTACTCGGGTACCAAATGGTAGATCGATTAGGGTGTGAGTATAACTCAATAGTACACCACCAATAGTGACTAATGAAAATATAATAAATTAGTATAAAATATAATAGTGTGCAGTTATAATTAAATTATGTTAGTACAGTAATTGAAATCATATCGAGATCAGGCTCCACATGGGATACTCGTCTGGCCAAACCTGATTTGGCCTAAGTAAGATGACTCTAAAAATGTAACACATAGGTATTAAATTGATATGAGGCTAATATCTATGGTTTCTATAAATAAGTAACCCAACAGAATCTATATTAATTGTTTAACATTCTCACACAACAAATCCATCTAGAATTCATGGAAGACCCGTGAAATTCTTTAATTTTACAATTTGATCTAACTCACAATGATCAATCAATAATGTATGGATATTTGGTTTTTATTTTAATCTAAGGGATGAAACAATGGTATTATACTCCTAGGAGTTTCTAACCCAACTAAGTAAATATATTCTATCTTTTCGGTAAGGTATCGATTGCAATCCAAGGGGAAAAACTAAGGCCTTCCTTGTTTGAACACATCAAAATAAACATAGGAGATCATACCTTGATTTATAAGTCCTTCTAGAGAGGCATATTAATCTATTACTTTAATTCAAGGAATTATTGAAATTAAGATGAAAAACAAACATGAGCTAGGTGTACAACTTTTTGTTCACTTTAATGAATCGGGTGGAATCATATGAGTTCACTCAGGTCATTATAGGCTACAAATCAAAGGATTCCTTGATTCACACCATACAATTAATTGTGTATTGGTGATCCATATAAAAATAACCAAATAATACAGTGTGATTAATTACAAGTCCAATTATCTATGTTGTTTATTAAATTAATAATAAAGGTTACTAATCAGTAGACCAAGAAACATAATCATTCCATCTCACAATTTAATAAATCTTGGTTGGATGTTTCAATTTTAAGTTATAATAAAAATGCCACCTAAGGGGGGTTGAATACATATGCAAATGGATTTTTTAAAGGCTAAACCCAAATAATCCTTAGGGTTGTTTTGGTTTTATTTAAAATAATATTAACATATGTGATAGAAAAAACTCACATTAAGGGGTGATTAGGGTTGTGGTTTCCAACCTTTAGCGGTGTTTAGGGATGAAATATAATTTCAAGGTCAAGGTTTACAGGAATAATTAAATGAATGTGAATTTAGGAGAAACAAATGGATTTTATAGTGTGAAATAATATATTATTATTTAAAATCAATGATAATTTTGGATAGACCACCTACTTAGGCCATTTAGAAGGATTCTCATCATGAATTTCCTGAGATCTAGGTTGAAATAATGGAAATAATAAAACTATAAAATATCCCTAAAAAGGGTATTTACAATTATTATAGTGTGTGAGATTTGGATGGAAATAAAAATTGATAAAAGAATCTAAAGGAGTGTTATTCTTATTGAGGGAATTCCAACACTTTAGATACAACTTGGATCAAAGTAGGGATAATGTGGATCCACCTGAAATCTCTAAGAGGAGAATAAAGAGATCCTAATGTACTGATGTGTACAAATAAAGGAGGAGAGGAAAATTTTATTTAAGGTTAAAAAAGAAAAATGGTAAACTATCATATTTTTAATAGGGCACACAATTTTTCTTTATAGTTATCCAAACCATGCATCAACTGTAGGTCCATACAGTCTAGGAGCACCACACCCCATATGGTTACACACACAGTTAGAAAAACTACATGAAATACCTATGAAGTGAACCTATAATAAATTATAGAGATTAGATGGTTTTTATTCCCCCTTCACATGTTATATAAAAACATTATACTACCATTTCAAGGCTGCATGTTTGAGGTGCATGGTTTGTGAAAACAGTACACTAACCGTGCATCCCATACAACTACTCTATAAATGGAACTCCATGCCATGAATCTTTTTGAATGATATCAAAAAATCCCTTTATACCTAGGGAACTCTATTTAAAATAAATTTTTTTTTGAAAGAATTTAAAAGTGTACATACATCGATGATGAACTAGGATCTTACAACCACCACTCTTTAATAAAACTCATCCCAGGATTTCACTTCTGAGGGTCATTGATTTGTATCCAATAATAATTCAGGCCATTCAGCATGCCTATTACACTCCCATTTCCATGTATCCTTCTATACATAACCATCCTTCCATAAAACCTAAACTATATGAAATATACCACCTTTAAGATTCCTCATACAATGATCAATGATATGAAATAGATACTCTTTAAAAAAAGCATCATCCTCCAAATCGACTTCCACATTATTAATGAAATGATATTGGTTGGAGTAATAATGCAATAGATGAAAAACATTGAAGACATAATGTATTTCCTTGTACTAATAATGAATAGCTTTATGATCTTCTACCTGCCTGACCCTCTCTGAGATCTTGAAATGCTAGTTAATCTTAGTGTTGACTTACCTGGCCTATGAATCTATCGTTCACCCAATACAAGAGAAACATGAAAGAAGACAAGATCTCCATCCCCAAACTCCTAAGGTTAGTGATGATGATCAATTTATTAATTCTTACTATACTGGGCCATTTCCATATATTTCTGGATCAATTTTATTAATTTTTTTGTTTTATGAATGATATTTAGTCCCAGTAGCACTACAACCCCTACCTCTAACCATCATGGAGGTGAAGGATGCGACCTATAATATAGTTCCTCATAAGTATCCATAAATATATTCACATAGATTATTTTTTACAAAGAAAACAATATTTAGGAAAGTTTTTTTCACAAGATCATTTTGTCTATGATGCATTCACATATCATGTATTCTAGTACCTATATAGTTCACTCAAATTGGATATTTCTATGAGGGTGATATGTTGTACTCAGAAGTGCCTATGAACTAGGAGCCTTCAACAACCCATGTAATAACTGATAATTAAAACATGAATCCTCAATTGATATAATGCTATATGGAATCCCATGAAGGTGTATGATCTTTCATACATATATCCTCCCAATATTGTCCACTAAAAAGGACTCTTGGATATTTAGGAAGTGGGAAACTGTCATCAACATGTCCATAATCACCCAAAAATCACTATTGTATCAAAGTGGAATTGATAAGCCCCTTATAGAATTAATTATGATTTCATCCAATTTCCATTCTATGATATACAATGGATATAAAAGTCCAACATGCCACTGGTGTTCCTCTTTCACATGTTGATAGGTGGAACACTGAGTAACAAAACCCATTATCTCATTTTTCATCCCAATCCACCAATACTCATGGCACAAATCATGATACATATGTTTGAGTCTGATCGGTACTTACAACATAGTATAATGAGATTCTCACATGTCTTCTTGAACCAAGACACACCCATGGATATATAGGATATCATCCATATCAAAAACCCAAATTGGCAGTGGGTCCTCACATGAAACACCATCCCTCGAGACCAGACATTAGGATCATAAATCTTACTCCTATTTTTTCTATATAGAAGTGATGAATTAACTAATAAAGTCTTGATTATAGGATACTTATGGAATTATTTAACTTCCAAATTAATTTTAGAATGTAGATTCAACACTAGTGTTTTACTATTAGATTCTTGAATAGGTTGAGCCTGAGTCTTTTAGTTCTGAGTATAAACATCTTTATAACCTTTCCTAGTATGTAGTAAAAATAAATGTTGATATACTAAAGATAATAAACACATCTCTACTATTTATGGTTCAAATCACGAGGATAAAATATATATTTTAGTCTCTTATAGTTCATGTATACCATTAACCTCTTCCCTGTGAAGTAATGTCACTAGAAACATAAGGCATGAACGAAAACTAATAACTCAAGATTATGTGTCAGGAAATTGTACTCAAGAATACTAAATTTTTAAGATCCACATTCCATGACTCATTCACCTTTCATCAAAAAATATCCCAGTCTGACACCTGATGAGTTAAAATTAACTTTTTATCCTCTACCAGGCTTAGGGAAAATCATTATTAATGTTGAGGTTGACCTTCCTTTCAACTCTTAGAAGGTCTTTTGATATGATTCAGACTATATGAAATTTACACACTTTTTGTTCAAGCATATTAGTGGGTTTTCAAGGTGTGACATTTTTTGGATGAAATTTTATTTTTAACCCACTAGTCATAAGAAGCACCATATATCAGAGAAGTTCTTAGTGTGCTCTTAAGAAACATCTAACCATATTTGGATCAAAAGATACTCCTAATTTTAATATAATGTGACCCATAAATTGAATTATTTTTATTAAAAAGTGGAAGTTATTGATATTTTTATCTATTTACTGCTATCATAGTGTACTCAATAATATTCATGGTGTTTGGAGTGATTGTGTCTAGTCAGGAGTAGTTTAAGATATCATCCAGAAAATGGAAGACACGTGAATCTAGGTATGAGTGTAAAAACTAAATCTTCATAGCCATAATGACCGAATGTACATTTGTTTGACTAAATTATATAACCAGATATTCTTATATGCTATACCTCCTTTAGAATAATTTCATGGTATATTTTAGGGTCAACCTCTCCCATGATGATAACCTGACCTCAAATCAATCTTTAAGAGCATCTTATATCCTCAGTGTTGGTCAAAGATACCATCCATACAATGAAGTGGGTACCTATTCTTAACTATATTATAATTAAAATTCTAGTAATCTGTACATAACTGTAATGTACCATCCACATTCTTGGTGAAATATACAAGTGAACCCTACAGAGATGTAATGGTTCATATAAACCTCATGGCTCTTAAGTTCTCTAACTACCTCTTGAGTTCCTAAATCTCAATTTGAGTCATCATATATGGAGTTATAGATATCGGCTCTACTTTTAGAATAATCTCAATGGTGAAATATAGCTATCTCTTAGGATGTAACCTAGAAGTATAATTGGGAAATATAACTATGAAACAATCCATAAGTTGAGGAAATATAACATGTTTTACTCTTTTATCATTAAGAAGAAGGTAATTAATCTAGTCCAACACTCTTCCCAGCCCATGATTCTTAGGTCAAATTTAAATTTCCTGTACATACAATTCTCTCTTTTAAAAAAAGCAGCCATCATTGAGTGAGGAGAATGATTCCATATTATGATAAAAATATATATGGTTTTAAAAATGAACTAATCGGTCTATCCCAATGATTATATTAAATTTTTTCATCCTGAGGATGAAAAGGATCAATAAAATATGACGACCACCTATCAAAATAGGACACTCCTTGCATTTGTGAACAATATATAATCATACTCCTAATGAAGTTTCAATATAAATAACCCCAAAAAAGCATTGAATATCACGAACAAGATCTTTCATCAATCTAGAAGATATAAATGGGTGTCATGTTCTCATTTATAATAAAGAAGATACTAAATTTGAGGCTACTAATATTATAACTTATACTATAGATGGTTTGGTTCTCTTTTCAGTAGTTGAAGATTGTACTACATGTAAATGGATAGATCTATAGCCCTAATCTATAATATATCCCCCAACGTATCTTCACTCTACTACTAAAACAAATCCTATATATGGATCCCTCGAACTAGAACACCTCCTCGGCTTGAATGACTAATATTACTAAATATTCCTTCCCAACAGGGATCCATAAATACCACTCTAGATCTCAAAGCTACTGTAGTTATCATCTCAATGGGAATATGTGATAATGTACTATAAGATCTCAAGATATTAACTGTTCTAATAAAAGATTATATCTATACTAGTTCTCTATCACAATGGGTTTTTATGTTACCCTACCTTCCACAATGATGGAATTCCACATAAATACAAGTGCGTACACTCTGACTACCACTTCCCTAGTGAGAAGTCTCATGGTGAAAATTTCCACCACTAGAATAAATGCTTCCCTACCTAGTTGTCGAACCACCATTCCCTATACGATATTCTTCCCTCATATTTATCTTGATGATAAATACCTCATTTACCATAAAATAGTAGTATTCAGTCTGATGACATTCAACTAAGAACAAATAGAATACTTAAATTCATACTCAAGACTCATATCCCTAGAATTATTATCACCAATAAGAGTGGGTTAAAATCACTAAAGATTAGTGAATCATGTTGAGTAATCAGTTAAATACATAATAAAATATTTCATATTCATGAATTCCCTATATTGATCATACCATAAGGTATCTGAGATGAAGTGGTAATAGAAACTAGTCTAAAAGCCTCTCCAAAAAATAACTCTGTGGTGTTTTGTCTATATTAGAACATCTCACCACCTCTTGTAATATTCATGAATCATGTTGTATATGAGATTAACCCTTATATATGTAAGAGTCTCCAAGTGATCAAAGATTTTACAGAGTACCAAAATCCTGAACTCCTCATCTTGGGGACCTCCCAAGGCAAAGATAGTAACTGGGTTCTACTGTTGGAACTCCCTGGTGAACTGTAACATTATGGGTGGAGCATATGGGGATCCCTCCATGGACTGAACTAGAAATTGGTAACTCTATAAAAATTTAGAATCAGTGACTATTATGGTAATAATGGGTAGTACAACTAATAGTGCCTTAGGTGGAACATTAGGGGGTTTTGGTCCCTCCCCCTGAAAAGCATGGTCATCATGACCTTCTTGGTGCTCAACCCAATGTTGTTTTGGAGGCATATAGCTATCATAATAAGAACACCCATCAGAAAAAGGTTTGAAAGAAGAACTTATTATGGATATATAAACTTTTATAAGGCCAAGGAATTATTAAAAGTTAAATTCTAACATTGTAAACCATTTTTAATGTAGGTTATAAGGTGATATTTAGACACATAATCATAATGGTTCAGTTATATTGTGTGGGTTTCATTTAAAATTTATAGATAAAAACACTCCCCAAGATGAAATTAGAATACCCATTTAATACAACAAAATTTTTTGAAATTAGGAATTTATATTTAGAAATTTTGAATATAATGGTTCAGTTATATGGATTTTCATTCCAAATTTATATCCGAAATAAACCCTATAAATTATAATTTGTACTCTATATAAGTACATACATATATTTTATTTTAGGTATATTAATATAAGAAGTATATATAAAATGGTTCATATATATAGATTCCCATTCCATGTTTATATAGGCATGACAATAATAATTTCAATTAGCAATCAGTTTAACTTCAACCATATAAATGTTTCATCTTATATAAAAAAGGTTCCACAACCTTAACCATGTTAAAGTTAGTTAAATACGGTTCCATCACAACATATGTAGGAAAACACAATTTATATTGATATATGAACTTTATGTAATATAATATGTTTTTTATAATAAAAGTTATAAGTCACATTTATAATTACTGATGCACAGACAACGGGAAACACGCAATACAAGAAATGAAATATGCATGCCATTTCATATGAAAGACATAATTATCCCTACATTATAATTATGATCCATGAGATAATTATCCCACACCATACGGTCCCAAGGATTGATATATATAAAACATAGCCTCTTAAATCATTTTATACATCCAATAGTGATAATAGTACCAATATAAAAAGAAAAATAAAAAACAACAAATCCCATCCATGAAAAATTTTCTATTCCCTGACACTTAGTTTAGATAATCATGGGAAAATGATAATTAACGTTTTCCGAAACTTCTTACACTCATGTATGAAAAAACCAAATTCTAATAAAAAAGAAAATATCTCTAATAAAACATTTTGATGTCCTCAGACGGGTCTATAGAAAATAGACCAATCTGATTGGCCACAAAACCTCAAGTATTACTCCCAATATGTTGGAGGATTCTAGCCAGTAGAGATGGTGTATAATGGCATGATTGGAATACTAAAAATAATTTATTATATATAAATATAGTTCTAAGTAAAGGAAACATACATTCCACCGAGATATAAATAAGTATAGGAATAATGAATTATTTAATTTTTCATACATATAATGTCTTGATAATAAAAAACATAAAAAAGGAATGGACATGGTAAAAGAAATAATAATAGTAACAGTATAAAAAAGGGAAAAATAGTCCAAACAAAATATCTCTATTAGAATTATGAGCACTGGATTGGTCATTTTCACCCATTATACTAATTCAAAATGATATCATGAATCTATAGTATGGAAAATCCCTTTATCCTTGAAATCTACTATAATACCAAAAAAATGGTATGAACAAGGTTTGAATAAAACTTAGTTGGCCACTACCAATGATGTCTAATGAAAATATAGTAAATGAGTATAAAATATAATAGTGTAAAGTAATATTTAAATTAATGTAGCAATGTAATTAAAATCTTGTCGATATCAATGCAACATGGGATACCCATCAGACGATACCCACTTCAACCCAATACACATGTATTTGAGTATGTAACTTGTAGTTAGTTAAGGTACTTGAGGCTAATAGTCATGGTTTTTATAAATATGTAACAAAAATTAATCTATGGTACAAGTTAATGATTTCCCACAAAATGAACCCATTCTGAATCCATGGAAGACCCATGGAATTCTTGAATTTCATATGATGATCCAACCCATGGTTATCAACCCATGATGTTTGGATATTTTGATTTGAGTGGAATTCGTGTATTGAATCCTTATAATTATAATTAAAAGAGTTTATAACAAAACTAAGGAAATAAACCATTTCATTTTGGGTAGGTATCTATTGAAATATTAAGGGATAACCCAATCCATTCCTTGTGTGAGGAAATCAAGATGAACCTAGGAGACCATCTTACACATTTATGTTTTTTAGGAGAGAAACATGAATCCATGATGTCAAGATGAGGAATTAAAAAAAGTAATAAAATGATAAATCCCAACGTGGGTTCACTACATGGAATTCACATCAATGAATCAGGTTGTATCCTATGTGTTTGATAAAGGAATTATAGGTTGAGAATATTTGGATGGAATGATGTGTGTGAAACCTTTAACAGTGTGATGATGATCCATAGAAAAAACAAATTGTACAAGTTAATTAATTACAAGAACAAGTGCCTAGTTTGTTTAGTAATTTAATTAGTAAATGTAACTAACCATATGAAAAAAAAAATGTAGTCAATCCATTTCACAATTTAATTAACCATGTTTGGACATTTGACATGTAATTGGCATGCCAAACACACAGTAATGGGTGGTTTTATTACATTGTAAAAGGGGTTTTATTAATTCCCAAAACTAATTTACCCTAAGGTTTGTTTTTTTTATATTTAAAATCATGTTAATATAGGATTTGGTACAAACAAACTATATGGGGTAGTTCAAGTTGAGGTTTCCAACCTTAGGCAATGTTTAGGGGTCTCATAGAATGTCTAGGTCAATGTGTAGCCCATGGGGTGTTAGCCGAGTGGTACCCGTGAGTTGTAACCCTCGCTCTCCGTGGGAACTGGTGCAGGATCGAGTCCCACCAGGCTCGAACACTATTCATATTATGAACAGGGCAATTCAAAGCCATTTCTTAGTTGGGGAACGTGGAACGCACTTGGGATTGTGGGGGCCACCCTCTGGGAGTCAGTGTTAGCAACACACATTTTGACAATGAGCCTGTACCCGAGTGGTAAGGCCTCCTGCTTGTCATCCAAGAGACCTAGGTTCAAAACTGGGTGGAGGTGAATTTTCAGTACTGTAGTGGTACTGTAGCAGGAAATGTTCAGTACTGTAGCAGCCAGAACTATTCACCCAATTTGGGACTTCGGGATACTGGTTTGGGCCTACGGGCCTCCAGGGCCTTCGGGCCATCAAAGGCTTTCAAGCCTTAGGGCCTTCTGGCCACAAAAAGACCATGGATCAACCTAGTTCACACAGATCAGGCCCAAGAAGAGGATCAGAGAAAAAAGACTTGCAGTAACCAGAAGCAAAGCCACCAAATTGGAATAATGAGAGGGTATGACAACCGCCATCGGGACCAGGCACCATGCAGCTTTGTACAAGGAAATGCTATCCGTTCAGCAATTCAAGGTTGGGAGCTAGGTGATCAATGATGCAAAAGCTATGGGGGTGGAAGTTACTATGGGTTGGTCATACAGGTCATGTATTGGGAATAGTATGACTCTTGGCCTTCATGTCATGTATTGCGAGTCGTGTCAGGCCTTTTGACTTGGGCCTACGGGTCATGTACGGGTTCCCCGTCATTCCTTAAAAAGGGGGGATTATCTATAATAAAATAAAAAAGAAGGCCTTTAGGCCATTCCGAGTCTAGGTCAAGGATTAGGTGAATAATCAAAGGAATGTGAATTTTAGGAGAAATTTATGGAATGTTTAGTGTCTAGAAAAATATTAAAATTAATAAATGAACATATTTAATGGAAAAGTCAGCATACCACCTACTTAGGCCCTGTATAAGACTCCTCATCCAGCAACGATCTCAGATTTGTGTTGGAATGATATAAGTTAGAATTAAGAAATATTGAATGAAAATATAGTATTTGTACTTATCATGGGGAAAAATATTTTGATAGAAATAAAAAAAATAGATAAAAAAGCTAAATGAGTGTTAGCTTTACTGAGGTTGTTTCAACGCTTTAGACGAAACTTGATTCGGAGGAGAGATAGAGGAGATCTACAAAAAATATACAAGAGGAAGAGAAGGAGGCAACAATGTGTTATTGTTTGAAAATGAATTAGGAGATGAGAAAATATAAATTTAAGGTTAAAAGGGTAAAAATGGTAAACTCCTATATTTTTTACATAGTGAATAGTTTGGCCACATTATTGGACAAACCGTGAACCAACTATGAATCCTAACTATCTAAGAGCACCACACCCCACACGGTTATGTGAATCATTAGAACAACTATATGAAAACTATGTAAAGTGTACCTTAAATAAATTAAAGATATCACAAGGTTTTCCGACCCCTTTAAATTTTTTATGAAACTGTACTCCACCCCTTTAAAGTACATAAGTTGGAGGTGTACGGTTAACACAAACCAAAAACTAACAATGTACCCCATAAAACATCCCCAAAAATCTAACACATCATCTCATGGACCTTCCCAAACACTCAAGAATCCACACACAATTACTTGGGGAAATTCTATAAAATAAAAATTGTGTTTTTTAGAATTTTAAAGGGTACATATATCGATGATGAACTAGGATATTATAGCATGGGGAATTGCATCTTAATAACTACCAAAACACTGGGTAAAATAATTAAATTATTTATTCATTGCATAATAAATGTTTTTAACCTCTAAAATATCTATTAATACCCCAATATAGATCCTATATAGATGTAGACAAAGTAACCTAGATATGGAAGAGGGTTTTGGGGGAATGTTTTGGTGGACAATGATGAGATCGTAGATCAAAAATCATTATATCATAGAGTTGGTCATCATCGATAGAGTTCTTGGATCTCACCAATGAAAACAATATAAAATCATTATTAATTAGTGAACAATCCAAACTTGAGGTAGGGTGTTTGTTTTTGTTGGATTATTTCCATGTTATTTCTTTCCATGAAGAATGTGGATTAATTACATGGAAATTAATTCACAGATCATTATTAATGAATTTTTGTTGATTATTTATCTTCCTCTGATTAAGAATTTAAAATTTATTATTTTTATGAATTTTTTGATTTTATTATCCCCGTTATTATATTGATTCTATCAATTATTTCCAAAATGAAATGAACTACATTATATGCTCATTTTTTTGTTTCATTCTATTCTTACTTTATTCTTTGACATTCATCGTGGGTATTTCATTTAGTTGATGAATCGATTGTACCCAGGGAACGGATCACTGTGAAATAACTCTTTGGTGTAGAGGTTCATTTCTGTGGGTTATATTTTGGGTTTTTAAACATGATGGAGGCGTGATGATGACATAAAATTTTAAATGGTGGTATCATGATATGGATTGAATGGGTATCTCTGGAGGTGTGACAATATGAATTTTCCTTGAAAAGGGTGGCCAAAATATAGCCACTAATGAATTTTTAGGTTAGTTCAACCTAGATCAATGAATTTTGGAAATATTTCTAGACGATCTAAATATAGTGGAAGTGTAGGTGAATACACGTGAAAAGACCATAATTTCTATGAAAATCTACCAGACCAAACCTATAGTTTGACAGAACACGGATTGTCGGACCCTTGTTAGCAGTGACAATGGTTTATCTGTCGAGTTAAATATCACATTTCATGTGGTATACCCATGTTTAGTGTGACCCTTAGTAGGAAATTTGACATGTACAAGGTGTACACACCCAAGAAGACATGTGATGCCACATGTTGTGTGTAATGGGGAACACCCAGTGCACTTTAGAAAAATGTAGGGCATAGTTAGGTGGAAAATGAAATAGTACCTAACAAAACTCTATATACAATGTGTCTTACCAACACATCATGTATTTTGAGTAAGAAATACTATTTTGGATTATAATGTATAGACATGATCAGATTTAGTGATCCACATCACGTGTCTCTTGGACATGGTGTATAGTCTCTCCAGAATATTCTACCATGCATATCTCCTTTTTTGGACATGGTTTTGGGCCCATGAGTCTTTAATTATAAGTATAATTCTATATAGAAAATGATAGTGTAATTTTTTTGAATTTGATATATGACTCTTGGTATAACAATACATAATTTTTATATATAGTTTTCACATATTTTTAGATGAATATTGAATACACAACATAATGATACATGACATAATCGTATAGGTCTAGTGTCTTTGGAATCATGGACACATCAACAACTAGTTCATAAACTCTATAAACATTCCCCCATATATCTACATAACTAGAACCCTTTTTGGACATGTCATTCTTTATACCGTTCTTTATAACCTGGGAAAATAAAACATAAGAATGGGTGATTTGATACCGAGTAAGGGTAGACAAGAGAGATATCAATGATAATATAAGTATAACATGAGAAAAATGGTATGAGAACTTGAGTTTAAAATTTCCAAACCATAATAATATATTATAGATAATATTCCTTAGTCATGGCATAAATCATGGTATTTTATAAGACATGAATCATAAATGAATCAAATAACATGAGACATGATATCTTAAGATATCCATAAGTCATTAATTTATTGAATACATATAATTATAAAAAATCGTTTCATTAGTATTGAACGACCATTTACAATTAGATCATAGTGGAATAGATTCTTTCCCCAACCCATCATAGTAATCAAATTTAACTCCCAAGACTATCATAGTAGAAAAAGTCCCTTATTGAACTTATTTCACTCTAAATTCCTATATGGTTTATCTCATGAGATATCAATATTTACCCAATGCATTATATAGAGATATATATACAAACCATCACATAATGAAAACCATACATATATGTGATGCAATATCATAAATTATTCATCATTATAAAACCCATGAAAATAAATTGGTTTCATCAACATTTCATTATAATATAATCCATGGAAAAAGAATAATTTTTATAAACATTTCATCATTTCATAATAGCATAAACCATGAAAAGATAAGTTTTATATTCATGATTTCATTATATTCTTAAAACATATAGAGAAATTATAAATATGGTATAATTGGAATCATATCCTTAGTGATGATTAAGTAATATCAAAAGATTCCAACATATATGGAATTTTTTTTAAAGATCACTCTGAACATTTCTTGTGAAAAATACACTTTCCATTTTGAAATAAATATATTCTAAAAAAACTATGCATATAAAAAACAATAAATTTTATTTAAAAACAACCTTGTAAAATTTCAATGGAATAATCAAATAAATGATTAGTACTGATAGTGGGATAATTTTTTCATGCTGTATTAGTCAAAAAATCATTCCTTCCATACTTTTATAAAAAATGTCACAAAGTAACTTGTTTGGAAAATAAAAAAAAGATTAATTTCTATTTTTTTTAATATGTAAAACTAGGGTAAAAATTTATTTCTGAAATCATATTACAATATTAAAAACCATCTTTTAACATTTTTAGAAATTATGGTTATGTAAGAAAAAGTTATTTTTTAGGAAGAGAGAAATAAATTAGATTTCCATTAAAAGAATTTCAGATTATTGAGTACATAAGATGAGGAAAATTAAAAGAACAAATGAATCTTAAGGAAATAACTATAGAATAAAAAATTCATATGTTTATTGAGAGGTAGATCATAATATTACAGCATCTTAATCAAAATCATAATCAATTCAGGTAAATAATGAGATTGTGACATAAAACCTGTAGCTAGAGTTCACCATGTTTTGAAAGCACTCCAAAAAATATATTAATAAATTTATATTTATTATAATTATATATAATAATCATTTTAGTACATATAATATCATTTATTATCCCTTAATAACATTTTATCACCTCCTTCTATCAATAATTCTTTATTAAAATCAACATTTCATGGTGCTAGCTGTTTCATTTATAATTTGAATTTCAACTCATTAGTTCTAATCCATATATATAAATGTTTCTTTCATCATATAAAAAATAATTACAAATGTATAAATATCATATATATTCATTATATAAATATTTAAAGTCATCCATAAAAGTTATAGATAAAAAATTTATTTACACCTTTCTTAGAGACGACAGGTTCTACGTACACATGAACACTATTTTCATTTTTTAAAAGATATAGAAATGAATGGAAAATATTAATTAATAATTTAAAGATAATTGTTATATATTTTATATTATATATATATTTTTAAAAAAAATCTCATTACCATCCATGTGAAATATAAATGAAAAATTAACCACATCGCTTTGTAGAGGTGGTATTCAACACGTACGCATGAACGACATTATCATTTCCCAAAGGATTATATGGTAAGAAGGTATGCATGATATTGACATAAAAAGAAGTATAATTATATCATAAATATCATATATAAACATTTAAATCCATCATAATTCCCATCTATAAAATATTTTTATTAAAATTGAATTTCATTGTAATGTGGATATGGTAAGCCGTATGTACACATGACTGATATATTCACTTATAATTTGTTGAAAACATTGTGTATAATGGATATATAATAATAATAATAAAATTTAAGAATATTTAGTATAATTAATTTAATTTTTCTTGACAAATACAATAAATTTATAGGAGTTAAAGAAGAGTACAAAAGAAAGTGATCAGTTAAAGAGAGCACCTCTTCCTTTAAATGAATCTTATAAGTCACATATAAATGGATATAGGGTTGTATTTTGGGAATAAAATAACCTCAATAATTGTTATAAAGAAGTTTATATAGAAAATTTACATATTTTGTCAAGATTTAAGGCTTAATATGGTGTAAATAAGAGATGAAGTTGGTTCCCATTTATAATGGAACTGAGGGAAACCTTTGGAACTTCTCAAAATATTAAATTATAATAAATTCATTATTAAGAAAAATGACTCCAAATGGGAATGAATTCAAACAAAATGTATTTTATGATTTTAATCCCAACAAAAAATATATTTTAGCCAATTTTTTGTGTCATTTTAAACCATATTATTTGATTAACCCTTAGTTAACCAATTTTTTTAACTATGGTTACAAACTTTTCAATATTAAAAGATTTTAATTTTCTGCTTATATGGTAAAAATTAGACATTAAATGGAATATTTATGAATTTTAGACTATATTATATCTAACTTTTTGTATTTAAAGAAATTTTTTAAATAACTTTATAAAATATTACTTTCCTAAAATATCACTCTTTTCAATTTTGAGACTATTTATTTAATTAGAATTATAGTACACAAAGAAATAGTTTTAATTATAATATAACCTTCTAAAAAATTATAATAAGTAATATTTCTATATAAAATTCAAGGAACACAATAAGTTTCTAAAATCATAACACTTAATATTTCCAAAATAATTTATTTTATTTTTCTATTAATTGAGTAAAAACTATTTTTTCATTTCATAATAATTCAAGGTAATTATATAATACTTGAAATTTAGAAAAAAAATAACCTCATGGATATTATTTAATTATTCAATAACTAAATATTTGTATCTATTCATAAATTTTTTTTTCTCTATGTGAACATAAAAAGGATATTTAAAACTAAGAGAGTTACATTTTGTAACTCTATTTTATTTAAATAATATATAATTCATTATCATATAAAGTTTCTAGTAGAATAATATAATTAATGAATAATTTAATTATGGTTTAATTAACTTCATTATCTAAAAATTAGGATGAAAAACTATGGCCTTATCACTTATTTTTAATCTATATTAACCTGATTTTCTCTTTACCATGATAATAAATTTTACAATGGTTACTATTCATATTGTCCAAAAATAAAAGGCTACTATTTACCAAATTTTAAACTCATGATTCTAATCATGTAATTATATTTATCTAATTAAATACATATAAATATAAGAAATTAATTTTAATTTTTGTGATATATGAATATACATTTGAAAAAAATAAATATTTAGGCATAAAGATAGATTCATTCTGATCTTATTGATGGAAATATATTTTTAAAATGATAAAACAATTATCAAGTAAATAATATTTAAATTTCATTAAAATCATTTATCACCAGCTATTAATTTAATTAATTAAGATAATAAATACATTTCTTGCAACAACCATTTTTTCAGAAAAAAACTTCTTTAAATTTCAAGTATTTTTTTATTATAATCATTTGATAATTAATAAATTAATTTTAAAAATATATAGAACATATATTTTAATAAGTTTTCTATTAAATTAAATTCCCACAAATCAAATGGATCTAAGATAACAATTACATAATATTTTAATAATGTTACACAGTTCATCTAAACTCGTTCTTGCGTATAACAAAAGCTATTGAAGATATATAATTATTTAAGGAGAAATATTTCATAAAAATATAAAGATTTTACACAAGGTGATATTAGTGGTATTATTATTCTTTCAAATCTTTGCCAATGACAGTGATCAAGTTTCACCATTAGAGTGATGTAGGGTTCGGTACTCCCTTGACTCACTAGGGTGTGAGTCTCTCACATCCTATATAAAGGTAGAGTTGGTACTCTCCTACACTACATAGGATGTGGGTTCTCTATTAATACAGAAATAATCCCAAATTATTAAGATCTAATAATGATAAGGAAATGTACTATATATAGTGGTCCCTCAATTGTGTAGTGCAGTAGAAAGGGGTGGGCCCTCCACCCTGATTCTTTCAAGGTTTTTAATGCGTATCAACATCTTATGAGTATACATGTACTTCTTTATAGAAATTCCTGATGAGTAAAACCTCTAAGATGAATTACATTAGCATAATGAGACTTGATGAGTGAGTTATCTTATACATATGTTTCCATTGAGCATCAAGCATAACCCTTCGATGAAATTCATGGTGTGAACTCACCATAAGATTTGGATTCTTCTTTGATTATATCTTGGTTGTCTTATTTATCCTCTTGAAATTACGTTATAGTGTAAACTTTCTCTTTTTTGATTCTAATGTTTAGTGATTTCATCAGGTCTTATTGGGTATATTTATACTAACCCCTAGATGGGATGTTCCCACACATGTTGTCCCTTAAGTAGACAACATGCCTTTTGTTGAAGTTTAGGTAGACCAGTTGCAGGTGGATCATAGTTGTGATAGTCAGAAAATTGATGGTCCTAGAAGTTTCATCTAGATAGTAATACCCTTTTTGTTAGTAGGTGGAAGCCCTTTTTTTGTTATGGTGGGATTATATTAGTCCCTTTTCCATTCCGTACTCTTTATCACACTCAAATGTGGGATTAGTTATTATGAATTAATTTATATTATGGGTTATTTATCATTTACAAATTATACTGGTGTATGTATGTGTGTGGTTGTATACTTGTAATTTATGATATGTCCTCCCATTTCTGTGATATACATACTTGATGACAGCCACCAGCAACTGGATAATTAGAGGTGGTATTGGGGTTTCACACTCAGCTTACTTCCGACTAAGCGGGCCTGGATGGGTCGTGTCATGATAGAGTAGCATCATATAAGGTCATATTAGGATTGGAGTTTGGAGATAGTCTAGGTGTGGGAAATGGTTTTGGAACTACAGAATAATGTTAATGTTTTATGAGATTAACTCTTAGGATAGGGAACCCAGTGATGGTGTTGTTCCTAATGTATCCATTCACAAGGAATATGATAACCTTCTTGTAGACTCGACTCATGTAGGAACTCGTAATATTGAAAACATTGTTTCATTCATCATATAATTTTGGGTTATGGTTGTATTTCCCTCTTGAGTGAGTTCTCCAGATATTCTCTTTAACTATGGTGTATCTTATTAATCCACCAGATTCCACCACATAGTTATCCAACTATGTATACCAAAACATGATCATGATGAGGAATTACGTGGAGATAAGTCATTTTTATTAGAACGTGATCTTGAGTTTACACCTTCGAGTGGAATGTTAATGGTTCCTCACTCCCAATGGTTCAGGTGGATTCTCCATATTAGGTCAAAATGTATTTTTATGAAACTTCCAATAGTTTGTGTACATAGCTTGAAGAAATTCTTGAGTTTTAGAGGTAATTTTTTCTAGGTTTTTAGGAGATCTAGTCCCCTAAGTATTAGAGGACTAGATCAAATATGTGGCATGAGAATTAAATCTAGTTAGGACCCTCTTGATGGTTCTCTTTGAATTGAGTCTTATTCAGGTAAATGCCAAGAATTTCTGGATCCATGTGTGAGTGATGTTTGATGTGTGTTTATACATACAATGAAGAGTGGCACTTCTCCACTGAGATTCATTATCATGTAATGCCTCTTAAATAAGTTTAGGTGAGTTAATGAAAGAAAAATCTGTTAATAGTGAGGTATGGTCGATGAGTTACATTGAATTGTATGTTTGAGACCGTTTTGTATGTGTGGAGGTCTTATAATGAATCATGGTTATAAAGAATATGTGGGAAAGGGTGTGGACTACTAGTGGCTATGGAGGCTTATGGATTAGAGGCTTTAGGTGTGATCTGAGGGATGAACTATATGTTATGTACTTTAGATATATTTTGGTATACATGTGTGTTTTACAATCATTAATTATTGCACATCTTATTCATGAATTAATGTTTTTGATGAAGCCTTTAGCCTAGAAATTGTGTTTAAAGACACATTTTGAGTATATTTGGATGATTGGAATTATTTTTTGGAAGTGTGAGTTATGTATTGGAGGAGGGATATTTTTGTGGGATATATCTATGGAATTATTTAGGCTCCATGATTTTTTCGTTAGTGTGGAATGGTTATTTGTGGTGAATACCCAATTTTATTGTATGTGGTGGGAGTTGAAGTGTGCCCGAGTTGGCAAGGTGATTTTTTACTTCTTCAATAATAAGGAAACACAAGAATAGTAGGATGATCTTATAAAATTTATGATAACATTAATTTAAAATTATTTGGATAGTATGATCCCTATAGTGGTGGAAAATATGAGATTTCAGCTTCCTATAGTGGCGAAGGAGTATAAGGATGTCTTGCCTACGAACATGAAAATCCCACCACCCATAGAGGGATTGTTTTTTAATAAATATGATGCAAGGGATGGTCCTGATATCTACACCATAAAATTTTATGACCACTACATATTGGTTAGAGATAAAGGTTCTATTGGATAATCAATAGACATAGGGCGTTGCTAACACTAATGTATTCCCCTGGGAATCCCAATTTTTTTCCATGGAGGGGTATAGATAAATGAAGTTATTCCTAGATTAATTTAACCTTAACCAGGTGATTTTTATAGACATCCACCCACTTCCAAGAATTTATGACTTCTCCAACTAGTGGTTTGGGGTGAAGTGGGTTTTGAGGTATGACCTCATGTTGGGTTATCACCAACTCTGAATTAGAGAGGTATTCGTACGAAGGACAACTTTATATAGCTTCTATAGTTTCATTGAGTTCTTGGTGGTGACCTTAAGTGTGAATAATTCCCCAACTATGTTCTTAGGACTAATGAACTAGATCTTTCATACCTTATTGGGTATGTTCATGGTAGTATTCATCGATTATGACCACTTGTACTAACCAGAAAATGAGGAGAACTTGAGACATTTGAGGATGGTTTTAGATATACTTGATGATAAATATCCTTATGGGAATCTCTAAAAGTTTCATTTATGGAACCTGGAGGTCCACCTGCTTGGAAATTTCTTCTTAGAATGGGGATTAAAAATGGACCCCACCATGATCGAGGTGGTGCTAGCATGTGAGACACCCAAGAGAATGTTTGAGGTGTGGAGATACCTTGGGATGGTAGGCTATTATCAAAGATTCCTGATCAAATTATCTATGAATATATCAACCCAAAACTTTTACATATATCATTTCATTATTTTATGCATAATTATACATCAGAGTACAATCCAAGGATCGTTAATTCTAATGTCTTGGAAGAAAGGGTACATAAAACATAAAACATGGGCCTAAAAAACATTTATTTATTTAATCTCCATAAAGAGCTCCTAACTTCATTTGAGACCTTACATCTACATAGGGTACCCTGGGGAACACATGAACAAAGGGATGAGCTAAAATGACCAGTAAGGGAATGAACATAAGGATACGACTTAATCACATGAGTTAGGAGGAATGACATAATGATATCCAAAGCATGGAACATATCAAATCGTATCATATAAGAATAAAATCATATAAAATGGAATTATATAAATGTGGTAGGATCATAAAGCATGTATTTAGTATGGTTCAGGGATAACCGCAAATCTCATTTCCCATTTTAGTACTGTTCCAGGCTAACTATCAATCCCATTTCCCATTTTAGTACAGTTCAATGCTAACAGCAAATCACATTTCACTTTGCATCTCATGAGACTTAACTTTACCCAACACATTGGAGCGCTATCTGGGCACACCCATCTCAAAATTTTCATGAATATTCTTTCCACATAAATATTCTTTCCACATAAATAATCATAAATAAACAAACATATATAAACGTAAGGGTACCCATGGAAAGAATTTGGTACCATGATCATGACATAAATCATAACCAATGGGCGTATCATGAAAGTGCCCATAAAAGAAAATTATTAGAATATACATGGAAGTTAATAGGGTAAAATATTCATATAACATATTAAGTGGTGTCAAATATAAGGGATAACATATATGAAGTGTATTTGAGTAGCATTATCATTAAAATTTTTTTTGCAGTTTTAAGGAAAGTGTTATAAAGATTTTAAAATATAATAGTGGAAAATCATTTATATAAAACCAGAATTGAACCAATATGGTTTGAATAATAAAATAGTTATTTTATAATGATAATTGTGGCTTAAAATAAAGGATATAGAGCACTTTAAATTTGGAAAAAATTTATGGAATTCCCTTAAAACATGTTTTTATCAGAAAGTTCTATAGGGGAACTCTTTTAAAAACATGCATATCCCCAAAATAGAGTGATGAAAGGGTCTTCATAAATGAATTTTGTAAAAATACATTGAATTTATAATATGTAGATAATCAGATGAGACAACTCCATTTTTATATATAAAAATATAAGGCAACACGAAAGAACAAAGAAAGTTTAGGTAGAATTCATTACGGTTTATTAGTATGGTGTAAGGTGTAACAAAGAGGGATTGATGAGAGATTAAAGGGGTTTCTCATCATTTATAAATCATGAGGTCAGTATGGGGGAGGTGATAAAACATACCCCATCATTTGGTATTACACGTAAAAAGACATATCATAGAGTACATCCTGATTAAGAATGAAATGGGGAGATCCCTTACCTTAAATCTGTTGGTGTTTTCCACTTATTATTAAAGACCTGAATAAACAAAATAGGTTTATTAATTAAAAATTATAGAACCTATTATATATTTAATTGGTTTTCTATAATAATTTTAAGTTCATTTATAACTGTTTTGATTGGTCATGAGGTTCAATTTCATTCTTCGGGCTCATTTGTTTACTTGGTTTTAATGATCGGTTCAATTATATTCATGTTTGAATAAACATGTAAGATAAAAGTTGTTGTACAAAATTTAAGTTATATGATATTATTTAAAATATAGTAGATTACATGGTTTTATATTTAATTTTATTACTTATAGTGAAGTTGAATTATTATATAAAACCATAGTGACAACCGTTCTTGTTAATCGGTGGGTTTGATTACAAAGAACATATTTTTATTTATTACTTAATATGATTTGTACAAAAGGATTTAAAAACAAAAAATATGATATATGAAATATATAATAATCTGGTTCAACTATAACACAAATGTTTTCATTAATATAATTTAAGATAATAATATAAATTGATAAACTATTGTCCTTGAATGTGAAAAATTAGCACATCTCAAACAGTGCTTTCATTTCATTCAAATAAAATGTGGGGAAAGGATACAAGATAATGAAATATCCTATTAGCATAATAAAATTCCAGTAAATTTATGTTACTAGAGTTATCATACTATTTGGGTGAAGGGAGGTGAGGAAGGAAACAAAAAGAAAAGAACCTAAATGAAATGAAGGAATTGGAAATAGGAATTTACCTATTGAGACTTCCTCCTTTGAGAACCTCTTAAGGGGAGATGTTTTTGTATTTTGAGGAGGCTGGGAGCTTTTGGATGTGGGGAGGATCTTGGGGAGAGATTTGGGCAGAATATTGGTATGGAACAAGGCTTGAGAGTATGGAAGAGAAGAGGGAGTGGGGGAAGGGGTTATAGTGGAGGATAAGAGGGTTTTTATAATATTATAATCATTAGTTTATTATTTTCCCTCAAGACCAGAAATATTTATGATTCCATGAACTAAAATAGTAATAAATTCATGTTACTTTGAAACAATTGGGTTTACATCATATGATCATCATCAATTACTCAATAAATCCATTATTTAGCATTTATCGTAAATTATCGTATTTTATTATTCGTCAAAAATCAACTTTTTTAGAAAAATATCAAAAATTCACCCTAACTATTATTCAACATGTATAATCCAAAAATGAAATCCATTATTTCAAAAATAATTTTCTAAATATGATTATTTTAATATTTAATTAAAATCATAATTTATTATGAAAAACCAGTTTTAAAACATTCATTTACTTATTGAAAAATATAGGTATATTATACATTCAACTTGAATATTATTTATATATTATTAGAGATAACGTTACTATTCATTTGGGTATATAACTATTCATAAGGGTATGTTACTATTCATAAGGGTAGGTTACTATTCACCAAAATTTATGTTTTTCATATCGGACTCCAAATAACATATTGATTGAAACTGTGCATGTAAGAATTTTGAAATTACAAACAAAGAAGTGACAAAATTATGTTTAAAGGTCACTTAGCACATAGTAGTTCATTATGTTGTGTTTTCATGTGATTTTATGACATATTTATAAGAAGAGAATTTCTATTTATAAAACATTGGGTCATTACATTCTTCCACCCTTATGAAATTTTTCCCTCAAAATGTTGTTTTACATTCTAAACTAAAAATGGGTGGGGGTACTTTTCTTTCATTACTTCGTCCAGTTACCATGTTGCCTCTTCATACTTATGGTTCTCCATAGTACCTTGACCAGATGAGTAGTCTTGTTGCATAGAACATTGTCTCTATTATCCAAGATATTCACTAGCTGCTCCTCATTGGAAAGATCAGCCTCCGATTGTACAACCGCTGAAGAGAGTATATGTGAAGTGTCTGGTATGTACTTCTTAAAGAGGGATACATGAAAGGCATCATGAACATTTGACATGGTAGGTGGAAGTGTCAGTCGATAGGCAACAACTCTGACTCGAACAAGTATCACAAAGGGGTCGATATACCTGGGACATGACTTCCCTTTATTTCCAAACCTCATTACCTTATTCCATGTAGATATGGGTAGAAATACCATGTCTCCAACTATAAACTCAAGGTCTCATCGACGATTTGCTGCATAACTTTTCTGCAGACTTTGGGCATCCTTGATTTGTTACTGAATTATTTTCACCTTCTCCACCATTTCCTTCACCATTTTAGGTCCTAAAAGCTTACACTCACTAACTTCATCCAAACACACCAGTGTTATGCACCATTTCACATACAGGGCTTTATATGGTTCCATTAAGATGCTTGAGTGGAAACTGTTATTGTAGGAGAATTCAACAAATGGAAGATTTTGGTCCCATCCACATTTTTATTATATATAACATGCTATCAACATGTCTTCCAATGTCCAAATAGTTCTCTCAGATTGGAAATCATTTTGAGGATGACGGGTTGTACTGAAGTTCAGTTCAGTTCTTAGATCTTGTTGGAGACTTTTCCAGAACATTGAGGTGAATCTCAGATTACGATCAGATACAATAGAGAGTGGTACTCCAGCAGCCTTACCACTTCTTCGATGTAAATACATTCAAGTTGATCCAATGATAAGTCCTCTCGAATCGTGATGTAGTGATATGTCTTTGTCAGATGATCTACAATGACCCATATAGCATTGTTTCATCTGGATGTCCTTGGAAGTCCATTGACAAAGTCCATGGTAATTTTCTTTCACTTACATGTTAGTATGGGTAGTGGTTGCATCATCCCCTTAGAATTTTTCCTCTCAGACATTACTTGATGACATACTGGGCACTTTGATGTATATTTCGCAATTTCCATTTTCATATTGTCCCACAAAAAGTTTTCTCAGATATCTTGATACATCTTTGTGCTCCCTGGGTGGATAGAGATGGTCGAGCTATGTTCACCATTCAATAGATCTTTATTTATCTCTGTATCAGATGGTACATATAGTCATTTCCCAAATCTTACAACTCTTTCCTCATCAAAATGATAGATCTGCAATACAACCTTATTTTCTTTTGAGTACTGGTGGATGGAGAATATATTTTCAATGGAGTTAATCCATTATTCCACGAGGAGGGGATCATAATATCCACTAAACATGGGAGGCCATTTTCACATGAATCATTCTATGGAAACTTGCTCTTTCCTTGGAGGAGGAGGGAATTCCGCATGATTCAAGTTATTATCATAACCTAAGCCAGCTGAGAAAGTACTTCCATGATGTTTTGAGAAACTTCTCCCATCACATCAGGCATATCAATAGGGCAATCTTCACATTTCCTATCACATTGTTTGTTGGAACATGTTCTTCTATTTCCTTCCATTAACTAAGAAAAAGAACGTATAATTAGATGTATTGAATACTCAACCATTGAGCATAAAAAATAAACTTTGAACATAAAGGGATAAACATATAAAGAAGAATTATATCCTAACATGTGATTTCTTAGGTTTATATCTAGGCTATGCTCGATCTATTTCTTAACATATATTCTTATGGGGTTTTTCGTCCCTTAAAATTGTTTTTTACTAATCTTCTGAATCTACCAAAGCATATCCCCTAGGAGTGTAATAACTAAGAGTGCATAAAGGCCAATTGTCATGTACCAGGATACCCCGAGTCAAGCCCAAACTCCTTCTTGGAGTTTTCAATCCTGCATACATCTATTCCAGAGCCACCTCTATCTACTCACATCCACATAGGGATGTATTTGCTGGATAAACCACTTACTCAATACCCAATAAAATATAGGAATTTTTTCTTATACTTAGTCTCATCCGTAAGGTTCTCACTAAGGTTCTCTATTCCTATTCTATAAAAAATACTACCCATCCTCTGATACCAACTATAGTGAAGTAATACTTTTACACATAACATTTCATGATTTTTAGCATAATTATACATCAGAGTACAAAATAAGGATCGTTAAGTACATTGTCTTGGAAGATGAGGTACATAAAACATAAAAAATGGGGATAATAAGACATTTCTTTATTAAATCTCCCTAAAGAGATACTACCTTCCATTGATCCCTTACATCTGCATAGGGTACCCTGGGGAACACATGAACAAAGGGATGATCTAAAAAGCCGAGTAAGGGAATGAACATAACGATGCGTCTTAAGCACATTAGTTAGGAGCCATGACATAATGATATCCAAAGAATTGAACATATAAAATCATATCTTATAAGAATGGAATCATATAAACATGGAATCATATAAATGTTTTAGGACTATAAATCATATCTTTAGTATGGGTCAAGGCTAACTTCCAATATTGTATCTTATTTTAGTACAGGTCAAGGCTTACCGCCAATCCTGTTTCGCAATGCATCTCATGAGACTTGACTTTAACCAATGCATTGGAGCGCTGTCTGGGAACATCCATCTCAAAAATTTTATCAATATTATTTCCACATAAATATTCTTTCCACATATATAATTATACAAAATCAATCATACATAAATGAAATGGTACCCATGGAATGAATTTGGTACCAGAATCCTGACATAAATCATAACCAATGGGCATATCATGAAAGTGTCCATGAAATAAAAGTATTAGAACATACATGGATGTTCATAGGGTAAAATAGGCATATAACATGGTAAGTTGTTTCAAATGGAAGGGATAACATATATGAAGTGTATTTGAGTGACATTATCATTAAAACATTTTTGTGCGGTTTTAAGGGAAATGCTATAGAGATTTTAAAATAGAATAGAGGAAAATATTTTATATAAAACTAGAATTGAACCAATAATGTTTTCATAATAAAAATACTGATTTTATAAATATAATAGTGGATTAAAACAGAGGATAGTGTGCACATTAAATTGGGTAAAAGTTTGGGAAGTTCCCTTAAAACATGTTTTCTTATTGGAATGTTCTATGGAGGCACTCTTTTAAAAACATGTATATCCCCAAAAGAGATTGATGAGATGGTATTCATAAATAAATTTTGTAAAACTAAAAAAAATTTATAATATTTATATAAATAGTTTATATGACTCTATTTTTATATAAATAAAGATAAGGCAACCCGAAAGAATAATGAATGTTTGTGTAGAATTCGTTATGGTTTATCAGCATGGTGTCAGGTGTAAGAAAGAGGGCTTGATGAGAGAGAAAAGGGGTTTCTTATAAATTATAATTATAGAGGGAATTATGGTGGAGGTGATAAAACATAACCCATCATTTGGGATTACACATAAAAAGACATAGCATAGTGGACATCATGATTAAGAGTGAAATGGATAGATCCCATACCTTAAATCTGTGGGTGTTCTCCACTTGTTATTAAAGACCCGAATAAACAAATTAGGCTTATTAATTAATAGTTACAGAAACTATTATATATTTAATTTGTTTATTATGATCATTTTAATTTCATTTATTACTGTTTTGAATGGTTAGGAGGTTCAATTTCAATGTTCTGGCTCGTTTGTTTACTTGGTTTTAATGACCAGTTCACTTATATTCATGTTTGGATAAACATGTAACATGAAAGAGGTTGTATGGAATAGATGTTATATGATATTAGTGAACTTATAGGAGATTACATGGTTCTAAATTTAATTTGTATTCTTAGAGTGAAGTTGAATTATTATATAAAACCATTGTGAAAACTGTTCTTGTTAATCAATGGGTTTGATTACGAAGAACATGTTTTGATTTATAACTTAATACCATTTGTACAAAAGGATTACATAACCAAAAATAGGATATATTACATATATTATAATCTGGTTCAACCATAACACAAATATTTTCATGACTAGAATTAAATATAATAATATAAATTGATAAAATGTTGTCCTGGAATGTGCTAAATTAGCACATCTCAAACGGTGCTTTCATTTCTTTCAAATAAAAGGTGGGGAAATGAGAGAATATAATGAAATATCCCATTAGAATAAAAAAATTCCAGAAAATATATGTTACTAGAGTTATCATAATATTTGGGTGAAGTTAGGTGAGAAAAGAAACAAAAAGAAAAGAACATAAAAGAATTGAAGGAATAGGAAAGATGAATTTACCTCTTAAGACTTCATCCTTTGAGAACCGCTTAAGGGGAGAGGTTTTGGAATTTTGAAGAGTCTAGGAGCTTTTGGAAGTTTGGAAGGATCTTGGGGATAGATTTGGGAAGAATATTGTCAAGGAAAAAGGATTTAGATCAGTGAAGAGAAGAGGGAGTTAGGGGGGGTTATAGTGGAGGGGAGGAGGGTTTTCATAATATTATAATCATTAGTTTATTATTTTCCCTCAAGACCACCAATAGTGATGATTCCCTAACAAAAAAACATAACAAATTTATGTTACTTCTAACCAATCGGTCTTACATCATAAGATCATCATCAATGAATCAATAAATTTATTATTTAGCATTTATCGTAAATTATCATATTTTACTATTCATCAAAAAATCAAGTTTTTAGAAAAAAACTAAAAAATTTACCCAGACAATTTTTCAATGTGTAGAATCCAAAAATGAAATCCATTTTTTAAAAATAGTTTTCTAAATATTATTTTTTAATATATAATTAAAATCATAATTTATTATCAAAAACCAGTTTTAAAACATTCAATTTCTTATTCTAATATATATATATATATATCATAATTTCAACATGAATATAATTTATATATTATCATAAGTAAGGTTACTATCCATTTAGGTATAAAACTATTCATAAAGTTATGTTACTATTCATAAGGGTATGTTACTATTCACCAGAAATTATGTTTTTATTATCAGACTCCAAATAACATACTGATTGCAACTGTGTATGTAAGATTTTCAAAATTCCAAACACCGAAGTGAAAAACTTATTTTTAAAGGTCACATAGAACTTAGTAATTCATTATGTTATGTTTTCATGTTATTTTATTACATATTTATAAAAAAGTAATTTCCATTTATAAAACACAGGGTTGTTATAAGGACTATGTCACATCTAACTACTTTGACCTAAAAGGAGAATCATTTTTTTTATGGAACAATGTCAGTAGATTTTTTTCATGAGTTGTGGTAGAGTTTGATGAGTGACTTCTTGGTATTTGTAGAGTATGGTGTTTAGTATTTGATATTTCATAATGAATCCATACCGGGTATTGGATGAATTATGATGTAGAGGTAGGTGATGCATTCTAATGGGTATTTGAAGTTGAGACCTCGTGAGTAGAATTACACGACCCCGGATTTGGAGCTGGTAGTAGTGGTTTTCTCCCAAATTTCATGGTGAAACTATCTTGTGGGAGAGTTTTACATCATATACTATAAACATAAGAGTATTTGGCGTAAATTTTCACAGAAATATCCTAACCTGACATAGAGGCAGTGTCTTTAGTTCCTACTAGACTCTATTTTTAGATAGAAAATACTCCTAATAATGTGACTGTGGTAATAGATGTTCTCAGCTAAAAAACATATTCATAGTTTCTGAGTGAGGTGTCAGAGTTTATGGTCTCATTGTTGTCATACCTGTTATAAAAGGATAGTTCAACATAACTCTAGTCAATGGTTGTTACCAATACACTTATTCAGTGTTTCATGGAGGTACAACTAAGGGATATTGATTGTGAGGTATTACATGACCAGATATCCATTGGATTTCTCACAATTAATTTTACTAAGGTGGAGTGCATGTCATCCTTTTTGAAGATATATAATAGTACTTGTCACACTGTGATTGGAGGTCCTGAGAAAGTTTCATGAACACCCCTTAGTGGTACATTCAAGAGTGTAGAATATATAATAAGTGCTTTGGAATCAGGTTTGGTCACCAAGGGTGATGATGTTTGTTTCCAAAATTACCTATTGATTCCCCACCTACCAACAAGTAAGGGATAAGATGCTATAATGGAATCTGAAATAGGATGGTATCTCTATGGGTCGCATGAATGGACTTACAAAATCATTAAGATGTCATGATGTTATCCAGTCTTTAGTAGTCTGAATCACCATGTTGACCCACTTCTTAGCCATATGGGATAAGATTACTCTGAAGATTTTGGGACACATTTATAATAAGGAGATGGTCTAGCTTCATAGAGTTTCCTCATTGATCTATTTATATAGTGGCTCTAACATCACATCATAATAATGAATAGGATTATAAGAAACTATTGGGACTTATTTGTGTTTGAGAATTGTGTTCCACCTCCTAGAATATTTCTATATAGAACATACCATTCAGGTTCTGGAGGATATGTTTTGTGATTTTGGGTTGGATTTTGGTTATAATTGAGGGGATGAACTACCATTAGTGGTGTTTGTGTATAACCAATGTTATTCTTCCACCATTTGTATATAACCATTCAAGGCCTTGTATGGGAGACCATACAATTCATGGCTATGCTAGAAAAAGCTAGTGGAGACAATGATTACGAGGCCTAGATTTGGTTAAAGAGACATCATATAAGGTTTGAATCATGTATGATAATATTAGGACTATACAGATCCAACATAGGTCCTTTGAATACTGAAGATGGAGGGATTTGAAGTTCAATGTGGGGTATTATGTGTTCATGGAGGCCTCAACTAAATGAGGATTATACAGTATTGGATGAGGCATCAAGATATCTCCAAGATTATTTTTCCTCTCTAGATAATGTGTACGGATAGTGAGGTGGAATAATTCTAAGGCTTACAAAATTAGTTATAATCAGTGCACAATGTATTCAATCTACTATAGATGAGGATATATGTTCATGAACCATCACATTATCAACTCGGATAAGCTATACATTGAGGATGGATTTACATTTTCAGGGTTCCCATAGAATATCAAGGATTATTAAGAAGAGACCCTTCATGATTTAATTTTCTCATTGGTTCATGTATCTAATCATCACATAAACCTCGAGGAGATCTTTTGAGAGAATAAGAACCTAATGTGAGATCTATATCCTCACCCATCTGTGTTGGTTTTTTTATTTTCCAGATTAAAATCATTGAAGGATGGGAAAATTTAGAAAATCCAAAATTTTATTTGACACATTAAAATATTTAAAATAATATTTTTAGAGTTAGTTGCAGAGTTAGCATATATTTTTAGGACCTAAATATCCTTGGTGTTGATATATTAAAACTATTGAATATAATACATCAATCATGAATATTTTTTTTAAAATAAAATAATTACTCATGAATGGTGTGTCAGATGGTAAAATTGATACCTCTATTAAATAAATATTTTACACTAGGTGGGGTATAATGTTTTTTTATGATTAGGCGTTGCAGCTTAATGAAATCTCCAATAAAACATTGGTTAAAATAAATAAAATAAAATAATTCTATTTATTTATTTCATCATAAATATTTTTAAACTAGAAAAAATATACTAATATCATACAATATATCCTCTTTAGGGCTACCCAAATGACCATATAGATAGAGGAATAGGTTTATAGAGGAAGGTTTTGGTGATCATCAATGAGATCATAGTTCAATTATTGGAATATCGTAGATTTTATCTTTGTCAATGTGTTTCTTAGATCTCTCTAATGAAAATAATGTAGAATCATTCTCTATTAGTGATCAAACCAGATTCATTGTAAGGTTTTTGTTCTTGTTAGATTATTCCCCCATTATATATTTTCACTATAAACATGAATTAATTTTTATAATTTAATTTAAGGATCATGAATATTTAATTGTTGATAATAATTTATCTACTTATAATTGGAATTTGAGATTTATTTTTTTGGACATTTTTATTTTATTATACTCATAAATCTATGGATTCCACCAAAAATGAAAAGATAAACATAGCCATCATAGGATGAAAACTGTTTTGAATCATTCCTTTCTTCCACCAATCATTGATGTTCTTCATCAATATTTAGGTAGGATGATGATTGAATTATACAAGGGTAACCAATCATTGTGAAATATATCTTTAGTGAATTAAATCATTGATAAGAGTGGAATTTTGGTTTTGGATATGTGAAAAAGGTCTGGATGTGACATCATAAATTTTATGATGGTATGTGTGATAGTGGTTACATAATTTAGATCGAGTTGGAATCTCCACAGGTGTGACAATGGTTTATTTCCAAGAAAAGGGTAGATGAAATCTACACTACAGTTATTTTTTCTAGTTAATTCAACCGAGATCCAAGTATTTTGGTGAGATACTTGGTGGATCAAAATGAGGTGGTGTCTTTGGTGAAAAAACATAAATATACTTGAATTCATATGAATTTTGACTCTACATGGAAGGTAGTTTAGAAGACCATAGGCTATATGGACCTCTCTAAGTGAAATATAAGGTTTACACATAGAGTTAAATGTCACATGTCGTGTAAGAGAGTCACACGCCATATAACCCATAGTTGGCCACCACATTGTGTATAAGGTATATATGCTTAAGAAGAAATGTGACTGCCCATTCCATGTGTGTTAGGGCACACCCCATTTACTTTAGATAATAAATGTAAAAGGTAAGGAATCACACACCTGAGGGCCATCCCATCCTATATATGTCATGTGAATTACCATCACACTATGTATCTAGAGGGTGAAAATTAATGTGGGTCAGTAGGGCATGGGAATGATTGTATTTATCAAGAAACATAGTGTATATCGGAGATACACTATATAGTCTCCCTAGAATATTTTACCATGCATATCTCCCTCTTCATGTCTTGATTTTGGCCTAGTGAGTATCCAATTCTCACATAGGGGTGATGGTGGAATTTATTTCAGAATATGAGATATGGTGCAAGGTAATATGTGCGATATGATTCTTCTAGTGATTCTTAGCTGATGATAATGATTAGGTTTGATCATCAGAGTTATTTCAGGGTCGGTACTCCCCTAAATCACCAGGTCATGGGTCCCCCTATCATATATATAGGTAGTGTTTGTACTTCCCCACACTATAGAGGGTTTATGTCCTATATATAAGAATTGGTACTCCCCCATCATCATAATCTACTAGGGAGAAGATCTTCTACACTAGATATAGTTCCCCCTCAATTTTTGATCACAATAGTTAGTAACATTACATTCACACTAATTTATATATGTTTTCACATGTGTATTGACATATTGTGGGTTTATATGTACTTATTAATGGAAATTATATGCGACTACATACAATTAGATGAGTTCTATCAACATTGAAGGACTTGATGCTTGATTTCTCTTAGAATAATGTTACCTTTGACCCTTATGAAGAATCCTAGGCTGGTAGTGAGGGTGTTACACCACCTTTATAATTAGAGTCTTCTATTGAAAATATATGTGTTATAATGGTTATCATCTAGACAAGTTTTTCTGAGCTAGATATCTCTTTCCTAATTCTTGTGATTGGTGATTTCAGGGTGTCCCATTGTGTATGCTTTCACTCACCCATGTATGGGATCTACCCATACATGTCATGTATTATATTGTTGAAATTCCGTTAGATGGAGTACTAGGTGGAGCAAGAGAAGGTGGAGCATATTTATTCTAGTTGGACTATTCCTGGTTCTAGGATTTACATCTTAATATAATTCCCAATATTATTAGTAGGTTGGACTCATTTTATAGTTATCATCGGTTTATATTTGGCCTTTTTCTTTTCTATTCACTTTTTTATACATTGATGTGGGATCAGTTGATATGAATTCATTTAAAATATGAGTTCTTTATATATTCTGTATTATATTGGTGTATATGGACATATACATATATACATGTAATTTAGGATAACGTATTCCATATGTTAGATATGCCTACTCAAAACTAGTTTCCATCCCCAGACCTATTAAAGGTGGGATTGGGGTTTGACACTCAGGTTACTACCAGCCAAGAGATCCCTGTCGGGTCCTTACTATAAATCTATAAAACCCCTATATAAAAGTGATAACCTTATCCAAGGAGGGTAATCTTCTACAAACATTCTTCTTGTGAATAAAAAACATAATACCTGGGATATTTTTTCTAAATTCATTAAATTTTCATAATGATTTTATTAATAATAATTCATTTTTTTCAATTCATCCTTGTAAATTAGTGTTATGTGAATATTTTTATTCCCCCATAATGTTGTTCTTCCATTATTAGGAAATTTATTTTTCATCATTTTTTGTGTGGTGTGTTATAATTTACACTCTACAATATTATTCCAATTTTTTACATGATTCTTCTTTTTTTTGTTTAGGGTTTTTTCCAATTCTTTATATGTGATTTGATATTCTAGAACCATTATAGACTACCCTTAAACCTCAAAACCAGGTTCCCATAATTTACATGTATGATCTAATCAAAGACAACTATATAACCATCCTCACCCCAACCACTTAAACACATGGTTTTCCACTACAAATAGACATAATATTTACAGTTTTGTATTTCTTTGAGGAATTAAATCACCATTGGGAGAGTATTTAATGGTTTACACAACATTAAAAAGTAGTTAATGCAATTTTTCGGTAGCTATATTCTTTAAATATTAGACTTCATATTTGAAAATTATAATTCCATCACCTTTTTGGGGAAGTCTATACTACTAAAAATCAGTTTCCTTCTCCAATAAAATACACCCATTCATCATCAAAGTTAATAAAACTGTTCCTCTAAATTATTTATCAAAAGTTAAATATCTAAACAAATAACAACTTCTCAAAATCTATTTTTCCTTCTAAACACAAATTAAAAACCAATTTTATTTTCAAACTATGAAAACATCGATTGGTTTAATAAAACTAATCCCGAATTATAAAAAACATAACATTAAAATAATGTATATCATGCTCAATAGAGTGGGTCAAATAGTTTTTACAGAAATTTTGAGGAAAAACATGCATCATGCTCTGAAATAGGATAATTATTAGGAAAAAATAATATTATTAGTAAATAAATACAAATAGTAAACATAACCCCTAAAACAAATTCATATACACTATAATTTACAACTATATATTTTAGTTATTCAACAATTCCAATATAGAGTTCAAAATAAATCCTTATAACTACCACCAAATGAGTGGAACTAATATTCAACTTCATCCTCAATCCCTTTTTAATGAACTTATATTATAGATTATATTAAAAATTAAACAATTATTTATATTTATATTTCATCATAAAATAAATAAAACATTGAAATCTATTTGATTATGAAATTTTGAAATTCACCTTATGACTTTGTCCATCCATCGACATTATCACACTATGGACATATCCATCCATCAACTTCATCCACCCTTATAAGATCAATATTCTTAAATAATTATGTAAAAATCCAATTTATTATCATTGATGGGATTCAATGTCACAGTTTAACTCATCCACTTCATAACCCATATAAAAAAGGTCTAATTGTTTCTCATGCACAACTACACTCCACTCTTTATCCAATACATGTTCCACATAATATAGCACTTTCTCTTATGATGCAAAGATATACCAATCATTTTCATCATTATCAACAATATCCCTCAAGTGAGAGATGTTCAAAAAGGTGAACTATAATAAATCTCTTTTAATAACCCTAATAATTTTCAACCACTTGAATTTAAATAAAACCATAAAAAATTACAATGGAAATTTAATTCAATAATATCATTCAACATTCCATAGTTTCCTAGTTCATCAGATGAAAATATACAGAAATTATTTTTTTAAAGATTCTTCTCTATTTAATATAAGAGATTTGAATCCATTAATATTGTAAGCATCAATTTTCTTTTTTTGTTCCAGAGTACCCTGGTCCAAAACATCAAATATATTGACAAATCTTCTTGAATGTTGATACTAATGATCTAAATAAATTAATATAAATAATGACATTTTAAAAATTCATATTTCAAAATTATATATAAATGAATTGAAATATATATGAACTTAGATGATGTGTCAACCATTATACAAGTTATTTAATAATAAATTTTGTCATATCAGTCCCATTCTATGTTCAAATACTCATATATTTCATTGATTATATCATTAACACTTTAGTGAATGTATTTGAAATTTTTCCTATTTAATACCACATAAAAATCATCTTTTAATAATTTAAATTATATCAATGTAATATTATATTTCCTCCATGATAGATAAACAAAACTAGGAAATATTTTTGACTTCTAGTTTAGTTGAGATTTAGTCAAAATATCATCAACACATCTAACTTTATTGAATCTTATTGCAATATTATCCATGTGTCGAGAGAAAATGGTAATAAAATCATCTTCCAAGTAATTGTAATAAATATATCATTCTGGGTGGGCTTTATTTTTCACATATTATTTCAAATGAAAGATAAATTTATAGAAAGAAATGAATGAAACATAGTTGTATATATGTCTAATTAATTGGAAATAATTATTTACATACGAATAAAAACATTGATATAAAGTACCTCTCAATTGGATATATACATCAATAATATATGGGACCTCCTTATTTAGTTTCCTTGAAAAAATTCAAATTTAAATGTATTATGAAATTAAAAAATCATTGGTGGGGGGGAAGATCATCTCCATTGAAAAAATATTTAGTAAAATTATTTCTTGAATATTTTCAAAGATTTTTTTTTTCTCAAATAATTGTTTTCAGAATTTGAAGAACACCAGTAGAAATGTATTTAACTATTTGGGTAATAAATTATGACATTATAAATGTAGTAAATGCTTTAAAAAATATGTGAATTTTTAATTTCAATACTGAAAACCTATGATTATTTAAGACAAAAAAATATCAAAAATATACTTGAATACCCTTTAAAAACATTCACATTTTTTAATATTAGGTGGAATATATCCATTTTCTTATTTTTCTCTGAAAAAATTGATGCAGCAAACATTCCTCTCTCATCTATCTATATATCACACTTTATATTTATTTGTTAGTGCATATGAGTATTAATATGATGCATTGAATTTTTAATCTCATTAATTCGTGTGATGATCAAATTTTCATAAATGTATTTTTGACCTAAATAACATCACGATTATGATATAATAAATTAAATTTCCAATATGGGAGTTTGAAAAATATATTTTATTTCTTCTATAGTTTTGTTCCAATTTCAATTTAGGATGTACTTAAAACTTAATTCCCACTGTCATTCAAATTGTGAAGATTCCCAAATTCTCAATTAACATTTACTAGTTGTGCCGGTATTTTTGAACCTATCATTAAATATAGAGGTGTTCTACGATAAATAATTCAATTGAATTTTGTCTTGTACAACCAAAATATATAATATACATCAAGAAATATATAATGAAATAATAATCAACATTTTTTTAAAATAAGGTATTCATTTATTATCAAATTAATGTTACAAGCTGGATAATCCAAAGTAGTGTGAGTTTTCCAACCAAATAAGTTCCCAAGTCTAGGGAAGTCACAAATAGTTCAAATTAGATCTATATACATTAATAAAAATATCATTATATATGAACCATATGTATCATCATTTTTTTCAATAACTCATACAATTATTTAATTAGAGTGTGAAAGTATACATCAATTTCATTTTTAGGAATTTTATTCTATGATTAATCATCAAAATGATAATGTAATTGTGTTGAATAAAAAACCATGAAGTTATATTGTAAGGGAATAGAACAACCATCCAAATGATATAACTGGAACTCATATTCACACAGGGGTTTAATACATTTGTATCCAATATCAATAACACATTAATAGGATCATATGACAAATTGTGATCTTATGAATCAAATGTTTGACACGCTTCTGAATCTATTTGATGTTGCAATAACCCATATTTATTATTTTCCATAGCATTCCAATTCATGTGATCGATAGTTTTATATGACCTGAATAATCATTGAAATAGAGATTTTATGGGATATAATGAAAATAATTTACAAGGGAGTTATTATTTCAATTATTTATTATAGTATATTTATTTTGAATTTCAATAGTACACATTGACTTGAATCTATAATGAAAACAATTTTTTACACTCATGTCCCCTTGAATATTATCCCTAATATAGTATACAATTACTTGGACAAGCATGTATTCTTGTTTAATTAAGCTCAATATTGTTAAAAAATTCCCCATATCATAAAAGGACTCATGAGTATTATCTTTTGGAAATTAATGATACACCAATTATTATGTCAGGTAAATTAATTTATTTGTAATTCAATGTAGACACTTGACATGCTAGAAATTTAGAATAAAATAATGTTTTGAATAATCGATAAATCCTTCATACTACTCTTGATTTCAATCTATAACTAAATCCAGAAATTCAATTTTCTAATTATTAAATTTTTCTCTTTAATTTGTATCTGCATCATTATTCTCCGCTATCAAGGAAGTATTTTTTTTATTTAGTTAATTGAAATCACCAATAAAACATTACATAACATTTTATTATCACTACAGAATCCAATACACATATTGATTCTACAATTGATTTAATATTAGGCATTCATAAACTGTATATCTCTTTAACAATCATCTAAATTTACATTTAGGACCTGGAAATTTTATTCTCCCATCAACAAATATATTGTAAATTGAAACTAATCATCCATACATTTAGTATACAAATGTGTGTTCCTAAGTAATGTAATCTAACTTTTATCTATATATCACTAATTTTCTACAATTTATTTAAAAAAATATAAAAAAACTAAAATCAAGACTATATAATCACATTACTATTCCCATTTAGAAATAGAGGCACCCCTTGTTATTCATGATCAATTATCAATTTATATTATGAAACATATTTTTTTATATTTAAGATAAGTAAATTATGGGTATATATTACCAAAATTAAGAATGTATAAGAAGGTTAAATATATTATAGATTATATTAATACTATTACGTGTCAAAATTGATTTATTTATGAATATCTTTAAAAAACATAGTAAAATATATTTCATTATCATGGTGGATAAGAATGATGGGAAAATGGTCTATAGAACAATGGTTAGTGATTTAAATAAAAGAAAAAAATAAAATTTTTATTTAAGTTTTTTTATTTTATAATGGAAAAAATTATACTTTCTAAAATCCTAAACTTGTATTTTTTTTGTTTTGAATAAAAATTATGAGGAATGTGATGGTAATCCAGAATCCCTATTGTAACACATATAAATGAATAAAATATATATTCAATTCTTAATTGGTAATAAATTATATTTATCTTTTCTAAAAAATTCAATAAATTTAAAAATCTATATTAACATAAGGATATTCACATTATTTGCTTAAAATTACACCACTAATAATATATTTATCTTTATTGAGATATCAGAATAATATATATATATATATATATATATATTGAAAAAAATTCCATTCAATGTGATATTTTTATTTCTAACAACCTATTTAAATTATTTTTTTGACTCCTAATGTTATTTATAATTTAAAATGAAACCTAGCTAAAACCTAGGTAGAATATAAAAGCACTAGAAAATAAAACTTGAAAAGCCCCTAAATTAAAGCCTGGATTGCAAGAAACTAGAATATAATCACAACCTAAAAGAATCATGGTAAAACTGTAAGAAAAATTATATAAATATTATCTATATGTCTTTTAATTAGTGAATTACTAAATAAAGCTATATTAGGTATATATCCTAAAAAATATATTATTCCTTCATCCTGCATAAGGATAGAACATTGATTTGAAGCTCACATTCTGTTGAGATGGTCTTAAATCATGAGAGTTCTTTCACATCAATAGATACCACACACCACACCAAATATCTCACACATCATCAAATACCACATACCTCTCCAGATAGCTCACAAGTCACCAAATAAAACACACCAATATAGAGAGATCATGTGGGGGGATTTGATTTATAGTAAAGGGAAAGCAGGATGGGAAGTTGGTTCAATAGAAAGGGAGAGCATGATGGGAATATAGTTCAGAGGAAAGGGAGAGAAAGTGTTAAGGCTAAAAAGAGGAATCAATCAGGGGAATGGAAGTTTGTTGGTTTTTATAATATTTCATGGTGGTTATAAAAACTAATATGAGATAGATACATCATTATTTAATATAGGTTTATAAAACTATCTCTTAAAATAGCAGCCATATTCCCATTTTCACATAGTGTCAATCTAATGAGACAATGCCAAAGGTATGTGGGATTAGAATGAACCCAAACCTTATTATTCTAAATTTTCTAAATAGGATTATCAATATCTAGAATATTTAAACCCTTGATTATATTCCCAATTCCATAAAAAATCTCATTCTCATACAGAAATACTCTTTTTCTTAATAAGGAATGAAAATCCCAACTTTTTTAAAAAAAGTTGTAGAAATAAAATTCATATTTATGGTGGGAAAATAATTATAGTATTTAAATTTTTGGATTAATCAACTTGGTAGACTTATATCATAAGTGTTTAGTTTTAATGTAATAATATTTTCTCTATTATCATCCTGAATATCTACTTTTCCCTTCATTAACTCCCTCTACTATTTAATTCTTTATTTTTTAGAACAAAAATGTGATGTACACCAAACTTATAATACCCACGAGTCATAGATGGTGAAATTAATATCTATAACATTTACATACCAATTCATAGAGTGGTTCTAATTGGTAACACTTTTCAATCATAGATACCAATTTTTAACTACTATATAGGCCATGCTTATAATATATCTCAAAATTATTCTGATTAAGTATTCCATTATCTATTATAAATCCATATTAGTGGGAGATTATCATGTATTATATCCACTCATTAAGAAATTTAAATGAATTTTTTTTCTTTTGAAAATTGTGGCCCTAAGAAATTATATCCATTTTGATGTCCCTATTATACTAATTAATGAGTCTATATGGTTATTCCAATCATCACATAATTATTTAAGTAGGGAATAATCCCAATAATAATAGTTGTAACTCTTAGAAATCTGAGAAAATAACTCCTTATAAAAATCCATTATTTGGATTCACTCAACTATATTCCTCTAGTGTCTTTCATAAGGGGTTCCCATCTGTGTTTGACCCAAATAAATCACTGAGAACAAACTAACAAAATATAATATAGGGGAACCCAACTAGAGAAGAAACTATCCAAGAATGTTCCAATGTTATCATCAATTTCTATACTCCTATAATATAATTCAAGGAAACCATCCTATTAAAGAACCTTCTAGATTGAAAAATTAATGTCTTGAAATGTGCCTACTTGGAAAGAATTTTGCACATAGTATTTAAGGGTTATTCATTATTTTAATGTCTCATAAATTTAAATTAAATAATTTTCATATTAAATTTAATATAATTATTTCTTTTTTAATAAGTATATGTTGATATTTTTTTCATTTTTTATGTATTCTTATAAAAAATTTGTTTTGGAATCTTCATTACAACCCCAAAATCAATGTGTTCACACCACATTAATGTTTTACACATTACACAAGCCACTAGTTCTTGTTACTCACCAAAAAATAGAAGTAAAATATATCAATACATAAAATAATTTCATCATATTATTAGAGTAGATTAAAAATTCATGTAAGTAAATAGAGTTATATGATAATAAAAATCTTTACATTAGTATTCCTGTAGTGATAGACAACCAAACTCATCACCTTTCTAGACAAGGCATACCCTCCTGTCCTATAGGTGGTCTGACCTCAAGTTGATCTAACCAGAGAGCCTTTACTCAAGAGATAATTCAATTCTTGATAACTTCAAAACATAATATATAAAAACTATATTCAACAACTATTTTTATGCTCATAAGTCAAAATAAAATCTAATGTGAATTTAAATGAAAGAAAAATTATTTGGAGTCGTACCTAGCATGTAATGCAAGGATGTAGCTCCTATATGTAGTTTAATAATTAAATATAAGGCATACACAATATTGATACTTCTTAATTTTTTTCCCAAACCTGAATATCAAATTAATTTAAAAATAAATGAAAATTTTATATATTTTCTAAAAAAAATCATTTATGAAATTGTCATAAATATAAGATAAATATAAATATTCAATAGACAAAATAAGAAAGAATATAAACACATTACATTAAATATATATATAAACTATTCCAAATTAACATTGTATGGGATTCTAGATTTTATTCAAACATTATGTAATATTATTCACAAAAATGTTTTTCAGGTGGTCTAAATAATATCTTCAAATAACAAAATTTATTTAATTTTATTTTTTATATTAATTAAATTTAAAATCTTACAATTATAAATATAATAAATTATATATTTACCCCTTATTTAAAAATTTATATACCTTTTGTAATTTGGTTCTTATGATTTCTAAATAAATATTTTATTTCTAGATCATAATAAATTCTATATTATTTTTAAAAGGTTTTTTCAATATTAAAATTTGATATATTAGGAATATTCTAAATGTTTCAGAACATTAGTTAATTATAAAAAAAAGTATAATAAATTAATTTATAAATATTTTATAAATTAAAATATCCTAAAATAACTATTATAATGATTCATAAACAATTTTAATAAAAATGGTAATATCTAATTTTTATACTTTTTAATGCTTCACCACAACTGGAAATATTTCATGGAACCCAAGTTCTTTCCATTGTGGATAGAACTACCATGGGATGTAAAACACTAAAAAAATGGGGAAAACATTACAATGGAGTAGGATGTGGTACCTGGAGAATCCCAGTGAAGAACCGCCATGTGCATCACTACACCCTGGAAACGATGATCTTGGTGTCTTTAATTCACCATGGATACACCATAGAAACTATCATTTTTGGGTAATGGTGATTTTTTTCAAAAAAAAAATTAAACATTTTTATTCCTTTGAAATAATATGATCAGATAATACTGATGGGTTTTTGGGATCATTATTTGAACCATTATAGTGGAAGAGAACCCAAACATAGAAAAATATATCTCCATGGAGTAAATGTATAAATATATCCCAAAAATACCGAACAAAGAATGTAGCTTTAACACCCAATAATCAATAACAGCCATATTATTTATTTAAATGAGTGTGATTTAGGATGATCACAAGGATTAGTAGATAAATTCTTTCTACCTCTATGGGATACCAAACAATAGACCCAGGGACACTTTTCGGGGACTCCTGATCACTTGAGGGGATAATGGAACATTTTCCAAGTGATAAATGAGCTTTAGGAATATAATTCAGTTTTGACTATGGATCAGTTGTGTCTCACTCAATCAACACAACCCACATGATGATATTTCATCCTCTAATTGGAATCTAAAACTACATTTATTAACTAAATAGTTTCTACCAATTGAAATGGTTTTGGTTTCACCATATTATTCATGAATTTTTAACTACTTAGATTAAACATTCTTTTAACAATTTAATGAATGAGTTCGATCAACCATAAATGAACCAACACTTTTTTTGTTTCTAATGAAATAATACATGAGGGATGTAAAACCACACATGCATCACACTCATGTGAAAACAAATAGGGATGTATGGTATCACTGTTTGATTGGTATCCTTCCTAAGAGTCTGACTCTGGATACAATTTTTTCATTTTTTATAAAATTTTCTATTTAGACATGGTGGACATATTTTACATGGTGGATTTTCTTACCCCCTTTATAACTTATTTATAATAATGGTTTTAATTCTTAGGAGGAAGGTAATTATTTGAGAGGTTTCTAGTGTAATTGTATGAATTTTCCTAAACACTTATTTTGTATTCTTCATATTCCTAGAGGGTGTTGAAAGCCTATTATTTATTATTTATAAATATATTTAAATGAAAATTTAATTTTTGAAAATATTTATTTACCATTATGAAGGACCCGATCCTTGCATAGAGACAATCTCATCTATCCCTATACAGAGCCTTACTATTTAAGAGTGAGGCCTTTTTGATCTACTACATAAAGGTAGTTCTCGATAACATCATGGTATATCCTAGTTTGTGTTGGGGTATATCCCAATTGGTGTTAGGTTATATCCCAGTCAGAGTTAGGGTAGATCCAATCTTATGGAAGGGTAACCCAACTCACATCAGGCTTTGTGAATGATTTACACACTCACATGAAGGTGTTTACATGAGAGTAGTTATGTTATGATGATTCTATCTTCATGTAAGAGTAACCAAAATTCCCCAATATCTCATAAGGTTATGAGTTTTTAGGTAGGTTTTTGGGTGTTGGAGTGCACCATGGGAAGTGAAAATGTTTAGATGAAAGTTTTTTATAGAATTTCTCTTTTAGGTGTTTCACCTATGGGAAATATAGAAGGACCCCATTCCATGGTGGACGACATGGTATCATAAGGTTCCTTGCGGGGTTCATCAATTTTGAAATAGGTACCTTGAAAAACATGATTACTAGGATTGGATCTTGATTAAGTTCATATGTGTAAAATGAGGTCCCACAAAATGCATTGTGTTGGGTTTTTTAGTTCATGGTGGGCTGAGGCCGAGAACATGAGGTAAGAGGGAGATAATAAACATAAGGTCACTAAACTATGGTCCAGTACATGAAAAACTAAAATGGTATAGTGGATTCCACCATGTCATAGACCAAGGTATAATGGTAGTCAAGGGTCATAAAAATTTATTTTCAAAACACATAAGTTTTAAGGGGGAGTATCCATTTCAAAATCTAGGAATTCAGATCTACTGTAACCGAGGGGTATAAAGGTATAAGGGAGGCCTTCCAAGATTACAATACAAATATAGGGAAATTTTCTCTTTTGTTTGGTTTTATAATACCTCCCATAAAACCGTAACTAACTCTTCGCATTATCAAAACACTCCAACCACTTCCTTTAAAATTTTAAACCCTTTGGTTCTACTAAACCAATGTGTCATGAATCAAGGGACATTCCCTTCTCCTCTTCTCTTCAGTCTCCTTGTTCTCTTTTTTTCTTGGAGGACCACTATGTTATATTTACTCTATTTCAAAGCAATGTTTCAATAATGTAATTATAGTGGATCAATTTAGATATGAATCAAATAAACTCTCTTAAAATTTGATGAAGGTTAATAAAAATTTTATTCACTATTATGTGGTAGTTCTTTGAACCCTAAATTAAGGTAGGTAATTCAATATTCTCTCCATTATTTTTGTATAAATTATGAAACTATCGTGTTTTTTCTTTTGGAGGTTAATGAAATTTTTCATAAGAATATAAATAATTTGGAAGATGGAAAATAGAAAGGGGACGTTATATGCATGGATTTTATGTATACTTTAGTGTTATTTCATGATTTATTGTTCATTATTTATATTTAGTAAAGGTATGATGAATTTAAAAAATATGATGATAAAATAGAATGATAATATAAGGTAAATAGGTGTCGTGTGAACCATATATTTGTTGATAAATGAATCCCCCATAAGTTGAAGAATTGTTACATGTTTTCTAACAGATGTGACCCACTTTGCAACTGTGAATTATTTTCTATAAAGTCATTGCATTTTGTTTTCTATGAATGTTTGAATCACATTCAATAATTGAGTAATAATTTATGATGGAAATAAAATATGTTGTTTAAAAAAAATTAAAGTGATGTTTGTTATGGGCGTTACATTATATATTCTAATAAATAGTGGTTGTTGTTGTGTGACTATGGTTATGATATGTAGTGCATGTTTGGATGGGGGTATTTGTGATGTATATATAGAAAGAACAGGTTGTGAAAATGGAAAAGGAGTTAGTGGATAAAGGAAGGGTCTGGTTGTATATTTATATCTATGTGGTGTGGGGCTTTGTTAGAGATGCTTGATGTTATGGAATGGAGAATAATGAACTTGTAATTGGGTTGTTGGGATGGAATTGAATTGGTGGTAGATGATTTCCATTGAATGATTACATTTGATAGAGTATGGGAGATAGATTAACAAGTAGTGACTGTTAGTGAATCAATTTGAGATAAATGGATGAATGAATGATAGGTGGGAGGTGAATCTTGGATTGCTAATGAGTTTTTAATAAAATGGGTGATGAAAGAATAATGGACAAAATGTCAGAATATTATAAAACAATTTAAATTTTCTTAAAAGCATTTTAATTGAGAACCAATGGCTAGTTATATGGATATTTTTACACGGTCTATGGATGGTTGTGTTGAAGAGGCAGTTATGGTTGATCATGTGTGGTGAGGATGAAGTGACCTTTTCCTAGTTGTTTTTAATGGTTTTAATAGAGAAAAAATTTAATTGGAATGGAATGGGATGAAAATAAAATAAATATAGTCTAAAATATGAATTTGAAGGATTTAAATGAATGTGAAATGGTTTGGAATTAATGTTCTTAGTAACTAAAGAAGGGATGGTCATTTAAATACGGTAAATTGAATTCTATAATAAATATAATGCAGTTCGTAATGATAAAATTCTTGAAACTGATAAACATAGTGATTAAATGTGGAATTGGAATGATTATTTTGGTTTTTTTATAGGTTAGGTTGGTATGGTTTACATGATATTGTAATAGTAGTTATTAGTGTAGAGTTGGGATATCGTTTAGGTTGTATGACTAAAATATAGATTATTTTTTGTGAAAACATAGACTGGGATTGTGTGTGATCTTATTATGTATTATATTGTTCTTAGTATTTATTTATGAAACCCACCCAAGTAATGAGACCTCAATAATGTCTCAAACCCAAATTCCACTCAATTGTTCCTTGATCCGGGTGGGTCATAAGGCCTCAAGCGCATCACCCCAGACACTATAGGATGTTGACTAGCAGTGAGGTCATTTATGTGTCCATTGGGATACTATTCCCTCATTACCAAAGTGTAGTGTAATGGAATAATAAACACAATTTAGTAGATGAATAAGTAAATCATACATACAATAGATAACCAGTTGCAATAGAAAACAAAATCAAAAGAATATCATATACAATGGTGATGATGATACATTTCATTTGTCTCTAACAAAGCATCAAAAAATGGTATACATGGAAAATGTAAAATAAATGTAAAAAAAGTAAAACAAAAATTTGAAAACTATACAACTATCATCACAAGCCTTAGCTTGGTCCCAAGATCCCTTACTACTAAGCAGCAATCAACAACCTATCTAAGGGAGATACACCTTATAGATACCTGGTATCATAGTTTATTTGGGTCCCAAGGGTGGGACAAACAATGTGTGAGATATAATCCAAGTAGGAAATCATTATTTTTTTGTTCCTTATAGTCATTGAATATTTATAATAATAGTGTATAGAAATAATATAATAGGTCAAAGAATTACTCAAAATTAAACATCCTATAATACTAGGATCTCATCTATAACCAATTTCATTATAATGGTAAGTCTATTGTTTAACATTCAGTCATATATCATTTATAATAATGTTCAATTAAATATTCATTCTCATTTAAACATTATGTCATGAGACTCGGTGCGTAGCCCAATGTCCCCATGATTACATGATCAAGGATGCCTAAACAGGCCATCCATAAAGTACAATACAATGACTGATTCCAAGCTTGTGAATTGTTAGGGTGGAATGATAGAGAAAATATTTTCAATTAAATTTACATTGAATTTAATTGTTTTAAACACCCAAAAGTGTAACTCTAATATGAGTTTCTTCATTTTTTTGATATTGGTGTTATTTTGAGCCGAACATTAAGAATGACCCATTTTGGATTTTTAACTACTTTAAATAATTTCTGTAGTTTGGCCATAACATATTATAAACTAATCCTAATTGAAAAATCCATTATTTTCTAGATTCTTCACATCCAGGTACTCATTTACTATTTTTGGACCAAAAACTGAATCGACCATATGGATGCCCAAAAGAATCTCACAAGTCATATCATGAAAACTGTTTACAGTTCTGCTGATTTTTGGTGTGGGGTCCATAAATAATTCTTTGTGGGACCAATTGTTGTGATATTCAGTGGCTGGATGCACAAGGATTTTTAGAACATCTGTAATGAAGTGACGGTCCTGGGAATTGGCTGTTTTAAGGGTCATTAAACAATCCTAATCAGGAGGTTTTTATTTGGCATGTCTGACAGGATAGAATAAATTGTGAGAGTAAAACAGGCATAATTCTCAGATTACTTGTTCAAATCCACTGATATTTTGAGGGTAAATGCCAAATAGAATTATGAACAACATAAAATAAGGTATAAATGTGAATATATCATTTTATGGGGATTCAACATTTCAAAATTTGGGGAAAAATTATGGCTATAAAAGGAGGAGAGCTCCACCCTCTCAATGCATCTATCATTCAATCCCATTCCTTCTGTGATACCATGGAGGAGAACCTTTCAGCTTTCTCTTTTATTTATTTTATTTTTTCTTAGTTTAGTAATTCCTTCTTCTTCCCCATTCATCTCTATTACCCTTACCATGCTGGGGTAAAAATTTGTAATGATTTGGGAAGGGTTGGTTTTCTATTTTGTAATGTTCGAGTTCTTGGACTCAATTGAATGAAATTTATTTCTTATTCAAAGTTGATTTCAATTTAATATAGTTGATTTTATTATAAACTATGATCTTTCTTGAATTTTAATTCCGTTATTTATTTTTGCATTGGTAAAATAATCATTATCTCCCTCCACTAATTTCTGGTTTATATATGATGGAATTAACCAGGGATTAGTGGTGAAGTACTTGACGATCGTCAGTACATGTAAAAGGGGCAGTGATTGTTCTTGACTTTTTGGGATAAAAAATACCCGATTGGGTATTGCCCATGTCAATTAAAGATATTCAATACAACTATTTTGCATATGGAAGGAGAGTTGACTAAACCAAGATCTTGGTAAGGGTTTATCTCACAATCATAATTTCACCAAGGAAGTGAGAGGATACGACTGTGGAAACTCATTTTAATCAACTAATAAGAAGAGGTTTGAATTAAATTTAAAAATGATATCATTAAAATTAGGAAACCGACCCCGAACTAATCACCCTTTTTAATATCATAGTTTTTCAATCATTTGAATTTAAAGTTTCCTCTAAAAAACACAACATTTTTACCCTCATTTTATAGTGAAAAACTATTTTATGTGCACTCCTCTTTTAGAGATTTCCTAGGGTTAATCACTATACTACACTTAAGAAATTTATGAATTGGTTTTCAATGCCCTACGACAGGCATTCGTCAAGGTGTACATGTAATATAAACAATTTCATTCAACACTCAATTTAGATCCTAAGCCAGTCCATGGAATTCCTAATTTGGAATCCATATATCACTTAAGGTGTAATATAAACTGACACCCTTCATGACCATCCCTGAAGAACCTCTCAAGAACCTAGGTATCACTCATGGTGTGGTATAAAGTCTTAACCATTCAATTCCCTCATAGACGGTCTACTAAGGGATCTCAAGTATCTCCCACAGAGATACAAGATTAATTCCCATTGAGTCCATCCATTAAATTCACATATAAATCAATGTATCACTCAGTATATAACTCAAGCCTTAGATTCAATCCTTGGTAGTCCACTAGGGAGTCTAAGTATCACTTAGGCATATGCATGGTACAAACCAATTGAGTCAATCCATGGAATTCATCATTTTAATCCATGTGTAAACAAATGAATATCAACATTCAACCAATTAAAAACCACTTAATCAAATTCATTTTACATGTCAAGGTCCAAACCAATAACCTTGAAATTAGACCTCACCAAATGAGGTGACTGATGGTATTGGAAAAGCCTATATGGCTTGGATTCTAATTACTCATTGTAAATAGTGAAGTGATTTACTGGTACCAAAGCTGGTCTTGGTCATTTCTGGTTTTTCAATGTTGTCCTTATACTTTTATCAATTTCAAAGAATCCAGTTCTCATCCTCTTCTCATCAGCTCTACTATGGATGGCACACAAAGGAACATTTTCGACAACATACAGATAAATAATGAACATGACCGTTGTGTTTTAGTGTGGTCAGCTCTAGGTACTTTCAATATTAATTATTTTCATACAATTAATTCTTTGGTGTCTTACCATGACCCTTGGGGAGATATTCTATAGTGTAAGGAGAAGCATGTGAAATACTTTTTTCTGTTATGGCTTGTCCGACCCAATTCTTTGACAACATAAGAGAACATACAACAATGTGGGATAAATCTAGAATTCAAATGTTGCTATTATAGGTAATTGAATTATGAATATTTGTATCACTTATTTTTTGACAGAAAATGGGATATGGAGGTTTTAGCGCATTTTGGCCAGTTCGAATGATGCCCGACAGGTGTGGAGTCTTCTTCAGCTTTCCTCCAATGTTGGTTTCAAGGAGTAGTCTAGCCGGTTGCAGAACGGATGGCCAGGAATTTATGTTTTATTACAGGGTTCTGGGTTTTTTGGATGTCTAGGATGATGTTGAGATAGTAGTCCATGCTTATGTCTAGTATCAGTATTATTGTTAGAACCAGTGTGTTACTTTTGGAATTGGGAAGCATGTACAAAGACTCGGCCAATGGACTCACTCTTATGAAACATAAGTCATTGTTTTCTTCAATTACCTCGAGTAGGTCTACCCAAGATCAGTGGGTCAAGTGGACTTCACCCATCATGGGGCTCAAACTTAACACTGATGGATCGTGCTACTTGGGATCGATGTGTTGAGGAAAATTTGTTCATGATTCCCCCAAATTAACGGTGACAACATTCTCATCTAATTTTGGAAATGAAAGTTCCCTTCAAGAGGTGTCTCATGACTTTATCAATGGTTTAATTCTATTTTATTAGAGATAAATTCCTATTCAAGAGGTGGAGTTTGACTCAATCATAATTATTAGGGCCTTGTCTGGAAAAATTTAAATCCCTTGGCGCATTGAGTACCCAATTAGAAGACACAAGCGGCTTTTGGATATTCACACATCCATAATTAATACACGGAATGAGGTTAATATGGTGGATGATTTTCTAGGTTCCAAAGCTACTATGGATTATTATCTATTGGTTTTCTCTATTCCTAGATCAATTCAATTATATGGCTCCATCTTTGTAAGGGTTGATTCCCATAGACTTCACTATTTCCACCCCTAGTCCCCCTTTTGTCTCTCTTCCATTTCTTTTCCTTAATATAATAAATAGTTTTGGTGGTAAAATATATATCAAATCATAATTAAATTGATACATATTATTTACAAATCAATTAACAATTTTTATCCCAAGTCAAGGGGAAAAAAGGCTCACCCAAGGTATCCATTTCCAAGAGCAACCCATAGTGGTCTTGTTCAATTAATCAACAAACCCAAGGGGTAGTATCATCTCAAGTTCCTTAACCAATTACCAAAAAACCACATAATTCATTAATTATGTAAGTGATTCATAACAATTAAATGGTTTAATTTCATTCAAGGTGATGCCCAATAATTGGGAACATGGAACAAAAGAGGATATAAATACCTTGACATTTAGGGAAAGGCATGAGACCACCTACCTTAGGTTCATAGCTGATTGGTCATATAGTTTCAACTCCAGATTTGGATTAGATCTAGAGAAAATCAAATAACAGAAAAATAAAATAATAATAGGGCATAATAGATTTCACCTAAATAGTGAAGCCTATATTTGAAAGAACAAAGAATGGATAAAAAGTAATCGAGTACTCACTAATGCTGATCCAAAGATATGAGTGGCTCTTGAATCAGAGTCTGGATGGAGAAAATCTATTGATTCTTGGAATATCCACTCAAGGAATCTTTCAAATTGATTGGTGATATTATATATCGGGGTAATAAATGAAACATATGTTAAATTATATTTTTAGGGTAAAAAGTTTAATTTTACCGAAACTAATATAGTTGATGGTTTTGCTGCATGGTTTAGCCAAATTATGCACCAATCATGCACTCTTGGCGATAGAGTGGAAACCTGTACTTGTTTTACCCATATTTTTACTAAACATGATCAAACCATTCCAAAAAACCATTTTCAAAATTACATACCTAGTAGAATTGTTGTACGGTGCAACTTGCATTGTTTTAACTAACCATTTGCTATGTCATTTCACACCAAACCCAGGTCCCTAGCTCTAAACCAGCCCCAGGAACTCTCGATACCACTATAACCTCAAATAAAATTTTTATTAGGCCATATTTAGACATTTAAACTGGTAATTTATAGAAAATAAAGGATTTTTTCCTCATAGAATAACTGAGTTCTTACAAACCTCCCCATTAAAGCAATTCATCCAAGAATTTCATTCTTAAGGGTGATCAAGATTGTCACAGAATAACTCAATCTAATGTGATTTCACATTGGCATATCACTCGTAGGTCTCATACTATACTCATTCATGATTCTATAGAACCCACACCAAAGGAATTGACTGGCCTCAGTGGACTTTTTCTCTATGATCCAGAACCTGTGTCATTTTCTCGTCAAATGATGCACCTACCTGTAACTCAACATCTTTTGGATGAAAGTCAGGATACCTGTCTAAATAATACCATTATATCTGAAAATCATGGAAGATGTTGTGCATGGATTGGTACATCTGAGATAACTACAACTGATAGGTTACCAGCCTGACTCTCTACAGAATCTCCAACATCCCAACATACTATGGTGAAAGTTTACCCTGTCTCCTATTTCACATGGGTCCCATCCTCAGTGAACCACATAAGAAAAATCAATCCCCATCTTCAAAATTAAGATGTATTATAAAATGAATATTGTATTACTTCTAATGAGACTGCACTATATTAATCTACTTCCAAATCAACTCCACCTACTTTGTGGTATCCTATAAAAGATGGGGTCCAAGAATAGCTTCCTATATTTCCTCTAACCAGCATAGGGGTGATCCTCATGTACTAACATATAAATCATCATAAGGAACCATCTATATAGTATCTTTCAATCTATTATTTTAGTATAAATCAACATAGGGTATATGCCTCAACCATAATCCCCTAAAATCTAGGATGCATACTTGTAGCGTATCCTCAAGCAATTAAATCATACACTCTAACATTCCATCTATCTATTGGTGGTATGCTTTGTCCAAATGCATATGTGTAAACAATTATCTATGTATCCATTTCCAGAACTGTAAATTAAACTAGGCATCCCTATCTGAAATGATAGTTCACAAGGCCCTGTAATGTCATATTTTCTCACGGATGCACAACCTCCTAAGCTCATCAACACTAATGTTTTTCTTGATCGACATGAAATTTGAAACATTAGTGATCTGATATAAAACTATATAACATCATTACCGTGAGGCGAACTTTGTAATCATATCATGAAATCCCCCATGATTTCAACCCACTTCAACTCAGGGATGGGTAACTTCTGTAAAAGTCCAGCTGGTCATTGGCGTTCCACCTTCACCTACTAACAGGCGGAACACCTCATGAAAATAAATCTACATCTCTTTCCATACCCATCCACTAGTACTGTTTATGTAAACACCTTTACATATTAGTGGAACCAAGATACACTACCCATGCTAAATCATGAAAGTATCACATCAACTCCTCAACAATGTCTTCAAAAACCCATACGCGTCGATGTAATCAGATAATTTCATCCTAGCCCATAGTACAACCAGGAAGAGGGTCCTCACCTTCCACACTCTTCCATAATACTGGGCTATCAAAATCTGATAACTTCCTTATGCTCACTCTATCCATTAGGGTACCTGTAATACCTATATATGGTAGAAATTTCTTCCCATGACAGTTGGGAACCTCCAAACACATCTCAGCAAACAAATCCATGAGCTTCCTCTTACTACTGTGCTACTGAACTACTTGTATCTTATTCTTCCATCTCATTGCATCGGTCACTAAAATGCCTTTACCGGGCATGCAGGCTAGCTTAAAATCGAAATATTGAAGGTATTCCTCCCAAATCCACTTCCTTAGATTTTGTTCATACCGTATAAATGTGTACATGAGGCTTTTTTAGTCCATGTACACCAAAAAAAACTTTCCAAGTAAGTAATATCTTAAAAGTGAAATATGTGAACAACTACAGCTAACTCATGATCATGGATCGACTAATTCCTCTTGTGTAGACTCAACTATCGAGACTCCTATGAAATGACCCAATCACCATACATAAACACAAGTCTTATCCCAATACCTAATGAATCATAGTAAACAATGTAACTCATTCCTAGATCTAGGAAGACCAGTATCAGTTCTACATTCAATCTCTCTTTCAGCTCTTAAAAGGATGCCTCACCAAATATTGACCATTAAACTTCAGACCCTTATTAATCAAGCTTGTAGGAAATTCTTCTAGGTAAGAAAAGTCCTATATAAAATGACTTTAGAAACTATATAGCCCAAAGAAACTTCATACATCAAATATGTTCTTAGAATTCTCCCAGGAAACCACAACTCTCACCTTCTCTATGTCAAATGATACTCCTATCTCTATGATAATGTGACATTGGAAGTAAATCTGATCTGTCTAAAAGAGGCACTTTTTTGAGCTAAACATATAACTAATGCTATCTCAATGTATTAAATAATATCTCATGATTCTTGGATTATTTATGTATATTTTGAGAATACACCAAGATTTCATTCCCGAAAACCACGAAAAATGAATGAAGATATTGATGGAACACTCAGTTCATCAGTTCCATGAAGACCACTAGAACATTCATGAGACCGAACAACATTAAAAATACTCATAGAGATAATACCTACTATGAATGGTTGTGTGAGGCATGTCTGATGGTCCAACACACACCTGATGATAATCAGATCTCAAATCAATCATTGAGAAGTCCAGAGTTCTTCATAGATGGTCAAAGAGATTATATATCCATGGAAGCATATACTATTTCATAACAATCATATGGGTCAATTTCTAATTATACACACATGTCCTAAGGGTTCCATCCTCCTTTTTAGAAAAAGGGGCCTAAAACCCACAAGGAAGTAATAGTTTAGGTAAAACCCTTTGTATCTAAATCCTCTAGATACATATTGATCTCTTTCATCTCATTAGGATCAATCCAATAAGGAGGAATGGATACTGATGTACCTCCTAGAACTAGATCGATAAAGAAATCCACTTCTCTCACAAAAGGTAATCCTAAAAAATCATTTGGGAAAACGTACCTAAAATGATCAACCACTAGAGGGAAATATTCCTGACATGTCCTCTGATCATCTAGATATAATCCTAGAATCCAAGCTATCATCCCACCCAACCAATGATGTTCGGGTCCAGCTTAGCTCTCCTGTACATCCCATTCTCCCTTGTGAATAAACACTCTAGCATTTGGTGATGTGAAGGTCACATTGAGGTGAAAGAAATCAATGAATTCAGGAAATGTAACCAACCATTCCATTCTAATAACAACGTAAAAACATTTCATCTCGAGAAAAAATAGGCCCCATTTTATGTGACACACACCAATATCAAGTGGCACTCCCTACACTAATATAAATCCTCTATTCTAATCCCCAACGGAGTTTCAAGCATCAGGAAACCATTTGGGGTATAAAAAATGAGCCTAAGGATCTCTATAATATACATTTATATAATTATATTTCAAGCCCCTATATCAAAATGTGATGAAGATAAAGTATATTCTACAAGAATAGTACCTCTGATAGTAAAATGAATGAGAGACTACTCCTCAAGGCACTATTTCACTATTTATATATGGCTGGTACCAAGGCCATGTGACACTACCTAGATACCCATACCAGATACACTCTAATATCGCTACAAAACTGGGGTTTTTCTATCATGAGAATGACCACCACCTAAGATTGATTGGCCGCCTGTACGCTAGCTCTGCGTCTGATTAGAAACAACTGAATTATTTTCTAAACATGGAGTCGGTGTAGAACCTATCTCATTGGATTTTGGTAAAAATATCCTTATAAGTGCTATATATGACCCATCTTACAGCATGATCAACACTTGACTAGGTCCCTCATACAATGTTGTCCCATATTTCATGGCCTACCACATTGGTAGCACCTCACATAACTACCTGAGTAAGTGATCTGACTGCTCATATCACCACATGGAAGCTACAAATGATGCTTCCTACTATCAGTGGATGTAGTACCAGATTGAAATTTCGAACACCCTAGCTATCACCTCCAAATTGTCTTATTTCACGCTATATGATAAGTTCCATATTCACTATTACAGAAGTAGTAGTAATCCAATTGACATTCATTTGTGATCTTATGTCGTACCTGAGACCATCCTCGAATCTTTTGGATTTTTATAACTCTTCACACATAAAAATAGGGGTGAATATTGGATCATAATAAAATGGGATGTGTAATCCATAATTTATAATGCTCCCTTCTCTAGGTGAAAAAAATCCCAGGATCTATCACCCCTCAACTTCTCTGGATAAAAGTATTCATAAAAGGCCATATGAAAATACCTCCAAGCCATATCCAAATGAAGATCTATATGAGGAATAATATACCACCATCTGTTTGTGGAGTTACATAACATAAACATATCAATATTTACCCTCCTATTAGGAGGAATCTCTAAATGCTCAAAGATAGATAACATGACCTCTAGCCATGAATTTGTAGCCTATGGTCTTCTATCCCACAAAACCCAAAGAAGATGCTACTACTGGAACTCATGTTTCAACACTTTCAAAGTTGGGGCAGGTCATGATGCTCCTTGAATGGTCAGTTTCAAGTGCATAAACCGCTCGCAGAACTATTCCTCAACACCTATGTCTGGTAAAACTATTAGTGCCAAATCGGTCACTACATGATGATATAATGGTATCCTATGGCCCAAAACCATCATAGAATGGTCATCACCACCCTCCTGGCATATGACTATAGGAAATTTTGGAAAAACACCTCTAAATATTCCAAGTACACACCTTAGATCACGAACATTATAAATTATCACATATTAAATTAATGGATATTTAAGTAGGATATGTACAATCCTTCATCTATAATAACATATCCCTTTTCCTTCTCCATGAGTTAGGTTTTTGTGATGTAAAAAAATAGAATATCAAGAGATACTACCTACCACCCACTACTAGGTTAGGGTCTCAATCAAGTTCTCTACTTTAATAAAATTTAGTTTCCAAATTCATTTGAATTCACATTTTCATTTGGGTTCACATTAATTTTATTATTTCTATCCCATTCAATTTATATAGTTTTAACCAAATGGTTCTCCAAATTTCAATCCATGAGGGACCATACTCCTTAGGAACCAAACAATGGAGTTCACCTAATTCACACTATAACGCATTCCAAAATACCTATGACACAGAAGGTATAAATATCACGACATCTATCACAATGTCATGTAACATGAAATGAATCCTAAAGGGCCTGGCATGTGATTATAACAAGTGGATATATGAATCATGAGACCGAACATACTCACCTCATTTAGTTGCAACACAATATGACCCATAATCATGTCAATAATTACATCACAACCCATGTACATCACCCAATGGTGAAATGAAATCAACTATAATAGTCAAAATCCATAATAAAATAGTTTAATCTAAGGCAATTTGGATTTTTATTGTACATGGGGTAGATAATCAAGGGAATTACTCAATCAAAAACTCCATTTTCTTCCTATCCCTTTCTATTATCACTAAACAACAATGTTAACAAGAAAGTAACCCGCTTTGACACAACTTTGTAACACCTTGAACCTGTATTTCACTGAATAGTTCCCCAAGCCCAGTGAATCACAAGGCCTCAAGCACATCTCCCTAATTTCTAGAAGCTATTGACTACCAATTAGGGCCAAGGTGTGTCCATGGTGGGACAATTTCATCATCACCAGAGTGTAGCATAGAGTATTAATAGTAACAATTAAGTAGTAGAAGATGTAAGTCAAACAAACATTAGATAACCCACATGAATTGATAAAAACTAAAAATAATCTCATATGTAATGACGATGATGATACATGTCATGTGTCCATAATAAATCATCCAAAATAGGTACATATCGAAAATGTACAATACTTGTTACAAAAGTAAAAAAAAGGCCCAAAACAATCTAGATTGCATTGTGAGCCCTGGCTCGGTCCCATGCTCCTAAGTTGAAATCAAGAACATGTCGAAGGGCACTTTCCCTTATCCATACATGTAATTATATAGTCTTTTTGGTTACCCAAAGGTGGCCCAAATAGGATTTGAGATGTAATCCCAGTAGGAAACTACCCATGGTCTGTGACGTCTAGTCAGTTAATATATATAAGAATAGTTTGTAAAAAGAATATAACAGGTAAAGGAATTACTCAAAACCAAACATCCTAAAAGTTCAGGTTCCCATTTATAACCAATTTCATTTAAATGATAAATATATTATTTAATAGTTAGAACTATTTCATTTATAAACATGTTTAATTATACATTAATTCTCATTTAATCATTATGCCTCGAGACACGATGCATATCCTGGTGTGCCCCATGATAACATGATCAAGGAATCCTAAATAGGCCATCCATAAAGTGAAATGAAAATACTGAATCGAAGCATATTATTTGGATGGTAGACATGTCATATAAACTATTTCATTAGATATTATATTTAGTACTAGATCCCATCTAGGGAATTCCTATTTTGTAATCCATGTATCACTCGAAGTGTAATATAAACTGACAACCTACAATACCATTAATGTAGAACCTCTCAAGAACCCAATTCTTTCTCTATGTGTGGTATAACGTTCTAACCATTCCATTTCATCCTTGGTAGTCCACTAATGGATCCCAAGTATCACCCATAGTGATATGAGATCGATTACCTTTGAGTCCATCCATGGAAGTTTCATATGAATCCACGTATCACTCAATATATATGTCTACCCTTAGAGTTAGTCATTAGTAGTCCTCTAGGGAGTCCAAGTATCACTTAGTCATAAGAAAGGTACAAGCCAATTGTGTCCATTCATGGAATTCATCATTTAAATTCATGTGTCACCCAACGCAAATAAAAATTTAACAAATTTAAAACCATATAATCAAATTCAATTGAAATATGAAGGTCAGAACTAAGAATATTTAAATTAATTCAATCCACACACACATCATCATCATCATTATTTTTTTGTTTAGATGAATTAAATCATAGAAAAAAATAATTTATTATAGTTTTAGATAATTAGGAAAGACTCCTACATAAAAAATTCACATGACTTTCATAATGAGTAATATATTTATGTTCATCAGCAATTATCAGTGACACAATTCACATAAATTTAAATGAGAATTTTTCCCGCTTAAACCAGCTTATATTTTACACATTAGGACATCATAATAACCCATATGAAGTCCATTATTGAAATAATTCATTAAAACTCTTTTTTTATAACCTGGGGGAAAGAAACATAAAAGGGGTGATCTCAAAGGCTCAGTTAGGGAAAATGTAAGCATTCAAAAAATAATGTCCTCAGTGAGCATCATAAGAGTTTAAGGGTATGAGGATATAATAAATTCTTATGAGTATAATATATAAAAATTCATACCCATCAATAACTGGATCATAAAATATGAAAACATGTAATAAATAATTAATAAAATAAAAATGACTTATGATTCAATAATTAGGTGCCATGTGATATCAATATTTATCAAATGAAACATCATAAATCCATAAAAAGTAATTAAAACCCTTTTCAGTAACTTCAAGAGTCACATTCCTGAAGTCCTTTAAAAACAATTTTAATTAGAATAACCATAGGTTCAACATCTTATATAATCATTACCCAATTAGTTGGAGTCCTATATTGGAAAACCCATCACATAATCTATAATAGACACAACCATCCCTATCTGGGCCACCCCATCGTCAAAGATATTATGCGATCACCCGATGCTATCTGGGCCACCCCATAATCTAAAATGAAATAGGCTCACTCGATGCTATCTAGGCCACCCCATCATCAAAGATGCAACAACCTAACCCCATTATATTTGGGCCACCACATCGTGTAAGATGTCCAAGAACCACAACATAAATAAAATTCATAGAAACATTCATTAGTGCTTTCATTAGTTGATTAACCCATGGAATGTAAATTGGTTTAATGTAAATATCCTTAAATCCGGATTAAAACACAGAAAATAAATGGGTTTCATAAGAATATTTTGAAACATGGTTATCCCATGAAAAATAAACAGGTTCCATAACAATATCTTTGGAACTTGATTAACCTGTGGAAAAAATGAGTTCTATATTAATCACTTTCAAACAATCATAATCAATCCAAAGAAAGAAAGATAATGATATGAATAAAAAATATCACTAGTGGAAGATAAGTAAAACAAGGGTTTTTGATGTTGATGAATATAAATACGATTAAAATACTATATAAATATTCTTGAGTAAATATACTTTTCATTTTCAAAATCACTTTTTAAAATAGAAAACATTTTTAAAATCCAATTTTAAATCATCCTTGGAAACTTATAGAGGAAGTTTTAAAAATCATTTTTTTAAACATGAAACATTTTTTTAAATTAATTTCCTTTTAAAAGATCTTAAAAGGTCATTTAATAATATTTTTAAAGCATTTTTAGAAAAAAAAATTGAAAGAACATAGATTTCCAACTGAAGAGAGAAATGAAGCCAGATTCTATTAAAAAAATTATCAATATTCTAACTATCAAAGAGTGTAAAATGGGACAATATCATGAAAATTTCATGAATAAGTAGAGCCAAAAATAATTTATGATAATTATAATATTTCAACATTATATACTTAATCATACATAATTTTGATAAATGATGAGATTGTAACAAAAGACTCTTACCACTTTTGAATCATTGAACCATAATACCATAAAGGAACAACATTAAATGAAACTTATAATATCATTTAAATATTTAAATTCATGATATAAAATTTAAAATGGTAAATATATAAAAATTATAAAATAATATATTTTCATAATGTTAGAAACACCTCAAGGAAAGAAAATTGACACAAAAATCCCTCACCTCTTTGGAAAATTTGAAATTGTAAACCCAATTAAAGATAGATCCTATAATAGATATGTAAATAAAAAATAATTTAAGGATAATAATCATAAAATACATTCATGGGTAGTATGTACACTAGAAAATAGAAATATGTGGTGAATACAGAATATATCTCAATGATATTAATGTGAGATGAGAAAAAAACCCTTACCTTCAGTCAGATTGAAAACCATGTTCATTATCTTCATGAATAATAAACATATGTTAATTATTATTTTCATGATATGATTGTTAATTTTTATTATTAAATTTATTTGACTTATTTATATTTTATATACAATTACATAATCAATTAGATTTACATTGGATGTTTTGACCATACTTGGATTATGTGTGTAAAACAACTTTGGTAGAACCACTATGGTCAAAGGGGTCATTATTTAAAAATCTAAAAAAAAGTAATCCTGAAATAATTATCATATTTATGGATCAATATTACTTTTAAAACCAGTTATGAATGATTTTTTAAAATGAACTAACATTAAGATCATTGGGATGGTCAGTTGTACGTACACATGAGTAACATTTCCATTTTACCAATGATCATTAGAAAAAGAAGGTAAATAGAGTTCATCATTATAGAATTATAATTATATCATTAATAAAATATTATTTAAATATATTTACTTATATATATTATTAAAATATATTTACTTATATATATTATTCTTGTGATGTGGTTATGAAAAAACTGTAATCACATCGATTCACGAAGACGATAGTCCACATATCTATAAAAGACTTTATCACTTTTCTAGCATATGAAAAGGTAAAAATAAAATGATATATTTTATTTTAAAAAATGATAATTATTTAATTAATATCATTATTATTTAATTTATATCATATATATATTCATTATATTTACCCTTATGACCATTCATAAAACATGTTAGTGAAAATGGTTCACATCGCTTTGTGAGGTGGTAGTCCATCATACACATAAGAAACGTTATTGTATCCAATATAGTGTGAAATGTTAAAAGATTATATATAATATAATATATAAAGAGGTATAAATATGTGAAAAATATCATAAATATCATATATTAATTGTATTTTTATCATTATTCCCAACCATGAGATGTGGTAATGGAAGAACGAACGACATTATTTCGTTGGGTGGTAGTCCATCGTACACAAAAATAATGATATCATAACCCATTTAATGGATGTGTATGGGAGTACATAATTAGCATAAAAAATCATATTATGTTTACTATAATATTTTTATTATATAATCATGGTATAATAAAAATTAAATGGGTCATATGAGGAAATAAAACAAAAATACACATTGATGAACGTTTCCTCTCCTTCAGGTAAATCATTTTTCTTTTCACAAAATTCATTCCTTGGTTGGATTTATTCCATAATAAAGGATCATAGGAGGAGGTTAGGAAAGTGGAGAAGTTATTGGGTGAGGTATTTTTCAATCCAAATGTCTTGGGAGGTGGTAGGAGAGGATGATAGTAAGAGACCTTAATAAGTCGGAGGAAGGACACACATACAATTATTCAAAATAATGACATGTGAACCCTTGTTTACACATAACAAAAGGATCCCATAATTAATAAAATTAAACAATAGAATCTATAAGGCTGAAATATGGGAATATAATTGGTTTTGGACAAGTTTCTAGGTTATTTGGTCCCTCATAATTAATGTTTAGCCACTAAGTAAACTCGTTTTTACCTCAATCATTGTAATTAATTTGTTTTTATTTCTCTAGTACAAAAAAAATTAATTAAGAATTATTATAAATTATAAATTATTATGATTAAAAATATGGAATCATTTTTTCCAAATTCTAATCGTATAAGTGGAGAAAATTAATTTAAAATTAATCATGAATACGGGATGAGAAAGCTGGTTTATAAAGTGAAAACATTGAAAAGTTTAATAAGATTTTATATCAAATTTTGATATGAAATTGATTCAAATTGACTAAATTTGATTAATAGATGAATAATTTAAATAATTATAATTCAAAAACAATTTTAAATATATTTTAATTTTATAAATAATAAAAAAATGGACTTTTCAATTAAAATTCAGTATTTTCACTATTCATCAAAAAGTGAAACTTCTCTAAAAAATCCCAAAAATCACCATATGTTAATTCTAAAATTAAAAATTAAAAAGTATAGTTTATTTTTAAAAATAGAATATATCAGAGTGTTGGTATTTAGTTTTAAAATAAGCACACCAATAAAATGTGGTAAAACTTTATTTAGAAGAATTATGCTTTATTGTATGAAATTTGATTTATAATTATCTTATTCATATCAGGTATATTAGAAAAATATCAAAACATTTTATTTAATATATAATATTTAAATTTCAATAATATTTTTAACTAAAATTAATTAAACTAATTTATAAAGATAAAATTCATTTGGGAGCATACAAATATTTTTTTTATAAAAAACAATTCATTTATATTAAATTGGTTTTTATTTTCATTTCTATTTAATTGAGAATCAATAAATTGATTTAATAATTATATAAAATATATATTTTCATAATATATCTAATCTTATTGATACTTTATAATATAACAACAACAAGACAACTATCATGTTAAATAATAATATTAATTGTATATTGTTAATTGGTAAAACTTAGTCCTTCAAGTAACACATTATATTAATGATAATAACTATTGCATGTATCATAAAATAAACTCATTGTTTTATACCTTTTAATCTATCGAATATTATTTTATTCTTTTAAAATATTGGGGTGTTACACCCCCCACTTAATTAATTGTATCATCCCAATTTGAACATCATCTCAGAAATAAACTATTGGAAATTTGAAAACACTTTTGTTGTAAAACCACATAATAATAAGGTTTAATGAAACATTCTATTAATAAAATAGAAAGGTAAATATTATTATTATATTGAATAAAAAATAATATGTTTTAAAATAAAATAACATAGGTGGGATGTGAATATTTGGACTTAGAAGAAAAGCATGAATCCCAAATAAGAAAATAGGGTGATAGAGACCATCGATCCCTAAAAAGTTAATGTTAAAGAGAAAGTTAACAAAAATAAAACCATATACCAAAGTGGTGTGAATAATGTTATTGATATCATCAGATATGATGATAATATATTAAAATGTTTTTTTAAGACCCCAATCCAAAATTATAGAAATTATCACACCATCCAGACTAAGAGAATATGTAAATATACTTACTTTATGAGAATAATACCATCCATTAATCAATTTAGAAAATATTATAATAATTTTCTCCAAATGATTAGTATTTAGGATGAATTTTTATGTCATGATGCAGTAAAATAAACTTTTAAAAACCAGACAACCATAAAAAAGATATTCAAGCAATTATAATTGTCAATAAACATTAATGAAAACCAATATGGTCAGAACATGGTAAGATAATTAGAAAAAATGAATAAGAATTCAAACATTAATCTCAAAGATTCCATATTAAACCCAAAGGTCAAACCAGACCATTCCATAATCAACTACACATAACATTCTTCAAACATTAATTGAATATTTTTGAAACCCAAATATTAGAACAAATTTTTCGTATATTCTCCCAAGATAAAATATCATATGTTTATAAAATAAAAATATTCTTTACATATAAAAAATATCATACTAACTGGAACATCACAGAGGTTAGTGGTAGGTGGGAAACCCTTACCATCCTTCAGTCCTGGGTTCAATCCCCATAGCCTTACCGGATGCGACAGGTTATCACCCATCATAGGATTTGTCCTTTTCTTTCTTTAAACATGAAAACTAAATCTTCCCAAAATAATACTTCATGTTTATCATAGGGTATAAAAATACCTCAATAAAAAAAACTTCCCAAAAAATGACATTAATAACCTCAAAAATTTTACTACAAAAAACCCACCAATGGTATCTCTAAGACATTAAAATCATGATATAACTATTATGATATCCATAAATCATAAGATAAATTCACATGATAACATCCTAATATCTAAAGGTATCTAAACCAACCATTTATACCAACTATAATAGCCAAAACCCCACACTCTTTGATCTAATGTTGAAATCATCAAATTTTTTATTTTTTCCTTTGATGCCGATAAGGGTGACCAATTTTTTTATATCCAAAAAATACAACATTAAAATGAAAAAATTGATCATATAAATAATAATGGACCTTTTAGGTTTATAGTTTTATATAATTAAGATAGACACCAACATAAATAATTCACATGAATTTCATAACGAGTGGTATATTTTTTTATATAACAAAATTTCATTGAAACAATCCACATAAATTTAAATGAGCTTTTCTACAACTAAACCGAGATTTTATTTTTCACATTATAACATCATAATCATACATATGAAGTCCCTTATGGAAAAAATTTATTCAAACTATTTCTTTATATACTATGGAAAATGAAACATAATATGGGTGAGCTCAAATTCTCAGAATGGGTAAACAGAAGCATTAAAAAAAATAATTTCATCAATAACAATATTAAGTGATTAAGGGTATGAATAAATAATAAAATTTCATGAGTATAACATATGAATATTCATAACTATAAATACATGGATCATAAAGCATGAAAACATGGAATAAGGTATTAATAAAAAAAAGTAATAATAATAAACAATCATGTTCCATGTGATATAAATATTAATAAAACAAAACATTATAAACCCATAAAAAGTAATTAGAATCATTTTTGTTAACTTATAGATTCTCTTTAATAAAACCCCTTCAAACTACTTTTAATTTTAATAACCATACCGCTGAATTATGATATAATCATTACTCGATGAATTGAAGTGCTATTTGGGAACACCCATCATATAATCTATAATGGGATCACCCAAAACTATCTTGGACACCCCATTGTCAATGTTTTAATGGGCTTAACTAACTCTTCCTAGTCCACCCAATCATCTAAGATGTAACAGGATCACTCAATGTTGTCTTGGACACCCTATCATCAAATCTATAATATGCTCACCAGATGAAATCTGGGACAACCCATCAAGTAATATTTCCAAGAACCACAACATGAATAAAAATCATAGAAACAATAATTATTCATTTTATTAATTTATTAACAATATAATTGGGTTTCATGTCAATCTCTTGGAAAAATGATTAACCCATGCGAAATAAATAGGTTTCATAAAAAAACATTTGAAACATGATTAAGCTGGTAAAATGAAATGAGTTCTATAACAATCTATTTGAAAAATGATTAACCTATGGAAAATAAATAGGGTCCCTAACTATCTCTTTGAAATATTCAAAATCAATCCCGAGAAAGAAATAATACAGTATCAATATAAAATATCCCTAGTAGAGGATAGTAATAAAAATACTTTCTTTATGTTGATGAATATAAATACTATTAAAATATCATTAAAACATTCTTGAGTAAAATATCATTCTCATTTTCAAAATCACTTTTTAAAACATAATTATTTTTAAAATAAATGTTTTTCAACCAACCTCAGAAACATATAAAGGATGTTTTAAAAATTATTATAAAACATTAAACCATAAAAAATAAGGTAAAATCAATTCTCGTGAATAAAAGCTCAAAATATCATTTAAAAATATTTATAATACATTTTTAGAAAATAATTATTTTAAACAACACATATATCTTACCGAAGCGATAAATGAAGTCAAATTTTTTTAAATTTTTTTGTCAATTATTATAATTACCAAATATTTAAAGAATGGTACTATTACATGAAAATACCTTTAATAACTGATTACCAAATATTGAAAAAATGGTACTATTACATGAAAATATCATTAATAACCTAGGTAGAAGATAATTCATTAGAATTATAATATTTCAATATCAGAGACTTAATCATATACATTCCTGATAAGTGATGAGATTGTAAAAAAAGACTCTTACCACTATGGTAACATTTAATCATATTCCCCAAGAAGGAAAAACATTCAATGAAACTTATAATATCAGGTAAATAAGTAGATTCAGGATATAACATGTAAATTAGGTAGTATATACGTAATATAAAAAAAATATGTTCATAACATAACAAACATCTTGAATAATGAATATTAAGACAAAAATCCCTTCCTGCTTTGGTAACACTGAAAACATAAACCCCATGTAAGATAGATCCTAAAATGGATGTCTAAATACATATAAAATTAAGGATAATAAAAGTAAAATACATTCATGGGAAGTATATACAACACAAAACCAAAATAAGTGGTGAATATATAATATATCTTATATAAATAAAAGTGAGATGAGAAAAAACCCTTTCCTTGAGTCTGATTCCTCATGCATGTTCTTTATCTTAAACGATAATAAACGTATGATAGTTATTTACTTTCATAAAAACATTTTAAAATTTTATTATTACTTTTATTTCACTTATTATCATTTCATATACAATTAATTATTAAATTAAATGTACATTGGAGGTTTTGACCATACTTTCCTTACTTGTCAAAAACGACTTTGGTTGGTAAACTATGATCAATGGGGTCATTATTTAAACATTTCAAGAATAATAATCAAGGAATAATTATCATATGTATACATAAATATTACTTTAAAAACCAATTATTAATTATGGTTATGAAAAATGAAATGATGTTATGATTATTGAGATGGTATGTCATATGTACGAATAAGAAACATTTCCATGTTTCCAATGATCATTATGAAAAGAAGCTAAGTAAAATTTATCTTTAGACAATGATAAATATATCATATATATCATATTTGTTTTATTATATATAGTTATATATATAATTATTATGATGTGGTGATGAAAAAGGAATAATCACATCACTTCGAGGAGGTGGTATTCCACACATCCATGAAAAATGTTTTCACTTTTTCAATGTGCGAAAAGAAATGAAGAAAATGATATATAAATTTCATGAAATCTAATTGTTTTAGGAATATAATAATAATTTCATGTATATAATATATATTTATAATATTTACCATTATTAGAATTCATTTAACATGTTAGTGAAAAAATATTCACATCGCATCACAAGGTGGTAGTCTACCATACACATGACTGACGTTATAGTATCATGACACACCTGGGTTTTTAATTTTCCTTCGATCTGGTTCGGGTTGGGTTCTCATCCATTTATCTCAGGAACTGGGTGTGAAGAGTTTAAATTTTTTGTGTATTCTATCCTTTTTTTTATCTTTCCACCTTTTTGTGTTCCCCATTGATTTTTGGAGAAAAGTGTGAAAAAATTAGGTAGGCAGTTTATGGTGCACAATTAGAAGTAATCGTGCACCTCAACCAAGGTAATCATACGGTAGTGTCTGGGAGAGATAGTACTGACCACAGGACTACGTCAAGGATAGTCATACCATGCAGTAAACATAGGTGGTAGGTCCTATCCTCAGCAGACATAGTCACACGGTCACTATACGGTTTGTTAAACCATACAAACTAACCCTACGACCTGGTAGCTCATTAAAAATTAGGGGTTTGGGTTTCTTTTTTCTAATTATTTTTAACCCTACCACTATACTCTTTTCCAACTCACTCTATCCCTCTCTAGGGGCCTCCTACCCCTTCCATGCCTCCCCTGTATCTCCCTTACCTTGGTGGTTTTAGTTCAGATTCTTAAGACCCTCTAAGTATATCTTTCTCTCCCACTATTCTACCCCAATTTTAGGGTTTTTGTTCTCTTCATTGTGGATTTTTTTTTTTTAGTGGATAGGGTTTTATTTTTGGGGGTTCAATCATGATCCATTTTTCATTATCCTCATGATTATTGTTTCTTCTTTAATTTTTGTACTGCAGTGAAGGTGCATATGGGTTTTTGAATAGTTTTTCAGAAGTTTCTCTATGTGAGGTTGGTGGTTACATGCCATAACATTATTAAATAAAATTGATATGTTTTTTGGGTTTATAAATGTGTTCTTTGGTTTGTTTATATTGTGATAATGGTTTATTTAAATTGGTTCGTGTGTTTTTACATTAGAAATTAACTTTAACAAAGAATGTGGAAATGTTTTGTGTGTGTCAAAATGTAATGTTTCTTAAAATGGTTTTAGGGTTTGTTTGGAAGGTGTGAAATGTATTTTCAAAGGCACTAGAGGTGTGTTCATGTTTAAAAATGGATATTTAATTAAAATTTTATAATTTTGGGCATGTTGTCATCCTTATGAATTTATGTATAAATTTTAAAATGTTTCAATAATGAAAAGCCAGTTTTAAAAATGGTTTTAGAGTATGAGTGGATTTATGAAGGGGGCTTGGACCATTGGATTGTTTGGTTTTAATTTTTTGTTTCTCTAGTGTTATGAAATGGAAATTTAAGAATTTTTTAATTTAAGGTAACATTATTTGAAATGGGATTTTCTTTAGTGTGTCTAAAATGGTAAATGGGCTGTTTTATGAATAAGGGTGATCCCCTTGAAATGTTTGGACTTTTTTGTGAAAGTGGTGGTATATGTGACATGTGTACTTTAACTAAATAACAATGGGACCCTGGGTATCTAGGTGGGTAGACTAGAACTAGTGTACTATTGATTGGTAAGTGGCTTGTCTCAGTTTCACTTAGTAGGATTGATGTTTAAAACACTAACAAAACTATGATGATGGATGATAGCCACTAGAAACTTGGATGTTTCTCTTCTCTAGTGGCACATGAATGAGGACACTGAGGGTTGGGGTTATTATACCTCCTTCCACCAAGGAATGAGGTTCCAGGGTCTCACTCAAGATATAATTTCCTTAGGGGATTTACCCATGGGTTTTTACCTTATATAATGGGGTTCCATCCCATGGAATATTATGGACCTCTTGTGTGTGGATGTGTGTGTGTGTGTACTTATATAAATCTCTCTATAACACAAAAAAATGGATATATATTGTTTTACTTTTTTGAATGTTATTTTTCATAAAATTTTTACTCATAAATGTTTTTTATAAATTTTTAAAGAAATTAATTTAAATTATCATGTTAGGTCATCTTTTTCATGTTTTGGCATGAAACCTCTTTCTTGGGTGGCTTCCTACTGGGCTTTATCTCACTCCCATTAATACACCTTTGGGTGTATGTTGACCTTGTTCTATGTTTCTTTATAGGTAACAATACGAAATCTAGTGTAGAATTATTGAGTTTCTAGTGGCTTTTAGTGTGAATCTTGGTGGTGTTGGCCTGATGATATTGCTCCTCTTATAGAACAACAGTTTGGGATGCAGTTTTTTTTTCATTTCATCATATTCCTCTTTGGGTTTTGAGTTGAATTTTAAACATTTAATATGGTTATAGATTAAGGCATGTTTGGTTGTGTATTATTAGATTTGTTTTATTTAAATTGTTGAGGGTTTTATGTTTATTGTTTGGGAAAATCATTCCTATGTATTGTTTATGATACCCTGGCACTTATTCTAGCCTGTGGGGATTGGGAATTCCCTTCAATCCATGCTAGATACCGATTAGGGCATTGGAATAGGTAGGGAAAAAGCATAGATCCTGATAAAATGGTATCAGAGTAGGTCTTCTCTATTGGGCCATGTTCCTTGGGGAGTAGTTAGGGTAGACTTGAGTTAGGATTTTTGGGACCTGATATTCTGATTATGAGTAGGGTTCCAAGCTAGCACACCTCAATATGGGACTTAAGTTACATGGGGAATTTGGGTTTCATCCTAGTCATTTTATCCTTGTTGTTATTCATTGTTTTTGAAATTAAATGGGAGTTGGGTCAATGGTCTCAGTGAGCTCATAGGGCTGGGAAAGTCATGTGGAGTTTGGAAAGTTGTCCAAAAATACTCTCCATGAAGGTGGAGTGATTGGTGTATAGCCTCTATCGATATTTCTATGTCACTGGTCAGCAATAATATCCAATTGCATTAGCATGTGTCTCCTTGGGTTTTGAAAATTAATCTGAAAACCTTCACATGAAAAATTTAACAAATATTGATTTTAAAGTTGGAATGGTCTTATTATCAAAGGGTGGAAAATGAGTTTATAGAATTGTTTTTAAGAAGGTTTGGAAATGTGGAGTTTAATAAAATGATTTTGTGTAAAAATGAGAATGATTCCAAGGAGATTGAAATTTTCATAATCAATGTTTGCGAAACAGAAAATTCATTTTCAAAACAATCATGGAAAGTTTATTATAATGATACCACATGAGTTCTAATTAAATGTTTTTTTGATGAAATGAGACTTGTTGTGAAACTGGAAGTGTTTTTAATGTGGAATGGATTATTTTGAAACATTTTGTTCTCATAGGTGACCATGTTCGTGGGTTTTGTGTGGGAAGGGGATGGGTACTCGGTGTGGCATGAGAGTATACATGTGTGAATCCCATGAGGCAATTTTTTAATTGATGAACCACATGTATTGTATTATTTATAAACGTTTTTTCAAGAATAGATATTGTGTTTTGATAACCAGTGATTGTGTGGTGTAATCTTTTTGTATTTTTAGATGTTGTTGTGGTGAGTTTTAAGTTCGATAACACCTCTTGGTCAAATGATATTCTAGGAATGAGTTTCATCTGTAAGTTGGTGTGAGGTGTTAGTTAGTGGTATTTTTCAAGAAGTGTTTCAGAGGACTTTTGTAGTGGTTTCCCTTGTGTGTTTGGTTCTAGTTTGTGGATCCTTTTGGAGAATTTACTAGTATTATTAGGTCCTTGTTTTTACTTTTTAGCTAGTTTAGGATCCCATACAGAAGTTAACATGTGATTAAAGTAAAACCGTGGGTGATTCTCCTTTTACAGGTCCTCCAGTTGATCAACGTTAGGACTCTCTCCTCGATTTTTGGAATAGGTGACTTTTTCCTTTTCATCTTGGTTAAGTGAGTCCTTCCACAGTGGGATAGAAGATGTGAGATTAGTTTAAGGAAGTTTTGGTTTTTTTGAGTTTTTTGAGTCATCATGTATGAAGTTTGACACTACTGTATCAGAATATCCTACTTAGAAGCGGTAAAAAGAAATCCATAGGGGAAAAATAGTTATGGGTTATTGGTGATGACTGTTGTCTTAAAATGGTATTTGGACCTTTCCATTATTTTTTATAATCAAGGGATCGTTCTTTCCCACTACTGTTGTCGACTCAGTTATAATAGGGTGTTATGGCCATTTTTGATAATCACCTACTGTCTGAGACTTGGTTTTAGGTCCATCTCATTGTAATGTACTTACTGGATGCAATGGTCATGTTCCGTGATGATTTGAGGTGTACTATTTTTTCTCGACTATAAAGATTAAGTTCATCTAATCCTCCAAGAACCTATGTTTGATAGATATGTCTTTTGTTTCAGAAAATTTCAGATTTCCCTAATTTTAGGGGAAGATGCCTTTTATATTCCCTTTTCCCCCAACATCTCTAGTTTAAAGTAACAAAGGTTGGTGTGTGTGAATCTTCAAAATTGTTTCCTTAGTGATATTTTCATGTGGTGTGTATGTGGAGGTAAAGGCTTGTTGTAACTATTGGTGTTGTCTAAGTTGTGGTATGATTTCTTGTGGCACTAAGAAGAAGAGGTTTCTATTTGGGGTTTATGGTTCCGGACTAGGAGGCAGGAGATGCTTCAGTCAGCAGAGCTATATCCATAGTTTCTGAAGTAAATATGGAACATAGTCAAAGACCCCTATGGGTCTTAAGGATTCTAGTCTAGTGTCCATCTTCTTTATGTGAGGTAAAATCAGTTAATCCTCCCATGTAGTTGTTTCGTCCAGTGTAGTCCCATTTGGTGGAAAGAGACATGGGGACCCTATTCCTCTATATTGTAATTTTTTTTGAATAGAAGTGTTTCTACATGGTTACAAGGAAACATGGATAGTTTGTTTTCTTAAACCACAGTTCTTATACCCTTGTGGGTGTAAATATTATTATGGTTTTTCATGTATAAATGGACTTGTATGTCCTTTTCGATCCCGATTTTGGTTAGGAACATCCGAGGATGAAAATTCCCGTAGGAGTGACGAACCATGTAATGAATTCTATTTGGTTCGGATATTATATAATTGTGTCCCTAATGGTAGGAAATTATATATTGCGGGGGATATCCTAGGATAACCCATGTCAGGTTCACTTCATTGGTCTATGCTATTTGGGTAAGCTTGTTGGTCAATTATTATAGTGGGGTGATCCATAATGGGTTTGTCTAAAATTTTGAAAAACGAATCGATGTTTGCTAATTCTTTATGGTGGGGAGTCCATATGAGGATCCCCATATTGATGTCCTAGTACCGTCTTGGGTGTTAGGTTGTTTCTTATGGTGGGGAGTCTGTTCGGGCCACCCTCTATCAGTACTTCAGTTTCATTCATGGTATTGGATTGGCGATAGGTGGTCTCATTCGGAGTTATCTAACCCCAAGCATATTCCTTGTGTAAACATTGGAGTGGGAGTGTCCCCAATAATTTCGTTGTGTTATGGTTGTGTTTTTCTTCCTTGGATGTGATTTGATCTTGTTTGTTTGTTTCATACATGTGGTGTGGGTTCCTAATAGTGATGCGTGAGGTGATTCGGTTTGAGATGTGGGATGGTTCATTGTGGAATGTTTCTTTTCTTTTAATCGATCAGCTGGAGGTGATTTTAGGTTTAGGTGTGAGTGAAACATAGTGATAAGTCCTTAAATTTTTAAGTCTACTTTTCTATAGTGGGGTTTTTTGTCTAGCCTTGTTGTGGATTTATGGGGGCGAAAAGCATTATGGTGGGGAGAATTATCACACTCTGGTTTTATGTTTTCATTTGTTCTGGTGCGGGTCGGGTTCTCAGTCATTTATCTCAGGAACCATGTGTGATGGTTTTAAATTTTATGTGTGTTATTTCTTTTTATCCTTGACCTATCCACCTTATTTTTGTTCCCCTTTGAGTTTTGAAGAAATTTTTGACAAAATTATGCTATGTAGTTTAAGGCGCATGGTTGGCACATTGTTAGGAGTAACCATGCGCCTCAGACAAGGTAACTATGTGGTTGTGTCTAGGAGAGAAATTAGAGACCACAAAGCTATTGAACAACTTTAAAGACCATGTGTAATGCCTGTAAAAAAGGTCCTCTCCTCAGTAGATATAGTTGTATGGTCACCACACGGTTTGTTAGACCGTGGACACTAAACGTGAATCCAACCAGCTCATTAAAAATCAAGGTTTCAGGTTCCATTTCTCCCGATATTAACCCACTCACCCCAATCACTCTTAGACATCTTGATCTCGGCCGCCCTAGTGGCCTCCTCCCCCTTCCATGGATCCACTGTATCTCCCTTACCTTGGTGGTTTTGGTCCAGATCCTTCGAGGAACCAACGGTTATGTCTTTCCCTCCCTCTATTCTCCATCTATTTTAGGGTTTTGGTTCTCTTCTTTATGGGGTTATTTTTCTTATGTCTAGGGTTTTATTTTGAGGGTTTCGATCTTGATATATTGGGATCGATCCACAAGCTTATGGTTTTTTATTGGGTCCTTGTGGTGTGGTCAATGTGCATATGGGTTTTCACATAATTTTTCAAATGTTTATCCATGTGAGGTAGGTGGTTCCATGCCCTAAAATTATTAGATAAATTTAATATATTTGTTTTAGTATATAAATGTGTTCTTTGGTTAGATTATGTAGTGAGAATGGTGTATTTGATGTTGTTGGGGGTGTTTATTGGTCATAAATGAACTTTAACAAAGGAAATGGCTATGTTATGGGTGTGTTATATTGTAAAGTTTCTAAAAAGGGTTTTAGGAGCTGTTTTAAAGGTCAGAAATTTATTTTCATAGGCACCTGATGTGTGTGCATGTTATAAAATGGATTATCAATGGAAAGTGGTTAATTTTTGGCATGTTATACTCATTATATAATTGTGTATAAATTGTGAAATGTTTGAATGTTGAAAATCTAGTTTTAAAAAATAGGTTTAGAGTATGAGTGGGTTTGTGAAGGGGGATTGACCCGCTGACTTGTTTGATTTTTTTATGTGTGTTTATCTTAAGTTATGAAAGAGAAATTTCGGAATATTTATGTAATGGTAACGTTATTTTAAAGGGTGTTTTCTTTGGTGTGTTTAAAATGGTAAATGGGTTGTTTTACGAAGATGGGTGATCCCCTTGAAATGTTTGGCCTTCATTGTGAAAGTGGAGTTATGCGTGACAAGTGAAATTTAACTCGACAACAAGGGAACCCTGGGTATCATAGGTGGGGATACTAAAACTAGTGCTCTAGCAATACAGAAGTGGCTTATCCCAGTTTTACTTAGTTATATGATGTTTAAAACATTAACAAAACTATGATGACTGATGATAACTAATAGAACATTGTATTTCACTCCTCTATAGTGGCTAGTTCATGTAAAGGAAGATGGTTGTGGGTATTATACCACTTTCAACCAAGGCATAAGATTCTAGGGTCTCACTCATATTAGATTAACCCTAAAGGATTTACCCATGGTGCTCTACCTTATATGATGGGGTTATATCCGTCAACATATGGTAGACCTCTTTTGTGTGGATGTGTGTGTGTATGAGTGTGTGTACTTATAAAAATACCTTTTTCTATCAATAAAATGGCTATATATTTGATTCCTCTGTAAGAATTTTATTTTCCTTCAAATGATTACTCACAAATGTTTTTCAAGAAATGTCTTAAAGGCATTAATTTAAATGACCAAGTTTGATTATCTTTTGCATGTTTTGGTATGAAAACCATTTCATGGGTGTCTTCCTATTAGGATTTGGATCACAGAATATATACAAATTTGGGTGTATGTAGACATTGTTCCATGTTTATTCCATGGAAAGGAATGATATCTAGTGTTGAGAAATTGAGTTTCTAGAGGCTTTCAGTGTCAATATTGGTTTTGGTAGCTTGAGGATGTTTCTCTTCTTGTGGCACTGATTATTTTGATGTTGTTTTGGTTTTCTTTTCATTGTAGTCATCTTTGGGTTTAGAGAATAATTTAAAAATTAAATCTGGTGATGTCCTAATGATTTTTTGGTTGTATATTTTAAAATTCATTTTATTTAAATTATTGGTGGTATTATGTTTATAGATTCAGTTTAATCATTACCATGTATTTTTTATGATACCTGGTAACTTATTCCAGCCCATGGGGATTAATAATGCACTTCGGGCCATGCCATGGACTAGGTCAGGTGCCAGATCGTGTGACGACACAGCTTGGTTTGTGACATATCCCCTATGGTATGCAATATAGAAAAGGATAAGTATGATATAAATAATATTCAGTTATAAATATGTTATAGATATCATAAATATGATATATAAAAATCATGTTTATTATTATTTCCAACCATGAGAAGTGGTATTGGAAAAATAAATGACATCGTTTCAAGAGGTGGTTGTCCTCTGTACACATAAATGTTGGTTTCAGAACCCATTTAATGGATGTTTTCATGGGTGTAGTTCATAACCTTAACTAAAAACAAATAATTATAGTTGGGACACTAAATTTATTATATAATCATGGTATTATTATTATTTAAGGGGGTGTGGGAAAAAATAAAATAAAATCACATGTTTACGAATGTTACCACTTCTTCAGGTAACTCCATTGGGTTTTCACCAAAGGCATTATTTGGTTATATTTATGACCAATGTAACTATTATAGTTTTATGGGTGGGAATTTTATAAGTTTTTTCGGAAAAGATTTTATGAGTTTAAGGGATTGATAGGTGTGATGAGAGGAGGGGAGGGGGAGGCTATTTATAAGTCGGGGAGAGGACACACTTGTTATTTTTCAAAATAATGTTAGATTCACGCACAATTTTACCTTCCAAATGGATCCCATAATTCACAAAAATAGATAATAGAATGTATTAGGTATAAATATGGTTGTAAAATGGGTTTTAGACACGTTTCTAGGTCATTTTTGCCATTAATTTTAATGTTTAAACAATAAGTAAACTCGTTTTTACTATAATAGTTATATATAATACTAATTGTTTTCAATTTTATCTTTGGTAAAACATTAAGTGGGAATTAATAAAAATTATAAATTATTACTATTACAAATATTAAACATATTTTTCAAAATTAAAATAACAAAATTAAAAATATTAATATATAATTAATCTCATGAATGAGATAACAAAGTGAGCTTTTAATGAAAAAAGTTCAAAAGTTTACTTTGTTTTTATAATTAATTTTCAAAATAAAATTAATTAAAATGACCTAAATTTGATTAATATATGTATAATTTTACTTATTAGTCTATAAAAATTATTTAAAATATATTTTTTATTTATAAATAGTTTAAACAAAAATCCAGTTTTCAATAAAATTTAAATGTTTTCACTATTCATCAAAAAGTGAAACTTCAGAGATAAATCCTAGAAATTCAACCTAATTTAATTTTGACCATAAAATTTCAAAAATGAATTTTATTTTTTCAGAAAAAATATATAATTGTTTATATTTTGATTTAAAACAAGTGTGTCATTAAAAGGCGAGAAAACTACCTTTAAAAAATACATCTTTTTATGCATAAAATTGGATTTGTACTTATATTTTTTAGATAAAACATATTAGATGAATGTATAAATATTATGAAATATATAATATTTAAATTTAATTAAAATAATTCACTAAAATTAATTATTTGAATTTAATTGGATAAAATGTATTCGAGAACAGGAAAAATATTTTATTATAAAAAACATTTCTTTTATAGTCAATTGGTTTTTCTTTTCATTTATAATTAATTAATAACCAATGAATAAATTTAATATTTGTGTAAACCACATATTTTTATAAGATATTTAATCCTATTCATACTTAATAATTTAATGGTTAGGATATTACTATCATGTTATATAATTATATTAATATTATAATATTGTTCAGTAAAACTCTATCTTACTTATAACACAGGATATTGAAGAAACTCATTGATTCATTTAATTTAATATAAACTCAATGTTGTGTAAAATTTCTGATATCAAATATAATTTTATTATTTTAAAATCTCAGGGTGTTACACCGAAATATAAACTCAGTGTTCTATGTAGTTGAAGATTAACTTGGTGTTGTGTATAAATAAATCACAACTTTTTGTATCGTACAACACAATCCATCAATGAATTTTAATTTATTAGAAATTAATAATTTATGAAAAATCTTGGTGTTATAATATATCCCTTTTATATATGATATTCATTAAGAAATCAACTAAAATTATATATATAGATTTTATAGAAATTAATTCTACTATTATTTCTACCTTTTAAAAAATAATGTTTCTTATAGAAAATGATATATATATATATATATAAAGGAAAGGTTTTTTAGATTCAATAATTGTAGAGAGAATAAAAGTTGATAGATAAGAAGTTTTTTAAGAAAAATGTAATTTTTAAAGAGAATATAGTTCCTAGAATATTGAAACAATTGAGTGGATGGACAATTGAACATAACAAATGGTTTGTTTTCTAAAACTATATAGTTTCATGAAAAAATTTATTAAGTGTTTTGAGTTAAACCTATTAACATGTAAGATTGCCTTATAAATAATGAAATGTCTATACCATTATAAGATAACATACATAAGGAGGTATCGAAAAAAGGGTAAATATTCTTTAGAACACCCAAACCCCAGACCCTAGAGATGATGGGTTATTTATTACTAGGTAACCAAATTACAAAAGATTCCATACCCAAAATCAAGGTTTAAAAGTTCTTAATAGAATAGATAAATAAAAATTACATTACAATATGAAAATTTATATCATTTGATCAAAAATAATTATTCCTCAATGTTATCTATAAGGATGATGATACATAGTATTCCACTTCATTACATGTGGAAATGTGAAATATAAGGAAATAGAGATCTTAAACACTCAATAATGGATAACATACAATATATTATAGTATGGCATGCACAATATAGTCGAAAAAAATGTTTTCATATTTATGACTACATAAGATTTACATAATATAGGGATGTAATGATAATAAGTAATCATATTTATAGAATAAATAATTTCATAATTATAGGAATCTATAATTCCAAACATCATAAACATACTACTGAGACATTGTTCCAAAACATTATGTATAAAGGGTAAGGAATATCCCAATAATCTATTTTAGTTTTCTAATGATTCATACTAGTGAAATAAGGGGGAATAAAATACTAGGACACACCAATAACATAAAATTATAATTCATTCTATTATATAAAAATTATAGGTAATATATGGAATAATGTTCATGGATGAAGAACTTATAAATACTTATCATAATTCCTTAATGAAGCTTATCTTATATTATGTTCCTATATAGAATAAAGTATTAAACATGGAAGTAAATATTTTTTTTGTATTAATGAGTTAAAAAGGATACCTAGATGAATCCCCTTGACCATGAACGTGATATTTAGGGATTCAAAATGTTAAATAATTATAATTTTTATATAAATAATATATAATTATAGTTATCAGGTTCTTATAAAAACAAAAAAGATTAGTTAGTTTTGTAAATTGAATGCATGAATTATCCATGGTATAAAAATAAAGAAATTATTAAAAAATAGCATAAAAAATTTAGAGTATGTAATCACACATATTTTATATGCATTTGGGAAATAAAATTTCATTAATAAAAAACCTATAGGTTAGTATGATTTTATGGAAATGAATAACTTATACAAAAATGTTTTTTAATCCACATAGAACCTCATAAAGGTTCCACCAGATACATCACCATAATCTTTCATTAGACATGGTCTCCTTATTTGAAATACTTTTTCCATAATATGATAAATTTATGGTATATATATGGTTGTTTTTATCATGTAAAAATTTAGAGATTTATACCTATCAAGAGAATTTTTACATAATGAGTTCTAAAACAAAAATAATGTGAGTGACATGTGGTCTCATATTAATAAGATTTGTTAATATAAATAATAAAAAATGATATTAAAAAAATATCAGAATAATAAATTGATAATTAAAAAGTACTATAAAATGTAAATTTATGTTGGAATTGAAAAGAGAGAGAATAAGGACCCTTACCTTTCTTAAGCTTCTTAAGCTAAAACCAAACCGTAGATCTAAAAAACTCTTAAATAATAGAGAGAGATATTTGTGAATGAGTCATTGATATAAATATTAAGAGAGAATTTGAACATTGTGTGAGGGGAAATTATAAGGGACGGTGTATTAACATGTTTAGTGAATGGAATCCCATGGAATAAAGCATTGCACATTTTGTGTTTACATTATCTTAAGAGGTCCAATACTCTCATGGTGACCCATTACTAACCTTAAAGCTCTATTATAATGTTTTGTTCATAAATAAGGAAAATATAACTGCCTTTTTCATGTATAGTAATAATTATATACATATGATGACATATTTATGATCACGTAGTTGTTTGGGATAGAGATCAAACAAAAAATTTACATTTTATTGAACATGGAATGATGAAGAGGGATAACCAATGTCATTTCCCAAGTAGTGTGTTTATGTAAAATTATTACTATTTAATTCATGTATGTATTTCTCTTTTATTTTCTTAATTCTCAATCATTCAAAATTGTTTTTTTATTTTTTGGTTAAATTTTAAAAAATTGAAATAGAAGAAACAATGACAGGGTAAAACTCATAATAGATGGAAGTAAGAATGGGGGAAACCTTTGGTTTAAACCTTATGATATTTCATTATAATAAAAAACATTACCCTTCAATTAAATTCATTAAATATACTAATCAGTTAGGTATATCCTTACCTTTTAAATTGTGTGAGTAAACATCACAATCAAGGATATGACCCTAAGTGATCATCTCATTACTCTCTCAAATGAGTAACAATCATGTTCTCATCCTCCATTTAGATCAATTCTACCATCATAATAGTTCAATTCGAATAGAGGGATATGAAATAATTTTAAATAGCAGGAAATAAAATTTGAAGGTGAGAGACATGAGGTATGATATTCTCATCATCATATCACTATCTAAATATTATCAAATCAAAACAAAAAGAAATAAGTTGGGTGAAAGGAGTCATCATTACTGGTTTTCATTAGATGGGTGATCCTTGTGTTATCCTCTCATAATTTATGAGATCTTGGGAAATAACAAGACTTCATAGTGGTTAGATTCATGAAGAAAATAGGAAGAGTAGAAAAAAAATATTTTACAAGAGAATATGAAGAAAATTAAGATGGAAATTGAATTTTCACTAAGAAAAAAATTATAGTGGAAAAAAGTATTATTCACAAGAAATAAACTTTTCAATGTTTGGATGTTGATAATTATTTTTAGAAATTAGATTTTATTCCATGAATTTAGTGCATCATGAATTGATCTGTTTATTTGACTAGGTGAATTGGATAGGTCCTATCTATCATATAAGGGATTTGATCAATTTTGTTAAGGGTATTTGTTCTCAAGATAGTGTGCATACAAAGGTTTAGAAATATTTCATGGATTCACGGATCCAATGAAAATATATATTAAAATTATAACCCATTTGTTTTTCTGCTTGTAGATAAAGAGAAAAATTATTTCTCTGTATGTATGTGTTGATGTTGGAAAAAATGGTATGTCACTGTATTTGAGCGTTTCGAATTTCTTAGTGTCTTTTAATTTGAACTTCCAAACTTGGAAAAGAAACAAAAATAAGTTTACTATTTCTTATTCTCTATCATTTTATTTAATTTTAATATATATATATATATATATATTAATATGTTTTCGATTATTTATTTACTAATTATTTTTTATCTTTTATTTTTATACTTTTTATCTTTTTTACTTGTTAATTTATTATATATATATATATTGATTTTTTATTTTATTAATCTTTTATATTTTTATTCATGAGAGGGGGATCGATCTTTATAGGATTATTCTAGCTAAAGCCTAGCTGAAGAAGTTATAGAAAAAACATGTTAATCTTCATCAGATTCTTGAAAAAGCCATCATATTGGTACTCGATATCTCGAGGAGAGGCAGTGCAATATAGGTACAAGGTAGAATGATGGGTTTATTTGGTTGAGGAGGTGAGATATAGAGTGTTTATCTTATTTATAAATGATGGTGAGTGGTGGATGTTAGTCAAACAATTGAATTTTGTTTCTTTATGTTTCATCATCAATGTGCAGTGTTACTCCACTTCTCAACATTTACAAGCACACAACTAGTTTGGGAATTATTTTTAGAGGTTCCCATAGGAGATCATTTTTGTGGTTTCATAGAATTATAGATGACTCCAAGCGGTTTGATTTTGGATGAGTCGGTGATTAATCTTGATGTTCTTCCTGTGTAGCCTTATCTTCGTCATAGGGGATTTGGATGGGAATTGATAATGTGGAAAGGTACATTCAAAGTGTCTTGGTTTCAGCTTCAGTATGCCAACTTGGTCTTGTTAGTGGAACTCTTGGTGGCTTTATCAGGTGGTTTCCATGATGGATTGATTCAGCATAGTGGTGGCTACTCATGTAGAAGTGGATCGAGGTGCTAGATATGGTTGTTATCATGGAGTAGTAGCAGGTGTGTTATAGGAACAATAGAATCGAAGGTGGTGTGTGTACTGTGGGTGGAGTATTAGTAGGATAAGGGTGCTACCATGGGTTTTGGGAGGTAGAATGTGCATGAAGCTAGTAGTAGCAGAGTATAGTAGCAGAGGAAGAATAAAAATGAAAATACACTGGTAGCCGATAAGAGTTGTAGAAAGTAGTACTTCTAACGATACAACTACAATGTTAGAAAGATTTAATTCCAAAATTTCTTTTTATAATATTCAAAAAAACATTTTTATGTAGTGAAGATTTTTAAAATTCAAAATAATAAACCAATAAAAATGAAAATGAATACCTTTTCATAAAATTTATTCCAAATTATTTTAAGTTAATTTCATATTAATCAATAAACAAATCTGATATTCTGAAAACTTATTTCAAGAATTTAAGAGAATAATTAAATTTAAAATTAGCACATCTCAAATAAATAATTTCAATTTAATTTCAAAAATTAATTTTTTGAATTAATTTGTTTAAAAAATAAATAAATTTATTAAATATCAAAAATATTAAACCCATTTAAGAATTTCATTGCTATATTATCAAATTAGAATTTAAAATAAATATCAATTTCAAAAGTTTGGATTCCCAATTTAAATCATAAAAATGAATATAATTATTAAAAAAATAATTGTTTCATTTAATACTTAAAATATATATTATTAAAGTTTGAAAAATACTACTTTTATTCATGATTTGAATTATTAATAGTGTTAATTATAATCCAAATAAGTCAAAAATGTTAAATGTTCATGCTTGGTTCAATCCCCCACAATTGAACTATTACACTCTTAGACACTCTTATCATTGGATTGATTTTATTAAAAATAGAAAAAAACAATGATTTTTTTCCATACCTAGACATAAATTTAACGACTAGAATTGGAAGTAATCACATATTCAACAAATATTCGAAATATCATGAATCTTCTGTGAATCAAACCATTATATCACTACAATTTAAGTGATATTTCCATGTCTAGGAGTTGGTCAAATGATATTTATATGGAATCAAAATTTTAACAAGAGACACTTCAATTTTACCCTATGTCCTATTTTTTCAAACCAGAGTTCAAATTTCCACATTATTGATAAAACTCAAATAAATTTGTTATATTACAGTTGTCTCATTCATTGGTTCAATATTCACCTCACCTAAATGAATTATTCATTGACTTAGAAAATTATTCATTTTTTGTTGATTTTTTTAAAATTTTATAGCAATATATGAGTAAGGCTCTTTAAAAAATCAAATATTAAATTTTTTTTTATGGGTACATCAAAACAATGTCTCTTTGTTTTAGATATACATTATAGTCTCCCAAATTTCTATTTTAATACAGATTCAAAGTAATTACATAATTTATATTTGAGGTGGATCCCTAAGGGGTTATTTCTCACATAGGTGTAATACCTCATATTAAGTTAATAATTGTAGTGACCTCATGTTATAAAGTTGGTTCAATGAAAATATTTTAACTTACTATCATTTTCCTAGTTCTAAAATGAAACTTATTTGAACATAGTAGAAAAGTAACCCAAAAATCATCATAGTTTTACAATTTTTTTAACATGTAAATTAATCAACTCTAACATAGTATTTTTAAACTAGATTGGGAAGCAATGATCTTCCGGAATGGATTGAGAAATAAAAATAGAAAATTTGAAAAGGATCTATTTATAGAATTTATAAATAGAAGAAAATTATGTGTTTTTTCAACATTTACTTTTATGATTTTTTTGTATTTTATTTACTTATATATTTACCAGAAAACTAAATAAAATAAAAAATGTAAATTATTTTAAAATTAAAATACATTAAATAAAAATAATTTTTAAACAAATATTATATGGTTTAATCTCCTCCCTCTTATTTTTAGCAGTTTCCATATATATTCTAGAGGATATGAATAAAAATTTTAGTGATTAATCAATGTAAAAAGATTAGACACAACGAAGTGTTATTTATCTAGAATATTTGAGTGAATTTCCCTCTTTTGTGTACTTTATATAGAATGTTGAGCTAGCCTATTGAGTTCTATCAATTTATTAAAAACATTCAAAATAGAATCAAATATTAAAGAATTTATTAAAATGAAAATGAAAAATCAAAAAGATGAGAAAAGAGTTTTGGGTTATCTCTCCCAAGTGGGGTTTTAGATAAACAATTAATATCTAGAAAACACATCGATCATCCTCAATCAGTTGTTGGGTGGGGTTTATATGGTAAGAACCACAAAATTCTATTATGTTTAAATATTTTCAACTTCACTTCTTGGAGTTCCTCTTAAATAGTGTATTGTAATCCCACCACCTTAGAAATGTGATGTACTTGGTAAGGTAGGGGTGGAAGGATGATATATGGGGCATCCTCAGGTTCTTCCATAGTTATTTCTGCTTCATCATCTTATGGTTTTATCCCCATTTATTCTAATATAAAAAACTAAAATAATGGGAAATCATGAGATAATTAAAATTGGAAAATTTCGTAACAAGGTGATATCAAGTCAACATATCCCTCATCATATGTAGCAGCTTATTCTTATGTTTCTTCACAAGGGACCACTAGTGATTCTAATTCTAATATTTCCCTCCCTCAAGATGATGTTTATGGTTATGTAAATGTGTAAATAAAAATCCATAGGTCCCATAGTATCTTTATTTTGAGAAACTACCTAGGCTGGTTGTACATTTTCCATGGTTGGTTGTGTTCTTTCTTCCTAAAAATGATTAATCTTCCTATTTATACTAGGTTTTCAAGCCACACAGAGTCTTCTTCTGGAGGAGATATGACCAGGATATCAAAGAATTAACTATCCATCTCTTCTGCAATATTCTATGAAACTATATATTCATATAGGGTATCCTATTCTATATTTCCACCATTAATTTTTTTTCTAGGGGAGTTGTGATAGGTTTTACATTATCAACATCAAGATCAAAAAAAATGATGAAGGTTCTGGAATAAAACAACTATTGAGATTAATTTTTATACATTATTATAAAAAATAAAATGAGTTTAAGGATTGATTCACTCTCTCAGATGACCCAGGTTGAAACTCTTGTTTCTCATGAGACACCCATGGAAGGTCATTTTTAATGCTTGTGGATTGGGATTATTCAATTATATCATCAAATAAGTGTCCCCTTCATCAATATTCTTCATCATATATGATGTAAATCAATGGTACTGAGTATACACAAATGAAACCATGGATATTATTACATAATTCATCTTGTATAAATTTAGAATGAAAAATATCTAGTTTAGTGGTATCTCTCTTTTCAGTTTCTACATATAGATATTTTTCTAGTTAAAATTCCCTTTTGAATTTTTATTTTTTGCATGAGGGAAGTGTTATAAATTCTATCTTCTCTTCAAAATTGATCTCATCCAATTATTCATTTTAGCATCAAGGGAAAACATTTATTATAATAATGTGAATTCATTAATAATAGGAGGGAGATCATTAGTGAGTATAGTTTCAATAAAATAAGAGTATGAAATATTGGATAAATGATCACCCTAAATAGTTTCAAATCTTTGATTATTTTCAAGGTACTCAAGATCGGGGAAAATCTACTCAAGGGTGAACAGTGAATGGTCTTCTGATTCTAATAAATCTCCCTCTTAAAAATATTTTTTGGAAAATACAAGTGGATCTAACTACTCATCTTCTTATTTCATTTTCCCTATAATTTATTTCATGTTAGGGAAAATTATAGATGAAATTCTACTAAATTCTTTAATCATTTCTATATATTCCTATATTTTTTGGTCCTCTTTAACTTGGAAATACTTAAACATAGTGTGGTATATATGTATCTTCTTTAGTGCAAGTTCTTCTTGAGATTGATGTTGTGGGTGAAGCAATTGTTGATGGTAGTTGGGTTCTTTCATATATTAACTTCTAGCTCCCAACCCATTGGTGCATTCCAAAGGATTTTGTTGATGTTTCCATTGATATTTCATCTCCTCAAGTTCCAATGAGAATGTATAATGGGAATATGGGTGAGGGTAAATTAATGAATGGTCTTATAGTGAAGTTTATCCTAAAAAATTTATAATTTCTATAATAATTTCCAGGATATATTTTGGTAGTTTTTATATATAAACTACAAAATATGTGTGAATAAATGAGGGGAGGAGGTACCATATCATAAGTAAGGTGGGGGCACACGTGAAATTTTCAATGTTTTACAATATTATTATGGCACTCTTTAAAAAATGGTTATCAGTTTAGTAAATTTAGAATGTTATATAATAGAGGGTCAAAATAAACTCATCCAATAGGATTTAAATACATTCTACATCATTTTAACACTTATCATTTTATATTAAACTCTAGTAAATAGTTTTTAAGATTAACTGTGGTAAACAATATTACCTTTTTACTATTCATAATAACAAAATATGAATGTGAACTCATTAATTTGTTTTTGAAAATTATGATTCCAAATATGTAAACCATTTTATCAAATTCTATTCTATTAATTGAAAACATTTATTTAAAAAAAAACTCACAATACATGAAAAAATGGGTTTTTCACCGAAATGAATTTTTCAATCATAAAATATTCTTACATTTAATTTATAACAATTAATCATATCTATATAAACATAAATTCATATATTTGGAATTATAATATATAAATTGAATTTATATCGTTCATTATTAAATAATATTTTAATTAGTTAAATGTAAAAATTGTATGAACTTAAAAAAGTTTTATGAAAAATTTCATTTTCACCTCCACGTGATATTTTCATTATTTATATCAATTTTGTTTATAAATAAATCATTAATTATACATATTATAGAACTTTGTTATATTTAAAAATATTATTAGTTTAATAATAACTTTTTTATTATTAAAAACTTTATTTCTAAAGGAAATTTTCAAAAACTCTTTCTATGATTATTTCAACATTGTATGGTCAAAATCCATATTTATTCTACAATATTAGAAAAAATTTCCATAAAATATTAAATTTGTAATTTTAGTATAGTTTCATGAAAATAAAATGTTCACTTACTATAATTGAATATCAGGTGTTACATTCTTCCCTCCATCAAAAACATTATCCTCTACATTTTTAAGTATATTATGTTATAATCAAATGAGTGTGGTTATTATTTATAACATCCATAGGTACTATCATTGATTCATACATTTTCAGATTTCTATAAACTACCATTACGTATCAAGTAATTTTATTCCACAAAAATTCTTTCCTAGAGTTAATAATTCGGGTAGGCTCTTCACAGTAAGATATATCAGGTTCCAATTGAATTTCTTTATTGGAGAATGTTGAGTTTGGAATATACTTCCTTAGTAAAGGGATATGAAAAACTTCATATAATTTAGAGAGACTTGATGAAAAATTCAAAATGGTATTCCAAACATCCAATTAATTCAAGAATTTAAAAATGTCTTCTTTAACTAGGGTTCATTTTCAATTAATTTTTGGATCCTATAACACCCTTCCACCGAGATACATTCAAGAAAGCAGAGTCCCCCACTTGAATATACAAATATTTTCTTCGATTTTTTGAATAACTATTTTTCCTACTTTGAGTAATATTAATATGGGTTGAAATATTATTTACCTTTATCATAGTCTACTCAATAATTTCTTGGCCTTTAGGAATCATTTCACCAATTTCATCCCATCAGGTTAGAGTACGATATCTCATTCCATAAAATGCTTCAAAGACACCATTTTAATACATGGTTGGATGCTATTGTTATAGAAAAAATCCTCAAATGTTAAACATTGATCCCATATACCTTTAATATCAAGTGATAATGACCTACATGTGTTTTCTAATGTTTTCTTATTCCTTTAAAATTGGTCATATGTTTGAGGGTGATAAGAGGTCCATAAATGAAGAATGAAAATTAGATACTTTTGAAGACATTTTCCGAATATTGATATAAACCATAGATCATGATCTGTTCAAATTGATAGAGGTTCCATATTATGATAGAAAACAACATTAATGTGGAGTTGTGAAAGACACATAAGAGGTAAATCTTCTCTTAGAGTGATGAAATGTGATAATTTTGTAAAATGATCAACAATAATCCATATGGAGTTAATCTTTGTAGGATTATTTGTAAATCTAATGAAAAATTAAATTTTTTAATACCTTGATATTTTAAAAAGACATTATTATTGATAACGTAAAAGATATGAAACACTGAGTTTAAATTAACCCAGTAATATTTTTTTTAAATATAAATGTTATAAACTAGTAGTTAAATTGGATACTAAGAATATAATTAATTAATTTTTTAAATATGGATATGGTCATAATAAATATAAATGTATTGATTGATTATTAGTAACTAAGAACTAAATTTTTAATAAATCCATTTTATTCTTCGAACATATGTTTTCTTCAAAATCGGTTTTATTACATTTTGGAGAAAATAATATGATTAATTTATGTGGAATTTATAAATTTTATTTTATAAAAGAAATATAAATTTTTAAATTATTATATCAACATTATCCTATGGTGAAAATTTAAAAATAATCTGACAGGTTTGATTTTTCAATGAATACTAAAAAAATTATTTTTTATTTAAAAATGTGTTTTATTTTTAAGTATTTAGAAATTAAAGTTATATTTTTTATTAGTTTTTCAAAAAATAGCTACATTTAATTTCGAATAATTTAATTATATTTTTTTAAGGAATTTAATTCTTGAATTTAGTATAAAAATATGTTTTATTTAAAAAATGAAATTTCTTTTAAAAAATATTTTTTATCATGTTTTTCTAGTTTTATTTTAAATTAAATTATAAAACTTATTTATTTTTAATTTTGAAAAATATATTCCACATTTATAATATGGTGTCCTCATTTTGAAAACATGCCCCTTTTATCATTTTTAAATATGAATTATAACCTTAGTAATTTTGTTACTGTGAAAAATGTTAAATCGAGTAATTAAAGATAAAAATAAAATAACAAGGACTAAAAAATCACATTAATACTTGAATAAATTTTATTTTATAATTATATCTCACCCATATCATCAAAATATAGAATATACTACCTTTTTTCCATTTAGATGTGATTATTACTGTTGTAATATTTTCTGCAATGAAAAGTAAAAGATGATATAGTCTAGTTTTTAATAAAAATAGTATTGTTAACATGGGGATATATAGATGATATTATTTGATATAAATATAATTTTTTAACAAAAAAATATTTTAATTCAACATTTTTATTTATTTATAAATTCTTTTGATGAAATAATTACATAAAATTCTTTCACAATATTGACAGCATAATTATTCAATTAATGGAAAATAACATTAATGATATCAAATATATTAAAATTAGTATAATTCGAAATAATTTGTAACGCGCTGACCCCAGTTACCCAGAGTCGGTGCATTATTACATTACATTGGCATGATCGCAAGAAAATCATGTCTCGAAAGACCGATCAGTTTAGTATTATTGGAAACAAGATTCATACATATGTTCAAAAATACATCTTGAAGAGAAATACAACACAAATATATTTCATTAGGAACATCCAATCCTCCTAGATTATGCCTGCAGTTCACTCATAACAAACTTCTTCATATCCTGGAAAAAAAATAAAACATTGAAATGGGTGAGTGCAAATGCTCAGTAAGGGTAAGTAATACAGCGGAAAATGACCTAAATATTAAGCATGGTAAATAATTGAAACAACATGCCCTTACCAATAATATACATGAATAATTTTATGGAAAGAATATGAGATGAGTAAATAATTCCATAATAAAACATAATCATGGATATTATACTAGTTGAATGACCACATGAACCATCAATATTATTTCTATAATGAGGGAATGTATAATGCCGGACATTCTGAAACATTTTGTCAAGGCCTCGGCCAAGACGTCTAAAATAATTAAGGCATCGGCCAAAACCATTAATCACATTGGGAAAGGGCCTCAGCCAATTCCACGTCTAGTTGTCTCAAGAGACCTACCGATGCATCGAGGAGCTATAGTGGGCTCCACCCATCACTTACTAAGTCCAATACATTCCTCATATAAAAAGGTTTAAACATATCATAAACATTCGTATTAAAACTAGCATAAAAAATGTCAATACTTTAACCATAAGCAATGAATGGTATAAAAATATCACATCCACAGTCAAACATATCACAAAAACTTCAATATAATATATAAGTTTTGTATCATAACAAATCAACATCAAATGAACTTAAAATCCATCAAAGGATGTTGACATAGATGAAATCAAAAACCTTTTTTTAGAAAGACATATCTCCTTATATTTTGAAATTATTTAAGAGTCACATAAATAAAATATTTATTTTGAAAATATTCTTATAAGCTTGTAAGGGGAGATTTGACGATATTATAACGGCGGAAAATAGCCATACCCACCGTATAAGTTAAAAACATTCTTACTTTAATTTTTTCGAAAAGGTTAAAAAGGACCTTGTTTGCAAAATGACAGAAAGATTCCTTTATAAACCTATTATAAAAGTAAAACAATGGTATAAATGACTTTAACCCATATTCTGTAAAATAGTAAGAATGTTTTGAAATTCATTTTTAAGAAACATGGATGTGGATGATAAAGAGGTCCCAGTGGATATTTACGTATAAACAACCCCGAATAATGAAGAGATTTTGAAATAACCTTACCTTGTACTTTTACTTGGTTGATGGTAGTTTAAACTCTTGTTTAATGGTGAAATAATTGTTATTAAATTATAAAAGAATCATATACCTTAATATGATATCACATATGATCTTTTAACATTGCTTTGTTAATAATATCTTAGTATTCTCATCGTTTCGGGTGTTAACTTACTCGTTTTCTTTTACATGTTTTGTTACATAAGCTGTGTTTTCTATGTATAGTTTGTATCTTATTCATATCCAGAATTATATCAAGTCCTTAAACATTATTTTTAATCATCAAATGAGAATTATATTTGAATGGACACGATGGGGAATGAATCTCATCGCGTTCGTGGAAACGGTAGTCCGTACGTACGCACGAGTGACAATATCATTTTTTTGATATTAAAATAATATATAATTGGATGGTATATCATATATACAGAATCATTATCATGTTATATTTATTATTTACATGAATTATACATCATTATTATACCCATATAAATGATAATATATTGAATTACAATTACACCACAACGTGTAGATGGTAGGCCGTACGTACGCAGGTATGGTGACATGTCATTCAAGGGATGAATATAATAATGAATTTTTTTGTTCCATAATTATAATAACATCACAGTATATAGAATATACTGGAGTTATTATTTTATAATGTAAATAACATTGAAAGAAGAAGATGAAGAAGAAAGGAACTTTAAAGAGTGTGGTGAAGGCGTTACCTCTTCTTCAGGTTCTTCCTTTTGATTTGATCAAAAGGGCTCCTTAGGATGGATTTTTGATAAACCTATGGCCTATATATTGAATTTAGGGAAGTTGAGAGAGTATTTGGTCAGGGTTTGGCTGAACCAAAAGGCTTTGAAGGTGTGGAGAATTGGTTAGAAGTAGTGTTTTTTTATAAGGGGGAGTAGGGGCACCTTACGAAAATCAAGAAATATTATATTATAATAAATTCATATTTGGTTTATAATGGCTCTCAAGTGGATTATTTAAAGGTTAAGGTGGGTATGGGTCGAAAACTACTCATCCTATCGAATTTATAGAGGTTTGGGTCATTATATTAACCTTATCTTTTAGTTTTGACTCTTAGATAATTAGTTTGACACTTACCATGTCACTTTGTATTTTTATATTATATAGTTAATAAACATACTATATACCTCCAAGAGACCCCCAAGTGGTCCATTAATGATAAAAATATCATGATATAAGTCTCTTGGCCGAACCATATATTTTTAGGAATTGAATATCAATTAATAATAAAATATTTGTTTTAAAAACTCTTTTATGTCAATTTTGAAAATATTATTAATGGATTTTTGAAAAAAATTTAACAACATTATTACATAGAAAATAATTAATTTAATCAATTATAACATGTCATATTAACCTATTAAATTCTTTTATGTCATAAAAACATTCAAATTATATTTATTTTAACATTTATAATACGAATTATTTGATTCTTTCATTAATAAGGAAAATACTGCATCATTATTGTATAATATATATTTTTACTTTTTCAATGTCTAGAAATTATAAATAAAATACCATTATTTAGGAAATATTTTTAAATTTATAATGAATATTTATAGTTGAAAATCCAACATATATAACCCTATGTAAAAGTTGTTTTTCTAAAAGATATATGCTTATGTCATTTTTGTATTTATTTTAACTTAATTAATATAATGTGTCCTTATCACCTAAAAGTGGCTCCATGGGGTCCAAAAATCGACCCAAATATGTCCATGGTCAGAAATGTATCCACCAATAAGGTTATAACACGTTTTAGGGTAATTTTTTTATTATTATAATATTATTTTAACCCTTATTTAACGGATTTCCCCTTTAATCATGGTAAATAAAATATTTAACGAAGTAATTATTCAAAATTTCTAAAAATAAAAGTAACCTATTTACATAATTTGGACATCTTGATTCCAAATATGGAATCTATTGTTCCAAATTCAAAACAAAGAAGTGGTAGAAATTAATTTAAAATTAATTCCCGCTGTCAAAACAAAAAACATGTTTTTAAGATATAATAACTATCGAAAGATTGATACTTGTTTATGTCTGGTTTAATTGTGAAATTATATCCAATGACAAAAATTTTATTAAATGGTAAAAATTTATTCTAAATATACTTTAAAACCACTAAAATTCATAATTTATCACTGTTAATTATTTCGATTAAAAAAATTTTTTAATTAAAATATAGTAATTTTCACTATTCATCAAAATATGAAAGTTATCCGAAAAGTACCAAAATTTCACCCTAGAATGAATTCGATATTCCGAATCCAAAAATGAAGTCCATTTTGAGAGATATAATTTCTAAAATTGCAATAATTAGGCATTAATATTCATAATGGCTAGTTTGATTGGTTGTGGTGTGTGTTAGAACTCGAAATTGCATATAACACACGCTAATGTATTATTCAAAGAGAAGCATACCATGGAAGCATGGGGTGTTACATTCTACCCTCCATTAAATGATTTCATCCTCGAAATTTTTAGAATATTATAGCATAAAAAGTCTCGGGTGGTTCTTCAACATTTGTTCCTCGGGTTCTCATGTTGCCTCTTCCATTTTATGGTTTCTCCATAGAACTTTTACCAGACGAGTCGTCCAGTTTCTCGGCACATGTTATCTCATATCAAGATTCCTGATGGGCTCTTCATAATAAGACAGATCGGTTCCCAGTTCTAATTTCTCATAGGTGAGTACATGCGTTGGGTCAGGCATGTATTTCCTCAACAGTGATACGTGGAACACATCGTGAACTTTGGAGAGACATGGTGGCATTGCAAAACGGTAAGCTACAACCCCAATTAGTTCTAGAATTTCGAATGGTCCGATGGACCTGGGACTCAGTTTACCTTTATTACCGAAACTTATAACTCCATTCCATGGAGATACCTTCAAGAAAACATGATCTGCTGCCTGAAATTCCAAATCCTTCCTTCGGTTGTCAGCATAGCTCTTCTACCTACTTTGTGATGTTTTAATTTGGTTTTGGATTACCTTCACCTTCTCCATTGTTTCCTCCACCAGTTCTGGGCCTACAAGTTTTCTTTCAACAACGTCATCCCAACAGGTTGGTGTACGACATCTCTTCCGTATAACGCTTCATACGGTGCCATCTGAATACTCTAATGGAAGCTATTGTTGTAGGAAAATTCTACCAGAGGTAAATATTGATCCCACATACCCTGAAAGTCATGTGAGCATGATCTCAGCATGTATTCTAAGGTTTGAATAGTCCATTCTGATTGTCCATCTGTTTGAGGGTGGTAGGTAGTGCTCAAACGAAGTTCAGTATCTAGGGCTCTCTAAAGTCTTTTCCAGAATCATGAAGTAAAATAGGGATCACGATCAGAAACAATCGATAGGTATACTCCATGAAGTCTCACAACTTCATTAATATATAGTCTTGCTAGACGTTCCAGTGGTATATCTTCTCTTATAGCAAGAAAATTTTCTTTCTTGGTTAGATGATCAACAATAACCCATATTGCATCATTCCTTCTAGGAGTCTTTGGTAGACCCATGACAAAGTCCATCGTAATATTATCTCATTTCCACTCAGGTATGGGAAGAGGTTGCATGACTCCTCCTGGTTTTTGCCTTCCAGCTTTCACTTGCTGAAAAAACATACATCTTGACACAAAATCAGCAATCTCCCTCTTCATGTTGTCCCACCAAAAATGTTCCTTCAAATCTCTATACATTTTGGTGCTCCCATGGTGTATAGAGAAATTGGAACTATGAGCATCATCCAACAATTCTTTATTTAGATCAGGTATATTGGGAACACAAAGTTTCTTCCCAAACATCAAAATTCCATCTTCATATACAAAGTCACTCAATTTCCCATCATTCACAGCTTTAATCTTCCTTTATAACTCTTCATCACTGGTCTGAGAACTCTTTATCCTTTCTAGTAAAGATGGTTTGGCAACCATTTGAAAAAGCATTGATGTTTCACCTTCCATGGTGATTCCCATATCCAACTTTACAAGATCCATGAAAATAGGATCCCTTTCAATTCTCATCATTTTCAAAACTCCATGATCTTTTCTACTCAAAGAATCGTCCACCATATTTGCCTTACCTGGGTGGTAGTGTATCGTGAAATCATAATCCTTGAATAGTTCAAGCCATCTCTTTTGCCTCATGTTGAGTTCTTTCTGTGAGAAAATATACTTCAAACTCCTGTGATTAGTATAACTCTCACATTTTTCACCATAGAGGTAGTGTCTCCATATCTTCAAAGCAAAGATCACAGCTGCTAACTCGAGATCATGGGTAGGATAGTTTTTCCCATGAATTTTTAGCTATCATGATGTATACGCAATAACCCTATCATTCTACATAAGGACACAACCAATTCCTTTCTTCAATGCATCACTATAAATAACGAACCCATCATTCCCCGATGGTAGAGTCAATATAGGATCATTGAATAATATTCCATCCAGTTATTCAAAACAGTCTTCACACTCTTTTGTATAGAAAAATTTAACCCCTTTATGTGTGAGCTTTATTAATGGGTTAGCCAACCGGGAAAAGTTCTAGACGAAACGTCTATAATAACCTACTAAACCAATAAAACTGCATACCTCGGTTATAATCGTTGGTGTTGGCCATTCTTGGATTGCCTTTGTCTTAGAAGGATCAATAGATATTCCATCCTTAGAGGCAATATGGCCATGAAAATAAATCTCCTAATGCCAGAATTCACACTTGCTAAACATCCCATATAATTCATGTCTTCTCAGAGTCTTCAATATAATGTGCAAGTGATTATCATGATCTTTGTAGATTTTGGAATATACCAAGATATCACCAATAAATACCACTACAAATTCATCATGATATTCCTTGAAAACTCCGTTCATTAGATCCATGAATACAGAGGGTGCATTAGTCATCCCAAAGGGATTACGGTAAACTCGTAATGCTCGTACCTAGTTCAAAATGCTGTCTTTGAAATTTCTTCCTTCTTCATAGAAAATTGATGACATCCAGATTGAAGGTCAATCTTTGAAAAGTATTGAGCTCCATGCAGTTGGTCAAATAAATCATCAATGCGAGATAGGAGATACTTATTCTTTATTGTTATAGCATTGATCTCCCTGTAGTCAATGCACAACCTCATAGATCCATCTTTCTTCTTAACAAAAAGGACGGGGTCTCCTAATGGAGAAACACTAGGGAGAATAAATCCATTATTACTCAACTCCTCTAGTTGTTTCTTTAGTTCAACTAATTCCACAATGGCCATTCTACAAGGGGTTTTCGATATGGTCCTTGAACCAGGAATTAAATCAATGGAAAACTCAACTTCTCATTCTGGAGGATGTCCAGGTAAATCTTCCGGAAACACATCAACATATTCTCTCACAATAGGTACATCCTCTATTTGAACATTCATTTCCTCACCCACAGTTATTTCATTCACTTCCTCCCCAATAATTGAATTTAGTTGGGCTACACAGGATAGATCTAAATAAGAATTAGGTGGTGACGATTCTGCTCTAAAGATAAGGTGTTCCTTATCATCATCAAAAAGAATTGTAACCTCCTTCTTGTTACAAAAAATCTTCACATCATGGTCTGAAATCCAATCCATACCAAGGATTATATCAAATTCAATCAAAGGTATGATGATGAGATCAGCGTATAAAGAGCATTTATGTTCTTTAATGGGGACTGATTCGCACAACTTTGATGCAATGATACTTCCCTTATGAGTTTTAACTGACAACTCCCTTGTCAAATAAAATTGGAAATATCTAATTTTCTTATAAAAATGGGAAGATATGAAACAATGCGATGATCCAGAATCAAATAATGCATTTTCTAAACTTGAGGAAACAATTAAATTACCTGCCACCACGTCTTTCGGGGCTTCAACCTCAGCAGTAGTGATTGCATAATCTTGACCTTGATCCCTTGGCCTTTTTTGAGGTCAGTTTCCTTGATTCTTAGGAAATTAATTTTCATAATGACTCATCTCCGTGCAATTGTAGCATTGAACATCGGTAGCGTCTTTCTTTCCTTTATAATCAACAGCTAGATGGCCTTTCTTTCCACATTTGTAGCATACTCCTTTTCCTTTAAGACAGGCACCAGGGTGCTTCCTTCCACAATTATTATAGGGTGGAAATTCAATTCTACCCTTCTTCCCTATTTCCTTATTTCCTTTCCCAGAGTGTTCAGCAGATCTATTATTCTCTTGCTTTGATTTAAATTCATAAGACTTAGAGAATTCCTTTTCTATCTTGATAGCACACAAGACAATATCTTCGTATGATGATAAGGTTTGAGAGACTAATGCTCGACAGAGAAATGGTTTTAACCCATCAAAGTAATGATCAATCTTACTCCTTGGGTTACGTATATAATCAGCAGCATGCCTCGCTAACCTTGTAAAGTTAGCCTCATACTTTGTGACATTCTCATCTACTTTCTACCTCAGACTCAGAAATTGACTTTCCATATCTGCTCGATGGTCTCGAGGAATGTATTTTTCTAAGAAAAGCTCTTTGAACTCCCTCCATTACATATCTGATACTTTATAGTCTTCCTTCGTGTTTTGTATCAATGACCACCATTGATTAGCATCTCTAGTGAGGCGATAAACTGCCTGACATCTTTTTACCTTTTACTACTCCCCAAGGCAGGGAATATTTTTTCTATGGAATTTATCCATTGCTCAACTACTATGGGATTTGTACTCCCATTGAATATCGGTGGTTGTTGCCTTATGAAGCGATCTAACATTGATCCTCCACGCTATGGATCTGGGTGCTCCTTACGGGTAAGGTTATTATTCATAACCTGATTGAGTAGTCCCAGTATGGTGATAAGCTGATCAGCACCAGTTGCATCACTAGATCCAGTATAATTATCTTGAGTAGGAGGGAAATCCTTACATGGAGTGTGTGCATTGATACATTTTCCATTCCTTCCACTATGCACCATTTCTAAACAATGGCATAAAGTAGATTAGTTTATGAATTGAAATATATAATTCCAAACTTCTAAAACACTTAACATAAATTCAACAGTTTATGGATATAATCCATAATCATAAAAAATGTTTTTTGAGGAGGTATATACTCATAACCCTTCATAATGGTTTGTAATGAAAATGAGAATTATCCTAATCATATCCACCAGGAGTGTCGTAACCAAGAGTGCAGTAAGGCCCGTTGTCGTGCACCGGTTCTCATTCGAGTCTAGCTCAAAGCGGTGTTTTCAGGTTTTACCCCTAGGTACATCTATGCCAGAGCTTCCTCTACCTGCTTGTAACCAGACAGAGATTTATTGCTCGGAAAATCACAAAATCTCTACAATACCAATATTCTAGGAAGTCCTTATATACTAATCCTCAAATTCTTTCTTAGGGCTATGTTCTCTCATCAGAGTTTATCTAAATCTAGTTTCAAAGGATTGTACTAAACTTCCTCTGATACAAACTGTAACGCCCCGTCCCCAGTTACCCAGAGTCGGTGCATTATTACATAACATTGGCATGATCATAAGGAAATCATGTCTCGAAAGCCCGATCAGTTTATAATTATTTGAAACAAGATTCATACATATGTTCAACTTTACATCTTAAAGATAAATACAACACAAATATCTTTTATTAGGAACATCCAAGCCTCCTAGATTATGCCTGCAGGTCACACATAACTAACTTCTTCAAATCCTAGGTAAAAATAAAACATTGAAAGGGGTGAGCTCAAACGCTCAATAAGGGTAATTAATATAGTGGAAAATGACATAAATATTATCATGGTAAATAATTGAAACCACATGCCCTTACCAATAATATACATGAATAATTTTATGGCAAGAACATGAGATGAGTAAATAATGCCATAATAAAACATAATCATGGGTATTCTACTAGTCTAATGACTACATGAACAATCAATATTATTTCCATAATGAGGTAATGTATAATGCTGGACATTCTGAAACATTTTGTCAAGGCCTCTGCCAAGATGTCTAAAATGATTAAGGCCTCAGCCAAAACCGTAAATCAAATTGGGAAAGGGCCTCAGCCAATTCCACGTCTAGTTGAATCATAAGACATACCGATGCATCTTGGAGCTATAACGGGCTCCACCCGTCACTTACTAAGTCAATACATTCCTCATATGAAAAGGTTTAAACATATCATAAACATTCGTATTAAAAATAGCATACGAAATGTAAATACTTTTACCATAAAAAATGAATGGTATAAAAATATCACTTCCACAGTCAAACATATCACAAAAATTTCAATACAATATGGAAGTTTTGTATCATTATAAATCAACTTCAAATAAACATAAAATCCATCAATGGATGTTGACATAGATGAAATCAAAACCATTTTTTAGATAGACATATCTCTTTATATTTTGAAATCATTGAAGAGTCACATAATGAAAATATTTATTTTGAAAATATTATTATAAGCATGTAAGGAAATATTTGACGATCTTATAATGGTGGAAAATAGTTGTGCCTTCCGTATAAGTTAAAAAACATTCTTACCTTAATCTTGTCAAAAGGTTAAAAATGACCTTGTTTGGAAAATGACGGAAATATTCCTTTATAAACCTCTTATAAAAGTCAAACAAGGGTATAAATTAATTTAACCCATATTCTGTAAAATAGTAAGAATGTTTTGAAATTCATTTTTATGAAACATGGATGTGGGTGATAAAGAGGTCCCAGTGGATATTTACGTATAATCAATCTTGAATAATGAAGAGATTGTGAAATAACCCTTACCATGTACTTTTCCATTGTTGATGGTAGGTTAACCTCCTGTATAATGGTAGAATAATTGTTATTAAATTATAAAAGAATCATATACATTATTATGATATCATATATGATCTTTTAACATTTCTTTGTTAATAATATCTTAGTATTATCGTCGTTTCGGGTGTTAACTTACTCGTTTTCTTTTACATGTTTTGTTACATAAGCCTTGTTTTTTATGGATAGTTTGTATCTTATTCATATCCAGAATTATATCAGGTCCTTAAACATTATTTTTAATCATCAAATGAGAATTATTCTTGAATGGATGTGATGGGGAATGAATCTCATCGCCTTCGTGGAGACGGTAGCCCGTGCATACGCACGAGCGGCAATATCATTCTTTTGATATTAAAATAATATATAATTGGATGGTATATCATATATAAAGAATCATTATCATGTTATATTTATTATTTACATGAATTATACATCATTATTATACAATTCTAAATAATAATATATTTAATAAAAATCACACCACAAGGTGGAGACGGTAGGACGTACGTAGACACGTATGGTGACATGTCATTCAAGGGATGGATAGAATAATGAATATGTTTGTTCCATAATTATAATAACATCAAAGTATATAGAAGATACTGGATTTATTATTTTATAATTGAAATAACATGTAATGAAGAAGTTGAAGAAGAAAGGAACTTTAAAGAGTGTGGTGAAGGCATTACCTCTTCTTCGGGTTCTTCCTTTTGATTTGATCAAAAAGGATCCTTAGGTTGGTTTTCTGATCGAAATATTGCTTCTATGTTGAATTTAGGGAAGTTGAGAGAGTATTTGGGAAAGGGGTTGGCCGAACCAAAAGGCTTTGAAGGTGTGGATAATTGGTTAGATGTGGTGTTCTTTTATAAGGGGGAGGTGTGGAACCTTAGGAAAATCTAGAAATAATATTTTATAATAAATCCATACTCGGTTTCTAATGGCTCCAAATTGGATTATTTAAACGTTAAGGTAGGGATGGGTCGAAAAATACTCAACCAATAGAATTTATTCAGGATGGGTCCTTATATTAACCTTATCTTTTAGTTTTGACTCTTAGTTAATTAGTTTGACACTTACCATGTCACTTTGTATTTTTATATTATATAGTTAATAAACATACTATATACCTCCAAGAAACCCCCCAGTGGTCCATTAATGATACAACTATCATGATATTAGTCTCTTTACCGAACCATAGATTTTTAAAAATTTAATATCAATTAATAATATAATATTTGTTTTACAAACTCTTTTTTGTCAATTTTGACAATATTTAATAATAGATTTTTGATAAAGTCTTAACAACATTGTTACTTCTAAAATAATTCATTTAATCAATTATAACATGTAATATTACCCTGTGAAATTCTTTTATGTCATAAAGACTTTAAAATTATATTTATTTTAACATTTATAATACGAATTATTTGATTCCTTCATTAATAAGGAAAATACTGCATCATTATTCTGTCATATATATTTTTACTTTCTCAATATTTAAAAATTATAAATAAAATACCGTTATCTAGGAAATATTTTTATATTTATAATGAATATTTATTTTCGAAAATCTAAAATATATAACCCTATGTAAAAGTTTTTTTTCTAAAAGATATATGCTTATGTCATTTTTGTATTTATTTTAACTTAATTAATATAAAGTGTCCCTATCACCTACAAGTGGCTCCATGGGGTCCCAAAATCGACCCAAAGATTCCCCTGGTTGGACATGTATCCACCAATAAGGTTAGGACACGTTTTATGGTAATTTTTTATTATTATAATATTATTTTTAACCCTTATTTACCGGATTTACCCTTTAATCATGGTAAATAAAATATTTACCGACGTAATTATTCAAAATGACTAAAAATATAAGTTACCTATTTACAAAATTTGGACATCCTGATTCCAAATATGGAATCCATTTTTCCAAATTCAAAACACAGAAGTGGAATAAATTAATTTAAAATTAATTCCCGCTGTCAAAACAAAAAACGCGTTTTTAAGATATAATAACTTTCAATAGATTTATACTTGTCTATGTCCGGTTTAATTGTGAAATTTTGTCAAATGACCATAATTGTATTAAATGGTAAAAATATATTATAAATATACTTTAAAACCACTCAAATTCATAATTTATCACTATTAATTATTTTTCTTAAAAAAGTTGTTTTTAATTAAAATTTAGTAGTTTTCACTATTCATAAAAATATAAAAGTTATCCGAAAAGTACCAAAATTTCACCCTAGGCTGAATTCGATATTCCAAATCCAAAAATGAAGTCCATTTTGAGAGATAAAATATATAAAATTTCAAAAAGTAGGTATTACTATTCATAACGGCTAGTTTGATTGGTTGTGGTGTGTGTTAGAACTCGAAGTTGTGTATAACACACGCTACTGTATTATTCAAAGAGAAGCGTACCATAGAAGCTTGGGGTATTATATAATTAATTTGGACCAAGAGTTTTTTAGATAAAAATAACATGTTAGTTATTTATTTAATTTTTTTTTTTGAATTTAAATTGTTTTCTTGATGTTATAAAATTCAATGAAAATTTATAGTTCTAAAATTGACATTATTGATATTTTATGAAAATAATATTTCATTAAATGATATAAAATTATTAAAAACACTATATTATAAAAATTAATTATTATTCATATTAAAATATCAATTATTTTCAATTTATGTTACTTTGGTCCATTTATATTAAATATTATGACCTTCAAAAAATAAAAAAGCATATGTGGAACATGTTAAAAGGGGTTGATGGGGAGTCCTAACCAGAAATATAAGTGTAAAAAAATATTAATAACTTTTCCAAATATAATTTTAAGATTAGTTTTTCTACTAAATACATATAGTTTTTATGAAAATATAATAAATTTTGATCCATTTTTACAACAAAATTCTTTTTTATTAAAATAATTTTTTAAGAAATTCAAAGAGTGCCCCTCCCCTCTCTTACAAAAGGGAACATCTTTTTCTCATTTTATCGCACATAAATAACTATTTGGTTGGTCCAAAAACATAACAAATATCTTCTTTTAATATATACCCATATTATATTGGCCCTTATTGGTATTAAACCAATCTTCAAGAGCTTAAAGAGTAAATCAAACCGAGGGGTTTCGAAGAAGAGGGAGAGTTCTTAACCAAGCATTTTTTATTTCATTCTTCTTAAAACTCCTTAAAATATTCTATAACCATTATGAGATAATAAAATTTTTATATCACATATATTAATATGTTATTATGTTAATATAATAACCTATATCCATCTATATCCTCTAACAAATAGGAATGTAATACATCATTCATGTGTTTGACGGACTACTGCCTTCTAAATCGATGCGATTCATTTTCAATCACCACATATCAATGATGGTTATATGGATAAAATTAATATTTATATATCAATTATTCACATATTTATCATTATTAAAATAAAATAAATAATTTTATTTCTATCCATTCCATTCACTGAAAAATGATAACGTCGTTCATGCTTACATGTGGACTACCACCACCATGATGTAATGCGGTTCGTTTTTCATCACCACATCACATTGAATATATATATTAATATTTTAAAATAAATAATATGGTATCTATTATATATTTATAAATATTTAAATATAAAATATTAGTTAACTTTTATCCATAATGATTTATGAAAAATGGAAACATTACTCATGCGTACATATGACCTACCGTCACCATGATTGTAACATAGTTTAATTATCATATCAATATTTAATTATTGGTTTTAAAAGTATAATATATGTATAAAATAGTGATTATGTAATTATTTTTATTTTAGATATTATGTAATAATGTACCCTTTGACCACGGTTAACACACCAAATCTGTTTTTAAATTATAGATCAAACATTCTCCAAATAACCGACACTAACTTAACTGATTAAGAAATTAAACACTACAATGAAATAGGGGTCTAGAGGAAGTTATTTTTTTCATTTAGAATAATTTCAAACTTATATGAAATGATTCCATGATGGGTTTATAAGAAATTCACTCGTGTTGGGGTCTACATTCAACTGGTTTCAGTTTTAGACATTTAACAATGGTTTTTATAAAGCATCATGGAATGTTTTTTAGCGGTGGTTATTTTTTTAGATGTAGTTTTTCCTCTCAAAACGTCCAATTATTTCATGAAAATTTAAAACTTTTCATATGGTATTTTTCCATATAGAGTATCAGTTTAAACCAATTAATTGTTTCCCATATATAGTGGCATTTTAAACTACCTCTATATATTTATATTTAAAATTTTAAAAAGATATAGAAGTTACAGCTCCATAAAATATAAAATCATGTATATTCATAGCATCAAAAAAATATAAATAAACTATAAAAACCCAACTATAAATTGATTTTCAATGAGAACATAATCAAAATAAAAATCAAACTACTAAAAAACCTATATTATACATATAAGAAAATGTCTCAAAATTATATATATGAAAAATGAATCATCATTAACCAACATACCCACCAATGATCCAAAATCTTGAAGAACAGAGGAATTGGAAAATATATGGCATCATCCATGTAATGTCAGACATACTAAAACTAGATCAATAAATCCACTTCGTATTTCCTTTGGAAACCATGTGAAATCCATTTTACATTTCATTTAAAAAAAGAACCATGTGTAATCTTACTCATGTTAGACCCTGATAAAAATCCTATCAGATGTTATTTAAAAACCCACATTCCATTTTTATGTACTTTTTCAAAACCATATTATAGATAACCATTTTCACATTAAATTCCACTTACAATAAAAAAACTATTCAAAAAACACATTTTAAAAAGAAAAAATATTTTACATATAAGGTCCAATACATTTTAAAAAACAATCCATAAAAAGGGAAATTAAAAATCATTCGACCAAGTCACCAACAACAGTTTTTTTAGTAAGATAGATGGTCCATGTTTACTATTAAGATAACATAAGAAACCCCAAATATTTTGGGGAAAATCAAAAAAGATAAAAAAATATATATACAACAATAATAAAGTCACATGAATATAAAATCACTATAAGAATATGTGGATGTTATATAATGGAAACCCATATGAAAATGGACTATAATAGACCAACTATAAATGGAGTTTCAACTAAAACATGATAAAAATCGAAACCAATAAACTACTAACGAAACCAATATTGCAAAATAGATAAATTATAAATATAGTGTGCTAATTTAAAAAATTGAAGACTAAAATTTGAAAATTTCAACCAAAATTTATTTTCAATTATTTTATAATGATTTTTATACAAATGATAAAGCTTTTAAAAATCACATTCTAAATAGAAAAATCCTAAATTAACAATAAAATCCATGACATATAAATGTTGGAAACATTATATAACCATAATTAAATTGTACTAGAAAGTAAAATAAACTTCAAACAATTATAAATATTTAAAGTGAGGGGGTATAAAGGGTTTTCATAGATTTTAGTGATTTTGGGGTTATGATGGTATTTTAGGGTTTTTATTGTTTTCAGGGGTTTTTATGGTTTTTAGTTGTTCTTTAGGTTTTTAGGGTTTTTAATGTTTTCAAGGATTTTGGGAATTTGTAGTATTTTTATAGTTTTTAGGGGTTTTTAGGTCTTAGAGATTTTTAGGGTTTTTATAGTGTTTGAGGTTTTTTAAATATTTTATGGGTTTTTAGGGTTTTCTTGGATCTTTTGAGTTTTAATGGTTTTTAGGTGTTTTATGGTTTTTTAGTGTTTTTAATGTTTCTTGGGGTTTTAAGTGGTTTTATTGTTTTTATTGGGTCTTAGTTTTTTATGGGTTTTAGGAGTTTTTATGATTTTTATTGGTTTTTATGAATTTTATGGGTTTTATGTTTTTCATGGGGGTTAAATGTTTTTTGAGTTTTTTATGTTTTTAGGGTTATTCTGGCATGTTTAGGTTTTTATAATTTATAGGGTTTTATGGTTTTTAGGGAATTTCATTTGATTTATGGTTTTTCATGGGTTTTAGGGTTTTTAAAGGTTATCAGGGGTTTTAGCATCTGTTTCTAGTTTTATGTTTTTTTAGTTGCTTAGAGGTTTTAAGTATTTTTATATATTTTTAAAGTATATTGGGGTTTTAATGGTTTTAGAATTTTACTGGTTTTTTCGAGTTTTTATGGATTTTTAGGATTTTTATGATTTATAGGAGGATCATGGTTTTTTTTGGGTTTTTTCAAATTTTTATGATATTATTTTTTAAGGTATTTTTAGAAATATTTAGTATTTTTAGGATTTTTGGTCTTTCAGTGTTTTTAGGGATTTTGAAGATTGTTAAGGGTTTTAGGGTTTAAGAGGTTTTCATGGTTTTTAGGTTATTTTTGGGTTTTTAGGATTTTTTTAGTTTTTTATTATATTTATGGGGTTTTTTTATCATTTTTAAGGGTTTTAACGGTTTTTGGAGTTTTTAAGGGTTTAGGGATTTTTTGGGTTTTAGTTATTGTTATTGTTATTAGGGGATTTAATGTTTTTGGGTGGGATTTCAAGGATTTCATGGTTTTTTATATTTTTAGCAATTTTAGGAATTTTTTAGGAATTTTATGGTTTTTAGGGTGTTTAAGGTTTTCATGATTTTTTTGGGATTTAGTGTTTTAATGAGTTTTTTCGGGTTAATAGGGTTTTTGGGATTTTAGGGTTCTTTTTTGAGTTTTTTAGATTTTTTATGGTTTTAGTGTTTTTTACATTTTTGGGGTTTTAATGTGATTTTAGTGATTTTTAGGCATTTATGGTTTTAATATGGTTTTTTGGTTTTTAACATATTTTTGGGATTTTATGGTTTTTTAGGGTTTTTAAGTGTTTTTCTATTTTTAAAATTTTCATGGATTTTTTTTCGATTTTTATGATTCTAATGAGTTTTTATGATTTTTTAATGTGTTTATGATTTTTAGGGTTTTTTCAATTTTCATCATTTTTAGTGTCTTCAGGTTTTTTAGGTTATTTAGTTTTCTAGGATTTTAATGGTTTTATGGTTTTTAAATATTTAAGGGTTTTAAGGGTTTTTATAGGTGTTAGTTATTTTAGGGGGTTTTTTGGGGTTTTTTAGTTTTTAGTGGTTTTTTAGGGTTTTATGTTTTTCATGGTTTTTCATGGTTTTTATGGTTTTTTACATTTTTATGGATTTTTACTATATTTTTATGATTTTTAGGGTTTTTTTGTTTTACGGTATTTAGGGATTTTAAGAATTTTTAGAGGTTTTAGGTGTTTTAGGGTCTTTTTTATATGTAGGGATTTTCATTTTTTAAGGATTTTTAAGAATATTACGATTTTTTAATGTATTTAAGGGTTTAATTGATTTTTAGAGTTTTTAGATGTTTCTTTGGGGATTTAGTGATTTTATGGTTTTTTAAGGATTTTTGGATTTTTATTATTTTCTACAGAATTTTAGGTTTATTAGAGTTTTTTACATTTTAAGGTATTTTCAGGGTTTATTTGGTTTTTTATGTTTTTTTGGTTTTTTGGTGTCGTAGGGGTATTTATGGGTTATCAGGGATTTCGGGGAGGGGGGGTTAATATTTTAATGGGTTTTTTGTGTTTTTAGGTTATTGAGTTTTCTTAGGATTTTATGCTTTTTATAGTTTTTATTTTTTTGGGGGATTTTATATTTTTTTAGAGTATTTAGTGTTTTTTAAGGATTTTATGGTGTTTTAGGTTTCTATGGTTTTTAGGGGTTTTTGTTGTTTTCATTTGTTTTCATTGGTTTTAAGAGTTTTTACATTTTAAAATATTTTTAGGAACTTTTTAGGATTTTTTTATTTTTTTGGGTTTTTAAGATTTTTTGGAATTTCGAGGGGTATTCAGGGTTTTAGTGGTTTTCAGGGGTTTTAATGTCTTTTTAGGTTTTTAGGGTTTTTTGAGTTTTCTAGGGTTTTAAGGTTTTTTTATTTTTTCTATTTTTTAGCAGTTTAAAGGGGTTTTTCACTTTTTTGTTGTTTTTTTGGGTTTTATGGTTTTTTACTATTTCTATGGTTTAGTGCGAATTTTCTAAGTTTTAAGGGTTTTTTACATTTTCATGTAATTTTACCACTTTTTAATATTTTTATGGGAGTAATTATTTTTTATAGTTTTTTGGGTTTTGAGTATTTTCAGTGGTGTTTAGGTTTTTGGTAATTTTAGAGTTTTTTCGAGTTTTAGGGTATTTTTTGATTTTTAGGTTTTTTAATGTTTTTATAATTTTTTAAAATTTTTATTAGTTTTAATGGTTTTATAATTTTTAGTGATTTTTAGTGTCATTAGGATTTTATTAGTTTTTTGGGGTTTTATGGGTTTTAGGGGTTTTTCCTGGGTTTTACGGTTTTGTAGATTTTCTTGTATTTTTTGAGTTTTTTTAATATTTTTATGTTTTAGTGGGGTTTTTATGATTTTGAGGGATTTCTTTTCAGTTTTTTAGGGTTTTCAGAGTTTTTTTGTGATTTTACGTGTTTTTTAGTTTTTAGGGGTTTTTAATGTTTTTAGGGTTTTTAAGTTTTTTATATTTTTTTTCATATTTAGGGTTTTTCTGGGTTTTATAATTTTTAGGTATTTTAGTGGGTTTTATCATTTTTAGGTATTTTTATGGTTTCATAAGGTTTTTACAAGTTTTTATTCTTTTTAGGGGGGTTTTAAGGTTTTTAGGGTTATTTTCCTATTTTTATGGATTTTTTGGTTTTTTTAGGATTTTTATGGATTTTTATGGGGTGTTAGGGATTTTAGGAATTATGAGGGTTTTTAGGATTTATTAGGATTTAGGGACTTTTGGATATTTATGAATTTTCAATTATTTTAGGTCTTTTAAGGTTTTTATAGTTTTTAAATGTTTTTAGTGGTTTTAAGCGGTTTTAGAGTTCTAGTGTTTTTAGGGGTTTATTGTTTTTTTGGGTTTTAATGTTTTGAGTGTTTTATTGGTTTTCATGTGTCTTTATTGTTTTGGGGTTTTTGGGTTTTTACGTATTTTTATAGTTTTTATGTTTTAATGGTGTTAAGAGTTTTTAGGGTTTTTTATTGTTTTCTTGAGTTTTTTTGATATTTTAAGGGTTTTTAGAGTTTTGTAATAGTATTAGGGGTTGAAATTATATTTGGAGTTTTTAGTTGTTTTGTTGAGTTTGATTGTGTTTTAAGGGTATTTATGAATATTGGTGGTTTTATGGTTTCTAGGTGGTTTTCAGTGTTTTTAGTTCTTTTTATGTTTTAAGGTAATTTTAAGGATTGTTTTTATTTTACAGTTTTTGGGGTATGAGGGATATTTACGGGTTAGAAGGGTTTTTATTTTTTTTGGTTTTTATTGTTTTCTAGGTCTTAGAGTTTTTTAGTCTTCTAGTGTCCTTATAGTTTTTTTAGTTTTAAAAATTTTTATGGGATTAAAGGGTTTTTACATTTTTTAATTTTTTTTTCTTTTTCTAGTTTCTAGGGATATTAATTGTTTTTTGGGGTTTTTAGGGTATTACGTGTTTTTATGTTTTAAAGTATTTTTAGTACATTTTATGGATTTTTGTGGTGGTTTTTCCTTTTTATGGATTTTGAGGTGTTTTAGGGGGTTTATGTGATTTTTAGTGTTTTATAGTTTTTTATATTTTTTATTCTTTTTTTTTGTGTTAGGTTTTTTTATTTTTTAATGTTTTTGTGAGTTTAAAGGGGTTTTAGAGTTTTCATGGGTTATAGAATTTTTTTTACAGTTTTTTCGATCTTTTATGGTTTTTAGGTGGGTTTTAGTTTTTTTAATATTTTAATGGTTTTTAGGATTTTTAGCGTTTTGGGGGTTTTAGGGATTTTTATGGTTTTTTTTTTGTTTTTAGGGTTCTTATTTTATTTTTTAAGTTGTTTAAGGGGTTTTATATATTTTAATGTATTTTTGGGTTTTAATGGTTTTTTTGAGTTTTTAGCATGTTGTTTTGGTTTTTATGGGTTTTTTGGTTTTTCTAAAAAAATGGAGTTTTAACGGCTTTCTAGATTTTCAATATTTTTAGGGTTTTTACATTTCTAGAGATTTATTGCGCTTTTTAGGGTTTTTTTTATTTCTATGGTTTTTAGGATATTTATGAATTTTGAGTAATTTTAAGGGGTTTAAGGGGTTTTATATGTGTTCTGGTGTCTTTAGGGTAATTTGGGGTTTTGGGGGTGTTTTTATGAGTTTTAGAGGTTTTAAGATTTTTTACATTTGAAGGGGTTTTTAGTGTTTTTAGTGGGTTTTATGGTTTTTATGGGTTTGGCGGGGTTTTAATGTTTTTAAGGGTTTTATGATTTTCAAAAAAAATTCACAGTTTGTATGGTTTTTTACATTTTGAAGGATTTATATAGTTTTTTTATGGTTTTTAGGGTTTTTATGGATTTTAAGGATTTTGAGATCTTTTATGGGGTTTTATGGTTTTTTAGGTTTTTTAATGTTTTTAGGGGATTAGGGGGTTTTTTGGGTTTTTATCTTTTTTACGGTGTTAAGGATTTTAATAGTTTTTTTATACTTTTTAGGGGTTTTGGAGTTTTTTTATTTTTAGTGGGTTTTTATTTTTTTTATTTTCTTTTCTGGTTTTAATGTTTTTATAGGTTTTTATGGTTATCAATTTTTTTTCAGGTATTTTAGGTGTTTTTACGTTTTTTGGGATTTTTAGGGTCTTTTTATGATTTTTATGGTTTTATGGTTGTTAGTGTTTTTTTATGATTTTTAGGGTTTTTATATGTTTTCATAGTTTTTTAGGGTTTTAGTTTTATTTTTGATTTTTACTATCTTTAGGAATTTAAGGTTTCTTTCTATTTTTAGTGTTTTTAATTTTTTTAGAGTTTTTAATTATTTCTCTGGGGTTTAAGTGTTTTTATAAAATTTAGTGCTTTTGGTCTTTTTTGAGGTTTTAACATTATTATGCGTTTTATAGTTTTTATGGGTTTTCCAGGTTGTTAGGGTTTTCTATGTTTTCAAACATTTTTATAGATTTTTCGTATTTTTATGGTTTTTAAGGTTTTTAGGGATTTTGAGGTGTTTTTTCAGGGTTTTTAGGGTCTCATGGGTTTATGGGGTTTTTTTGGTTTTTAGGGGTATTTATGTTTTTAGGACTCTTAAGGGGTTTTAGAGTTTTAATCATTTGTAGGGGTTTAAATGTATTTTAGAATATTAGTGGGGTATTATGAATTTTATGGGTTTTAGTATTTTTATTGTTTTAAGGGGTTTTAATGGTTTTTTTTACATTTTCACAGATTTTTAGGGCTTAATGGATTTTTAGAGTTTTTAGGATATTCATGGTTGTTTAGGTTTTTTAGAGATGTTTTAGGTTTTTAGGGTATTTTGGGAATTTTTTTATTTTTTTAGTTTTTAGTGGTTTTTAGGTTTTTATTGTTTTTTAAGATTTTGTGGATTTTTAGATCTTTTTTGGGATTTTAGTGTATTTCTTGGGATTTTGGGTTTTTATGGTTTCTAAGGGTGTTATGGTTTTCAATAGTTTTTAGGGTTTCCTGTAATTTTTATGTTTTTTGGTATTTTTTGCGAATTTTTAGACTTTTATGGTGTTTATTGGGTTTTAGGGTTTTTCGGGGGTTTATTATTTTTGGTGCTTAGGGTTTTTAGGTTTCTCAATTTTTAAGGGGTTTTCAGGTTCTTAGGATCTTTTTACATTTTTAGGGGTTTCTTGGGATTTTTTAGGGTTTTTATGGTGCTGAAATTATTTAAACATTTTTTTGGGTATTAAGGTTTTTTAGAGTTTTTATATTTTTTATGGGTTTTATGATTTTTAGGGGTTTCTATGGGTTTTAGGGTTTTTTTCAAGGATTTTATGGGGTTTTAGAGTTTTTTACATTTTTAGGATTTTTTAATGATTTTTATGATATTTACGAGTTTTATGGGTTTTAGGGTTTTCATTGATTTGAAGGGTTTTTAGGGTTTTTCATAGTTTTGGGGTGTTATTGGATTTTAGTGGTGTTTTGAGTTTTTAGGGTTTTTAATATTTTTTAGAGTTTTGAACATTTTTAGGGGTTTAAAATTTTTTCATATTCTTTAGTGAGGGTTTTTGGTTTTCATGGGTATTTAGGGTTTTCCCAGTTTTAGGGTATTTTATTTTCTTGGGGTTTTCAGGGTTTTTAGGGTTTCTTACATTTAAAAATATTTTTAGTGATTTTTTTGGATTTTTATGGATCTTAAGAGTTTTAGGATTTTTCAGGGGTTTTGATGGTTTTAGGGGTTTTAGGGGTTTTCATGGTTTTTCATGATTTTTAGGCTTTTATGGCCTTTATGGTGTTTTGGGTTTCTTTTTTAAAATTTTAGGGGTTTTAGATTTTTTTAACATTTTTAGTGTTTTAATGGTTTATAGAGTTCATAGTGGTTTTTATGCATTTTATAGTTTTTAGGGGGTTTTATTGTTTTTAGGGGGTTTATGTATTTTATGGTTCTTAGGGTTTTTAGTGACTTTTAGGTATTTTTCAGATTCTTATTGTTTTTAGTGTTTTTTGAGTTTTTAGATTTTGTGGGGTTTTTTGGGTTTTCAGGGTTTGTTTGGGTTTTAATGGGGTTTCAAGGGTTTTAGGGTCTTTTTGGTTTTTAGGATTTTTTTGAGTATTTTATGGGTTTTAAGGGTTTTATTGTTTTATATTATTTTATGGGTTTTAAGGGTATTTAGAGTTTCTGTTTAGGGTTTTAGGAATTTTTAAGGTTTTTTAATTTTAGGGGTTTTTATGTTTTTAGAGGATTTTCAGTGTTTTTAGGGTAATCTATATTTTCATAGATTTTTAAGGATATCCTTAGAGTTATATAATGTTTTATGATTTTTTTGGGTTTTTAGGTATTTTGATGGATTTTATGGATTTTTAGGTTCGAAGGTTTTTTTTTGATATTTTTTGGATTTTATTATATTTTGAGTTTTTTATGGTTATTAATGTTTTTAGATACTTTTTACATTTTTAGGGGTTTTAGAGGTTCTACAATTTTTCATATATTCTTATAGTTTTTATGATTTTTATGTTTTAAAGGGTTTTATGCGTTTTATGGTTTTCAGGATTTATTAGGTTGTTTAGCATTTTTATTTTTTTAGATATTTTAGGTCTTTCTAGGATATTTATTTCTTTTATAGGATTTATTGATTTTGAGGGGTATTAGTCAATTTCATGTTTTTAATGGTTTTTAGGGGTTTTATGGATATTTAAGGTGTTTTGGGGGTTTTAGGGTTTCTTTTGGGGTGTTTGGGGGGTTTTCAATTTTTACAGTTTTTGAGGTTTTATGGTTTTTTAGAGTTTTTATGGTTTTAAGGTTTTTATGTGTTTTAAGTTTTTTAAGGTTTTTTGGGTTTTTTGGTTTTCATAGGATTTCCACGTGTTTTTTATGTTTTTAGGGATTTTTTTGAATTTTTATGATATTTTTGATTTTTACTGTTTTTATGTATTTTGAGGGTTGTTAGGTTATTTATGGATTTTAGGGTTTGTAGGGTTTAGGGGTTTTTAATGTTAAAAGTGGTTTTAAAGGTTTTTGGATTTTTATGTCATTTAATGGATTTTTGTTGGGGTTTTATTATTTTTAATATTTTTAGGGGTTTTTATGGTTTTTAGTGGGGTTTTAGGGATTTTATTGTTTTTTACATTTTTAGGTATTTTTTAGTATTTTTTTAGGATTTTTATGGGTTTTTGGGTTTTTAAGGATTTTTTAGGGGTTTAGTGTTTTTATGATGTTTATGGATTTTATGGTTTTTATGTCTATTTAATGTTTTAGTGTTTTGTTAGGGTTTTATGAGTTTTTAAACGTTTTTATTCATTTTTTGGGTTTTAGTGTTTTTTCTGAGTTTTTAGGGATTTTTAGTTTTTAATAATTATTTGGATTATATTTATTTTTTATGATTTTTTAGGTTTTTAGTGTTTTATGGTTTTTTAGAGATTGTTAGTTTTTTCATGTTTTTATGGATTTTATGGATTTTATGGGTTTTTGGGGTTTTTGAATTGTTTTTATAGTTTTTTGGATTCTAATGATTTTTTAGATTTTAAATGTATTGTGCAGTTTCAACGGTTTTTTGAGTTTTTCGGTGTTTTAGGGTTTTATAAAGTTTTTATAGGATTTTATGGTTTCATTGTTTTTTAGGTTTTTTATGTTTCAAGTATTTCTTTTGGGTCTTTTGAGAATTATTATGGTTTTTATTGTTTTTACTGTTTTTAGAGATATTAACGGTTTTTAGGGGTTTTCATGGTTTTTAAGGTATTTCGTGTTTTCTAGGGGTTTTAGGGTATTTTGGTTTTTGTGGTTTTTTATTTTTTTTAATAATTAATTATCATTATCAATTTTTAAGGGGTTTTTTATTTTTTAGTTTTTTTTATTTTTATGGGTTTTTATTTTTTTTATAGTTTTGGGATATTTATGGTTTTGAGGGGGTTTTCTGGGTATTTATGGTTTTTTAAATTTTCAATGATTTTTCAGGATTTTCTAGGATTTTTATTGTTTAAGGGTATTTTAGTGTTTTTAGAGATTTTTACAGGTTTAATGGTTTTTTAGGGTTTTACAATTTTTCAGGGGTTTTAGGGTCTTTTAGGTTTTTAGGGGTTTTTTAGTTTTTTAGGGTTTTAGGGGTTTTAGAGTTTTTTTTTATTATTTTTAGGGTTTTAATGGATCTTATAGTTTTTAGTGATTTCTTGGGTTTTTATGGGTTTTTAATGTTTTTAGGGGATTTAGGGGTTTCATGTGGTTTTTTGGGTTATTATTGTTTTTTAGGTTTCCTGGGATTTTCATGGATTTTTTTCTAATTTTTAAGTATTTTAGTATTTTCTAAGTTTTGATGGATTCTAAGGGTTTTTAGAGGTTCTTAGCGGTTTTTGGATTTTTGGGGTCTTTTGTGTTTTTTATGGTTCTTTATGAGTTTTTTATGGTTTCTAAGGTTTTATAGAGTTTTTAACGTTATTAGGGGTTTCGAGGGTTTTAGAGATTTTTGTGGATTTTAGTGTTTTTTGGGATTTTAATGTTTTTATGGTTTTTTGGGGTTTATGGTTTTTTGGGGTTTTATGGTTTTTTGGGTTTTGGGGTTTTTTTCAGTTTTTGGAGGTTTTATGATATTCATAGGTTTTTAAAAAAAATTAAGGGTTAAAAGGGGTTTTATATATTTTACTAGATTCAATGGTTTTTTGGGTTTTATGGGTTTAGGGTATTTAGGGGATTTATGGTTTTCAAGGATCATAGTTTTTCTTATGTTTTTAGTAATTTTTAGAAATTTTATATTTTTTTTACTATTTTATGGGATTATTTGTGTTTTTAGGTGTTTTCAAAAACATTTGGATTTTTAGGGGGTTTTAGGGTCTTTTTAGGTGTTTAGTGTTTTCTTTGAGATTTCAGGGTTCTAATTTTTTTCATGTTTTTTCAAAATTTAAAGGGTATTTAATGGTTTTTAGAGATTTTAGTGGAATTTAGGTTTTTATGGGTTTTAGGGGGGGGGGGGTTAATGGTTTTTGTGGGTTTTTAGTGTTTTGAGGGGTTTTTCCTGTTTTAGGGATTCTAAGGTTTTCACGGATTTTTAAGGCTTCTTAATGATTTATATGGTTTCTAGGGTTTTTAGATATTTTTAATGTTTTTAGTGGTTTTCAAGGGTTTTTGAATTACTAGGATCTTTAGTGTTTTTAATGTTTTTTGAAATGTTATGTGTTTTACATTTTTTTTAGTTTTTAACGTTTTAGGGGTTTAAATGGTTTTTAGTGGATTTTGTAGATTTTTGTGTTTTTAGGGGTTTCTAGGTTTTTTTATGTTTTTATTGATTTTATGGTTTTTATGGGGTTTTAGGGTATTTTGGGATTTTTATGTTTTCTTGGATTTTTAGGAAATTTTCAAGATTCTTATGGTTTTTTTATTTTTAGGGCTTTTTGGGGTTTTCAGGGATTTTAGGGTCTATTTACGTTTTTAGGGGTTTATTAAATTTTTATGGTTTTTATGGTCTGTAATATTTTTTTTAATATTATTAGTTGTTTAAACTGATTTTAGAGTTTTTGTGGGGTTTTATGGTTCTTATGAGTTTTAGTGTTTTCTAATACTTTTAGGGGTTTTTTGGTTTTTATGTGATTTTCATGGATTTTATAAGTTTTTAAATTTTCATAGGTTTTTAGTGTTTTTTGAGTATTTTTATTGCTTTATATTTTTTGTGATTTTTAGTTTTTAGGGATTTTCTTGGTTTTGATGATTTTTATGGTTTTTTTGGGTATTATGGTTTTTTGAGTTTTTTTAGTTTTTATGGTTTTTTAAATTTTATTAATAGGATTAGGGGTTTCAAAGGTTTTTAGAGTTTTAGTATTTTTTAGTGTGTTTAGTAAAATTTTAAGGGTTTTTTATTTTTTTAGTGGTACTATGGTTTTTCTAGGATTTTTCATGGATTTTGGGGTTTTTATATTTTCAGTGATTTTTTTTTGGGATTTTTAAAGATTTTTATTGTTTTTAGTGATTTTAGGTAGTTTTATGGTTTTAGTGTTTTTATGGTTTTTTGGGTTTTTACCGTCTCTTTTCTTTTTGGGTTTTTGGTTTTTTTTCAGTTTTTAGTGCTGTATTGTTTTTTTGAATTTCTCAAAAATTTATTGGTCGTTTAAAGGTTTTTAGATTTATTATAGAGTTTTTGGGTTTTTTATGTTTTTAGTGGTTCATATGGTTTATTGGTTTTTTAGGTTTTTTAGAGATGTTTAAGTTCTCATGAATTTTTAGGGTTTTTTTAGTTTTTTTATGGTTTTTACGATTTTTACGGTTTTTAGGAATTTTGAAGGGTTTTTGTGGTTTTCTGGATTTTAAAGGTTTTATGGTTTTTTTGGTTTTTTAAAATTCTATTAGTATTATGGTTTTTTTAGTTTTATAGTTTTCATGTTTTTTTATAATTTAATCAATTTTTTGGGCTTGTAGGGTTTTTATAGTTCTTATTGGGGTTTTAGTGTCTTTATTGGTTTTTTGTGTTTTGTGGTCTTCTGTGGGTTTTTGGGGATTTAATGGTTTTTATGTTTTGTGGAATGTTTTTGGCTTTTCAAGATTTTTATTATTTTTCAGTTTTTTAGGGTTTTTAAGGATTTTTGGGGTTTTTAGGGGTTTTCATGGATTAATAGGATTTTTAGAATATTTTAGTGTTTTAGGGTCTTTTATGGTTTAATGTTTTTTTAGTTTTTATTGTTTTAAGTTTTTTTTGGAGATTTATCATTTTTAGGGTTTTTTGAGTTTTTCATTGGTTTAAAGGTTTTTATGCGATTTTAGGTTCATTTAAAGTTTTTCGGGTTTTTATGGTTTTTAGGGGTTTTCAGGGTTTTTCAGGTTTTTTAGGTATTCACGAATTATTAAAGATTTTAGAAGATTGTTATAGTTATTAGGGTTTTTAGGCTTTTAGGAGATTTTGGTGGTTTTACGTCTTTTAATGTGTTTTTTGGGGGGTTCCATGGTTTTTACAGTATTTTTTTGGTTTTTATCTTTTATTTTTTGTGTTTTTTAGATTTTTTTATGTTTTTAGAGTTTTCAAACATTTTTATGCGTTTTAAGGATTTTAAGAGTTTTTAACTTGTTTTAGGGTTTTAGGTTTTTTAATGTTTTCTATGGTATTTTAGGATTTTTTTTTAAATTTTAGGGATTTTTTGGGATTTTAAGAGATTTTGGTTTTTAGGGGTTTTCAGGTTTTTAGGGATTTTGATGTGTTTTAGGGGTTTTTAGTGTTTTTTGGGTTTTTGAGTTTTTCATGGTTTTTAGGGTCTTTTTCTCTTCATATGGTGTTTTATAGTTTCTAGGGGTTTTATAGATTTTTTGATTTTTTTTTATGGGTTTTTGAGGTTTTTAGGTTTTTATGGTATCTTCATAGATTTTATAGTTTTTTAGGTTTTCTGGGATTTTTAGGAATTTTTAGTTCTTTTATGGTTTTTAGGGTTCTTAGTTTTTAAAATGAATTTGAGGGTTTTTAAGGTATTTCAGTGTTTTTTTGGATTTTCAGGATTGTAGAGTTTTCTATAGATGTTATAGTTTTTATACTTTTTTAATGGTTTTAGGTACTTAAAGTGTTTTTATATTTTTCAGTGGTTTAAAGAGTTTTTATAGTTTTCATGGTTTTTAGATTTTTTATGTTTACATTGAATTTTTGGTATTTTTATGGGTTTTATGAATTTATAGGTTTTGAGGGTTCCTGTGGATTTTTATGGGAGGTTTTACTGGTTTTTTTGGGTTTATTGTAATTTTTGGAGTTTTTAGGGTCATTTTCGATTTTTAGGGTTTTTTGTGTTTTTAAGCTGTTTTAGGACTTTTCAGTTTTTTTATCATGTTTAGGGGTTTTGATGGTTTTATTGTTTTTAGTGATTTTTAGGATTATTTCGGGTCGGTCTCGAAACACCCACCGGTTCCGTATCTGATGACACATGGACCTGCTATCCAACGGCAGGCGTTCGTCGGATGGTAAGACCAACGACGCTTAAGAACTCACATTGGTCTAGAGGATGGGAAGTCGGTCTCATCGCACCCTTTTGGGGGGAATTATTTCCTGTTCCGGAACTCTCTTATAGATTTAAGATGTATTCATATGTTCGTGAATCTTTAGTTTATACCCAAGCATAGTATCCGCGGATTTAACCATGGTGGACAATGGTCAGTTGAACGTAGGGGTTCAGAATCATTTATTCCCGAGGTTTACCATCCCTTGTTGGATTAATGACCCCGAGGAGTCGGAACTCATTGAGGAGGCACTAGGAGTGGCGCGGTGAACCGATGGGGAGATAGTCGGATCGACCGGTTATTGGGCTTGAACCTCATGGAGGCTTTCTACGTACCCTAACAAGGGGATAGGGATCAAAGTCCATGTAGTTCGAAAGGGAGCGTCAGAGAACTGACGTGAAGGTGGACCTAGGGGGTCCGTTGGTTATCGGGCTTCAACCTCATGGAGGCTTCCTACGTATCCATGTGGTAGGGAATCAAAGTCCTTATAGTTCGCATGGGAACATCGGAGAACCGACGTGAAGGTGGACCCAGGGGGTCCGCTGGTGATCGGGCTTGAACCTCATGGAAGCTTCCTACGTATCCCTATGGTAGGGAATCAAAGTCCTCGTAGTTCGCAAGGCTTGGGACTTACGCTCTGAGGCATCCCAGAATGATGGATTGGGGCTTATACTTTGAGGAGGCCCAGAGGAAAGGATTGGGGTTTACACTCTAAGGAGGCCCAGAGGAATGGATTGGGGCTTACACCATAAAGAGGACCAGAGGAATGGATTGGGGAATACACCCTAAGGAGGCCTATAAGAGGATGTCATTGTCGATACATACTCTAAGCCCACGTGAGTCATGCTCGGTGTGAGAAACCAGAGGAATTAGATACCAGATTATCACATCGTGAAAGGTGCGTCCGTGAGAAGTGGAGTGGGTCTTACGCATGAGGGCGGCCCATAAAGTCGAGGCTTACTCCGGGATGGATTCCTAGGGTGAAAAAGAACAACGGGAGAGGGAAAGGGGTTCTCATGTGCCTGTTACCTCTCTTATTCCCCGGGGAAATACCCGGGGATGTACCAAGGTGCATGGGGATGGCTGCCTTCGGATGGGTATGCCACCCCCTCTCTGGGAAGGGGATAATTGCCCAACCGCCGGAGCGTGAAGTCCCCCATCCTGGCGAGTAGAGGCAGAAAGGGAGATCTTGGGCTTAGACCCCGCATTAACGCGAGAATGTGAACCTAGGCATGCTTTGGGAATCCACCCAAGGGTCGGGGCAACCCGTTTCCCATGTTTAACGTAGGTATGTGAACTCAAAACGGCGCGCTGATGCGACTAAGGGTTACACCACACAGATTTGGTGGCTCTGGTGGAGGCCTCATCTCGGGGCCGATGAGTAGGCCAATGAGGAGGTTGAGAAGGATCAGGCTGGATTGAAATAGGAAGGATTCTATCTGGCTCTGGGAATGGGAACTCCAAAGGTTTTGGCAGGCCACACAGGGGTATGGGTGGTGGCGCCCTTCACGTAGGGAAGTGCTACGTGGCTGGAGAGGCCGTCCGCGAACCAGGGTGGTCCGCGGACTGATGGGAATCCCGTGAACCAAGGTGGTTGACGGCTCTGGGTTTGATCCATGAACCAGGGTGGTCCGCGGAGGGTTCCATGCAGGCAGCGGCGTCCAAGGGCGACGCCGGCCGGAGGCTCGTCGGTCAGGGCTTCACCCATGTAGGGGGGTTATACGTGGTGCGGCAAATCAGAAAAGAGGCATAAACTCCCTGTTCTACGGGGAGTGCATCTGTGGAGGGACCCTGGTTCTCGGTTCTCTCTTCTTTTTTATTTTAAGTTCTCGGTTCACCAATTTATTCTGCATTTTCTTGGTTCCTTATTAGTTCGTTCCCAGGTTCATACCTGCTCTAGTTCACGAACTAGAACTTCCAAAATCCTAAGACTTCATTCAAAATCCTTCCACCCGAATTTGACTAATATCCTCTCTATTCTCATTTTTTCATTCTTCTTCAATCTCCTTTTGTAGAGCGGGGAAAAGGATGTATATGTGGTCACACGACATCTTTTTCAGAGGCCCATGACCGAAAACCTAGTTTTCAGCTGACTTGGTCAATCCGCGACTCGCAGGGTATTAAACACTCCTCCGTGAACCAAACTCGGGGATTGCTTCACGGTCGTGGAGGGTTCCACCTCCATCTCGCGAATGACAGTGGAGGTGGTTCAGGACGGTTGGCGCGGGTCACGGCTGGGGCAGTCCAGAATGGTGAACCGGGTTGGTGCCTGTCCCGCCTCGTGACAGCGGAGGATCTTCACCTCCATCTCATGAATGATGACGTTCCCTAGAGGAGGGATGCTTCACGGAACGAGTCATGCATCGTTAACATTAGACCTGTCTGCGGACCGGTTCCTCCTTCGACATCCTTGAGTATTCTCCAAATTCGCCCAATCCTTTTTAAGGGAAATTGGGTAGAATCTCCCTTGAATTAAAGGGGATCATCATTCTCCTTTGAATATTTTTCAGGACACTACAAATGCCTTCCATCAGAATGGGGTCCGATTGGAACGAAGAGGAGGCTATTCTGATGCAGAGTGGTCCTAAAACTCAAGTAGTTTTTAGTAGATAGGTGGAGTCGGTATAGGACCCTGCCTATAAATACGGAGGACCCTTCGTTTTTCTTCGACCGAATTCTTCACGAATACCAGTACTCCTCCACTTTTACGCCATCGTGTGCTTTTTCCTTCATGAAACGCTTCTTCCTCGAACCGGCTGCTACTTTCAGGAACCATTTCTCATTCGTGCCGTTCTTCATCCGCAGATCAACATCCCAGCCGCAAACTAACAATTTTAATTAATTTAAAAGTAATTCACGACGGGCCGCATAGGAACTCACTTCGCGGTTTTAGTGCTCCGTGGTTTCGATGCTCCGTGATTTCGATGCTCCGTAGTTTCGATGCATCGCGGACTGAAATCTTCAGAACTTTAAAAGTTTCTAAGTCTTCCTAACATAGCCACGTAAATTCGAGATTGAAATTCCAGGGAGCAACCTGGTCTGCGGTTTCCTGGCCAACACTCTGCAGGACAGGGTTTCGTGGATTACTTTCAAGAAGGGCTGGTTCGCGGGATGTTGTCATCACGAACCATCCATCGAGGTCTCCTCACGGACATTGCTATAATGGCTTCTCAACTGATCATCAACCATATATTTGGTATTTTTGTCCGATTTTTTTTATTCCGGACTAACCACTTGTTGTCTCTCGTCGTCCAGGGAGAAAAGATGGTTTCCCCTCGTTCTGCATCGAGGCCTGCTGCAGAGCCTCTCCCAAATCGTTCAGGGAGACGTTTAACTATGATTCGCAGAGCGGAGAACATCCAGGAGGACCCTAGTTTTCCATCATTCATGACGATGGTGTCTTGAAAGACTTTCTCCCTCCTGAGCTCCTAGATTATCCACTATCAAATCGGCTTCCGCTTCATGGATTATGTCTTCAAGACGATGTCCCTATTCCCCCACTTTGTTAGGTCTTCCTTCTCCTTTCTTGGAAGCATCGTCCAATTGTATTCAGACGAACCTTACCCAATCGACGGAGATGGTTTCCGACTCTGACTAGAAAGACACCTTCATTTTGAGAGGCTCTGTTTGGATACAAATTGATCAGAATTCCCAACACATTTCTCTGGAAGCTATCTTCAAGAGTTACCCTACTATTATCAACCGTGCTTGAGTAGATCCCAATGCGTGGTGATTCCTAGGTGGGATCTTCGGTCTAGCGGGCTCTTCTAAAATGACTGGGCCTGGGCTTTATGTGTCCATTATCACTGCTGGGTGTCTCCCAAATCACAGTAAGCAGTCAATTTATACTCCGTAGTGTGGGATTCCCAATTTTCTATTTACCCACCATCCTTGGTCATGCCATACCTACTCAGTCGCTGGTGTTCAAGCACTAATACTTTCCACCTTTCCCACGGTGAAGTTGGCATTAGTCTGTGGGATATCCATCAATTGGGAGGGCTCCCGGTTATTGGTGAAATGTATGACGAATTTCTTCCTTCCCATGATGCATGGGATGACGTCGAACAAGTGCCTTTATTGGCGAGGGATCTGCTGGTTATGGCAGAGAAATAACTGGGTCAAGCCTTGCGTTCCCGCTCTCTTATACCCTATAGTACCTAGATTGGGTTATTTCTGAACACCACTGCTCCTGTGTCGAAGATCAAGCGCCCCAGGACTCATTCTTCTCAACAGTCACAAACATCCCCAGGTTCCTACTGGGCGGTTCTGGAGGTGGGAGACTACCTTTCATGGGGTTACGAGGTGCGCCCCGGTGTTCCGCCTATGCTCCGACTGGCAGGTTTGTTTGCTATGTTCCAGATTGGGTGGCTATTCCCTTCACGGGATATTAATTCTGGCATGAGGGCTTGCACCCTAATGATGGCAGTTGAGCTGGCAGAGGGTTGCCTGGTGAATTTGGATGTGCCTACATTGGCTCGTATTTATGAACTACTGGGTCACATGTAGAAGGGTGGGCCACCCTTCTGTCTGAGTGGTCCATTTCAATTTTTTTATTGCTGGGTAGAGGATCATTGTCGCTGTTATGAGTATCGTCACAACACCGTCATCCCGCTTCCTACTTTTCAGCATACCCTGCTTGATATAGATGGTGTTCGCTAGAAATCCCTTAGATATGGTGAAGTCCTCAAGATTCTGAGTGACTTCTCCCTATTTTCTTTCACTCCCTACCCCACCCCTTCTGGCGTCTTAGTTGACAACCGCTGGGGGATCCTGGAGGATCATTCTTTCATGATCTCTATACGGGACAAATTTCTGTCTGTGCGGATCGAAGGGGTTTATATGTGCGAGCTGTATGCCCCGTATCATTTTTCTCGCCAGTTTGGGTGCATTCAAGTCCAAGTTTCCCTTCCCCCTCCTCAGGCTTGAGGACTGCACCCAACCATACATCGCCAATGGTGGCTGATGCTGACGCGGGGTGGATCTTACACGAGCATTCCCCTGCCTGTCGTGGGGGCGGCCTCTGGCCTTTCCATGGAGTATGAACAGGCATGGGAAAAACACTATCCCGATGGGATCCTAGGGAAGGCCATCTGGAAGGTACCCAAATCAAGAGGTATTGTGGCTGTTGCATCCACGGCACCTTCCTCAGTAGCTCTAAGGGGGGATCGACTGATGGCTCGTCGATCAAAGCGACTAAGGGGATTTTCCTCTCCCAGCCCTGCGGTGGCCAAAGTTCAGACGAGTTCATCCTTCTTAGATGTGTATGAGGATGACCCTGTGGTTTCAGGTCCTAGAGAGACAATTCCGGAGGTTTTTCCAATTGATACTGGGCTTAGAAACATGATCCCCAAGCCAGAACCGGGGTTAGAGGCTCCAGACTTTCCAGCTTCGGAACCAACTTCGAGAGAGCACATGCCTGCGCTGGTTGCAATGCCAGATTTCGTTCTCATGCTATCCGGTGAGGATACCAAATATCCTCGTGTCATGGCGGACCACCGGGCAGTGTGCAGGTGGGACTGGCCTCGGATTTGAGAGATCGTTGCCGAAACTCCTCTAACAGAGATGGAAACTATGACCGAAGATCTTCGACAGCTCTTCCTAGGTTTGGGGTCAGGTGGCTTTGACTATTGATAGTTCCATTCTCTTTCGTGCCAAGTTGACATGGCTCATGAGGAAGCAACCACTAGTGAACACAAACTTGCTCACTTTTCTTCCGCTCACTGCGGTACCAGAGCCCTGGAGGAAGCCACGATACATCTCCATTAGTTGATAGCAAAGGAGGCGATATCTCGAGATCAGGTAGCCATCCTATCCTCCGAGTTGCATTAATGTGAAGAACGGGAAGTGATGCTGAAGAATCAGTTGTCAACTGTGACGGGTCTTCTTGAAGCCACCTGAAAAGGGATCAACAATATCCAAACAACATTGGAGTTTACTCATCCGGTGGCTGAGGTTGAAGCCAGGGAGAAGGCCGTGTTGGAATAGTCTTGCAATGACCTCTGTTGCATGGTCGCAGATCAGGTGGAGATAGAGAGTTAGGCTCCTTTATGACTATCAGAGCCGCTCTTGTACTCTCTGTTTTACTTACCCCTCTTCCTTTTTTGTGAGGGAGAGACCCCATCTTGTAGACGTCCTCCCTTTTTGTTCGAACGAAATACAGTCTTTGTCAATCACTTGTCGCTATAAAATTTGATTGTTACTAGAACAATTGTTGGGAAAATAATAACTCACTAAATCATAATTAATCATAACTCAGGAAAAAAACTCTAAATTTTGCCCATGGGGTCCAGCGAGCATAGTTCGACTATTTCTAGGGTTTTGTAGAAAAACCCTAAAAAAATTTTGTCTTTTCTTTTTAATGCCCTAATTTTTCATGGGCTCATTTAGTGTGAACCCAACGGGCATGGCCTGACTTTTTCTTAGGTCACCCTTTTCAAGTTTTCGGCCTAACAGGCTTTGTTCCTCTTTTCTTGGGCGGTTTAATGTCCCGCTGTTAACACTATCATTACTGATGTTTTAGGTCGAACATCTTTGACCAAATATGGTGGGGCAAGGGCCCCAATGGGGTTTGGTTGATTAAAATATTTCTCGGTGTCCTTCAGACGCATTTGGAGGGAGTGTTTTTAAATTTGAATGACATGAAGGACATGTCTCAAGTCATGGGAGTCGCGTCGGCATGCAGAGATGGGAAGATCATTGCCTAAGGAAATCATGCCTTTGGTAGACAGGCCAGGGGTGATCAATATGCAGATCCGCTGAGGTCATGGTAAGCATTGTCATACACAAAGGTGTCCTTAAGTCAATGAATCTCCATTTATAATGGCCATAGGACTTCATGAAAGTCCGGCTTATGGAAACCACCATGGGTGGCTTGGAGAATTATGAAAACCACCGGGTGTGGCTTGGAAAGGGTATGTGACATCTGGAAGGTTTTGAGAACATCTGTATCAATCAAGAGTGTGGAATCAGGGTTATTGTCCTATGCATTTATCTATAATAAAGGACAGTTGGGGCATGGCGCAGTTTAATGTCAGGCAGCTGGGACATCATCTGGAATAGAGCGGCTTCTCCTGGTCCTTGGAAATCTTGTCAGAGACATTCCACCATATTCAGGCAGAGTTATGAAAGAGGTTGGTACACTGTAACTCAAAGGGTTTCCGAATCCAGGGACAGACATGGGGGCTCGGAGGACAAGAGGCGTACGGAGAAAAGCATTGCCTAAGGAAATCCAGCCTTTGGTAGACGGTCCAGGGGCGATCAATATGCAGAGCCGATGAGGGCATGGTATGAATATTCATGAAAAGGTGTCCTTAGGTCAATGATTGTATTCCCACGATAGCCAAACAACTTCAGGGACGTTGAGATTTGGGACCACCAGGGGTGGATTAGGAGTGTCCGGATTTTTCTAAGTACAGAGTATGGTTTATGAGGATAGGGTGCCTGGATACGGGAGGAGCGTCTAGGCTAAGTATCCTAAGAATGGGTGAAGTCATTCCTTCTCATGCTGGTGTGAGACAGTGGTTTGTGCAGGTCTGACCCATGCACTGAGGGACAGAGAAAACCCTATGTTCCTTACTGAACCCATGATGGGTTTGACCGTGCAGCTTAACATCATGTGGTAAAGATGAAGAGAATTATTAAAGGATTTTGTGCAGTTTAACATCATGCAGTGAGGACGAGGGCATTTTTCTTTCCTTTTCCAATGCTTTGCAGTTTAACGCCATGCAGGAAGGATGATTGATCGTGCAATTTAATGTAGTGTGGTAAGGACGAGGAGCATTATTAAACCAGTGAAAATTCTTTTGGTTGGAGGAATTCCCCTTGATGTCTGATTCTTGGTCTTTGTAGTCTTATGCGAAGTGACCAATATGTACTCCGTGCCGTTTGATGTCATGTGGCAAGGACGTAGTTAAAAAGGCCGGTCTTGATTAGAATGTAACTAGGTCCGAGTATCTTGGCATGTCCAAGACAGGGGGGGGGGTTGATGGTGTAAATCATGGTTCCGGGGCTTCTTGGATCAGGAGAGATGACATGGAGGCTCTGGGGCCGGTAGGCATATGGAGCTAGGAAGAGTGTCTCCTAAGGAAATCTTACCTTTAGTAGACGATCCAGGGGCTATTGATATGAAGAGCCGCTGAGGGCATGGTATGCATAGTCATGCAAAGGTGTCCCGGGGTCAATGACTTTCCACTTTTGATGACCATGAATTATTATGAAGATCTGCAATTATCCAGGACATGAAGTCTGTCAGCGGGGAAGGAAATTTCTTAACATGTCGGGCATACTCGTCCCTGGTTGTTGTTAAGGCTTAAAGAGCTCCATGCACTGATTTATTTTGTGCACTGGGGTGTACCTTCACTCCATGTAGTTTAACATTGTGCGGTAAGGATGAGGTACTCCTAGTTTAGCGGTCATAGAGCTCAGACCATTGGGTGACTATTACTGTAGTCACTCGAAGGATAACTGGGTTAACATGTTCTGATATACTTGGAACAAAGAGGGGGGTGAAGGTTGTAAACTACAACTTTGAGTTTTCCCAGATCAGGAGGTGTGGCGTGGGGGCTCTAAGGCCGGTAAGAGTACGGAGCTAAGAAGAGTACCGCCCAAGGAAATCTTGCCTTTGATGAACGAGCCAGGGGCTATCATTATGCAGAGCCGCTGAGGGAATGGTATGCATAGATGTACAAAGGTGTCCCCGGGTCGATAACTTTCCACTTCTGATGGCCATGAATGATTACAAGGATACGCGATTTCTCACAGTGTAGAGTTCGGCATGTGGGGATAATGGTGTCCGAGTTTACAAGAAACATCTTCACTACAATTTTCCATTGAGTCAAAGTAGCCTCGTCCTGGATTGATGTTTGTTGACGTAGGTCACTATGTGAACCACCGGTGGACACATAGGCTAGCCAGGTAGGGGTACTCTGTCAACATTTGGATGTGAAAAGGGGAATGAACTTGTAAACCACTGCTCCAAATTTTTTGGGATTGGTAGATGTGATATGGGTGCTCTGAGGCTAGTAGGCATACAGAGCTAGAAAGAGTGTCGCCCGAGGAAATATTTCCTTTGGTAGACGGGCCAAGGGATATCAATATGCACAGCCGCTGAGGGTATGGTATGTATAGTCATGACAATTTTTCCATGGGTCGATGACTTTCCACTTCCGATGGCCATGGATGGTTATGAAGATCCACAATTATCTGGGTCGTGGAGTCTGATGTATGGAGAGGATGCATACAAATGTGAAAGGAGTATCTCCATCTCGTTTCACCATGTGTCTTAGGTGGGTCGCGACGAAGTCCATGTAGTTTAACGTCATGCGGTGAGGACGAAGTCCGTGCAGTTTAATGTCATGCGGTCAGGACGAAGTCCGTGCAGTTTAACATCATGTGGTAAGGACAACATCCACGCAGTTTAACATCATGTGGTAAGGATGAAGTCCATGGAGTTTAACATCATGCGGTAAGGACAACGTCTGTGCAGTTTAACGTCATGCAGTAAGGACGAAGTCCATGCAGTTTAACGTCATGCAGTAAGGACAAAGTCCGTTCATTTTAACGTCATGGGGTAAGGACAAAGTCCATGTAGTTTAACGTCATGCGGTAAGAATGAGGAGTACACCCCATGCCAGTCTGGTCCGTACATGGGGGGGGCATTTTTATCTTTTATTCAGGGGGCTGGGCCAAGACGGGGAACCCTGGCGTCACTACGTATCTTTTGAGGGCAGGAATCAAGCCGCACATAGTTCTCTGGCAGAAGTACACCCCGTGTGGGGCCGGTCCGTACACGGGGGAAGGGGAAATTGTCTAACATTCATTTTATTTCATTTGGAGGTGGTTGGGCCAGGACAGGGAACCCTGGCGTCACTACGTATCCAGCGAGGGCAGGAATCAAGCCATACAAAGTTCTCTGGAAGAAGTACACCTCGTGTAGGGCTGGTTCGTACACAGGGGAAGGGGACATTGTCTAACATTCATTTTATATTATTTTGAGGTGGATGGGTGAGGACGGGGAACCCTGGTGTCACTATGTATCCTGTGAGGTTAGGAATCAATCCATATGTAGTTCTCTAATAGAAGTACACCCCGTGCAGTTCTGGTCCATACACGGGGGGAGAGGGGAATTGTTAAAACTTCTTGTCCATGCATATCAGCGTCGTGCAGTGAGGACGAGGGATACACACCGTGGAGGTCTGGTCCGTACATGGGGGGAAGAAGTCATTTTTAACTTTTGTTTTGGAGTGGCAGGGCCAGGAATGGGGATCCTGGAATCACTACGTATCATGTGAGGGCAGTAATCAAGACGTATGTAGTTCTCTGAAATTCGTGCATTTTAACATCATGCGGCGAGGACGAGGAATACACCCCGTGTAGGTCTGGTCCATACACGGGGGGAAAGAAGGAATTTTTAAATTTTATTATCCGTACAGTTTAACGTCAGGCGGTAAGGACGAAAGCCATACAGTTTAACGTCATGTGGTTAGGATGAGGGGTATTATTAAATTCCCTACAGTTTTACATCGTGCGGTAAGGACGAACTCCATGCAGATTAACGTCTTGCGGTGAGGACGTACTCCATGAAGTTTAACGTCATGTGGTGAGGAGGTAGGGCAATATTAGATTCTGTGCAGTATAACATCATGCAGGAAGGATGAACTCCATGCAGTTTAATGCCATGCGTTGAGGACGTTCTCCACTTTCAGTTTCTATGCGAAATAATTCTTTTGTAATCTAGCATTGGTAAGAGTTGTGGTGACTTTCCCATTCATGGAGATCATGGTATATGCTCCGTTGGAGTAGACCTTGTGTACAACGTATGGTCCCTCCTATTTGGGCTCTAGCTTTGGAGGCTTCTTCCTGGGTATAATTGGGATCTTGAGGACCAACACTAATTCTCCTTCCAAGAAAGTCTGAAGATGGACCTTTTTGTTGAAGGCTCGTGCGATCCGGTTCTGGTATACCTCCAGATGGTGCAAAGTGTGCAACTGCTTCTCATCTATCTATTCCAATTCACCTAGCCATTTTTCTGATTACTCATCGTTGGATAATTGATCACAGATAGCAACACAGAGTGAGGGAAGTTGGAGTTCAATGGGCAGGACCGCCTCTGTTTCGTACACCAATGAGTACGGGGTAGCCCGAGTAGCGGTGAAGATTGTGGTTTGATAAGCCCACAATGCATGGAGGAGTTTATCTGGCCATGACTTCTTGTCTTTTTCCACCATTTTCTGGAGAATGTTGGACAAGTTATTCTGGAAAGACTCTATCTATCCGTTGGACACTGTATGGTAGAGGGATGAGTGGTTAGCCTTGATACCATACTCGTGGTATAGTTTCTCCAATTCAGCAGTGCAGAAGTTGGTGTCGATGTCCATCAGTATGGTATGAGGGACACCAAATCTGGTGATGATATTGGTCTTCACAAAGCTGACAATATTTCTTACCCTGAATTCCTTGAGGGTTATGGCTTCTAACCATTTGGAAAAGAAGTCAGTTTCTATGAGGATATACTTCATCTATTTTGTCGTGGCGGGAGGATATGGTCCCACGACATCCATCCCCTAGATGGAAAACGGCAAGGAGTACTTGTCTTGATGATGTAACTCTGGGGGTTGGGGTATGAAGTTGGCATGAATCTGGCATGAGTTGAATTTTGCGATAAAATGCTCGCAGTCTCGTGCCACTGTGGGCTAGTAGTACCCAAGCCTTCAAACCTGATGGGAAGGCTTAGTCCCTGGTTGATGTGCTCCACACGCTCTGGCATGTACTTCATTCATTACGGCATCCGTTTCTTTTCCATCAATGCATCTGAGGATCACTCCATCGAGGAGTCGTTTGTAGAGGACCTCTTGCAGACCCGCACAGCCATGTAGGACAAAGTTGATTGCCCTTCTCCATATTTTCTCTCGTTCAGCCCTGTCTGATGGAAGTTCTCCCTGTTGAAGGTAGTTTGTAATGGGGTTCATCCAGCCGGTGGCAAGAGCATATGGCTCAGGTATAGGACTGACTCCATGGATTTCTTCCATCTTGATCTGAAAAAAATGGAAATACCATTCGACTGTGAGAAATATTGATAATCGTTTCATCGCAGCCTGGGTCAGCTAGGTTTGTGGCCGTGTTGGCTAATGCATCAGCCTGAGCATTCTGAGACCGGGGAATATAGTTCAATGTTGGATCTGTGGAGAATTCCACCATTAAACCTCAGACATGGTCAAACAAGGGGATCAACTCCTCCTTTTTGATAGCATAGTCACCATTGACTTTCTTGATGAGCAGCTCCGAGTCACCTTTTACCTTAAGGTGTTGTACTTGTGCCTGGAGTGCGAGTTCCAGGCCTGTAATGAGGGATTGATATTCCACTTCATTGTTCATACATCCCTCTGATAGGAGGAAGGGATATGGAAAGACTTCCTTTTCTGGGGACACGAGTATTATTCCCAACCCACTTTGTTGAATCTGGGATCCTCCATCCTCTTCCCGATTCGGCTTCAGGATGCGCCGTCGAAGTACATTTCCCATGTTCGGAAGTCCTCTCGAACTGATAATATGTCTTCATCAGGTAGCTCGGCGTCCGGTGCAGTGGTCCCAGTCGAAGGGTGCTCTTCCAGAAAGTCTGCTAATGCCTGGCCCTTGATGGATTTCTGAGGCACAAACCGGATGTAAAACTATTGTCGGATGACCGCCCATCAGGATAGGCATCCGGTTAGCATAGGGCGGCTGAGGATGTACTTGAGCGGGTTACTCCGTGAGATCAAAGGGACTTCATGATGCGACATATAATGTCGCAGATTTTGAACTATGAAGACCAAGGCCAAACAGCTCTTCTCGATATTTGAGTATCAAGTCTCAGCATCAATCACGGTTCGAATGAGGTAATAGAGACTGTGTTTGCTGCCGGCACCATAATTTTGTGCGAGGAAGGCTACCAGTGACCATTCTAGGGACATCACATATAGGATGAGAGGTCTTCCTTCGACTGGGGGAATGAGCACCGGTGGGGTTAAGAGGTACTTCTTCAGGCTATCGAACGCCTCTTGGCAGTCATCTGTCCATTGGTATGTGACCCCCTTCTTCATTAACCTGGTGAAGGGAAAACATTTTCCTTCTAGGTTGGCTATGAACTGCCTAATATAGGCTAGGTGTCCTTGGAATCCCATCAAATCGGTGAGATTTCGGGGAGGTGGTAATCCAGGGATAGCCTTTGTCTTCTCAGGGTCGACTTCGATGCCACAATGGCGTATGACGAAGCCAAGTAATTTCCATGAGGTAACCCCAAAGGCGCATTTCAATGGGTTCATCTTCAAGCTATATTGTCGGAGATTGTTGAAGATGTTCTAAAGGTCTGACAGGTGATCGGAGAACTGTCTGGACTTGACCACCAGTTCATCCAAATAACATTCAATGAATTTCCCCATGAACAGTTTAATGATCTGATGCATGGCACGCTGATATGTGGTGCCAGCGTTCTTGAGACCAAAGGGCATGACCCTGTAACTTAATACCCCTTGAGGGGCCCTTAAGGTAGTGGCCTCTTCATCTTCTTGGGCTATACTGATTTGATTATATCCAGAATATCCGTCCATGAAGGATATAGCCTCGTACCCGGCCATCACATCGATTAATAATTCAGCGATCAGGAATGGGAAATCATCATTCAGACAATGCCAATTGAGATCTCTGAAGTCAATTCAGATGAGGATTTGTCCATTATTTTTATTGATAGGGAAGATGTTGTCCAAACAAATGGGTTAATGGACCTCCCAAATAAATCCTTCTTTAATGAGATTATCGACTTTAGCCTCTATTTTGGTGGCATGTGAGGGATGCATCCTTCTAGCGGCCTGTTTATAGCCTCAGTGGTCTTCTGGAAGACCCAGGTGATGCGCCGCCACTTCGGGATTGAGTCCCAGCATTTCTGTGTAATTCAAGGCAAAAACATCCCGATATTGCCTTAGTAAAGAGGTATATACCATGTGCTCCTCGGGGGGCATGTATGCACTAATGAGAGTAGGCCTTAGATCTTCCTCGGTACCCAGATTTATTTTCCTGAGCTCATCCACCGTGGTGGAGATACCCTCCTCAAATGCAGGAGGTGCATCCCTGAGATCTTCCCCCGCTTCTTCTCCCTAGTCCTCATCTTCTTGATCCAATGAGGAGAGAACTCCTGACATGGGCTCTTGGGATTCCGGAGGCGAGGTGTAGTGGGTGTCCTTACTCGAGTTTTCGTCCCCAGATCGAGGGTTGGTGCACGTTCCCGCATTTTCGTGCTCGTCCAGCATGGATGAAGTCATGAGGACATCCGAGTGCGTGTCCATACGTGAACTCCTACTCACAAAATGGTTTATGGTCAGGACATAGTCTCTGCCAAGCTACCCGAGGGGGTCATAAGGAACCATTTTCAGGCCATTTGGAGTGAAGATCTAGTCGACATCATCGACCAAAAGATTTTTTTCTTTTTCTCATTGAACCCAACAACAGTGTAATGTGACTCAGAGATCTCTAAGGGGGATTTTTCTGCATGCAATGTTCAAATTTTTCTATTGACGCAGTACTTGATACAATGGTGGTAGGATGAAGGAATGACCATGTGCTTATAGAGCCACAAACTTCCCAGCAGGGCATTGGATGTTGTGCTCTGTCGGACCACCAGGAATTCCATATAGGCTACCAGGTCACCAAAATGGGTCTTTAGCTTAATTTGTCCCATTGGTTTCTTCTCATTCTTTTCATAACCCAACAGAGTCATGGCTGAGGGAATTAGGTCTTCCCCACTGTAGCCCAACTTACGGAGTGTCCATAGGGGAAAGAGGTTAACTCCCGAGCCATTGTCTATAAAGACTTTCTGGATCTCAATACCATTCATTGTGCCAGACACATATATTGGTCTGATGTGTCCTTGCATGATGTAATATTCATCTTGATTAGTGAAGGAAATCACTGCATTGCATTCAGCCAAGTCAGTCTCCATCCAGTAAATCTCGGCGGCAACTACCTCAGCTTGAAACTCTTAGGGGATGATCATAGCTTATATAAGCGCCCCCTGAGGTCTCATGATAGACTTAGGGCATCGAGGATTGACAGCTTGGCTGGTATCGACGCCAGCTGCTTAAGGATATCGTATTTTTTCTCCAGCGGTCGACGCTTCTCCGTTGGCGGGAGAGTCTTAGCAGGTGCTTTAGGGTCTGGAGCATTTGGCGAGGAGGGACCGGCCACGGGGTCAGATATCTATGGAGATCCTACATTTTGAGGACTCAACCCGGTCGTTCTGTTTGTGCCCACTAGGTGGCCAGAAACTTGTTCCTCCTCTGGTGGGTATCACAGAACAACAGGGCCAAAGTGGCTACTTGTGGAGGTGGAGGAGCATTCTTTCTCCTGCTGAGTCCGTTGAAGGGCTCTCCCACGGTTTTCTGTGATACTAACGGTTTGGGATGGGGTCCAACCGTAGAGTTGGTTTTGGCCACGGCTGTGCCTCCCCTGGTATCCCCTACCTCTTTGATTCCTCCTCCCTGATCCCCGTGCAGGGAACTCAGGTTCGTAACCATACCCTTCATCATGGAATGATTCCATAAGATGGATGACGTTAATAGAACCAAGTATTGCCTCTTCATCCTCTGACAGGTCAACCTGGTCGGTTGTCCTTGATGGTGTTGTTTGGTTGGTCGGTGCCCATGGTGCCAAATTTGAGGGCATATAATCTGCCAGGGTCGGGACTAAATTTGGCCCTATCGCGGACTGCTCCACTTGCAATTGTTTCCCCCTTCTTCGATTACGCCCGGATGACCAGCTCGTGGAGGGTTGTGAGGTTGATACTGTCAGATCTGCTACTTCAGGGGTTGTTGGCGGCAACACTGGATTCCATAGCTGAGCTTGAAGTATTCCCTGGGCTCGGTTGATAGTCTTTCGAGTCATCCAGTCATCGAATTTCTTCCCCTTCTTGCTGGTGACTTTCTGCCACCCCTCCTCTTTGTCAAAGCCGGTGGTAGAGATACATGCCACATGTGTTGGGGGTGGTCCCAACTCGACCTGTCCAGAGTCTACCATCCTCTGTAGGAGGTATTTGAAGAAAAAACATTCTCGGATACTATTCCCCAACATTTTATGGTAGGGGAAGTAATTTGCCCTGTCATCGCGGCCGACCACTTCAGGTTTCCTCGGCTCCAGGAGGCGGAGCAAGTTGCAGTTCATGAAGGCAATGAAGTAGTTGTGGACTTGATCATCTCAAAACGAGTATACTTTCTGTTTTTGTTCCTAAAATTTGTTCCTCTTCAGTCCTCGCTGATCGTCCCATTTAGGCGGAGGTAGCCACTGATATGCAGGAGGCCCTTGACGATTTGGTGGAAACCTGAGTGGTGGAGCGGGCACAGGGGATGGCTTGAGTGTGACGACGGACTCTTAAACTCTAGTGGATCTTTCCGTAGGAGCCTGCGAGGCTACTCGGGACTTCGAATTAGTCTGCTGCAGGGAGTCCTCAATTCCCGGGTCAATGGACGAGAGATGGAAGAAGCCAGTGGTGCACTCCACTGGTCTGAGCAGTGTTCGCATCTCATCTCAAATATTATCGATGCATATGGCTAGCATCTCATCTTGAGGCATCGACATGTTCAGGGAATAGGTCAGACCTTTCCATCTGGTGATGAAATCTGAGACCCTCTCGTTCTCTCTCTGCTTGCAGTTCATCAGATCGCCGACCGTTTTTTAGGCAACGTTGAGCTGAAGTAGAATATGAACTGCTGCTGAAGGTCTTTCCAGCTCTTTATTTATTGGGCTGGCAGACTCGTATACCCGACGAAGTCAGATCCTTGTAAGGTTCATATGAAGCATCTGAGTTTAACTACTTCTTGTTGCTCTGTAGTTCCCATCATAGGGTCGCAATAGGATGTCTAGTGCATCAAATGTTGTTCTAGATCACCTGATCCATTAAAGATAGGGAATACAGGGATCCCAAAATTGGGTGGAGGTGGTGTGTTGATCACCCAATCCGGGTAGGGTTTCTGCTCTGGCTGTATCAGAGCGTGTCAACCTTCCATCGCTTCCAATCGAGCTGTTAGTGCCTCGATGGTGTTGGTGAGACCCTAGTTTTCTTCCTGGTGGGCCCAGTCCTGGGCAGGCATAACCCGAGGCGTTGCTTGAGGATCCGGATTGGCCGGCACCAGGGGTACATGTGTCGTTTGTGGAACCTTCGGAGGGTTCAGGCGTACTCACCCCGGTTTCTTCCTGAGTGGAGGTAAGTCTTGGTATTCATCTGAATCTACATTTAGGTAGTTGGACAGGTCGGGCACCTCGTTGGACGGGAGCCCTGACCGTGTTTCATTTTTCGGGGAAAACCTTAGTCTTTGAGGTGCACTTGTTGGGAGTGCATGATGTGGCTCCTCCTGGGATTCACTTTCGATAAGGCGGTTCCTCTAGAGTTGCTCAGTTTTAAGCCGCCTCAATTCTTTCATCTCTACTTCCTATCGAGAAAATATCTCTTCGAGCGTGAGTGGCTCATCTTTGTCGAGAGAAGGAGGCAAGTTAAGGGTAACCAGTCGTTTGTTCTTATCCTTGTTGGAAGCTCGCAGGGTAGGCAGAGGAGGGTTGGCTGGAAGGACGGCCATATTTAGGGCAGCCCTCTGGTTCCGAGTGTGCACACCTGGTGGTTTGTTGTGAGTCACAACCTGACCAGAACTATTGTCTCCCGATCCCTCCTAATTTGCAGTATCTCTGGTTTCACCCGTTGGTTTAACCTCAATGACGTAGATAGATGCATATCATGGGGTGGAGAAGATGTCATCTTCCAAATGGGAAGAGTATCTCTCGCTTCTTCTTCTAGCCTTCCCTTTCCTGACCTGGGATTGCCTTCAGACTTCTTGACGAAGGGTGACATGGTGGGCTCTTTGGTGAGACCTTACGGTGCGCCTTCCTCTCAGAGGGGATGATGATTCAAATGACGGGATAGGACGTGAACCTCCTCTTCTGATAGTTCCCCCTAGACGAGAGAATAATGACTCTCGTGGGGGAGGTTCTTGTTGAGGGGGTAATAATTCCCCCAGCCCTGAGGGCTGCGGTAGACCTAGGATTGTGGCAGTGGTTGCGGTTATCGCTATCTTCCTGACATTGCATGCCCCCAATCAGGGGTGAACTAGGCTTGGTTCTGAGTTCTTATGTGAATCAATCCCATTCAGGGGAGGCATGCAAAGATCTCTGATTAGAATCTCTTATACGAGAGGCATGTTGTATGCTCTCGGTGTCCTAATTCAGGAGTTCATGAATGGCTTGTTCCCATCGGGCCTGAAGCTTCTGGGACTTACTCAAGGCCTAACTCTACTAGGTGTGTTGCATTTCCTAAATATAGATACCACTTGAATGCTATCTTGACGTGATGACGTTGCAATACATCACGCCGAATGGGTTCTTCTAGGAGGGGAGAGGAGTGAAATGCAGAGCTCCATGTTATCCACAACACCTGATATGGACTCCCATCAGAGCGTCCCCGATGAGGCGGCGCAGCTGGTGCAGCGCACGGAGGCAGTCTATCTCCATGTTTCCTTTACGCATCTCAGGTCGTTGTTGTCGTGATGAAGGAAGATCTTCCAGGTTGATGTGACGCAAGAGGTCCCCTATTGTCTTGACGTGGTCTACATACCCGTCGTCGGGCAGGAAGCTTGATTTCAGTCGACAGAGGGTTGTCCATATATTATGGCAGATTCCGTGCACACATTATTCTAAAAACTCTCTGGGTATGTCGAACTGAGAGGTGGACGTAGGCCAAAACATACCTGGTATATCAACCCTGGCCAGTCGTTTCCTCAAGTGTAGTATATCGACATACTCCTCCACTAGTGACTCCTCTACCTGGTCGGCCCAAATAAGATGCTCACTGCCAATGTGGTCCGAGGTAGTGGGACTAGTATGTGCTGAATCATTATGTGGGAGATTCCGAGGTGGTTCAGAAGATGAACGCGGCCCTAGAACATCTCTCGATTGCAGAAGGATGTTGTCAGCGACTAAATGGGAATCTGATATGCTTGATCTCATCCTTTTGAGTGCCTCGGCATACGGTGGCTTTTCTGTGCTTGATTCGGAAGGGGAAGGACCTTCCTATCGATATGATATTTCATCGTGGGTAGGACCTCCTCAATGGTGACTGTAATGGTGAGGACTACCATTACTGCATGATGCTTCACTGCATAGAAGACTTTTGCAGTGCACACCCCGGGGAGGACCTCCATGCCGTGTCGCAGAAAGTGGAGGACCTTTTGGCTGTGTAGCGTCGTTACGGGGAGGACCTTCGCAACAACTGCCATGTAACAGCCCAAGATTTTATAAAAAATATTCTTTTTAATTTTATTAATGTCTTGTGTTGTACGATACACCAAAAGGAGCTTGCACAACACGCATCCTTGACTTGCCTTGCATTACATGCAATCACGACCTTCCTCGATAGCGTGTGTAATACGCAATACCGAGTTTCACTAAACAACGATATGCTATTAAAATATTATTAAAACTAGCCGGTATGAATAGTAATAACCACTTTTTAAAATTCTGTAAATCTTATTTTTCAAAATGAACTTCATTTTTGGATTCGGAGTATCGAATTTAGCCTAAGGTGAAATTTTGGTACATTTCGGATAACTTTCATATTCTGATGAATAGTGAAAATTACTAAATTATAATTAAAAACAACTTTTTTAATCAAAATAATTAATAGTGATAAATCATTAATTTGAGTGGTTTTAAAATATATTTATAATATATTTTTACAATTTAATACAATGTTGGTCATTGGATGTAATTTCACATTTAAACTAGACATAAACAAGTGTCAATCTTTTGATAGATATTGTTTCTTAAAAACACGCTATTTGTTTTAACAGCGGGATTTAATTATAAAATTAATTAATGAAACTTTTATGTAATGAATTTGGTAAAATAGACTTCATTTTTGAATTCGGAATATGAAATATAGCTTGGGATGAAATTTTGGCACTGTTCTGAAAAACATCAATTTTTGATGAATAGTGAAACTACTAAGTGGTAGTTAAAAAACTGAATTTTTCATAAAACATAATTTTACCGCTTCTGTGAATGGAATTTCAAAAATCCGAGAGACACGGTTGATGTCAGTAAGTAAAATGTGGTTCAATGAGATGAAAATAATTTTTGGTGAATAGTAACTTTGTACTTTTTTTTACCGCGGTTAATAGTAAATAGGGTAACTAAGGGTAAATATGATATTAATATTACCCTAACACATGTCCTAATTCTATTGGACAAGTGTAATTCGACCAAAAACAAACTTAGGAATAAAATATGACCATTTAGGCCCACTTGGATTAGATTAGGACATTTATTATTAATTTATTTAAAGAAGGGTTAAAATAGTTAAAATCAATGTTTAATAAGTAAATCATTTTTAATATGGGGTTATACATAAGATAAATTCGATTGTAAATATTCATTAGAAATCTAAAAAGATTTACTACATGATGGTATTTTATTTGTAATTTTTAGACATCAAATAATTTAATTTATTTATGACACAATGATGATGCAGTAATTATCTTATTAATGAAATATTGACATAATTGATGTTATAAACACAAAAATAAATATAATTTGAGACTTTTTATGCATTCCACTAATTTTCTAGGTTACTATGATATATTAGTGTTGATTTAATCAACTTGGTTCGAACATATAATTCTTTTATGACTTTCACAAAAATCATATATCAAATAGTGTCAAAATTGACACAAAATAGTTTTTAAATCAAATATTATATTATTAATTGTTATTTTATTCCTAAAAATCTAAGGTTCGGCCAAATGACTTAGATAAGGATATATATTTTAATAATAAACAATTTGGGGTTCGTTTGGCATGTTATAGTAAGTTTATTAACCATATAGTGAAAGAAAACAAAAAGACACGGTAAAAGTTAAATTATTTAACTTAGAGTTAAATCTAATTGATAAGGTTAAAATAATAACCTAAACTTGTCTAAATCCTATTGGTTGATAGGATTTCGACCCATCCCCACTTTATCTTCGAAATAAGACCCTTTGGAACCATTATAAACCGATTTTGACTTTAAAATAAAATAATATTTTGAGGTATTCCTAAGGTGCCCCTCTCCTCCCTTATAAAAGGACACCTCCTCTCCCTCCTCCTCACACGAATTTGAGCACTCAATCTCGGCCAACCCCTGCCAAAATCTCTTCTCCACTTCCCTAAAAACATCCTAGAGGTTCTGGTCTTCCTCAAAGACCAATTTTAGTGCCCTAAGAGGAGGTCTCAAAGAGGCACTTCAAAGAAGAGGTAATTACCGTTACCAATTCTTTCATCTTTATTTCTTCTTCCACTTCTTCTTCTTAGGTTGTTTCATTATGAAGTAATAAAATCAGTATCACTCATATACTGATATGTTATTATAAGTATGAAACAACCCTATTTCACCATCTATCCATCCTACGGAAAAAGAAATCACCGCGCGTGCGTATGTACGGAATACCGTCTCCACGCCGTGGTGTAATCTATTTTCCACCACCACCTTACATGGATGGGTATAATGGTGTAAAGAATAACTATACATAGTTATTACAACATCATATTTATTCTGATATATTGTATGATCCACTCCAATTCAATTCAATATTTATAGAAATGATATCATCGCTCGTGCGTACGTACGGACTACCGTCTCCACGACGCGATGAGATTCATTCTCCATGTTAACCATTTAAGAATGATTATAATGTATATATAAGAAATAATAATGAAATATATGACATTATAAAGCTGCTGGATTTATGTATATATATACATATGTATGTCATCTACTTACTTCCATTTCAAGACAATAAGGAAAGGAAAACAGCGTTCATGCGTACGTACGGACTACCGTCTCCATGAACGGTGTTTTTCATTTTATTTATCTACCTATTATATATATATATATACTGAATATATATGATATATAAATCATATTTTATATTCTGGAAGTGAGTAAATCATGATATAAGTAATAATGATGTCAAGAACAACAAGTCAAAACACCTACGATAAATGAAACGATTTTACCCAAAACGCTTCTTTAACATGGAATTTACAAAAGAACGGGTAATATAATGTCATAAGTGAACCATATATGATATCATAACAATGAATATGATTCTGTAATAAGTCAATAACATGATTTAAATCATTATACAGGAGGTTCGGACACTTACAAAGCAAGTCGGACCTAAGGTAAGGGAAATATCACAATCTCATTTTTATCCGAGATTGTTTATTTGTAAGTATTTACTGGGGTGTATTTTATCATCCACATCCATGTTTCATAAATATTTAATATTATCTCCATCCACCTACAATTGTTTAAATCCATTTTTTACCCTTCGGTGAGTTTTTAGTAAAAGAGATGAAAGGAATCTTTTGTCATTTTTCGTACGAGGTACTTTTTGACTTTTCCGACAAAAGTACGAAGAATGTTTTTTTAACTTATACGGCACGAACGGATTTCTACTGTTTTATAAAGCCTTATTTTCATGAAGCTTCCTCTAAAAGATTTCATGACTATTTTCAATAAAATCTCTTTCTTTTAAAATAGCATGATGTTTTGTGAAAAGAAATTGATTTTGAAGAAGAAAGGATATTTTCCTCAAGAATTCAATTCAAGTGTTTTATCAAAATTATTTTCCATCTAAGATAATAAAGGGTTCTGTTTATATCCATATTTTTACATTTATTTGACTATGTTGTGATGGAATTATGTTTATGAATTCCAATATCTTATATGAATTGATTTATGATGTCATGATGTTTCAAGAATCCCATTTTTATTTCATGGGTTATGCGATGATGTATGATTTATGATTATGTGGCACACATAAGAAAGGATTCATTATAAGATGGGTGGGACCTATATCTCCCTCCAATGCATTGGGTAAAGATTTTATATCTCATGAGATAGACATGGCTGGAATGGTAGGTTATACCGGTTCAGTGAAACAGGACTGAAACGAGGGTTACTCGATTCAGAAAGGGACTTTGTCCACTAAGATAGTCTTGGCAATGAGTCTTGACTAACAAGAAATGAATTTCCATGATTATGTGTGCATGCCACAAAGTTTCAAGTTTTATGTTATGATTATGGGGATCTCATTTTCACTTCTATGATTTATCCCATGTTATGATATTATGAGCTCTTTTGCAGGTTAAGATTTCCAAAAGCTATGTTCTTATGTATATGATGTGATTGATATTTCTTTTGTTTACCATTACTGAGCATTTGAGCTCACCCTTTTATGTTTTTTTCCCAGGATATAAAGAAAGGATTTTAGGTAAAAAAAGGGGAAGATCTTTATGGGAGATATTGAAGATCTTTCACCACGATTAGAAGATTACGTTCCGAGTTTCCAAAGACACTAAACTATTACGATCCTTGTGTGTGTGTTTTGGTTATGTACTAAGTATTCCGCAAAAGTAATGTAATGTCAATATACGATAAGCCTTCGGGTCTCTACAGTTGGTATCAGAGGAAAGGTTTAGTCAACCTTTGGAAACTAGGATGCGAAAACGTTAGTGAGATCCCTAGAGATATTTCTAAGGTATGTCTAGGGATGTCCCTAGGGATAAGTATACGTATAGGTTATAGTAATAGAATTACGCTAACGATCATAGAATTAAACCTAAGATGTTGGATATTGAAGGTACTCCCCCTTTATTATGTTGTTTTCCCTAGCATGATTTTTTCCTCTCACACTATTCTTTTTGGGTTTTAGACGATGGCTGGAACCCGAAGGAACCGTGTTGATCAATGCAATGGAAAATGCAATGATTGCCCTCCTGAACAAACAAATGTTATGGGAGATGGAGTGCAAAATCTTATTGCTATACTTACACAAGCTATGAATCATTCTGGACTTCCAAATGAGCAGAGAAGGGAACAATATTCTATTGAGTCCTTCATGAGGCAACGTCCACCTTCTTTCAGTGGGTCTTCTGATCCACTTGTGGCTGAACAATGGATCAGTACTACTGAAAAGATATTTTCAGTTCTTCAATGTTCTGAACATGATAAAGTCATCTTAGCAGTATAGCGTTTGGAAGGTGAAGCTGATCAATGGTGGAATCTTATCAAGAATACGAGGCCAAGAGATGAAATTGAGTCCATGGAATGGGACGAGTTCAAGAACTTGTTTTTCAGTAAGTACTTCCCTCGTATTCTTCGAACAAAGATGGAGAAAGAGTTTCTTGAACTGAAGCAAAGGGACGATGAATCTATTGGTAACTATGAAGCAAATTTTACAAGACTTGTAAGGTATGCTTCTGGAATTATCATCCAACCTGAAATTAAAGTTGACCGATTTTTCAGTGGCTTAAAACCAAGTCTTCGAAGGGAATTAGCTATAAGAGACTTCAGTAGCTATGAAGAAATTGTGCGTTGTGCTATCAAGGTATAAATGGAAGTTGGTGTTACATATCCATCTCATGGTTTTGACAAGAAACGAAAGATGGAGTTCAAGGAGAAATCTCAGAATAATGGTGAAAAGAAGATGAATGTTTCCTTATGCACAAAGTGTGGAAAGAAGCATGGTGGAGATTGTCTTAAAGGGACTAGAAAATGTTTTAAGTGTGGAAAAGAAGGTCATCGAGCAGCTGAGTGTCGAAGTAATGGAAAAAGGGTTTCTAATGATGTGAATAAAGAAAACACTGCAGAGAACGCACCACCAACACTTCAATGCTTCAAGTGCAAGGAAATGGGGCATTATGCTAATAAATGCCCTAATCCAAGGGTTAGTGATGATCGACATGACCAACAACTTAAGGCAAAGGACAAAGGGAAATCACATGCGATCACTATTGGCAATGTTGAATATGACAACGATGTGGTGGAATGATTAAGTGTTTATGTAATGGGATTCCAAAATAATGTTGTATCATTGAGTATTGCAATATTTATTGATGTGGTATTCAAAGTGATTGAGATATTTTTTGGAAATAAGATGATATGCGCATAATGAAGACGAGAAAATGAAATGTTTAATAGTATTCATGAGCTCATGATTGATATAAGGACTAAGTGATATCATGGTTTGAGTATATAGAATTTTGAGGATTTTGGTATGTGGAAAGTGTTAACTTTTAACTGCACTCATGTTTTCACTAAGGTATTCAAGAGAATACACGATTAAGGACTTTGAATGTTTGGAATGTGACCAACAAGACATATCTTATGATATGTGGGGATCAACGACAGTATTAAATCTCTGGTAATCGTTGTCACTTTATTATGAGAGTGGACTGCAGTATTATGTATAAGCCTAAAGATTAGACTGGATTATGTTGGACATAAGTTAGTATTGTTTAAGGATAGAAGATTTTCGATATTATTGATGGGATGTTATAGTAACGTAGTTTTAGAAAAAGGACAACCTGCAGGACGGGCGACAGCCCATCGCTTCGGACAAGGCTGTAGGAATCGAACCCACAACCGAAGTGCGACTGGCCTTTATCGCCTACCACTGACCTACAGGAAGTCCCTGTTTAGTAGAAACTAGTGTTATTATATTAAGCAGTATGATATATGAAGTATAAGCCCATTTTAGGAACCATATATGATTAATCCCACTATAGATCGACTTATGTATATAAATTTTGCTAACCTTTTGAGACAGATGGAATGACCCGTCATTCTATCACATGATCTGCTAACACTTCACGAATAACAAATTCAACTTCATTTATTTAAGAGATGAAGTGGAAATTGTTAAAGGCACGAACAATAGTGAGATTGTACCAAAATAAAGTAAGTATTTATTCTAATTCAAATTCTTTAACTTTAGGGAAATGATCTTGAAAACCAAAAATGTTGTCCTAGTTCTCTTATACCTGATGAATCAGATGGTACCTTAGATCGTCACAAATTTATGGATTTGTGATTACTGGCTTTTCCATAGCCATGTTCTCTACCACTCTCCATCAGAACATGATGGTTAGATTTCTCTTCCATATCCATATTTTCACCTATGTGGAAACCCAGTGATTAGTTTATTTGGGTAATCGTTACATTTCATACTTTAGTTTTTAAAGCCAAGTTTTGGAATTCCTTTTTACGATATGGGTTTCTATTAAAGAAACTTTCAAATAGTAAACCATTTATAACCCCGACGAATTTCAAGGGCGAAATTCATTTTAAGGGGGGTAGAATGTAACAGCCCAAGATTTTATAAAAAATATTCTTTTTAATTTTATTAATGTCTTGTGTTGTACGCTACACCAAAAGGAGCTTGCACAACACGCATCCTTGACTTGCCTTGCATTACACGCAATCGCGACCTTCCTCGATAGCATGTGTAATACGCAATACCGAGTTTCACTAAACAACGATATGCTATTAAAATATTATTAAAACTAGCCGGTATGAATAGTAATAACCACTTTTTAAAATTCTGTAAATCTTATTTTTCAAAATGAACTTCATTTTTGGATTCGGAGTATCGAATTTAGCCTAAGGTGAAATTTTGGTACATTTCGGATAACTTTCATATTCTGATGAATAGTGAAAATTACTAAATTATAATTAAAAACAATTTTTTTAATCGAAATAATTAATAGTGATAAATCATTAATTTGAGTGGTTTTAAAGTATATTTAGAATATATTTTTACAATTTAATACAATGTTGGTCATTGGATGTAATTTCACATTTAAACTAGACATAAACAAATGTCAATCTTTTGATAGATATTGTTTCTTAAAAACACGCTATTTGTTTTAACAGCGGGATTTAATTATAAAATTAATTAATGCAACTTTTATGTAATGAATTTGATAAAATAGACTTCATTTTTGAATTCGGAATATGAAATATAGCTTGGGATGAAATTTTGGCACTGTTCTGAAAAACATCAATTTTTTATGAATAGTGAAACTACTAAGTGGTAGTTAAAAAACTGAATTTTTCATAAAACTTAATTTTACCGCTTCTGTGAATGGAATTTCAAAAATCCGAGAGACACGGTTGATGTCAGTAAGTAAAATGTGGTTCAATGAGATGAAAATAATTTTTGGTGAATAGTAACTTTTTACTTTTTTTACCGCGGTTAATAGTAAATAGGGTAACTAAGGGTAAATATGATATTAATATTACCCTAACACATGTCCTAATTCTATTGAACAAGTGTAATTCGACCAAAAACAAACTTATGAATAAAATATGACCATTTAGGCCCACTTGGATTAGATTAGGACATTTATTATTAATTTATTTAAAGAAGGGTTAAAATAGTTAAAATCAAAGTTTAATAAGTAAATAATTTTTAATATGGGGTTATACATAAGATAAATTAGATTTTAAATATTCATTAGAAATCTAAAAAGATTTACTACATGATGGTATTTTATTTGTAATTTTTAGACATCAAATAATTTAATTTATTTATGACACAATGATGATGCAGTAATTATCTTATTAATGAAATATTGACATAATTGATGTTATAAACACCAAAATAAATATAATTTGAGACTTTTTATGAATTCCACTAATTTTATAGGTTACTATGATATATTAGTGTTGATTTAATCAACTTGTTTTGAACATATAATTCTGTTATGACTTTCACAAAAATCATATATCAAATAGTTTCAAAATTGACACAAAATAGTTTTTAAATCAAATATTATATTATTAATTTTTATTTTATTCCTAAAAATCTAATTTTCGGCCAAATGACTTAGATAAGGATATATATTTTAATAATAAACAATTTGGGGTTCGTTTGGCATGTTATAGTAAGTGTATCAACCATATAGTGAAAGAAAACAAAAAGACACGGTAAAAGTTACATTATTTAACTTAGAGTTAAATCTAATTGATAAGGTTAAAATAATAACCTAAACTTTTCTAAATCCTATTGGTTGATAGGATTTCGACCCATACCCACTTTAGCTTCGAAATAAGACCCTTTGGAACCATTATAAACCGATTTTGACTTTAAAATAAAATAATATTTTGAGGTATTCCTAAGGTGCCCCTATCCTCCCTTATAAAAGGACACCTCCTCTCCCTCCTCCTCACACCAATTTGAGCACTCAAGCTCGGCCAAACCCTGCCAAAATCTCTTCTCCACTTCCCTAAAAACATCCTTGAGGTTCTGGTCTTCCTCAAAGACCGATTTTAGTGCCCTAAGAGGAGGTCTCAAAGAGGCATTTCAAAGAAGAGGTAATTACCGTTACCAATTCTTTCATCTTTATTTCTTCTTCCACTTCTTCTTCTTAGGTTGTTTCATTATGAAGTAATAACATCAGTATCACTCATATACTGATATGTTATTATAAGTATGAAACAACCCTATTTCACCATCTATCCATCCTACGGAAAAAGAAATCACCGCGCGTGCGTACGTACGGAATACCGTCTCCACGCCGTGGTGTAATCTATTTTCCACCACCACCTTACATGGATGGGTATAATGGTGTAAAGAATAACTATACATAGTTATTACAACATCATATTGATTCTGATATATTGTATGATCCACTCCAATTCAATTCAATATTTATAGAAATGATATCATCGCTCGTGCGTACGTACGGACTACCGTCTCCACGACGCGATGAGATTCATTCTCCATGTTAACCATTTAAGAATGATTATAATGTATATATAAGAAATAATAATGAAATATATGACATTATAAAGCTACTGGATTTATGTATATATATACATATGTATGTCATCTACTTACTTCCATTTCAAGACAATAAGGAAAGGAAAACAGCGTTCATGCGTACGTACGGACTACCGTCTCCATGAACGGTGTTTTTCATTTTATTTATCTACCAATTATATATATATATACTGAATATATATGATATATAAATCATATTTTATATTCTGGAAGTGATTAAATCATGATATAAGTAATAATGATGTCAAGAACAACAAGTCAAAACACCTACGATAAATGAAACGATTTTACCCAAAACGCTTCTTTAACATGGAATTTACAAAAGAACGGGTAATATAATGTCATAAGTGAACCATATATGATATCATAACAATGAATATGATTCTTTAATAAGTCAATAACATGATTTAAATCATTATACAGGAGGTTCAGACACTTACAAAGCAAGTCGGACCTAAGGTAAGGGAAATATCACAATCTCATTTTTATCCGATATTGTTTATTCGTAAGTATTTACTGGGGTGTATTTTATCATCCACATCCATGTTTCATAAATATTTAATATTATCTCCATCCACCTACAATTGTTTAAATCCATTTTTTACCATTCGGTGAGTTTTTAGTAAAAGAGATGAAATGAATCTTTTGTCATTTTTCGTACGAGGTACTTTTTGACTTTTCCGACAAAAGTACGAAGAATGTTTTTTTTAACTTATACGGCACGAACGGATTTCTACTGTTTTATAAAGCCTTATTTTCATGAAGATTCCTCTAAAATATTTCATGACTATTTTCAATAAAATCTCTTTCTTTTAAAATTGCATGATGTTTTGTGAAAAGAAATTGATTTTGAAGAAGAAAGGATATTTTCCTCAAGAATTCAATTCAAGTGTTTTATCAAAATTATTTTCCATCTAAGATAATAAAGGGTTCTGTTTCTATCCATATTTTTACATTGATTTGACTATGTTGTGATGGAATTATGTTTATGAATTCCTTTATCTTATATGAATTGATTTATGATGTCATGATGTTCCAAGAATCCCATTTTTATTACATGGGTTATGCGATGATGTATGATTTATGATTATGTGGCACACATAAGAAAGGATTCATTATAAGATGGGTGGGACCTATATCTCCCTCCAATGCATTGGGTAAAGATTTTATATCTCATGATATAGACATGGCTGGAATGGTAGGTTATACCAGTTCAGTGAAACAGGACTGAAACGAGGGTTACTCGATTCAGAAAGGGACTTTGTCCACTATGATAGTCTTGGAAATGAGTCTTGACTAACAAGAAATGATTTTCCATGATTATGTGTGCATGCCACAAAGTTTCAAGTTTTATGTTATGATTATGGGGATCTCATTTTCACTTCTATGATTTATCCCATGTTATGATATTATGAGCTCTTTTGCAGGTTAAGATTTCCAAAAGCTATGTTCTTATGTATATGATGTGATTGATATTTCTTTTGTTTACCCTTACTGATCATTTGAGCTCACCCTTTTATGTTTTTTTCCCAGGATATAAAGAATGGTTTTTAGGTAAAAAAAAGGGGAAGATCTTTATGGGAGATATTGAAGATCTTTCACCACGATTAGAAGATTATGGTTCGAGTTTCCAAAGACACTAAACTATTAAGATCCTTGTGTGTGTGTTTTTGTTATGTACTAAGTATTCCGCAAAAGTAATGTAATGTCAATGTACGTCAAGATACGGGTCTCTACATGCCATCATGGTGAGGATGTCCATCATGGATTGACGTTCGACGAGCATCCTCGGGAGGACCTTTAGGAGACACTGTGACAAGGGGAGGACCTTCTTGTTGCTTGGGGCCATTATGGGGAGGACCTTCGTAATGGTGGTCGTGGTGGTGAGGGCTACCATCACAGCTGCGGCAATGGTGAGGACTACCACTACTGCTGCTGCAGGGAGAATGTCTGGGGGATACATCCTGGGGAAGGCCTTTAGAATGTACCACAACGAGGGGAGGGCCTTCTCATTGCTTGACGTCTCTACAGGGAGGACCTCCGTTATCAGGGTGGCGAGGACTACCACTGTGATCTGATGCCCAACTGTGTGGAGTTCCGTTTCAGCGTAACCCCTGGGGAGGACCTTCAGGGCAGGTTATGACAAGGGGAGGACCTTCTTGTCATGATTAGGCATCACTACGGGGAGGGCCTCCACAGTTGAGACTATGATAGTGAGGACTACTATCATAATCTGTAATCCCACTGCATAGAGAGTGTTTGCAGCATATACCCCGGGGAGGACCTTTAGGGTGGACCGCATCAAGTGGAGGACCTTCTTGAAGCTCGATCTTTTAGCCACATGGAGGGTTTCCATGACTTGCATCAAAATAGGATCTCTCGTGATTGATCATTATATGCCCGCGGGGGAGGCCCCCACGGGTGCTTTGGGGAGGACCTTCAGAGCTTTTGGTAGTAACATTGCGGGGAGGCCCTCTGCAACTACTACTGCCACTCCCATAATATGGTAATGGATGGGCAGGGTTCTGAGCCTTTGATGTATTCTTATCGGTGTTGGGAACCCCATCTTCTAGCAGAGCGGAGTCAAGAACTCCCTCTTTATTTTCCGGCGGCCTTTGGCGCATTCGGGGAACTCTTTTGCGGGCAGCGGGGACCGTCTGCTGTTGTCAATGGCCTTCACCTTTGGGTCACTATGTAATTGGGTCTCGTGATGATGTCGGGATACGTCGACGAACATCTTGACTTTTAGCAGGGATATATGCCTGTTCTAGAGAATCCACCATGATGGATGGGTGTCCCCCAGTTGGAACGAGTGAAGCTGCTCGATCCGGTTGCCCTTGAATCGCGGAATATGGCTGGAGACCCTCCTAGGTTGAAGCAAGGATGCAGATCTGTTCTGAGGTGGATATCTCATCTCTCAGATGAGTCACATCAACTGCGGAGATGGGATCATGGGACCGAGTCCTTCCTATTTCCGCTAATGTAATTACATTATTGAAAGTTTTCAAGATATGATATAGGATCGATACCTGCTCCTCCATAATTTCTAGGATATGTAGAGACACATCTTTGGCTGGAATGGGTATGAAGGCCCATTCCGGTATCAGAGTAGGAATATCCTACTCCGGTCCTCTGGTGGTCAGTGGGTATTGAAAATTCTCCTGTGTTGGGGCCGGTGAACGAATATTCCCATGTACTGGGATACGCCAGTTTATCTCTTCACTGGCTACCACATCGGGATGGCAGACTTTAATTGCATCCGCAGGGAGCTGGCCCTGTATATATTGGTTTCCCACCGTATCGAGTCGGTGGCCTTTGTTGGTGGGGAGATGTGCCCTCTTATTATTTGCTGCCACATCTGGGTGGTGGGCTTTGTTGATCACCACCATATCAGGATGGCGGACGTCAGAAGAAAATTCTAGGAGCTGGTCCTTCAGGCATCGGGTCTCCACCACGTCAGGTTGGTGGGCTTCATGACCCTGGGCAGGGAGAGGTGCCTCCCTGGTATGTGCCTTCCTGTGAGAGCGACGGGCTTGATGGAGCTCGGCGAGTACGCACGCCGACTTTTATGATGACGCCATGTCTGGATGGTGGGCTCAGGAGGAGCAAACAAGTGTAGGTGCCTGTTCGTGGCACGTCTCCATGGATGGGCAGCGGATCTCCTCCTCAGGGACCATGGTGATGACGGTTCCCTGATTGTATGTCTGCCACCCTCATCGGGCGGTCCGAGGGGCCGGAGCTCGGGGAGCATGGGCCTGATTCCTCGGGGAGACATCCTCCTCAGCGTGAGGATGTTTAATTGCAGCGTGACCTCGATGACGTCTTCCATTGGGGGCCTTGGAGCGGAACCCCCGTTCGGTGGGGATGAAGTCCTCAATGTCGACCTCATCCACCTACCTATGATATGGGAGGTACGCATTGTCCTGTTCCAGGGATAGACTCCCGAAATGGTTGGAGACAGCAACAGTGGCTGTCTGGATCTGCCTTTGCGACCGATGTTGGCCAGGAGACCGGCTATTTCTGTCGGATTGGAGGTCATGCATGGTCGCCTCTACTGTTGGGAGAGTACCATTCATGTGGTACTCTCGGATCAGTGCATTCGAGACCCAGCATTAAAGATGCTGGGAGGGTGATGGGGTCCGCCGTAGGTGAGGATGTCCGATCATTGCGTTGTTTCAATCACACACCTTTGATTTCCTTTGCGATTCCATTGGATCAAAAGGAGTTTTGAAGGTAGTACATGCAAAACATTTTAGCAAATACAAGAAGAAAACCCGTCAAAGTAGCATCTCATGATCCCATGCACAATTAACGACCTTCCTTGGCCCTCCTTGTGAGAAAAAGGGGGCACATGGTGGGACTAAGTTAAATCTGTCATGCTTAGTTAAAGATTCACATCGGGTACACCATTTTGGTTTCAGGTCGGTCTCGAAACGCCCAATGGTTCCGTCTCCGATGACACGTGGACCTGCTTTCCAAAGGCAGGCGTTCACCGGATGGTCTGAACAGAGACGCTTAAGAACTGAAATTGGTTGATAGGAAAGGAATTCAGGCTCATCGCACCCTTTTGTGGGGAATTATTGCCTGTTCTGGGACTCTCTTATAGATTTAAGACGTATTCATATGTTCAAGAATATTTGGTTTATACCCAAGCATAGTATCCATGGATTTAACCCTAGTGGGAAATGGTCAGATGAATGTAGGGGTTCAGAATCATTTATGCCCAAGGTTTACCATCCCTCATTGGATTAATGACCCTAAGGAGTCAGAACTCATTGAGGTGGCATTAGGAGTAGCGTGGTGAACTGATGTGAAGATAGTCGGATCGACCGGTTGTTGGGCCTGAACCTCATGGAGGCTTCCAACGTACCATGCCTAGGGGACGTGGATCAAAGTCCATGTATTTTGAAAGGGTGTGTCAGAGAACTGACTTGAAGGTGGACCCAGGGGGTCCATTGGTGATCGGGCTTGAAACTCATGGAGGTTTCCTACGTATCCCTGTGGTAGGGAATCAAAGTCCTCATAGTTCGCATGGGAGCGTCGGAGAACCGACGTGAAGGTGGACCCATGGGTTCCACCGGTGATCGGGCTTGAACCACATGGAGGCTTCCTACGTATCCCTGTGGTAGGGAATAAAAGTCCTTGTAGTTCTCAAGGCTTGGGACTTATGCTCTAAGGCTGTCCAAAATGATGGATTGGGGCTTACACTCTGAGGAGGCCCAGAGGAATGGATTGGGGATTACACTCTGAGGAGGCCCAGAGGAATGGATTGGGGCTTACACTCTGATGAGGCCCAGAGGAATTGATTGCGGATTACACTCTAAGGAGGCCCAGAGGAATGGATTGGGGCTTACACTCTAAGGAGGCCCAGAGGAATGGATTGGGGCTTACACTCTTAAGAGGCCCATAAGAGGATGTCATGGTCGATGCATACTATAAACCCATGTGAGTCATGCTTCGTGTGAGAAACAAGAGGCATCAGGGACCATACAATCACGTCGCGAAAGGTGCGTCTGTGAGAAGTGGAGTGGGGCTTATGCATGAGGGCGGCCCATAAAGTCGTGGATTACTCCAGGATGGACGCCCAGGGTGACAAAGCACAGCGGGAGAGGGAAATGGGTGCTTCTGTGCCCATCACCTCTCTTGTTCCCTAGGGATGTACCTGGGGAAGAATAAAGGTGCATGGGGACGGCTGCCTTCGGATGGGTATGTCGCCCCCTCTCTGGGGAGGGGAGAAGTGCCCGACTGCCGGAGCGTGCAGTCCCCCATCCTGGTGAGTAGAGGCAGAAAGGGGGCTCTCGGGCTCAGAACCCGCATTACCGTGGGAATGTGAACCCAGGCATGTGTCGGGAATCCACCCAAGGGTCGGGAAAACCCCTTTTCCCATGTTTACTATGGGTATGTGAACTCAAAACGGCGCGCAGATGCGCCTAAAGGTTACACCACATGGATCTGGTGGCTCTAGTGGAGGCCTCGGCTCGGGGATTATGACTAGGACAATGAGGAGGTTCTGAAGGATCAGACTGGATTGATATTGGAAGGATTTTATCTGGCTCTAGGAATGGGAACTCCGAAGGTTTTGGTAGGCCACCCAGGGGTATGGGTGGTGGCGCCCTTCATGTAGGGAAGTGCTACGCGGCTGGAGAGGCCGTCCGTGAACCAGGGTGGTCCGCGGATTGATCGGCATCCTGTGAACCAAGGTGGTTTGTGGCTCCGGGTTCGATCCACGAACCAGGGTGGTTCACGGAGGGTTACATGAAGCCAGAGGTGGCCAAGGGCGACGCCAGCCATAGGATCTTCTGTTGGGGCTTCGCCCGGGTAGGAGGGTGCTACGCGGTGTGGCAGATCGGAAAAGAGGTGTAAACTCCCTGGTCCGCGGGGAGTACATCCGCGGAGGGACCCTGGTTCACAGTTCTCTCTTCTTTGTTATTTTATGTTCGTATTTCACCAAGTTATTATGCATTTCCTTGTTCCTTTTTAGTTTGTTCCCAGGTTCATACCTGCTCTGGTTCGCGAACTGGAGCTTCCGAAATCCTAAGCCTTCTTTCGAAATCCTTCCACCTGAATCTGAGCGATCTCCTCTTCGTTCTCCTTTTTTTCTTTCTTCTTCAATCTCCTTTTATAGGGTGGGTAAATGGATTTATAAGTGGTCACATAGAACCTTTTGTAGAGTCCCATGACTGAAAACCCAGTTTTCGAGTGAGTTGGTCAATCTGTGACTCGCGGGGTATTAAACACTCCTCCGTGAACCAAACTCAGGGAGTGCTTCGTAGCCACAGAGGGTTCCGCCTCCATCTTGCGAACGACAGTGGAGGTGGTTCGAGCCGGTTGACGCGACTCAGAGCTAGGGTGGTCCAGAATGGTGAACCGGGATGGAGATTCTCACGCCTCGTGACCGCGGAGGATCTCCGCCTCCATCTCGCGAACGACGGCGGTCCGCGGAGGAGGGATGCTTCACGGAACCGGTCGTGCGTCATTAACATTAGACCGGTCTGCGGACCAGTTACTCCTTCGCCATCCTTGAGTATTCTCCACATTTTCCCAATCCTTTTAAAGGGAAATTGGGTAGAATCTCCCTTTAGTTTAAGGGGATCATCATTCTCATTTGCGGATTTTTCAGGACCCTACAAGGATTTTTTGGATTTTTACTATTTTTATGGATTTTGGTGGTTTTTAATGTTTTTAGGGGTTTTAAGGTTTCTTTACATTCTTATGGATTTTTAAGTATTTCATACAAGGTTTTGGTTTTTTGGGTTATAAACAGTTTTTATATAATTTGAGGGTTTTTAAGGGTTTTCTGGGCTTTATGGGTTTAGTGTATTTTTGAGGATTTTAGGGTTTTTTGAATTAATTAAGGTTTTATTACATTTTCTATTTTTTAACATTTTTAGTGGTTTAAAGGGTTGGTTGATTGTTTTTTGGATTTTATGGGGTTTTATGGTTTTTAATGTTTTTAGGGGTCTTTATGGTTTTTACGGTTTTTATTTGTTTTAGGGTTTTTTATTTTTTTTTAAATATTTTTAGAGTTATATTGGATTTATATGCATTTTAAGGGTTTTAGGGGTTTTATAGTTTAAGGGTTTTTTTGTTTTTAGGGGATTTAGGGTTTTTTTGGGGTTTTAGGGTTTTTTTCGGTTTTGGGGTTTTTTGGTTTTTTGTGTTTTTTGGAATTTTATGATTTTTTAGAAATTTTTAACATTTTTGGGGGTATAAAGGTTTTTATAGTTTCCAGTGGGGTTTTAAGGTGTTCTATTGTTTTAGGGTTTTTAGGGGGGTTTTTAGGGTTTTTATGGTTTTTAGTTTTTCCAGAATTTTAGTTCTTTTTTTGTTTTTTCTACAATTATTAGTGGTTTTAGAGGTTTTTCAGATTTTGAACGGTTTTTGGGTTTTCATGATTTTTTTATTTTTTTCATTTTAGGGGTTTTTAGGTGTTTCGGGGTTTTAGAGTTTTTTTTGTGTTTTTAGGGTTTTTATATTTTTATAATGTTTTTTGAGTTTTTAAAAGGTTTTAAGGTTTCAAAGGTTTTATGGGTTTTTATTATTTTTTGGGGTTTTATGTTTTTTTACATTTATAGGGATTTTTAGGAATTTGGTAGGTTATTTATTTTTTTAGTAGTTTAAGGGATTTTGATGTTTAAAGGTTTTGGGAATTTTTTTATTTTAAAGTTTTTAAGAGTTTTTTAATGTTTTTACGTGTTTTAATGGGTTTTAATGTTTTTAATGTTTTAGGGTTTTTTTGTTTTGAAGGTTTTTAGTGGTTTTTATGGTTTTATGGGGTTTTACAAACTGGTCCAAGTAAGGCTAAAATATATGGTTCATCAAATGCATAAACCCGATTGAGTATTTTTTTAAAAAGGTCATCACTAAGAAATCATTGTATATGTAGTGACATCGGAATTCTAGCTTCAGAATATTATCCCGGTGAACTCTCATATAGTGGTAGCCAGACATGATATTGATCATTAAGAACCATATTTTTTCCTCAAAACAAATCAAATAGGACTTAATTCCTCATAAAGGGTTACTTTTTCTTTATCATGTTTTGGTTAAAGCTATGATAAACTATGAAAATTCACAGGCTCCTAACCGAAATTTTCACAAAAAACACTAGATATACCTATGGGGACACACTGGGCCTAATTAAACCCTTCTCTTGGAGGTCCTCTAACTACAACTGAAGCTCACAAAGGTTGGTAGGGGCCATATTATATTCCATAGAAGATATCAGAGTAGTACTATGATGAAAGTCGATACAAACTCCATTTACCACCTCAGAGGTAGTCCTATAACATCCTTAGGAAAGATGACTATGAAATCATCCACAACTGAAAGAATACAGATGCCTGAATATCCTTATACACCAAAGGATATATTCACAAAATTATTATTGAGGGGATGTATCATCCTTACCACAAAACCCACCTATCCCACCATGATATCTGTATCTCTCATAAAGGTGAATCTCATCTTATCAGTGTAAAGGAATTTGAATCATCTAATGTGACATTATGTATAGACTCAGATCATGGAAAACCAATCCATATTAAAGATGATGTCATGGGTTCAAATTATGATGACCAAAATGTCCCAAGTGAACCTCTCTCCACCAAGATATATCTCACACTTCTAGTGGATAAAAAATATAGAAGAGGCATTCCCTGTAGGAACTGAATGAAAAATATATTGGGTTATAACCTCAACTGGGATCTCGATTTATCACCCCTCGAGTAAAGAGATGATGGAATGAATCTCACCTATGTGTTCTAATATTAAGTCAATATTAGAATAAACCCATATCATACATATAATCATCTCATGCAACGTAGGATCATAAGCTTCCACGGACTATATCTGTCATGATCTCTAACCCTACATCCCTATGCCTAACGTGGGACACCTAGTAGTGGTGGTGGGAGGATTTCATAGCATCATCCACCACCCACGTATCTTCTTTCTCCTCAACTATATCAGCCTCCCTGGGGCCACCCTTACCTCTCTTAGAAGATCACTGATTATGGTGCTTCATCTTCCATGGGATCCCATCAGCTATTTGTTTTCCCTACTCATCTCTTATGTTTGGTTAATCATAATCCATGTGACCTCAAACATCTACAACACCAAAATGAGACTTTAGTGGTGGGTTTTAGGAGTGTTTTATTAAAAAGCACCACTAAAACTTTTTTTTTAAAACCCTTCACTTCTCCCTTGACCCCCTCGACGCTTCACCCCCGACCCCCCGACCCCCCAAACCCCTACCTGACCCCCCGAAGCCAAATCGATTATCCTGACCCCCACCGCCCCTCACCACTGATCCTAACCCTCACTACCCCTTGCTGCCGGTCCCAAACCTATCCCCCACCCCTACCCTCACTTCCCCTCACTGTCAGTCCCAACCTATCCACTCGCTAATCCTCTTCGCTAGTCCCAACCTAACACCTCAACTCCCCTCAAAGGTCATATTATAAGTGAAAGGGGGATTATATATATATCTTTACTGTATAAAAATTAAATTTACCATGGGTGTTTAGGAATTACATCTTGATTTGAGTTTTTTTCATGGGTATTTTGATATGGTTTGAAGTGATTTATAACTATTATGAGTAATTTGGTATCCTTTTATGTTTTATCATTATTGAATTATGTATTTATCAAATTATATGTTTCATGTTTATAGATAATACCTAATAGATGTTTGATTAGAGATATTATTTAATGATGGTATATCCCTTTGTTTGTTGAGTTAGTTTTCATTCCCCTAAAACCTATCATGAATGATTATTTGAAAGATCGATGATTTGGGGTGGGGTTGAGACAAGAGGTGAGATTTAGGGTTATTATTTTGTGTATAATAAACTATGCTAAATTGGATGATAAGGTGATCATGTATAAATTTTGTTTTGTAGGATTAACAGGTTTGGATGATGCCTCTACTATTATAGGTGGAATTTAGAGTTATTCTTTATGTAAAAATAGAAAGCATGGAGAATCCCAATGAGGTAGTATATGGAGTGTGTAATTACCTTTTGATTCTATTACCATAAAACTTTTAGGGTGTAGTACACTAGTTTCTTTCTAATTTGGGAGGGAATGTCATACCAAATAACAATACCATGAATATTTCAAGACTTTCACCAATGTTTTCACTTAGGTCATATGCATCATTTTTGATGGATACCTCCTCAGAGAAGAAAGGATGGGTCATTTCACACTAAATGATCTCAGTTTTAGTTGGATGTATTCAAGGGAAAAGGGAATAATCCTTAGATGATAGGACATTCTCATCTGGCTAATAAGTTTTAGAGTAGGACCGATTCTGGTCATTTATATTTGGCAGATCTTGTGGAAGAGGATTCAAATTATAGGCCAAAACTATGATTTGTATGATATTTCACTTCACATTTTCTAAAATTTCTCTTGAATGAGACATATATGTATATATTTTAAGTCAATGTTAATTTTTTGTTAAAAAATTTCTTTTATGTTCTCAACTATGTTTACATTTTATATTCAAAAGTATTTAACCTCAAGGAATTCATGTTACATGATTGATCCCTTTATAAATATAATTATTTATAATTTCAGTGATTGAAATCATGGAGTCATGAAAATTTATTCTTGATCCCTTCTTGTGAAACACCATTAAATATTGTTAAAGGCATGCACCTTAGCATGCCTTGGCATGAGGCACGATGAGGCACACTTGGTGCGCCAAAGGCATGCTCCTCATGCGCCTACCTGAGAGGTGATATGCTGTGATGCGTGGAAAAGTCACACCACTTGCCCCTGAAATCAGGTGGAATAAGGCAATGAAGATCATGATTATAGGGGAAACATAAATCGAGGGCCCGATGGAAAGCAGGAGTGTGTGCGGAAATTAAGGGCGTGATGAAAATTGTGGGTAGGAGGAAATCGGGGATATCTAGGGAAATCATGGGGGATCTGATGTAAATTATGGGTGTGTGCGATGGAGATCATGCTTAGTGGGGCTGATGGAAATTGTGGATATTTTCTCAAAAGTGAGATGTACATCCCTAAATATAATATAACATTTAATATATTAATAAAAGAATAAATAAATCAAACTCTATAAAAATAGAACCATCTAACAACCAAACGCAAGCAAGGAATAACAAAAAAAACATTTAACATAACACAATGATTTTGATGTTTAGGTTCTCAAACTCATTTAACATAGCAAGTAATAGTATAAAAAAATTTAACATTGTAGAATAAATATAACATAAGATGATGAATTTAATGTTTAGGTTCTTAATGATTGATTATTTGATTGTGATTTGGATAAAAATTATCAGCATGTATTTTAATTTGTATTATTTGTATTGAATTTAAAATTTTCTATTCATTTAAAATATTTTTGAAATTTGTATATATTTAATAACGTGAACATGCACATTAGTTGCGCCTCATGACACATCCCCAAGAGGCCTTTGTGCCTTATTTCTCCATGCGCCTTTGACAACACTAACACCGTTTGAAGATTCAACATCAAGGATGTTTTTCTATGTAACAATTTATTTATGAATCCATTGTTACAAAGGGGATATGTTCTTTTGAAACCATCAACCTTATTTCTCAAGATGGATTATGAGATGTTTATTTCTATCATAAGAACAATACACCACTTAAATTATACTTCCTAATCATTTTAAGTGATTAAAAATATTTTTTCATAAAATGAATATAATTTATGAATAACCAATTATTTAATCCTTTAATTTAATAGTGCACAACTATATCTAATTCATATATTAAATGTGGAATTTATTATATTATAAATACACCCTTTATATGGGGTAAATATAATAATCTTTAGTATTTGGATTAAATTGTATTTACCAAGAAGATTCATTATTTACCATACGTATTTATATAGGAAAACCTTATTTAACATAATCATATTTTTTCAACTAGTATATATGAATTTATTTTCCTATTTATTAATAGTTATGTGTGTTAATTTTTTTAATAATATGTTGGAACATTGTGATATATATGGATAAAATCTGGATCACATTACCTAGGAACACACCTCGGTATGCTAAGGGTTTAGAGGATTTTTTAGAATTTTCAATTTCAAATCGATCCATTGATGGGAGAATAAGGTTTCCATGACCTAAATTTAAATTTAAATTATGGTTGAAGTTAGATGAAGTTTAGGAACACTTGATATTGAATCAATTACTTACTCAACATTTTTTTTGGATTTGGCACGAAGAATCAAACATTACAGAAAGGTTGAGCACTGATGCCAATCCACATAATGAGCTCCCAACATCATCAATATTGGAAAATAATAATAAAAACCTTATAAATGATGCATTATACATTGAAATAAACCAAAATAAACATAAAAAAATATCAGAACAACCATTTGAGGGTTCTACAAATAGCAACATGACAAGTGATATTTTTGAGACTGTTGGAAAAAACAGATCAAAATTATAACATATCATTGGATCATCTTCTTGGTTTTGTGGATACTAATGTAATATAAAAATTAATTGATCCGAAAGATGTGATTCATGGTTTAGTTGATGGTGTAAATCAAGAGTTGTATAAAAGATGTTTGAAATATTCAAAACGTTCTTTTCCTCTAATGTTATACCATATCAAATGCCTATGTGGAATTACAAATATGGAGATTTCCATGACATTGGAATTATTGCATGATTCATTTCCTGATGAAAAGATCCCTTATTATTTTTATGATATGAAAAAAGTTGTTAACAGTCTTGGTCTGAATTATACAAAAATACATGTGTGTCCCAATGATTGTTTTCTTTATTGGGGGGAGGATTCAATAATACATGATAGAATTTTTTCTTCTTATTATAGATGGAAGTATATGGGTGATGTTTAAAGTCTAAATCCACATACTACCATGAATAAGAAAAAAACAAACACACTAGCAAAAGTTTTTTTGTTAATTTCCTTTAAAGCCTCGATTACAATGATTATTCATATTATAGAACACCACCAAACACATGAAGCTTCATTCTATAGATAATAATAATGAGGGGTTAATGTGTCATCCAAGAGATTCCCAATCACGGAATATATTTGATTCATTAAATCTAGATATCTAATATGATTCGTGGAATGCATGATTGGGATTGGATGCAAGGGATTCAACCCATTTGGGACTTTGAGTACTAGTTATATCATTTGGCCAGTTGTTTTGATCCCTTACAATTTGCCTCTATAGATGTGTATGTAACAAATGTACTTTACCATTTAGATGATTATTCCTAAAAAAATTCATGAAAATGATATTTATGTATACTTATAGCCTTTAATTGAATAATTATAATAGTTATGGAGAAAAGGTGTTGAGACATATGATGCATCTTCTAAAACAATGTTCAAAATGAAAGCTACACTAATGTGGACCATTAGTGACTTCCATGTACTTGGGAATTTAGCTAGTTAGAACACTCACGTAGGTTTGGATTGTACTGTTTATAACTTTTACTTTGACCCTAAATGACTACCTCATATTAGAAAATGGTGATTCTTGTGTCATCAAATATTTATCGATGAATCTCATAGATTTCAGCTGAACAAGTCAAAATTAAATGTTTTCATTGATCATAGACCACCTCTAATGTTGTTAATAGGTTTTTAAATAATGGAACAACTTAGAAATATTGAAACATAATTTGGGAAGGTGCATAATTTGAATAATAGTGGGAAATGAATTCGATGTGCATTGTAAAGTGAAATCAGAATGCAAGAACGGAAGAAAAAAAGTATATTCTTCAAACTTCTGTATGGAGAATTTAATTTGTTATAGCCTAATCTTGATGTGATGAATATTGAGAAGAATGTTTATGACAATTTGAACTTCACATTTCTTAATGATCATGGAAAGTATAAGGATCATCTCAATGTTCAGAATGAATTACAAGAAATGAACATAAATCCTGATCATTGGATAGATGATAATGGAAAGAATGATCCAGCATTATTTTCAATGAAAAATAGGGATACAGATAAATTCCTTCGAATTTTAAAACATGTGAAGGTATATTATGGGTATTCAAGTAACATCTCAGGGTTTGTTGACTTAAAGAATCATAGGTTGCATGGATTGAAAAGCCATGATTCACATATTTTGTTACAGTAGTTACTACCATTGGAATTGTGCACATTATTTCCTAAGAAGGATACTGCTATTGTACTCCAATTATGCACATTTTTCAGAAAACTATGTGAGAAAAAAACTATATCCATTTCAGCTTGAATACCTTTTGGAGAGATTTTTATTGACTCTTTGTGCAATGGAGATGATCTTTTCTCATTCGTTTTTACTGTCATGATGCATTTAACTGTGCATTTGGTTAAGGAAGCTAAATTAGTAGGCCTAATACATTATCGATGGATGTATCCAATTGAGATTTACTTAATTTATATGTTATTAATTTATGTAAAAAATTATTGTCACTTAATTAAATACATAATTTTTTTTAATTTTATTTCATAGATATCTCGAGAATTTGGAATCATATATGAAAAATAAAAAACATCCTAAAGGCTCTATTTCTAAAGGCTATATGGCCATGGAGTGTATTACCTTTTGTTCTAGATACCTGGATGATATTGAGACAAGATTCAATTGAGTTGGATGTGTTGAAGAATCATCGACTCAGTCTCAAATACATGGGAAATCAAATATATTTACTGCTATTGGATGATCAGTTGGGTGGAGCTCAAATGTTACACTAATAGAAATGAAATTATTATAGGCACATAGATATTTGTTTCTGAATAGTGAAATTGCAGATCCATTTATTGAAGAGTTGAGGATACAAACAAATATATGAATGAGAGGATGGGCATGAAATGATAAATATATAACAAAATATGTTAATAAAGTGCTTATTGAATGGTCTTCATGAATTATAAGTTCATAAATATTGTAATAAATACAAATATTAGGTTGAATAAAATATTTTTTAAAAACAATAATGTATATTACTTTTTTTAGATCAGGAATATGAATACTTGAGTAGAGTTTTCAGAATATTTGAATTTTCTTGATTGAGGTCCTCTAAAACAAGTTAGAATGTTCGACGGTTACAATGTGAATGACTACAGATTCTGTACAACTGATTGGGAAGAGGGTTTGAAAACATATAATAGTGGAATATTTACATTTTTTGAAGTGGGATTCTATGTAAAGATGACTAATATTATCGAATTAAACTACCACAAACAATTTTAGTTGTTTTATTCAAATGAAATTGGGTGGATATTATCAAGGGTGTCAAAAGAGATTCCTAGCAATTTACTTACGTAAACTTCTCTACCATGATGGATGTTGGTGAACATAAACTACATGATTCGAATATCTTATCATCGCAAGTAAAAATGGTATATTATGTGAAAGATTTCATAGATGAAGGGTGGAGTGTAGTTCTCACATTAAACAAATAGAATTATATGATATGGGTGATGAAGTAGAAGATTTGACCTCTGATATTGAATCCCATCAATAGAAATTAGAGGTCATATTTTAACATCATGATATTAAAAATATTATTCTTTCAAGGGTGGATAAGATGATGAAGTAATGATAGAGTAGGAAACCAACATGATTGAAGGAGAAAATTATTGCATGTTCAGTTATCCATTCATTTATTAACCGCTTATGTCATTTTTTCACTTATTAATTATCATTTTTATATATTTTTTTTTTATTACTTTTCATATGTTATCATTTCTATTTTTATTCTGTATAAATTTTTCAAAATATATGCTCTAAAGTTTATTTTACTTGATTAAATTATAGGAATGAAATGGAGGTGGTGTTATACTATAGTCATTCAACTCTCATTTTAAATTCCATCAATCACACCAACAGATCATGTTCCATCTATATCCCTCCCATGGCATCTTAGACACCATCCTATTTCCCTTGAACCATCTCTCACACCCTCCTTCACCGTCACATCAGCATCTTGGTTGATCCCTTCCCATTCATTAGCCTCAGAAGTGACGGATTAGGGAGAAAATCCTTGTTATTCATACGTATATTGAAAGTGAATTTTATAGGTACAAATTTTAATATGAATAAATTTATTTCATTTTTTATAATACTAACTATTATTTCATAAAATATAGAAATAATACTACCATGGAAAAAATATGAAAAATTTAGATGTATAAAATTTCAATGGAATAAATTTAGTTATCCCATTTGATTCTTATGGGGTCCCTACAGATGATGTCATAGGATTACCTGGCTAGATTCGAGGCCATCTGGCAGTAAGGCCAATGAAACTTCTCATTACATATGATGATTAGAGGCATATGCATTCATCATGGAAAATGAGAATTTTGATTCACAAATAAAGGTAATTTTAATACATTATCATGTAATTGAATGTCATTTTTCTATTAAATGATATTATTTTCAAAATTAATATCTGTGTATAAATGTTTTCCTACTTTACCATTGCTGATCTGCTAAAATGAAAGCGGACATTGAAAAATTTGGGCATGAAATAGAATGATTATAAATAGAGATTATGGAACAAAGTCGATGATACTTCATTGGGTTCCCAACAAGTGTTTTATATGGTACCCAATGAAGTACCTAGAGAGTAATGGAATGTTTTATTGATAGGCATCATAAGAAAATGGTATTTAAATATATATTATTATGTCAATCTAATTTTACATTTATACTTTTATATGAAAAGGATATGAAAGTTTATACATTAAAATTAAATTACAAATTATTATTTTTTAGGATCTTTCAATGAATAATGCACCGAGTCTGGCTAAGAAAATCATCCATCACATTGCGGATTCAAAGATTTTTTTAGAAGCTAATCGACTCTGGTAATCATTTAATTTGTTTAAATATTTATATTAAAATATTATATGTTTAATATATTAAATTGTTGATTTATCATTGTTTAATCTAGTCATAGAGTTTAGGGAACCAAGCATTATAAATAGAAGTGTGGTTTGATGTTCATAAAAAATCTAATGGGAGTTCTGTTAATGAGCCTACCAATGAAGTTGGGGCATGAATTCATTTTTCATTATAATAACTTATTTTCAGTTTTCACAATGTTAATATATATTTATTATAATTTGAATGATATTTTATTTATATGTAAAAATTAAAGAACTATGGGATTCCAATCTCGCGTTGTCCTACTCAGTCTTCTATGACGACCTAGTTGGTAAAGTACTTGGGAAAGAGCATCATGGTTGAGTACACAAGATGAGTTTGTGACCATTGCCATCTAAGGTCTTTGGTAGGCCATGGAGTATTTCAGCTACATATACTCCTATTTGTAGTCACTCTATACCCCGAGATTCTTAGAGAGATATTGGTTCTCTACAAAACACAATTCAAGAATAAGGGACTCAGATATTCACATTGTATGAAGTGTTGATTGATTTATATTATAAGATTATCAGATCTGTCCATGGTGGTTTTGCATCAAAGACTGGTGGTGATCAAGTAAATCACACAATTTCAATGTCATTTAGTTAACAAAAAGTTATTTCCATTATGTTTAAATATTAAACTAAAACATTATTTAATTTTTAAAATAATTTTCTTACAGGTGTCGGTAGTAGGAAGTAGAGATAGAGAATGAGTGGGTGACGATCAATGTTCATCATCAGTCAATGATTAGTGGTGTTTTTGATGTTTTAAAAAAATAAGGAAAGAGAGATTTTATTTATGTATCATGCATGGCATGAAGTATTCACCAAACATTTTAATGACCTAATATTTTCATGGCTTCCCATTTTGAAGAGGCTGAAAACCTTTCAGGGGTGTAGTTATAGTCATCTATTCCTAGAAATATAGGATTGAATAAGACTAAAATAACTATCTTTCAATGGGATTCATGTTTATTAGTTAAAACCATATCATATTTTATTTTAACATCATAAAACATCCTTTCCCTAATCCATTATATTAATAACTAAGTGAGATTTATTTCTTGTTGGAATCCCACAAGGTAAAGATAAATCATTATTGTTCTAAAATTTCTTCCCATTTTTAAATTTTCATTCATGATTTTTTACTTCAAGCCTATACATGTGCACATGTATCATTCACATTGTTGTTCCTTATATCTTGTAGGCCTAAAACCCCTTTCATCATTTATGTTCCATCACCCCCTTAAGCTAAATCAAATCACTATTTGACATCAATCTCTTTACATCATCATTTAGGATGCATATTCTTATCACTATTCCCCACCTAAATAGTATCACATCTACATAGAATTATCACATTTGTGTTTCCCCTGACCCAATATCTCCTTCTACATATTCACTAGTCCCAAACCCCTTTCATTATTTCAATGTTGTATGATTTTCATAGTCCTTTATTGGTTGATCACCCAAGTTATATAAATATGTATTATGAAATTAGATGGTGTTTCATGTGGTCGAGTATTTGACACAACATTGTTTAGTTTTTATACCTTTCTTACTCGTGATATAATATAAAGGAATATCACTTTAATTATTCTAGTATACTCCAACCAAATTTGGTGTTAGTTTGGAAATGGGATGATGTGTCTGGGGAATTTGTTGTTCTATTATCAATGAAAACATAAGGAATTGATTGTTTTAGGTTAGTGGTGGATTGGTTAGGGAAATAATCTCATTTTATTCCTATTAAGGACACCTCAATGGTTGATGATCTGCATAATCTGTAAGTGATGGTGATTTTGAGGTTGTATGGCTTCCCCACTATTATTGTGCTTGATAGGGATCTAGGGTTGACTTCCATATTCTATAAGAGTATCAAAGAGCTGATGGAGAATCATGTAATATTGAGTAACTCTTATTATGTATAAAAATATGGTTGGATGTATAATACTATTCGAATTATATAGTGTATTATTAGTTCCTACATTTAGAATTTAATTGGATCATGGAACATCCATCAAGGACTAGTGTAGTTCACATATAATAACATTTACATGTAAATAATTATAATAACACCCATTGAGATTTAGGTTAATTCCCATGTATATCACCTATTTGTTTTGAATAGATGTTTGATGCCACTTTTTTTAGACCAAGTATAATTTAAGAGATGATAAAAAGGAACCAAGATATATTTCAACTCTTTTTCATCACTTAGTTCTGGTAGAAATAATATAATGAAATTTAATTACATCCTTTGTAATTTTCAATTAGTGATTTGGATTTAAGTTGCAATGAATCATTTCTTAGTGTAGATACAATACCGGGAGTTCATTTTTGTGAATTAATGATTATCAATGTAAATCATTCCTACTTGGAATATTTTTATTCACTATATTGTTTACTACTATCTAATTTGGAATGTTTATTCTCCCTCAAACTTGAGGGATACTCTAGTTAATTTTCTGGTGATTCCTTCCCTTCCAGGCTTCTCCCTTCAACACTTTGATCATTGGATTGGTTGTTTTATTACTTTGTATAATTTGGTTAATTCTATTTTTTCACTTCAAATTATCTTCATTTATCTTAGTTTTGGAAGAGACATTATGACATGTTTTTTATGTAAATGAGATTCTTAGAAAAGACGGTTATCCCATTATTTTGATAAAAGAAATTTGTTTTTCAAATAATTTTTAAATGGATTTTTAAATGGGTTTTAAAATTTGTATTTTTATTAATAATGGTGTGTTTTAAATTTTCTAATGAATTTTAAAATTATTTCACAAATACATAAAATTAGAGGCTTGGGAAATTATGTGGAACAAGTGGTATTGGGTCTATTCGACATTTATTATCTGGGGGTTCAATTTATGGGGGTTTCTTTCATTAATTTAAATTGGATTCATGGGATCTAGAACATGTTCAAAATTTTTAGGGGGTTAAAATTCATTATTTTTACTCCATTCTCTTGTATTGAATCTCTTCATGTGTTTTTTTCAGGGTACTGGGGATGATGAATATACAGTTGGGTTTTATTAGTAAATAAACATATAGTGGTGTTTTAAACCTCCGCTAAATATGTTTCATTTTCAGCGGTGGTTTAAACCACCACTATATGTTGAATGTTTTTCAACAGTGGACGTTAAAAACATTGATAAAAAATTATTAGTGTTAATTTATAGGTGGTTTTTTTGGTTTTCCTGGTGAGTTACATGGAAAAAAGGAAAATATTTAGCGATGGTTAAAACTGTTGTTAAATCCTTACCCTATTTTCCCATTGAAAACTGCCACTAAAACAAATAAAACCACTTCTAAATATGAAATATATGAAACTTACTAGAAACTAATGATAAATGTAAAATCTATTGAGTATTGGATCCCAACACGTGTTTTAGAGGTGGTTTTATAAAACCATTACAGATCCATATAGTGGAAGTTTAAACCACTTATATATTAAAAAAACTACTATTGTTATGTGATTTTATTATAGTGATCACACGAATATAACCACCCCTATTTGGGATTCCTTGGATATATGATCTATCCATGTTCCACCTGAACACATGCATGAATCTGATCATGGGGAGCTATCTTATGCCGAGATCCTATCAACACTCATATACTAGCTACTGCAGATGGCTAAACCCTATAACACGACTTTCATATTGATCTACCTAAAATCCCTTTGATAGGACGATTTCAATTACCATCACCCTCTCTAAATCCTCATCATAGGTGGGGATGCACATGGTTACTACACTATAATGGATATCTCTTTGGAGTCCGTGTTCAAAAATTCATTCTCAAAAGTATCCACAATGAATCATGTAGAGGGAGTACTAATTATGGTGTGTGAACTTCTACGTATACTCAGCCACTGTCATCTCTCCCTACTACAGCTCTAGAAGAACTATAATCCAAACTGAACATAAAAGGGAGGGGTTGTTATCCTCAGGAAACAAATGTAAGAATTTGGGGCATGAGAGTGTGGACTCATCGTGCATTTAGGTAACAAGAATTCACAGACACCTAACTGCTCTACAGAAAAGGTTAGTTTCCAATGTAACCACTAGATCCTTCAGTTTCCGAAAAATCCTGAAAACATGCACCATCGACTCTATCCAATCCTCCACTAGAATGTGACTCCCTTAGTAAAATTAAATGGACAGAGAATTTGGGAATACAAATCTTATCAATCGAGAATCAAAATCCATCTTGTAAATAGAACATTTCCCAACAAACTCTAGGTTTATAATGACCGTAAGGTTCAGTAAAATCACTATTAGTGGCATATAAATCCTTAATTTAATCAAAATCAATGATTATAGAATTCTATAATGATAAAAGATAATATCTATGTGAAGGTGAGTCATACAAAATATTTTTTTACTCATTTTTTGTTTGATGACATATGGAAATGATTCAACGATTTTCAGCCATATAGAATGTCTCCTATTTAGTTTATATTGTCTCTTAAGGTATTTAAGTGCCTCATGATCAGAATGGATCACTAATTATTTTTTCTGAAGAAAAATTTTCAATATTTCTAGTATTATAAAGGATGCATAAAACTATATTTCATATATATAATAATATTGTGTTGGGCCATTTAACTTCTCACTAAAATAAGAAATAGGCTTAACTTCCCATATGATCATTCCTCCAATACTATTTCTGCTTCCATCACATTAAATTTCAATGATCTGACCAAAGTCTATGAGTGCAGGTTGGGGGATGTGGTTGAGTTTCTCCTTGAGAGCCTAGAAATCTTTCTCTTTAGTTTCCACCACTTTAAAAGAATATTATTATTTTTCAATTCATTCAATGGTTCTACTAGTGCAAGGAAGTAATTCAAAAATATTCTATAAGAACAAAAAATACCATATAAAATTATTTCTTGTTTGGTGAAGTTGGGAGTCAACCACTCCTGAATGGCCTTGATCTTCTCAATATCAACCTAAACTCTATCACCACGTACCAAAAATCAAATAGAAACAATTTTATCGAAGAAAAATTTACAATTTTTAATGTTTACAAACAAAATTTATTTTATTAATACATCTAGTAAATTTATTAAGTTATATACATATTCTAGTCAATTCCTAATATACACCAAAATATCATCGAAGTAAAATACCAATTTCTTTCCAATGTATGCATGTCACACATCATTTATTAACCTCATAAATATTCTAAGTGCATTGGTGATACCAAAGGGAATGACTAATAACTCAAAAATTCCATGTTTTTCCCTAAATATAGTTTTCCACTCACCTCCTTATTTCATACTAATTCGATGGAATCCCCTTCTTAAATTAATTCTTGAGAAAATATAAGATTCATTTAATTCATCTAGAATATCATATATCCTAGGGATAATATGATGATACCTAACTATGATATAATTATTGGATCTAATTTTAATGTACATTGACCATATTTAGCCCTTTTTGGGCACCAAAAGTTCTTGTAAAACATAAGGTCTATGACTCTCTCTCATATAGAACACATCCAAAAATCTAAAACATGCATATGAATTTCTTTTGCCTCCTCCAGGTTGGTGTGATATATAGAGTGGTTCAATAGTGATGCTCTGGGTATGAGGTCAATTTGATGACTAATACCTCTAATTGGTGGAAAATTGGGTTGGAACCTCTTCGGGAAACACATAATCAAACTCCTGCAACATAGACTCGACAACATGTGAGAAATAAGATGTTAAGTCATTAGTGTTCAACATCACCTCTTTGTACATAAGTATAAAAATATATCAATGATAATATATATCATCCTTAAACACACTGTTTTTTCCAACATCACACTGTTCTATCCTCTCAAATATTTTTTCCTCTTGATTTTTCATTACCCTCCATTTATTTTATTCCCTCATTTTCTATTTTTCCGTCACTATATCCTTTTTCATTTTATCAATTTTTCCCCATCGCTACTTTTTTTTATTTTTTCTCAAAATGTGATCTCCCAAAAAAATTCTGGTATATTAGGTTTACGGTTATAGGTTCCCTTCAGAATACAAAAGAGTGACGATTTATGAACCCATCATGAATAACACTTAGATCATACTGCCATAGTCGAAAAAATAGAAAATATTTTTTTTACAAGAACAACATCGCACATAGCCTCATACTTTTTATTTAATAATGGTGAAAAATACCTTCAACTATTTGGTAACCTTTATTTCTCCACAATCATTCAACCACCGAAGAGGATATGGATATTGATTCTTTAAATTTGGAAGTCCCAACTTCTCCACCGACTTAGTTCTTTCTACATTTATACTAATTCATCCACTAATAATAACACTACATACCTTCCCATGGATCCTATACCATGTATAAAAATTATTCTCTCATTTATCCCCCTCTAAAATGGTCATTAGTGCACTTATAACACTCCTAGTGACAATAATCTCACCATATTCTATAAATTCTCTATTATCAATTTTGTGGGATCTATCCACTTCCTCCTTCGAGCTCTCTCCATCAGTCTCCCATTCTGCATACATATTGATGGTAATGGTGTCCTAGTCTAGGAATTCACTAGTAATGTGACCCCTTAATTAACATTTGATTCATTGAATACCTCAATTATTTGTTTGGTTATTCTCAAAATTAGGTTTTATAGGTGGAAGAATTACCTTTTCACATTTATGATTAATCACCAATTTTTCATTTGATGGTTCTAAAATCTTCTTCCATTAATTTCTCTATGGAGTGAAATGGGTAGGGTGTTTCCTTATATTTATATTCCTTTTGATTCTTTGTTTGATCTTGGGGTCATGGTGGATCATATATTTTATATCCAAATGGTGGTACATATCTAATTGATCCGAAATATCCCAATTGATCCCATATAATTTTTTTCCATGTTTTCCTCTAGATCTTACTTAATGGTTTCTCAAATAATTGAAATTTACATATCCTTGTAGTAATATTCAACACTATTGGTTCCTTATATTAGTAATTTAAGTTTGTTATAGATATATCTATGGTAGTGGGAGGTAATGAACCTCTTTCTCATAGAAACATTATTTTCATACCATGTATGGATTAGAAATCCTCTATATAACTATCTCTCCTTTTGAAAATTATCCCACAATATTAATGAATAATCAACGAATTTAAGGGAATAAAGTTTTAAATTTTTTCTCCTTATAATAGGGATGAAAAGAGAAAACTTTCTCAATCCTCATTTCTCATTTCAAGTTTGGTTCTAGATCACTTTTCCCTTGAAATGAAGTGACCTTCACCTTGATAACATCAAGGATTTCATTGTCATGTGGTATCCTTTCGACTCCACCAGGTTGTATGAACCTCATTAGCCTTTATGGGACATCTTAAAAATCATTTTCAACATTCTACATCTCCTCTGTTCTGATGTTGGGGTGATGTGATGTCAGAGCATTACATGAGTTATCACAGATCATCTTTAGGTTGGGTTGATTCTCCAGGTTTTCAATCCTATCATGTAGCACCTCCAACTTTATATTAAGAATCTTCTTGAAATGAATCAACAAATCATTCATTTAGAGTGGTGTAGCAACAACCTCAAGAGATTTACTTTGACTTCCTTCGTCTCTATAATGAGAAATTCTCTTACCACAATCTTTTTTAGTTATATGTAACGTAGACACAAGGAAAAAATGATACAAACAAAATCACACATATGAAGATACACACACACACACAAACACATAATATGTACAGACTCATGTACAAAATATGTACACAATGACACACACAAGGATACACACTCACGTACCCAAGATAGACACACTCACACACACAAGGATACGCACTCAGCCACGAAATATACAAACACTCACATGAACAAGGATACAGAGTCACACATGAAATATATACACACTCATGCACACATGGATACACACTCATGCATGCTGGATATACACACTCATGAACACAAGGATCCACACTCACACACACAATATATAAAAAGTCATGCACACAATGATACACACTCACACATGCAAGATATACACACTCACACACACAAGGATGCATACATAGGAGTATTTTTCCTTATTTCTTTCCACTATCAACACTCTATTAAAATCCCAAACTCTTATGAAATATAATAACTTGTTTGGAGTGATCGATTTCCTCTAATCATTCCTAAATCAATATTGTGTTGGGGGGATGGTTTAACATAACCCGTTTCAGTGGTGAGGGGTTAAAATATTATTAAGGGTGGAAAAGAGGGTAAAAAATATGGGTAAATGGTGGATGGGTGTAATAAAATTGGTTTTTACTAATTGGGAAATATAAGAAAAATTAATGACAATATGATCCAAAAATTATATAGAGATGAAGTAAAATTATGGATACATTAATGTATGGAAATGGAAAGTGATAATAATTTAAATAAAAAAGATGTAATTGTATCGGGTTTTTTTTCAAATCACCCCAAAATATTTATGATTCGTTTTTTAAGAAACAATATGATGAATGTAGAGTAATATTTTTTTGAAATCTCTCAAATAAAAGATTTTATTAGTTTTGAAAATCACAAAATGATGAGTTGATAGAATTTTATTTTTTTCTTGATATAAATAACATAATGATAAGTAAATGAAAAAGTTTGATGGATGACTAATTACCTCAACGTAAAATATTTTTATCTTATAAAATGTAGGACAATGATATAGGTTTTCATTTAAAATGTTATTTATTGAATGGGTAATATATAAATATAAAAAGGGTAAAGTATAAATGGAATTGAGAAAAGGAGATAGATGCCTATCTTGTCAACTGGAGCTCTAATACCAACTGATGCAAAATTCTCGGGGTGGCATGTTCTTCCCGGTGTAGGGAAACATATAAAAGATATAGTTTGGGGATATGTAGAAGATGATGGGTTTGGATTAAGGAATCAAGTATCCAAACAAATCTATATGGAGCATGACCTAATACTTAGACAATTCACTAAATGGTTGGATGTGATAGCCAATCTACACAACAATGCGCATGGGTTAAGGCATGAAATTAGGGGATTTGAGATCTTAGATCACCAATATAACTTATAGATTAACAAGGAATGGATGAAAAAATAGAATGGTAAGAAATTAATGATCCTCATAATCGATAGAATAAACTCTCAGAGTTTAACGATTGAAAACATCCATGAGAATACAATTCTATGTGGTGGTTATTTTTAGCCAAGGGGTGGAAAAAAAGTTCAAGGGTCTAATACTATGATGTTATAAAGCATATTCCAATCACATCCCATTAAATTAAAAAAGATAAAGTCTAAAAATAAATTTTCTAAATATTCATACATGTCATTCTACCAATATCCCACCAAATTTTACTTTGAGTACCTAGCCCACTGAATTTGTATTTGGTGTCCAAATATGATATTATAGAATCTCTATGTGGGTAAGCCTTACAAAATTCATGCAACCATGTGGTCCAATCATAAAACATAATTTTTTGGCTTGGATAAGTGAGATAATATTCCCATTTTTTCCATCCATACTAGGTGAGATCCATTGGTACTTTAATGATTTGATATGGGTGCCCATTATAGAATTCAACCTTTTTAATATCACTCACATCAACATGCCTTGAGAATACAACTCCTCCCCCCTGCAAAATCAACTCGGTATCTTCAACATTGTTCTCATGTGGTTTTTTAGAGTTTTTATGGGTTTATGATTTTCGGATCATTTTAGGGTTTTTTACATTTTTCGGGATTATTAGGATTTTTTTGGATATTTATTGTTTTTAGAGATTTAATGGGTTCTAGGAATTTTTAGCGGTTTTAGGGATTTTCTGGGGTTTTAGGGTTTTTAGGGTAGTATTGGGTTTTTAGGGGTTTTCTAAATTTTTAGGGCTTGTAAGGTTTTTTGGATTTATTTAAATTTTTAGGGGATTAAATGGTTTTTATAGTTTTTAGTTGAATTTTAAGGATTTTGTTGGTTTTAAAGGTTTTTAGTGGTTTTTATTGGGTTTTTTGGGATTTCAGAGTTTTTATGGTTATTTACGTTTTAGGTATTTTTAGATATTTTTTAGGATATTTATGGTTTTGGGGTTTTTATGGTTTATAGGTATTTAGAGGGGTTTTAATGTTTTAGGGTATTTTATGTTTTTAATGTTTTTATGGTTTTCTGGGGGGGGGGGTTATTTGTTTTTTAATGTTTTTATGTTTTTAGAGTTTTTTAAAACATTTTTAGTGTTTTAAAGGGGTTTTAGAGTTTTTAGTGGTTTTTATGGGTTTTTAGGGATTTTAATGTTTTTAGGGGTGTATATGGTTTTCATGGGATTTTCAGGGGTTTTAGGGGTTTTTAACTTTTGAAAGATTTTTAAGGATTTATGGTTTTTATGGTTTTTAGTATTTTAGGGTTTTTATCTATTTTAATGGTTTTCAGGAGTTTTAAAGGATTTTAATGGTTTTCAGGCATTTTTAGGCTTTTAAGAATTTTTGGGGTTTTTGGTTTTTTATTTTGAGATTTTTAGGGGTTTAAGGTTATTTATTGTTTTTAATGTTTTTAGGGTGTTTAAGGGGTTTTATAGATTTTTGTGGTTTTTATGGGGATTTTAGGATTTTTTAAATTTTTAGAGGTTTTATGGTTTTCACTGGTTTTAGGGTTTTTAGTTTTACACGAACTTTTAGAGATTTCTAGGTTTTTTATGGTTTTTAGGGTTTTTATGGTTTTTAGGGAATATGTTGGTTTCTATGGTTTTAAGGGAATTAGTTTTTTAAGGTTTTTATTTTTTTACATTGTTAGGGTTTTTTAGTTTTCTTTGTTTTTTATGTATTTTTATAGTTTTTTATGTTTTTGGGGTTATATGGGATTTTATGGTTTTTAGGGTTTTTGAGGGTTTTATTGATTTTTAAGGTTTTAAAGAGTTTTAATGGTTTTTAGTGAGATTTAAGGGTTTTAGGGGTTTCTTTATTTTTAGGTATTTTTAGTAAATTTTTAGTATTGTTATGATTTTTAGGGTTTTAAGGGTTTTAAGAGATTATGATGGTGTTCTTTTATTATGAGGGTTTTTAATGTTTACAAAGTTATTTATGGGTTTTAGGGTTTTAGAGTTTTCCTGGTTTTTTGGGGTGTTTAGAGGTTTTAAGGGTTTTAGAGTTTTTAATATTTTTAAGGGTTTTAATGGCTTTTAGATTTTTTACTAGTTTTTAGGGATTTTATGGGTTCTTAGGGGTTTTATGTTTTCAGATATTTTTATAGTTTTTAAAGGTTTTATGGTTTTTATGTTTTCAACGATTTTTAGGCCATTTTAAGGTTTTTATGGGTTTTAGGGGTTTTCCGTGTTTTTATAATTTTTAAGGATTTTGATGGTTTTTATGTTTTTTAGGGTTTTTAAGATTTATATATATTTTTATGTTTTTTTGGTTTTTAGGGTTTTTTTGATACTTAGTGGATTTAAGGTTTTTTAATTTTTTTTTAATGGTTTAAGTTTTTTAATTTTTTTTATAATTTTTAGTTGTCCTTATGGGTTTTTATTTGTCTTTATATGTTTTAGTGGTTTTATGGTTTTTAGAGGTTTTTTCAGGTTTGTAGGGTTTTAATGATTTCTGGGATTTTTAGGTAATTTTTAGGGTTTTAATTTTTTTTATGGTTTTTGGGTTTTTGTGGATTTTGAAGGTTTTTATTGATTTTTATGGGTTTTAGGGTTTTTATGGGTTTTTAGGTTTTTAGGGTCTTTTTTGTGTTTTCCGGGGTTTTATCAGTTTTATATTTTTTTTATCATTTTTTGGGTTGTAGTGGTTGGAACATTTTTAGTGGTTTTTAGTTTTTTATAGGATTTTAAGGGGTTTTAATGTTTTTAGGGAGTTTTATAGATTTTGTTGTTTTTTGGGGTTTTTTACATTTTTAGGGGTTTTAGTAATTTTTAGTATTATTCTAGGTTTTAGGTATTTTTTTGGTTTTAAGGGGTTTTTATGGTTATTACAATTTTTGAAGGTTTTATTGTTTTTTGGGGTTTTAGGGGTTTTTTTGAGTTTTTAGGGTTTTTATATTTTTTAGAGTTTTTTAATTTTTTTAGGGGTTTTCAAGGTTTTGAATTTATTTATTCGTTTTATAGGGTTTTAGGAATTTTAATGTTTTATGGGTTTTATGGTTTTCATAATTTTTCAGTGTTTCTAGGCCATTTCTGTTTTCAACGATTTTTGGGGGGTTTTAGATTTTTTTTGGGTTTTTAGGGTTTTAGTGATTTTGAGGTATTTTATGGTTTTTGGGGATTTTAGTATTTTTCATGTTTTTTATTGTTTTTTGGGGTTTAATGATTTTAATGGGGTTTTACATTTTTTTAATGTTTTTGGGGTTTTAAGGGTTTTTATAGTTTTTAGTGGGTTTTTAGGGTTTTTATGTGTTTTAATGGTTTTTGGTGTTTTTATGGAATTTAGGGTTTTTTCATGGATTTTAGGGGTCTTAAATTTTTAGGGATTTTAGGGATTTCTTATCATATTTTTGGTTTTTAATGTTTCTAGGGTTTTTTTTGGTTTTTGTATTTTTTTGGTGTTTTATGAGTTTTTAGGATTTTTAAATTCTTAAAGTGTTTTTTAACATTTTTAGGGATTTAAGGTTTTTTATAGTTTTATTGGGTTTTAGGTTTTTATGGGGTTTTAGGTGTTGTTGTGGTTTTATGGTTTTAATGGGGTTTTAGTGTTTTTAGTGTTTTTTAAATTCATGGTATTTTTATGATTATTATCGTATTTATGGATTTTAGTTATATGAGGGTTTTAGGGGTTTTCTAGGGTTTTTGGATATTTAGATTTTTTATTTTTTTTGTTTTTGTTTTTTTTTTCAAGTTTTTTTTGGTTTTTAATGTTTCGTAGTGTTTTTAACTTTTTTAGGTTTATTATCTTTTTTGGGGGTTTTAGTGTCTTTAGTGGGTTTTAGGGTTTTTATGGTTTTTAATGTATTTATGGGTTTTTATGGATTTTAGGGGATTTGAATTTTTTTGGGTTTTTTACATTTTCATGGATTTTAGGGATTTTTAGGGTTTTTAATGTTTTTTTGGTTTTTAGGTGTTTTTTTGTTTTTTTTGTTTTTTGGGGTTTTAGTTTTATGCTATTTTAGTTTGTTTAAGGTTTTTTAGAGTTTCTTAATGTTTTTTGGGGTTTTAAGGGTTTTTAGAGTGTTAATTAGTTTTTTACAGTTTTTATGGGGTTTTAGGGTCTGTATGGTTTTTGGGATTTTATGGATTTGATGGTTTTTTATGGTTTTTAAGGGTTTATAAATTTTCAATGATATTTCGGGCTTGTTTAGGGATTTTATAGATTTATAGTTTTTTCATTTTCAGGTATTTTTAGGGATTTCAGGATTTTTCATGGTTCTTTAGGGTTTTCTTGTTTTTTGGTTTTAGAGTTTCTAATTGTTTTTAGGGTTTTTGGGGGTTTTAGAGTTTTTCAATGTTTTTAAGGGTTTTATAATTTTTAGTGTTTTTATAAGTATTTATAGGGATTTAAGATTTTATTTATGGTTTTATGAGTTTTTATGGTTTTCAGGGGTTTTGAGGGGTTTTAGGGTTTTTACATTTTTAGGTATTTGTTGGGTTTTTAGGGATTTTTAGTTTTTATGGTAGTACAGTTTTTTGGGGCTTTTTAGTTTTTATGATTTTAATTGTTTTTAGATTTTTTAACATTTTTAGTGGTTTTAAGGGTTTTTATACTTTTTTTGTGGATCTTTAGTGTTTTTATGGGGTTTTTGGGATTTTTATGTTTTCCAGGTGATATTTAGACTTTTCAGGGTTTTTACATTTTCATCGATTTATAGGGTTTTATTCATTTTATAATTTTTAAGGTGTTTAGGGATTTTGAGGGCTTTAGTGGTTTTCAGGGGTTTTTGGTGTTTTAGGGGTTTTAGAGTTTTTTGGGGTTTTATGGTTTTTAGAATCTTTTTCATTTTTAGGGGGTTTATAGTATTTAGTTGTTTTAACGTTTACTTTTTTGTTTTTCAGGTTTTAAGGGTTTTAAGTGTTTTTATGGATTTCATGTGGTTTTCAGTGTTTTTAGGGGTTTTATTTTTTCGTGAATTTTAGATCATTTTCAAGGTACTTATGGTTTGAAGTAGTTTTAGGGAATTGGATGGTTTTTTTTATTTTTTTATGTTTTTAGAGTTTTTTTGGGTTTTATTGTTTTTTTTTGGTTTTTTGAGTTTTTAGGGGTTTTTAGGTTTTTAGTGTTTTATGGTTTTTAAATTTTTTTAACGATTTTATGGATTTTAAGGGGTCTATATTTTTTATGGCTCTTATGGGTTCTAAGGTATTTATTGATTTTTATGTTTATCAGGGTTTTTAGGAGCTTTTACATTTTCAGGTATATTTAGGGATTTTTAGGGTATTATGGAGTTTTCCGTTTTTAGTGTTTTTAGGGATTTTTAGGGTTTTTTATGGTTTTAAATTTTTTTATTGTTTTTAAGGCTTTTATTGGTTTTTATATTTTTATTAGTTTTTTAAAGATTTAAGTGGTCTTAGAGTTTTAATGATTTTGGTAGTTTTAAAGGTTTTTAGAATTTTTGGTGGGTTTTTAGGAAATTTATGGGATTTTAGGGTTTTTAGGATTCTTAGGGGCTTATTGGTTTTTAGATGATTTTAATAGGTTTTAGGTTTTTTCATTTTCATGGATTTTTAGGTATTATAAGGGTTTTATGGTTTTAGGGTTTTTAGGGTTTTTATGGATTTTGATGATTTTTAGGGATTTTATGTTTTTTTGTTTTTAAGGTTTATTGAGTTTTTTTATGATTTTAAATGTTTTTAAAAGGGTTTTAATGTTTTTTGAGGTTTTAATGGTGTTTATATTTTTTAATGGGTAGTTATGGTTTTATGGGATTTTCAAGGTTTTAGGAGTTTTTAGGGAATTTTAGGGTTTTATGTCTTTTAGTATTTTTCTTGTTTTTAAGGATTTTGGGGGTTTTACAAATTTTAGGCTTCTTTAGGGTTTTTTGGGTTATTATGGTTTTTTTGGGTTTAGGTTCTTTTATAGTTGTTAGGGTTTTAATATTCTTTAGAATTTTTAATGTCTTTAGGTGTTTTAAGGGTTTTTTTTAGTGGTTTATAGGGCTTTTGTTGGAGTTTGGGGATTTTTAGGGTTATTATGGGTTTGAGGTGGTTTAGGGGGTTTTCATGGTTGTTATGGTTTCTTATGTTTTTAGAGATTTTTATCCCTTTTAGTGGTTTTATGTGTTGTAGGCTTTGAATGGTTTTTAGGGATGTTGAGGGTTGTAGGGTTTTTTATGGGTTTATGCGTTTTATAGTTTTTATGGGTTTTAGGGTTTTTTTAGTTTTTATGGGTTTTATGGTTTTTATAGTTTTTTTAATGTTTGAGGGGGTTTAAGAGTTTTCTGTGGGTTTTTATGGATTTTAGGATTATTTATGGGTTTTAGGGGTTCGATGGTTATAATTGGTTTTTAGGAAATTTAGGGTTTTTAGGGTTTTTACATTTTGAGGTATTTTTAGGTCTTTTTTAGGATTTTTTACTATTAGTGGGTTTTGGGGTTTTATGGCTTTAGAGGGGTTTTAGAGTTTTTAGGGTTGTAAAGGTCATGTTTTTTATGTTTTATTGGGGGGTTAGGGGAGGTTTTTTGAGTTTTTTTAGGGTTTTTATTGGTTTTAGATATTTTTACTATTTAAAGGGGTTTAAGGGTTTTTTTTTGTTTTTAGTGGGTTTTTAGGGTTTCATGGGGTTTTAGGTTTTTTTAAAACTTTTAGGGGTTTGAATGGGGTTTTAGGGTATTTCATAGTATTTAGGTTTTTTTCATCTTAAAGGATTTTTAAGTATTTTTTAATGTTGTAGGGGTTTTTAGTGGTTTTCTAATTCTTTTTGTGTTTTATGTGTTTTTTAGAATTTGTAATGTTTTTTGTGGGCTTAATGGATTTAGTGTTTTTTGCGGGGTTTTAGGGTTTTATGGGTTTTTTGTGTTTTTAATGTTTTTATAGTTTTAGGGGTTTTTAATGGTTTGTTTGTTTTTTTACGTTTTCACGGATTTTTAGATCTTTTTTAGTATTTTTAATTTTCTAATATTTTTGGGTTAGTGTGGATTTTGAGAGGTTTTAGGATTTCTCTGGGGTTTTTAGGGTTTTACGGATTATTTTTTATTTTTTTGGGTTTTAAAATAATTTTATATTTTTTAATGTTTTTAGGGGTTTTAAGGGGTTATAGAGTTTTTAGATGGGTTTTAGGGTTTTTATGGGGTTTTCGCATTTTTATGTTTTGGGGGGTTTTATTGTTTATCGGGGTCCTTCATGCTTTTTTTTATTTTTCTAGGAATTTTTAGGAATTTTTTAGTATTTTTATGGTTTTTAGGATTTTTAGGGGTTTTTAGGATTTGTGGGATTTTGAGGGGTTTTTGGGGTTTTGTTATTTTATTGGTGTTTTAGGCTTTTTTTGAATTTTTTTAGGGAATTATGATTTTTAATGTTTTTAAAATTTTTAGGGGGTTTGGGGTTTTTATTTTTTATTGGTTTTTAGGTTTGTTATGGGTTTTAAGGGTTTTAAGGGTTTTATTGGGTTTTATGGTTTTTGTGTTCCTTTCAAGGTTGTTCGGGTTTTTTACATATTCAGGGTTTTTAGGAATTTTTTGGGATTTTTATCATTTTATGGGTTTTTAGGGTTTTGAGGATTTATTAGTTTTTAGGGTTATCAGTCTTTTAGGATTTTTATCGTTTTTTGGGGGTTTTAGTGGTTGTTTTGAGTTTTTTAGTGTTCTTATATTTTTTAATGTTTTTAGGGGTTTAAAGGGGTTTTAGTGTTCTTAGTGGGTTTTAGGGGTTCATTGGTTTTTAACATTTTAATGATTTTTAAAGGTTTTTATAGTTTTAAGGCTATTTAGGGTATTTAGGGTATTTTTTACAATTACAGGAATTATTAGAGGTTTATTTTTGAATTTTATAGGTTTTAGGGTTTTAGGGATTTTGAGGGTTTTGAGGGGTTTTAGGTGTTTTTTGGAGTTTTTATGTGTTTAATGGTTTTTTTAAGTTTTTAGAATTTAAGGGGATTAAAGGGTTTTTTGATTTTTAGTGGGTTTTAAAGTTTTTATGGGGTATTAGGGGTTTTTAGCCTATTAAGGGGTTTCAAGGTTTTTTTTCGAGTTTTTTAAATTTTCATGGATTTTTAGAGGTTTTTTAGGGTTTTTGTATTTTTTTTACGATTTTTAGGGTTTATAGGGATTTTGTGCATTTTAAGGTTTTCAATGTTTTTGGGTTTTCATGTCTTTTAGTGTTTTTATGGTCTTTTTGGTTTTTATGTTTTTGGATTTTTTATGGTTTTTAGGGGGGTTTTTTAGTTTTTTAATATTTTAGCTGCTTAAAGGGATTTTAATTTATTTAATAGTGTTTTAGGATTTTAATGTTTTTTCTAGGGTTTCTTATAATTTTGTTAGTTTTATTGTTTTCATGGTTTTTATGGGTTTTCTGAATTTTAAGGGATTTTACAGTTTTTAGGGTTATAGTTTTTTTATATTTTTTTAGGGTTTTAAGATTTTTTTGGAGTATTTTGGGATTTTTTATTTTCTAGAGTTTTTGTTAACAATTTTAGGGGTTTTAAAGGTTTTTATAGTTTTAGTCAGTTTTAGGGTTTTAAGGTGTTTTAGGATTTTTATGGGTATTAGGGGTTTTATGGTTTTTTAGGGTTTTCAGGGTTTTATTGATTTTTGAATTTTCATGAATTTTTTTATTTTCTCTAGTTTATAGGGGTTCTTAGGGTTTTTACAGATTTTGAGGATTTTAATTGGGTTTCAGGGGTGTTATAGTTGTTAGTGTTGTTATGGTTTATTGGGTTTTTATATTTATTTTTTTCTTGTGTTTTTTTGTTTTTTATAGATTTTAAAAATTTAACGGGTTTTAAGGGTTTTATAGTTTTTAGTTGTTTTTTCTATTTTTATGGGGTTTTAGGTGTTTTAATGTTTTAGGGGGTTTTATGGTCATTTTGTGTTTTTAGGGTTCTTTGGGATTTTTAGATTTTACATAAAATTTTTGGGATTTTGTTGGATTTTTATGGGTTTTGTGTTTCTAGTGTTTTTAGGGATTTGTGGTTTTTAGTTTTTGTATGCGTTTTTCGGGTTTTTGGTTTTTTGGATTTTATGGTTTTTGGGTGTTTAATGTATTTTTGGGTTTTTGGGGTTTTTTGGTTTTCTAGAGTTTTATAATGTTTTTCAGGTTTTTAACTATTTTTAGAGTTTTTAGTGGGTTTATAAGGATTTATTTGGTATTAAGGATTTTATGGTCTTTATGGGTTTTTATGGGATTTAAAGGGTTTTTAGGGTTTTTAGGGTTTTTACGTTTTCATGGATTGTAATTATTTATTTGGATTTATATGGTGTTTAGGGTTTTTAGGGTTTTAGTGATTTTGACCGTTTTTAGAGGTTTTTAGGGTTTTTAGGGTTTTTTTGGGTTTTTGGGTTTCTATATGTTTTTTGAGGTTTTAGGTTTTTTTGATATTTTCTTAAGGTTTTATAGTTTTTTTCGTATTTAAGGGGTATATTATTTCTTATATTTTTTAGTGGTTTTTAGTGTTTCCATAGATATTTTGAATTTTTTAATGTTTTATGGTTTTTTATTATTTTAATTGGTTTTTGGTGTTTTTATATATTTAGGGATTTTAGGTACATTTATGATTTTTTATAGATTTCTTATTTTTTATGGATTTGGAGGGGTCTTGGTGGTTTTCAACGTTTTTTTATATTTTTCTGATTTTTAGTATTTTTATGGATTTTGGGGTTTTCAAGGTTTATTGATTTTTTTAAGGTTTTAAGGTTTTTTTAATGATTTCAGGAGTTTTAATAATTTTTAGAGTTTTTGTTGGTTTTCAGGGATTTTAGGGTTGTTTACATTGTAATGATTTTTTATAGTTTTTTATTTTATTTAGCATTTCTATGGTTTTTATGCACTTTGAGGGTCTCTAGGGATATTAAGTGTTTTTATGTTTTTTTAGTTTTAAAGGTTTTTATAGTTTTTTATGTTTTTATGGGTGTAAATGAATTTTATAATTTTTAGTGTTTTAAGGTTATTAGTTTTTAGGGTTTATTAATGTCTTTATTCATTTTTGGAATTCAGGGGGTTTTCATGGTTTTTTGGCTTTATTACTTCTTCTATATATTTAGTATTTTTATTATCTTTCAAACTTATAGGTTTTTTACAGATTTCTCTAGTTTTGGGGGTTTTCTAAGGGTTTTAAGGTTTTCAGGGTTTTATGGTTTCGTTAGGATTTTGGATGTTTTTTTAGATTTTTAGGGTTTTTATGGTATTTAAGTTCTTCATCATTTTTTGGGTGTTAATATTTTTAGAGTTTTCAGTTGTTTTTTTGGTTTGTATGTGTTTTTGGGTTTCAATAGTTTTTGGGATTTTATGGTTTTCAAAAAAAAATTGGGTTTTATAGTTTTTTACGTTTTCCGAGAATTTTAAATATTTTAATAAATTTTTTGGGTTTTTTGTGTTTTTCGGTTTTTAAGGGTTTTGAGGGTATTTATTGTTTTTTGGTTCTTCTTGATTTATATATTATTTCGGTTTTTATGGGTTTCTTGGTTTTTATTTCTTTTATGGTTTTTAGAGTTTTTTAAATATTTTTTGAGGTTTTAAGGGTTTTTAGTGGTTTTATGGTTTTTATGGATTTCTGGAGTTTTTAAGGTATTTAGGGGTTTTATGGTTTTTTTGGGGTTGTTTGGATTTCTAGTGCTTTTTACAGTTCATGGGATTCTAGGGTTTTTTTAATTTGTATGAATTTTAGGGTTTTTATTTATTTTAGGGGTTTTGAGGGTTTTATAGGGTTTCTTAGGTTTTTAGGGTTTTATGGGCTTTTATGGATTTTTTGGGTTTTTAGGGTTTTTTATTTTTTAGGGTTTTGAAGGATATTTATATTTTTTAACATTTATAGGGGTTTTATGGGTTTTATATTTTTAGTGGTTTTGGGGTTTTATAGGGTTTTAGGGTATTTTATGATTTTTATGGGTTTTTAGGTTTTTAAGAGGTGTTTTAGGGTTTTAGTGTTTTTTAGGTTTTATGGGATTTTTTGAGTTTTTTGTATTTTTATGGTTTTTAGGGTTCTTAGGAAATTTTAGGGTTTTGGGTATTTTTAGGGTTTTAGGTTTCTTATAAATTTTAATCATTTTTTGGTGTTTTAGAGTTTTTTTTGATTTTTTAATGTTGTTAAGGTATTTTACATTTTTTAAACATTTTTAGGTGTTTAATCATTTTTTTATATTTTAGTCTGTTATTATGGTTTTATGGGTTTTAGGTTTTTAATTGTTTTAGTGGTACATATGGTTTTCATGGGTTTTAGTGTTTTTTATATTTTCAAGGATTTTCAAGGTTTTTTTGGATTTTTATGGCTTGGTGTTTTTTTAGGTTTTTTAGGTGCTTTTAGAATTTTTAGGGTTTTCATTGTATTTTATGGGTTTTTGGTTATTTTTACGTTTATGTTTTTGGATTTTATTAGGGTTTTTAAGGTTTTAGGGTTTTTAGCATTTTTATTGGTTTTGGAGGGTTTTCTAGTTTTAATAGTTTTAATGATTTTTATGGGTTTTAGGGATTTTAGGGGTTTTAAGTTTTTTTATGGGTATTATTGTTTTCAAATGGTTTTAGGGTTTTAAGATTTTTTAGGTATTTAGTGGAATTTTTAGGATTTGTATGCTTTTTAGTGTTTTTGGTTATTTTTAGGGTTTTTTAGGTTTCAATGTTTTTTAAGGTTTTAGGTATTTTTTGTGTATTTATGGTTTTACATTTTTAGTGTTTTTTGGGTTTTAATGGTTCTTATAGTTTTTAGTTGATTGGGTTTTACGGGTTTAAAAGGGTTTTAAGGGTTTTAGGTATTTGTATCGTTTTCTAGGGGTTTTAGGTATTTTTTATTTTTTTGGGTTTTCAGGATTCTTTATAGTTTTTAGGGGTTTTTAGGGTTTTTAGGGATTTGAGGGTTTTAGGGTTTTTCAGTGTTTTTAGTGTTTTACGGTTTTTATGGTATTATGTTTTTTTGAATTTTAGGGTTTTTTTTCAGTTTTCGAGGGGTTTTACGTTTTTATAGTTTTTTTTAACATTTTAGGGTGTTTAAGGGTGTTCATAGTTTTTAGTGGTTTTTAGGGTTTTTATGGGGTTTTAAGGATTTAGAAATGTTTATGGTTTCCATTATTTTTTAGGGTTTTGAGGGATTTTATGTTTTCAAGGAATATATGTATTTTAATGATTTTTATAGTTTTTTGGTTTTCTAGTTTTTTAGGTATTTTGAGAGTGTTTGTGGGTTTTTAGGGGTTTTATGGATTTTAGGGTAGTTACATATTTTTTTTTGATTTTTAGTGTTTTTTTATATTTTTTTAAAGGGTTTATAATGTTTTTTAGTTTTTTAGCATTTTTAGGGGTTTTAACAATTTTTTGAGTTTTATTGGTTTTAGGGTTTTATGGATTTTTATGATTTTTATGGTTTTTAGGGATTTTATGGTTTAAATGTCTATTTAGTGTTTTTATGCGTTTTTATGTTTTCTATGATATTTAGAGAATTTTTTTTGTTTTTTATTATTTTTAGTGTTTTTAGGGTTTTTATGGATGTTTAGAGTTTTGAGGGGTTTTCTAGTTTTTTAGGGGTTTTAGAGTTTTTAGTTGTTTTTATGGGTTTTTAGGGTTTTAGGTTTTTTTGTGTTTCTTTTGGTTTTAAGGGTTTTAACATTTTAAGGGTTTAAAGGGTTTAGAGTTATTAGTGGACTTTAGGTTTTTTATGGGTTTGGGTGGGGGGTAATTTTTTTTGGGTTTTATGGGGTTTTTTTGTTTTTAGTGGTTTTTGAGATTTTTATGGGATTTTTTGGTTTTTAAGGCTTTTAGGGCTTCTATGGGTTTCAAAGGGGTTTTAGGGATTTTAGGTTCATTTTCCTTTTTAGTGATATTTAGGATTTTTATAGGATTTTTAATGCTTTTTGGGTTTTTAGGGTTTTTAGGTACATTTATTGTTTTTAGGAAATTTAGTTTTTTGGGGGGTTTTATGGAAAGGAAGATGCGAGGGTCAGGCTATTCTCGACCTCCCCAAGTATATTATTATGAAAGAAGACCCAGTAGACAAGGGTGGGAGGGGTCAAACGACCCACACCCAAAAACCCTTAACACACCCAAAACCAGAAAACCCAAAGGACCAAAAAGCACACAAAAACAAGCAAAGAATACAAACAGAAAAGAACCTAATAGTAGTCCCAACAAAACAAAAATCAGAATCCAATAGAAACAAGACCATAAAACACAACTTCAACACCTCTCAGCTAAGCAGCAACCATCATCTAGCATCACAAATTTCAACATCCAGCATCCAGCATCCAGCACTTTCTCTCCAAGCATGTTCACCCACAACAACACAGAATCACCATCACCAGAAGCATAAGCATCAGTATCACCCCCATCACCCCGCACCAACAAATAGTCCCAACCAAGACAGCCACCACCCTCTTCAAATGTATTAATCCAAGCATCATCCATCAACCAACAGCTTAGATTCCAGTATTCAAGACCTCTTATCCTGGAAGCTTCCAGCATACCACGCCTATGCGTACCACCAACATCACAGGATTTATATGGTTTTTAGTTTATCTCAAGGTTTTTCGGTTTTTAGGTTTATTTATGGATATTTTAGGGTTTTTTGAGTTTTTCAGTGTTTTTATGATTATTTTTGGATTTTTATGATCTTTATGGTTTTTTTCGGTTTTTTGGAATTTTTAGGGGTTTTAGGGGGTTTTATTTTTTAGGTATATCTAGGGATTTTTATGGTTCTTGGAGGTTTTAAGGTATTTAGTTTTTTATGTTTTTCAGTGGGTTTTCAATTTTGTATGGTTTATTCGTTTTAGGGATATTTGGGGATTTTTAGGATTTTTATGGTTTTTAGGGTTTTTAGGGTTTTATAATTTCTAGGGGGGGTTTATTGTGTTTTTTTCTAAATTTTTAGGGTTTTATTGTTTTTAGTGTTTTTTACTATTTTTTGGGGTCTTAATTAATTTTATTGGTTTTTAGGGATTTTATGGCTATTTGAGTTTTTAAGGGTTTTTAGGGATTTTATGTTTTTAAAGGGGTTTTCAGGTTTTTTTATTTTTCTATGATTATTAGAGACTTATTTTTTAGGATTTCTTAGGATTTTTAGGTTTTTATGTTATCTTTATTTTTTTTCATTATTTCAAGGGGATTTATTGTTTTTATGGTTTTTTAGTGTTTTAGGGTTTTTTTGAGTTATTTAGGTTCTTAATATTTTTAGACTATTTAAATATTTTTAGGGGTTTGAAGGGTTTTTATATTTTTATTAGTTTTAAGGGATTTATGTGTTTTTATAGTTTTTTATGTTTTTTGGGGTTTTATGGATTTTAAGGAGTTTTCATGGTTTTCAGGGGTTTTTATGTTTTCTAGGATATTTATGGATTTTTTCAATTTTTTATGGTTTCTAGGGCTTGCTATGTGCTATAAAAATTTAGAGTATTTTTAGGTGTTTTCATGGTTTTATAGTTTTTATGGGTTTTTTTGTATTTTTGTTTTTAGGCCTTTTTTTAATTTTATTTTGTTTTAAATTTTATACTGTTTTTTAAAAAAATTAGGGTTTTTATGGTTTTACAGCTATAGTGATTTTTAGGGTTTCGGTGGGTGTTTAGGGTTTTTTTAAGGTTTTTTGGGGTTCGATGATTTTCCGAGTTTTTTATGGTTTTTTCATTGTTTTTACGTTTTGAATAATTTTTCTCTGATATTTAAAAATTTTTAAGGTTTTAATGGATTTTAGGAATTTTGAGTGTTTTTAGGGGAATTATGGGTTTTAGGGTGTTTTCTATTTTTGATTTGGGGGGGGGGGGTTAAGGGTTTTTAGTATTTTTTATCATTTTTATAGGGTTTTTGGGTTTTTAGAGTATTTAGTGGTTTTTATGGTTTTTATGGATTTTAATGTTTTTTTAAGGTTTTTAATGGTTTTTACGGTTTTCATGGGTTTTCAGGGTTTTTATTGTTTTTTATGTTTTCAGGGATTTTTAAGGGTTTTTAATATTCCTATTGTTTTTTTATTTTTGAGTTTTTTTTTGAAATTTTGAGGGGTTTTTAGGATTTTTACGGTTTTCAATGGGTTTTTAGGATTTTTAGGTTTTTTATGTTTTAAGAGATTTTGAGGAACTTTTGCTAAGGAATTTTATGGTTTTTTGGGATTTTCAAGGGTTTTAGGATTTTTGGGTTTTTATGTAGTTTTTTAGTTTTTTAGGGCTTTAGGGTTTCTTGATAATTTAGTTATTTTATGGGATTTTTTACATTTTAATAATTTAATGGGGTCTATGGATTTTTAGAGTTTTTAGTGGTTTTTAGGGGTTTTATTGGGATTCATAGGTTTTTACAAATTTTAAGGTGTTTTATGGGTTTCATAGGATTTTTAGGGTTTTATGGTTTTGTATGTTTTTAGAGAATTTAGGGATTTTTAGGATTTTTATGGTTTTCAGGGTTTTAGGGGTTTTTTGGAATTTTTAGAGATTTTAGAATTTTTAATGTTTTTTATGTTTTTTTTTGATTTTTTGTGTTTTTATTGTTTTTTTAAATTTCTAGGGTTTCTAAATTTTTTTATATTTCTAACATTTTTAGGGGTTTTAAGGGATTTTAGAATTTTCAGTGGTTTTTTGTGTTTTATGGGTTTTTAGGATTTTTTATGTTTCTAGGTATTATTAGGTATTTTTTTGGATTTTTATTATTTTAGGGGCTTTAGGGATTTTGAGGGGTTTTAGGGGTTTTCAGTAATATTAGAGTTTTTAGGTGTTTTAATGGGATTCGAGATTTTATTTTTTAGTTTTAGTTATTTTTTGAGTTTTTTTGAGTTTTTAAGGATTTAGAGTTCCTTTAACATTTTTTTGGGTTTTAAGTGTTTTTAGAATTTTGGTGGGTTTTTATGGTTTTTAGGGGTTTTATGTGTTTTATCGTTTTAATGGTTGAGGTGTTTTTTTATTTTCTGGTGTTTTCTTATGTTATTAGGTGTTTCTACAATTTTTGGGACTTTAGGGATTTTTTTTATTTTTTGTGTTTTAGGGAAATTTAAGGTTTTTTGAATATTGGTACGTTTATGTTTTTTTGAGTTTATTAGGGTTTTTAAGGTTTTAGGGTTTTTAGAATTTTCATTGGTTTTGGAGGGTTTTCTAGTTTTAATATTTTTTATGATTTTAATGGGTTTTAGGGGTTCTAGGGGTTTTAAGATTTTTAGGGGTTTTATTGTTTTCAGCTGGTTTTAGGGTTTTAAGGTTTTTTTAGGTATTTTGTGGAATTTTTAGGATTTGTATTCTTTTTAGGGTTTTTGGTGATTTCCAAGGTTTTTCAGGTTTTAATGTTTTTTAAGGTTTTAGGTATATTTTGTGTATTTAAGGTTGTAGATCTTTTGGTGTTTTTTTCGGGTTTTAATAGTTCTTAGAGTTTTTAGTTGTTTTTGGGTTTTATGGGTTTAAATGGGTTTTAAGGAATTTAGGTATTTTTATGGTTTTCTAAGGGTTTTAGGGTATTTTTTTTATTTTTTTGTGTTTTCAGGATTCATTTTAGTTTTTAGGGGTTTTTAGGGTTCTTACAGATTTGAGGGTTTTCGGGTTTTTCAGTGTTTTTTGTGTTTTATGATTTTTTTTGGTATTATTGTTTTTTTTAATTTTGGGGGTTTTTATGAGTTTTTGAGGGGTTTTATGTTTTTAGAGTTTTTTTATCATTTTACGGTGTTTAAGGGTGTTCAGAGTTTTTAGTGGTTTTTAGGGTTTTTATGGGGTTTTTAGGTTTTAGAAATGTTTATGGTTTCCCTGATTTTTATGGGTTTTTAGGGATTTTATGTTTTCAAGGAATACATGTATTTTAATGATTTTTATAGTTTTGGTTTTTAGTTTTTTAGGTATTTTGAGAGTGTTTATGGGGTTTTAAGGGTTTTAGGGACTTTAGGGTAGTTACATTTTTTTTTTATTATTTTTAGTTTTTATTATATTTTTAATGGTTTTATAATGTTTTTATAGTTTTTTAGCATTTTTAGGGGTTTTAACAGTTTTTTGAGTTTTAGTGGTTTTAGTTTCTTATGGGTTTTTATGATTTTTATGGTTTTTAAGGATTTTATGGTTTACATGGATTTTTAGGGTTTTTATGCATTTTTTTGTTTTCTAGGATATTTAGAGATTTTTTTGGTTTTTTATTATTTTTAGTGTTTTTTTGGGTTCTTAGGGATTTTTAGAGTTTTGAGAGGTTTTCTAGGTTATTTGATTTTTTAATGTTTTTAGTTGTATTTATGGGTTTTAGGGTTTTAGTTTATTTTTGTGTTTCTTAGGGTTTTAAGGGTTTTAACATTTTTAGCGGTTTTAAGTGTTTAGTGTTATTAGTGGAGTTTTGGTTTTTTTTTGGCTTTGGGAGGGGGTAATTTTTTTGGGTTTTATGGGTTTTTTGGTTTTTAGTGGGTTTTGTGATTTTTATGGGATTTTAGGTTTTTAAGGCTTTTAGGGGTTCTATGGGTTTCAAAGGGGTTTTAGGGATTTTTGGGTCATTTTTATTTTTAGTGATATTTAGGATTTTTTTAGGATTTTTAATGATATTAGGGTTTTTAGGGGTTTTAGGTACATTTATTGTTTTTAGGGTTTTTTGATTTTTTGGGGGTTTTAGGGAAAGGAAGATGTGAGGGTCGGGCTATTCTTGACCTCCCAAAGTATATTATAATGAAAGAAGACCCAGTAGACAAGGGTGGTAGGGGTCAAATGACCCACACCCAAAAACCCTTAACACACCCAAAACCAGAAAACCCAATGGACCAAAAAGCACACAAAAACAAGCAAAGAAGACAAACTGAAAAGAACCCAACAGTAGTCCCAACCAAACAACAATCAGAATCCAGCAGCAGCAAGACTATAAACCACAACATCAACACCTCTCAGCTAAGCAGCAACAATCATCTAGCATCACAAATTCCAACATCCAGGATCCAGCACTTTCTCTCCAAGCATGTTCACCCCCATCAACACAGAATCTCCATCACAAGAAGAATAAGCATCAGCATCACCCCCATCATCCCGCACCAACAAATAGTCCCAACCTTGCCAGCCACCACCCTATTCAACCGTATTAATCCATGCAGAATCCATCAACCAATAGCTTAGATTCTAGTATTCAAGACCTCTTATCCTAGCAGCTTTCAGCATACCACGCCTATGCGTACCACCAACATCATGGGATTTATATGGTTTTTAGTTTATTTCACGTTTTTAAGGTTTTTAGAGATATTTAGGGATATTTTAGGGTTTTTGTGGTTTTTTGTGTTTTTATGATTTTTTTGCATTTTTATGATTTTTATGGTTTTTAATGATTTTTTTTAGGTTTTTAGGGGTTTAGGGGGTTTAATTTTTTAGGTACATTTAGGGATTTTTTATGGTTTTTGGGAGTATTAAGGTATTTAGTTCTTTTATGGTTTTCAATGGGTTTTCAATTTTGTATGGTGTATTTGTTTTAGGGATATTTAGGGATATATAGGATTTTTATGGTTTTTAGGGTTTTTAGGGTTTTTTGATTTCTGGGGGGGGGTTTATTGTGTTTTTTCTACATTTTTAGGGTTCTATTGTTTTTAGTGTTTTTTACTATTTTTTTGGGTCTTAATGATTTTTATTGGGTTTTTAGGGATTTTATGGGTATTTAGGTTTTTAAGGGTTTTTAGGGATTTTATGTTTTTAAAGGGGTTTTCAAGTTTTTTTTTATTTTTCTAGGATTATTAGAGTTTTTTAATTTTTTAGTATTTTTTAGGGTTTCTTGGGATTTTTAGGTTTTTAAGTTTTCTTTATTTTTTCATTATTTCAAGGGGTTTTATTGTTTTTATGGTTTGTAGTGTTTTAGGGTTTTTTGAGTTATTTGGGTTCTTAATATTTTTAGAGTATTTAAATATTTTATGGGTTTGAAGGGTTATTATATTTTTATTAGTTTTAAGGGATTTATCTGTTTTTATAATTTATTATGTTTTTTGGGGTTTTATGGATTTTATGGAGTTTTCGTAGATTTCAGAGGTTTTTATGTTTTCTAGGATAATTATGGATTTTTTCAATTTTTTATGGTTTCTAGGGCTTATTATGTGTTATAAGGATTTAGAAGGGTTTTAGGGGTTTTCATGGTTTTATAGTTTATATGGGTTTTTTATATTCTTGTTTTAGGCATTTTTTTAATTTTTAATGGTTTTAAAGTTTATACTATTTTTAAAAAAATTTAGGGTTTTTATGGTTTTACAACTTTAGTGATTTTTAGGGTTTTAGTGGGTGTTTATAGTTTTTTTAAGGTTTTTTGGGGTTCGATGATTTTCCATGTTTTTATAGGGTTTTCATGGTTTTTACGTTTTCAAGATTTTTTTTGTTATTTTTTAGAATTTTTATGTTTTTAATGGATTTTATGAATTTTTAGTGTTTTTAGGGGAATTATGGGTTTTAGGGTTTTTTCTATTTTTGATTTTTTGGGGGGTTTTAAGGGTTTTTAGTGTTTTTTAACATTTTTATAGGGTTTTTGTGTTTTTAGAGTATTTAGTGGGTTTTAGGGTTTTTTATGGATTTTAATGTTTTTTAAGGTTTTTAATGGTTTTTACGGTTTTCATGGGTTTTTAGGGTTTTTAGTATTTTTTATGTTTTCTGGGATTTTTAGAGATTTTTAAAATTTCTATTGTCTTTTTTAGTTTTTGAGTTTTTTTTGGAATTTTGAGGGGTTTTTAAGATTTTTAAGATTTTTACTGTCTTTATGGTTTTTATGGTTATTTTGTGATTTTAGGGTCTTTTGAGTTTTTAGGTGTTTAATGTTTTTTTATAGATTTTAATTTTTTTATTGGTTTTAATTTTTGGTAGTGGTTTTTTTGTTTTTTTGTGTGTTATAGGTTTTTATGTTTTTTGGTTTCTAGGGGTTCTACGGTTTTCAATGGGTTTTTAGGATTTTTAGGTTTTTTATTTTTAATGGGGGTTTGAGGAACTTATTTTAAGGATTTTTATGGTTTTTTGGGATTTTGCAGGGTTTTAGGATTTTTGGGTTTTTATGTAGTTTTTTGGTTTTTAGGGTTTTAGGGTTTCTTGAGATTTTAGTTATTTTATGGGATTTTTACATTTTAATAATTTAATAGGATCTAAGGATTTTTACAGTTTTTAGTTGGTTTTGGGGGTTTTGTTGGGATTCATGGGTTTTTAAAAATTTTAAGGTGTTTTATGGGTTTCAGAGGATTTTTAGTGTTTTATGGTTTTTTATGTTTTCAAAGAATTTAAGGATTTTTAGGATTTTTATAGTTTTCATGGTTTTAGGGGTTTTTTGGTATTTTTAGAGCTTTTAGAATTTTTTAAGTTTTTAATGTTTTTATGATTTTTTGTGTTTTTATTGTTATTTTAGATTTCTATGGTTTCTAATTTTTTTTAATATTTCTAACCTTTTTAGGGGTTTAAAGGGATTTTAGAGTTTTCAGTGGTTTTATTGGGTTTTATGGGTTTTTAGGGTTTCTAGGATTTTATATGGATTTCATGGATTTTTTTAGTTTTTAGGGTTTTTTATGTCTCTAGGTATTATTTGGTATTTTTTAGGATTTTTATTGTTTTAGGGGATTTGGGGATTTTGAGGGGTTTTAGTGGTTTTTAGTAAAATTAGGGGTTTTAGTTGTTTTAATGGGATTTGAGATTTTATTTTGTAGTTTTAGTTCTTTTTTGAGTTTTTTAGTGTTTTTATGGTATTAGAGTTCTTAAACATTTTTTTGGGTTTTAAGAGTTTTTAGAATTTTGGTGGGTTTTTATGGTTTTTAGGGTTTTTATGTGTTTTATCTGTTTAATGGTTAATGGGTTTTTTTGATCTTTAGGTGGTTTCCTATGTTATTAGGTGTTTTTAAATTTTTGGGACTTTAGGGATTTTTTCTATTTTTTGTGTTTTAGGGAAATTTAAGGTGTTTTGGTTATTGGTAAGTTTATGTTTTTTTGAGTTTATTACGGTTTTTAAGGTTTTATGGTTTTTTGCATTTTCATTGGTTTTGGAGGGTTTTCTAGTTTTAATAGTTTTTATAATTTTTATGGGTTTTAGGGGTTTTATATTTCTTTAGGGTTTTATTATTTTCAGCTGGTTTTAGGGTTTTAAGGTTTTTTTTGTTTTTACGTATTTTGTAGAATTTTTAGGATTTGTATGCTTTTTAGGGGTTTTGGTGATTTCCAAGGTTTTTCAGGTTTTAATGTTTTTTATGGTTTTAGGTATTTTTTGTGTATTTAGGGTTGTATATTTTTTAGTGTTTTTTTTGGGTTTTAATGGGTCTTAGAGTTTTTAGTTGTTTTTGGGTTTTATGGGTTTAAAGGGGTTTTAAGTGTTTTAGGTATTTGTATGGTTTTATAGGTGGTTTTGGGTATTTTTTATTTTTTGGGTTTTCACGATTTTTTATAGTTTTTATGGGTTTTTTTGGGTTTTTTGGGATTCGAGGGTTTTAGGGTTTTATAGTGTTTTTAGTGTTTTACAGTTTTTATGGAATTATGTTTTCTTTCAATTTTAGGGTTTTTTTGAGTTTTTGAGGGGTTTAATGTTTCTTATAGTTTTTTAACATTTTAAAGTGTTTATGGGTGTTCATAGTTTTCAGTGGTTTTAGGGTTTTTATGGGGTTTTATGGTTTTAGAAATGTTTATGGTTTCTATATTTTTCATGAGTTTTTAGGGATTTTATGTTTTCAAGGAATATATGTATTATAATGATTTTTATAGTATTTTTTGTTTTTAGTTTTTAGGTATTTTGAGAGTGTTTATGGGTTTTTAGGGGTTTTAGGGATTTTAGGGTAGTTACATTTTTTTTTATTTTTTGGTTTTTTTATATTTTTTAACGGGTTTATAATGTTTTTTTAGTTTTTTTATCATTTTTAGGGGTTTTAATAGTTTTTTGTGTTTTAGTTGTTTTAGGGTTTTATGGATTTTTATGATTTTCATGGTTTTAGGGATTTTATGGTTTACATGGCTTTTTTGTTTTTTTATGCGTTTTTACGTTTTCTATGATATTTAGATATTTATTGGTTTTTTTATTATTTTTAGTGTTTTTAGAGTTTTTAGGGATTTTTAGAGTTCTTAGAGTTTTTCTAGGTTTTTGGGGTTTTAGAGTTTTTAGTTGTTTTTATGGGTTTTTAGGGTTTTATGTTTTTTTATGTTTCTTAGGGTTTTAAGGGTTTTAACATTTTTAGGGGTTCAAAGGGTTTAGAGTTATTAGTGGATTTTAGGTTTTTTATGGTTTTGGGAGGGGGGATAATTTTTTTGGGTTTTTTTAGTGTTTTTTGAGATTTTTATGGGATTTTAGGTTTTTAAGGCTTTTAGGGGTTCTATGGGTTTCAAGGGGGTTTTATGGATTTTAGGGTCATTTTCTTTTTTAGTGATATTTAGGATTGTAAATGATTTTAGGGGTTTTAGGGTTTTAGGTACATTTATTGTTTTTTAGGGATTGTAGTTTTTTTGGGGGTTTTACCGAAAGGAAGATGCGAGGGTCTGGCTATTCTCGACCTCCCCAAGTATATTATTATGAAAGAAGACCCAGCAAAAAAGGGTGGGAGGGGTCAAACGACCCACACCCAAAACCCCATAACACACCCAAAACCAGAATACCCAAAGGACCAAAAAGCACACAGAAATAAGCAAATAATACAAACAGAAAAGAACCCAACAATAGTCCCAAACAAACAACAATCAGGATCTAGCAACAGCAAGACCATAAACCACAACTTCAACACCTCTCAGCTAAGCAGTTACCATCATCTAGCATAAAAAATTCCAGAATCCATGATCTAGCACTTTCTCTCCAAGCATGTTTTCCCCCAAAAACACAGAATCACCATCACCAGAAGCAGAAGAATAAGCATCACCCCCATCATCCCGCACCAAAAAATAGTCCCAACCAAGCCGACCACCACCCTCTTCAACCGTATCAATCCAAGAAGCATCCATCTACCAACAGCTTAGATTCCAGTATTCCAGACCACATATCCTGGCATCTTCCTGTATAACACACCAATGTGTACCACCAACATCACATGATTTATATGGTTTTTAGTTTATTTCAAGGTTTTAGGGTTTTTAGGGGTATTTAGGGATATTTTAGGGTTTTGTTGTTTTTAGTGTTTTATGATTTTTTAGGATTTTTATGATTTTTTTGGTTTTTATGATTTTTTGGGGTTTTTAGGGGTTTTAGGGGGTTTTAATTTTTAGGTATATTTATGGATTTTTTATGGTTTTTTGGGGGTTTAAGGTATTTAGTTATTTTATGGTTATCAATGGGTTTTCAATGTTGTATGGTATATTCATTTTAGGGATATTTAGGGATTTTTATGGTTTTTATGGTTTTTAGGGTTTTTAGGGTTTTATGATTTCTGGGGGGGGGGTTTATTGTGTTTTTTCTACATTTTTAGGGTTTTATTATTTTTATTGTTTTAACGATTTTTTTGGGTCTTAATGATTTTTATTGGATTTTAGAGATGTTATATGTATTTGGGTTTTTTAAGGTTTCTAAGGGATTTTATGTTTTTAAAGGGGTTTTCATGTTTTTTTATTTTTCTAGGATTATTAGTTATTTTTATTTTTTTAGTATTTTTTAGGGTTTCTTGGGATTTTTTGTTTTTTATTTTCTCTATATTTTTTCATTATTTCAAGGGGTTTAATTTTTTTTTATGGTTTTTAGTGATTTAGGGTTTTTTGAGTTATTTGGGTTCTTAATATTTTTAGAGTATTTAAATATTTTTAGAGGTTTGAAGGATTTTTATATTTTTATTAGTTTTAAGGGATTTATGTGTTTTTAGAGTTTTTTATGTTTTTTGGGGTTTTATGGATTTTAGGGATTTTTCATGGTTTTGATGGGTTTTTATGTTTTATAGGATATTTATGGATTTTCTCAAATATTTATGGTTTCTAGGGCTTGTTATGTGCTATAAAAAATTAGAGGGTTTTTTAGGGTTTTTTGTATTTTTGTTTTTAGGCGTTTTTTTAATTTTTTTGTGGTTTTGAAGTTTATACTGTTTTAAAAAAAATTAGGGTTTTAAGGGTTTTACAACTTTAGTGATTTTTAGGGTTTTTGTGGGTGTTTAGGGTTTTTTAAGGTTTTTGGGATTTGATGATTTCCGAGTTTTTTATGGTTTTTTCATGGTTTTTTCATTTTCAAGATTTTTTTTGTGATTTTTAAGAATTTTTAAGGTTTTAATGGATTTTAGTGATTTTGATTGTTCTTAGGGGAGTTATGTGTTTTAGGGTTTTTTCTATTTTTGAATTTTCGGGGGGTTTTAAGGGTTTTTAGTGTTTTTAACATATTTATGTGGTTTTTGGTTTTTTATAGTATTTAGTGGTTTTTTAGGGTTTTTAATGGATTTTAATGTTTTTAAGGTTTTTAATGGTTTTTAGGGATTTCATGGGTTTTCAGGGTTTTTAGTGTTTTTTATGTTTTCAAGGATTTTTAGGGATTTTTAAGATTTCTATTGTTTTTTAATATTTGAGTTTTTTTGGAAATTTAGGGGTTTTCAGGATTTTTAGGGTTTTTAGTGTTTTTAAGGTTTTTATGGTTCTTTTGGGATATTAGGGTCTTTTTAGTTTTTAGGGGTTTATTTTTTTATAGATTTTAATATTTTTATCGGTTTTAAGTTGTTTTAGTGGGTTTTTTTGTTTTTTTGGTTGTTATTAGTTTTTAAGATTTTTTGGTTTCTAGGGGTTCTACGGTTTTCAATGGGTTTTTAGGGTTTTTAGGTTTTCTATGTTTTAAGGGGTTTTGAGGAACTTTTTTTAGGATTTTTATGTTTTCTTTTGGATTTTGAAGGGTTTTAGGATTTTTGGGTTTTTTTGTATTTTTTTGGTTTTTAGGGTTTTATGGTTTCTTGAGATTTTAGTTATTTTATGGTATGTTTTACATTTTAATATTTTAATGGGCTCTATGGATTTTTAGAGTTTTTAGTGGGTTTTAGGGGTTTTATTGGGATTCATATGTTTTTAAAAATTTTAAGGTGTTTTATGGGTTTCAAAGGCTTTTTAGGCTTTTATGGTTTTTTATGTTTTCAAGGAATTTAGGGATTTTTTGGATTTTTATAATTTTCATGGGTTTAAAATATTTTTTGGGATTTTCAGAGTTTTTATAATTTTTTATGTTTTTTAAGGTTTTTATGATTTTTTTTGCGTTTTTACTTTTTTTTAGATTTCTAGGGATTCTATATTTTTTTATATTTCTAACGTTTTTAGGGGTTTTAAGGGATTTTAGAGTTTTTAGTGGTTTTTTGGGTTTTATGGGTTTTTAGGGTTTCTAGGATTTTATATGGATTTCATGGATTTTTTAGTTTTTAGGGTTTTTTTTATGTTTCTAGGTATTATTAGGTATTTTTATGATTTTTATTGTTTTAGGGGCTTTAGGGATTTTGAGGGGTTTTAGGGGTTTTTAGTAATATTTGGATTTTTAGGCGTTTTAATGGGATTCGAGATTTTATTTTGTAGTTTTAGTTCTTTTTTGAGTTTTTTAGAGTTTTTAAGGTTTTAGAGTTCCTTAAACATTTTTTTTGGGTTTTAAGAGTTTTTAGAATTTTGGTGGGTTTTTATTGTTTTTAGGGTTTTTATGTGTTTTCTAGTTTTAATGATTTAGGGGTTTTTTATTATTTTCAGGTGGTTTCCTTTGTTCTTAGGTACTTTTACATTTTTTTGGAATTTAGGGATTTTTTTGATTTTTTGTGTTGTAGGGAAAGTTAGGGTTTTTTGGTTATTGGTACGTTTATGTTTTTTTGGAGTTTATTTGGGTTTTTAAGGTTTTAGGGTTTTTAGAATTTTTATTGGTTTTGGAGGGTTTTCTAGTTTTAATAGTTTTTATGGTTTTTATGGTTTCTAGGGGTTTTAGGGGTTTTATTTTTTTAGGGGTTTTATTTTTTTCAGCTGGTTTTAGGGTTCTAAGGTTTTTTTGTTTTTTGGTATTTTTTAGAATTTTTAGGATTTGTATGCCTTTTAGGGTTTTTGGCCATTTTCAAAGTTTTTCAGATTTTATTGTTTTTTAAGGTTTTAGGTATTTTTTGTGTATTTAGGGTTGTAAAATTTTTAGTGTTTTTTTGGGTTTTAATGGTTCATAGAGTTTTTAGTTGTTTTTGGGTTTTATGGGTTTAAAGGGGTTTTAAGGGTTTTAGGTATTTATAAGGTTTTCTAGGGGTTTTAGGGTATTTTTTATTTTTTGGGTTTTCAGGATTCCTTATAGTTTTTAGTGGTTCTTAGGGTTTTTAGGGATTTGAGGGTTTTAGGGTTTTTTAGTGTTTTTAGTGTTTGACTGTTTTTTTGGTATTATGTTTTTTTTTTGAATTTTAGGGTGGTTTTTTTTGAGTTTTTGAGGGGTTTTAAGATTTTTAGATTTTTTTAAAAAAATTGGGTGTTTAAGGGTGTTCCGAATTTTTAGTGGGTTTTTGCGTTTTTATGGGGTTTTATGGTTTTAGAAATGTTTATGGTTTCCATAGTTTTTATGGGTTTTTAGGGATTTTATGTTTTCAAAGAATATATGTATTTTAATGATTTTTATAGTTTTTTGGGTTTTTATTTTTTTTTGAATTTTGAGAGTGTTTATGGGATTTCATGGTTTTAGGGATTTTAGGGTAGTTAAATTTTTTTTATCTTTAGTGTTTTTTATATTTTTTAATGTTTTTAAAATGTTTTTTAGTTTTTTAGCATTTTTAGGGGTTTTAATAGTTTTTTGAGTTTTAGTGGTTTTAGGGTTTTAGGGATTTTTATGATTTTTATGGTCTTTAGGGATTTTGTCGTTTACATGGCTTTTATGTGTTTTTATGAGTTTTTATGTTTTCTAGGAAATTTATATATTTTTTGGTTTTTTATTATTTTTAGTGTTTTTAGGGATTTTAGGGATTTATAGAGTTTTGAGAGGTTTTCTAAGTTTTTAGGGTTTTGAGATTTTTTAGTTATTTTTATGGGTTTTTAGGGTTTTGGGTTTTTTTTGTTTCTTATGGTTTTAAGGGTTTTAACATTTTTAGTGGTTTAAAGGGTTTAGAGTTATTAGTGGATTTCAGGTTTTTTATGGGCTTGGGAGGGGTTAATTTTTTTTTGGGTTTTATGGGATTTTTGTTTTTAGTGGTTTTTGAGATTTTTATGGGATTTTAGGTTTTTATGGCTTTTAGGGGTTCTATGGGTTTCAAAGGAGTTCTAGGTATTTTAGGGTCCTTTTCAATTTTAGTGATATTTAGGATTTTTTTAGGGTTTTTAAAGATTTTTGGGTTTTTAGCTTTTTTAGTTACATTTATTGTTTTTTAGGGTTTGTAGTTTTTTGGGGGTTTTAGGGAAAGGAAGATGCGAGGGCCGGGCTATTCTCGACCTCCCCTAGTATATTATTATGAAAGAAGACCCAGTAGACATGGGTGGGAGGGGTCAAATGACCCACACCCAAAAACCCTTAACACACCCAAAACCAGAAAACCCAAAGGACCAAAAAGCACACAAAAACAAGAAAAGAACACAAACAGAAAAGAACCCAAAAGTAGTCCCAACCAAACAATAATCAGAATCCAGCAGCAGCAGGACCATAAACCACAACTTCAACACCTCTCATCTAAGCAGCAACCATCATCTAGCATAAAAAATTCCAGCATCCAGCATGCAGTATCCAACACTTTCTCTCCAAGCATGTTCGCCCCCAACAACACAGAATCGCCATCACCAGAAGCATGAGCATCGACATCACCCCCATCATCCCACACCAACAAATATTCCCAACTAAGCCAGCCACCACCCTCTTCAACCGTATTAATCATAGCACCAACCATCAACCAACAGCTTAGATTCCAGTATTCAAGACCTCTTATCCTGACAGCTTCAAGCATACCATGCGTATTCGTACCACCAACATCACATGATTTATATGGTTTTTAGTTTATTTCAAGGTTTAGAGTTTTTTAGGGATATTTAGGGATATTTTAGGGGTTTTTTGGTTTTTAGTGTTTTTATGATTTTTTTGGATTTTTATGATTTTTAGGGGTTTTATGTTTTTTGGGGTTTTTAGGGGATTTAGGGGGTTTTATTTTTTAGGTATATTTTTGTATTTTTATGTTTTTTGGAGGTTTTAAGGTATTTAGTTCTTTTATGGTTTACAATGGGTTTTCAATGTTGTATGGTTTATTCATTTTAGGGATTTTTAGGGATTTTTAGGATTTTTATGGTTTTTAGGGTTTTTAGGGTTTTTAGGGTTTTTAGGGTTTTATGATTTCTGGGGGGGGGGTTATTGTGTTTTTTTTTTCTTCATTTTTAGGGTTTTATTGTTTTTACTGGTTTTTACTATTTTTTGGGGTCTTTATGATTTCTATTGTATTTTAGGGATTTTATGGGTATTTGGGTTTTTAAGTTTTTTTAGGGATTTTTGGTTTTGAAAGGGGTTTTCGTGTTTTTTTATTTTTCTAGGATTATTAGAGTTTTTTATTTTTTTAGTATTTTTTTAGGGTTTCTTGGTATTTTTAGGATTTTATGTTTTCTTTATTTATTCATTATTTCAATGGGTTTTATGGTTTTTATGCTTTTTTAGTGTTTTAGGGTTTTTTTTGAGTTATTTGGGTTCTTAATATTTTTAGATTATTTAAATATTTTTAGGGGGTTGAAGGGTTTTTATATTTTTATTAGTTTTAAGGGATTTATGTGTTTTTAGAGTTTTTTTATGTTTTTTGGGGTTTTATGGATTTTAGGGAGTTTTCATTGTTTTCAGGGGTTTTTATGTTTTCTAGGATATTTCTGGATTTTTCATTTTTTATGGTTTCTAGGGTTTGTTATATGCTATAAGGATTTAGAGGGTTTTTAGGGGTTTTCATGGTTTTATAGTTTTTATGGGTTTTTTGTATTTTGGTATTTAGGCGTTTTTTAATTTTTTTGTGGTTTTAATGTTTATACTGTTTAAAAAAAATTAGGGTTTTTAGGGTTTTAGAGATTTAGTGATTTTTAGGGTTTTGGTGGGTATTTAGGGGTTTTTAATGTTTTCTCGAGTTCGATGATTTTCCGAGTTTTTTATGGGTTTTTCATGGTTTTTATGTTTTCAAGATTTTTTTTTGATTTTTAAGAATTTTTAAGGTTTTAATGGATTTTAGGAATTTTGAGTGTTTTTAGGAGAAATATGGGTTTTAGGTTTTTTTCTATTTTTGATTTTTTGGGGGTTTTAAAGGGTTTTAATGTTTTTTAACATTTTTATAGGGTTTTTGGGTTTTTAGAGTATTTAGTGGTTTTTAGGGTTTTTTATGGATTTTAATGTTTTTTATGGTTTTTATTTTTTTTATGGGTTTCATGGGTTTTCAGGGTTCTTAGTGTATTTTATGTTTTCATGTATTTTTAGGGTTTTTTATGATTTCTAGGGTTTTTTTTATTTTTCAGTTTTTTTGGAATTTTTTGTGGTTTTCCGGATTTTTAGGGTTTTTAGTGTCTTTAAGGTTTTTATGGTTCTTTTCAGAATTTAGGGTCTTTTTAGTTTTTAGGGGTTTAGTTTTTTTATAGATTTTAATATTTTTATCGGTTTTAAGTTGTTTTAGTGGTTTTTTTTGGTGTTATAGGTTTTTATGTTTTTTTGGTTTCTAGGGGTTCTATGGTATTCAATGGGTTCTTAGGATTTTTAGGGTTTTTATGTTTTAAGGGGTTTTGAGGAACTTATTTTAGGATTTTTATGTTTTTTTGGGATTTTGAAGGGTTTTAGGATTTTTGGGTTTTTATGTAGTTTTTTGGTTTTTTACGGTTTTAGGGTTTCTCGAGATTTATTTATTTGATGGGATTTTTTACATTTTTATAATTTAATTGGATCTAAGGATTTTTAGAGTTTTTAGTGGGTGTTAGGGGTTTTATTGGGATTCATAGGTTTTTACAGATTTTAAGGTGTTTTATGGGTTTCAGAAGATTTTTAGTGTTTTATGGTTTTTTATTTTTTCAGAGAATTTAGGGATTTTTAGGATTTTTATGGTTTTCCTGGTTTTAGGGTTTTTTAGGATTTTTAGAGTTTTTAAAATTTTTATGTTTTTTAAGTTTTTTATGATTTTTTTTTGTTTTTTTCTTTTTTATATTTCTAGGGTTTCTAAATTTTTAATATTTCTAACGTTTTTAGGGGTTTTAAGGTCATTTAGAGTTTTCAGTGGTATTTTGGGTTTTATGGGTTTTTATGGTTTCTAGGATTTTATATAGATTTCATGGATTTTTTAGTTTTTAGGGTTTTTTATGTTTCTAGGTATTATTAGGTATTTTTTAGGATTTTTATTGTTTTAGGGTATTTAGGGATTTTGAGGGGTTTTAGGGGTTTTTAGTAATATTAGGGGTTTTGGGTGTTTTAATGGGATTAGAGATTTTATTTTGTAGTTTTAGTTCTTTTTTGAGTTTTTTAGAGTTTTTAAGGTTTTAGATTTCCATAAACATTTTTTTGGGTTTTAAGAGTTTTTATAATTTTAGTGGGTTTTTACGGTTTTTAGGGGTTTTATGTGTTTTTTAGTTTTAATGGTTTAGGGGTTTTTTTATTTTTAGGTGGTTTCCTATGTTCTTAGGTGTTTTTAAAATTTTTTAGACTGTAGGGATTTTTTCGATTTTATGGGTTTTAGGGAATTTTAGGGTTTTTTTATTGGTAGGTCTATGTTTTTTTGACTTTATTAGGGTTTTTAAGGTTTTAGAGTTTTTATCATTTTTATTAGTTTTGGAGCGTTTTCTAGTTTTAATAGTTTTTATGATTTTGATGGGTTTTAGGGGTTTTAAATTTTTTAGGGGATTTATTTTTTTCAGCTGGTTTTAGGGTTTTATGGTTTTTTTTGTTTTTAGGTATTTTGTGGAATTTTTAGGATTTCTATGATTTTTAGGGTTTTTGGTGATTTTTAAGGTTTTTCAGGTTTTAATGTTTTTTAAGGTTTTAGGTATTTTTTGTGTATTTAGGGTTCTATATTTTTGAATGTTTTTTAGGTTTTAATGGTTCTTAGATTTTTTAGTTGTTTTTGGGTTTTATGGGATTAAAGGGGTTTAAAGTGTTTTAGGTATTTGTATGGTTTTCTAGGGGTTTTAGGGTATTTTTTATTTTTTTTGGGTTTTCAGGATTCTTTATAGTTTTTAGGGGTTCATAGGGTTTTTAGGGATTTGAGGGTTTTAGAGTTTTTTAGTGTTTTTAGTGTTTTACGGTTTTTATGGTATTGTGTTTTTTTTGAATTTTAGGGATTTTTTTGAGTTTTTGAGGGGTTTTATGTTTTTTGGAGTTTTTAAAAATTTTAGGGTGTTTAAGGGTGTTCAGAGTTTTTAGTGGTTTTTATTGTTTTTATGGGGTTTTAAAGTTTTAGAAATGCTTATGGTTTCCATGATTTTTATGGGTTATAGGGATTTTATGTTTTCAAAGAATATATGTAATTTAATGATTTTTATACTTTTTTGGGTTTTTATTTTATAGGTATTTTGAAAGTGCTTATGGTATTTCATGGGTTGTAGGGATTTTATGGTAGTTACATTTTTTCGATTTTTTGTGTTTTTTTATATTTTTAAAGGGTTGATAATGTTGTTTAGTTTTTTTTAGCAATTTTAGGGGTTTTAACAGTTTTTTGAGTTTTAGTGGTTTTAGGGTTTTATGGATTTTTATGGTTTTTATGGATTTTATGGTTTACATGGATTTTTAGTGTTTTATGCTTTTTTATGTTTTCTATGATATTTAGATATTTTTTGGTTTTTTATTATTTTTAGAGTTTTTAGGAGTTTTAGGGATTTTTAGAGTTTTGAGAGGTTATCTAGGTTTTTAGGGTTTTTAGAGTTTTTTGTTGTTTTATGGGTTTTTAGGGTTTTAGGTTTTTTTATGTTTCTTAGGGTTTTAAGGGTTTTAAGGGTTTTATCATTTTTAGGGATTTAAAGGGTTTAGAGTTATTAGTGGACTTTAGGTTTTTTATAGGATTGGTAGGGGTAATTTTTCTAGGTTTTATGGGGTTTTTTTTGTTTTTAGTGATTTTTGATATTTTTATGGGATTTTAGGGTTATTATGGATTTTAGGGGTTCTATGGGTTTCAAAGGGGTTTTAGGTATTTTAGGTTAATTTTCATTTTTAGTGATATTTAGGATTTTTTTAGGATTTTTAATGATTTTTTGGGTTTTTAGGGTTTTTAGGTACATTTATTATTTTTTTAGGGTTTGTAGTTTTTGCGGGGGTTTTAGGGAAAAGAATGTGCAAGGGTCGCGGTATTCTCGACCTCCGCAAGTATATTATTATGAAAGAAGACCCAACAGACAAGGATGGGAGGGGTCAAACGACCCACACCCAAAAACCCTTAACACACCCAAAACCAGAAAACCCAAAGGACCAAAAACCACACAAAAACAAGAAAATAATACAAATAGAAAATAACCCAACAGTATTCCCAACCAAACAACAATCATAATCCAGCAGCAGCAATCCCATAAACCACAACATCAACACCTCTCAGTTAACAGCAACCATCATCTAGCATCACAAATTCCAGCATCTAGCATCCAACATCCAGCACTTTCTCTCCAAGTATGTTCGCCCCCAACAACACAGAATCGCCATCACCAGAAGTATAAGCATCAGCATCACCCCCGTCATCCAGCACCAACAAATAGTCCCAACCAATCCATCCACCACCCTCTTCAACCGTATTAATCCAAGCAGCATCCATCAACCAACATCTTATGTTCCAGTATTCAAGACCTCTAATCCTGGCAGCTTCCAACATACCACGCCTATGCGTACAACTAACATCACATAATTTATATGGTTTTTAGTTTATTTCAAGGTTTTAGGGTTTTTAGGGGTATTTAGGGGTATTTTTTTATTTTTTAGTGTTTTTATTATTTTTTAGGTTTTTTATGATTTTTAGGGTTTTTTAATGATTTTTTGGGGTTTTAGGGGGTTTTAATTTTTAGGTATATTTATAGACTTTTTATGGTTTGGGGGGGGGGTTAAGGTATTTAGTGCTTTTATGGTTATCAATGGGTTTTGAATGTTTTATGGTGTATTCGTTTTAGGGATATTTAGGGATTTTTAGGATTTTAATGGTTTTTAGGGTTTTTAGGGTTTTATGATTTCTGGGGGGGGGGGGTTTATTGTGTTTTTTCTAAATTTTTAGGGTTTTATTGTTTTTAGTGTTTTTATTATTTTTTGGGGTCTTAATGATTTTTATTGGGTTTTAGGGATTCTATGTGTATTTGGGTTTTTAAGGATTTTTAGGGATTTTATGTTTTTAAAGGGGCTTTTTGGTTTTTTTGATTTTTCTAGGATTATTAGGGATTTTTATTTTTTTAGTATTTTTTAGGGTTTTTGGGATTTTTTGGTTTTTATGTTTTCTTTATTTTTTCATTATTTCAAGGAGTTTTATTGTTTTTATGGTTTTTTATTGTTTGAGGGTTTTTTTAGTTATTTGGGTTCTTAATATTTTTAAAGTATTTAAAAAAATTTAGAGGTTTGAAGGGTTTTTATATTTTTATTAGTTTTAAGGGATTTATGTTTTTTTAGAGTTTTTTATGTTTTTTGGGGTTTTATGGATTTTAGAAAGTTTTAATGGTTTTCATGGGTTTTTATGTTTTCTAGGATATTTATGGATTTTTTCAATTTTTTATGGTTTCTTGGGCTTGTTATGTGCTATAAGGATTTAGAGGGGTTTTAGGGGTTTTCATGATTTTATAGTTTTTTAGGATTTTTTGTATTTTTGTTTTTAGGGGTTGTTTTAATTTTTTTGTGGTTTTGAAGTTTATACTATTTTTAAAAAAATTTACGGTTTTTAGGGTTTTACAACTTCAGTGATTTTTAGGGTTTTGGTGGGTGTTTAGGGTTTTTTAAGGTTTTTGGGGTTCGATGATTTTCTGAGTTTTTATGCGTTTTTCATGGTTTTTTCGTTTCCAAGAATTGTTTTGTGATTTTTAAGAATTTTTAAGGTTTTAATGGATTTTAGGAATTTTGAGTGTTTTTAGGGGAATTATGGGTTTTAGGGTTTTTTCAATTTTTGATTTTTTTGGGGGGTTTTAAGGGTTTTTAGTGTTTTTGAACATTTTTATAGGGTTTTTGCATTTTTAGAGTATTTAGTGGGTTTTAGGGGTTTTTATGGATTTTAATGTTTTTAAGGTTTTTAATGGATTTTATGGTTTTCATGAGTTTTCAGGGTTTTTAGTGTCTTTAATGTTTTCAGGGATTTTTAGGGATTTTTAAGATTTCTATGGTTTTTTTTATATTTGGGTTTTTTTGGAATTTTTAGGGGTTTTCAGGATTTTTAGAGTTTTTAGTGTCTTTAATGTTTTTATGGGTCTTTTGGGATTTTAGGGTTTTTTGAGTTTTTAGGGGTTTAATGATTTTTATAGATTTTAATATTTTTATCGGTTTTAAGTTGTTTTAGTGGGTTTTTTTTTGTTTTTTTGGGTGTTATAGGTTTTTATGTTTTTTTTGGTTTCTAGGGGTTCTACGGTTTTCAATGGGTTTTTATGATTTTTAGGTTTTCTATGTTTTAATGGGTTTTGAGGAACTTTTTTTAGGATTTTTATGGTTTTTTGGATTTTGAAGTGTTTTAGGATTTTTGGGTTTATATGTAGTTATTTGGTTTTTTAGGCTTTATGGTTTCTGGAGATTTTAGTTATTTTATGGTATTTTTTACATTTTAATAATTTAATGGGATCTAAGGATTTTTAGAGTTTTTAGTGGGATTTAGGGTTTTTATTGGGATTCATAGGATTTTACAAAATTTAAGGTCTTTTATGGGTTTCAAAGGATTTTTAGGGTTTTATAGTTTTTTATGTTTTCAGATAATTTAGTGATTTTTAGGATTTTTATAATATTCATGGTTTTAAAGTATTTTTTGGATTTGTAGAGTTTTTATAAATTTTTATGTTTTTTAAGGTTTTTACGTTTTTTTGTGTTTTTATTGTTTTTTCAGATTTCTAGGGTTTCTAATTTTTTTATATTTCTAATGTTTTTAGGGGTTTTAAGGGCTTTTAGATTTTTTAGTGGATTTTTGGGTTTTATGGGTTTTTAGGGTTTTTAGGATTTTATATGGATTTGATGGAATTTTTATTTTTTTGGGTTTTTTTTATGTTTCTAGGTATTATTATGTATTTTTTAGGATTTTTATTGTTTTAGGGGCTTTAGGGATTTTGAGGGGTTTTAGGGGTTTTTATTAATATTTGGCTTTTTAGGTGTTTTAATGGGATTCGAGATTTTATTTTGTAGTTTTAGTTATTTTTTTTAGTTTTTTTAGAGTTTTGAAGGTTTTAGAGTTCCTTAAAAAAATTTGGGTTTTAAGAGTTGATAGAATTTTGGTGGTTTTTTATGGTTTTTGCGGATTTTATGTGTTTTATAGTTTGAATGATTTAAGGGTTTTTTGGATTTTCAGGTGGTTTCCTTTTTTCTTAGGTATTTTTACATTTTTTCCGAATTTAGGGATTATTTCGATTTTTTGTGTTTTAGGGAATGTTGGGGTTATTGGTTATTGGTACGTTTATGTTTTTTGGAGTTTATTAGGGTTTTTAAGGTTCTAGGGTTTTTAGCATTTTTATTGGGTTTGGAGGGTTTTCTAGTTTTAATAGTTTTTATGATTTTTATGGTTTTTAGGGGTTTTATGTTTTTTAGGGGTTTTATTGTTTTCAGCTGGTTTTAGGGTTTTAAGGTTTTTTTTGTTTTTAGGTATTTTGTGGAATTTTTAGGATTTGTATGCTTTTTAGGGTTTTGGTGATTTTCAAGGTTTTTCAGCTTTTAATATTTTTTAAGGTTTTAGGTATTTTTTGTGTATTTAGGGTTGTAAATTTTTTAGTGTTTTTTGGGTTTTAATGGTTAATAGAGTTTTTAGTTGTTTTTGGGTTTTATGGGTTTAAAGGGGTTTTAAGGGTTTTAGTTAGTTGTATGGTTTTCTAGGTGTTTTAGGGTATTTTTTATTTTTTGGGTTTTCAGGATTCTTTATAGTTTTTAGGGGTTTTTAGGGTTTTAGGGATTTTAGGGATTTGAGGGTTTTAGGGTTTTTTAGTGTTTTTAGTGTTTTACAATTTTTATGGTATAATTTTTTTTGAATTTTAGGGGTTTTTTTTGAGTTTTTGAGGGGTTTTAATTATTTTAGAGTTTTTAAAATTTTTGTGTGTTTAAGGGTGTTCAGAGTTTTTAGTGGTTTTTTGGGTTTTTATGGGGTTTTAAGGTTTTAGAAATGTTTATGGTTTCTATAGTTTTTATGGGTTTTTAGGGATTTTATGTTTTAAAAGAATATATGTATTTTAAAGATTTTTATAGTTTTTTGTGTTTTTAGTTTTTTTAGGTATTTTGATAGTGTTTATGGGTTTTCATTGGTTTTAGGGATTTTAGGGTAGTAACATTTTTTTTATTTTTAGTGTTTTTTTAAATTTTTTAAAGTCTTTGTAATGTTTTTTAGTTTTTTTAGCATTTTTAGGGGTTTTAACAGTTTATGGAGTTTTAGTGGATTTAGGGTTTTAGGGATTTTTATGATTTTTATGATTTTTATGGGTTTTTGGGATTTTATGATTTACATGGAATTTTAGTGTTTTTATGCATTTTTATGTTTTCTATGACATTTTGAGATTTTTTGGTTTTTTATTATATTTATTGTTTTTAGGGTTTTTAAGGATTTTTAGAGTTTTTAGTTGTTTTTATGAGTTTTTAGGGTTTTAGGTTTTTTTGTGTTTCTTTTGGTTTTAAGGGTTTTAACATTTTTAAAGGTTTAAAGGGTTTACAGTTATTAGTGGATTATAGGTTTTTTATGGGTTTGGGAGGGGGTAATTTTTTTTGGGTTTTACGGGTTTTTTTTGTTTTTAGTGTTTTTTGAGATTTTTATGGGATTTTAGGTTTTTTATGTCATTTAGGGGTTCTATGGGTTTCAAAGGGGTTTTAGGTATTTTAGGTTCCTTTTAATTTTTAGTGATATTTAGGATTTTTTAGGATTTTTTAGGATTTTTGGGTTTTTAGCATATTTAGGTACATTTATTGTTTTTTGGGGTTTGTAGTTTTTTGGGGGGGTTTAGGGAAAGGAAGATGGGAGGGTCAGGCTATTCTCGACCTCCACAAGTATATTATTATGAAAGAAGACCCAAAAGACAAGGGTGGGAGGGGTCAAACGACCCACACCCAAAAACCCTTAACACACCCAAAACCAGAAAACCCAAAGGACCAAAAAGCACACAAAAACAAGCAATGAATACAAACAGAAAAGTACCCAAAATTAGTCCCAAACAAACAAAAATCAGAATCCAGCAGCAGCAAGACCATAAACCACAACTTCAACACCTCTCATCTAAGCAGAATCCATCATCTAGCATCACAAATTCCAACATCCAGCATCCTGTATCTAGCACTTTCTCTCCAAGCATGTTCGCCCCCAATAACACAGAATCGCCATCACTAGAAGCATGAGAATAAAAATCACCCCCATCATCCCGCACCAAAAAATATTCCCATCCAAGCTAGCCACCACCCTCTTCAACCGTATTAATCCTAGCACCAACCATCAACCAACAGCTTAGATTCCAGTATTCAAGACATCTTATCCTGACAGCTTCTAGCATACCACGCGTATTCGTACCACCAACATCACATGATTTATATGGTTTTTAGTTTATTTCAAGGTTTAGCATTTTTTAGGGATATTTAAGGATATTTTAGGGGTTTTTTGGTTTTTAGTGTTTTTATTATTTTTTTGGATTTTTATGATTTTTAGGGTTTTTAATGATTTTTTGGGGTTTTTAGGGGTTTTAGGGGGTTTTATTTTTTAGGTATATTTTAGGATTTTTATGTTTTTTTGAGGTTTTAAGGTATTTAGTGATTTTACGGTTTTCAATGGGTATTCAATTTTGTATGGTTTATTCTTTTAAGGTTTTTTTTGGATTTTTATGGTTTTTAGGGTTTTTAGGGTTTTATGATTTATGGGGGGTTTATTGTGTTTTTTTCTTCATTTTTAGGGTTTTATTATTTTTACTGTTTTTTACTATTTTTTGGGGTCTTAATGATTTCTATTGGATTTTAGGGATTTTATGGGTATTTGGGTTTTTATGTTTTTTAGGGATTTTATGTTTTTAAAGGGGTTTTCATGTTTTTTTATTTTTCTAGGATTATTAGGGATTTTTATTTTTTTAGTATTATTTTAGGGTTACTTGGGATTTTTAGGTTTGTATGTTTTCTTTATTTTTTCATTATTCCAAGGGGATTTATTGTTTTTATGGGGTTTTAGTGTTTTAGGGGTTTTTTAAGTTATTTGGGTTCTTAATATTTTTAGAGTATTTAAATATTTTTAGGGGTTTGAAGGGTTTTTATATTTTTATAAGTTTTAAGGGATTTATGTGTTTTTTGTGTTTTTTGTGTTTTTTGGGGTTTAATGGATTTTAAAGAGTTTTCATTGTTTTCAGGGTTTTTATGTTATCTGGGATATTTATGGATTTTATCAATTTTTTAGGGTTTCTAGGTCTTGTTATATTCTATAAGGATTTAGAGGGTTTTTAGGGGTTTTCATGGTTTTATAGTTTTTATTTTTTTTTTGTATTTTTGTTTTTAGGCGTTTTCTAAATTTTTTTTGGTTTTAATGTTTATACTGTTTTTAATTTTTTTTTTGGGTTTTTAGGGTTTTACTGCTTTAGTGATTTTTAGGGTTTTGGTGTGTGTTTAGGGTTTTTATGGTTTTTTCGAGTTCGATGATTTTTTGAGTTTTTTATGGGGTTTTCATGGTTTTTACGTTTTCAAGACTTTTTTTGTGATTTTTAAGAATTTTTAAGGTTTTAATGGATTTTAGGAATTTTGAGTGTTTTTAGGGGAATTATGGGTTTTAGGTTTTTTTTTCTATTTTTTATTTTTTGGGGGGTTTTAAGGGTTTTTACTGTTTTTTAACATTTTTATAGGGTTTTTGGGTTTTTATAGTATTTATTGGGTTTTAGGGTTTTATATGGATTTTAATTTTTTTTAAGGTATTTAATGTTTTTTATGGGTTTCATGGGTTTTCAGGGTTTTTAGTGTTTTTTATGTTTTCAGGGATTTTTAGGGATTTTTACGATTTCTATGGTTTTTTTTTTATTTTTCAGTTTTTTTGGAATTTTTAGTGGTTTTCAGGATTTTTAGAGTTTTTTGTGTCTTTAAGGGTTTTATGGTTCTTTTGGGAATTTAGGGTCTTTTGAGTTTTTAGGGGTTCAGTTATTTTTATATATTTTAATATTTTTTTCAGTTTTAAGTTGTTTTAGTGGTTTTTTTGGTTTTTTTGGTGTTATACGTTTTTATGTTTTTTTTGGTTTCTAGGGGTTCTATGGTTTTTAATGGGTTTTTAGGATTTTTAGGTTTTTTATGTTATAAGGGGTTTTGAAGAACTTTTTTGTAGGATTTTTATGTTTTTTTTGGGATTTTGAAGGGTTTTAGGATTTTTGGGTTTTTATGTAGTTTTTTGGTTTTTTAGGGTTTTAGGGTTTCTTGAGATTGTAGTTATTTTATGGGATTTTTTACATTTTAATAATTTAATGGGATCTAAGGATTTTTAGAGTTTTTAGTGGGGTTTAGGGGTTTTATTGGGATTGATAGGTTTTTACAAATTTTAAGGTGTTTTATGGGTTTTTGAGGATTTATAGTGTTTTATGGTTTTTTATGTTTTCACAGAATTTAGGGTTTTTTAGGATTTTTATGGTTTTTCTGGTTTTAGGGTTTTTTTTGGATTTTTAGAGTTTTTAGAATTTTTTACGTTTTTAAGGTTTTTATGATTTTTTGTGTTTTTATTGTTTTTTTATATTTTGAGGGTTACTAAATTTTTTATATTTCTAATGTTTTTGGGGTTTTAAGGTCTTTTAGAGTGTTCATTGGGTTTTTGGGTTTTTAGGGTTTTTAGGGTTTCTAGGATTTTATATGGATTTCAGGGATTTTTTATTTTTTAGGGTTTTTTATGTTTCTAGGTATTATTAGGTATTTTTTAGGATTTTGATTGTTTTAGGGGCATTAGGGATTTTGAGGGGTTTTAGGGGTTTTTAGTAATATTAAGCTTTTTAAGTGTTTTAATGGGATTTGAGATTTTATTTTGTAGTTTTAGTTCTTTTTTGAGTTTTTTAATATTTTTAAGGTTTTAGAGTTCCTTAAACATTTTTTTTGGTTTTAAGAGTTTTTAGAATTTTGGTGGGTTTTTATGGTTTTTAGGGTTTTTATGTGTTTTATAGTTTTAATGGTTTAGGGTTTTTTTTATTTTCAGGTGGTTTCCTATATTCTTAGGTGTTTTTACAGTTTTTGGGACATTATGGATTTTTTTTATTTTTTGTGTTTTAGGGAAATTTAGGGGTTTTTATTGGTACGTTTATGATTTTTTGGGTTTATTAGGGATTTTAAGGTTTTAGGATTTTTAGCATTTTTATTAGTTTTGGAGGGTTTTCTAGTTTTAATAGTTTTTATTATTTTTATGGGTTTTAGGGGTTTTAGGGGTTTTAAATTTTTTAGGGGGTTTATTGTTTTCAGCTGGTTTTAGGGTTTTAAGGTTTTTTTTTTGTTTTTAGGTATTTTGTGGAATATATAGGATTTGTATGATTTTTAGGGTTTTTGGTGATTTTCAAGGTTTTTATGGTTTTAATGTTTTTTATGGTTTTAGGTATTTTTGTGTATTTAGGGTTTAATATTTTTTAGTGTTTTTTTGGGTTTTAATAGTTCTTAGAGTTTTTAGTTGTTTTTGGGTTTTAGGGGTTTAAAGGGGTTTTACGTGTTTTAGGCATTTGTATGGTTTTCTAGGGGTCTTAGGGTATTTTTTATATTTTGGGTTTTCAGGATTCTTTATAGTTTTTAGGGGGTTTTAGGGATTTGAGGGTTTTAGGGTTTTTTTAGTGTTTTTAGCGTTTTACCGTTTTTATGGTTTTTTTTTTGAATTTTAGGGTTTTGTTTGTGTTTTGGAGGGGTTTTATGTTTTTTAGTGTTTTTAAAAAATTTAGGGTGTTTAAGGGTGTTCAGAGTTTTTAGTGGTTTTAGGGTTTTTATGGGGTTTTAAGATTTTAGAAATGTTTATGGTTTCCATGATTTTTATGGGTTTTTAGAGATTTTATGTTTTCAATGAATATATGTATTTTAATGATTTTTATAATATTATGGGTTTTTATTTTTTTAGGTATTTTGAGAGTGCTTATGGGTTTTCATGTGTTTTAGGGATTTTAGGGTAGTTACATTTTTTTTGTGTTTTTTAATATTTTTTAAAAGGTTAATAATGTTTTTTAGTTTTATTATACTTTTTAGGGGTTTTAACAGTTTTTTGAGTTTTAGTGGTTTTAGGGTTTTATGGATATTTATAATTTTTAGGGTTTTTATGGATTTTATGGTTTACATGGATTTTTTGTGTTTTTATGTGTTTTTATGTGTTTTTATGTTTTCTATGATATTTAGAGATATTTTGGTTTTTTATTAATTTTAGAGTTTTTAGGGGTTTTAGGGATTTTTAGAGTTTTGGTTTTTTTTGTTTCTTAGGGTTTTAAGGGTTTTAACATTTTTAGGGGTCTAAAGGGTTTAGAGTTATTAGTGGATTTTAGGTTTTTTATAGGTTTGGGAGGGGGTAATTTTTTTGGTTTTATGGGTTTTTTTTGTATTTAGTGGCTTTTGAGATTTTTATGGGATTTTAGGTTTTTATGTCTTTTAGGGGTTCTATGGGTTTCAAAGGGGTTTTAGGTATTTTAGGGTCATTTTCATTTTTAGTGATATTTAGGATTTTTTAGGATTTTTAATGATTTTTTGGGTTTTTAGGGTTTTTAGGTACATTTATTATTTTTTATGGTTTGTAGTTTTTTTGGGGGTTTTAGGGAAAGGAAGATGCAAGGGTCGGGCTATTCTCGACCTCCCCAAGTATATTATTATGAAAGAAAACCCAACAGACAAGGGTGGGAGGGGTCAAATGACCCACACCCAAAAACCCTTAACACACCCAAAACTAGAAAACCCAAAGGACCAAAAAGCACACAAAAACAAGAAATGAATAAAAACAAAAAAGAACCCAACAATAGTCCCAACCAAACAACAATTAGAATCCAGCAACAGCAAGACCATAAACCACAACGTCAAGACCTCTCAGCTAACAGCAACCATCATCTAGCATCACAAATTCCAGCATCCAGCATCCAACACTTTCTCTCCAAGCATGTTCGCCCCCAAAAACACAGAATCGCCATCACCAGAATCATAAGCATCAGCATCACCCCCGTCATCTGGCACCAAAAAATAGTCCCAACCAAGCCAGCCACCACCCTCTTCAACCATATTAATCAAAGCAGCATCCATCAACCATCATCTTAGGTTCCAGTATTCAATACCTCTTATCCTGGCAGTTTCCAGCATACCACGCCTATGCGTACCACTAAAATCACATGATTTATATGTTTTTTAGTTTACTTCAAGGTTTTAGGGGTTTTCGGGATATTTAGGAACATTTTTGTGTTTTTGTGGTTTTTAGTGTTGTTATGATTTTTTTTGATTTTTATGATTTTTAGTGTTTTTTATGGTTTTTTTTGGTTTTTAGGGGTTTTAGGGGGTTTTAATTTTTAGGTATATTTAGGGATTTTAAGGGTTTTGGGGGGTTTTAAGGTATTTAGTTCTTTTATGGTTTTCAATGTGTTTTCAATGTTGTATGGTTTATTCGTTTTAGGGGTATTTAGGGATATTTAGGATTTTTAAGGTTTTCAGGGTTTTTAGGGTTTTATGATTACTAGGGGGGTTTATTGTGTTTCTTTTCTACATATTTAGGGATGTATTTTTTTTAGTGTTTTTTACTGTTTTGGGGGTCTTAATAATTTTTGTTGGTTTTTAGGGATTTAATGGGTATTTGGGTTTTTAAGGTTTTTTGGGATTTTATGTTTTAAAGGGTTTTTAGGTTTTTTTTATTTTTCTAGGATTTTTAGAGATTTTTATTTTTTTAGTATTTATTAGGGTTTCATAGGATATTTAGGTTTTTATGTTTTCATTATTTTTTCATTATTTTAAGCAGTTTATAGATTTTATGGTTTCTTTGTGTTTTATGGTTTTTTTGAGTTATTTGGGTTTTTAATATTTTTAGAGTATTTAAATATTTTTAGGGTTTTGAAGGGTTTTTATATTTTTATTATTTTTAAGGGATTTGTGTGTATTTAAGTTTTTTTATGTTTTTGGGGTTTTATGGATTTTAGGGATTTTTCATGGTTTTCCGGGGTTTTTATGTTTTCTATGATATTTATGGATTTTTTTTCAATTTTTTATGGTTTCTAGGGCTTGTTATGTGCTACAAGGATTTAGAGGGTTTTTAAGGGTTTTCATGGTTGTATAGTTTTTATGTGTTTTTTGTATTTTTGTTTTTAGGCGTTTTTTTAATTTTTTTTAGGCGTTTTTTTAATTTTTTTATAGTTTTCATGTTTATACTGTTTTCAAAAAAAATTAGGGTTTTTAGGGTCTTACAGCTTTAGTGATTTTTAGGGTTTTGGTGGGTGTGTAGGGTTTTTTATGGTTTTTTGGGGTTCAATGATTTTCCATGTTTTTATGGGGTTTTCATGGTTTTTACGTTTCCAAGAATTTTTTTTGTGATTTTTAAGAATTTTTAGGGTTTTAATGGATTTTAGGAATTTTGAGTGTTTTTAGGGGAATTTTGGGTTTTAAGGTTTTTTCTATTTTTGATTTTTTGGGGGGCTTCAAGTGTTTTTAGTGTTTTTTATCATTTTTATAGGTTTCTTGGGTTTTTAGAGTATTTAGTGGTTTTTTGGGTTTTTATGGATTTTAATGTTTTTTAATGTTTTTAATGGTTTTAATGGTTTTAATGGTTTTCATGGGTATTCGGAGATTTTAGTGTTTTTATGTTTTCAGGGATTTTTAGGGATTTTTAATATTTCTATGGTTTTTTTTATTTTTGAGTTTTTGTGGAATTTTGAGGGGTTTTCAGGATTTTTAAAGTTTTTAGTGTCTGTGGTTTTTATGGTTATTTTGGGATTCTAGGTTCTTTTGAGTTTTTAGGGGTTTAATGTTTTTTATTGATTTCAATATTTTTATCGATTTTAAGTTGTTTTAGTGGTTTCTTTGGTTTTTTTGGGTGTTATTGGTTTTTAACTTTTTTGGTTTCTAGGGGTTCTACGGTTTTCAATGGGTTTTTAGGATTTTTAGGTTTTTGTGTTTTAAGGGGTTTTTATGAACTTTTTTTAGGATTTTTATGGTTTTTTGGGATTTTGAAGGGTTTTAGGAATTTTGGGTTTTTATGTAGTTTTTTAGTTTTTTAGGGTTTTAGGGTTTCTTGAGATTTTAGTTATTTTATGGGATTTTTTACATTTTAATAATTTAATGGGATCTAAGGATTTTTAGAGTTTTTAGTGGGTTTTATGGGTTTTATTGGGATTCATAGGTTTTTAGAAATTTTAAGGTGTTTTATGGGTTTCAGAGGATTTTTAGGGTTTTATGGTTTATTATGTTTTCAGAGAATTTATTGATTTTTAGGATTTTTATGTTTTTCATGGTTTTAGGGTTTTTTTTGGTATTTTTAAAGTATTTATAAATTTTTATGTTTTTTATGGTTTTTATGATTTTTTGTGTTTTTATTGTTTTTTTAGATTTCTAGGGGTTTTAAATTTTTTTATATTTCTAACGTTTTTAGTGGTTTTAAGGGATTTTAGAGTTTTCATTGGTTTTTTTGGGTTTTATGGGTTTCTAGAGTTTCTAGGATTTTTTATGGATTTCGTGGATTTTTTAGTTTTTAGGTTTTTTTATGTTTATATGTATTATTAGGTATTTTTTAGGTTTTTTATTGTTTTAGGGGCTATAGGGATTTTGAGGGGTTTTAGGGGTTTTTATTAATATTAGGGTTTTAGGTGTTTTATTGGGATTCGAGATTTTATTTTGTAGTTTTAGTTCTTTTTTGATTTTTTTGAGTTTTTAAGGATTTAGAGTTCCTTAAACATTTTTTTGGGTTTTAAGAGTTCTCAGAATTTTGGTGGGTTTTTATGGGTTTTAAGGTTTTTATGTGTTTTATAGTTTTAATGGTTTAGGTTTTTTTTATTTTCAGGTGGTTTCCTATGTTCTTAGGTGTTTTTACAATTTTTGGGACTTTAGGGATTTTTTCAAATTTCTGTGTTTTAGGGAAATTTAGGGTTTTTTTGATGTTGTGGGTTTTAGGGATTTTAGTGTTTATTGGTTTTTTATGGTTTTTAGAGGTGTTTGGGGTTTTTTAATTTTTTTACGATTTTAAGGTTTTAAGATCCATTTTAAAATTTTAGGGTAACTAAGAGATTTTAGTTTTTTTAATGTTTTAATGGGTTTTAATGATTATTAGAGTTTTTTTGGGTTTATAGTTTTTTATTATATTTTCTGATTTTTATAGTTTTTATTTGTTTTTATGGTTTCCATGGGTTTTAAAGGGTTTAAGGGATCTTTATGTTTTTAGGTATTTTTAGGCTTTTTTTTGTTTTAGGTTCTTTTAGGGTTTTAAGGGGTTTTGAGGGGTTTTAGGGGTTTTCAGGTTTTTTGGAGTTTTATTTATTTTTTGGATTAAATAGTGCTTTAAAGATTTTTTTGAGTTTTTTATACATTTTTAGTGGTTTAAAAGGTTTTTATATTTTTATTAATTTTAAGTTTTTTAATTTTATTTAGTATTTTTAAAATTTTTAGGGGTTTTTTTTGGATTTCTTGCCGTTTTCTGGGTTTTTTTACTTTATTAGGGATTTTGGGGATTTTTTCTAATATTTTTTATGGTCTTTAAAGTTTTTCGGGGTTTTAGGGAATTTCATTGTTTTTTTGTGGTTTTTAGGGTTTTTATGAATTTTTTGGGGTTTTGAGGCTTTTTTCGTTTTTTAGGTTTTAATTATTTTTTTGTGGTTTTTATCAATTTTATTGTTTTTATGGTTTTTATAGTATTTATTTGGGTTTTAGGGGGTTTTTTTTGTGTTTCTAGAGGGTTTTATTGTTTTTATGGGTTTACAGGGTTATCTGAGTTTTTAGTTTTTTCTACGTTTTCATGGATTTGAGGACTTTTTTATATTTTTATGGAATTTCAAAACTTTTATGGGTTTTATGGATTTTGAGGGTTTTGGGGTTATCAGGTTTATTTAGGGGTTATGTAATTTTTTGGGATTTAGGAGTTTTTCTGTGCGTTTTTAATGGGTTTTAGATTTTATTATCTTTCATGGGTTTTAGGGGTTTTTATGTTTTTAGAGGTTTTATGGGTTTCCGTTTGTTTTTAGGGTTTTCTTATTTGAGTATTTTTAGTGATTTTTAAGTATATTTTATGTTTTAGGGCTTCAAGTTATTTTAATGGGTTTTAGGGGTTTTTTATGATTTTATGGTTTTTAATGTTTTATGGTTTTTGTGGTTTTTAGGTTTTTCTGATTTTTTAGGGTTTTAATGGTTTTTAATAGTCATTCAACATTTTTAGGGGATTTAAGGGGTTTATATTTTTTATTTTTTTCTAGTATTTTAAGATATTGGGGGGGGGGTTAAGGTTTTTAGCAGATTTTATGATTTTTGGGGTATTTGGGGATTTTAGGGTTTTTTACATTTTCAAGGATTTTCGCGTGTTTTAACTCAATTTATGGGTTTTAGGGTTTTTTATGATCTTGGGAGGATTTGAGTGTATTATGGGTTTTTTGGGGTTTTAATGGTTTTAGGGTTTTAGGGTATTTATGTTTTTTAGAGTTTTTAATGTTATAGGGGTTTTATGGTATTTTAGAGTTCATGTGGTTTTTAGGTTTCTTTTTGAGGTTTTTAATGTTTTCATTTGGTTTTATGGGTTTCTAGGGTTTGTTGGGTTTTTACGTTTTAAAGGAATTCCAAGGATTTTTTAGGTATTTTTTGTATTGAGTGTTTTTAGATATTTTTGTTATTTTGAGAGTTTTAAGTTTTTTCATGGTTTTTTTTGTTTTTATGGGGTTTATGGTTGTTTGGGATTTAGGGGGTTTTCATATTTCTTGGGGGTTTAATGTTTTTATGTATTTTTTAATGTTTTTATTGGGTTTATGGGTTTTTATATTTTTTAGTGGTTTTAAGATTTTTATTGTTTTTAGGGCTTTCAATTTTTTGGGGGTTTTATGTTTTTAGTGGGTTTTCAGAGTTTTTAAGTGTGTTTACATTTTCATGTATATTTGAAAAAAATTTATGACTTTTATGGTGTTTAGGGTTTAAGAGTATTTAAGGATTTCTATGGGTTAGAGGGGTTTTCAGGGTTATTTCAGTTTTTTGGGTTTTAATGGTTTATTGGGTTTTTAGGGATTTTCTTGAGTTTTTTGTGATTTTCGGGGTTTTTATAGTATTTAATGTAATTTGGGGTTTTAAGGGTGTTTAGAGTTTTAATTGTGTTGATAGGGTTTTTATGGAGTTTGAGTGGTTTTTATTATTTTACGGGTTTTATAGTTTCTGGGTTTCTTAGGGTTTTAATGTTTTCACGTTTTCAGGGATTTTAGGGGGTTTTTTAGGATTTTATGGACTTTAGGTTTTTAGGGTTTTAGTAATTTTGTGGGGTTTTACGGGTTTTGATCGGTTATTTGGGGTTTTAGTTGATTTTTGTTTTTATTGGGTTTAAGGGTTTTTGTAGATTTTTTATCATTTTTATTGGTTCTAATGGTTTTTAGAGTTTTTAGTGGGGTTTTGGGTTTCTAGAACTTTATTATGGTTTTAGGGGTTTTATGGTTTTTAGAGGATTATCAGGGTTTTATGGTTTTTTTACATTTTTAGGATTTTTAGGTAAATTTTTAGTGTTTCTTTTTATTTTTAGGGGTTTTATGGTTCTAGAGATTTTGAGTGTTTTTAGGGGATTTATGGGTTTTAAGATTATTAGGGTTTTCATAGTTTTGTGTTTTATGGGTTTTAAGTGTTTTAGGGGTTTTAATGGGTTTTAGTGTTTTTATGGGGTTTAAGGGGTTTTAAGGGTTTTAGGGTTTTTATAATATTTAGGGGGTTTTCAGGGTTTTTAGTATTTTTTATGTTTTCAATTATTTTTGGAGAATTTTAGGTTTTTAATAGTTTTTAGGGTTTTATGGATTTAGAAGGATTTTAGGGGTTTTCTACAGTTTTTTAGGGTTTTAGGTGTTTTATGGTTTTTGGGTGTCTTATTGATTTTTTTTAAAAAAATTAATATCTTTCAGAGTTTCTTAAAAAAATTTGGGTTATAATGGTTTGTATAGATTTAGTGCTTTTTGGTTTTTATGTGGTTTTAAGGATTTTAAGGTTCATGGGTCTTATACTTTTTATAAATTTTAAGGGTTTTTAGGATTTATTATGTTTACATGGATTTCTATGGATTTATATATGTTTAATGGGTTTCAGGGATTTTTGGAGTTTGGGGGGGGGGTATATTTTTTATGTTTTTTTAGTTTTTTAGGGTTTTTAGGGGTATTTGGGTTTTTATTGTTTTTTGGGTTTTAAGGGTTTTTTTGTGTTTTTAGTTTTTTTTTATGATTTTTATGGTTTTCATGTGGTTTTCAATAATTTTATGGTTTTTTCATTTTTAGGCATATTTAGGGATTTTTCATGGTTTTTATGGTTTTTAGGGGTGACGCACGCTTGTCGTAGGGCGTGGCAAAAGCAATTTAATTTTCCTAGTGCATCATAGAAGCTGACCAGGGTCATCTCACTTGAGGAGATTTCTCAATCGTTTACATACGTAATGTAATTTAACTAAACTACTTCTTTTTGATGTTTTTATATTATCTAGTAATGGAAAAAAATTAAATTAAAATAAATGATAAAACTAACATGCAAGGAAAAAATGCAATTAATTGAGAAAGAACTTGGCCTTTATGGGTTGGTTTGTGGATTTCATCATTCTCCTTTTTGGTATTTAAATTATGTTTGATAATTCAATTATTAGATCTCATTCATGAATTACTATTATTTTATTTATTAGTGTGAAATCTGGAATGCATTTTTTAATCTTAACTTCACCGCCTCCTATAATCATGGTTGATGGAACACCTCGATCGAGAGTGTGTCATCTTCCAAGACCTGGCTCCATCATATGCCATTTCAACCACTGAATGGATCAACTCCATCATATAAAGATCTTGTATCCATTAGAAGGGAGGGAAAATATTTAATAAAAGAATAGAAATGAGTTTGAGATCAGTGTCGTGGTGGACGACCGCCACACCCGTGCACATCACTCTTGCTCATCACAAACATAAAAAAATAGAATTTAAGCATAGAATAAATGAAATTTCTACATACCTCCCCCATGCCAAGTCTTGGGTTAACCCCTCATATTTGAGGGTAAGAGTTCACGGTGGATAATATGAGAAGAATAAAAGAAGAAAAGAAGGAGAAAAGATGAAGAAGAAAACCGGGTGGATGGGTGGACACAAAAATAATACATGAATTTTATTATAAATCTAAATTACAACTTAAAACTAAAACAAAAATAAAGAAAAAATTAAATGGGGAAGATTTTTGGCCGGCCTCCCTCGGTGGAGATCTCCTCCTTGGTGCCTTGAAGGAATGGATGGAGAATGGGATGCTTTGGAAAGGAGGTGGGGGCCTCCTTTAATAGGCAGAATTCCACTCCTGAAATATTGAGCGTTGTAGACACTCTTAATGACATCTTCACGCGTTACACACTTCATTAATTTTATTCATAAATATCTTGGCCGTCTCTCCTCCAAATATCAGATAATATGGAAACTGTATGAAGGAGTTAAGAATTTTTTATTCTCGGTTTCTGTTTCTGGACGATGCTTCTAGAAAAGTTCTTCAAAACTTATATCGTTCACTAGCCTCTATAATGACCTCCAAAATCCTCAAAATTTATTGTATAGACGCCCCTATATGTCCTCGTGATATCCCAGGTAGAAACACATCATTTAGACTTGTGTAGGCCCAGTTTGATGTCCATTGCGTTGGGTGGGTCCATGCTGTCCTCCGGGAAAAATTCCCATCTTCAATTAATTTTTAGTCCCATTAGATGACCGAATCAGCTTCTGGTACAGAAGAAAAAAATTAAGTAAATAAAATAATGATTCTAAAAAAAATTGAATCCGAAAATTTGGAATTTTATATTTCCTTAAATGACCAAAATACCCCTGACGTAAAATTTTGTAAAAAATCCAGAATTAGTCGTTTTTCACATTTGGGTTCAAAATAACACTAAAACCTAAAAACATGACAATTACCCATTCAATAACACTATGTTGGGATTATAAAAAATGATTTACAGTATAAAATATATGAAAATATGATATTTATCACTCCCCCACACTTAAACATTGCACTTCTGGGCAATCATCTTACATCCAAATCAAAATCCACACAACAATAAAAAATGAGAAAATATCAATGATTTTATCCAAAATAGAATTCCATCATTTCTCATATATGAATAATAATTATCTCATTTTCATTTAAATCATTAAAATTTGTTCAAACTCATAAATCAATCCATGGCCCAATCAAAACCTACCTCTAATTGAATTTTATGTCACTCTTCACTAAAGAGAAATTGAATCTAGAGTTATACTCATACTAGAAAATCGTATGTATCAACATAGGTTTGTGAAAATTTTTATTTCTCCACAGCGTAAAACATAAAAATGAATTTAATCATTAGGGATTTAATTAAAGTTTCAAATGATTATGTGGCTTAGGGTTGGTAGGAAAAGTATTTAAAAAAGTTCCAGGCTAGAAAGAGGAGGTGGGACTTTTAAGTACAATGAATGATAAAATCAAGGGAAAACACAGGTAATTACTCTCTCAATACCAATTGAAAATGAGAAAAAAAACTTCACCACCCCCTTTTATGACATGGTACATGAGCCAATAAGTTCTTATAATGAATGATATAATCTATGTTCTCCCCTTTTTTTTCAAATCTCCAGAAAGGCACAACTTTATTTTCTTTTTTTTTATAGAGGATGAGCTGAAAATTGAATACAATGAATGAATGAAAATTCCTGCCCTTGATTTTTGAGAGGGACATGAGTCATAACAGAATTTACAATGATGAATTCAAACACATCTCCATTTTTTTCTTTTTTTTGAAGGAGAAATGGATGAAACAAATAAAGCACAATGAAATGATGAAACATGCCAAATTCTCCTATTTTCCACTGCCCAAAGTGTTGACACACACCTCAAACTACCCATAAATGATACACATCCCAAGGAACACACACGAAAGGCCCTTCCCCCACACTCAAACTTGAAATAACCATGCAAAAATAGTAAAAGTGTGGGTAGGTAAGGAAAAATTGGCTTGTAATGTGGCTTAAACCTATAAGGAAATTCATGGTATCTAAGGGATTTTGAAGGATAAATGTTAAGGTGGGTCTCAAGATAAAATTTGGCTATCCAAAGGGATGCCTCAATCATTTTTAATACATTCCATGAAATCCAAATCTTCGAAATTGAATTATTCAAAAATTTTGGTTCTCACAGAAAATTCATGTTTCCCTCAAGAAAGTGTGGGTATTAGGAAGAATATGTAAAAGTGGTTTAGAATACCTCACAGGATTGGAAAAATATTCTGAGTCATTGTTTCATGGTCATGGATTTCAAAAATCAGTCAAACTCATTAAAATGCTTGAAAATCCATTTCAAGGTAAAATAATTCATATCAACAATCATTTAAAATCCATTATTTCAAAAATCATTTCAACTCTTTCAAAATCAATTGATTTGTGAAAAGTGATAAGAATATTAATTAAAGCTCAAAATATGTTTTGGACCAAAAATTGAAAGGAGTCTAAATGATAATCATAAAAAGTTAACTCCCTTTTAAAATATTTATTTTGTCTTCTTCCTCTAATTCTTGGGGCTTCCTTCTACCTTCATGATCCTACAAAAGAAAAATTACTAAATTAATCAAAAGGATCATTTCATTTATGCTCAAAATGAAAAGAGGGGGGGCACATGGTAGACATTTTCCTAATGCTAAATTTGAAATCTAAATTCCTAATATTCAAAATTAAATTACTATAATGAAATTAAAGGATAAATCTTGGTATGATCCCCAAAGTGGGGCCTGGAATCTTTTACTGCCTCCAGAGGGAAGTACCAGCTTTTATCTATAATCTATTTTTGGATGAAGCTTCTTTGATTTGAACCACCACATGTGTTTCTTCCCATCTTGATGATCTTTTTTCTTGTTGAGGAGGACTCCATAGACAGAGTATACCAGATCTGCCCCCTTCTCAATTTGGTACAGCTTTCCTGGCGGGGGTTGGATGAAGTAGGGAACCTCCTCTTCATTTGTTGCTACTTGTGAAACATTCCCATTCCCTTCTTGTGCTCCACCTAGTAAATATTCAGTGTGTTCAGGGAGCTTTAAATGTTCCTCAAAAGGTCCAATTTATTTTCCCCCATCATCCTCCAAGGAATAATATGAAATGGATGAATCTGAAAATTCAAAACTATTAGGGGTGATAATAAAATTATTTTCAATAAAATTAAAAGAGTTTGAGTTTGATATTGTATCATATCCCAGAGTCGGTTCGACCTTAATCTAATCTTCAATTGAATGTGCCTCTTGGAGTTGATCTTCACTGGATGGAGTTAGGTGGTCGGGCTCCTCCACCTCATGTTTGGATTCAACATCATTGATGTCTTCAGTGAAATCAGGAAAGACTAGTGGAACTTCTTTCTTGTCCTTGAATATTTTTAAGTCTGCTTGGAGTTCATCGACCATAGCCATCAAATCTTCCAATGAGAACCATGTTTCTATGCCTCTTTCCACTTGCTTGACCGTCATCATCAGCGCATCGGCTCTTCGTTGGAGGGCCTCCCCAGTGTACTTAGTTTCTTCCTCCTGCACCTGTGAGTAATTATTCCATGCAGAATAATTTGAATTTGAATGGATCATGGAAAAAAAGTTTTTTTTTAGTTTTAAAAATAATAATAATGAAATCTATATAAAATTTAATAATAGAAAAATTAAAGTAAACAACTGATTAGCTCCCCGAAAACGGCGCTAGTTTTGAGGGACGCCTGTCGCAGGGCGTGGCAAAAGCAATTTAATTTTCCTAGTGCAGCATAGAAGCTGAATAGGGTCATCTCACTTGAGGAGCTTTCTCAATCATTCACTTACTTAATCTAATTTAACTAAACTACTTCTTTTTGGTGTTTTTATATTATCTAGTAATGGAAAACAATTAATTTAAAATAAATGATAATAATAACAAGCAAGGACAAAATGCAATTAGTTGAGAAAGAACTTGGCCTTTATGGGTTGGTTTGTGGGTTTCATCATTCTCCTTGTTGGTATTTAAATTAAGTTTGATAATTCAATTATGAGATCTCATTCATTAATTACAATTCTTTAATTTATTAGTGTGAAATATTGAATGCGTTTTTCAATCTTAACTTCATCGCCTCCTATATTCAAGGTTGATGGCACACCACAATCGAGAGTGTGTCATCTTCCAAGAATTGGCTCCATCGTATGCCATTTCAACCACTTAATGGCTCAACTCCATCGTATGAAGAGCTTGTATCCAGTAGATGGGAGGGAAAATATTTAATAAAATAATAGAAATGAGTTTGAGATCAGTGTCCTGGTGGACGATCTCCACACTCGTGCACATCACTCTTGCTCATCACAATCTTAATAAAAATTAGAATTTAAGCACAGAATAAATGAAATTTACACATACCTCCCCTGGTCCAAGTCTCGAGTTAACCCCTCATATTTGATGGTAAGAGTTCATGGTGGATAATATGAGAAGAATAAAAGAAGAAAACAAGGAGAAAAGATGAAGAAGAAAACAGGGTGGATGGGTGGACACAAAAATAATGCCTGAATTTTTTTATAAATCTAAATTACAACTGAAAACTAAAACAAAAATAAAGAAAAGAAATGAAATGGGGAATACTTTTGTCCATCCTCTCTCGTTGGAGATCTCCTCCTTGGTTCCTTTAATGAATGGATGGAGAATGGGATGCTTTGGAAAGGAGGTGAAGACCTCCTTTTATAGGCAGAATTCCACTCCCGAAAGTTTGCACGTTGTAGACCCCCTTAATGACATCTTCACGCGTTCCACCCTTAATTAATGTTGTTCATAAATATCTTGGAAGTCTCTTCTTCAAATATCAGATAATTTGGAAACTGTATGAAGGAGTTATGAATTTTTCATTCTCGGTTTTTGTTTCTGGATGAAGCTTCCAGGAAAGTTCCTCCAAACGTATGTCATTCACTAGCCTCCTTAATGATCTCCAACATCCTCAAAATTTATTGCAGAGATGCCCATATATGTCGCAGTGATATCCCATGTGTAAAAACTTCATTTATACTTGTTTAGGCCGAGTTTTATGTCCATTACGTTGGTTGGGTCCATCCTGTCCTCCCGGAAAAATTCCCATCTTCAATGAATTGTTAGTCCCTTTAGATGACCGAATCAGCTTCTGCTACAGAAGAAAAAAATGAATTAAATAAAATAAGGATTCTAAAAAAATTGAATCAGAAAATTTGGAATTTTATTTTTCCTGAAATGACCAAAATACCCCTGACGTAAAATTCTGTCAAAAATCCAGAATTAGTCGTTTTTCACATTTGGGTTCAAAATAACACTAAAACCTAAAAACATGACAATTACCCATTCAATAACACTATGGTGGGATTATAAACAATGATTTGCAGTATAAAATATATGAAAATATTAGATTCATCACTCCCCCACACTTAAACATTACACTCCTGGGAAATCATCTTACATCCAAATCAAAATCCACACAACAATTAAAAATGAGAAAATATCAATGATTTTATCCAAAATAGAATTCCATCATGTCTCATATATGAATAATAATTCTCTCATTTTCATTTCAATCATTAAAACTTGTTCAAACTCATAAATCAATCCATGGCCCAATCACAACCTACCTCACATTGAATTTTATGTCACTCTTCAGTCAAGAGAAATTGAATTTAGAGTTATACTCGTACTTGAAAATTGTATGTATCACCATAGGTTTGAGAAAATTTTCATTTCTCCACAGCATGAAACATAAAAATAAATTTAATCATTAGGTCTTTAATTAATGTTTCAAAAGATTATGTGGCTTGGGGTTGGTGGAAAAATTATTGAAAAAAGTTCCAAGCTAGAAAGAGGTGGTTGGACTTTTAAGTACAATGCATGATGAAATCAAGGGAATACACATGTAATTCCTCTCTCAATACCACTTGAAAATGTGAAAAAAAAAACTTCACCACCCCCTTTTATGACATGGTACACGAGCCAATAAGTTCTTATAATGAATGATATAATCTATGTTCTCCCCTTTTTTTTCAAAGCTCCAGAAAGGCACAGCTTTATTTTATTTTTCTTTTTTTATGGAGGATGATCTGAAAATTGAATACAATGAATGAATGACAATTCATGCCCATGATTTTTTAGAGGGAAATGAGTCATAACAGAATTTACAATGATGAATTCAAACTCATCTCCATTTTTTTTCTTTTTTTTGAAGGAGAAATTGATGAAACAAATAAAGCACAATGAAATGATGAAACATTCCCAATTCTCTTATTTTCCACTGCCCAAAGTATTGAAACACACCTCAAACCACCCATAAATGATACAGATACCAAGGAAAACACAAGAAAGGCCCTTCCCCCACACTCAAACTTCAAATAACCATGCAAAAAAAAGTAAAAGTGCGGGTAGTTAAGGAAAAATTGGCTTGTAATGTGGCTTAAACCTGTAAGGCAATTCCTGGATTCTATGGGATTTTGAAAGATAAATGTTAAGGCCGGTCTCAAGATAAAATTTGGCTATCCAAAGAGATTCCTCAATCATTTTAAATACGTTCCATGAAATCCAAAGCTCTGAAATATAATTATTCACAAATTCTGGTTCTCACACAAAATTCATGTTTCCCTCAAGAAAGTGTGGGTATTAGGAAGAATATGTAAAAGTGGTTTAGAATACCTCATAGGATTGGAAAAATATTTTGATTCCGTGTTTCATGGTCATGGATTTCAAAAATCAGTCAAACTCATTAAAATGCTTGAAAATCCATTTCAAGGGAAAATAATTCATATCAACAATCATTTAAAATCCATTATTTCAAAAATCATTTCAACTCTTTCAAAATCAATTGATTTGTAAAAAGTGATAAGAATATTCATTAAAGCTCAAAATATTTTTTGGACCAAAAAATTAAAGGAGTCTAAATGATAATCGTAAAAAGTTAACTCTCTTTTGAAATATTGATTTGGTCCCCTTCCTCTAATTCTCGGGGCTTCCTTCTACCTTCATTATCCTACAAAAGAAAAATTACTAAATTAATCACAAGGATCATTTCATTTAAGCTCAAAATTAAAAGAGTGGGGGACACATGGTATACTTTTTCCTAATGCTAAATTTGAAATCTAAATTCATAATATTCAAAATTAAATTACTATAAAGAAAGTAAAGGATAAATCTTGGTATGATCCCCCAAGTGGGCCCTGGAATCTTTTACTACTTCCAGAGGGCAGTACCATCTTTTATCCATAATCTATTGGTGGATGAAGCTTCTTTGATTTGAACCACCACATGTGGTTCTTCCCAGATTGATGATCTTTGTTCTTGTTGAGGAGGACTCCATAGACAGAGTATACCAGATCTTCCCCCTTCACAATTTGGTACAGCTTGCATGGCGGGGGTTGGATGAAGTAGGGAACCTCCTCTTCATTTGTTGCTACTTGTGCAAAATTCCCTTTCCCTTCTTGTGCTCCCCATAGTAAATATTCAGTGTGTTCAGGGAGCTTTAAATTTTCCTCAAAAGGTGCAATTTCTTTTCCCTCATCATCCTCCAAGGAATAATATGAAATGGATGAATCTGAAAATTCAAAACTATTAGGGGTGATAATCAAATTATTTTCAATAAAATTAAAATTGTTTGAGTTTAAGACTGTATCATCACCCGGAGTTGGTTCGACATTAATCTAATCTTCAATTGAATGTTCATCTTGGAGATGATCTTCACTGGATGGAGGTAGGTAGTCGGGCTCCTCCACCTCATTTTGGATTCAACATCATGGATGTCTTCAGTGAAATCAGGAAAGTCTAGGGGCATTTCCTTCATGGCCTTAAATCTTTTTATGTCAGCTTGGAGTTCATCGACCATAGCCATAAAATATTCCAATGAGAACCATGTTTCTATGCCTCTTTCCACTTGCTTGACCATTATCATCAGTGCATCTGCTCTTCGTTGGAGGGCCTCCTCAATGTATTCAGTTTCTTCCTCCTGCACCAGTGAGTAATTATTCCATGTAGAATAATTTGAATTTGGGTGGATCATGGAAAAAAAGTTTTTTTAGTTTAAAAAATAATAATGATGAAAGCTATATAAAATTTAATAATATAAAAATTAAAGTAAACAACTGATTAGCTCCCCGGAAACGGTGCTAGTTTTGACGCACGCCTGTCGCAGGGCGTGGAAAATGAAATTTAATTTTCCTAGTGAAGCATAGAAGCTGACTAGGTCATCTCACTTGAGGAGCTTTCTCAATCATTTACTTACTTAATCTAATTTAACTAAACTACTTTTTTGGTGTTTTTATATTATCTAGTAATGGAAAACAATTAAATTAAAATAAATGATAATACTAACATGCAAGGACAAAATGAAATTAATTGAGAAAGAACTTGGCCTTTATGGGTTGGTTTGTGGGTTTCATCATTCTCCTTGTTGGTATTTAAATTAAGTTTGATAATTCAATTATGAGATCTCATTCATTAATTAATATTCTTTTATTTATTAGTGTGAAATCTTGAATGCATTTTTCAATCTTAACATCATCATCTCATATAATCAAGGTTGATGGTACACCTCGATCGAGAGTGTGTCATCTTCCAAGACATGACTCCATCGTATGCCATTTCAACATTTGAATGGCTCAACTCCATCATATGAAGATCTTGTATCCAGTAGAAGGGAGGGAAAATATTTAATAAAATAATACAAATGGGTTTGAGATCAGTGTCATGGTGGACGATCGCCACACCCGTGCACATCATTCTTGCTCATCACAAACTTAATAAAAATAGGAATTTAAGCACAGAATAAATGAAATTTCCACATACCTCCCCAGGGACTAGCCTCGGGTTAACCCCACATATTTGAGGGTAAGAGTTCATGGTGGATAATATGAGAAGAATAAAAGAAGAAAAGAAGGAGAAATGATGAAGAAGAAAACCAGGTGGATGGGTGGACATAAAAATAATGCATGAATTTTTTTATAAATCTAAATTACAACTGAAAACTAAAACAAAAAAAAAGAAATTAAATGTGAAAGATTTGTGGCCGGCATCCCTCGTTGTAGATCTCATCCTTGGTTCCTTGAAGGAATGGATGGAGAATGGGATGCTTTGGAAAGTAGGTGAGGGACTCCTTTTATTGGCAGAATTCCACTCCCAAACATTTGCGCGTTGTATACCCCCTTAATGACATCTTCACGCGTTCCACCCTTCATTAATTTTTTTCATAAATATCTTGGCCATCTCTCCTCAAAATATCAGATAATTTGGAAACCGTATGAAGGAGTTATGAAATTTTCATTCTCAGTTTCTGTTTCTGGACAAACCATCCAGGAAAGTTCTTCCAAACGTATGTCATTCACTAGCCTACTTAATGATCTCCAACATACACAAAATTTATTGTAGAGACGCCCCTATCTGTCCTCGTTATATCCCAAGTGGAAACACATCCTTTATATCTGTGTAGGCCGATCTTGATGTCTGTTACGTTGGGTGGGTCCATGCTGTCCGCCTAGAAAAATTCTCATCTTCAATGAATTTTTAGACCCTATAGATGACCGAATCAGCTCCTGGTCCAGAAGAAAAAAATGTAGTAAATAAAATATAGATTCTAAAAAAAATTATTCAGAAAATTTAGAATTTTATTTTTCCTGAAATGACCAAAATACCTCTGACGTAAAATTATATTAAAAATCCAGAATTAGTCGTTTTTCACATTTGGGTTCAAAATAACACTAAAACTTAAAAACATGACAATTACCCATTCAATAACACTATGGTGGGATTTTAAACAATGATTTACAGTATAAAATATTTGAAAATATGAGATTCATCAAGGGGTTTTAGAGATTTAGAATATTTTCGGAGTCTTTCAAGGGTTTAAAATGTATTTTGGGTTTTTAGAGTTTTTTAGGTTTAAAGTTTATTTAGTTTTTAAGGGTTTGTAGGATTTTTCATATTTTTTAACTTTTTTATTTTTTTAAGAGGTTTTATAGTATTTAGTTATTTTGTGTGCTTTTTATGGGTTATTAGGGGTTTTAACATTTTTCCTGAGTTTTATGGTCTTCATAGGTGTTCAATATGTTTAGTGTTTTTAACAAGTTCTATATTAATTATTATTTTTAAGGATTTTAAGGTTTTTAGGGGTTTTATAGATTTTGGTGCTGTTTAGGGTATCTTAGGGTATATTGGGTTTTTATGGGCTCTTTGGGAGTGTTGGATTTTTTTGGAGTTTTTTAGGGTGTTAAAGGTTTTTGAGAGTTTTTTTATAAATTTTTGGATTTTTAAGGGTTTTTAGAATTATTAATGGGCTTAATATTCTTTATGGTTACTTATGGGTTTTAATGGGTTTTAGAGGATCTTATGGTATTCATGTGTTTTTTAATGGTTTTTATTAATTTTTTATTTTTCAGGGATTTATGAAGAATTTTTTGGGTTTTTATGGTTTTTTGGTTTTTTGGTGAATTTGAGGGGTTTTAGAGGTTTTCAAGGTTTGTGGGGTTTCTATGGTTTTTTTGGATTTTTAGGGTTTTTTTATTTTTTAGGGGTTTTATGTTTTTTACAGTTTTTAACATTTCTTGGGGGGTTTAAGGGTTTGTAGTGTTTTTATTGGGTTTTATGGTTTTATGGGGTTTAGTTTTTTATGGTTTATAGGAGTTTAATGATTTTAGAGGATTTTAGGGTTTTAATGGTTTTATATATTTTCATGGATTTTTAGGGGTTTTTACGATATTTATGCGTTTTTGGATTTTTTTGTGGTTTTTAGGGATTTTGAGGGTTTTTAGTGTTTTTCAATGGTTTTTTTGGTTTTTTGGGGTTTTAAGGGATTTTAGTTTTTTAGGATTGTTCAGTTTTCAATAGTTTTTATTATTTTTGGGGTTTTTGGGTTTTATATATATTTTTGGTTTCTCAATATTTTTATTGATTTTTTTCAGATTTTTATAGTTTATAGGGTTTTTAGGGTATTTACATATTTTTATGGTTTTTATGGGTTTTTAAGGGTTTTAGGGTTTTTAGGGTTTTTTCGGTTTTTTTGGTTTTGTTATTTTTAGGGATTTTATAGTTTATATCATTTTTATGGGTTTTATGGTTTTAGAGTTTTTAGTATTTTAGTTTTTTTATAGATTTTTATGGTTTTATGATTTTATTGGTTTTTATGATTTTCAAGGGTTTTTCGAGTAGTTAGGTTTTCTTATGTTTTTATGGTTTTTAAGGATGTTTTAGAATTTTATTTGTTTTCGTGTTTTTGTGGGGGATTTAGGGATTTTGATAGGGTTTTGGTTTTTTAGTTTTTTAGGGTTTAGGGTATTTATGGTTTTTTGGGTTATTAGGGTTTTTGTGAGTTTGTACAGTTTTTAATGTTTTTAGAGTTTTTTAACTTTTTAAAGGTGTTAATGGTTTTTAGATATTTTAGTAGTTTTTAGGGTTTTTATGGATTTTTTGGGGTTTTTAATGTTTTTTGGAATTTTTATGGCTTTGAATGTTTTTATGGTTTTTTAGGTTTTTAGGTAATTTTTAGGATTTTTTTTTATTTTAGTGTTATTTTGGATTTCTAGAGAAGTTTAGGATTTTTAGGGTCTTCAGGGTTTTTTGATGTTTTTTGGGGTTTAAGGGGTTTTTTGAGTTTTTAAGGATTACAAGGTTTTATTATAGTTTTTAACATTTTTATGGGTTTAATGACTTATTTCAATTTTCAGTGTGTTTTTTAGTGACTTTATCATTTTTTAAAGTTTTTAGGGTTTTTTTAGGGTTCTTAGAATATTATTTGTTTTCTCGGATTTTAAGGTTTTTTAAGGATTTTTAAGAGTTTTAGGTATTTTTATGGTTTTTAGGGATTTTGAGGGTATTATGGTTTTTCAAGGATATTTATTATTTTTAGGGTTTTAGGGATTTTATTGTTTTTTGGGTTTTAAGGTTTTTTAGTTTTTTGGGTTTTTATGGTTTTTTACAGTTTTTAACATTTTTAGGGGTTTTAAGGGTTTCCAATTTTTTAGTAGTTTTTAGGATTTATATGAGATTTGGTGTCCTTTATGGTTTTTAGGGGATTTTATGAATTTTATGTATTTTATGGTTATTATGGTTGTTTTTCTATTTTCAGGGTTTTTAGAATTTTTTGCATTTTTTTGTGTTTTTTTTGGGTTCTTAGGGTTTTAATGCCTTTTTGGTGTTTTTTGGATTTTATGGATTTTATGGTTATTAGGGTTTTTTTGTGTCATTGGGGTTTTTTGGGTTTTTATATTTGTTAATGTTTTAGTGGGTTTAAGGGTTTTTATAGTTTTTAGTTTTTTTAGATTTTGTATGTGTTTTAGGTTTTTTAATGTTTTTAGGGGTTTTATGGATTTCATGGGTTTTTAGGTATTTAGGTATTCTTATATTTTTTGGGTATTTCTATTGGGTTTTTAGGTATTTATGGTTTTTAGGCATTCTTAGGGTTTTTATGAATTTTTTTTGGTTTTTAGTGGTTTTAGTGTTTTCTTTGAATATTTTTAGGGTTTTTATGTTTTTATGGTTTTTTAACATTTTATATGTTTTTTGAATTTTTAGAGTTTTTAGTGGTTTTATTGTTTTTTATTTTATGTATTTTTATGCTTTTTACGGTTTTTATGTTTTTCAGGGGGTTTCAGGATTTTAGGGGTTTTTAGATTATAGGTATTTTTAGGGTTGTTAGGGTTTGTAGTGTTTTGAGGTATTTTGATGGTTTTTAGGGGTTTTAATGGGTTTTTATAGTTTTTAGGGATTTTCATGGATTTTATTAGGTTTTTGGGGTTTTTGGGTTTTTTAGTTTTAGGGTTATTAAGGTTTTTAGAGTTTTCAACATTTTTTCGTGTTTTTATGTTTTTTAGATTTTTTAGTGGTTTTTGGGTTTTTAGGGTGTGTAGGTTTTTTAATGGGTTTTATGGGTTTTTTAGGTGGTTTTAGGGTTTTTTATATTTTTTGGGATCTTTAGAAATTTTTTCAGATTGTTATGGACTTTAGGGTTTTTAGATGTTTTAGGGATTTTGAGGGTTTTTAGGGATTTTTTTGGGTTTTTAATGTTTTTTGAATGTTTTTTGTTTTTTAGGATATTAAAGGGTTTATAGAGTTTTGTAACCTTTTAAGGGGTTTAAATGGTTTTATAGTTTTTAATGAGTTTTTAGGGATTTTTAGGGTTTTAGGGATTTTTATGATTTTTAGGGTTTTTTGGGTCTATTACATTTTTAGGGAGTTTTTGGGATTCTTAATGTTTATTATAGTTTAATGGGGGTTTTAATATTTTTATGGATTTCATGGGGTTTTAGGGGGCTTTAGGTATTTTTTTCTGGTTTTCATTGTTTTTGAGGTCTCTTTTTAATTTTAGTGTTTTTTGAGTTTTTAGAGATTTAAGGTTTTTTATAGGTTTCTAATTTTTAATGGGGCTTATAATTGATTTTAGTGGTTCTGAAATGAGATTCTTGGGGTGGACCAATCCTTGCAGCGTATGGTGGAAGATATCAGATATGGTTCGGGGATAAGTAGAATATGGTAGATTTGAATAGTAGAATAAAGTACCAATCAACACTATATAAATATTGACCTACTACTTAGATAACACACTCAATAGAGGGATGTGACGGCCAATCCACACAACAACACACTTGGGTTAAGGCACATAATTTGGGGAATGGAGATCTTGGATAACCAATCTAAATTGAATATTGACATGGAATTAATATGAAAGTTTGAGGGAATAATTTAATGATCTTCACAAAGGAGATAATAGACTCATAGAATTTCACTAATGAAAACATACATGAGAATATAGTGCCATGGAGTGGATATTTATAACTATGGGGTGACAAAAAAGTTCAAGGGATTAATACCATATATTCATAAATCTTATTCCTACCTTGTCCCCTTAAAGATAAAAATTTTATTTTTGACAATGAAATTTTGGAAAAGTATCACATGTATTTCCACCCATATCCCAACATATTTAACATTGATTACCTATCCCATAAAATTTGAATTTCATGTCAAAAGATTCCATTCTAAAACCTCAATGTGGGAAAGGCATCCAAAATTATTTCATCCATTCGGGTGAGATTAAAGCACCTTATTTGTGCTGGAATAACTGATTTAATAGGACCATTTTCTCCAACCCTGAAACATGAGATCTATTTTGATTTTAATGAAGCAAGATGGGGGCCCATTGTATATTTAAACTTCTTTAATATCCCTTTCATCATCAGTAATTTAAAATCCATCTCCTCATCCCATGTAATTGACTCAGTGTCATCAACAAGGTTCTCATCATCCTCTCTCTCTTGGAAAGGAGTCTTCTGTAACTATTTATCCGTTACACAAAAAGGAGAAATATTAGAAACATTGAAGGTGTAACTTACACCATACTCACATGGAAAACATATCTTATAACAATTAATATTAATCTACTCGATTACATGGAAATGTTCATCTCCTCATGGCCTGAGTTTTGATTTCTACTTGTTTGGAAACATCTCATTTCTGATATGAATCTAGAATAATTCACCAGACTCGAAACCCACATTCTTACAACCCTTTTATTATCCTTCAATGTATTTCTAGGTAATTTTCTCGATCTTTTTCATTTCCATTCCATGGATTTTTAGGATGAATTATCCACACCCATTCATAACCATATTAGTTGATTCATGCATATGTAAAGGGACTAAATCAATTGGGGAAAGGGGTTAAAGTCATAAACAATTTCAAATAAAGAATATTGAATAGTTGAATGCATGGTCTTTTAATATGTGCATTCCATAGGTGGAAGACACTCCTCAAAATTCTTGAGATTATTCTTAACAATTTTACAAAAAAAGAATGATAATGTTTGATTCACCACCTCTATTTTCCATTAAGATTATTGATTAAAAGTAGTGACAAATAGTAAATTTGTTCATAGTTTTCAATATATGGTCTTCCAAAAATAACTCTAACTCTCTACCTGTTAAAATCATCCTAATAATTCCATAGAGTTTTATTATGTTGTCAAAGTAAATCATTATAATGTTAGTGTAATCATCTATTTTAGGATAAGGAATATAATATTCCATTTTAGAAAACCAATCCACTAAAAAATGGAACTTTCCCCCTCTTGGTCCTTGGTACCCAAAAATAAAGTAAATTTATATGTTCTCCCAAGGGGTTTTGGGATTGGTAGAGGTAGATATTATCCATGTGGGTTCAGTTTTAATTTGTATTTATGAAAGATAACACACCTTCCCACAATTTTTTCAACATCTGTAGACATCCCAGGACAATAAAAATTCTTACTAATAACAATTAATGTTCTAAGAAAAATAAAATGTTCTATTATAGCAGATGAATGTGACTACCTAATTAAAATTAAACTGATAGATAAATTGGGAATACATATATTATCAATCCTGAATAAGAATCCATAATGTAAATATAACTTTTCCCAACTAACACAAGGTTTAAAATGACCACAGGTTTCACTAAATTCACTATCAGTAGAATAAAAATTCTTAATATATTCAAAACCAAGGATTTTAGAATCCAGTAAGTAAAAAATATAATATCAATATGAAATTTCATCATACACAATATTTTATTTACCCTTTTTATTCTTGATGAAATATTTAATTGATTCAATGAATTCCATCAATCTAGAATTTCTCTTATTTTATTACATTATATAATAAAGAATTTAAGATCCCCATGACTAGAATGGTTCAAAAATTATTTTCTACAAATATTATGCTTCCATATTTTTAGTTCTCTAAACAATTCATAAATCTCTTTATCAAATGTATCATAGTTTAGATTTGGTAGATTTAACTTCTCAAGAAAATATTAAATAAGATTACCTTCCTGTATGAGTACTCCTTCAATACAAATTTTTCTTATATCATATTCAATTTCAAAGGCCTTAACAAAGCATGGGAGAGTATGTAGAGGGGTGTGGGTGAGGCTCTACTTAAGATCACATAAATCATTCTACCAAGAGCCCCCCCATGTGAAATGATTGTTATTATTTTTCAATTCATTCAATGGTTATGATATTGTGAATAATTCCTTTAAAAATATTATATAAAAACTATAAATACAATGGAAACATATTAAATTTTCAAAAGATGTGGGAGTAAACCACTTCTGGGTTCCCTTAACCTTTTTAATATCTACGTAAACTCCATCACCGCTTACCAAAATTCCAAGGGAAAAAAATTTATCGAGGAAACATTCACACATTTTAATGTTTCCAAACAAAGTTTCTTTTTTTAACACCTCTAGGACATTTCTTAAGTGACCTAAATGTTATTATAAAGTCCTACTATACAATGAAAATACATCAAAGTAATATACTAATTTCTTTCCAATATATCCACATAAGACATGATTAATTAACCTCATAAATTTTCTAGGTTCATTGGAGAGAAAAAAGGGTGTGACTAACCATTCATAATGTCTATATTTTGTCTTAAATAATATTTTACAATCATCTCTTTCTTTTATCCTAATATGATGGCAACCACTTCTTAACTCATGTTTTGAAAAAATATTAGATCTATTTAACTCATCTTGAATATCACCTAACCAAGGTATAGGATGATGATACATGACCATGATGTTATTGATGGATCTACTTTCAATTCACATTCCTCATGATAAGAGTATAAAATGAGGGAAAATAGAAAATTATAGAGGAAAATAAATAGAGAGGAAATACAAATCATGAGAAAAAACGATTTGGGGGATCATCTTTATTTTTTTCTATATCAGTCATTGTTTCTATCAAAAAATTTCATTCCATTGTTTTCTTGCGGGACATGATGTTGAGGGTTAAATGTTACCCTTAGAGTATAAAATAGGGATTCTTCAAGAACCCATCATGAGTAACACACCAATCATACTACCATGGTTGAACCAAAAAGAAAATTGTACACCTTTGTAGGAACACCATTACACAAAACCTCATCCTTTCATTTACTGATGAAAAACAATACCATCACCTATTTAGTTACCTTCATCTATAAATAATAATTACACCACTACTTTCAATATGGATGTCTATTCTTCAATGTTTGAAGTTCAAACTTCTACACCAAATCAGTGATCAATATGTTTATATATCTTCCTCCATCAATAATTACACATAAAAATTTCCCATGGATCGTAATATTTTTATAGAAAATTTTCTATCATAGATCCTTCTCTCTAATGGCCATTTTTTTACTTAGAACTCTACTAGTGAGAAGAATATAACCATATTATAAAAATTTTCCATTATAAATTTCATGGGATTCCTCACCTTCCTCCTTTGTGCTCTCTCCATCAGTATCTCATTCACTATACTTGTTTATGGTTATGTTGGGCCAGTTTGAGAATTCACAAGTGATGTGTCACCTGCATTGACAATTTAAACCCCAAATATCTTGAATATTTGTTTGGTTAGTATTAATAGTAGGTTTATTAGGTGGAATAATTACATTGTCACTTTCTCTATCAATTACTTATTTTTCTTTTGACATTTTTCTAATATCCTTCTTTAAATTTCTCCATGGAGTGAACAGGTTAGTGGGTTTCCACTAGTTTCACCTCTTCATGATTTGTTGTTTGATCATGGTGGCTTGGTGGATTATATCTTGTATCTCCACATGGTGATACATATCTACTGGATCATAAATCTCTTGATTGAGCACATGTAAAAACTATGACATGTTTTTCTTTCAATCATCCTCAATGTTTTCTCGAATCATGGAAATTTACAGGTATTTGTAGTAATCTTCCTCACTCTTGCTCCCTTATGTGTACAGTTAAGGCTTGTTGTTGAGATCTATATGGTATAAGGAGTGAACAAACCACTTCCCATGGAAGACTTCATGTCCTCCTATGTATGGATAATAAGTCCTCAAAATTGAGATCTCTCATTAGGAACATGATCCCATAATATTAATTAATAATCAACAAATTCAAGGGTACTATCTTTTACCTTTTCCACTAATAAATAGGCATGATAAGAGAATACTTTCTCTATCTGCGTCTCTCATTCCAAGAATTCTTCTAGATCACTTTCCCCTTGAAATTAAGGGACCATAAACATGGTTCGTCCAAGGGATCCATCACCTTGTGGTCTCCTTTGGACTTATATTGGTTATTGGAAACCCTTTATTCTATATGGGACATCCTCAAAATCGTCATCAAAATTTACTATCTCCTCCTCCATGATGTGGGGGCCATGTGGTGTCAGAGTGCACCGTGGGTTACCATGGATCATCATAAGGATTATTTGATTCTCTAGGTTGTAAATACTATCATGTAGTACCTCCAACATCCTTTCATGAAGCTACTTGAAATGACCCAAAAAAGATTTTATTTGGAATGGTTTAACTTCTAATGCAGGAAATCTACTTTGACTTCCTTCAACATTAGAGTGGGAAAATATTTTCCCATAATCTTATTCCATGATATGTAACACAAAAACAAACATACATTAAGAGAAACACACACAATGATAAAAAATCACACACATGAAGACACCCACACACACACAAAATATGTACACACTCATGCACACACTATATACACACTCACACTGACAAGGAAACACACTCACAGAAGAATGATATACACACTCAAAGATGAAAGATATATACACTCACAAATACAAGGATAAAAACTCACACATGAACGATATACACACTTAGGAACATAAGGATAAACACTCATGCACTAAATATTTACACACTCACACACACAAGGATACACACTCACCCACACAATATATGATGACTCACCCACAAAAGGAAACACATTCATACCTAAAAAATATACAAACTCAACCACACAAGGATACACACTCATATACATAGTGACGAGAATTTTTATTATTTCTAACCACTCTTAACACTCAATTAAAATACAAATATCTTATGAATTATAATAACTTTTTTTGGTTGATCACACGACACCAATCATTTAAAAAATACATATTGGGTTGGGGGATGGTTTAAGACATCCCATTAGAGTGGTAAAGGGGTTAATAAAAGATATAGGGTGGAAACAATGGTAGAAAATATAGGTAAATGGGGGAAAATGATGGATGGGTGTAACATAAGGGTTTTTTCCTGATTGTGTAAAATCAGAAAAATTAATAAAAATATGAGCCAAGAATGATATAGATATGAAGTGAAATGATTGAGAATGTGATGTTTGGAATTGAAAAGTTCTAATAATGTAATGAAAAAGAAGTAATTGTATACATTTTTTTCAAATCTCCCTAAAAGATGTGTGATTAGTTTTTTAGACCACAAGATGATGAATGGAGAGTAAGATGTTTTTTTAAATCTCTCAAAGAAAGGACGTGATTTGGTTTGAAAATCACTAAATGATTAGTTGATAGAATATGATTTTTTTTCTAGATAAAAATCCCCTATAGTGAATTAAATACAGAAATAATATGGATGAATAATTAACTCAATGTAAAATATTTCAATCTTTCACAAAATAGACCGATTATGGAGGATTGGAAAGAAAAGGGTTATTTTTTGAATGGTTAATAAGGGAATATAAGAAGGTTAATGGATAAATGGAATGGAAAAAGGTTATAGTTTCATACCCTATCAAGTAGATCTCTGATAACAACTATTATGAGATATTTTGGGTGGCCTGGTCATCATGACATAGGGTGGAAGATGGTGATACGGTTTGGGGATATGTAGCTGTTGATGGGTTTTGATTGTTGAATCAAGTATCCAACCAAATATATATGGATCATGAAATAATACTTATAAGACACAATAAAGGGAGGGATGCGATGAACAATCCACATGAAAAAACACACAAGTTGAGGCATGATATTGGGGAATTTGTGATCTTGGATCACTAATATTACATGTGGATTGACAACGAAAGAATATATAAGATCAGGGGAAGAAATTAATGATCCTTACAAAGGAGAAAATAAAATTTAAAAGTTTCACTAATTCAAAATTCCTTGAGAATACAAATTCCATTTGGTGTATATTTAGATCTGTGTGGTGAAACATAAGGTCAAGGGTTTAATAAACTAAAGTCAAAAAGCTTATTCCTACCATTTCCCCTTAAATTAAAAAATATAATGTCCATAAATGACTTTCTGAAAAATTAGTATATTTCATTCCACCTATTGATGATCATGTTTGTCTTTGAGTTTCTTGTCCACAAGATTTGAATTTTGAGTCCAAAGATGCCAATATAAAATCTCTATATGGGAAAGGATTCCAAAATTAATGAAACCATGTGGTAGATTCTTAAAACATCATGTTTTTTCTTGAATAAGTGAGATAAGTATCCCATTTTCTACATCCTTACAAGGTGGGATGCATTAGGAGTTTAATGAGGTGAGACGGGAGCTCATTTTAGAATTCAACCTCTTTAATATCCCTCATATATTTAAGACTTGAAAATCAAACTCACCCCTTGGGAAATAAATTCGGTTTCATTGACATGGTTCTCATAATGTTTTAGGGTTTTTATCGGTTTATAGGGTTTTAGGGGTTTTTATAGTTTTTAGGGGGTGTTGGGTTTTATTATGTTTTTAGTGATTTTTAGGGGTTTTCTGGTTTTTCCTTAGGGTTTTATGGGTTTTTGGGAATCTAAGGGGTTTTTTCATTTTTATGGGATTTATGGGGTTTTAGAGTTTTTAAATGTTATTAGTGATTTAAAGGGAAAGGAAGATATGAGGGTCAAGCTGTTCCCAACACCCCTAAATTTATAATGAAAAAAGTCGTGGTAGACCAGGGAGGGGAGGGGTTAAATGGGACCCCAAAAAAAGAAAGATCAAGAAAAAACAAACAGAAATGGTCCAAAAGAAAAGACACACACAAAAGAGCGCGTCAGTCAATATCACCACCGAAGTCATCCTACTCCACACCGTGGAAACCGAAGCAGCACCCAGGTCAGTGCCCACACTAGTAAAGCACAAGTCTGATTCAGCACCCATATCCATAGAATCCCAACCCAACTAGTACTCCTCCTGCATTCTAAGCATCGACAAAAGCTTATATCTGGCCCTCTTCGGCTCAGTAGTTTGTGAAGTCCGCTCCCGCAAATTGACTTTGAGATTTAACATGGCCTTCTTGGAGGTGGCCTGGGTCACCATAGGTTAAGGGAGGGCAGAGTGATCCTTCCGCAACCTATGCTTTAGTGGAGTATAGATATAACCATACTCATGCACTGCTTCCTCATGAATTACTCCATCACTAGCTGCACTTGAGACCTTTTTCCACCCTTTTTTTTTTCTGTTATACCCATAATTTTTAGCACCCCCTTCTAACAGCTTATTCATTTCTTAATTCGACCTGGCCAAAGCAGCATTTATCCTACGGTCATCTTCAGTAAATCTATCATCGAGTCTCTTTGCTTCCCCCTCAAGGGGAAACCTTTCCTATTCAACCATCATCATATCATGTAGCATCACACAATGATCTTCAGTAGATGGGGAACCAAAAACAACCATGGATCTTTGCAGGTTTGGGGTCATATCGCCTGAAACTGTAGTGAGTCGTGGTGGAGAAAATCCAGTCGGTCCACCCAAGGAGCACATGGCAGGTCCCCCACTCTACTGGTCCCTTCCCCAATAGGAGGTGTTCCTGCCTCCAAGAGAGTAGTCCCCACATCATCACACCCCACAAGCACCAAGGGGCATCACGCCAATCGGCGCGTCGCACCCTAGGACTCTAAGACTGCCCTTCTATCACAAACCTCTCCTTATCATCCAAAGAAATTTTCCAGTCATCCCCAGCTCACACACCTTGCACATCCATATCCCCTTGTGCAAGCTCACCCACCAACACATCATCATCCCCCTGCTTAGCTAAGGCTAAATCCTGAAACCTGTTATGAAGAGCCACAACATACCCCTCCGGGAGTCTACTACTGCTAGAACGCCCACTACTCATCTTGTAGACCGTATCCTCCTCTCCCAGTGTTGGCACGATGAAGCCTCCAACTGGCCTTTCCTGTGCCCCTCTTCCATCGCGGCCACTTTCCCTTTGTCCAACTATCTCTCCGAAGCTTCACCCCATCCGCATACCACATTAGCATGGGGCTGCCCCTCCCCTTCATCCATTAACATTTCCTCAGCAATGGTAGCTCCTAAAAAACAAGAATCCTCAGCCAGAATGATTCTAAAACTACCCGAGTCCATCAAATAAACTTCCATATTAGTCCCAGGCATCTGGTGTGTCAAACGGGAAACTTCTGCAACCAGAAGATGGGGTGAGGTCTCGATCACCCTCTTGGCTCCCTTCGCCTCCACCAGAGTGTGGTTGGTCTCCCCAGAACTCATCTGAATCAGAGATGAAACAATCCAACTAGGGATAACACATCCTCCAAACTGATTATTATGCCCAAATCTCCAACAATTAGAACAGAAAACTATCCATGAATCAAAAATGACAGATTGCCTCCACTGGAGCTCCTCCCATACAGAAATCCAGACAGAATCCACCATATCTTTTGAAGCATCAACCTCAAGATAGGCCCTTGGAGAAATGGGGTGTAAAAGGGCCCTAGTCCTACTATTCAGACAGAGGAACCTCCCCACCAGATTTCCAATCAGCGAAAGAATAGATAATTTCTGAAAGGGAAGGGGGAGTTCAGGAAATCTAACCCAAGTCACAACCATCGAAGAGTCCCACTTTAGATGAAAGTCAATGCTCCACAGAAATAGAGATAAGTGAGCACCATTACATATCTGAGGAGCCGATGATCAGGCCAGAACTAAATCCTCCTCAGACGCGAAGAAAATCATGATGTGGGAGCTATCGACCAAACCCACCATCGTGCAATCCCTAAGCTTCCAGAAAGAAGATACAAACTTGTCAAAAGAGGCCATCAGGGGACGCCACATCGGGAAACTCACAACTAGAGGCAGGAGGTGCAGATCTAAGGCTTCATTGAACTCTGAAATCAATAGGGGAAGCTGCAAACATCCTTTAAAGAGCTCCAGAACCTTCGTACAAAGCACTGATTTAGGAATTTTATTAGTTTTTAGGATTTTTATGGGTTTATGGTATTTTAAAGTGTTTAAGTGTTTGCAGGGGTTTACATATTCAAGGTTTTATTAACATTGATAGTTTTTTTAATTTTTAGTGTTTTTAGGGTTTTTATGGATTTTGTGTGTTTTTAGGGTTTTTCAGTTTTTAAGGGTATTTTATTTTTTTTGGATTATGGTCTTTTAGTGTTTTAAACATTTTTTGGGGTTAGTTTTTTGATTTTTACTATTTTTAGGGCTTTTATGGATTTTAGAGGTTTTAGTGGTTTTTATTGTTTTCAGAGGTTTTTCAGGGTCTCTATGAGTTTTTACATTTTCAAGGAATTTTAGGGAATTTTTAGGTTTTTATGGTTTGTAGGGTTTTTAGGAATTTTTATGGTTTTCAATGTTTTATGGCTTTTTTGGTTTTCATGGGTTTTTTGTGTTTTTTAGGGTTTTTAATGTTTTTAGAGTTATCAATGTTTTTAGGAATTTTATGGATTTTAGAGTTTTTAGTGCGTTTTTAGAGGTTTTGAGTGTTTTTATGTTCTTTAGGGATATCTTGAACTTTTTTGTTATTTTTTTTGGGTTTTATTGTTTTTTATAGTTTTTAGGGATTTCATCTGTTTTTTGGTGTTTTAAGGGTTTTAGGGTTTTATAGTTGTTTTTGATTTTGGGGTTTTTTAGTTTTTAGTGTTTTAATGTTTTTTAGAGTTTTTAACGTTTTTATATTTTTTAACAGTTTTAGAGTTTTTAGTGGTTTTGAGGGGGGTTTAGGGTTTTTAGGGGTTTTTTGGGGTTTTATGGTTTTTGGTTTTATTGAATATTTTTAGGTTTTCAGATACTATAAGTATTTCTTTTTATTTTATGGTATATATAATTTTTTAGAGTTTTTAGGGATTTTTAGGGGGTTTAGGGGTTTTTAGGTATTTTAGGGTTTTTATGAGTTTTGGGATTTAGGGTTTTTTTTTGAGTTTTTTAGGGTTATTAATAATTTTAGAGTTGTTAATTTTTTTGGGGGGTTTAAGGGTTTCTATATTTTAATAGTTTATTAAGGGTTTTTAGTGTTTTTAGTGTTTTTAATGATTTGAGGGGTTAATAGGGTTCATAGTGTTTTTTTGGTTTTGAGTTTTTTTTAAATTTCAAGGCTCTTTACTGCTATTTTAATATTTTTATGGTTTTTAGTGTTTTCATGTTTTTTTGGATTTTGAGGGTTTTTAGGTTTATTTAGGGTTTAATGGTTTTTAGTGTTTGTATTTGATATTTTAATATTTTTAGAGTATTTAATTGGTTTTTGAGTTTTTGTTATTTTTAGGGTTTTTATGAGGTTTATGGGGATTTTTAGAAATTTAGGGGGGGTTTAATTTCAGGGGGTTTTGGGTTTTTAGGGTATTTTATGTTTTCAGGTATTTTTTAGGTTATTTGGATTTTTTTGGGATTTTAGGATCTTTAGGGATTTGGGGATTTTAAGTATTTTCCATATTTTTAGGGGTTTTGGTTTATTATGGTATTTTGAATATTTAGGAATTTTTTTAATTTTTTTGGTTTTTTAAGGTTTCATAGATTTTTTAACATTTTAAGGGGTTTTATTGTCTTCTGGGGATTTTCATGGTTTTTATGGGTTTTTACATTTTTAGTGATTTTTAGGGATTATTTATGATTTTTATGGTTTATGGATTTTTAATATTTTTAGGGATTTTGAGGGGTTTTAGGGTTTTGTGGGGTTTTAAGGATTTTTATTGATCTTAAAAAATTTATGGGTTTTATGAGGTTATAGAGTATTTAGTGGTATTTGGGGTTTTATGGGTTTATATGGGTTTTAGTGCTTTTATGGTTTTCAAGGGGTTTTTTTTGGGTTTTTTGGGTTGTGTATGTTTTAATGGATTTCAATAGATTTTTAGGATTTGTATGGTTTTTACAGGTTTTTTAGTTTTTAGGGATTTTGAGTGGTTTTTTTGGGATTTTCGAGGATTTTAAGGGTTTATAGGGGTTTTATTCTTATTGGGGGGGTTTTATGGGTTTTTTATTTTCTATCACTCTTAGTGTTTTTAGGGTTTTTTGTTGGGTTTAGGTTTTTTTTATGGTTTTTAGGGTTTTTAATGTTTTTTGAGGTTCTTATGGTTTTCAAGGTGTTTTCTGGGTTTTTAGCGATTTTTACATTTTGGGGGGGTTTTAGGGATTTTTACGTTCTTAATGGTGTTTATATTTTTTTTGTGGATTTTGAGGTTTTTAATTGTTTGTTTGGGTTTTTAAGGTTTTAGGGTTTTTATTGTTTTTTTTTGTTTTTAGTTTTTTTTATTTTGTGTTTTTTAATGTTTTTTAGAGATTTTAAAATTTAGAGAGCATTTAAGGGTTTCAAGAGTGTTTAGTGGGTTTTAGGGGTTTTATTCAGTTTTATGTTTTTTGGGTTTTTAGGGTTTTTGGGGGTTTTAAAGATGTTTATGGTTTTTTAGATTTTTTATGATTTTTTTTTATTTTTAGGATTTGTATGTTATTAGGGAATTTAAGAATTTTGAGGGATTTTAAGGGTTTTTAGGTTTCAGGGATTAGGATATATTATGGGTTTTTTGGGTTTTATGGTTTTTAAGGTATTTTAGTGTTTTTATTATTTTTAGGGGTTCTAAGGGTTCTTATATTTTTAATAGTTTTTAGGGTATTTATAAGTTTTTATGAATTTTAGGGGTTTCAAGTTTTAAGTTGTTTTCCATGGATTAAGGTTTTTTATATTTTTAGGGATATTAAATGATTTTTTATGATTTTATTATTTTATGAATTTTAGTGGTTCTAGATATTTTGAGGTGTTTTAGGGGTGTCTAGGGTTTTTATGGGTTTTATGATTTTTTGGGGTTTAGGGATTTTTTAGTATTTTATGGTTTTATGGTTTTTAGGGATTTTATCATTTTAATTGTTTTACGTGTTTTTATAGTTTTCAGTGGTTTTATGGTTTTAATGGGGTTTTAGGGGTTTTTAATGTTTTTGGGGGTATTTTTGGGTTTTTATGGGTTTTTATGTTTTTTGTGTTTTTATGGATTTTTATGATTTTTATGGTTTATGGGTTTTTGTTTATTTTTACAATATATATAATTTTATGAGATTTGAATGTTTTTTAGTGTTTTTCTGGTTATTAGGTTTATTTTATTATTTTTTTTGGATTCTGGGGTTTTTTGAGTTTTTATGGGCAATAAGGTTTTTTCGACTTTATAACATTTTAGGGGTTCTAAGGGTTCATATACTTTTTATTCTTTTCTATTTTTTGTGGGATATATTTTTTTATGATTGTGAGGGATTTATAGTTTTATGTATTTTTTGGGATTTTATGATTTTTTAAATTTTATGGGATTTTTATAGATTGTACATATGTTTTTTTCTTTTTAGGTTTTCTACGGGGTTTAGGGACTTTGAGATTTTTTTTGGATTTTATGTGGTTTTAGGTTTTATAGGATTTTTTATAGTTTTTATGTTATTTTAATTTTCAATAGTTTTTTTAGTTTTTAAGTATTTTGATATATTTTATAGTTTTTTTAACATTTTTAGGGGTTTTAAGGGTTTCTAGGGGTTTTAAGGTTTTCTAGGTGTTTTAGTAGTTTTGAGGGTTTTATGGGTTTTTAGGAGTTTTTAATGATATGAGGGTTCCTTAAGGGTTTTTTTGGTTATTATGTTATCATGGATTTTTAGGGATTAGTTTTTATTTTTATGGTTTTTGATGTTTTAAGGGATCTAAATGATTTTGAGTTTTTTTAGGGGTTTTAGGGATTTTTAAAACTTTAGGGTTTTTAGGGGTTTTATGGTTTTTTTGGTTTTCAGGGGTTTTTATATATTTACATAGTTTTTAATGTTTTTTAATGTTTTTAGAGATTTTAAGGGTATTTAGAGTTTTTATTGGTTTTTTGGGTTTTTATTGAGTTTTGTTGTTTTTAATGGAATTTACGGGTATTTACTGTTTTTAGGGGCTTTCTATGTTTTTAGGGGATTTTACATTTTTAGGTTTTTTGGATTTTTAGAATTTTTTTTGGGTTTCTAAGGGTTTTGGGGATATTTGGAATTTTTAGGGTTTTCAGGGGTTTTTAGTGTTTTTAGGGTTTTAAGAGTTTTTATAGTTTTTCTGGTTTTAGGTAATTTTTAGTTTTTTAGAGTTTTAATGATTTCATAGTTTTTTTTAAATTTTATTGGTTTTTATTAGGTTTTATATATTTTGGTAATATTTTTGATTTTTATGGGTTTTAGGGTTTTTAAATTTTATTGGGGGATTTATGAATTTTGGGGATTTTTCAAGGATTTTTGGGGTAGTTAAATTTTTTAGGGATTTTTATAGATTTTTATGGTCATTATGGTTTTTTGTACTTTTTGTGATTCTACGGGCTTTCAGGGGGTTTTAGGGGGTTCTAAGGCTTTTAGGTATTTTGAGGGATTTTATAGTTTTTGTGGGTTTTGTGAGGGGGTTTTGGGGTTTTAAAGGATTTTAGAATTTTTTAATCTTTTAGAGGTCTTAATGGGTTATAATATTTGTTTTGGTTTTTAGTGTATTTAGGGGTTTTTAAGGGTTTTATTGTTTGGTGGGTATAAATTTTGTTTAGGGTTTTCTTGTGTATTTAATCTTCTTTTTTATATTTTTAGAAATTTTTAGGGATTTTTTGGAATTTTTGGTTTCTAGGGCTTTTTAGGGTTTTATGGATTTTGAAGGATTTTTTAGGTATTCATGGGGTTTTTTGGTTTTTTGGGTTTGTAGGGTTTTTGAGATATTTTTGTTTTAAATGAGTTTTAGAGTTTCATTATGTTTTAATGGGTTTTAAGAATTTTTAGCTTATCTCGTTGATTTTTGGTTTTTAGGGTGTTTTGGGAAATTTAAGGTTTTTAGGGGTATTATGGGTTTTAACGGGTTTTATGGTTTTTAGTGTTTTTTATGTTTCCACAGGTTTTTGAGATTTTTAGAATGTTCATAGATTTTAGGGTTTTTATGTATTTTGAGGATTTTTAATAGTATATAGGGGTTTTCATAGTTTGTTTTTATTTTTTGTGATTTTTTTTGAGTTTTTTAGGGTTTTAATGTCTTTATATTTTTTCAAAAATTTTATGGGTTTTAAGGGTTTCTAGAGTTTTTAGTGGTTTTGGGGTTTTATGGGTTTTAGTGTTTTTTATGTTTGCAACGGTTTTTTGAGATTTTTAGTATTTATTGATTTTTAGGTTTTTAGGTATTTTTTTCTTTTTAATAGTTTTAGGGGTTTCCATGATTTTTTTGATTTTTTATGTTTTTTTGTGTTTTTTAGGGTTTTAATGTTTTTTAGAGTTTTTCAAAATTTTAGGGGTTTTAAGGGTTTCTAGAGTTTTCAGTGGGTTTGGGTATTTTATGTGTTTTAGGGGTTTTAAAGGTTTTTAGTGATTTTTATGGGTTTCTAGGTTTTTTGGTTACTAGTGTTTTCTGAATTTTTATGGGATTTTAGGGATTTTTTGTGATTTTTATGGTTTTTAGTTTTTTAAAAAAATATTATGATTTTAGAGTTTTTAGGATTTTTTATAGTTTTTATGGTTTTTTAGATTTACAGGGTTTTTTGGTTTTTACGGTTTTTGAGATTATTTTTAGTTTTTTAATGTGTTTAGGGGTTTGAAGTGATTTAGGGTTTTTAGTGTTTTTTGGGGTTATTTGGGTGTTTTACAGTTTTATGGGGTTTTATGATTTCTAGGATTTCTATGCTTTTGAAGGGTTTTAAGTATTTTTTATGTTTTTCTAAGTTTTTAATATTTTTTAATGATTTTATGGGTTTTAAGGGTTTTTAGAATATTTACCGTATTTTTGGGTTTTTATGGGATTTTAGGCATGGTAATGGTTTTAGGGGATTCTACTGTTTTATTAGGGTTTTTAGGTTTTTATTGTTTTTTACATTTTTAGTGATTTGTGGGCCTTTTTAGTATTTTTATGGTTTTATAAAGTTTTGGGATTTTTGAGGTTTTTAGGGGTTTTTTTTGGGTTTTCTTTTTGTTTTAGCGGTTTTCAGGGTTTTTGGGCCATTTTTAGTCTTTATTTTCATAATGTCTTAAAGTTTGTATATATTTTTTAACATTTTTATGGGTTTTATTGGGTTTTAGATTTTTTATTTGGTTTTTACAATTTTTATGGTTTTAGGGGGTTTTATTATTTTCAGTTGGTTTATGGTTTTATGGTATTTTTGGGGTTTTAGGGTTTTTTATGATTTCAAGGGTTTTCTTGGATTTTTGAGGATTTTCATAGTTTTTAGGGTTTTTAGGTATTTTTATGATTTTTAGAGGTTTTCAGGGTTTTTATTACTTTTGAGGGTTTTTGGAATTTTTGGGTTTTATTTTTTTATTTTTGATTTTTTAGGGGTTTTAAGGTTTTTATAGCTTCTTAAAATTTATATGGGTTTTATAGAATTTAGTGGAGTTTTAGGGATTTTATGTTGTTTTAAGGGTTTTTGGGGTTTTTATGGTTTTCAATGATTTTCAGGGATTTTAGGGGTTTTTTTAGAGACATTTTATGGGGTTTTAGATTTTAATGGTCTTTAGTATTTTTTTAAAATTTAAGTATTATTAGTATTTTTAGGGTTTATCAGGGTTTTTCGGGCTTTTCATGGTTTTTTGGGACTTTTGGATTTTTAAGTATTTTTTTATAAATTTTTAGGTTTTTAATTTTTTTTAGAGTTTCTTAACATTTTTATGGGATTAAAGGGTTTTTTTAATTTCTAGTGTTTTTATGGTTCTTATGGGGTTTCGGGGTTTTATGGATTTTTTTGGTTTTCATGGGTTTTAGGGTTTTTTAAATTTTTTGGTATTTTTTTGGAAATTTTAGGTTTTCAATGGGTTTCAGTGGATTTTAGAGGTTTTAGAGATTCTGAGGGGTTTTAGGGATTTAGTGTTTTTTTATTGTTTTAAGGGGTTTTATGGGTTTTTTGTTTGTTTACGGTTTTTAGTGATTTTATGATTTTTCAGAGGTTTTTATCAATTTTAAGGGCTTAAAGGGTTTTAAAATTTTTAGTGGTTTTTGGGTTTTTAGGATTTTAGGTTTTTTTAAATGTTTTAGGGGTATTATGTTTAATGGGGTTTTCATGAATTTTCTTTTTCACGGATTTTTATGGTTTTTTGTGTTTTTAGGGGTTTTAGGGATTTCTAAGGTTTTTAGGCTTTTCTTAGGATTTCAGGGTTTTTAGGGTTTGGGATTTTTTTGGTGGTTTTAGGTTTTTTTTCATTTTTTGGGTTCTTAATGTTCTTAGAGTCTTAACATTTTTATGAGTTTTAATGGGTTTTAGTGTTTTTAGTGGGTTTGTAGAATTTTTATGGTTTTAAGAGGTTTTTTATGGTATTTAATGTTTTCATGGAATTTTAGAGCATTTGTAGGATTTTATGGGTCTTAGGGTTTTTAGGGTTTTATGGGTTTTTAGGTGTTTTTAGGGTTTTAGGGTTTTTACATTTTTTCTACTTTTTATGTTTTTAAAGGGGTTTTAGATTTTTTTTAGCAATTTTAAGGGTATTTAGGTTTCTGATATTTTAGGTGGTTTTTATGGTTTTTATGGGTTTTATTGTTTTTATGGTTTTTATGGGGTTTTATGGTTTTAGGCGGTTTTTATAGTTTATAGAGTTTTTATGTTTCTAGGGATTTGTAAGAAATGTTTAGTATTTTAATGATTTTTTGGGTTTTTAGGGTTGTTTGGAATTTGAGTGGATTTAGGGGTTTTCAAGGGTTTTCAGGGTTTTAGGGAGTTTATTTGTTTTTTTTTATTTTTAGGGATTTTTTTAATTTTTTTGGGTTTTTAATGTTTTTAGAGGTTTTTTAACATTTTTAGGGTCTTAACCATTTTTAGAGTTTTGAGTTATTATTTACGGATTTTATTATTTTTAAGGATTCAAGGATTTTCGTTATTTTCTGTGGATTTTCATGGTTTTTAGGGTTTTATACGTTATTAGACATTTTTAGGGGTTTTATAAGATTTTATGGTTTTTAGGGGATTTATGGTTTTTTAGGATTTCTTAGGTTTTTAGGGGGTGTATGGTTTTTTAGGTTTTTGTTGGGATTGTGGGTTTATTTTTTATTTTTTAGGGGTTTAAATGTTTTTAGTGTTTTTACATTTTTTGTGTGTTTTTAGAGTTTTTAGAGTATTTGGTTTCAACTTTTATGGTTTTATGGGTTTTTAAATATTAAAGGGGTTGTATGATTTTATGGGTTTTTAAGGGTTTTAGGTTTTTTTTTTAATTTTAAGGATTTTTTTGGGAATTTTTTGGAATTCAAGGTTTATTAAGGTTGATAGTGTTTTTAAAGGTTTTATGGTTTTTTTGTGTTTTTATGGTTTAATTTAGTTTTTAGAATTTTTGGGGTTCGTTATCTTTTTTTAGCAATTTAAGGATTTTAGTGTTTTCAGTGGAATTATTTGGTTTTTATGGGTTTTAGGGATTGTTTATAGTTGTTGGGTAATTTTATGGTTTTCATGGGATTTTAGGGTTTTTTATATTTTCATGGAATTTTATGGAATTTTTTGGGTTTTTCTGGTTTTTTTTGGGTTTTTCGAGGGTTTAGGAATTTTACAGGGTTTCAGGGTATTTCATGTTTTTTAGAGTTTTTAGCGTTTTTATGGGTTTTTTAGTATTAGGGTTTTTTTGAGTATGGGAGGAGGTTTTTATGTTTTTTTGAGTTTTTAAAATTTTTTGGGGTTTAAATTGGTTTTAGGGTTTTTTTATATTTTTAGAGTTTTTTGGGGTTTATGGGTGTTTATGATTTTTTATGGGTTTTGTGGTCTTTAGGATTTTTTATAGTTTTTAGGGATTTTTATGTCTTTAGTTATATATTTGGGTTTTTATGGGTTTTTTATTTTTTTTGTTGGAGGGTTTCTCAATATTTTTAGGGTTTATAAGTTTTTTTTGGCTTTTTTGGGATGTAAGGTTCTTACGATTTTTTTGGGTTTTGGGCTATTTTATATATTTTTAGGGTTTTAAGGTTTATTTTGGTTTTTTACTATTTTTATTTGTTTAATGGGGTTTTTCTTATTTTATTGGGTTTGTAGGGTTTAGGGTTTAGGGATAATTTATGGTTTTAGGATTTTTTATAGGGTTTCAAGGATTTTAGGGATTTTAGGTTTTTAGGGATTTATAGGGATTTTTTAAGATTTTATGGTTTTAATGATTTTATTTTTTTTAGGAATTATGAGGTTTTTTATTGTTATGATTATTTTTAGGGTTCTAGGTTTTTTATGCTTTTATGGTTTTTATGGATTTAGGGGTCTTAAGGGTTTTTAGAGTTTTTTAATGTTTTGTAGTTTTTTAGGGTTTTTAGAGTTTTTCGTGGACTTGGGCTGTTTTTCATGTTTTTTGGGTTTTTAGGTTTTTTATGGTTTTCATGGGTTTTTAGGATTTTTGGGGTTTTTAAAATTTTTATGTTTTTTATGGTTATTAGGATTTGTATGGTTTTTGAGGGTTTCTAGGGGTTTCATTGTTTGTATATGTTTTTTTGGGGTTTTGGGTTATTTTAAAATTTTAAGGGTTTTAAGGTTTTAAGAGTTTACTATCAAATTTATGTGTTTTGAGGAGTTTTATTATTTTTAGTTGTTTTTAGGTTTTTATGGGTTTTTGGGGTCTTTAAGGTTTTATTAATTTTTATTATTATCAGTACGGTTTTACAGTTTTTTATGGTTTTTAAATTTTTTGGGATTTTAAGGGTTTTATAGGTTTTAGGGTATTTAGAGATTTTTATGGATTTTTAGTATTTTCAATGTTATTGGGATTTTTGGGTTTTTTTTGGTTTTTTTGTTTTTTGGGTTATTAAGGTTTTTTAGAGTTTTTTAATTTTTATATTTATTTTAAGAGTTTTAGAGATAACATTGGGTTTTATGGTTATTATAGGTTGTAGGGTTTTTAAGTTTGTTTAGGTGTTTTATATTTTCCAGGTGTTTTTCAAGGTTTTCAGGGGACTTTACATTTTCATGGAATATTAGGGATCTTTAGTTTTTTTAATGGTTTTGATGTATTTTATTTTATTTTTTTGATTTTTAGGGTTCTTAGTTTTTTTCATGGGGTTTTTATTTTTTTTTGGGTTTTAGGGGTTTAAAGGTTTTTAGCCTTTTCTATGGTTTTAGGGGTTTAATGGGGTTTAAGATTTTTAATGGTTTTTATGGATTTTTAGGGTTTTTTTTTGTTTTTAGTGTTCTTATATTTTCAGGGATTTTTAGAGTTTTGTTAGGATTTTTTGGGTTTTAGGGTTTTTAGGGTATTTAGTGATTTTGAGGTCTTTTGAGGGATTTATGTTTTTCAAATTTTTAGGGTATTTAGTGTTTTTTTTGGGGTTTTTTAATTTTTTTAGTTTTTAAGTGTTTAAGGGATTTCAGAGTCTTTTTACATTTATAGGGGTTTAAAGGGGTTTTATGATTTTTTCTGTGATTTTAGGGTTTTAAGGGGTTTTTAGTTTTTTAATAGTTTTAGTGGTTTTATGGATTTCAAGGGGGTCTTAGTGTCTTTAGGATTTTTTATGTTTTCAGGGGTTTTTTGTGTTTATTTTTATTTTTATTGTTTTTTGGGTTTTTTGCAATTTTGATGGATTTAAAGTTTTTTAGTATTTTTTACATTTTTAGGGGTTTTAAGGGTTTCTAGAGTATTTAGTTGGTTTCAAAATTTTAATGGGTATTAGCATTTTTATGGTTTTTAGGGTTTTTTATGGAATTTAGTGGGTTTTTAGGTATTTATGGTTTTTTATGTTTTAAGGGATTTTTAAGGGATTGTTTTGGATTTTTTGGGTTTTTTTTGGATTTTTAGGGGTTTTATAGAATTTGAGGGGTTTTATGGATTTTCATGATTTTTAGGTTTAATAGGATTTTTCAAAGTTTTTATGGGTTTTTTAGTTTTTTATATTTTGAGGGGTTTAAATAAATTTTAATGTTTTTTCATGTTTCTTTGGGTTTTATGGGTTTTCAGAGTTTTTAGTGGTTTTAGTAATTTTTGAGTTTTAGGTTTTTATGTTTTTTTGGAGTTTTATTGTTTTTAGGGGTTTTTCAATGTTTTTAGATATTTTTATGGTTTCAGGGATTTTTAGGACTTTTAGTATTTTTATGGTTTTATGGTTTTTATGGAATTTAGGGAATTTGATTTTTTTTTTAAAAAATTAATTCGTTTTGTTTTTAATTGTTATTATGGTTTTTATTGTTTTATGTGTTTTTAGTGGTTTTTTTAGTTTTTAAGGATTTTAATGTATTTATAGTGTTTTAATGTTATTGGGAATTTTAGGGATTTTTGATTTTTAGTGTTTTTAAGGTTTTTGGGAGGTTTTTTTGGTTTTAGGGATTTTATGGTTTTAGGGGATTTTTTGGATGTTTAGGGTTTCTTATGTTTTAAAAATATTTTAGGTACTTTTTTTATTTTCATGGGGTTTATGGTTTTTATGGTTGTTTAGAATTTTTAGGGGGTTTTCAGGTTTTTTAGGTTATTTAGGGTTTTAATGGTTTTGGTGTTTTCAGGTTTTTAGGGGGTTTAAGGTTTTTAATTATTATTTTATCATTTCAAGGGTTTTAAGTTTTTTTAGTTTTTTAGTGTTTTTTAGTTTTTTTATGGATTTTTTTGTGGGTTTTATTGTATTCAGGGGTTTTTGGGGTTTTTACTTTTTAAGGGATTTTATGATTTTTATGGTTTTTAGTGTTTTGGGGAATTTTAATGGGTTTTCATTGTTTTTAAGGGTTTTCAGAGATTTTATGGTCTTTTGGGTTTTAGGGGTTTAAATGTTTTTAAATGTTTTATAGGGTTCTTATTATTTTTTAATGTTTTTAGGAGTTTTAAGTGTTTTTAGGGTTTTTTTGTTTTCAAGGTTTTAATGGGTTATTAGGGGGTTTTAAGGTATTCAGTGTTAAATTATTTTCTGGAGTTTTAAGGGTTTTTAGAATATATTACATTATTTAGGATTTGTGGATTTTTTTTATGGATTCTAGGGATTTTTTAGCATTTTATGTATTATAAGGCATTTTAGGGCTTTTCAGGATTTTTATATTTTTTGAGTATTTTTGGTTTTTTGTGGTTTTATGGGTTTTTACAAAATTTTAGTTTTTTATAGTGTTTTTAGAGTTTACTAATGTTTTATGGATTTTATGGGGTTTTTAGAGTTTATTTACTATTTCGGGTTTTTTTGAGAATTTAGAGTTTTTAAGGTTTTAAGGGGTTTTTATGATTTTCAATGGGATTTCTGGGTTTTTATGATATTTTTGTTTTCATAGATTTGTAACGATTTTTAGGATTTTTATTCTTTTTAGGGTTTTTAGTGTATTTATGGAATTTGAATACTTTTTGGTTTTTTAGTGTTTTACAGTTTTTAATGTTTTAATGGGTTTTTTATTTTTCAACGTTTTAGGGGTATAAAGAGGTTTTTAGAGTTTTTAGTGGTTTTTTTGGTTTTTGTGGGTTTTAGGGTTTAATATTATTTAGGGGTTTTCATAGCTGACTTGGGGTTTTTATGGTTTTTATGCATTTTTATTTTTTTAATGGATTGTCAGTTAATTTTTGGACTTTTACCATTTTTAGGGTTTTTAGGGTTTTAGGGATATTTATTGATTTTTTTAGAGTTGTTGGTTTTTAAGGATTATTTATGTATTTTTGGTTTTGTGGGTATTAGGGGTATTTTAGTTTTTATGGTTTTTATAATTTTTATCATTTTAGGGGGTTTAATAGTTTTTAGAGTTTTTATTTGTTTTTAGGGTTTTATGGGTTTTTAGGGGTTTTAATTTTTTTTGTGGGGTTTGAAGGATTTTAGGGTTTTTTAAGTTTTAAGGGGTATTTAGGGATTTTTGTATTTTTATGGTTTTTACTATTTTTTTGGTTTTAGGGATTTGAGAGATTTTAAGCATTTTCATGTTTTTTTGGGCTTCTATTATTTTGGTAGGTTTTAATGTTTTTTAGTGTTTTCGGGTTTTAAGGGGTTTTATATTTTTTATCCTTTTTAGGGGATTTAATGGATTTTATAGATTTTAGTGTTTTTAGGGTTTCTATGTGTTTTGGGGGTTCTTATATTTTTTGTGGTTATTATTGTTGTGTAGTAATTTTTAGGTTTTTTAGGGTTTTTACATTTTTATGGATTTTTAGGGGGTTTTTTTAGGACTTTATGGATTTTATGGTGTTTTAGGGTTTTTTGTGATTTTGAGGGGTTTATGGGGTTATCAGGGGTTTTTATGGGTTTTCAATGGCTTTTTGGGTCTCTGTGGGTTGTTATCATTTTTTTTGTTTTTAGAGTTTTAATATTTTCTAGAAATTTTAACATGTTTTGGTGTTTAAATGGTTTTTAAATTTTTTATTTGGTTTTTAGATTTTTATGGGGTTTTAGGTTTTTTATTTTGGGGGGGGGGGTTATGGTTTTCAAACATTTTTAGGGTTTTTTTTGGGTTTTTTACTTTTTCAAGGTTTTTTAGTTTTTTAGTGATTTTCTATGGTTTTAGGGTTTTATGTATATTGAGTGTTTTTAAGGTTTTTAGGGTTTTAGGAGTTTTTAATGACTTTAGAGTCGTTTTTAGGTTTTAGGAGTATTTTATTTTTTTTATATGGTTTATGTTTTTGGTTTTTTTAACTTTTTTGGTGTTTTATGTGTTTTTTGGTTTGTAATGGGTTTTAAGGGTTTTATTACATTTAAAGTTTTGGGGGTTTTATTGGATTTAAGGGTTTTCTGGGATTTTATTATTTTTTATGCTTTTTAGGATTTTTTGGCTTATTTAGGTTTTTTATGGTTTTTTTGGTTTTTAACGTTTTCATTGATTTTGAGGGGCGCTCAGTGTTTTTTTTGGGTTTTCAAAGTTTTTGTTGTTTCTTTTGAATTTTTTTAGTTTTTTGGGGTTTTAATGTTTTTAGGGTTTTTAGTGTTTTTTTGGGTTTTAAGGGTTTTTGGTATTTTTAATTGTTTAATAGTATTTATGGGGTCTTAGGGGTTTTAGGGATTTTAATGGTTTTTATGGGTGTTAGGTGTTTTTTCAGGTTCTTAGTTAATTTTTTAAATTTTTGGTGATTTTAAAGGGTTTTTTTAGGATTTATAGGGTTTTAGAGGTTTTATCGGTTTTATGGGTTTTCAGTGTTTTTAGTCTTTTTTGTGGGGTTCTAGGGTTTTATGTGTTTTTATGGGTTTTATGATTATAGGGGTGTTTAAGATCTTCAACGGGTTTTCAATGTTTTTAGTTTTTTATGTTTTTGGTTATTTTTAGGGATTTTTAAAGCGTTATGGTTTTTAGTATATTTATGGGTTTTTTGTGATTTTGAGGGATTTTTGTTTTTTTAGGTTTTTAGAGTTTTTATGGTTTTAAGGGTTCTGAGGATTTTTTTGTGTTTTAGGTTTTTTTTTCTAGATTTTTTATGGGTTTTTAGAGTCTTTAAAAGTTTTTAGGGACTTTATGGATTTATAGAGTTTCTCGAGGTTTTAATGTTTATTTGGATTTTGAGATTTTTTTATTGTTTTTGGGGTTTTATGGGTTCTTAGGGTTTTAAAGGGCCTTTCGGGATTTTTTTTTGGTTTTATGGGTTTTCGGGATCTTTTATTATTTTATGGGTATATGGATTTTTATACCTTATGAGGGTTTTTAGGTGTTTTTAGTGTTTTATGAATTTTTGGGTTTTAGGTTTTTTTTAGTTTTTAGGTTTTTAGGTTTTTTTTTCTTTAACATTTTTGTGTTTTAAAGGAAATTTAGAATTTTTAGTGTATTTTAATATTTTTAGTGTTTTAGGTGTTTTTAGGGTTTTCATGTGTTTATGGGTTTTGATGTTTTATTTACATTTTGAAGATATTTTATGGAGTTTTTTTAGGATTTTTATGGTTATTAAAGGTTTTAGGGGTTGAGTTTTTCGGGTTTTTTTTTGAGTTTTTAGTGTTTTAATTGTTTTTTAATTTTTTTGAAATTATTAGTGGTTTTAAGGCTTTTTAGAGTTTTTAGTGGGTTTTTATGGTCTTAATTGTTTTTTGATTTTTTAGTGCTTCAATGGTTTTTAGGGGTTTAAAGGTGTTTTCAGGGTATTTATGTATTTTTTCAATTTCAAAGAATTTTTAGGTTTTTTTTGGGTTTTTGGGTTTTTACCAATTTTTATGGGCTTTTTGGTGTTTTCAGGGTGTTATGGTGTTTGGGTATTTATGGTTTTTTTTATTTTTTTAGGATTTTAATGGTTTTTTAATTTTTACATATTTTTTTTGGGTTTTATGGTTTCTTATAGTATTATTGGTTTTTGGATTTTTAATGGTATTTAATAATTTTATGGGTTTTTATGGTTTCATGGTTTTTATTATTTTTTACATTTTTAGGGGAATTTATTGGTTTCTTGGAATTTAATGATTATTTTTGTTTTTTGGGTTTTACAGATTTTTAGTTATTTGTATATTTTAGGGGTTTGTAGGGTTTTTAGAGGATTTTGGGAAATTGAGGGATTTATATATTTTTAGGGTTTATTTACGGGTTTTAGGGTTTTTTGGTTTTTAGGGTTTTTTTGAGTTATTTTGAGGGTTTTTATGGTTTTTTAATATTTTTTTATATTTTGATAGATTTTTAGTGGTTCTAGAGTTTTTCGTAGTTTTTATGGCTTTTTTGTGTTTTAAGGGGATTTCATGGTTTTTAAGTTTTTTTTTATGTTTTTTGGGATTTTTAGAGATTTTTTCGATTTTTAGTGGGTTCTAGGTTTTTTTAGGGTTATTAAGGTTATTAAGGTTTATTTGATTTTTAGTTTTATTTTTGTTTTTATGATTTTGGAGGGTTTTGGAGTTTGTTGACAATTTTATGGGTTTAGGGGATTTTATATTTTTAAAGGCTTTAGGGTATTATGGGGTTTTATAGGGTATTAAGGATTTTAGGTGTTCTTGTGGTTTTCAGGTGGTTTCTAGGGTCTTTATGTTTTTTTTATATTTTTTAGGATTTTTGGGACTTTTTATGGGTTTATGGTTTTAAGGGTTTTAAGGGCTTATGGATTTTATTGGTTTTTAAGATTCTTTAAGATTTTTATGATTTGTATAGTTTTTAGGGTTCTTAGTAATTTTTTGAGTTTTTATGGGTTTTATGGTTTCATAGAGTTTTTTTAGCATTTTATGGGTTTTAATGGGTATTTAGAGTTTTAATGGTTTTTTGGTTTTTTACGGTTTTTAGTGTTTTTAACAATTTTGGGGATTTTGTTGTTTTCAGTTTTTTTAGGGGTTTAGGGTTATTTTTATTTTCAATGTTTCTTAGGTTTTATATTTTATTTTTAAGGGTTTTATGGGTTTTAGGTGTTTTAGGGTTTTTTCATGATTGTTTTGGGGTTTTATGTATTTTCATGTTTTTAGGGTTTTAGTATGTTTTTTGGGACTTAGGATTTTTTTGAGTTTTTAGGACTTTAATGGGTTTTATTGTTTTTAATGTTATATGGGTAATAAGAATTTTTGTAGTTTTTATTATAATAGGGTTTTACGGGGTTATATGGTTTTTAGAGGTTTTTACATTGTTCAATGGGTTTTCAAAAATTTTAGGGTTTTTTACATTTGTAGTGATTTTAGGTGTTCTTTGGGATTTTTTAGTCATTAGGGTTTTTATAAATTTTGATTCTTTTTAGGGAATTTTAGGTTTTTAGGGATTTTGGGGGTTTCAATATTTTTAGGGTTTTTTGGGATTTAGGTTTTTTTGAGTCTTCTAGTGATTTATGGTTTATAGAGTTTTTTTTAAAGTGTTTTCTCTTTTAATGATATTTATAAATTTAAAGGTTTTAGGTTTTAATGGGTTTTAGGGCCACTTATGTTTTTTATGGGTTTTTTATTTAGCGTTATTTTTTATATTTTTTAGGATTTCTATGTTTTCATGTTTTTTAGTGATTTTTAGGATATTTATTTGTTTTAGGGTTTTTACGGATTTTAGGGATTTTGAGGGTTTATGGGTTTTTCATGGTTATTTAGTGTTTTAGGTGTTTTTTATGTATTTATGATGTTTTCTTGTTTTATGGTTATTTACGGTTTCCATTTTTTTATGGTTTTATAGGGTTTCTTACATTTTTTAAATATTTTAGGGGTTTTATGGATTTTTTTTGGGTTTTAGTGTTTTTCATGGTTTTAGGGATTTTTACATTTTTTAAATTTTCAACGTTTTTAGTGTTTTTTGGGTTTTCAATGTTTTTAGTTTCTTTTTTTTTTGTTTTTTTGGATTTTTAAGTTTTAAAGGGGTTTAAAGGTTTTTTATTATTTCTTAACATTTTTGGGGGTTTAAAGGTTTTTTATTGTTTTGAGTGTGTTTTTAGGGGTTTTATGAAATTTTAGTGATTTTATGTGTTATAGATTATTTTATGAATTTGATTGGGTTTTTATGGTTTTTAGGTAACCTTTTCTTTCAATGATTTTTAGGGATTTTATGTTTTTTAGGGTTATTAAAGTTTTAATCAATTTTTAGTGATTTTAGTGTATTATGGGTTTTCATGGATTTTAGGATATTTTGGATTTTTGAGGGATTTCATTGTTGTTTTAGGGGGTTTTAGGTTATTTAGAGTGTTTTATCATTTAAGGGGTTTTAAGGGTTTTCAGAGTTTTTATAGGAGTTTAGGGTTTTTATAGGGCTTTAGTGTTTTTTAAGGTTTTAGTAGTTTTTATGGCTGTCAGGAATTTTTAGGGGTTTTAGTATTTTTTACATCTTAAGGTATTTTTAAATATTTTTAAAATATATATTACTTTTAGTGTTTATAGGTATTTAAATATTTTGAGGGTGTTATTTTTTTAGGGTTTTAAGAGTTTTTGGGTTTTTTCTAGGGTTTTATGTCTTTTAGGTTTTTAGGGGTTTTTTCATTTTTTAGGATTTATTTGGTTATTTAGAGTTTTTATTGTTTGTATTTTTTATGAGTATTATGATTTGTTAAGATTTTTTGGGTTTTTATAGTTTTAATTATTTTCTGGGTTTTTATGATATTTTGGTGTTTTCATGGACGTTAGAGAGTTTTTATGGGTTTTAGGGTTTTTATGTTTTCTTGGAATTTGAGGGATTTTTCATATATTCCAGGGTTTTTTTGGGTTTTTAAGGATTGGGTGGGTTTATGGGTTTTCATGTGTTTTAGGGAGTCTCTGGGTTTTTCAAAAGATTTTTGGTTTTATAGTTTTTTTATCTTTTTTTTTGGTGTTTTTATGGTTTTTAGAGTTTTTAAGCTTTTTAATGTTGTAGAGGATTAATGGGTTTTTGTTGTTCCTATTAGTTTCTAGAATTGTTATTGGGTTTTCAATATTTTTATAGATTTTATGGTTTTTTGTGTGTTTTCAATGTTCTTAGGGTTTATTACAATTTAGGGATTTTGGGGGGATTTTTTCTGTATTTTTATGGTGTTTAGGGTTTTAGTATTTTTATGGATTTTGAGGAGATTTAAGGGTTTTCAACATTTTTAGTATTTTTAGGGGTTTTAGGGGTTCTATTGTATTTTTAGATTTTTAGGCGTTTTTTAGTCTTCTTTGGGTTTTGAGAGTTTTTGGAGTTTTTATTGTTTTTAGGTATTTAAAGGGTTTATAATTTTTAGTGGGTTTTTGGGGTTTTAGTGTCTTTTAATGTTTTTAGGGGTTTTTATGGTTTTTAGGGGCGTTTCCTGTTGTAGGGATTTTTTCATTTTCAATATTTTCTTATATTTCTTTGGATTTTTATAGTTTTAAGGATTTTTAGGGGGTTTAGGGTCTTTATGATTTTTAGGTTCTTTTGGGATTTTAATTTTTTTTGGGGTTTTTTGGTGTTTTAATTTTTTTTTCTGGTTTTAATGTTTTTATGGATTTGAAGGGTTTTTGTGTTTTTAATCAAATTTTAGGTTTTTTACGGGTTTTTAATTTTATAATGAGTTAGATAGCTTTCATTAGGTTTTCATGTTTTTACGGGTTTTTTTTGTTTATAGGGTTTTTAGAGATTTTTAGTATTTTTTTGGTTTTTAGTATTTTTATGGATTTTGAGGGTTTTAGTGTTTTTTATTGTTTTATTCGGGTTTCCTGGTTTTTAGGGTTTTTTTGGGTTTAAGAATCTTTTTTCTGTTTTTATGGATTTAAGGGGTTTTAGTGTTTTTTAATGTTTTTAGGGGTTTGAAGGTTTTTTAGATTTTTTATTTCTTTTTAGGGTATTTATGGATTTTTCCAAGTTTCTTATGTTTTTAGGGGTTTTGTGGGTTTTATGTATTATATAAGGGATTTATGTTTTTTTAAATTTTCAGGGATTTTTAGGGATTTTTAGTTATTTTATGGTGTAAGGTGTCTTTTATGAATTTTCCGGATATTGAGGATTTTTATGGGTTTTTAGAGTTTATAGCGTTTTGAATGGGTTTCATGGGTTTTTGGGTACTCTTTGAGTTTTTATGGTTTTTTGGATGTTTTTATATTTCTTTATAGTTTTTAACATTTTATGCCTTTTATGGGTTTTTAGAATATTCTATATTTTTAGGGGTTTTAGGGTTGTTTATGGTTTTTAGGGGTTTATGTGTTTTAGGTGTTTTGAAAGTTGTTTAGGGTTTTTTACATTTTCAGGGATTTTATGGCCTTTTATTTTTTATGGATTTAAGGGTTTTATAGATTTTTTGCTTTTAAGGGGTTTTTAGTGTTTTAGGGTTTTTCACGGTTGTTAGTTTCTTTTGCGGTTTTAGTGGTTTATTTTTGTTTTTAGGGTTTTTATAGTTTTATTAACATTTTTATGATTTTTTGGATTTTATGGGTTTAAAAATGTTTTTGTAGTTTTTCAGGGTAATTATGTGATTTTATAGTTTTTATGGTTTTTAAGGGGTTTTAGTGTTTTCAGGGGTATTGGGGGTTTTTTAGGTTTCCAAGTATTTTTAGGGGTTTTATAATTTTTAGTGTTTTTTATGATTTTTTAGGATTTTATGAGTTTTAGTGTATTTATGGTTTATTATAGTTTTTATTGTTTTTATAGGGGTTTAGTGCCTTTTTGAGTATTTAGTGTTTTTCATAGGGGTTAAAAGGTTTTTAGTGTTTTTAACATACTTTGAGATTTAATGATTTTTAGAGTTTTTAGTTGTTTTTTGTGTTTTTATTTGTTTTTGGGGTTTTAAGGTCTTTATGGTTTTTAGGGTTTTCAGGGATTTTTACTTTGTCCATGTTTTTTATCAATTTTTTAGTAATTTTATGTTTATTAGGGTTTATAAGGTTTTTTAATACTTTTAGAGATTTTCAGGGTTTTAGGGATTTTAGGGCCTTTTTGGGTTTTCATGGAATTTTTATATTTTTTGGATCTTAAGGGTTTTAGTGTTTTTTAATGTTTTTAGTGGTTTTAAGGGTGTTTAGTGATTTTTTTGATTTTTGTGTTTTATGACGTTCTATTATTTTTAGGGGTTTTATGGTTTTTATGGGTTTGTTGGGGTTTCTTAATTTTGTTACGTTCTCATTAATTTTTATGGATATTAGGTTTTTTATGGTTTTTAGTGTTAGTTTTGGTTTTTAGGGATTTTATGGGGTTATAGGGTTGTTTGTGTTTTAGGGTTTTTCTATGTTATAATGCCTTTTGGGATTTTAGGGTTTTTTAATGTTTTTTATGATTTTTAAAGTCTATTACAGTTTTTGTTCTTTTTATGGGTTTTTTTTGTTTTTTGAGTTTTAGTGGGTTTTAGGGTTTTTATTAGTTTTTAGGTAGTTTAAAGAGATTTGTGGATGTTTTTCGGTTTCACATGTTTTTCATGGTTTTATGGGGGGGTTTTTCAATGATTTTTAGGCCTTTTTTTATTTTTATTATTTTTAGGGACATTCAAGTTTTTTGGTATTTTGATGGGTTTTATTGGATTTTCGTGTTTTTATTTTTTTTCCGAGTTTTTGTTTTTTTAGGATCTTTTTGGTTTTATGGGTTTTTAAGGTTTTAGGGTTTTAATGGGGTTTTAGAGTTTATTTAACTTTTAGGGTTTTAAAGTGTTTTTTTGTGAGTTTTTAACTATTCCATGTTTTATATGTTGGAGTGTTTATGTTTTTATAGTGTTTTTAGGTTTATTATGAGTTTTTAGGTTTTTATGATTTTTTGGATTTTATGGTTTTTCTTGTTTTTATGGATTTTTTGAATTATGATGGGATTTAGGGGTGTTCCGGGTTTTTATGTTTTTTATGGGTTTTCAGTTGTTTTAGGGTATTTTATGTTTTTAGAGTTTTTTTAATGTTTTTATGTCTTTAAAGGTTTTATATAGTTTTTAAACAATTTAGGGATTCATTGGGTTTTTAGAGTTTTTTGTGTTTTTTGGGGGGTTTTGGGGTTTTGGGTGTTTTATGGTTTTCATGGGATTTTTAGGGTTTTTATAGTTTCTTTCATTTTCAGTTATTTTAGGGCCTCTTTAGTATCTTAATGGTTTTATGGTTTTTAGGGATTTTAAGGGATTTTAGGAATTTTACGAGTTTTTTTAGAGTTTTTTGTTCATCATTTTTACAGTCTTTTCGGGTTTCAGGGTTTTTTTTTGAGTTTTTAGGGTTTTTAGGGTTTTTGGAGTTTCTTTAACATTTTTAGAAATTTTTGGGCCTTAAATTGTTTTTAGAGTGTTTAGTGGAATGTTTTTTATTATTTTATGTTTTTTAAACTTTTTTTAATGTTTTGTTGTGTTTTATGGTGTTCATGTCGTTTTCAGGTGTTTTTACATTTTTCGTGATTTTTAATAATTTTTAGGATTTTTTTAATCTTAAGGTTTTTATGTTTTTTATGGATTTTGTGGGTTTCAGGGGTTTTCTCAGTATTTAATTTCCTTTTTAGTTCTCAGGGTTTTTTGAGTTTTTTTGGTTTCCAATGTTTTTTAGAATCCTTTATCATTTTATTGGTTTCAAGGGTTTTGAGGGTTTTATGAGTTTTTAGTGGTTTTAGAGTTTTTCAGGTTTTTAGAGTTTATAGTGTTTATTTGGTTTATAGTTATTTTTTTTCTTTTCCAGGTTTTTTTAGGGGTTTTAGGGGTATTTATGTTTTTAAGTATTTTTAGGGATTTTTTGTGTTTTTATGTCTTCTAGTGTTTTTAGTGTTTTATAGATTCTGATGTTTGATAGGATTTTTAAGGGGTTTTATGGTTTCTACATATATTTTGTGATTTTAGGGTTTTTTTAGTTTTCGCGAGTTTTATAGGGTTTTTAGAGTTTTTCAATGTATTTCGTTGATTTTAAGAGGGTTTTGAGTTTTTAGTGGTTTTTAGGGTTTTGAGGGGCATTTATAGTTTTTAGGTGTTTTAGGGTTGTTAATGGTTTTGAGGGCTTTAATGGGATTTTACAATTTTAATGATTTTGAGGTATTTGTTATGATTTTTAGGGTTTCTATGGATTTTAGGGATTATTGGGATTTTAGGGATTTTATGGATTTTGAGGGGTTTTCCGGTTTTTTTGATTTTTTTGGGGTTTTCATGGTTTTATGGTCTTTTGGGTTTTTACAGTTATTTTAAATTTTATAATTTTTTAATTTTTTTAGTGGAATTAGTTTTTTTAGAGTATTTAGTTCATTTTATTGTTTTTGTGGGTTTTAGGGTTTTTTACGGTTTCCAAGGATTTAAGGTTTTTTGGGTTTCCTGGGATTTTTTGGTTTTTATGGATTTTTCTGTATATTTTATGATTTTTATTAGTTTATGGTTTTATGTATCAATGGGGTTTTATGTTTTTGTGGTTTCTAGGGGTTTTTAGGGGTTTTAGTTTCTTTTGGTTTTTTGTTTTTTTTTGAGTATTTAGGGTTTTTAGTGTTTTTAGTATTTTTAGTGGTTATAGAGTTTTTAGTGGGGTTTTAGGGTTTATATAGGTTTTAGGGGTTTATGGTTTTATGGGTTTTGTATGGTTTTGTAGGGGTTTTCATGGTTTTTAGTATTTTTTATGTTTTCATGGATTTTAGGGATTTTTTAGGATTGTTATAATTTTTAATGTCTTTAAGAGTTTTATGGATTTCGACTGGTTTTAGGGGTTTCCATAGTTTTTGTTAGGTTTTAACAGTCTTTCAGAGGTGTATGGATTATTTTATTTTTTGAGTGTTTTTATTAGTTTTAAGGGTTTCAAAGTTTTTAAGAGTGTTTGAATGTCTAGGGGTTTTAAATTTTTTAGAGTTTGAAGTTAATTATAGGGTTTTTATTGGTTTTTAATTTTTTTTGGGTTTTAATGGTTTTGAGGTGGTTTTAAGAGTTTTAGGGATTTTTAATTTTCAATGATATTTTCAATTTTTATGGTTTAGTGTTTTTAGGGGTTTTAAGGATTTTTCAGGGATCTAGGGGTTCTCAAGGTTTTTAGGGGTTTGAGGTTTTTATGGTTTTTAGTGTCTTTTGTGGTTTTAAGATTTTTTTTGAGTTTTTGGGGTTTTTATGGTTTTGAATTTTTTTTACATTTTAGGGGTTTTAATGGTTTATAGTTTTTATTGTGTCAGGTCTTTTATTTTTTAGGATTTCTATGGTTTTTATGTGATTTATAGATTTTAGGGGGTGTTTCTGGGTTTTAGGGTTTTTATATTTTCAGGAATATTTTGAATTTTTTTAGAATTTAATAGATTTTAGTAGCTTTTGTGGTTTTAGTTATTTCAATGGGTTTTAGTGTTTTCAAGGGTTTTTAGAGTATTTAGGGATTTTCATGGTTTATAGGGACTTTTTGTATTTTTATGGGGCTTTTATCAGTTTTTAGAGTTTTTAAGGACTTTTAAAGCTTGTTAATGTTTTTAACATTTTTAGGGTTTTAAATGGTATTTAGATTTTTAGCCTATTTTAGGGGTTTTATGGGGTTTTATGGGGTTTTATGGTTTTAATGTGTATTTTTGGTTTTCATGCAGGTTTCTGGTTTTTTTAGAGATTTTCTATTTTTTGGAATTTTTAGGGATTTTGAATGATTTATTATGATTTTTATTGTTTTTAGGGTTTTTATGGAATTTTATTATTTTTTACGCTTTCATTGTGTGTTATGATTTTTAGGGGGTTTGCGTTATTTTTGTGGTTTTACGGTATTTTAGGTTTTTAGGGATTTAATGTTTTTATAGTTTCAAACATTTTTAGTGGTTTTAGAGTTTTTAGTGGGTTTTATGGTTTTTCGGGATTTTAAAAGTCTTTTCAGGGTTTTCATGTGTTTTAGGTATTTTACATTTTCTAGTATTTTTATGTCCTTTATGGATTTTTTTCATTTTAGGGGTTTTGGGGGTTTTAGGGTTTTTTCATATTTTGAAGGTTTAGGTTTTCTCATGTTTTCTAGGGTTTTTTGATGTTTTCATTTTTTAGGCTCTTTTTGGGTTTTAGGGTTTTTTAGTTTTTAGGGTTTTTTATAGTTTATAGGGTATTTTTGGGTTTCCAGGTTCTTTTTTGGGTTTTTTTGGGGTTTTTCATTTTCAAAAATTATCAGCCATTTTTAAGTATTATCGTTTTTTTGGGGTTTTAGGGATTTTTAGGTTTTTTTGTTTTCAAGGGGTTTTAGTGGTTTTAGGGTCTTTTAGGGTCTTTTTGGTTTTTAGGGTTTTTAAGGTTTATTAATGTTTTAAATGGTTTTTGAGATTTTAATATTTTTAAGGTTTTTATGGGTTTTGAGAGTTTTTAGTGGGGTTTTAGGGTTTTTTGGGTTTTTTATGTTTTTAAGGGTTTTAGGGTTTCCATGTTTGGGGGGTTTTTAGTAAGTTTAGGGTTTTTTCCATATTTAGAAATTTTAAGGGCGTTCAGGATTTGTTAGTTTTTTAAGGATTTGATGTGTTTAAAAAAATAGGGGTTTTAGGCAGTCTTAATGTTTTTTTGGGTCATTTTGGATTGTCTAGTTGGTTTTATGACTGTTTTAAAGGTTTTTATGTTTTTATAGTTTTTAATGTTTTTATGGGTTTTATTGTTTTACTGGGTTTGTAGATTTTTATTGGTTTTTTGTGGTTTTTTTGGTGTTTTTTTCGTCTTTATTGTTTTTTCAGGGGTTTTGGGTTTTTTATATTTTCATGGATATTTATTGAATTTTTAGGATTTTTATGGTTTTTTGTGTTTTTAAGGATTTTAATTATTTTTAAGTTTAAAATGTTTTTATTATTATTCAGTATTATTCATGTTTTTAATGTTTTAAGGTCTTTATGGTTTTTTGGGGTTTTTAGGGTTTTTATGCGTTTTTAATGTTTCAAGGGTTTTATTTGATTTTAGTGAAGTTTTAGGGGTTTTATGGGTTTTAGGGATTATACGATTTTTAGGGGTTTTAGGGTTTTTTAGTCTTTTATCACTTTGATTGATTTCTATGGGGTTTTATCATTTCCATGTTCTATAGTATTTTTAGGGGTTTTAGGGATTTTGAGGGGTTTTAGGGTTTTTCATGGTTTTTAGAGATATACATGTTTTTAGTGTTTTTTAGATTTTCTAGTGTTTTTTTTAATTTTTTAGGTGTTTTAAGGTTTTCAAAGTTTTTAGTGGTTTTTGGGTTATTATCAGTTTTGGGGGTTTTAAGGTTTTTTGGGGGTTATATGATTTTCAAGGGGTTTTAGGGTTTTTTGATTTTTTACATTTTTAGGGTTTTTAGGGGATTTTTATGATATTTATAGTTTTTAGGGGTTTTTTAGGGACATATGGATTTTTAGGGTTTTTAGTGGTTTTAATGTTTTAAGGTTTTTTGATGGTTTCCATGATTTTTAGGGACTTGATATGATTTCTTGGGGTTTTTTGAGTGTTTTTTGTGGTTTTATGGTTTTTAGAGTTTTTTTATGTTTTATGGTGGTTTAATTATTAAAGTGGGGTTTTAGGGTTTTATTTTTTTAGGGGTTTTTAATATTTTCTTGGGGTTTTTATGGTTTTCAATGGGGTTTTAAGGATTTTTGTGTTTTTTAATTTTTTAGGGATTTTTTTCCTTTACATATTTTTACATGTTTTACAATTTCATTGTATTTTTCAAACTTTTCACGATTTTTAGGGATTTTTTGGTTTTTAGATTTTTTATGGGGTTTTTTTATTTTGGGGTTTTTTAGTTCTTTAGGGTTTTAATGTTTTTAGAGTTTTTTATATTTCTTGGTTTTAAAGGGTTTGTAGTGTTTTTAATGGTTTTGGTGTTTTTTGGATCTTTAGGGATTTTATGATTTTAAGGGGGCTTTAGGGGTTTTTAGGGTTTTTTATGTTTTTTGGGATTTTAGGTTTTTTTTAGGATTTTAATGGTTTTTGGGGTTCCTAAAGGTTTTATATATATTTATGGTTTTTGGGGTTCCTAGAGCCTTTATAGTTTTTGATGGTTTTTAGGGATTTTCAGTTCTTTTATTGTTTTTAGGGTTTTTAGGGTCTTGAATGTTTTTTTTGGGTTTTAGGGTATTTTGAGTTTGTAGGTGTTTTAATGGGTTTTAACAAATTTTAAACTTTGAGGGGTTTTAAGGATTCTTAAGGTTTTTAGTATTTTTCAGAATTTTTTATTGGGTTTTTGGGTTTTTATGGTCTTTAGGGGATTTTATGTTTTTAAGGGTTTTTTCTGTGTTTTTTGGGTTTTTTACCTTTTGATGTATTTTTAAATATATTTAATGTTTTTATGGGGTTTTAGGATTTCTATGGGTTTTTTAGGGATTTTATATGGTTTAAGGGTTTTTTAGTAGTATTATGAGTTTTTCGGGTCTTTTGGGTTTTTGGGGTTTTTTATGAGTTTTTAAATGGTTTTTATAGTTTTTAAAGATTATATTGTTTTAAGGATTTTTAGAGTTTTTAGTGGGTTTTGGGGATTTTATGGGTCCTTTGGATTTTATGGGTTTTAGGTGTTTTATTGGATTCATGGGATTTCTAGGATTTTATGGTTTCTATATTTTATTATATTTTATGGATTTTTAGTATTTGTATGATTTTTTAGGTGTTTTTGGGGTTTTAAGAGGTTTTGGGTCTTTTGGGTATTTGGATTTTGGGGGGTTTTAAAGGTTTTTTTTTGGGTTTCTATGTTTTCATTTGAGGTTTTCAATGTTTTTAGGGGTTTGAGGTTTTTTATATTTTTTAGTGATTTTAAAGGGGTTTTTTTGGTTTTTAGGGTTGTATTGGTTTGGAGGGTTTATGGTTTTCAATGATTGTTTTGAGTTTTTTGGGTTTTTAGGTTTTCATTTTTTTTATGGTTTTTAGGATTTTTATGGTTATTATGGTTTTTAGGGTTTTTGGAATTTTTATGGTTTTTAGAGGATTTTAAGGGGTTTAGGGTCCTTAGGCTTTAATTTTGTTTGGTTTTTATTGCTTTTCCATTTTTAACAGTTTTTGGGGTTTGAAGAGTTTCTAGTGTTTTATGGGTATTTTGGGTTTTTATGGGTTATTTAAAAATTTTAATTTTTTAAGCGTTTTTATGTTTTTTCATGGGGTTTCCAAGAGTTTTTACATTTTATGGGATTTTTAGAGTTTTTTTTGATTTTTATTATTTTTAGTGTTATATGGTATTATGTATTTTGAGGGGTTTTGGGGGTATTCAAGGTTTTTTAGGGTTTTAGGGCTTTTAGGGGCTCTTTGGGTTGTAAGGTTTTATCGACTTTTTAGTGTTTTAATTGTTTTTTTTATTTTTTGAAATTTTTAGTGGTTTTAATGATTTTTAGAGTTTTTAGTGGGTTTTTATGGTCTTAATTGTTTTATGATTTTTAGTGCTTCAAGGGTTTTTATGGGGTTCAAGGTTTTTTCAGGGTATTTATGGATTTTTCCAATTTCAAGGAATTTTTATGTTTGTTTGTGTTTTGGGATTTTTACCAATTTTTATGGGATTTTTCGTGTTTTCAGGGAGTTATGGTTTTTGGGTATTTATGGTTTTTTGAGTTTTTTAGGATTTTAATGGTTTTTTAGTTTTTAAATTTTTTTTTGGGTTTTATGGTTTCTTATAGTTTTAGTGGTTTTTAGGTTTTTAATGGTATTTAAGAATTTAATGGGTTTTTATGGTTTCATGGTTTTTATTATTTTTTGCATTTTTAGGGGCATTTATTGGTTTCTTAGATTTTAATGATTATTTTTGTTTTTTTGGGTTTCACGGATTTTTAGGGATTTCTAAATTTTAGGGGTTCATATAGTTTTTAGGAGAATTTTCGGGATTTTGAGAGATTTATATATTTTTAGGGTTTATTTACAGGTTGTAGGGTTCTTTTGGTTTTTAGGGTCTTTTGAGTTATTTTAGGGGGTTTTATGGTTTTTTAATGTTTTTTTAAAAATTTTAAGGATTTTTAGTGGTTCTAGAGTTTTTCGTAGTTTTTAGGGGGTTTTAGTGTTTTTAGGAAATTTCAGGGTTTTTATGTTTTGTTATGTTTTCTGGGATTTTTAGAGATTTTTACGATTTTTAGTGGGTTTTAGGGTTATTAAGGTTATTAAAGTTTTTTTGGTTTTTATTGTTTTTTGTGTTTTTAGGATTTTGGAGGGTTTTGGAGTTTATTTACATTTTTATGGGTTTAAGGGATTTTATATTTTTAAAGGCTTTAGGGTATTATGGGGTTTTATAGGTTATTAAGGATATTAGGTGTTCTTATGGTTTTCAAGGGGTTTCCAGGGACTTTAAGATTTTTTACATTTTTGAGGAATTTTGGGGCTTTGTAGGGGTTTATGGTTTTAAGGGTTTTATGGGTTTATGGATTTTATTTCTTTTTAATATTCTTTATGATTTTTAAGATTTTTATAGTTTTTAGGGTTCTTAGGAATTTTTTGAGTTTTTATGGGTTTTATGGTTTCTTAGAGTTTTTTAACACTTTATGGGTTTTAATGGTTTTTTAGAGTTTTTAATGGTTTTTTGGTTTTTTACGGTTTTTAGTGTTCTTACCAATTTTTGGAACTTTTTATTGTTATCAGTATTTTAGGGGTTTTAGGGTTATTTACATTTTTCAATGTTTCTTAGTTTTTTTATTTTTAATTGTTTTTTAATATTTTTTGAACTTTTTAGTAGTTTTAAGGCTTTTTAGAGTTTTTAGTGGGGTTTTATGGTCTTATTTGTTTTTTGATTTTTTAGTGCTTCAAGGGTTTTTATGGGATTCAAGGTGTTTTAAGGGTATTTATAGATTTTTTCAATTTCAAGGAATTTTTCGGTTTTTTTGTTTTTGGGTTTTTACCAATTTTTATGGGCTTTTTGGTGTTTTCAAGGAGTTATGGTTTTTGTGTATTTATGGTTTTTTTGAGTTTTTTTAGGATTTTTATGTTTTTTTAGTTTTTAAATGTTTTTTTTGGGTTTTATGGTTTCTTATAGTTTTAGTGGTTTTTAGGTTCTTAATGGTATTTATGAATTTTATGGGTTCTTATGGTATCATGGTTTTTATTATTTTTTACATTTTCAGGGGCATTTATTGGTTTCTTGGATTTTAATGATTATTTTTGTTTTTTTTTTGGGTTTTATAGATTTTTAGGGAATTATAGATTTTAGGGGTTCGTAGGGTTTTTAGGGGATTTTGGGATTTTGAGGGATTTATATATTTTTAGGGTTTATTTACGGGTTTTAGGGTTTTTTGGTTTTTAGGGTTTTTTGAGTTATTTTAGGGGTTTTTTTGGTTTTTTAATGTTTTTTTAAAATTTTGATAGATTTTTAGTGGTTCTAGAGTTTTTCGTAGTTTTTAGGGAATTTTTGTGTATTTAGGGGATTTCAGGGTTTTTAAGTTTTTTTATGTCTTTGGGGATGTTTAGATATTTTTACGATTTTTAGTGGTTTTTAGGGTTTTTTAGGGTTATTAAGGTTATTATGGTTTTTTTGGTTTTTAGTGTTTTTTGTGTGTTTAGGATTTTGGAGGTTTTTGGAGTTTATTTACTTTTTTATGGGTTTAGGTGATTTTATATTTTTAAAGGCATTTGGGTATTATGGGGTTTTATAGGGAATTAAGAATTTTAGGTGTTCTTATGGTTTTGAGGTGGTTTCCAAGGTCTTTAGGATTTTTTTTACATTTTTTAGAATTTTTGGGGCTTTTTTAGGGGTTTATGGTTTTAAGGTTTTAAGGGTTTATGGATTTTATTGGTTTTTAAGATTCTTTAAGATTTTTATGATATTTATAGTTTTTAGGGTTCTTAGGAATTTTTTGAGTTTTTATGGGTTCTAAGGTTTCGTAGAGTTTTCTTAACATTTTATGGGTTTTAATGGGGTTTTAGAGTTTTTAATGGTTTTTTGGTTTTTTACAGTTTTTAGTGTATTTAACAATTTTGGGGATTTTATTGTTTTCAGTTTTTTAGGGGTTTTAGGGTTATTTACGTTTTCAATGTTTCTTAGTTTTTTTGTATTTTTAAGGGTTTTATGTGTTTTAGGAGTTTTAGGGTTTTTTCATGTTTTTTTTTGGTTTTTAAGTATTTTCATGTTTTTAGGGTTTTAGGATCTTTTTTGGGACTTAGGGTTTTTTTGTGTTTTTAGGCCTTTAATGGGTTTTATTGATTTTAATGTTATATGGGTAATAAGGATTTTTATAGTTTTTAATTTTTTAGGGTTTTATGGGGTTTTCTGGTTTTTAGAGGTTTTTAAGTTGTTCGATGGGTTTTCAAAAATTTAAGGTTTTTATTACATTTTTAGTGATTTTAGGTGTTCTTTGGGAATTTTTAGTCATTAGAGTTTTTATAAATTTAGATTCTTTTTAGGGGATTATCGATTTTTAGAGGTTTTAGGTGGTTTCAATATTTTCAGGGTCTTCTGGGATTTAGGTTTTTTTGAGTCTTCTAGGGATTTATGGTTTATGGAGTTTTTTAACGTTTTTAGGTTTTTAATGATATTTAGAATTTTAAAGGTTATAGGTTTTTATGGGTTTTAGGGCCACTTATGTTTTTTATTAGTTTTTTATTTAATGGTATTTTTTATGTTTTTTAAGATTGTTTATGTTTTCATGTATTTTTAGTGATTTTTAGGATATTTATGTGTTTTAGGGTTTTTATGGATTTTAGGGATTTTGAGGGTTTATGGGTTTTTCATGGTTATTTAGTGTTTTATGTGTTTTTTATGTATTTATGGTGTTTTATCATTTTATGTTTATTTATGCTTTCCATTTTTTAAGGGTTTTTAGGGTTTCTTAAATTTTTTAAGTACTTTAGGGGCTTTATGGATTTTTATTGGGTTTTATTGTTTTTATGGTATTTAGGGATTTTGGCATTTTTTAAATTTTCATGGTTTTTAGTGTTTTTTGGGTTTTCAATGTTTTTAGTTTCTTGTTGTTGTTTTTGGGGTTTTTTTGAGTTTTAAAGGGGTTTAAAGGTTTTTTATTGTTTCTTAACATTTTTGGGGCTTTAAAGTTTTTTTATAGTTTTCAGTGCATATTTAAGGGTTTTATGGAATTTTAAGGAATTTATTTGTTATAGAATATTTTATGAATTAGATGGGGTTTTCATGGTTTTAGGTATATTTTTTTTCTTTGATTTTTAGGGATTTTATGTTTTTTAGGGTTTTAAGGTTTTTATAATTTTTTAGTGATTTTAGGGTATTATGGGTTTTCATGCAATTTAGGATCTTTTGGATTTTTTAGGGATTTCATTGTGGTTTTAGGGGGTTTTAGGTTATTTAGAGTTTTTTTTATCATTTTAGGGGTTTTAAGGGTTTTCATAGTTTTTTTAGGAGTTTAGGGTTTTTATAGGGCTTTAGTGTTTTTTAAGGTTTTAGTAGATTTTATGGCTCTCAATCATTTTTAGGGGTTTTAGGATTTTTTACATCGTTAGGTATTTTTAAATATTTTTAGAATATATATGATTTTTAGTGTTTTTAGGTTTTTAAATATTTTGAGGGCGTTTTTGTTTTTTTGGGTTTTTAGAGTTTTTGGGTTTTTTCTAGGGTTTTATGTCTTTTTGGTTTTTAGGGGTTTTTTTTCATTTTTTAGGATTTATTAGGTTATTTATAGTTTTTATTGTTTTTATTTTTTATGATTTTTATGATTCGTTTAGATTTTTGGGTTTTTATAGTTTTAATTATTTTCTGGGTTTTTATGATATTTTGTTGTTTTCATGGACGTTAGAGAGTTTTTAGGGGTTTTAGGGTTTTAATGTTTTCTTGGAATTTGAGGGATTTTTAATATATTACATGGTTTTTTTGGGTTTTTAAGGATTTGGTGGGTTTATGGGTTTTCATGGGTTTTAGGGAGTTTCTGGTTTTTTAAGAAGATTTTTGGTTTTATAGTTTTTTTAGTTTTTTTTGTGTTTTTATGGTCTTTAGAGTTTTTATCCTTTTTAAAGTTGTAGAGGATTAATGGGATTTTTTTAGTTCTTATTAGTTTCTAGAATTTTTATTGGGTTTTCAAGATTTGTATCGATTTTATGGGTTTTTGTGTGTTTTCAAGGTTCTTAGGGTTTATCACATTTTAGGGATTTTGGGAGGCTTTTTTCAGTATTTTTATGGTGTTTAGGGTTTTTAGTATTTTTATGGATTTTGAGGAGATTTAAGGGTTTTCAACATTTTTAGTATTTTTAGGGGTTTTTAGGGGTTCTATTGTATTTTTAGTTTTTTAGGCGTGTCTTAGTCTTCTTTGGGTTTTGAGAGTTTTTGGAGTTTTTATTGTTTTTAGGGATTTAATGTGTTTATAGTTTTTTAATGGGTTTTTGGGGTTTTAGTGTCTTTTAATGTTTTTAGGGGTTTTTATGGTTTTTAGGGGCGTTTCATGGTTTTACGGATTTTTTCTTTTTCAATATTTTCTTATATTTCTTTGGATTTTTATAGTTTTAGGGATTTTTAGGGGTTTTAGGGTCTTTAGGATTTTTAGGTTCTTTTTGGATTTTAATTTATTTTGGTTTTTTGGTGTTTTAATTTTTTTCTGGTTTTAATGTTTTTATGGATTTCAAGGGTTTTAGAGTTTTTAGTCAAATTTTAGGTGTTTTATGGGTTTTTTATTTTATAAGGAGTTGGATATCTTTCATTAGGTTTTCATGTTATTATGGGTTCATTTTTGTTTACAGGGTTTTTATAGATTTTTAGTATTTTTTTGGTTTTTAGTATTTTTATGGATTTTGATGGTTTTAGTGTTTTTTATATTTTTAATTGGGATTCATGGTTTTTAGGGTTTTATTTGGGTTTAAGAATATTTTTTGTGTTTTTATGGATTTAAGGGGTTTTAATGTTTTTTTATTTTTTTAGGGGTTTGAAGGTTTTTTAGATTTTTTATATCTTATTAGGGTATTTATGGATTTTTCAAAGTTTCTTATGTTTTTATGGGTTTTATGGGTTTTATGTATTTTATAAGGGATTTATGTTTTTTTAAATTATCAGGGATTTTTAGGGATTTTTAGTTATATTATGGTCTAAGGTGTCTTTTATGAATTTTACGGATATTGAGGATTTTAATGGGGTTTTAGAGTTTTATAGGGTTTTAAATGGGTTTCAAGGTTTTTAGTGTCTTTTGGTTTTTAGGGTTTTTTTCATTTTTTAGGATTTATTAGGTTATTTAGAGTTTTTATTGTTTTTAATTTTTTATGAGTTTTATTATTTGTTTAGATTTTTTTTGTGTTTTTAGAGTTTTAATTATTTTCTGGGTTTTTATGTTATTTTTGTGTTTTCATTGACGTTAGAGAGTTTTTATGGGTTTTAGGGTTTTTATGTTTTCTTCGAATTTGAGGGATTTTTTTATGTATTCCATGGTTTTTTTGGGTTTTTTAGGATTTGGATGGTTTATGGGTTTTCATGGGTTTTAGGGATTTTTTGGGGTTTTAGGAAGTTTTTTTGTTTTATAGTTTTTTTAGTTTTTTTGTGTTTTTATGTTTTTTAGAGTTTTTATCATTTTTAAAGTTTTAGAGGTTTAATGGGTTTTTGTAGTTCTTTTTAGTTTCTAGAATTTTTATGAGTTTTTCATGATTTTTAGAGGTTTTTATGGTTTTTGGTGTGTTTTCAAGGTTTTTAGGTTTTATTCTGTTTTAGGGATTTTGGGGGGATTTTTCGGTATTTTTATGGTGTTTAGGGTTTTAGTATTTTTATGGATTTTTAGGATATTTAAGGGTTTTTAGCATTTTTAGTATTTTTAGTGGTTTTTAGGGGTTCTATTGTTTTTTTTATTTTTAGGGGTTTTTTATTCTTCTTTGGGTTTTGAGTGTTCTTGGAGTATTTATTGTTTTTAGGGATTTAAAGGGTTTATAGTGTTTTAGTGGTTTTTTGGGGTTTTAGTGACTTTTAATGTTTTTAGGGGTTTTTATGGTATTTAGGGCTGTTTCATGGTTTTATGGATTTTTTCTTTTTCAATGTTTTTTTTATATTTCTTTGGATATTTATAGTTTTAGGGATTTTTAGGGGTTTTAGGGTCTTTAGGATTTTTAGGTTCATTTGGGATTTTAGGTTTTTTTGGATTTTTTGGTGTTTTAATTTTTTTCAGGTTTTAATGTTTTTATGGATTGGAAGGGTTTTAGAGTTTTTAGTCAAATTTTATGTGTTTTTATGGGTTTTTAGGTTTATAAGGAGTTGGATAGATTTCATTATGTTTTCATGTTTTTACGATTGTTTTTGTTTATAGGGTTTTTAGAGATTTTTAGTATTTTTTTTGGTTTTTAGTATTTTTATGGATTTTGATGGTTTTAGTGTTTTTTATTGTTTTAAGGGGGTTTCATGGTTTTTAGGGTTTTTTTGGGTTTAAGAATCTTTTTTCTGTTTTTATAGATTTAATGGGTTTTAGAGTATTTTAATTTTTTTAAGGGTTTTAATTTTTTTCAGAGTTTTTATTTCTTTTTAGCGTATTTATGGATTTTTCCATGTTTCATCGGTTTTTAGGGGTTTTATGGGTTTTATGTATTTTATAGGGGTTTATCTTTTTTTAAATTTTCAGGTATTTTTAGGGATTTTAAGTTATTTTATGGTCTAAGGTGTCTTTTATGAATTTTAGGGATATTGAGGATTTTAAAGGGTTTTTAGAGTTTATAGGGTTTTAAATGGGTTTCATGGGTTTTTGGGTAATTTTTGGGTTTTTAGGGTTTTTTGGATGTCTTTATATTTCTTTATAGTTTTTAACATTTTATTCCTTTTATGGGTTTTTATAGTATACAATATTTTTAGGGGTTTTGGGTTGTTTATGGGTTTTTGGGGTTTTTGGGTTTTTGGTGTTTTGAAAGGTGTTTAGGGTTTTTTACATTTTCAGTGATTTTATGGCATTTTATTTTTTATGATTTTTAGGGTTGTATAGATTTTTTGCTTTTTAGGGGTTTTTAGTGTTTTAGGGTTTTTCATGGTTGGTAGGGTCTTTTTTGGTTTTTGTGGTTTTTTTCTTTTTAGGGTTTTTATAGTTTTTTAACATTTTTAGGTTTTTTTTGGGATTTTATGGGTTTTAAAAGTGTTTGTTGTTTTTCAGGGATAATATGTTATTTTAGGGTTTTTATGGTTTTTAAGGGGTTTTAGGGTTTTAAGAGGTTTTGGGATTTTTTTAGGTTACAATGTATTTTTAGGGGTTTTATGATTTTTAGAGTTTTTTATGAATTTTTAGGAATTTAAGATTTTTACTGTTTTTATGGTTTATTATAGTTTTTATAGTTTTTACAGGGGTTTAGTTTCATTTTTAGTTTTTACGATTTTTAGGTTTTTAGTGGTTATAAGGTATTTATTGTTTTTAACGTTTTTTGAGATTTAATGGTTTTTAGAGTTTTTAGTGGTTTTTAGGGTATTTATTTGTTTTAGCGGTTTTTATGGTCTTCATGATTTTTAGGGTTTTCAGGGATTTTTACTTTTTCCATGTTTTTTATCTAATTTTTAGTAATTTTATGTTTATTAGGGTTTCTAAGTTATTTTAGGGTTTTTAGGGATTTTCAGGGTTTTAGGGATTTTAGGGGCTTTTTGGGTTTTCATGGATTTTTTTTATCTTGGGGGTTTTAGAGTTTTTTAATGTTTTTAGTTGTTTTAAGGGTGTTTAGTGAATTTTGTGCTTTTTTTGTTTTATAGAGTTCTATTATTTTTAGGGGTTTTATGGTTTTTAGGGGTTTTCGGGGTTTCTTAATTTTTTTACGTCATCTTAAATTTTTATGGATTTTAGGATATTTATGGTTTTTAGTGTTAGTTTTCGTTTTTAGGGATTTTATGGGGTTATATGGATGTTAGTTTTTTAGGTTATTTCTAAGTTATAATGCCTTTTGGGATTTTAGGGTTTTTTAAATTTTTCAGGATTTTTAAGGTTTATTAGATTATTTATCCTTTTTTGGGGGTTTTAGTGTTTTTTGAGTTTTAGTGGGTTTTAGGGTTTTTATTAGTTTTTAGGTAGTTTAAAGATATTTGTGGGTGTTTTGAGGTTTCACATATTTGCCATGGTTTTACGGGGGGGGGGGGGGGGGTTTAAGGATTTTTAGGCCTTTTTCATATTTTTATTTTTTTTAGGGACTTTCAGGTTTTTTGGTATTTTGATGGGTTTTACAGGATTTTAGTGTTTTTAGTTTTTTTCATCGTTTTTAGGTTTTTTAGGATCTTTTTGGTTTTACGATTTTTGATGTTTTTAGGGTTTTAATGGGGTTTTAGAGTTTATTTTACTTTTTAGGGATTTAAAGGGTTTTTTGTGAGTTTCTAACAATTCAGGGTTTTATATATTTTTAGAGTGTTTATGTTTTATTACATTTTTAGGGTTGTTATGGGTTTTTAGGTTTTTTAGGATTTTATTGATTTTTATGGTTTTTCGTGTTTTCATGGCTTTTTTGAATTATGATGGGATTTAGGGGTGTTCCGGGTTTTTATGTTTTTTATGGGTTTTCAGTGGTTTTAGTGTATTTTATGTTTTAGAGTTTTTTTAATGTTTTTATGTATTTAAAGGTTTTATATTGTTTTTAAATATTTTGGGGATTTAATGGTTTTTAGAGTTTTTAGTGTTTTTAGGGGGGGTTTTGGGTTTTTTGGTGTTTTATGGTTTTCATGGGATTTTCAGGTTTTTTATAGTTTCTTTCATTTTCCGTGATTTTATGTCCGTTTTAGTATCTTAATGGTTTTATGGGGTTTTTAGGTTTTTAGAGATTTTAAGGGATTTTAGGAATTTTCCGAGTTTTTTAGAGTTTTTTGTTCATCGTTTATACAGTCTTTTGGGGTTTCAGGTTTTTTTTGAGTTTTTAGGGTTTTATGGTTTTTTAGAGTTTCTTTAACATTTTTAGAAATTTTTGGGCTGTAAAGTATTTTTAGAGTGTTTAGTGGATTTATGGTTTTTATGATTTTATGTGTTTTAAACTTTTTTTAATGTTTTGTTGGGTTTAATTGTGTTCATGTTGTTTTTAGTGGTTTTTACATTTTTTTATATTTTTATTAATTTTTAGGATTTTTTTATTTTTACGATTTTTATGTTTCTTATGGATTTTGTGGGTTTTAGGGGTTTTTATGTTTTTTGGGGTTTTCTCGGTATTGAATGTCCTTTTTAGTTTTCAGGGTTTTTTTGAGTTTTTTTGGTTTCCAATGTTTTTTAGAATCCTTTATCATTTTATGGGTTTCAAGGGTTTTGAGGGTTTTATGAGTTTTTAGTGGTTTTAGAGTTTTTGCAGGTTTTTTGAGTTTTTAGTTTATTTTTGGTTTTTAGTTATTTTTGTTATTTTCAAGGTGTTTTTAGGGGTTTTTTGGTTTTTTATGTTTTTCAGTATTTTTAGGGATATTTTGCGTTTTTATTTCTTTTAGGGTTTTTAGTGTTTTATGGATTCTGATGTTTTATAGGATTTTTAGGGGGTTTGTGGTTTTTACATATATTTTGTGAATTTAGGGTTTTTTTAGTTTTTTAGGGTTTTATTGGGTTTTTATAGTTTTTCAAAATATTTTAGTGGTTTTAAGAGGGATTTGAGTTTTTAGTGGTTTTGAGGGTTTGGAGGGGCATTTATTGTTTTTAGGTGTTTTAGGGTTTTTAATGGTTTTGAGGGTTTTAATGGGATTTTACCTTTTTAATAATTTTTAGGGATTTCTTATGATTTTTAGGGTTTTTATGGATTTTAGGGATTATTGGGATTTTAGGGATTTTAGTGAATTTGAGGGGTTTTATGGTCTTTTGGGTTTTTAGTGTTATTTGAAATTTTATAATTTTTTAATGTTTTTAGTGGAATCAATGGTTTTTAGAGTTTTAGTTCATTTTATTGTTTCTGTGGGTTTTAGGGTTTTTTTACAGTTTCAAGGAATTTAAGGTATTTTGGGTTTCTGGAGATTTTTTGGTTTTTAGGGATTTTTCGGTATTTTTTTAAATTTTTATTAGTTTATGGTTTTAGTTATCAATGGGGTTTTAAGTTTTTATGGTTTTTAGGGGTTGTAGGGGTTTCTAGGGGTTTTTAGGTGTTTTAGTTTCTTTTTGGTTTTTTGTTTTTTTTTGGGTTTTAGTGTTTTTGAGCATTTTTAGTGGTTTTAGAGTTCTTAGTGGGGTTTTAGGGTTTATATAGGTTTTAGGGGTTTTATGGTTTTTAAGGGTTTTTATGGTTTTGTAGGGGTTTTCATGGTTTTTAGGATTTCTTATGTTTTCATGGATTTAATGGATTTTTGAGGATTTTTATAATTTTTAATGTCTTTATGGGTTTTATGGATATTGACTGGTTTAGGGGTTTCTAGAGTTTTTATTAGCTTTTAAAGGCCTTTCTGAGGTTTATGGATTTTTTTTTATTTTTTGAGTTTTTTATTAGTTTTAAGGGTTTCTTCGGTTTTAAGAGTGTTTTAATGTCTAGGGGTTTTAAATTATTTAGAGTTTTAATTTAATTATAGGGTTTTTATTGGTTTTTAAATTTTTTTGGGTTTTAATGGTTTTGCGGGGGTTTTAAGAGTTTTAGGGATTTTTAATTTTCAAGGATTTTTTTAATTTTTAGGGTTTAGGGTTTTTAAGGATTTTTTAGGGTTCTAGGGGTTTTCAAGGTTTTTACAGGTTTGTGGTTTTTATGGTTTTTAGTGTCCTTTTGTGGTTTTAGAATTTTTTTTTTGAGTTTTTGGGGTTTTTATGGTTTTTAATTTTTTACATTTTATGGGTTTTAATGGTTTATAGTTTTTATAGTTTTTAGGTCTTTTATTTTTTAGGATTTCTATGGTTTTTATGTGATTTATGGATTTTAGGGGGTGTTTTTGGGTTTTCAGGGTTTTTATATTTTCAGGAATATATGGAAATTTTTTAGAATTTAATGGATTTTAGTATCTTTTGTGGTTTTAGGTATTTTGATGGGTTTTAGGGTTTTCAAGGGTTTTTATAGTATTTAGGGATTTTCATGGTTTATAGGGACTTTTAGTCTTTGTATGGGGTTTTTAGCAGTTTATAGAGTTTTAATGTCTTTTAAAGTTTGTTAATGTTTTTTACATTTTTAGGGTTTTAAATGGTATTTAGATTTTTAGCGTATTTTAGGGGTTTTATGGTGTTTTAGGGGGTTTTATGGTTTTAATGTGTATTTATGGTTTTCATGCGGGTTTATGGTTTTTTAGAGATTTTCTATTTTAAGGAATTTTTAGGGATTTTGAATGATCTATTATGATTTTTATTGTTTTTAGGGTTTTTATGGAATTTTAGTATTTTTAACGTTTTCATTGTGTGTTATGATTTTTTGGGGTTTTGGAGTATTTTTATAGTTTTACTATATTTGAGGTTTTTAGGGTTTTAATGTTTTCATAATTTCAAACATTTTTAGTGGTTTTAGAGTTTTTAGTGGGTTTTAAGGTTTTCAGGGATTTTAAAGGGCTTTTCAGGGTTTTCAGGTGTCTTAGGTATTTTACATTTTCAAGTATTTTTAGTCCCTTTATGGATTTTTTAGTTTTTAGGGGTTTTTGGTGTTTTAGTGTTTTTTCAGATTTTGAAGGTTTAGGTTTTTTCATGTTTTCTGTGGATTTTTGGTTTTTTCATTTTTAGGCTCTTTTTGGGTTTTAGGGGTTTTTTAGTTTTTAGGGTTTTTTATGGTTTATAGGGTATTTTTGGGTTTCCCGGTTTTTTTGGGTTTTTTGGGGTTTTTCATTTTCAAATATTATCATCCATTTTTATGTATTTTTATTGTTTTTAGGGGTTTTAGGGATTTTTAGGTTTTTTTTGGTTTTCAGGGGGTTTTAGTGGTTTTAGGGACTTTTAGGGTCTTTTTGCTTTTTAGGGTTTTTAATGTTTGTAAATATTTTAAAGGGTTTTTTAAGTTTTTAATATTTTTAAGGTTTTTATGATTTGGGAGAGTTTTAGTGGGGTTTTAGGGTTTTTTGGGTTTTTTTGTTTTTAAGGGATTTAGGGTTTCCATATCTGGGAGGGTTTTAGTATGTTTACGGTTTTTTACATTTTTAGAAATTTTAAGGGCGTTATGGATTTTTTAGTGTTTTTAGGGATTTCATGTGTTTAAAAAAATAAGTGTTTTAGGGGGTCTTAAGGTTTTTTTGGGTATTTTTGGATTGTCTAGGGGGTTTTATGACTGTTTTAAGGGTTTTTATGTTTTTATAGTTTTTAATGTTTTTATGGGTTCTATTGTTTTACTAGGTTTATAGGTTTTTATTGGTTTTTTGTGGTTTTCTGTTTTTTTGGGGTTTTTATCGTTTTCATGGTTTTTTTTAGGGTTTTGGGTTTTTTATATTTTCATGGATATTTAATGAATTTTTAGGATTTTTATGGTTTTTTGGGTTGTTAAGGTTTTCAATTATATTGAAGTTTTAAGTGTTTTTAGTGTTATTCAGTATTATTCATGTTTTTGAGGTTATAAGGTGTTTATGGTTTTTTGGGGTTTTTAGGGTTTTTATGTGTTTTTTAATATTTTAGGGGTTTTATTTGATTTTAGTGAAGTTTTAGGGGTTTTAGGGATTATATGATTTTTAGGGGTTTTGATGGGTTTCAAGGGGGTTTTAGGGTTTTCTAGTCTTTTTACACATTGATTTATTTCTATGGGGTTTTAGCATTTCCATGTTCTATAGTATTTTTAGGGGTTTTATGGATTTTGAGGGTTTTTAGGGGTTTTCATGGTTTTTTATAGTTTTTAGAGATATACATGTTTTTAGTGTTTTTTGGATTTTCTAGCGTATTTTTTCAGTTTTTATATGTTTTAAGGTATATTAGTGTTTTTTTAGATTATTAGGTGTTTTAAGGTTTTTAATGTTTTTAGTGGTTTTTTGAGTTATTATAAATCTTGGGGGTTTTAAGGTTTTTAGGGGGTTATGTGATTTCAAGGGGTTTTAGGGTTTTTATGATTTTTTACATTTTTAGGGTTTTTAGGGGATTTTTTTGATTTTTATAGTTTTAGGGGTTTTTTGGGACATATGGATTTTTAGGGTTTTTATTGATTTTAATGTTTTAGGATTTTTTGAGGGATTCCAGGATTTTTAGAGACCTGTGACGATTTTTTGGGGTTTATTGAGTTTTTTTTACGGTTTTAAGGTTTTTATAGTTTTTTTATGTTTTAAGGTGGTTTAATTATTAATGTGGGGTTTTAGGGTTTTATTTTGTTTAAGGGTTCTTAATGGTTTCTTGGGTTTTTATGGTTTTCAATGGGTTTTCCAGGTTTTTAGTGTTTTTTATTTTTTTAGTGATTTATTGTCCCTTTACGGATTTTTACAAGTTTTACAATTTCATTGGAATTTTCAAAAATTTAAATATTTTTAGGGATTTTTGGGGTTTTTAGAGTTTTTATTGTGTTTTTTTATTTTTGGGGTTTTTTAGTTCTTTGGGGTTTTAATGTTTTTAGTGTTTTTTTATATTTCTTGGGATTAAAGGCTTTGTAGTGTTTTTAATGGTTTTGGTGTTTTTTGGATCTTTAGGGATTTTATGATTTAAGGGGGCTTTAGGGGTTATTAGGATTTTTTATGTTTTCTGGGATTTTTAGGGAGATTTTAGGATTTTAATGGACTTTGGGGTTCCTAAGGGTTTTATAGATTTTGATGGGTTTTTGGGTTCCTAGGGGTTTTATAGTTTTTTATGGTTTTTAGGGATTTTCAGTTCTTTTATGGCTTTTAGGGTTTTTAGGGTCTTTAATGTTTTTTTGGGATTTAGGGTTTTTTGAGTTTTTAGGTGTTTTAATGGTTTTTAACAATATTTAACCTTTGATGGGTTTTAAGGATTCTTAATGTTTTTACTAGTTTTCAGTGTTTTTTATTGAGTTTTTGGGTTTTATGGTCATTAGGGGATTTTATGTTTTTCAAGTGGTTTTTCTTAGTTTTTGGGTTTTTTACCTTTTGATGTATTTTTAAATATATTTAATGTTTTTATGGTCTATTAGGATTTCTAGGGATTTTTTAGGGATTTTAGTTGGTTTAAGGGTTTTTTAGTAGTATAAATAGTTTTTAGGGTCTTTTGGATTTAGGGGTTTTTATGAGTTTTTAAATGGTTTTTATAGTTTTTAAAAATTATATTGGTTTTAAGGATTTTTAGAGTTTTTACGGGGTTTTGGGGATTTTATTGGTCCTTTGGATTTTATAGGTTTTAGGGGTTTTATTTAATTCATGGGTTTTAAAAGACATTATGGTTTCTATATTTTATTATATTTTAGGGATTTTTAGGATTTGTAAGATTTTTCATGTGTTTTTGGTGGTTTAAGAGGTTTTGTGTCTTTTGGGTTTTTGGGTTTTGGGGGGTTTTAATTGTTTTTTTTGGGTTTCTATGTTTTCTTGAGGTTTTCAATGTTTTTAGGGGTTTGAGGTTTTTTATATTTTTTAGTGATTTTAAAGGTTTTTTTTTGGTTTTTAGGGTTGTATTGGTTTGGAGGGTTTATAGTTTTCAATGATTTTTAGAGTTTTTTGGGTTTTTAGGTTTTCACTATTTTTATGGTTTTTAGGATTTTTATGGTTATTATTATTTTTAGGGGTTTTGGGGATTTTTATGGTTTTTAGGGGATTTAAAAGGTTTTAGGGTCTTTAGGGTTAATTTTTGTTAGGATTTTATTGTTTTTCTGTTTTTTTAATAGTTTTTGGGGTTTGAATAGTTTCTAATGTTTTATGGGTATTTTGGGTTTTTAGGGGTTATTTAAAAATTTTATGGTTTTTAGATATTTTATGTTTTTCAGGGGGTTTCCAGGGGTTTTTACATTTTATGGGATTTTTAGAGTTTTTATGATTTTTATCGTTTTTAGAATTATTTGGTATTATGGATTTTGAGGGGTTTGGGGGTTTTCAAGGTTTTTTAGGGTTTTCAGGGCTTTTAGGGCCTCTTTGGGTTGTAGGGTTTTATCAAGTTTTTTAGGATTTTTAGGATTTTTGTGATTTTAACATTTTATGGGGTTTAATTGTTTTTAGAGTTTTAGTGGTTTTTGGGTTTTTTGGGGTCCTTTTGTTTTTTATGTTTTTAGAGATTTTTAATGTTTTTAGGGTTTTGTGAGTTTCTGGAGGTTTTAAAGGGTTTTTTCATTTACATGATTTTTTTGTAATTTTCTATTTTCTATGTTTTTTGAGATTTTAATGAATTTTGAGGGGTTTAGGTTTTTTTAGGGTTTTTAGTGTTTTCGAGTTTTTAGGGTCTTTTTTGTTATTTTTATTTTTTTTTTGGGGGGGGGGGGTTGGTTTTTTATAGTTTGTGATGTTTTTATGGGTTTTATGGTTTTTAGTGTTGTTATTGGGTTTTTAGGCTTTTATGGGGTTTTAGTGGTGTTTAGGGTTTTTAGGGGATTTTAAGGGTTTTTTTGGGTTTTTTACGTTTTAAAGGATTTTTAGATATTTTGTATGATTTTTATAGTTTTAGGGTTTTTTGTATTTTGAAGGATTTTAGGATTTTTCATGGTGTTATGGGTTTTCAGGCGTTTTATTTTATTTTTTGTATTTTTTTTGTGTTTTTAGGGGTTTTATGATTTTTAGAGTTTTTTAAAAATTCTTGGGGTTTTAGGGTTTTTATATATTTTGTGATTTTCAGGGTTTTGTGGGTTTTCAGTGTTTTCAAGGTTTTTAAGAGTTTAATGGGTTTTAATGGTTTTTACTGAGTTTTTAGGGTTTTTTGGTTTTTTGGGATTTTTAGAATTTTTTTTTGATTTTTATGGATTTTAGCGGTTATTACGGTTTTTATAGTTTTCGATGGTTTGGGGGGGAGGTCCAGGATTTTAATTATTTTGGTGGATTTAGGTATTTTTTTGGTGTTTTTGGGATTTATAGGTTTTTTGGATTCTTATGGGTTTAATGTTTTTTTTATAATTTTTAATATTTCTAGGTGTTTAAATGGGTTTTAGAGTTTCTAGTGGTTTTTAGGGTTTTAATATATTTTTTGGGATGTTGAGGTTTTGAATGGTTTTATGGATTTCCAAGGTTTTTTGTGTCTTTATGTTTTCATGAATTTTTAGGGATCTTTTAGTATATTTTTTTGGGTATTAGGTATTTTATTTGGTTTTTAGAGGTTTTCATGGGTTTAAGTGGTTTTCTTGTTTTTATGGTACTTTTGGATTTTTATTGTTTTTTAAGTTTTTAGTATTTAATGGGTTTTTAGATTTTTGAACATTTTAATGGTTTTACTAGTTTTTATAGTTTTCAATTCTTTTTACCTGGGGGGTTTTTATGGGCTTTTATGATTCTTAGGGTATTTTTTAGTTTTTTTAGTTTTTATGGTTGTAATGTATTTAAACATTGAGGTGCATTAAGTATTTAGTGTTTTTTCTCATGTTTTTAATGTTTTTATGGGATTTTAGAATTTATATGGTTTTTATGGTTTTCTTGTTTTTAGTGGATTTTCAATATTTTTAGGGGTATTTATGTTTTAAACTACTCTTATGTATTTTTTAATATTTTAATTGTTTTGGGTTTTTTTGACGTTTTATTTATATTTAGGGTTTTAAGCGGTTTTAGAGTTTTCAAGGGTTTTAGGGCCATTTTTGTTTTATGGGGTTTTAAATGTTTTTCTGTGCTTTTATGTGTTTTTATAATTTGTTAACTCTTTTATGAGGTTTATGGATTTTTATAGTTTTCAGTCAGATTTTATGGTTTTTATGGATTTTTGGTATTTTATGGTCTTTTGATATTTTTTAGGGTTTTTAGGTTTTTTAGATCCACAATGATTTTTAGAGAATTTTTAAGATTTTTAGGGTTTTTAGGGTTTGTAGGGATTTGAGGAATTTTTGGTTTTTTTTGGGGTTTTAGGTTTAGGTGTTTTGGGGTTTTAGGGTTTTTAGATTTTTAGGGTTTTAAGGTTTTATTATAGATTTTAACATTTTTTTGTGGTTTTAAGGGATTTTATAGTTTTAAGTGGATTTTTGGAATTTATTGGTTCTTAATTTTTTAAGTTTTTTTCAATTTTCTATGAATATATGGTTTTTAATGCTTTAAAATATATTTAGGGATTTTTATGTTTTTTCCTGTTTTAGCGTTTTTAGGGTTTTTTAGAGGTTTTTAGGTTTTTATGATTATTTGGGGTTTTAGGGGTTTTTTGAGATATTATGGATTTTAATGGTTTTTTTATTTTTAATAGTTATTTGGATTTTTATGGGTTAATAATGTTTTAAATGTTTTTATGTGTTTTTAGGGTTTTTATGGTTTTGAGGGATTTTAATGTTTTTTAGGGGATTCAGATTTTAGGGAATTTTATGTTTTCAGGGATTTTTAGGAATATTTTACAATTTTAATTTATTTTGGGTTTTTAGGGATCCATGAGTTTTTATGTTTTTTTGGGGTATGCAATTTTTATTAGAGTTTTTACAGGGTTTCATGGTTTTTTGGGTCTTTTTCCTTTGTTTGGGATTTTTGACTTTTATAGTTTTTAAAGGGTTTTAGAATTATTAACATGTTGATGGGTTTTAAGGGTTTTTAGAGTTTTTAATGGTTATTGGGTTTTTATGGGTATGAGGGGTTTTTAAGGATTATAATGGAATTTTATGGGTTTTAGAGTGTTTTATGGGTTTTTATTTTTTTTACTATTTTAGGGATTTTAGGGATTTTAGGGATTTTATAGGATTTTTATGGGTTTAATGGTATTTATAAATTTTTATAGTTTTATGGTTTTTAAGGGTTTATAGGTTCTTTATGGGGTTTTCAGGTTTTTTTAGTTTTTAGGGGTTTTATTGTTTTTAGATTTGTTTAATATTTCAAGGGTTTTGAGGGTTTCTAGTGTTTTTTTTGTTTTTTTGGGTTTCGTTGAGTTCTATAGGATTTTAAGGCTTTTAGTGGGTTTAATTTTTTTTTGGGGGGGGGTTATTGTTTTTTTTTTTTGATTTTTTTGTCATCATTAGGGATATTTATGGATTTTAAGTATTTTTACAATTCTTAGGGTTTTTTGGGTTTTTGGGAATTTGAGGGATTTTATTGGTTTTTAGGGGTTTTAGGGTTTTTAGGGGTTTTAGGGTCATTAGGTTCTTTTGGGTTTTTAGGTTTTTTTAGTTTTAGGGGTTTAAAGGTTTATTGATTTTTTTAATGTGTTTTGGGGTTTAAAGGGTTATTAGATTCTTTAGTGGTTTTTAGGTTATATAAGGGTTTTTATATTTTTTAGGGTCTTTATGTTTTTCTTTGGTTTTTAGGGGATTTAGTGTTTCTTATGTCTTCAGATATTTTTTTGGGATTTTTTTGGATTTTTATGTTTTATATATTATTAGGGAATTTATGATTTTGTGTGGTTTTGGGGGGGTATTAAGGTTTTTAGCATTTGTAGGTGTTTTCAGGGTTTTTTGGGTTTTAGGTTTTAGTTTTTTTGATTGTTAGGGTTTTAAGGGTTTTAATGTTTTTAGTGAGTATGGGGGTTTAACGGTCTTTAGAGTTTTATTGGGTTTTTAGTGTCTTTAGGGGGTGTTTGGGTTTTTATTTGTTTTTATGGTTGGGGAGGGGTTCAATATTTTTAGGGATTTTTTTGGATATTTTTATGGATTTTTATGGTTTTTAGTGTTTTTAAGGATTTTATAGATTTTTAGGGTTTTCTCAATTTTTAGGTGTTTCAGGGATTTGGGATTTTTTGTGTTTGTTGAGTTTTTTAGTGTTTTATGGTATTCAAAAATTTATAAAAATTTTATGGTTTTTATAGTTTTTGCTGGTTTTTATGGTTTTTATCCATATTTATATTTTTTTAGTATTTTAATTGGTTTATATGGTTTTTTGGGGGTTGTCACAATTTTAAAGGGTTTTAATTTTTTTCAGGGATTTTCAGGGATTTTAGGGTTTTACGGGTTTTAGTGTATTATATTATATTGAGTATTATTAGTGGATTTAGGATTTTTCAAGGTTTTTAGGAATTTTTATATGTTTTCTATCTTTTAGGGTATTTTGGGGTTTTTATCATTTTTCTAATTACGTATCGTTTTAATGGTTTTTAGAGTTTTTATCATATTTAGGGGTTTTAAGGGTTTTTAGAGTTTTAGTTGGTTTTTATGTTTTTAAGGGTTTTTAGGGTTTTTAATGGATTTTAAGGGTATTTAGGATTTTCTTGGGTTTTTATGGTGTTTAAGGGTAAATTACATTTTCAGGGATTGTTAGCGTTTGTTAGGTTTTTTTGTTTTTCTAGGTTTTTTGGGTTTTATGGATTTTAATGATTTTTATATTTTTTATAGTTCATGGAGTTTTTATAGTTTTTTGGGTTTTATGGGATTTTTTTGAGTTTTTGCGGAATTTTAATGATTTTAGAATATTTGAACATTTTTTGGGGTTTTATAGATTTCTAGTGTTTTTATTGGTTTTTGGGTTTTTGGGGGTTTTGAGTTTTTAAAGGTTTTTAAGGGTTTCATGGTTTTTAGGGGTTTTTTGTTATCTAAATTTTCTAGTATCCATAAAAAAAAGTAATATTTTTTTTTGGGTTTTATGAATCACTACTGGAAAACTGCCCTATACCCACGGTTCAAAACCGTGGGTATAGCCCCCAAAACCGTGGGTATAGGCTATACCCACGGTTTTGGGAACCGTGGGCTGCAATGGCGTCGGGATAGGGGGGTCACCCTATACCCACGGTTTGGAGAAACCGTGGGCATAAGTTTGACACAGCGTGGCAAGTGCGTGGCCACGCTGTCAAAGGATTTACCCCACGGTTTGAGAACCGTGGGGACTTAATCATCCAAAAAATCGACGGCGCTGGGTTTCGAACCTAGATCCCGCACCCCACCGCGCAAATTTGCCTATCTGTGAGACCAACCGAGCCAATAAATCATTATTCTATATATATATATATATATCATGGTATATATATTAATAAAGGGTGTTTAATTTTTGAAAAAATCCCGCGGGTTTCGAACCCGCGACTCTACTGACAAATCGCGAAAGAACCCCGTTTCGTACCAACTGAGCCGTAATTAGCAACTGTTATATAATTATATATTTGCCTATTTATATTAATATTATCAACACGGTGCATATTAAAATTATACGCCCGTGGAGGTTTGAACCGGCGATCTGGGGCATACGAAACTAAGTACTTAACCAACCAAGCTGTCAATATAATTTGTTAAATAAAATATATCAGCTTATAAATAATAATTCAAATTGTGGGAATAAATTTTCCCGCCAAATTGTTTCTATTTTCCCGCGTCTATTTTTTTTTGCCGCCATAGGCTATCCCCACGGTTTTAAAAAACCGTGGGTATAGCCCTTCTAATTTTTTTTATCCCCACGGTTATTGAAAAACCGTGGGGATAGGCCTTGAAAAAAATACCTATACCCATGGTTTTACCAAACCGTGGGTATAGGCCTTCGAAAAAAACTCTATCCCCACGGTTTTATAAGAACCGTGGGTATAGGTGACCAATACCCACGGTTTTCCAGAACCGTGGGTATAGGTTCCGACACTATACATATACCCACGGTTTTCTTAAACCGTTGGTATAGGGTACCCCTATACCCACGGTTTTTCCCAAAACCGTGGGTATAACTCTATTTTCCAGTAGTGAATTTTTATGGATTTTGAGGGGTTGTAGTGTTTTTAGAGTTTTGGGGTTTTCATTTTTTTTGGGATTTTGTTTTTAAGGATATTTTTTATTTGAGGGGGGTTTAAAGTTATTAAGTGTTTTTTTATTTTATAGAGTTATGAGTTTTTAGTGAATTTTTTCTTTGGTTTTTAGGGGTTTTCATTGTATTTTTAATCTATTTTTATTATTTTATAGTTTTAGTTACTTTAGTGTATTTATGTATTTTTAGGGTTCTTAGGGTTTTTATGGTTTTTGGGGTTTTTGGGTTTTTACAGTATTTTTGGGTTTTATGTTTTTTTAGTATAATTATTTAACGGGTGTTAGAGTTTTTTTAACATTTTTAGTGGTTTAAGGCTTTTTATAGTTTTTATTGGTTTTAGGTTTTTTTGAGATTTGAGGGTTTTTAATATTTTTAGGGGTTTTATGGCGTTTAAATTTTTTGTAGTGTTTTTAGTGGTTTTTATGTTTTTATGGATTTTTATAGATTTTTTAATATTTTATTTGGGTTTTAGGGTCTTTAAGGATTTTTAGTGTTTATGTGTTTTTCAGGGTTTTTATGTTTTTAAGGGTTTTTAGTGTCTTTAGGATCTTTTTGGGATTTCAGGGTTTTGTTTGGGATTTTATCGTATTTTTTTGTTCTTCGAGTTTTTAATGTTTTTAGGGGTTTTAAGGGTTTTTAGAGTTTTTAGGGGTTTTAATGGTATTTTTGGGTTTTTATAATTTTTTAATGTTTTTATTAGTATATATGGTTTTCAGGGGGTTTACAGGGTTTTTAGGGATTTTTACATATTTTTTATTTGAGGTATTCTTGGGATTTTTATTTTGTTTTGGGTCTTTTGGCACTTTATGGATTTTGAGGGTTTTTACGGTTTTCATGATTTTTAGGGTTTTCTGGAATTATAAGGTTTTTTGGGTTTCTAGAAATTTTTGGGATTTTTAGAGTTTTTATTGTTTTATTGGTTTTTTATAATTTTGTGGTTTAAAGTATTATTAGATTTTTTGGTTGATTTTAGTGTTTTTATGGGGTTTATAGTTTTCATGGTTTTTAGAGGTGTTACGGTTCTCATGGTTTTTAGGGATTTTTTTACATTTTCTGGGTTTTTTGGATTTCTTTTGGATTTTTATAATTTTACAATTTTTAGGGTATTTATGGATTTTGAGGGGTTTTTAGGGTCTTTTAGGGGTTTTTAGAGGTTTTGGGGGGTCTTAGGGTCATTTTGGATTTTTAGGGTTTTTTTAGTTTTTACGGTTTTCAAGGGCTTTTTAGTTTTTTAACATTTTTATGGGTTTTAAGAGGTTTACGAGTTTCTAACAGTTTATTGGGATTTTAGTTTTCTATGGTTTTTTTGGTTTTTAGGGTTTTCAGGGATTTTAAGGTTTTTTACATTTTTAGGGGTATTTAGTGATTTTATTAAAAATTTTCATGTATTTAGGATTTTTAGGGTTTTATGGGATTTTGAGGTTTTTAGGGTTTTAGGGGTTTCAGGGTTTTAGGGGTTTTATGGTTTTTAGGGTATTTTGGGTTTTTATGTATTTATTTGTGAATTTTTTGTTTTTTTTTGTTTTTTTGTATTTTTAACATTTTTTTGCTTTTAAGGGGTTCGAGAGTATTAATGGGTTTTTAGGGTTTCTGACGGTTTTTAGGGAATTAATAATTTTAGGGGTTTTTTATTATTTTTAGGGTCAGTTAAGATTATAATAATTTTATTGATTTTTTATGATTTTAGGATATTTTGGGGTTTTATGGTATTTAGGAATTTTGAGGGATTTATGGGTTTTCAATGTTTTAGTGTATTTTTTGTTTTTTTGGTTTTTTGAGTTATTTTATGGTTTTTATATTTTTTAATATTTTTATGTGTTTTATTGGTTTTATAATTTTTTGTGGATTTTTGGGTTTATATGGGTCTTTTGGGATTTTGGGTTTTATCATTTTTTTTAATTTTTTTGCGTTGTTGTGGTTTTTATTCTATTTTTAGATATTTTTAGGTAATTTTTAGGATTTTTATGTTTTTAGGGGGTTTAGGGATTGTTGGTACTTTCAGGGTTTTTAGTGATTTTAGTGTTGATATGAATTTTTGGGGTTTTTAGGGTTTTAGGTTCATTTTGTGTTTTATGAGTTTTTTTTGGGTTTTTAGAGTCTTTTAACCCTATTAGGTGATTTATGGGATTGTAGTATTTTTATAGGTTTTTTGGTATTTTGTCAGTTTGGGATTTTTCAATATTTTTACTGGTTTTATGGGCTTCAGGGGTTTTCAAGGGGTTTAAGGGTTATTATGTGTTTTGTAAATTTTGTTAGTTTTAAGAGATTTATGTTCTTTAGGGGTTTTTTGGGGTTTAGGGATTTTGAGGGTTTCTAAGGTATTTAAGGTATTTTGGAGTTCTAGGTTTGTTCTTTCTTATTATCGTCTCTTTGGGTTTTCAGTGTTTTTTTAGTTAAGTTGGATTTTTAGGTTTTTATAGTTTTAAAAGTTTTTAAGAGTTTTAAGGGTTGTTATAATTTTTAGTGGTTTTAGGGGTTTTATGTGGCTTAATGGATTTTATGGGTTTTTGCTGTTTTTTTGTATTCTGGGATTTTTGAGTTTTTTTATGGTTTTGGGGATTTTTAAGGGAATTTTATGTATTTAGAGTTGGACTTTTAGGGTTTCAAGGATTTTGTGGGTGTTATAGGTTTTTAAGGTTTTTAGGGTTTTATGGTTTTTAGGGTTATTTTGAGTTTTTTTATTTTTATTGGTTTTTAGATTTTTTAACATTTTTAGGGGTTTTAATTGATTTTAGAGTTTTTAGTGGTTTTCTAGATTTTACGGGGATTTAGAATCTTTCAATGTTTTTGGGGTTTTTATGTGTTTCATGGGGTTTTCATGGTTTTTATGGTTTTTTATGTTTTCATTGATATTTAGGTTTTTTTATGATTTATTTGTTTTTTAGGGATTTTATGGATTATGATTATTTTTAGGGTTTACAATGTTTTTTTTGGGTTTATAGGATTTTCAAGGTTTTAGGGTTTTTTGGGAATTTTATGTTTTTTTGTTTTTATGGATTTTAATGTTTTTACAGTTTTTAATTTATATATTGTTTTTTGGGTTTTTAGTGGTTTTAGTGTTTTTTATTGTTTTTCGGTATTATGGTTTTTACGGGTTTTAGAGGATTTTATAATTTTCAAGGATTTCATATAGTTTTTTGAATTTTTATTTTTTTAGGATTTTTTTGGATTTCATATGATTTTAATGGGTTTTAGTGTTTTTATGATTTTTAGGGATTTTGATGGTTTATAGGGGTTTTTAGTGTTTTTAGGGGTTTTAGGGGTTTCAGGGTTTTATTGAATTTTTTTTGTTTTATCATATTTAATTTTTTTATAGGTCTTATGTTTTTTTTGTTTTTTAACATTTTTATGTGTTTTAAAGATTTTTAGAATATTTTTTGGATTTATGATTTTTAAATTTTTTGGGAGTTTTAAATTTTTAATGATTTTTATGGTTTTAGGGGTTCGTTTATTTTTTAGGGTTTTTTACATCTTCATGGGGTTTTCAAGCATTTATAGGTTTTTTATTAATTTTACGGTTTTGAGGATTTTTATTGATTTTTATGGTTTTTAATATTTTCAATGTTTTTTGGGGTTCAAGTTTTTTATGGAATTTTTGTGTTTTCTAGGGTTTTTTTGAGACATTAGGATTTTCGTTTTTTATACTTTTTAAACATTTTTTGGGTTTTTAAGGGGTTATACAGTTTTATCATTACGGCTTTGATATTGTTTTTATGGTTTTTAGGTTTTCTTAGGTATTTTAGGGATTTTTAGGGTTTTTATGTTTTTTGAGGGTTTTAGGGGTTTTATGTTTTTTAGGGTTTTTGTGTTTATAAGGTCTTTTTGTAGGTTTTTAAGGTTTTCAGAGTTTTTTAAAATTTTAACGAGTTTTAATGGTTTTATTTTTTTAGCGGGTATTAGGGTTTTTATGGTTTATCAGGGTTTATTATGATTTTTGGGGTTTTTATGCTTTTCATGCTGTTTGTTGGGTTTTTGGTTTTTTTAGTTTATAGAGTTTTTAGGGTGTTTTAGGATTTTTAGGATTTTTATAGTTTTTAATGATTTCTAGATTTTGTGGGTACTTAGGGGTTTTTAGTGTTTTATGGGTTATAGGGGTTTTCAGAGTTTTAAGGTTTTTTTGCTTTCTAGATATTTTTTAGTTTATTTAGGGTTTTTTTATTTTTCGAGGTTTTTAGGCTTTTAGATATTTATAAGGATTTTAGAGTTTTTATGGTTTTTATGGGGTTTTATGGTTTTTTATGTTTTCAGGGATTTTTAGGGTTTTTTCGGGATTTTTATAGTTTTTATAGTTTTTTGGGTTTTGAGGAATTTTGAAGAATTTTATGGTTTTTATGGATTTTAAGATTTTTTAGAGTATTTTAACATTTTAGGTGTAATGTGTGTTTTTAATGTTTAAGAAGTTTTTTGTAACGCCCCGACCCCAGTTACCCAGAGTCGGTGCATTATTGCGAAACATTGGCATGATCACAATGATCAAGTCTCGAAAGACCGATTAGTTTAGTAGCCTTGAAAACACTAGATACATTCATAAGTCTTGCATTACATCTTAAAGTAAAACAAAACTACAACAACATCTTGTCTTCATATCCCCTCATACTTTCCCTGCAGGTCATTTATAATATACTTCTTCACATCCTGAAAAAATCAAAACATTGGAAGGGGTGAACTCAGATGCTCAGTAAGGATAACAATATAGTGGAAGCTTTCATAAATAGACATAAACATTTAAGAAATGTATAACTAAAAAATCCTTTTAAACATGAACTTCAACATAATATGGAAAAAGTAATACGAGATAATGCCATTTACTTATTCACATGGATATTCTACTGGTCGAATAATCATATGCAATATCAATAACCACTTTCATAATGATGGAATTCATAATGCCAGACTATCATAACCACGTAGCCAAGGCCTCATTCCAAGACTACAAATAATATTTTGTCAAGGACTCGTGCAAAGACATTAGTTTGTCTCATGAGACCTACCGATGCATCGAGGAGCTATAGCGGGCTCCACCCGTCACTTATTAAGTCCATTCCATTCCTCATATGAACAGGTTTAAACATATCATAAACCATAACATAATCATATTACATAAAGCATTCATAACGGAAACATAACATTTCCACATTTCAATCATAAGATATCAATACAACACATTGATATAATAAAAAAATTATCAAAAACATTTTCAATACCAAAATAAAAGAAAATTAGAACATGGTATTTAGTTTTCATTTAAAAAAAAGTTATGGCTTATTGAGGAAGCCGAAACTCAAATAATAGTCACGGCGGCAGAAAAGTCGTTGTTGCCGCATATGAAAGAAAAAACATTCCTTCTGTAGTTTAGTAAAAACGCTTCAAAAAAATCCTTTTGAATAAAAGTAAAAGTCAATGGGGTTTATGCACCGTATAAATGAACGTTGTGTATAAAACCAAATATGCCTCAATGAAAGGAGATTGATACAATGTCCTTAAAAAGATAATTTTTAAAATAAAATAAATCTATTATTTGTATTTACTATAAGTACACATAAAGAAAGTACAAATACAGGATAGGACATAATAATAACATTACATAATTTGAAAGTAGGAGATTAACCCAATGAATGGAAATTGGGTTAAAAAAATTCCCTTAGCTCGTGTCTGACTTGACTCGACCACTCTTTAACATCCTGAATAATAAACTAGAGTTAATCTATAATTTCTTAAGAACCTTTTTCAAGTTCATTATCCCTTTTATATCACTTATTACAATGTTACGAAAATTATGTAGTCATTTATGTTAATAACGGCCGTTTTGTCGATCTTTGGTACTTGAGTCAACAATAAACTTCTTATAATTACAAGTTGTTTATGTGGTAGAATATCCATTATCTCCGGAATAATATTCAGGATGTAGATATCATATATATCTTATATATCCAGTATATACATTCATTCATAATTTTACCTAACATTTAGAGGTAAGAAATGAAATGCACTGTTCATGGAGACGGTAAGCCGTACGTACGCATTAACGCTACTTTCATTTCTATTTCGTATTTAATACAATTAAATCATAATGATATAAAGGTATGATATAATTCCAGTATAATATCATATATAATATCATTTACTCCATCCTTTATACATCCCACATATGGCATTAACGATTCAAATCACATTGAGCGGGCGGTAGTCCGCACTTTCTAAAATAAAAATATCACGTTTACCCATAATGGAAACCATAATGGTATGACATAAATGAAAAATACAGAAGCTTAAGCAAAACATAAACATATTATATATCATATATAAATATATTTACATCTTAATGTCCACCTTTGAAGGTGTTATATGAGTGTTGAACAATCATCGTTTTGTGAGGCAGAAATTCACCATCCACAGAAACAGTATGTTATTTAACCATTATATGTAGGTGTGTGTAAGTTTAGCTCTAATCCTTTTTATAAAAACATCCTAGTATATTTTGGATACTGGTTTTCTTACAAAAGAAATGAATAAATAGATTTTAGGAGGTTGGAGAAGCAAAATAAAACATAAGAACACATGAGAAAACACTACCTTTAAAACGGATAACTCTTATTGATTTGAGCTCAAAGGCTTACATGGGAAGACTTATGCCCAATTTGAGGCTTGTAAGAGTAATAGTGGGATTTGGAGAGACAAAATGGGCAGGGTTTGGCCGAGCCAAAGGCTTTTAAGTTGTGAGTAAGGTGGTAGTGGTGGGGGCCTTTTATAAGAGGAGAGAAGGGGCACTCTTGGAAAGTCATAAAATGTTACTTTATTATATAATGCGTTTCGGGTTTTAAAGGTCCCACACTTATATATTTCTAGGATAAGGTTATAAGGGATCTAAATATACTCATACAATAGGTTTTTGACATGTTTAGGTCTTATATTTTAAATTATCTATTTATTTTATTTAAATCGTTAATTAATGAGGTAATCACTACATCATCATGGTGTCATAAATAATTTAATTTATTTAATTTCTAAAAATAAAAAAAATATCATGATTTAGGAAATTGTTTTATCTTTCTAATTAATATTTATAGTCAAAAATATGATTTTTATAACCCCATTTAAAAATTGTTTTAGTAAAACAACTCATGTTTGTGACATTTTTATTTTATCATTAAATAAAATTTTTTTAATGTCATTTTCCTACCAAAGTGGCTCCATGGGGTCCCCAAGTTGACCCATGGGTTATCGTGGTCGGCCATGACTCATCCAATAAGAGTTGGACAGGTTTAAATGTATTTTTATATTTTTATAATATCATTTTTACCTTAAATTTTACTAATTACCTTTAATCGCGATTAATTAAATTTAAAAGTTACTATTCACCAAAAAATTATATTAATCCCATTGAACCAAATTTTACATCCTAATGACCACAATTTATGTTGGATTTTTTAAAATAAAATCACAGAAGTGGTAATGTTTCATTTAAACGAAAATCTGTTTTTTAACTACCACTTAGTGGTTTCACTATTCCTCAAAAATTGATGTTTTTCAGAACAATGCCAAAATTTTACCCTAATATATAATTGATATTCTGAATTCAAAATTGATGTCTATTATAAATAATTACAAACATATAAGTTACATTAATTAATTTTATAATTAATTCCCGCTGTCCCAACAAATAGCTTGTTTTTAAGAAACAATATATATCAAAAGATTGACAATTTTTTATGTCCAATTTCAAAGTAAAATTAATTCTAATGACCACCATTGGATAAAATGGTAAAAATATATTATAATTATACTCTAAAACCACTCAATAGTATAATTTATCACTATAAATTATTATGATTAAAAAAGTTGTTTTTTATGTATTTTTCACTATTCATAAAGAATTGGAAGTTCTCAGAATAATACCAAAAATTCAACATAGGCTAATTTCGATATTCCAAATCCTAAAATGAAGTCAATTTTGAAATATAAAATATATATAATTTCAAAAAGTTGGTATTACTATTCATAATGGCTATTTTGATTGGTTGCGGTGTGTTAGAATCTTGAACTTGCGTACAATGCAAGATATTGCATTATTGAAAGAGAAGCGTGTCGTGGAATCTCGGGGTGTTACATTTTTAATATTTTTATATGGTTTTAGGGTTTTTGAAGGTTTTATATGTTTTTATATTTTTATATGGGTTTTTAGGGTTTTACGGTTTTCTTTATTTTTCATGATTTATAAGGATTTTTTAGGATTTTTACGGTTTTTAGGGGTTTTCTGGTTTTGCGGATATTAATGGTTTTAAGGGTCTTCATGGGTTCTCTTGGTTTTTGGGGTTTTTTATGGGGATTTTGAGTTATTTTAGGATTTATAATTTTTTTTAGTTTTTATAGTTTTTATGGGTTTTTAGAGTTTTTAACAAATTTAGGGTATTTAAGGGTATTTTATTTTTTTAGTAGGATTTTTGAAATTTTTTTTGTTTTAAAGGCATTTATGGTTTTTAGGTGTTTTCATAGATTGCAGGAGTATTTCATAGTTTTATGGTATTTTATATTTTCAAGGATTTCTAGTGATTATTTAAGATTTTTATGCATTTTTAGGGGTTTATGTGTTTTAAAGATTTTGTGGGCTTATTATGGTTTTGAGGGTTCTTCGGGGATTTGAGGTTTTTATGGGTCCTTTATTTTGTATAAGTTTTTTTTTGTTTTTTAGTGGTTTTTAAGTTTTTATATTTTTTTAATATATTGGGGGGTTTATGGTTTTCAGCAGGGTTATGATTTTCAATGTTTTTTACATTTTAGGCATTATTTGGGAGTTTTTTGTGTTTTTTACTGTTTTAAGAGATTTTTAGGGTATTTACGAATTTTTTGGGTTTTATGGTTTTTTTTAGTTTTTTGGGTTTTTAGGGGTTTTAGGATCTTTGTGCAGTTTTTGGAAATTTTTTTATTTTTATGGTTTTAATGAATTTAGATAAATTTAAAAACTTTTAGGGGTTTAAATGGTTTTTATAGATTAACTGTATTTTTTTTTTGGTTTTTTTGGGTTTCAAGGATTTTTAAGACTTTTAATGATATTTAGGGGTTTTTAGTGTTTTTTATTTTTTTTCTGGGAATTTTATGGACTCATTTGGATATATATTAGTTTTATTGTTTTTTAGGGTTTTATGTTTTTTTATTTTATTCGAGATTAATAGGGTTTATTATGATTTTAAGGATTTTAGAATTTCTCAGGGTGTTGTGGATTTAATTTTTTTTTATGGATTTTGAGGTAATTTCAGGTTTTTTGGATTTTCTGAGGTTTTATGGGTTGTTTTGGGTTTTTAGGGTTATTTATTTTTTAGGGGTTTTAATGTTTTTAACGTTTTAATGGTTTTAAGGGTTTCTAGAGTTTTTAGTGATTTTTTTGGTTGTTATGGGGGTTTTCAAGGTTTTTATGTTTTAAGTGATTTTTATTGATTTTTTCTGGATTGGTATGGTTTTTAGGGTTTCAAATGTTTTTAAGGATTTGAGGGTTTTTACACTTCTAGTGTTTTTATATTTTTAGGATTTTTTTTGGTTTTTTTATTTTTTATCATTTTGTATCATTTTTAGGGGTATTGGGGTTTTAGTAATTTTTTTGAATTTTTATAGGATTATAAGGCGTTTAAGGGATTTAGGGGGTTTTATGGGTTTCCGAGGTTTTTCAGGGTTTCAGGGGTTTTTAAATTCTTTTGATATTGTTATGGATTTTTTTTAGGATTTTTATGGTTTCTAGTTTTTAAGATTTTTCAGAACATTGAGGGTTTTAGGGGTTTTTTTAGTCTTATTGGGATTTAATCATTTTTAGAGCTTTTTTTTAACATTTTTAGGGTTTTTTAGTTTTTTGGTGATTTTTAGGGATTTTAGAGGTTTCTAAGGATTTTAAGGTTTTTTAGAGTTTTTTATGGGTTTCATGGGTTTTAAGGGTTTTAGGGTGTTTATTTTTTAGGTATTTTTAGGTATTTTTAATGATTTTTATGGTTTTTTAGATTATTTGGTGGGTTTTAGGGACTTTGAAAGGTTTTTTGTCGGTTTTTTGTTTTTTAGTGGTTTTTAGGGTTTTTAGGGTCTTTTAGAGGTTTATGGTATTTTTGTGAGTGTTTTTGTGTTTTTATGGTTTTTAGTGTTTTTTGAAGTTTTTAGGTTTTTATGGGGTTTAGAGTTTTTAACAGGTTTTTAGGGTTTTATTGGTTTTATTATTTTCGGGGATTTATGATTTTCTGGTGGTTTTAGAGTGTCTGTGATTTTTTATGTAATCATTGATTTTTAGGTATTTTTTGGTTTTTTATTATATTTAGGGTCATTAGGGATTTTGAGGGGTTTAGGGTTTTTAGGTGTTTTTAGGGTCTTTCTGGTTGTTAGGGTTTTTTGAATTTTTTTGGGTTTTATTGATTTTTTTAGTTTATAAACATTTTACAGATTTAAAGGGTTTTAGAATTTTAGTGTTTTTTTGGTTTTTATGGATTTTATGTTTTTAAGAGTTTTTATGGTTTAGGTTTTTTTGGGTTTATAGGGTTCATTACTTTTTCAATGATTTTTAGTGGTTTTTATGAATTTAATGGTTTTAGTGTTGTTATGGGATTTTAGGGATTTTAGGGGGTTTCAAGATTTTTTAGGATTTTTGGGGTCATTAGTGGTTTGTTGGTTTATGGTTTTTTTAGTTTTTTATGGTTTGAGGTTTATTATTGTTTTTAATGATTTAGGGTTTCTAAGTGTTTTAGAGTTTTTACAATATTTTTAAGTATTTTATGGTACAAAGGGAATTTTTAGGGTTTTTAGGGATTTTTACATTTTTAGGGATTTTTATGGTTTTTATGTTGTTTATTTTTTTTAGTTATTTTTGGGGGTTTTGGGTTTTTAAGGATTTAAGGGTTTTTAGGGTCTTATATGATATCATGTATTTATTGAGTTTTTATGTTTTAATGTGTTTTTAAGGTTTTTACCATATTTATATGTTTTATGGGTTTTCATAGTTTTTAGTGGTTTTTGGGGTTTTTGGGGTTTACGGTATTTTTTTTTTGTTTTTAGGGGGTTTTAGGGTTTTTAGGTTTTTTTATGTTTTTAGGTATTTTAATAGATTTTTATTATTTTTATGTTTTTAGATATTTTGGGGGTTTTAGGGATTTTCATGGCTTTTAGTATTTTTCATCGTTTTTTATAGTTTTTAGGGTTTTGTGGTTTTTGTGGTTTTATTGTGTATTTAGTGTTTTTTTGTGTTTTTAAGGTTTTTGAAGGATATTTAGAGTTCTTTAATGTTTTTATTTGTTTTATGATTTTTTATAGTTTTCTGTGGTTTAAGTGTTTTGTGGGTTTTTAGAGTTTATAAGGATTCAACGGGTTATTACGGTTTTCTTGTTTTTAGGGATTTTAAGATTTAGGTTTTTAGTGTTTTTATGGATTTGTTTTGGTTATTTATGGTTTTAACATTTTTTATGGTTTTTAGGGATTTTAGGAGTTTTTAATATTTTTACAAAATTTTGGGTTTTATAGTAGTTGTAGGGACTATTGGGTTTTTAATGTATTGTGAGTTTTTTTGGGTTTTAAGGATTTTTACAATTTCATAAATATTTAACGGTTATAATAGTTTTTTGAGTTTATTGTTGGTTTTTTGGGTTTTTATTGGATTTTAAGGGTTTTTAATGGTTCATATTGTTTTTATAGTTTTAGGGGGCTCTCCATGTCTTTTTGTTGTTTTTATGTTTTCATGTTTTTTATGGATTTTTTAGGATTTCTATTGGTATTATGGGTTTTAGGGTCTTTTAGGATTTTGATGTTTTTAGGGGGATTCAAGGGGTTTTAGGGGTTTTACGGTTTTGAGTGTCATTTTTGGTTTTAAGAGTGTTTTTTTTGAGTTTTAGGGTTTCAAATGTTTTTGGTTTTTTTAATGTTTTTTGTATTTAAAGGGATTGTTGAGTCTTAATTTCTTTATAGGGTTTTCAATTGGTTTTAGGGGATTTAATTTTTTAGGGATTTTCATTATTTTTTTGGGGTTTCTACATTTTGTAGAATTTCGAAGGATTTTTAAGAATTTTATGGTATTGGGGGTGTTTAGGGTTTTTAGGGATTTTTAGGATATTTAATGGTTTTAGTGTATTGTTGGTTTTTTTGAATTTTTTAGGTGATAAAGGTTTATAGAGTTTCTGAAATATTTTAGCAGTTTAAAGAGGTATTACAGTTTTAATTGGATTTTGAACGTTTTAGGGGTTTAAAGGTTTTTAGTGGTTTTTATGGGTTTCAAGTGTTTTTATGTTTTTTTGGGGGTTTTACGTTTTCATGTATTTTTATGGATTTTAGTGTTTTTGTTGTTTTATTGTTTTATGGGTTTTGAGCGTTTTTAGTGGTTTTGGGGGTTTTCAGTGTTTTTAATGGTTTTCATGGGTATTAGGGCTTTGGCAGTATTTTGTGTTTTTATGTACTGTTTAGTTTTTTAGGGGTTTGATGTTTTTTTAGAGTTTTATTATGCGTTGAAGGGTTTTTATAGTTTTTACTTGGGAGTTTAGGGTTTTATGGGGGATTTATGGGTTAATGTTTTTAGGGGTTTTATGGTTATAATGGGTTTTAGGGTTTTTTATGTTTTTATGGAATTTTAGGAATTTTTGGATTTTTATTATTTTGGGTTTTATGGATTTAGGGGAGGTTTTAAGTGGGTTTTAGTGCTTTTATGATTTTTACGTTTTTTGGGGTGGCAGGGGGGGTTGGGTTTTTAGGGGTTTCAAGGTTTTTAGAGTTTTTAATGTTTTTAGTGGTTTTAATTGTTTTTTGAGTTTTTAGTTGTTCAAAGGGTTTTATGTGTTTTAGGGTTATTTATGTTTTTAGCAATTTTTATGGGTTTTAGGTGGGTTTTCGGGCTTTTAATGTTTTTTTTACATTTTTAGGAATTTTTTTATTTTTGTAGGATTTTTATGGTTTTTAGGGGTTTTAGGTTTATAGAGGGTTTTGTTGTTTTTCTAGGGGTTTTCTGGGTTTTAAGGTTTTTAGGGGTTTTTAGGTCTTTTTGGGTTATTATTATTATTTTTTTGAGTTTTTAGGGTTTTTAGGTTTTTTATATTCTTTAACATTTTTTGGGGTATTAAGGGGTTTTTGAGATTTTATTTAGATTTTAGGGGGGTTTAGGGTATTTTATAATAATTAAGGGGGTTTAGGGTTTTATTTGGTTTTAAGGATTTATAGTGGTTTTTACAATTTCTATGATCTTTAGGGATATTTAAGATTTTATGGTTTTAGGGTTTTCTAGGGTTTTTAGGGGATTGAGGGATTTTAGTAGTTTTCATGGGTTTCTTGGTTTTGGAAGGTCTTTTTGGGGTTTTAGCGATTCTGTTGAGTTTTTAGGGGTTTTCAATGTTTTAGAGTGTTTCAAAAAAAATCGAGGTTTTGGGAGCTATAATAGTTTTAGTTGTTTTAAAGAATTTTAGAGTTTTTCAGGGTTTTTTGGTTTTAGGCATTTTTTATGATTTTTAGGGTTTTTATGTTTTCAATTATTTTTATCATTTTTTATCATTTTTAAGGTTTTAACATTTTTTTATTGTTTTTAGTGATTTTATAGGGTTTGGGGGGGGGGGGGGTTCTAGTTTTAGGCTTTTTTGGGTTTTAATGGGATTTATGTTTTTTTGGGGTTTTAGGGTTTTTTGGTGATTTTTAGGGTTGTTAAGCTTATTTGGAGTTTTTTTAATAATTTTAAGGGTTATAAAAGATTATATATTTTTATGTCCTTATTATAGTTTTAATGGGTTTTTAATATTTTAGTGTTTCATTATTTTATGTGTTTTTTGGAGTTATGGGGTTTTTTACATTTTCATGTATTTTTACTTCATTTTTAATATTTTTATGGTTTTGATAGTTTTTAGGGATATTAGGGAATTTTATATTTTTTAGGTTTTCCAAGGTTTTAGGGTATTTTTGTTTTCATGGGGTTTCTATTTTTTAGGGGTTTTACTATTTTAAGAGTTTTTTAATGTTTTAGGGGTTCTAAGGGGTTTAAGTGTTTTTAGCGGTGTTTTGGTTTTTTATGGGTTTTTATTGATTTTTAGGAATTTTTAGGGGTTTTATGGTTCTTAGGTGATTTTAGGGATTTTTAGGTTTTATACGTTTCTATTTATTAGGTTTTTTAAGGATTTTAATGTTTTTAGAATTTTAGGGATTTGGGGGGTTATAGTGTCTTTCTGTTTTTTGGGGTTTTTGAATTTTTAGATTTTTTAGGGTTTTTATGGGTTTTTGGGTGTTTAATGGGTTTTTTTGAATTTTTTGGGTGTTTATGTTTTATTATAGCTTTTATCATTTTTATGGGGCTCATGGGATTTTAGATTTTTTAGTGTGCTTTTATGTTTTTATGGGGTTTTATGGTTTTTATGATTTCAACGGTTTTATGGTTTTAGGGGTTTTAATGGGGTTTAGGGGGTTTTACATTTTAATGGGTTTTGCGATATCTCTTTAGGATTTTTATGGTTTTTATGGGATTGAAATTTTTTTATGGATTTTGAGGAGTTTTACTGGTTTTATGGGTTTTAGGGGTTTTAATGTTTTTAATGTTTTTAGGTGCTTCAATGGATTGTATAGTTTTTAGTGATTTTTTAGGGTTTATGTGTTATTAGGTTTAAGGGGTTTAGGGTTCTAAATGTAATTTCATGGTTTTTATTTGTTTTATGTTTGACTATATTTTCAAATATTATTTAGGATTTTTATGGTTTCATGGTTTTTTAGGTTTTTTAGAGATTTCATGGTTTTTATGGATTTAGGGTTTTTAGGGCATTTATGATTTTTTTGGTTATTAGGGTTTTTGAGTTTTTTGAGGGTTTTTAAGGGTTTTAGGGGTTCATGTGTTTTTAGTGTTTTTTTTGTATTTTAGGGTTTTTCTGGTTTTAGGGGTTCTTATGGATTTCAAGGGGTTTTCTTGGTTTTTTATCTTCTTAGTGATTTTTAGGGTTTTTATGGTCTATTGGGTTTTTATGGATTTTTTGTGTTTTTTGTATTTTTCGTGGTTTTTTGGGGTTTTAGGGGATTTATGGTATTTATTGGTTTTCAGGGGTTTTTTATTCTTTTAGTGTTTTTATTTTTTTTTGGTTTTTAAAATATTAAGTATTTCAAGGCTTTTTAGAGTTTTTAGTGGTTTCAGGGTTATTATGGGTTTTTGTGTTTTTAGTGTTTTTTAGTGTTCCCTGGGGTTTTCAGTGTTTTTAGGGTTTTTTTAATTTTCATGGATTTTTTTCAATTTTTTAGAATTTTTATGGTTTTGGGGGGTTTTAGAGAATTTGAGGGGTTTTGTGGTTTTATGGTTTTTATTTTTTTAACGAGTTTTTTGTTTTTTTTTTTGATTTTTTACAGGTATTTAGAGTTTTTAATGTTTTTATATTTTTAATGGATTTTTAGGAATTTTATGGACTTTTAGGGTTTTTGATTGGTTTTCTAGAGTTTTGTAGTTTTCATGGGTTTTTTAGTTTTTAATGTTTATATGTATTTTTAAATTTTTTTTTATTTTTATAAGTTTTATGGGTTTTTAGTGGTTTAGTGATATTGAAGTGTTTTTGGGTTTCTCTAGATTTTTTAGATTTTTTATTGTTTTTTGTGGTTCTAGGTTTTTTGAGTTTTAAAGGGTTTTTTGGTTGTATAGATTTTTTTTAACATTTTATATGGTTTAAGGGTTTTTATTGTTTTTTGTGGTGTAATATTTTTATTGGGTTTTAGGGATTTTAAATGTTTTTAGGGTTTTTGGGTTTTTTGATGTTTTTATGATTTTTATGGATTTTTACTATTTTTATGGAAATTTTGGTAATATGGGTTTTTTTTGGGAATATTTGGGTTTTTAGGGTCTTCATTGCTTCTTACAGTTTCATTTTTTTCTTGATTTGACAATTTTTTTTGGTTTTTGGGGTCTTTTTTGAGTTTTTAGGGTCTAAAGGTGTTTTAGGTTTTATATTGTTTTTATGGGTTTTAAGGGTTTCTAGAGTTTTTAGTGAATTTTGGGCTTTTATGGGATTTAAGGTTTTTAATGTTTTAATGGGTTTTAAGGGTTTTTATTGTTTTTTAGTGATTTTTTTTTTCAATGATTTTCATGTATTTTTAGGGTTTTGATGGGTTTTATGTTTTTTTGTGGCTTTAGGGATTTTATGGGTTTTTAGGGTTTTCTTGGATTTTTCGATTTTATGTGGTTTTATGAGTTTTATGGTTTTAATGTTTTTAGAGCTCTTAATGTGTTTAGGGGGTTTAATGGTTTTAGAGTTCTTAATGGTTTTTTTTTATTTTAATAGGGTTTTAGTGTTTTTATGTTTTTTGGTGTTTTTAGGGGTTTTAGTGTGTTTTTAGGGGTATGAGATTCATTTTCATTTTCATTTATATTTATGGTATATATGAGTTTTATGGTTTTTAAGGATTTTTTGTGTTTTAGGGGTTTTAGTATTTTTCATCGGTTTTTAGGGGTTTTATTGTCTTTCGGGGTTTGAGGGGGTTTGATATATAGGTTTTTAGAGATTATAATGTTTTTGGGGTTTTTTTTGGGTCTTTTAGGGTTTTGGGGATTCTTGAATTTTAAATGTCTTAGCGGTTTTAAGGTTTTTTTGAGATTTTTGTGGGTTTTTTTATCTGGTTTAGGGTCTTTTATTATTTTGGAGGTATTTATGGTTTTTAGGGGTTTATTAGGATTTTTAGAGATTTTTATGTTTTCAAGTACTTTTAGGTATTTTTTGGATTTTTATGGTTTTTATGGATTTTAGTGATTTTGAGGGTTTTTAGTATTTTTTTGGGTTTTTAATATTTTTAGATTCTTTTGGGGATTTCTTTTTTTTAGTTTTTTATTATTTTAATGGGTTTTTAGAGTTTTTCATGTTTGTTGGTTGTTAAAGGGTTTTTAAGTTTTCAGTGGTTTTAAGGGGTTTTATATGATTTATGGGTTTTTAATGTTTTTAGAGGTTGTTATGGATTTTAGGGTTTTTTCATGGTTTCACTATTTTTTTTGTATTCAAATGCAAATCATTTTTTTTATTATCCAAATCTGGTTTATGGGAACCGGTGCCCAAACGTACAAACACAAAATCAAACAAGGAAAACACAAACTTGACCACCCAGTCAACGCAGAATTACACATCATAAAACCCATATTCATCTCTCCAACCCATGTCGGATTCATCTTCACTAATAGCCATGGCTGATTCCCCTTCTGGCGACCTCCAGTAGCTTGCACTTTGTACCTGTCATCTGAGTTGTTCCAGTGCTTATTGATCTGGTGATGTCCCCTTGATCAAGCTGCCCTTCTTATCAGCCACGGACACCTGACCTTTCCCCTTAAAGGCGGACCTAGTCTGCATCGGCCGTGGGAGACAAAAATAATCTCTTCTTGGCCGTCTTCTTGGTGTAGCCGAAACAGGACCTTCAACTAAATCCAGAGGCTGCTTCCCGCCTTGAACAACTTCACTAAAATAATGACCAACCGGGCCACTCAAATTTTCTTTATCTCCCCCAGAGATTCCCTTTCCATTACCGATTTGATCCCCTAAACCCAAACCAAAACCCCCATCATTTTTCTCCATCTGTTGATCTGGAGTATTGTGCTCTATCAAAGGAAGGTATTCCCCCTCTGGAGACTCATTTTTCACAGCCACCGCAATAGGCTCCTTCTCACCACTGGAAACCTGAAGATCCAGGCTCTTATCTGTTTCAACCCTATTGGAACTCCTGAACACAATGTGGTTGTCTTCCACTGGTAAACCAACACAAACAAGCCCCCTGCCTCCAGCCAGAGTAACCTCCACCATCTGACCCTCTAGAGCCACCTAACCAGCAATCTCCTTGCATGTTTTAACCGGTTGACAATATGGAAGTCCCATGTCCCCAACAGGAGCATATTCCAAGCCTTTAAGCGGCTACCTCGTTAGATCCTCCCCACCACAAATCCCTCCAGTAAGGTCGGCCTCCACCAAACCCTCAGCCATCAACCCATCAGAAAAGCCTTCAAACCTATTACTCGAAGAAAGAAAAGGTGGATCCAAAGGGTCCAGTCCTCTAGGCTCCTTAGCACCAACCGATAAAACCACATTCGCAGAAACAAAATCCCCCCCGTCCTGCTCCTTCCCTGCACTCTCACTGCCCAAAGCACTAGAGGAAACTTTAGCCTTCTTCCTTGACTTGTGCGAACTTCCAGCATCCTTCGGGTTGTGCCTCTTAACCCCCAATGCTCCAGGATCAAGAGTGATGCTCTCAAAGGACACCTTACAAGACCCAGCTGGCATACCATTCAAAGATGAACTAGACCCTCCATCGCACCATCCTCTATCAATAGTCCTAATCGATCTCAACTCAGGACCCATCTCAGCCTCCAATCGGGTATCTTCAGCAGTTTCCACTAGAACTGATTTCCCTTTATGGTGGTTCTCCCTCAACCGAGACAGATGTCCCCTTCGGCATACCTCAACTGAATTCCTTATCCTACTAAAATAATCACAAAACTCGATCCAATCTTCATAAACCAATCGTTGTCTACAACAATAATCATCTCCAATCGTAATCCTAACAAAGTCGAATGGTGTGCGAGACACATCAATTTCAACACACACTCGGGGGTTCACAGGATGGAAATTTTTTTGGTGAGGCTATCAGAGCATAAAAACGACCTACCATGTTTCCCAGTATATGAATAATCTAATGGTTTTGAAATGGTAGTGGAAGTTTGTGAAAACTCACCCAAACTGCGATGGAAGGAGAGTCACAGTTCATATGGATATCGAATGACCAATGAAGAAGAAAAAATCGAGTGCCCTTGAAGAACCGAGCAGCCCTCAACCACGCTTGAATAAGATCTGCTTCTACATCAAAATGAATCATAATTTGATTACTATCAAGAAAGCCAACAACCGTGCATTCCTGGAGATCCCACGATCCGAAAACAAAATGGTCGGAGTCATCCACAGAAGGACTCTTGTTCTTGAATCGAGCCATTAGAGTGAGATTCAACAAGCTTGACGACTCCGTAAACTCGGAAAGAGAAAGTTGAAGGTTTGGCACCCCGTCGACCAGATCAGGGACCTTAGGGTTTATAGAAGCTTTCAGGAAAGGAGGAAGAAATTCTGGATTAGTAAATGCCTGTAAGATCCTTTCTATCCCATGGGATGGCGATTCCCCCACCCCCACTGAGGGGGGAGGGGCCGGTGCGGAGGTCGCCGTCGTCACCTGTAGAGGAGAGGCATCGAAGGATCGAGAGAGAGATCTTTTCCTTGTATTTAACTATTTTTATGTATTTTTAGGATATTTTCTTGGTTTTTTAGTTTTTAGGTGTTAAATGGATTCTAAGGCTTTTTAGGATTTTTAGGGTTTTTAAGTATTTTTAGGGGTTTCAGGGTTTTAGGTTTCTTTAAGTTTGTTTATGGGTTTTTTGAGTTTTTTATTATTTTATACGATTTTTTATATTTTTGGTAATATTTTTAGGGGTTTTATGGGGTTTTAAATGTTTTTATAGGTATTTATGGTATTTAGGGGTTTTAGGGTTTTTTACCTTTTCATGGATTTTTAGGTTTTTTTATAATTTTTAGGGTTTTTTGGATTTGTTATGGTTTTTAGAGGCTTTCAGGTCATTTTAGGTTTTTAGGGGTTTTCAAGGTTTATTTCGGTCTGCTGGGTTTTTAGGGATTTTTTTTGTTTTTTATGTTATTTATATGTTTTTATGGTTTTTGATAATTTAATGGTTTTTATAGTATTTAGTATTTATAGAGGTTTTATGTGTTTTTATGGTTTTTAGGGTTTTAAGTGGTTTAATGGGATTCATGGGCTTTGTATAATTAATAATGGTTTTGAGGGTTTTTAGAGTTTTTAGGGTCTTTTACGTGTTTTATGGTATTTTTTGGGGTTTTATGATATTTTGAGGGGTTTTAGGGTTTTAATAGTTTTTATATTTTAACATTTTATGGTTATTAACGTTATTTATAGTTTTTAGTGGTTTAGGATTATTATGTATTTTTAGGGGTTTTATGGTTTTATGGTTGTTTAAGATTTTTAGAGTTTTTCATGGTTTTAGGGTTCTTTACATTTTCTGGGATTTGTAAGGATTTTTATGATTTTTATGATTTTCAGGTTTTTAGGGTTTTTAGGGATTATGGGGGTTTTAGGGGTTTCTAGAGTTTTTTATATTTTTTAGGGATTTTAGGGTTTTTAGTGACTTCTTGGGTTTTTAATTTTTTTTTATTTTTTCATGGTTTTAAGGTTTTTATATTTTTTCAATGTTTTCATTGGTTTTTATAGGTTTTTGGAGTTTTTAGTAAGTTTTATGGGTTTTTATGGGTTATAGGCATTTTAGGGTTTTCATGTTTTAATGGTTTTTAAGTTTTTAGAGTTTTTTTACTTTGTTTATATTTATTAGGTCATTTTAGGAATTTTATGGGTTTTATGGGATTTAAGGTGTTTTGAGGGTTTTTAGGGGTTTTCAGGGATTTTACGGATTTTAGGGTTTTCAGGGTTTTTAGGGTATTTTGGGGGGTTTTAGGTTTATTTTTAACTTTTTAGGAGTTTTATGGTTTTTATAGTTTTTAACAAATTTAGGGGTTTAAAGGATGATTAGTGTTTTTAGTGATTTTTTATGTTTTTAATGGGTTCATAATTTTTTATTATTTTTTGGGATAGTTTTTGAGGTGGTTTTCTGTGCTTTAATAGTTTTTACATTTTCATGGGGTTGTAGGGATTTTAGGGTTTTAAAGGTTTTTATATTTTTTAGATATTTTACGTATTTGGGGTGTTTTAGGGGTTTTCTGGGTTTTTAGAGTCTTTTAGGTTCATAGATTGTTTTGAGTTTATCATCTTGGGAGATTGATGGCACCCCACTCTCCTAGAATCTGCTCTCACCTTTTGTCTCAGCTCCTACACATGGTTATGCCCTTCCCCATATAGGGTTGAGCACTCCCCAACAGCCATGGGCCCTTCCTTGCCCTTCTACTCCAGGTTTTCGTCCCTTTCTGTTTTCTGATTCATCTTGGCTATTCCCCCCTTTTGGGTTGTCATCTTCTTTGCCTTAGGAGTAGTCTCATTTTCTTATCTACCTCCCCATCCCTGTCTATATATCATGGCACACAAGACCCCAAATTCGTTGGATATGTTGGTTTTTAGATGGGGTTTGGACTATGGTGGTAGGAGTAGGGGAAACATGGGAATCTCCGTTCGGTGGCTTCCTTGTTCTCTCTTACCCCTTGTAATCACTATTTCCTTATTGGTATTTTTTATTTGGGTCTTATTCCTTGATTCCCCCTTGTTCTTATTTCTCGTAGGTTTTCAGCACTGAATTATCCTCTCTCATTCCAGTATGTTATTCTATCTTATAGGTTTTCACCCCCTTTCTCATCTCATAGTGGTTCTCTTAGGGTTTCATCCCATGGTTTCCCTTTGATTTTGTTTTCATTAGGGATTCATCCCCAATTTCACATTTATCATTCTAGGTTGGTTCTTGCTTGATGGTTTTTTTCTCTGTTCACAGTTTTCCTTCCAACGATGTGTTCTTCCTATCTTTCTTACCGCCCGTTCCTACTGTTTATTTCTAGTTCCTTCCTCCCTTCTAGGTCAATTAGGTTCGACAGATACCAATGATGCTTTGTGATGTGTTAGGGGAGAATTATGAGGTTCTGGGTGATGCGACCAATGGAATATTTTTCCAGTTTGGTTGGTTCTTATGGTAAAAGTTATTATAGTGACGGAATCTGTCATCTTTGAGGAGTGGCTTCATCATCTGGTTCTGATGGTCTGTGGAGATGGTGTCTCGGGACTGTGACTATGGTGTTCTCACCAGTGCTGATGATGTCTTCTGGGGATGCTCTGTTGTGATGGTGATGGTGCTGAAGTTGGTGACAAGGTTTTAGGGTGGACAGATCTTTACGTAAATCTGATGGCTGACATCTTCATATTTATAGTGAGGGTCTCGAGGTAGTTCTGTGGCTAAGGAAATGATGATGATTTGAATGTATTTTGAATTTCAAAATTTAAAATGGATATTTTGTTTCACGGATGGCAATGTGGAGTGGACAATATGTACATGGTGCTTGACTTTTGTGTTTTTGAAATTTGAATTTGGTATTTTGAACTTGATTTGTCATATGGTTTGGATTGTTTTTAATGAGTATTTGTATGATGTTTTGGATCTTTTCATACGGTTCCTACTTAACAAAAAGTGGGTTTTATAAAAAAATTAATTTTGGTGTTATAGAGTATATATTTGTGATGGGTTTTAAGGACTTTTATTTTTTAAAAACAATTAGGGGTTTTAAAGGTTAGTATAGTTTTTAGTGGATTTTTAAGGGTTTTTTATTTTAGGGGGTTTTATGTTTTAGGTGTTTTTAGGGTTTTCCGAGGATTTTCAAGGTTTTGAGTGGTTTTTAATTTTTCAGGGATATTTAGGGTTTTATGGACTTTTGGGGGCTTTAGGTATTTTTATGGGTTTTATAGCTTTTGTAGTTTTATGTTTTTATGGATTTTTAGGGTTTTAGAGTCTTTTTGGGTTTTAGGATTTTTTTAGGGTTTTAAAGGGATTTTAGAGTTTTTAACCTTTTAGTGGTTTTATGTGTTTTTTGAGGTTTTATTGGTTTTAGAGTTTTATAAGTTTTTCAGGGTTGTAATGTTTTTTGGGGTTTTTTGGGTTTTTTGGGATTTTTACATTTTTAGGTAGTTTTAATTTTTTAAAGATATTTATTGTTTTTAGTGTTTTTAAGGATTTTATGGATTTTGAGGGGTTTGGGGGTTTTTGGTGTTTTATGGTTTAGTGTATTTTGGGATATTTGGGTTTTTATGATTTGTAGGGGTTTTATGATATTTGGAGATTTTTAACATTTTAGGGGTTATAAGTTCATTTATCGTTTTTAGTTTTTTAGAGTTTTTATCAGGTTTTAGGTTCTTTTATTGTTTCCATGGTTGTTTCACAGGTTTTAGGGTCTTTTACATTTTAATATATTTTTATGGCCTTCTATGTTTTTTATAGTCTAAGGGGTTTTAGGTTTAATAATGATTTTAAGGGGGTTTTCATGTTTTTAAGAGTCCTTTTTTTATTGGTTTAAGGTTTTTTTTGTTTTTAGGGTATCTTGGAGTTTTTAGGGGTTTTAATGTTTTTTATATATTTTTAAAATTTTTATTATTTTAGGTCTTTAGAGGGGTTTTAGATTTTTTTGTGTGTTTTTGGGTTTTTATAATGATTTAGTGTTTTCTAATTTTCTTAGGTGTTTTTATTTTTTATGGTGGGGGGTTAGGGGTTTTATGGTTTTTTTACATTTTATGGATTTTTTAGGATATTTATTATTTTTTAGGGTTTTAGGTTTTTTATTGATTTTCAGGGTCTTAGGGGTCTTCAGTTTTTTTAGGGTTTTTAGGATTTTGAAGGGTTTTATGTTGTTTTTTTTTGTTTTTAGGGATTTTTTGAGTTTTTATGGTTTTATGTTTTTTTATGTTTTTTTGTTGTTTTTAGGAGCTATAAGGGTTCAAATAGATTTTATAGGGTTTTTAGGTTTTTATGGTTATTTTTGGGTTTTATGGTATTTGGGGTGTTTATTATTTTCTTGGGGTTATAAGGTTTTTAGTTTTTTTATGTTTTTAGGGATTTTTTGTGATTTTTAGTTTTTTCAAATTTATGTTTTTAGGGTTTTAGGGATTTTGTGTGGTTTTGGGGTTTTCATGGTATCTAGGGTTTTTAGGATTGTTCGGGTATTTAGTGTTTTTTGGGTCTTCAGGGATTTTTATGTATTTTAAGGTTTTTAATATTATTTTTATTTTTTCATGTTTTAATGGATTTTCAAGGGGATGGGAGTTTTTTTACTATTTTAAGTATTTTTATGGGTTTTTACTATTTTTTCTTTTTTTTTTGACATTTTAATGGTTTTCAGGATTTTTTTGGGGTTTTAGGGTATTTATAGTGTTTTATGATTTTTAGGTATTTTTAATATTTTTTATGGTTATTAGGGGTTTTTGGTATTTTTATGGTTATTGGGGGTTTTCACTGGTTTGTAGGGACTTTTTGGTATTTTAGGTTTTTTTGAGTTTTTTGCGTTTTTTACAGTTTTTATGTTTTTTTATAGTTTTAACTATATTATATTATTAAAAGGTATTTATAGTTTTTTCTAGTTTTATAATTTTTATGTGGTTTTTAAGGTATAAATATTTTTTCATGTTTTATGGTTTTTAGGTGAGTTTTTGGTGTTTTATTGTTTTCATAGGTTTTTAGCATATTTTAGTGCATTAGTACGTTCTTTAGGGGTTTTAGGGTATTTTATGGTTTTTTAAATTTTTAGGGGTTATACGGGTATTTAGGGTTTTATCATTTTAGTGTTTTCAGTATTTTTAGGGTTCTTTTGGGGTTTTAGGGTACTTTTGGGTTTTTAGGTTTTTTAGGTATTTAAATTTATTTTGAATTTTTTCGGAATTTTAAGCGTTATAGATTTTTTAACTTTGAATGGTTTTTAAGGGATATTTAATTATTTTTATGATTTTGTGTTTTTATGGTTTTTATTTGGTTTTTTGGGGTTTTTGGATTTTTTTTGTTCTTAGGGATTTTTGGGATTGTGTAATATTTTTATGTTATTAGGGTTTTTATGGATTTTTTGGAGTTTTTAGAGGGTTTTAGGTTTTTAATATTTGTTCGGGCAAGGAAGATGTGAGGCCAGACTATTCTTGGTCCTCACAAAATGTATAAGAAAAAGAAGACGCCAAAAATCAAAATGAGGGGTGGGGCCAAACAACCCACACCTAAAACCCCAACACAACCCAGAACCCAAACCCCAAAAAGTCCAAAAAAACAAAAGACGACAAGTTAGTCAATGTCGCCGCCAAATTCATCCAGTTCGTCACCAAAAGGTCCAATACTTGCACCAGGTCCAGTATCCATGTCAGAAAATAAAAAGTCTGAGTCAACTCCTACATCTATAGAGTCTTATCTTGACTCATAGTCCTTCTATATTCCGAGCATAGCCAAGAGTTTCTCTCTGGAACTCTCCTTCTCTGCATTTCAGGAATCCCGCTCCCGCTTGTTAACATTATGTTTCAGCTTGGCTGCCCTCGAGGTGGCCCGGGTTGCCATGGGTCTTAGCAGAGAGAATTAATCCTCCTACTGCCTCCTTTGGGGGGGGGGGGCAGTGATGAAGCCATCATCATTAATTCCCTTCTCATCTAAAACTCCACCCTTGTCCACACTAGAGAACCCTTTGGTACCATCCTTGCTTCCTATCCTAGGAGATTCCCATCCCCATTTTTATTCTTTTTTCTTTCCTCCTGGAATTTGTCCATAGTAGAATTTTTCTTGGTGTCCTCCTCACCAAACCTCTCCCCAAGCCTTTTAGAATCATCCTCAAGGGGAAACCTTTTACATTCAACCATCATCATGTCATGTAAAATCACACATTGGTCATCCAAAGATGAGACACCATAAACAACCTTGGCCTTCTTCAAGTGCGAGGCCACCCCAACTTCATCATTTTTGGACTCTGGTAGAGGGAGCCTAGCCCGATCCTCCACATAAGCAGTGTCATAATTGGACTCCAGTGAAGGAATTATAACCAAACCATACACATGAATATCACCAACCTCATCATCAAGGGAACCTAGCACAACCCCCATGTCAACCCTATCCGCGTCACCACTCCCAGTGGATAGCACCAGGGGGTCTATGCTCCAACTAGGGCATCCCTCTTCATGATCAAGGGTATGCTCCTCTACCATGATCATCTCCTGCACAACCATAATCATTTCCCACCCATCCCCAACTCTCACCTCTAGCCTATCCCCCCCCCCCCGACATAGGATCTTCCCCTAAAAAACATCATCACTAACCATCCCAGTAGAGGGTATGTCCTGAAACCTACTTGAGAGAGAAACATCATTCGCATTCGGAAACATGCTACTGTTGTACCCCCCAATGCCCTTCCTACAGTCCATAAATGCTCTTCCTAGGGACTACATTGGGGGGGGGGGTCTTGTTGGTCATTCCTAGGCTAGTCTTCCTACTCATACACCTTATCCTCCACTTTACCTCTCTCTGATATATAACCACTTCCAAAATTATCACCTATACAAAACATGTTCCTCCCTTCGACCTTGTGCACCACCTCTATGTTAGCAGCTCCATATCCAAAAACGTTCCCAACCAAATTCAAATTGAAGCCACCCGAATCGACTATTGACACCACCAAATCAATCCCAATCATCAAATATGTCATGAGACGTTCAGAGGCTATAGAAACCATTGGATGATTGGATGAGGGCTCGATCACTCCCCTGACATCATGCGCTTCCACCAAAATCTGTTTGCTCTCACCAGACCCAATTTTAGCCAGATTTATGCAAATCTTACCAGAGGAATCATAACCTCCAGTATGAAAAATATGGAAAAAATTTCAATAGGAAGAATAGAATACATGCCACGGTTCAAAAATCATTATTTTCTTCCAATGGAGTTCCTCCCCCACAATAATCCAAACAGAATCCATCAGATCCTTCCAAGAATCAACCACAATGAAGACCCTTGGGTAAACAGGATGGAAGAGGGCCCACGTCCTGCTATCCACACAGATAAACCTCCCCACCATATTCCCTAGCATTGAAATTATAGAGAAACTTTTAAATGGGGGAGGGGGTTTTGGGAAAACTAACCCTACGCCTGCCTAGGACCGGGCCCAACAAGATATAAACCAGGGTCTCACCAACACCATCGAGGCACTAACGACTTTATTGGAAGCGATGGATGGTTGACACTCTCCAATACAGCCAGAGCGGAAACCCTACCCGGATTGGGTGAGCAACACACCGCCTCCACCCAATTTTGGGAGACATGTACTCCCTATCATCAATGTATTTGGTGATCCGGGACATCATTTGATTCACTACGCATCATATTGCGACCCTATAATGGGAACTCCGGAGCAACAAGAAGTAGTAGAAATCAGATTCTTTATGCGGACCTTGCAAGGATCCGCCTTCATCTGGTACACAAGTCTACCAGCCCAGTCAATAAAGAGCTGGGAAGACCTTCGGCAGCATTTCCTATTCCACTTCAGCTCAACATTGCCTAAAACAATGGTCAGTGATATCATGAACTACATGCAGAGGGAGAATGATAGGGTCTCATATTTCATTGTCAGATGGAAATGTATGACCTATTCCCTGAACAGGATGATGCCTCAAGATGAGATGCTAGCCATATGCATCGATAATCTTCGAGATGAGCTATGAACACCACTCATACTAGTGGAGTGCACCACCGGCTTCTGCCATCTCTCGTCTGTTGCCCATGGAATTGAGGACTCCTTGCAGTATACTAATTCAAAGTCCTGAATAGCCTCGTAGGCTCCTGAGAAAAGATCCCCTAGATCTGAAGCATCCGTTGTCACACTCAAGACGGCCCCTATGCCCGCTCCACCGCTCAGGCCTCCACTATACCTTCAAGGGCCTCCTGCATATCGGCGGTCACCTCCGCCTAAACAGGACGATCAACGAGGACCAAAGTGGAACTGGTTTGAGGAATGAAGACAAAAAGTATACTCCTTCCAAGATGATCAAGTCTATGGCTACTTCATTGCTGCCATGAACTTGAACTTGCTCCGTATCCTAGAGCCGAGGAAACCTGAATAGGTCAGTAGCAATGACTGTCCAACTTACTGCCTCTATCATCGGATGTTGGGGCACAATATCCGAGAATGCTTCGTCTTCAAAGACCTCCTATAGAGGATGGTAGACTCTAGGCAGGTCGAGTTGGGACCACCCCCAACACATGTGGCATGTATCTATACCACCGACTCTGACAAAGAGGATGGGTGGCAGAATGTCACTAGCAAGCAGGGGAAGAAATTTGACAACTGGATGACTCGAAAGACTATGAACCGAGCTCAGGGAATACTCAGAGCTCAACTATAGCAGCTGGCATTTCCAACAACAGCCCCTGATGCCACAGATCCGACAATATTGACCTCACAACCCTCCACGAGCTGTTCATCTGGGCGTAACCAAAGAAGGAGGAAACAATCGCAAGAGGAGCAGTTCGCAACGGGGCCAAAGTTAGTCCCGACCATTGCAGATTATATGCCCTCGAATTTGGCTCCACAGGCACCGACCCACCAAAGGACACCCTCAGAGACAACCGAATGGGTTGACCTGTCAGAGGATGAAGATCCAATATTTGGTTTTATTAACCTCAACCAACTTATGGAATCATTCCCTGACGAATGGAATGGATACGAACCCGAGTTACCTGCACGAGGAGCTGGGAGGAGGGATCGCAGAGGTAAGGGATACCAGGGGAGGCGCAGCCACGAACGAAACCAACCCTATGGTTGGACCCCGTCCCAAACTTTTATCATCACGGAAACCCATGGGAGAGCCCTTAAATGGACTCAGCAGGTGAAATAATTCCCCTCCACCTCCACAAGTGGCCACTCTGGCCCTGTTGTTCTGCGATACCCACCAGAGGAGGAGCAAGCATCTGGCCGCCGGTGCAAACAAACAGACCGGCCGGGCCAAGTCCTCAAAACATGGGAACACCATCGATATCTGTCCCCATGGCTGGTCCCTCCTCGTAAAATGCTCCAGCCCCTAAAGCACCTGCTAAGACTCTCCCACCAAAGGAGAAGCGTCTGCCGTTGGAGCAGAAATACGATATCCTTAAAAAGCTGGAATCGGTACCAGCCAAGCTGTCGATCCTCGATGCCCCAAGTCTGTCAGCAGACCTCAGGGAGTGTCTTATAAAAGCTTTGATCATCCCCCAGGAGTTTCAAGCTGAGGTAGCTGCCGTAGAAATTTAATGGATGAAGACTGAACCGGCTGAATGCAATGTAGTGATTTCCTTCACCAATCAGGATGAGGATGCCATCATGCAAGGATACATCACACCACTATATGTTTCTGGCCCACTGAATGGTATTGAGATCCAGAAAGTCATTATAGACAATGGCTCTGGAGTTAACCTTCTTCCCCTACAGACACTCCGTAAGATGGGCTATAGTGAGGATGACCTAATTCCCTCGGCCACATTTCTGTTGGGTTATGACAAGAGTGAGTAGAAACCAATGGGACAAATTAGGCTAAAGACCCATTTTGGTGACCTGGTAGCCTACACGGAATTCTTGGTGGTCCGGCAGAGCAGAACATTCAATGCCTTGCTAGGAAGGCCGTGGCTCCATAAGAACATTGTCGTTCCTTTATCCTACCACTAGTGTATCAAGTACTGAATCAATGGAAAAAGTGGAACATTGCACGCCGATAAGGCCCCTTTCGAGATCTTCGAGTCACATTACATTGACGTCGGGTTCTATGAGAAAAAGAAAAAGAAGACTCTGGTCAATGGTGTTGACTGGATCCCTGCACCAAATGGCCAGGAAATGGTTCCTGATGACCCCCTCAGGAAGTATGACAGTGATTATGTCATTCCCATCAACCATGTTGAATGTAGGAGTTCAAGTACATACATGCACACAGATGTCCTCATGACTTTAGCCATGATGGCCGATCACGACAATGAAGGAACGTCTGCCAACCCTCGATTTGGGGACGAATACTCGAGTAAGGACACCCACTACACCTCGCCTCCAGACTCCCAAAATCCCATGTCAGAAGCTCTCTCCTCATCAGATCAAGAAGATGAGTACATAGGAGAAGTAGAGGGGGAAGATCACAGGGATGCACCTCCTGCATTTGAGTAGGGTTTCTCCACCACGGTGGACGAGCTTAGGGAAATAAACCTGGGTACCGAGGAAGATTCGAGGCCTACTCTCATTTGTGCAGCCATGTCCCCCAAGGAGAAAGAGGTATATAACTCTTTATTGAGGCAACATCATGATTTTTTTCCTAGAATTACACATAAATGCCGGGACTCGATCCCAAAGTAGCGATGCATCACCTGGGTCTTCCAGAAGACCACTGGGGCTATAAACAGGCTACCAGAAGGATGCATCCCACACATGCCACCAAAATAGAGTCTAAAGATGATAAGATCAATAAATAAGGATTAATTCATGAGGTAAAATACCCCATTTGGTCATCCAACTTCATCCCTGTCAAGAAAAAGAACAGACAAATCCGCGTCTGCATTGACTTCAGAGATCTCAATCGGCTTTGTCTGAAAGACGATTTCCCGGTCCCGATCACCGAATTATTAATCAATGCGACAGCTGGGTACGAGGATCTATCCTTCATGGACGGATATTCCAGATATAATCAAATAATGATGGCCCGAAAAGATGAAGAAGCCACTGCCTTCAGGGCCCCTCTAGGGTTATTCTGTTACAGGGTCATGAACTTTGGTCTCAAGAACGCTAGCGCCACATATCAGCATGCCATGCATCGGATCTTTAAACTGTTTCTGGGGAAATTCATAAAATGTTATGTGGATGACCTGGTGGTCAGGTACAGATAGCGCTCGGATCCTCTGTCAGACCTTGAGACCATCTTCAACAAACTTCGATAGCATATCTTGAAGATGAACCCCTTGAAATGCACCTTTGGGGTTACCTCAGGGAAATTCCTTGGCTTCGTCGTATGCCATCATGGCATCAATGTCGACCCTGAGAAGAAAAATTCTATCCTTAGATTACCACCTCCCCGAAATCTCACTGATTTTAGGGGATTCCAAGGACACCTAGCCTATATTAGGTGGTTCATAACTAACCTGGCAGGAAAATTTTTTCCCTTCACGAGGTTAATGAAAAAGGGGGTCACGTACCAATGGACGGATGACTGCCAAGAGGCGTTCGACAACTTGAAGAAGTTCCTCTTAATCCCACTGGTGCTAGTGCCCCCCGGTTGAAGGAATACCTCTCATCTTGTATGTGACGGTCGTAGAGCGACCACTGGGAACTTTCCTCCAATAGAAGAATGACGCAGGCAGTGAAAATAGTCTCTATTACCTTAGTCGAACCATGATGGATGTTGAGACTCGATACTCAAATATCGAGAAGAGTTGTTTGGCCTTGGTCTTCGCGGTTCAAAAGTTGCGACATTATCAGCAACATCATGAGTTCTATTTGATATCATGGAGTAACCCGCTCAAGTACATCCTCAGCCGCCCGATGCTAACCGGACGCCTATCCTGATGGGTGGTCATCCTGCAATAGTTTGACATCCGGTTTGTGCCTCAGAAAGCCATAAAGGGTCAGGAATTAGCAGAATTTCTGGTATAGCACCCTTTGACAGGTACCACTGCACCGGACGCCGAGCTACCTAATGAAGACATCTTCTCGGTTCGAGATGAGTTCCCAACATGGAAAATGTACTTCGACAGTGCATCCCGAAGCCCAACTGGGAAGAGGATGGAGGATCCCAGATTCAACAAAGTGGGTTTGGGGATAATACTTGTGTCCCCAGAAAAGGAAGTATTGACATATTCCTTCCTCCTATCAGAAGGGTGAACAAACAATGAGGCGGAGTATCAAGCCCTCATTGCAGGTCTGGAACTTGCACTCCAGGCATAAGTACAGCACCTTAAGGTAAAAGGTGACTTGGAACTGGTCATTAAGAAAGTCAATGGTGACTATGCTATTAAAAAGGAGGAGTTGACCCCCCTATTTGACCATTTTTGAGGGTTAATGTCTGAGTTCTCCACAGAACCAACATTGACCTATATTACCCGGTCCCAGAATGGTCAGGCTGATGCATTAGCCAATGTAGAAACAGCCTTAGCTGACCCAGGGCGAGATGAAACAATTATCAGTATTGATCATTGCCGAATGGTATTGACATTTTTTCCGACCAAGATGGAAGAAATCCACGAAGTCGGTCCTTTACCTGAGCCATATGCTCCTTCTACCGACTGGATGACCCCCATTGCAAAATACATTCAAAGGGGATAAATTCCATCAGACAGGGCTGAACGAGAGCAAATACAGAGAAGGGAAATCAACTTTTTCCTATATGGCGGCGCAGGTCAGCAAGAGGTCCTCTACAAATGAGGCCTCGATGGAGTACTCCTTAGATACATTGATGGAGAAGAAACCACTGCCGTAATTAATGAAGTGAATGCCAGAGCGTGTGAAGCACATCATCCAGGCATCAAGATTTCCCATCAAGTTCGAAGGATTGGGTACTATTGGCCCGTAGTGGCACGAGATTGCGAGCGCGTTACCATGAAATGTCACTCATGACATATTCATGCCAACTTCATACACCAACCCCCACAGCTACTTTATCAATCCATGTACTCCTGGCCATTTTCCATCTGCGGAATGGATGTCGTGGGACCATATCCTCCCTCCACGGTCAAACAGATGAATTATATCCTCACGACAACCGACTTCTTTTCCAAATGGGCAGAAGCCATACCCCTCAAGGAATTCGGGGAAAGAAATATTGTCAGCTTTGTGAAGACCAATATCATCACCAGATTTGGTGTCCCTCATACCATACTGATGGAAAACGGCACCAACTTCTGCTCTGCTGAACTGGAAAAACTGTACCATGAGTATGGTATCAAGGAAAACCACTCGTCCCTCTACCATGCATCAGCCAACAGATAGATATAGGCTTTAAACATGACCCTGTCCAACATTCTCCAGAAGATGGTAGACAAAGACATGAATTCATGGCCAGATAAACTCCCCCGTGCATTGTGGGCTTATCAAACCACAATCCACACCGCTACTTGGTCTACCCCATACTCATTGGTGTACGACACAGAGGTGGTCCTTCCCATTGAACTCCAACATCCCTCACTCCATGTTGACATATGTGATCAATTATCCGATGATGAGCTGTTAGAAAAGCGGCTAGGTGAATTGGAACAACTAGACGAGAAGCTGATGCACACATTGCACCATCTGGAAGTCTACCAGAATCGGATTGCACGAGCCTTCAATAAAAAGGTCCACCTCCGGTCTTTCTTGTAAGTCGAATTGGTATTGGTCCTCTAGACCCCAATGATACCTACAAGGAAACATCCAAAGCTGGAGCACAAGTGGGAGGGACCATACGTTGTATGCAAGTTCTACTCCAAAAGAGGATATACTCTGATCTCCATAGATGGGAAATTCACCACGGCTCCTACCAATGCGAGATTCTTAAAGAAATATTTCACATAGAGACCAAGTGTATTCGTTGTCCTTATCGCACGACGTTAAACTGCACTGATAATAAGAGTTAAGAATGCTCCCTCCCCCCCGTGTATGGACCAGACCTGGCCAGGGTTTATTTATCGTCCTTACCGCATGACGTTAAACTGCATGGATAAAAAGAGTTAAGAATGCTCCCTCCCCCCGTTTATGGACCAGACCTGCTCGAGGTGTATTCATCATTCGATCTGCATGACGTTAAAATGCCAAGTACCCAATGGTCCAAATACTATGACCTTAAACGAATAGTATCATGTCATCACTGCATGACGTTAAACTGCACAGAATCTAATAATGCCCTCCGTCCTCACTGCACGATGTTATACTAGATGGAGTTCATCCTCACCGCATGACATTAAACTGCATGGAGTATGTCCTCACTACACGACGATAAACTGCACGGATAATAAAAGTAAAAAATTCCTTCTTCCCCCCATGTATGGACAATACCTGCACAAGGTATATCCCACGTCCTCACCGCATGACGTTAGACTACATGGAGTTCATCCTTACCACATGACGTTAAAATTCATGTAATCTAATAATACCCCTCTTCCTAACCACATGAAGTTAAACTATATGGCTTTAGTCCTTACCAGAAGATGTTAAACCGTACGGATAATAAGAGTTAAGAATGCTCCCTCGCCCTGTGTATGGATCAGACCTGCACGGGGTGTATTCATTATCTGAGTTGCATGAAGTTAATATGCCAAGAACCCAATGGTCCAAACACTATGACCTTAAACTAAGAGCATTATGTCCTCACTGCATGACGTTAAACTGCATGGAGTTCATCCTTACCGCACGACATTAAACTGTACGGAATCAAATAATACCCCTCGTCCTAACCACATGATGTTAAACTGTATGGATTTCTTCCTTACAACATGATGTTAAACTGAACGGACAATAAAAGTTAAAAATGCCTTCTCCCCCAATGTATTGACTATACCTACCCGGGGTGTATTCCTCGTCCTTACCGCATGATGTTAAACTGCATGGATTTCAGAGAACTACGTATGGCTTGATTCTTGCCCTCGCAGGATAGGTAGTGACGCCAGGGTTCCCCGTTCTAGCTCAGACACCTTCAAATGAAATAAAATAAAAGTTATACAATGTCCCCTTCCCCCGTGTACGGATCAGCCCTGCACAAGGTGTACTTATTTCATAGAACTATGTGTGGCTTGATTCCTGCCCTCGCAGGATATGTAGTGACGCCAGGGTTCCCCATCCTGGCACATCCCCCGGAATAAAAGATAAAAATGCCCACCCGTGTACAGACTAGACCAGCATGGGGTGTACTCCTCATCCTTACCACACAACGTTAAACTGCATGGATATCAAGATTTAAAAATTATCCCTTTTCCCCATTTATGGGCTAGACCTGCACGGGGTGTATTTTTGCGTTCTTTCCGCACGACATTAAACTGAGCGGACAATAATGTTAAAAATGCCCCCTTCCCCCGTGTACGGACCAGCCCTGAATGGGGTGTATACCTCGTCCTTACCGTATGATGTTAAACTATATAGACCTCATCCTTACCGCATGACGTAAAACTGCATGGACTTTGTCCTTACTGCATGACGTTAAACTGCACGGACTTCATCCTTATCGCATGACATTAAACTGCACGGACTTCGTCGCGACCCACCCAAGACACATGGAGATACCAGATGGAGATACTCCTTGCACATTTGGATGCATCTTCTCCATACATCAGACTCCACGAACCGGATAATTATGGATCTTTATAACCACTCATGGCCATCGGAAGTGGAAAGTCATCGACCCGTGGACACCTTTTCATGACTATGCATACCATGCCCTTAGTGGCTCTGCATATTGATATCCCCTTCCCCATCTACCAAAGGAAAAATTTCCTCAGGCGACACTCTTCCTAGCTCTATACGCCCATCGGCCTCAGAGCCCCTGTATCACATCTCCCGATCCAAAAATTTATGGAGCATTGGTTTACAAGTTCATTCCCCTTTTCACATCCAAGTGTTTCCAGGGTACCCCTACCTGTCTAGCCTATGTGTCTGCCAGTGGTTCACATAGCGACATGCGTCAACGAACATCAATCCAGGACTAGGCTACTTTGACTCAATGGAAAATTGCAATGAACATGTTTCTTTTATTCTCAGACACCATTATCCCCACGTGCCGAACTCTGCACTGTAAGCAATCTCGGATTTTCATAATCATTCATGGCCATCGGAAGTGGAAAGTTATCGACCCGGGGGCACCTTTGTATTACTATGCATACCATGCCCTCAGCGACTCTGTGTAATGATATCCCCTAGCCCATCCATCAATGGAAAGACTTCCTCGGGCGACACTCTTCCTAGCTCTGTACGCTTACTGGCCCCAGAGCCCCCACACCACACCTCCTGATTCGGGAAAACTCAATGTTGTGGTTTACAACATTCATCCCCCACCTTATCCCAAGTATATCAGAACATGTTGACTCAGTTATCCTTCAAGTGACTGCAGTAATAGTCACCCAATAGTCCGAGCTCCATGACCGCTAAAATAGGAGTGCCTCGTCCTTACCACACGACGTTAAACTTCATGTAGTAATGTTACACCCCCGAACGAAAAATAAATCAGCACATGGAGCTCTCTAAGCATTAACAGCAACTAGGGCCGAGTATGCCCGACATGTTCAGACATTTCCTTCCCTGAGGACAGACTTCAAATCCCAGACAATTACGGATCTTCATAACCATTCATGGCCATCGGAAGTGGAAATCCATTGACCCGGAGACACCTTGTCATGACTTTGCATACCATGACCTCAGCGGATCTGCATATTGATAGCCCCTGGCCCGTCTACCAAAGGAAAGATTTCCCCGGGCGATACTATTCTAGCTCTGTATGCGTACCAGCCTCAGAGCCTCTGTGACATCTCTCCTGATCCAAGAAGCCCCAGAACCATGATTTACACCATCAACCCCCTCCACATCTGGGACATGCCAGGATACTCGTTCCCAATTACATTCTAATCAAGACCTGACTTTTTTACTATGCCCTTACCACACGACAATAAACTACATGGTCAATCGTCCTTGCTGCAGGACGTTAAACTGCATAGCATTGGCAACGAAAAGAAAAATTCCCCTCGTCCTCGCTGCATGACGTTAAACTGCACATTATTCTTTATTAATGATCTTCATATTTACCGCATGATGCTAAACTGCACTGTCAAACCCGGCATGGGTTCAGTAAGGAACAAAGGATTTTCTCTGTCCTTCAGTGCATAGGTCAGACCAGCACAAGACACTGTCTTATGCCCACGTGAGAAGGGATTACTTCACCCATTGTCTAGAAGTTAAGTCTAGATGTTTCTTCTGTATTCAGGCACCCACTCCTCATAAACCATACTATGTACTCATAAAAAGCTGAACTCCCATAATCCACCCCTGGTGGTCCAAAATCTCAACTTTCTTGAAGTTGATCGGCTATCAGGGGAATTCATTCATTGACCTACGGACACCTTTGAATGACTATGCATACCATGCCCTTAGTGGCTTCGCATATTTATTGCCCCGGGACCGTCTACTAAAGGCAGGATTTCCTTAGGCAATGCTTCTCTCCGTACGCCTCTTGGCCTCCGAGCCCCCATGTCTATCCTGGGATTCAGAAACCATCTGAGCTACAATTTACCAACCCCTTTCACAACCCTGCCTGAATATGGTGGAATGTCTCTAACAAGATTACCGAGGACCAGGAGAAGCCGTTCCATTCTAGATGACGTCCCAACTGCATGAATTTAAACTGCGTCAAGCCCCAACCATCCTTTACGCTAGATAAATGCATAGAATAGGAACCTTGCTTCCACACTCCTGATTGAAACTGATGTTCTCAAAACCTTTTAGATGTCACATACCCTTTCCGAGCCACCCCCAGTGGTTTTCATATTTCTCCAATCCACCCATGGTGGTTTCCATAAGCAGGACTTTCATGAAGTCCTATGGCCATCATAAATGGAGAGTCATTGACTTAAGGACACCTTTGCACGACTATGCATACCATGCCCTCAGCATCTCTGCATATTGATTGCCCCTGTCCTATCTACCAAAGGCAATATTTCCTTTGGCAATGCTCCTCCCACCTCTGCACGCCGATATGGCTCCCATGCCTTGAGACATGCCCTGAGTGTCGTCCAAATTTTAACACACTCCCTCCAAATGCGTCTGAAGGACACCAAAGCATCTTTTAATCAAGAAAACCCCATTGGGGCCCTTTCCCCACCATATATGGTCAAAGATGTTCAACCTAAAACATCAGTAATGATAATATTTTCAGCGGGACCTTAAACCGCTCATAAAAAGAGGCACAAAGCCTGTTAGGCCGAAAACCTGAAAAGGGCGACCTAAGAAAAAGTCAGGCCATACCCGCTGGGTTCACACTAAATGAGCCTATGAAAAATTAGGGTATTAAAAGAAGAGACAAAAAGTTTTTAGGAATTTTGTATAAATCCCTATCAATAGTCAAACTATGCTCGCTAGACCCAATGGTCAAGCCAAACGTTAGAGTTTGTTTTCCTGAGTTATGATTAATTCTGATTCAGTGAGTTTTTAGTTATACAACAAACGTTCTAGTAACAATAAAATTTCACAGGAACAAGTGATTGATAGAGACTGTATTTTGTTCGAACAGAAAGGGAGGACGTCCACAAGCTGGGTTCTCTCCCTCGCAAAAAAAATGGAGAGGGGTAGGTAGAGTGGCTCTGACTATGCAGTGGAGTTCATTTCAAGACCGTTCCAACACGACCTTCTCTCTGGCTTCATCCTCGGCCACCGGACGAGTATGCTCCACTATTGTTTGGAGATTGTTGATCCCTTTTCTGGTGGCTTCAAGACGACCATTCACAACTGACAACTGATTCCTCAGCATCATTTCATGTTCTTCACATTCATGCAACTCGGAGGATAGGATGACTGCTGGATCTCGAGAGACCGCCTCTTTTACTACCAGCTGATAGAGCTGTATCATGGCTTCCTCTAGGGATCAGTTCCCGCAATTAGCGGTAGCAAAGTGAGAGAGTTTGCGTTCACCAGTGGAAGCTTCCTCACGGGCCATGACAACTTGGAAAGCAAGAGAATGGAACTTCCGATAGTCAAAGACACCCGACCCCAAACCCAGGAAGACCTGTCGAAGAGCTTCAGTATTAGTTTCCATCTCAGCTAGAGGAGTTCCGACAACAATCTCACAAATCCGAGGCCAGGCCCACCTGCGCACTGCCCGGTGGTCCGCCACGACATGAGGATCTTTTGTATCCTCGCCGGATAGCACAAGAACAAAATCTGGCATTGCAACTAGCGCAAGCATGTGCTCGCTAGAAGTTGGTCCCGAAACTAGAAAGTCTGGAGCCTCTAACCCCAGTTCAGACTTGGAGATCATGTTTCTAAGCCCGGTATCAACTGGAAAAACTTCCGGGATTGTCTCGCTGGGACCTGGAACCACAGGGTCGTCCTCATCCATGTCCAAGAAGGATGAACCCGTCTAAACTTCAGCCACCATAGGACTGGGAGAAGAAAATCCCCTAAGTCACTTTGATCGACGGGCCATCAGTCGATCCTCCCTTAGAGCTGATGAGGAGGGTGAGGTGGACGTAATGGCTGCATTACCTCTTGATTTGGGAACCTACCAGACGTCTTTCCATAGGATACCATCAGGGTAGTGTTTTTACAACGCTTTTTCATACTCCATGGAATGGTCGGCGTCCTCCCCCACGACTGGAAACGGAATGATCGTTTTAGATCCCTCCTGCGTCAGCATCAGCCACCACTAATGTAGTATGGCCGGGTGCAGTCCGCGAGCCTGAGGAGGGGGAAGGGAAACTTGGACTTGAATGCACCCAAACTAGCGAGAAAAATGATATGGGACATACAAATCGCACAGAGAAACCTCGTTTATCAATGCATACAGAAATCCATCACGCAGAGGGATCATGTAAGAACGCTCCTACAGGCTCCCCCAGTGGTTATCAGCTAAGACTCTAGAAGGGGTGGGGTAGGGAGTGAAATCAAACCAGGAAAATTCACATAGAATCTCAAGGACTTCACCAGGGATGAGGGATTTCAAGCGAACTGCAGTTATATTAAGAAGGGTAGGCCAAAAAGAAGGAAGCGAGATGACCGTGTTGTGACGATACTCATAACAGTGACAATGATCCGCTACCAAGACATACAAAAATTGAAATGTCCCACTCAGATGGAAGGGTGAACCGCCCTTCTGCATGTGACCCAGCAGTTCATAAATATGAACCAATGTGGGCATGAACAAATTCACCAGGCGACCCCCTGCCAGCTCAACTCCCTAATGGAAGGATTGATATCCCGAGAAGGGAATAGCCACCCATTCCGGAACATAGAAAACAAACCCTCTAGATGGAGCATAGGTGGCACACCGGGGTTCACCTCGTAACCCCATGAAAGGTAGTCGACTGCCTCCAGAACCGCCCAGTAGGAACCTGGGGAGGTTTGTGATTGTTGAGAGGGAAGAGTCCTAGGGTCCTTGATCTTCGGCACGGGACCAGTGGTGTCCATAAATAACCCAATCCTGGTAATATAGGGAATACGAGAGCGGGCACATAAGGCCTGAACCAGTGATTTCTCCGACATAACTAACAGATATCTTGCCAATAAAGACACTTGTTTGATGTCATCCCATGCGTCAGGGGCAGGCATAAATGCGTTGTACATTTCACTGATAATCGGGAGCCCTCCCAATTGATGGATATCCCACAGACTAATGCCACATTCACAATGGTCAAGGTTGAAAGTATTAGTGCTTGAACACCAGCGACTGAGTAGGTCTGGTAGGACCAAGGGTGGTGGGTAAATATAAAACTGGGAAGCCCACATTGTAGAGTATAAATTGACTGCTTCTAGTGATTCAGGAGACTCCCGGCAGTGATGATGGACCCAGAAAGACCAGGCCCAGTCATTTGAGAAGATCCCTCCAGACCAAAGATCCCACCTAGGGCTCTACCCCGTATAGGGATCTACTTGAGAAAGGTTGATAATAGAAGGGTAACTCTTGAAGACAGCTTCTTGAGAGAAGTTTTGAGCATTCTGATCACTTTGGGTCCAAATAGAGCCTCTCAAAATGAAGGTGTATTTCTGGTTAGAGTAGGAAACCATCTCCTCCGATTGGTTATGGTTCAACTGAATTCACTTGGGCGATGCTTCCAAAAAAAGAGAAGGAAGTCCTATGAAAGTGGGGGGAATAGGGACATCGTCTTGACGACCGAATCCATGAAGTGGAAGCTGATTTGATAGTGGATAATCCAAGGGATCCGGAGGGAGTATGTCTTTCAAGACACCATCGTTTGGAATGATGGACCAACCAGGGTCATCTTAGATGTTCCCCGCTATTCGAATCATAGCTAAACGTCTCCCTGAACCAATTTGGAGAGGCTCTGCAGGAGGCCTTGGTGTAGAACATGGGGGAACCATATTTTATCCCTGAACGACGAGAGACAACAAGCGGTTAGTCCGGAATAAATTTTTTCGGACAAAAATACCAAATAGATGGATGAAGTTCAGTTGAGGAGCCTTAATAGAAAAGTCCGCGAGGAGGCCTCGAAGGATGGTTTGTGATGATAGCATCATGTGAACCAGACCTTCACGAAAGTAGTCCGCGAAACCCTGGCCAGCGGAGCATTGGATAGGAGACCGCAGACTAGGATTCTTTGCGGAATTTCAATCCCGAATTTAAGTGGTTATGTTTGGAAGACTTCTAAAATTTTAAAGTTCATAAGATTTTAGTCCGAGGAGCATTTAAACCATGGAGCATCGAAATCATGGAGCATCAAAACCGCAGAGCATCGAAACCGCGGAGCATCGAAACCGGGGATCATCGAAACCACGGAGCATCGAAATTGTGAAGCACCAAAACTACGAAGCGAGTTCCTATGCGGCCCGTAATAATTTACTTTTTAATTAATTAAAAGTGTTAGTTCAAAGCTGGGACGTTGATTCGTAGATGATGAATGGTGCGAATGAGGAATGGTTCGTGGAAGTAGCACCTGGTTCGCGGATGAAGCATTTCATGAAGGAAGAAGCACACGCATGCAAAAAGCTCTGGTTTTGCGAAGAATCTAGTAAAGGAAAAATGAAGCCCCCCATATTTATAGGCATGGTCCCCTACCGGGTCCACCTCTCTACTGTGAACTACCCGAGTTTCAGGACCACTCTGCATCAGAATAGCCTCCTCTTCATTCCGATCAGAACCCATTCCGATGGGGTCCATTTATAGGGTCCTGATAAAATCCGCTACGGAGAATTTTGATCCCCTTTAACTCAAGGGAGATTCTTCCCAATTTCCCCCCAAAATGATTGGTAAAATGTGGACAATACTCAACGATGGGGAAGGAGGAACCGGTCTACAGACCGTTCTAATGTCAACGACGCATGACCGATTCCGTGAAGTGTCCCTTCTCTGCGGACCGTTGTCGTTCGTGGAATAGATCCAGAGATCCTCCGTGGGTGCGAAGCAGGGCGGGTGCCAATCCAGTTCACCAACAAGAACCGCCCCAGCCACGAGCCATGCCAGCCGGCCCGAACCGCCTCTGCTGTCGTTCACGAAATGGAGGCGGAACCCTCCGCGGCCGCGAAGCACTCCCCTCGTTTGGTTTGAGGGGGGGGGGGAAGCGCTCAGTGCCCACCGTGAGTCTCGGATTGACCAAGTCAGCCAAAAAACGGGTTTTCGATCATGGGCCTCCACAAAAGGTGCCGCGTGACCACATATAGATCTATTTCCCCACTCTATAAAAGGAGACCAAGGGGGAACGGAAAAAGGGGATACAGATTCGGATTTGGAGGAAAGGATACTGAGAGGAGATCGTCAGATTCAGGTGGAAGGATTTTGAAGGAAGGCTTAGGATTTTGAGAGCTCCAGTTCATGAACCAGAGCAGGTATGAACCTGGGAATGAACCAATAAGGAACCGAAAACTCATAATAATTTGGTGAACCGCGAACTCTATATAATGTAAAAAGAGAAGACCGCGAACCATAGCCCCTCAACGGATGATTTCCCCATAGACCTAGGAGTTTATGACTCTTTTCTGATCTGTCCCTCCACATAGAACCCCCCAATGCGGGCGAAGCCTCGACTGAAGAACCCCCGACCGGTGCCGCCCTTGGCCGCCGCTGCTCGCGTGGAGCCCTCCGTGTACCAATCTTGTGTGCGGGATGAATTCGAAGCCGCGAGCCCTCCTCGTTCACAGTATGTCAATCAGTCCATGGACCACCCTGGTTCACGGACGACCTCTCCCGCCACTTAGTACTTCCTTACGCGAAGGGCGCCACCCCCCATATGCCTGTGTGGTCCGCCGAATCTTTCGAAGTTCTTGTTCCCCGAGCCACATAAGATCCTCCCGATCCGGCCTGATCCTCCATGACACCTTCACCGGCCTACCCATCGGCCTTGAGCCGAGGCCTCCACCAGAGCCATCAGATTTGTGTGGTGTAACCCTCAGGCGTATCAGCATGCCATTTTGAGTTCACATACCCATGGTATATAGAGGAGAAGGGGTTTCCCCGACCCATGAGCAGATTCCCAAAGCATTCCTAGGTTCACATTCCCATAATAAAGTGGATTCTGAGCTCGGGGGTCCCCTTTCTACCCCTCCACTTGTTATAGGATCCTCGGGGGTAGTAAAATACCCATTAGAAGGAAGCCCGCATGCACCGCAAGAGAGGAGATGTGCACAATAGCACCCCCTTTCCCTCTCCCGCTGCGCTTTGTCACCTCTGCCCCTCCTCAGAGTGTAAGCCCCAATCTATCATTATGGGCCACTCCATGCGTAAGCCCCAATCCACTTCTCACGGATGCACCTTTCGTGATGTGATCCTCTGGTCCCTACTGCCTCTTGTTTCTTACACCGAGAATGACTCATGTCAGATTAGAGTAAGCATTGACCACGACATCCTCTTATGGGCCTCCTCAGAGTGTAAGCCCAAATCCATCACCCTGGGCCTCCTAAGAGTGTAAGCCCCAGTCCATCACTCTGGGACACCTCAAAGTGTAAGTCCCGAGCCAATGCGAACAACGAGGACTGTGATTCCCTACCACATGGATACATTGGTGGCCCCCATGAGGTTCAAGCCCGATCACCAGCAGACCCCCCAGGTCCAAATTCATGTCGGTTTTCCGACGCTCCCATTCGAACTTCTTGGACATTGATCCCTATCACCTAGGCAGGGTACGTAGGAAGCCTCCATGAGGTTCAAGCCCAACAACCGGTCGATCCGATTATATTCACATGAGTTCACCACGCCACTCATAGTGTCGCCTCAATGATTTCCGACTCCCTGGGGTCATTAATCCAACGAGGGATGGTAAACCTCAGGACTAAATGGTTCTGAACACATGCGTTCAGCTAACCATTTCCAACCAGGTTAAATCTGTGGATACAATGCTTGGGTATAATCCAAAGATTCGTGAACATATGAATACATCTTAAATCTATAAGAGAGTCCCGGAACAGGCAATAATTCCCCCCAAAAAGGGTACGATGAGCCTGACTTCCCATCCTCTCGACCAATGTTAGTTCTCACCCATCGCTGGTCAGACCATCCGAAGAACACCTACCTTTGGAAAGCAGGTCCACTGTCATTAGATACGGAACCATTGGGTGTTTCGAGACCCAAACCCGGAATAATGGGTTTTAGGGTAATTTTTTGTTTTTTTGGGTTTTAATGGTTCTTTATAGTTTTTATCAATTTTAGGGGTTTTTGATATTTGAGTGTTTTTGAGGGAATTTATTGTTTTTAGGGTGTTATATGATTTTCTATGGTTTTTACTGGATTTTATGGTCTTTGGAGGTTTTTAGGAGTTTTTGGGTTTTGACGTTTTAATGGATTTTATGGACTTTTAAGGATTTTTATGGGTTTTTTAGTGTTTGGGTGTTTTTATGGATTTTGAGTGTTTTTAAAGGATTTAGTGTTTTTGAAGTTCTTAGGGTATTTTTGGTGTTTTAGGTTGTTTTTTAGTTTCTAGGGGTTTTAGTGTTTTTAGTGGGTTTTTATAGGTTTTTAATGTTTTTGTGGTTTTACGGGTTTTGGGTTTTTTTTCAGGGTGTCCGGTTTTTTCTCTTCTCATAGATTTTTTTTTGGATATTTTGATTTCTATGGTTTTTTTGGTTTTGGGATTTTTAGTGACTTTGAGGGGTTTGGGGGGTTTTATACTTTTCAGGCAATTTTAGAGTTTTTAGGTGATTTCAGGGGTTTTATGTCAATTTGGATTTTTAGTTTTTTCTTATTTTTGTTGGGTTTTAGTGATTTTTATTTTTTTTAACATTTTAGGTGTTTAAGGGTTTTTATAATTTTTAGTTATTTTTAGGGTTTTATGGTTTTTAATGTCTTAAGGGGTTTTATGGATTTGAGGGGGGGGGGGGGTTAGCGCTTTATGTTTTTTTGTTTTTATTTATTTAAAGGGAATTTTTGGATATTTATTATTTTAGGGTGTCTTAGGGTTTTTAGAGAATTTTATGTTTTTTTGGTTTTTAGGGGTTTTATGGATTTTAGGGGTTTTTTTATGTTTTTAGGATTTTTAGGGTCCTTAGAGATTATTTTTTGTTTTTTAGTTGTTTTTTGATGTGTTTTAGGATTTTTAGGTTTTAAGAGTTTTTAATGTATTCTGGCTCTAAATAATATAATAGTTTTTAGTGTGTTTTTGGGTTTTCATTGGTATTTGGGGTTTTATGGTTTTTATATGTTTTTATAGTATCAGTGGGTTTTATAGGCCTTTACATTTTCAAATATTTTCTGGTTTTTTAGCATATTTATGGATTTTATGGTTTTACGGTATTTTGAATTGTTTCTGAGGTTTTCAGGGTTTTTAGGGTTTTTAGGGGGATTTAGGATTTCTAAGGTGTTTTGAGTTTGCTATGTTTTTTTAATCTTTTTATGGTTTTAGGGGATTTTATGATTTTAAGGTTATTAGGGATTTTTAGGTTTTTAGGGGTTTTTGGGATTTTTTGGGTTTTGGTGTTTTTTGGTTTTTATGATTTCTTAGGGGTTTTAGGGTTTGTTTGGGTTTTTATTTATATTTTTTTACATTTTTTTTACAATTTTATGGATTCTATTAGTTTTGAAGTTTTTAGTTTTTTATTTGTTTTTTTGGGTTTTTAAATGATCTAGGGGTTGTTATGATTTTCAATATATTTTTCAGTTTATTTTTGTTTTTTACATTTGTTGTAATTTTTAGAAATTTTTTAGTTTTTTTATTATTTTTAGGGTTTTAAATAATTTTGAGGGATTTTATTATTTTTAAATATTTTGGGGGTTTTTAGGATGTAATGGTCTTTATTTGTTGTCAGTGTTTTTTATGTTTTATTAGGTTTTATGTTTTTTATATTTTTTTAATGTTATTAGGGGTTTTGTAGGTTTTTAGAGTTTTTAGTGGTTTTTTTTGGTTTTATTGGGTTTTAATTGTTTTTATAGTTTTTAGATGTTTTTATAGTTTTCAATGGTTTTATGGTTTGTTATGGTTATTTTTGTTTTAAGTTATTTTTATTGTTTTTTAGCATTACTATTGTTTTTAGGATTTTTTAGGGTTTATTCTGGATTTTGAGGGTTTTAGGGTTTTTAGGTGTTTTTATTTTTAATTTTTAGAGATTTCAGGGTTTTTGAGGGTTTTAAGGATTTGTTTTCGGTTTTTGGAGTTTTTTGGGGTTTTATGGATTTTATATTTTGTGTACTTTTTACATTTATTGGGGTTTATAGGGTTTTTATATTTTCGAGTGGTTTCAGGGGGTTTATTGTTGGGTTTTAGGGGGTTTAGGGGTTTTATGGGGTTTTTAGGGTTTCTAAGTTTTTATGGATTTTTAGATATTTCATGGTTGTTAGGGGTTTTAAGGGATTTAAATATTTTGAAGGTATTTAGGGGTATTTAGGGGTTTTGGGATTTTAGGATATTTTTGGGTTTTTTGAAATTTTTTAGGTTTTAATGGTTTTTTATAGTCTTTTAACATTTCTATAGGCTTTAAGGGGTTTTATAATTTTTAGGGGTGTTTTTGGGTTTTTAGGGTTTTTAAATGTTTTTAGTGTTTTTTTATATTTTCAAGGGTTTTAAGGGTTTTAGGGTTTTTTACGATTTCTAGGAAATTTGTGGATTTTATGATTTTAATGGGATTCATGGTTTTTAGGGATTTTAGGGATTTGGATCAGTTTTAGGGTTTTTATGCTTTTAGGGGTTTTCATGGTTTTTTGGGTTTTATGGATTTTATTCTTTTATGTTTTTTTTGAATTTTTATGGGGTTTTACAGTATTTGGATTTTTTTGACATGTTTAGGGGTTTAAAAGGTTTTTAGTCTTTTTAGTGTGTTGTAGGGTTTTTATGGTATTTTGTGTTTTTTATGGTTTTTAAGAGTTTGGGATATTAGGGTTTTTATATATTTAGGGATTTTATGTTCTTTTTTTTGATTTTTATTATTTTAGGGGGTTTTGGGTGTTTTAAGTATTTTTAGGGGTTTTAGGGATATTTTATTATTTTAAATTATTTAATGGTTTGGGGGGGGGGGTTGTTTGTGTTTTTTAAAAATTTTCGGTGTTTTTAGGATATTTTACATTTTTAGGGATTTTTAGGGGTTTTTTCGATTTTATTGTTTTTAGGGTTAATGAGGGGTTTTAGTTTTTTGTGGTTTTTTGGATTTTCAAGGTATTTTGGGGTTTTCGGGATGTTTTGTGTTTTCTAGGATTTTTTATGTTTTTTAATATTTTTAATCTTTTTGAAAAATTTAGTGTTTTTTGAGTATTATGTCTGTTTTTAGTGTTTAAGGGTTTTAAGTGTATTTCTAGGTTATAATAGGGTTTTATGGTATTTAGGGGTTTAAATTGGTTTTAGGAGTTTTTAAATTTTCAGTGATTTATGGGGAATTTTTATTATTTTTGTGTTTTTATTGCTTTTTTGGTTTTTATTGATTTTGATTAATTTTAGGGGTTTTTCATGGTTTATAGGTATTTTAGGGGTTATTTTTTGTGTTTTTATGGGTTTTAAGGATTTTTAGAATTGTATTAATGTTTTTAGGGGGTTTGGTGGGTTTTAGAGTTTTTAGTGGGTTTTAGGGGTTTTATTTGTTTTCATTGGTATTTATGGTTTTATTGATTTTCTGGTTTTCAGGGGGTTTTCAAGACTTTTAGAGGTTTTTATGTTTTTAGGGATGTTTATGGATTTTTTACGAATTTTATGTTTTTATAATTTTTAGTGTATTTTAATGGGTTTTAGGATTTTTCTATGGTTTTAATGGTTTTAGGGGTTTAGACATTTGGGTTCTTTTGGGTGTTTATGATTTTTTTTGTGTTTTATATGATTTTACACATTTTTTATTTGGGGGGGGGGGGTGGGTGTTTGAAGGGTTTTGTTAGATTTTATTTGGTTTAAGGATATTAAGGGTTTTTACGGGTTTTTATGGTTTTGAGGGGATTTATGGCTTCAAGATTTCTTTCGGGATTTTTAAGGATTTTTACATTTTCATGGATTTTTAAGACTTTTTATAATTTTAATGGTTTTTATGGTTTTAGGGGTTTTAGGTATTTAGTGGGGTTTTATGGTTTTTAAGTGGTTTTTGGTTTTTTTGTTTCTGTTTTTTTTTTTATTTTTTAGGGTTTTAAGAGTTTTTAAAAACAAAATTAGGGTTTTATTGGGTTTTAGAGGTTTTTATGGGTTTTTGGGTTTTTATGGGGTTTTATGGTTTTAATGGTTTTTAGGGGAATTTCTATTTTTATAGGCATTTATGTTTTTAGGGTTATTTAGGGACTTTCTAATATTTTTATGGATTTTAGGGTTTTAGGGTTTTAATGTACTTTGAGGGATTTTTACTGTTTTTTAGTTTTTAGATTTTTTTAGGTTTTAAGGGGTTTTTTGGGGTTTTAAGGATCTTTTGGTATTTTTTGGGTTTGATATTTTTTTTAGTTTTTAACATTTTAGGGATTTTTAGGGTTTTCAGGTTTTGATATTTCTTTAGGGTATTTAATGTTTTTATGGTTTTTTGGTTTTTAATGGGTTTTATGTATTTTCAGGTTTTTACATATTTTTAGGGGTTTTTTGGATTTTTATGATTTTTATGGTCTTAATGGTTTTTAGAGAATTTGATGGGTTTTTTAGATTTTATGGTTTTTTAGGGATTTAAGTGTTTTTTTGGTTTTTATGGGTTGTTTTTGTTTTTAGGTGTTTTATGGAATTTGATAGTTTTTAAATTTTTTTGGGGATTTAAGGATATTTATAGTTTTTAGTATTTTTTGGGGTTTTTACTAATTTTTAGGGTTCTGTAAGGTTTTTAGGGTTTTTATGGTTTGCAGGGGTTTTAACATTTTTTAGGTTTTAAGGGATTTTTAGAGTTTTTTGGTTATTTTTATTGTCATTAGGGTTATTCTTAGTTTTTTGTGAATTTGAAATATTTTTGGTGTATTCAGGGTTCTTGGTGTTTTTATTGGGTTTATGTTTTGTTTTGGGGTTTCTATTTTTTTTTTGAGTTTTTTAGAGTTTTTAAGGTTTTTGGGGATTTTGTGGTATTTAGGGGTTTTTAGGGTTTTAAGGAGTTTTTACATTTTCATGATTGTTTACTTAATTTTTAGGATTATTATGGTTTTAGTATTTTTTATGGTTTTAGTGGTTTTTAGGATTTCTTTGTGTTTTTAGGGGTTTTATAAATTTTTAGGTGGTTGAAGGTCTCTTTGGACTGAAGTTTTTTTCTATTCTTTTAGGTTTTTTAATGTTTTTATAATTTTGTTACATTTTTAGGGTTCTAAAGGATTTATAGAGTTTTTTGTGGTTTTTAGGGTATTTCTGGTTTATTGTGGTTTTTAAAGGATTCATGGTTATTAAAAAATTTAGTATTTTTTAGAAGTATTATGGGTTTTTATGCATTTTATGGGTTTATGGGTGTTATGGGTTTCAAGGGTTTTTTAGGGATGTAATGGTAGAAAATTTTAAGTTATTTGTAATGTTTTATAATTTTTATGATTTTTAGTGTTTTTAGTTTTTTATGGAGTTTGAATGTGTTAGGGGTTTTGGGGGTTTTCAGTGTTTTTAAATGTGTTCAAGATTTTATGGGTTTTCGAGTATTTTGGGTTTTTAATGTATTTTATATTTTTTATGATTTTTAGGGGTTCAATGCGTTTTAAGAGTTTTTAGTGGTTTATTAGTGGTTTTATGTCATTTTTAGTGTTTTTGAAGGATTTTGTGGGTTTTTTGGGGCTTTCATTGGGTTTTCATGTTTTTAGGTATTTTTTCATTTTCAAATTATTTTTAGTGATTTTTACGTTTTTTGTGGTAATTAGTGGTTTCGTTGTTTTTAGGTACTTTTGGGATTTGAAGTTTTTTTAGGTGTTTTTGGGTTTTATGTTTTTATAATTTTTTTCAATTTTTATGGGTTTTATTATTTTTGAGATTTTTAATTGATTTGGGATTTTTATGGGTTTTAAGGTTTTTAATGTTTATATGGGTTTTATGTTCTTCATGGGTTTTATAGGGGTTTTAGAATTTTTTAAATTTTTAGGTATTTTCATGGTTTTTTAATTTCAGGTATTTAGTGTTTTCAAGGATTTTTAGGGTTTTAGAGGTTTTTAGACTTTTTAGGTATTTTTAGGGGTTTTATTGTCTTCTTGAGTTTTTATGTTTTTTTAGTTTTTTAGTGTCTAAGGTTTTCTAGGGGTTTTAGGATTTTTAGTTATTTAAAATGATTTTAAAAATTTAGTGGTTTTTATGATTTTTATGATTTTTATGGATTTTTCGGGGTTTTTTGGATTTTTATGATGTTCGTAGGGTTTTAAGATGTTTTAGGGTTTTTTACATTTTTTGCGACATTTAGTGATTTTCAAGAACTTTTATGATTTTTTGGGTGGTTTAAGGGTATTGGAGATTTTTATGGATATTTGAATTGATCAGGTTTTTAATGGTTTTTCGGGCATCTTGGGTTTTTAATTTTTTTTGGTTTTTAGAGGGTTTTTTATATCTTCTTGGTTTTAATGTTTTTTAGAGTTTTTTATAAATTTTTTAGGTTTTTAAGGGGTCTTAATGTTTTTATATTTAAGTGTTTTACAAGATTTTAGTGTTCTGATAGTCTTCTTGGGATTTTATGGTTTTCTAGGGGTTTTGAGGGAGTTTTTTGTTTTTGGTGTTTTTAGTGATTTTTATATATATTTTTTAGGATTTTTATGGTTTCTATGGTTTTTAGGGATTTTGATATTTTTTACGATTTTAGAGAGTTTTTAGGGTTTTAGGGGTCTTCAGGGTTTTTAAAAAATTCTTAAGTTTTTTGAATTTTTACAATTTAAATGGTTTTTAGAATTTTTGAATGTTTTTAGCGGTTTTAAGGGTTTTTAGAGTTTATAGAGTTTTTAGTCGGTTATTTAGGTTTTTAATGGGGTATTAGGTTTTCTTATGTTTTTAAGAGATTTTCTATGGGTTTCATGGCTTTTTTAGTATTTTGGTGATTTTTTACATTTGTAGGGGTTTAAACGCTAGTTTAAGGTTTCTTTTTGGTTTTTAGGGATTTTTAGGGTTTTAGCGATCTTGATTCTTTTTAGGATTTGTCGAGTTTTTTTTTGTGTTTTTAGAGGTCTTTGGGGATTTGGGGTCTTTTGGGTTTTTATGGTTTTTATTAGTTTTTATAGTTTTTAACATTTTTATGGGTTTTTAGGAATTTTAGAGATTTTAGTGGTTTTAATATACATTTTTTTTTAATTTTTGTAGGTTTTATGGTTTTTATATTTTCCTTTTGGTTTTTAGGTTTTTAGGGGGGTTTTATGTATAAGAGTTTTTTAAAAAGATAAGTGTGTTTATAGTTTTTATGGATTTTTATAAATTTTGAGCGTTTTTAATGGCTTTTGTGGTTTTTTAGGGTTTTTTGGTTTTCTATTTTGTTTATATTTAGGGGTGTATTTTTTTAGGGGTTTTTTGTTTTTTAGAGTTTTAATTGTTTTTAGGAGATTGGATGGGTTTTTATGTTTCTTGTGGTGTTTTAGGGATTTTTTTTGCAAATTTTTAGGGGTTTATGATTTTCAGGGAGTTTTCATGGTTTCTAAGGTTTTTAAGGGTTTTACATTTTCATTTATCTTTTGGGATTTTTTAGTATTTTATGAGTTTTATGTTTTTTAGTGTTTTTTGGGATTTTGAGGGTTTTTATGGAAATTTTTTGGTTTTTAGGGGTTATAAAGGATTCTAAGGTCCTTTTGGGTTTTAGTGCTTCTTATTAGTTTTTAGGGTTTTTATGGTTTCTAGTGATTTTAATGTTTTAGGGGGTTTAAGAGTTTTTATAGTTTTCAGGACTTCTTATATTTTCATGGATTAGGAGGCCTTTTTTTGTATTATATGGTTTTTAGGGATTTTGATGGATTTAGAGGTTTTCAGGGTTTTTAGGGGGTTTCAGGGTTTTTACTATATATTTGGGTTTTAGGGGTTTTTGAGCCTTTTAGGGTTTTAAGAGTTTTCAACATTTTTATGGGAATTTTGTTTTTTAATACTTTTAGTTGTTTTAGGGTTTTTATTGGTTTTTTTGGGTTTTTATTTTTTATCGGTTTTTTTTAAGGAGTTTTCATAGTTTTCAGGTTTTTTACATTTACTAGTGGTTTTTGGATTTCTATGAGTATTAGGGGTTTTAGAATTTTTATAAAAATAACAGATTATTAGGATTTTTAGGGTTCTTAGGTCCTTTTTGTGTTTTTAGGGTTTTTTTATTTTTTATGGTTTTTAAATTCATTTCGAGTTTTTAACATTTTTAGGGTGTTTTAGGGTTCACAAAGGTTTTGAGGGGTTTTTTATATTTTATGGGATATTATATTTTTTAATACATTTTCAGGGATTTTATGGTTTTCATGTTGTTTTAATAGCCTTTAATGTTTTAATATTATTAGGGATATTAGTGTTTTTTATAATTTTTATGTTTTTTAAATTTTTTAAGGTTTTTTGGGTTTATGGGGTTTTTAGGGTTTTAGGTTCCTTTCAGTTTTTAGATTTTTTTTGAGTTTTTTTTGTTTTATGGTTTATTGAGATTTTAAAACCTTTTTAGTTGTTTTAAGGGTTATTGGAGTATTTTCTAGTTTAGGATTTTTATGGTTTTTAGGGACTTTTATGGTTTTCATGGTTTTTTATAGGTTATTTTTTCAGCAACTCTTAGGGATTTTTTTGAATTTTTATGGGTTTTAGGGTTTTATGGTTTTTGCAGATTTTGAGGGGTTTTAGGGGGTTTCATATTTTTCATGTATTTAGGGTTTTTCATGGTTTGTAGGTTTTTTTTGTTTTTTAGGGTTTTATATGGTTTTATATTTTTTAATGTTTTTGGGTTTGAGTGGTTTTTACGGGTTTTATGGGTTTTATGGGTTTTTATAGTTCTTTAAATTTCTATTTTTTTGTTCTTTTCATGGATTTTTGAAAGTATTTATGGTTTTTATGTTTTCATGTATTCATCGGGATTTTTGGGTTTATTTATTGTTTTATGTTTTTTAGGGATTTTCAGTGTTTTTAGGGTATTTTTGGGATTTTATGGTTTTCAAGGTTTTTATATTATTTTTGGGGTTTTGTTTTTTATTTCTTAAGGTGGTTTAAAGTTTTAAGAGCTTTTTTTAACTTTTAGTGGTTTTATGGAATTTTATATTTATTCGTGATTTTTTTAGGTGTTTTAGGGTTTTTATGGGTTTAATTCTTTTGAAGGGTTTTTTTTGGGTTTTTAGAGTTTTTTATGTTTTAATGTATTTTTACATATTTTAAAGGAGTTTTATGGTTTCTTGGGTTATGTTGGGTTTTTACATATTTTGAGGACCATTAAATGTTTTTGGGGTTTGTTATGGTTTTTAGGGGTTTTAGGGTTTTGGGGACATTTTCAATTTTTTGGGTTTTTTGAGTTTTGGGGGTTTTAAACATTTCTTAAATTTTTTATCTTTTTAGGGGTTTTAATGGTTTTCAATGTTTTTAGTGATTTTTTTGTTTTATGGGATTTTAGGTTGTTGATAATATTTTTAGGGAATTTATGGTTTTTAGGTTTTTTCAGGGTTTCAGAGTTTTTTCATTTTAAGGTATTTTGGGTATTTTTTAGGATTTTTATAGTTTATAGTGTTTTAGGGGATTTTAGATATTGAGGGTTTTTAGGGGTATTAGGGTTATTTAGGGTTTTTTGGGTTTTAGTGTTTTTTTGGTTTTTAGGGAAAAAATTGGGTATTTTGGTTTTTTTGAGTTTTTTGGGTTTTAAAGGATTTTAGTTTTTTAAGCAGGTTTTTAGAATATTTGTGGTTTTTATGGGTTTTAATGGTACTTATGGTTTTCATGCTATTTTTAGGGTCTTTATCATTTTGATGAATTTTTTGGTTTTTTACTATTTTAATGGTTTTAGGGCTTAGGGTTTCATAGGGCTTGAGGATCCTTTGGGTTTTTAGGTTCTTTTTTATATTTTTTGTATTTTTATATTTCTATAATGTTTTTAAACAATTTTATGGGTTCTATGGTATTTCCTTGTTTTTTGATGTTTTTAGGAGTTCTAGAGGTTTTTTGGGGTTTTTCAGGGTAGTTATGGTTTTCATGGGTTTTTGGGAAGGATTTAGGATATTTTATATTTTACTCTTTTTATAGGATTTTTATGATTTTTAGTGTTTATATTGATTTTTATAGTTATTAGCGATTTCGAGTGATTTTAGGGGTTTAAGCAGTTTTTCGGGTTTTTAGCATATTTTTTGGTTTTATAGTGTTTTTGATGAGTTTTTTGTGGGTTTTAAGGTTTTCTTATAGTTTTTAATGTTTTAGGGGTTTCAGGGACTTTTAGAGTTAAATATTTTTTACGATTTTATCAGTTTTTGGATTTTTTACGATTTTAGGGGAATTTATATTTTCAAGTACATTTAAGGATTTTTAAATTTATTAGGTTATTTTTTTTAGGGTTATTAGGGATTTTGAGGGGTTTATGGGGTTTTCATTGGCTTTTAGGGTTTGTTAGTGATTTAGTCAATTTTTGGGTTTTCAGGTTTTTATTTGTTTTTTAGATTTTTAGGTTTATTATGTATTTTAACGTTTTTATGGGTTTTAAGGGATTTTATAATTTTTAGTGTTTATGGGTTTTAGGGTTTTTTGGGGTTTTTATGATTTTTATGGATTTCAGAGGGTTTTCTGGGTTTCTGGGAATTTTTATGCATTCAGATTTTTTAAGGCATTTTTAATGTATCTATGGTGTTTAAGGTTTGTATGATTTTCATGAATTTTGAGGGGTTTTATGCGTTTTTATTGTTTTTTAGGATTTTTAGTGGTTTTTTTTGTTTTTAGGTCTTTTGGGGTTTAGAGGATTTTTTGACATCTTTAGGGTTTTAAATGGGTTTTTGATATTTTTATTATTTTAAGGGGGTTTAAGGGGTTTTAGTGTTTTTATTATTTGTTATTGGTTTTTTGTGGTTCTGAATGTTTTTATGGGTATATATTTTTTTCCTAAAAATCATAGTTTTTAGGACATTTTTAATTTTTGGGTTTTTATGTATTTTTAATATTTTTATGGTTTCTAGGGCTTTTTAATGTTTTTACAGATTTGGAGGTGTGTTAGGGGTTTCTGGATTTTTATGAGTTTTTGGAATTCTTAGTATTTTTGGGTTCTTTTTGGGATTTTTTATGTTTTTTGGGGTTTTTTTTGGGTTTTACAGTTTTAGAGTTTTTAACATTTTAAGGGTTAAATGATTATTTGAGTTTTCTAGTTGTTTTTTAGAAATTTTATGGGTTTTCGGGTTTGTAAGGATTTTATGTGGTTTTAATAGTTTTTAGGGGATTTCATTGTCTTTTATCATTTTAATTTATTTTTTAGACTTTTAGGATTCTGAAGGGTTTTAGGGTTTTAGGTTTTCAATGTATTTTTTTCTTTTTAGGGTTCTTCAAGGTTTTTAGGTTCTTTAGTGTTTTAGGGTGTTTTGTGAGTTTCTTTGTGTTTAAAGGATTTTATATCTTTTTAATGTTTTTAGTGTTTTGAAGATTTTTTAGAGTTTTAAGTGTGTATTTAGTCTTTTACAGTTTTTATGGGTTTTTGGTGATTTTTTTGTTTTCATGTTTTTTCGGGGTTTTCATGATTTTTTACATTTTCAGGTATTTTTGCGGATTTTTTAGAATTTTTATGATTTATAGGGGTTTTAGATATTTTTAGGGTTTTTATTATTTTAGGTGTTTTAATGGGTTTTAGGGGTTTTTGAGGTTCTTAGTGTGTTTTGGGTATTTAGTGGTTTTTTATATTTTTAGGGTTTTATATGGGTGTCTTAGATTTTTATCATTTTTATCAATTTTATGGGTTTTTTTGTTATTTCATAGGGTATTTATCATGTTTTATGTTTTTTAAGGTTCTAGTTATTCTATTTTTTAGGGGGTTTCCATGTTTTTAGGTTATTTTACTATTTATGGGATTTTTGGGGATTTATAAACATTTTTATGGTTTTGATAGTTTTTGGTGTTTTTTGAATTTTGAGGGTTTTTGGGGGTATCAAGGATATTTTCAGTTTTTCATGGTTTTAGGGTCTTTCTAGATTTTAGGGTTATTTTTGTTTATTATATTTTTAAGGTTTAGAGTTTTTTTATCATTTTTATGCATTTTAATTTTTTTAGAGTTTTAGTTATTTTAGGGGTTCATGGGGTTTTAGGGTTTTATGGGTTTTATGGGTCTTCAGGTCCTGTATCCTTTTTATATTTTTTTTATTTTTAATGATTAGTTAGGGATTTTGTTATTTTTATGTTTTTAAGGATTTTCTAGTTATTATGGATTTTTATGGTTTTCAATGTATTATGGTTTTTATGGATTTTAGGATTTTCAAGGGTTTTAGATACATTTGGGTTTTTATGATTTTTTGTTTTTAGGGTTTTAAGGATTCTTACATTTTTTAATGTTTTTATGTGTTCTAATGGTTTCTATATTTTTAGTAGTTTTTGAGTTTTAAGGGGTTTTAAGAAATTTTTGGGGTTTTAGGGTTTTTATTTGTTTTTAGGGTTTTTACGGTTTTTATGCTTTATGGGATTTTAAGGAATATTGTATATTTTGTGGGTTTTTCGTTATTTTGAGGGTTTTAGGGTTTTAGGTGTTATTTATAGTTTTAACAGTTTTTTACATTTTATGATATTTCAATACTTTTTATATATTTTTATGGATTTTAGGTATTTTGAAGGTTTTAGGGTTTTTAGTGGGGTTTTAGGGTATTTAAGTGTTTTTTGGGTCTTCTGAAATTTTATGGTGTTTTAAGGTAAATAGGTTTTTAAAACATTGGTGGGGGGGGGGGGTTAAGAGTTTTTAGTGTATTATAGGTTTGTTTATATTTTTAGTTCATTAAATGGTTTTAAAGGTTTTAATGTATTTAATGGATTTTAGGGTTTTATAAATTTTTACATTTTCAAGGATTTTTAGGGAATTTTTAGGATGTTTATAAATTTTAGGGCTATTTTTGTTTTTTGGGATTCTAATAGGTCTTAGGGGTTTTTAGGGCTATTTAGAATTGGGGGGGGGTTCAAGTTTTTTAGGGCCTTTTGTGGTTTTCTAGGGGTTTTTTTGGAGTTTTTTCTCTTTTAATATGTTTTTAGAGTTTTTAACGTTTTATAAGGTTTTAAGGGATTTTATAGTTTTTATATGTGTTTATGGTTTTATGGGTTTTTAGGTATTTTTATGTTTTTGGGTTTTTTATGGTTTGGAGGGGTTTTTCATGGGTATTAGGGGTTTTTTATGTATTGAGATTATTTTAGTGACTTTTTGTATTTTTATGGTTTGTAGGGTTATTTATGGGTTTTAGGGATTCTGATGGCTTTCATGGTTTTTATTAACTTTTTTTTTGAGTTTTGGGGGTTTTTTATTTTTTTTGTGTTTTATGGGTTTCTATTATTTTTTTAACTTTTTTAAGTTTTAAGGATTTTTATTGTTTTTAGTGGTTTATTAAGGGATTATGGGTTTCAAGAGTTTTTATAGTTTTTAAGTGTATGATGGATTTCTTGGTTTTTTGGGGTTTTACGGTTTTCTACATTTTCAATGATTTGTAGGGACTATATAGGTTTTTTATTTTTTTTATGGTTTTTATTTTTTTTAATGATATTTAGGGGGTTTGGGGATTTTTACGAAATTTATGGGATTTTAGGGTAATATTTTTTATGATGTTAAATATTTTTATAGTTTATAACATTGTTATGAGTTTTAAGGGTTTTTAGAGTTCTTATTTTTCTAGGTTTTAGGGGGTATTATGGATTTATAGGGTTTTAGTGGCTTTAATGGTATTTAGGTGTTTTTTTGGGGATTTTAGGTTTTTCTAAGTTTTCAATGATTTTAGGGTATTTTATTATTTTTATGATTTTTATGGTTATTAATGAATTTGAGGGTATTTAGTGTTTTTATAGAATTTAGCATCTTTTTTATTTTCATTTTTTGTAGTTTTTAGGGTTTTAAAGTATTTTTAGTGATTTTTATTTATTTTAGGGATTTATGTTTTTTTGGGTTTAGTGGATTTCAGGTTTTTATTGGGTCTTAGGTGTTTTGAAGGTTTGCAGATATTTTTATCGTTTTCAAGGGGTTTTCATGGTTTTTAGGATTTTTCCGTTCTATGGATTATTTTGTATTTTTTAGCATATGTTTGGGTTTTTATGATTTTTAGGATTTTTAGGATTTTTTAGAATTTTGGTGGGTTTTAGAGTTTTACATAGTTTTTATGGTTTTTAGGTTTTTAGGAGTTGTAGTGTCTTTTTGGGTTTTTAGGGTTTTCTAAGTTCTTTAGAGTTTAGTGTTTTTAGATGTTTTTGACATTTTTAGTGGTTTAAAGGGGTTTTAGAGTTTTTAGTTAGTTTTAGTGTTTTTATGGGTTCTTAAGGTTTTAAAGGTTTTTAGGGGTTTTTAATGTTTTTCAAGGGGTTTGAGGGGTTTAGGGTTTTTTAGGATTTTTATGGTTTTACTGTTTTGGGGTTTTTTGAGATTTTGATGGTTTTAAGGGGATTTTAGGTTTATTAGGTTTATAGGGTTTTCAGGGTTTTAAGCACTTTTTCAGTTTTTAGGGGGGTTTTTATTTTTTATAGTTTTTATGTTTTGTATAGTTTTTAACAATTTTAGGGTTTTTAAGAGTTTTTATAGTTTTTAGATTTGTTAGGGTTCTTATGGGTTTTAGGGGTTTTATGTTTTTGAAAGGTTTTTCATGGTTTTAAGTATTTTTTACATTTTCATGGAATTTTTGTGGGTTTTCAATTTTATGGTGTTTTTAGGGTTTTTTGAGATTTTAAGGGTTTTTAGGGGTATTCCTGTGTTTTTACAGTTTTTTTGGGATTTTTATAGATTTCATGGTGTTTTGAATTTTTAGGGTTTTTAGTTTTTATGGGATTTAAGGGTTTTTATCCTTTTTAACGTTTTTAGTGGTTTTATGGTTTTTAGGGTTTTAAAAGATTTTTAGGGGTTTTAGGTTTTTCATGAAATTTTCAGGGTTTAGGGGTTTTAATAATTTGGTAAATTTTTATGGATTCATTAGGGTTTTAGGAGTTTTTATGTTTTCTGGTATTTTTCACAGTTTTAGGGTTTCTTATATTTTTAGTAGTTTTTAGGTATTTTTTAGGATTTTTATTGTTTTAGGGTTTTTTAGGGGTTTTATGGATATTGAGTGTTTTTAGTGGATTTCAGGGTTTTTATGGTTTTAAGGGATTTTTTGGTTTTACGGTCTTTATATATTTTTAGGGGTTTTATTGATTTTTAATGGTTTTTATGTTTTTAGGAGTATTTTAACTTTGTTAAATGTTTCATGTATTTTTATATATTTTAAAGGTTTTAAGGTTTTATATTGGTTTTTATAGTTTCTTAAATTTTTAGTGGTTTTTAAGGTTTTAGGGTTTTTATGGGGGTTTAAGGGTTTTTAATATTTTTCGAGGTTCTTATGGTTTTCGAGGTTTTTTAGGGATTTCATGTTTTTTTTACAATTTTAGGGATTTTTAGGGATTTTTATGTCTTTTATGATATTTAGGGGTGCTTAGGATTTTTCTAGAATTGTGAGGGTTTTAAGAGTTTTTCAGGTTTTTATGATTTTTAAAGGTTTTTTGAATTTTAAATGTTTTAGGGTTTTTTTTTAATTTATTTGGTTTTGATTGTTTATGTAGTTTATAAAAGTTTTTTGTGGTTTTATGCGTGTTTATAATTTTAAGTGGGTTTTTTTGGGTTTTGATGGGGTTTGGTATTTTTAAATATTTTTTGGATTTTATTATTTTCAAGGGGGTTTTAATGGTTTCTAGGATTTTTAAAGTTTTAATGGATTTTTAGGGATTTTATGATTTTAATGGTTTTATGGGTTTTAGGTTTTTATAGGGTTTTTTTTGGGATTTAGGGTTTTCTTTGAGTTTTTTAGGGTTTTTAGTGTTTTTACTGTTTTTAACGATTTTTTGGGGCTCTAAGGGTTTTTATAGTTTTTAGTGATTTTTAGCATTTTAGGGATTTTTATGGTTTTTAAGGCATTTAAGGTTTTTGGGTTTTGGGGTTTTTTTTGGATTTTATGTAATATTTAGGATTTTAATTATTTTTAGGGTTTTTAGCGGTTTAATGGATTTTGAGGGGTTTTATGGATTTTTGGGTTTTTATGGTTTTAGGGGTTATTCATCATTTTAGGGTCTTTTGTGTTTTGGGGTTTTTTATATTTTAAGGGTTTGAATGTTTTTAATGTTTTTAACATTTTTAGAGGTTTTAAGGGATTTTAGAATTTTTATTGGTTTTTAGGGTTTTTTATTTGGTTTTAGGGGTTGTATGGGTTTTAGGAGTTTTTATGAATTTTAGTTGATTTTAGTGTTTTTAAAGCATTTTTATGGTTGGACTTATTTTTTTAGTTATTATAATTTTAACGGTTTTTATGGGATTTAAAGGTTTATAGGGATGTTGAGGGGGTTTGGTGGTTTTCATGTGATTTTTTAGTGTTTTTAGGTTTTTTTCATGGTTTTTAGGGTCTTTTGGGGTTTTAGAGGTTTTTGTTTCTTTAATGGTTTTTAGATAATTTTAGATTTTAATAACTTTTTTGGGGGTTTAAAAGGTTTTATAGTCTTTTTGGTTTTCTGGAATTTTATATTTTTTATGGTTTTTTTGTTTTTATGGGTTTTTATGGTTTCTAGGATTTCTAGGGTATTTTATGTTTTCATGGATTAATATGAATTTTTTATGATATTTATGGTTTTTAGGGTTTTTAGAGATTTTGATGGTTTTATGGTTTTTTCGCTTCCTTCAGGGTTTATATGGTATTTTTGGTTTCTAGTGTTTTCTTATTCTTTAGGGTTTTATGGTTTTTTATATTTTTTACTATTTTTGGGGGTTTTATGGGTGTTCATAGTTTTTAGTGGGTGGTATGGTATTTATTGGGTTTTATAGTCTTTAATGGTTTTATGGATTTTTATTGTTTTTAGGGGTATTTCATGGTTTTTATGTTTTTTTTGTATTCTGGGATATTTAGGGAATTTTTTATATTTTTTTTTTGTTTCTAGGGTTTTTATTGTTTTTATGTTCCAATAGGGATATCATAGTGTTTAAATTGGTGTTATTGCTTGATTTCGATATTCATGTATTCTATCACATTTGGAATGTTTAGTCTGGAGGATTCCTTTTCTCTAATTTAGATCTTATGAGAGATAAGTTTATTGGGTTTCCTTTTCTTTCTACTCTTGGGGTTGAGGCTGTAACTGAAATGGTCTCACAATTTGAGCTATTAATCCATGGTCTGTTTTCAGTTTTTCTACCTTTCTTCCTTCTGGAATTTTTTTTATAGTTTTTATACTTTTTCATTTCATTCAACTTCCCTAAATGAGCACCAACATGTGTTTCAATTTTCGTTTTATCTGTCTACTTGGTCTGTATCATAAATTTTTGGGCTATATTAGGAAGGAATAAATCCCTATTGAAACAATATACATGAATATGAATATCTCTCCATATTTAACTAATGAATTCTAAATTTACATGAGTTATTAACTTTACATATTTACTAGGGATTCATCTAGTTGTGGAATGAAGACTTGTTCCTTTTCTCTGCTGCTTTTGCCTTAATGAATTGTCTGGTTCCTGAGGTATCATAGTGTCTTACTGATTTCTATTGAAATTCCTGATATCTCATGTAGTAGTAGATTCCAATCCTTAAAATTTGTTCATAAACACATTCTTTTATACTATTATTTCTTCATGACGACTCTATTGATGTGAAACAATTATCTTCATGCTTTTCTTAGGATGGAAGAGTTTTGGGCTCTGAGTTTATCATTCCAGGAATTGTTACTCATCTGTTGAAGAACTGGGTGCTTTGATGATGCTAATTTCTAGTGAAAATCCTTGACTACATCATAATTTTTTCTTTTAGTTGATTGATGACTTTTCCACTACAAATTTCAAGGTTTTCTTATTTTTGAGATGTTCTCACTTATGCTTTGTCATTTTCAGTTAATCTCATGCTACTAAAAACTCATTCCACCTCGTGAGGACAATATACCCCTTTATTGTTTTAATATATTTTTAGAAAATCGAGTTGGTTTTCAAATTCAGACATCATTATTTAAAAATAGTTTTTTATTGTTTTTAGTGGTTTTTGGATTTTTATGGGTTTTTAAGGTTTTTTTGCATTTTATGTGTATTTATTGTTTTCATGGGATTTTGAGGGTTTTAGGGTGTTTAAATTTTCAAGGATTTTTAATTATTTTTTAGGATATTTATGGTTTCTAGGTTTTTTATCAATCTAATGGATTCGGGTTATTTTTAGGGGGTATTCAAGGTTTTTAGGTTTTCCATGGGGTTTCGGGGTTTTAGGGTTTTTTGGCAATTGGGGTATTTTTTTTCAATTTTTGAGTTTTTAATAATTTTACTTTTTTTAATGGTTTAGGTGTTTTAGGGGTTTTAGGGGTTTTATAGTTTTTATTAGTTTTATGTTTTTATTTGTTTTAGGTTTTTTAAAGATTCGAGGGGTTTTTATGGTTTTCTAGTGGTTTTTTGGATTTTTAGGATTTTTTATTATTTCAAGGATTTTTAGTGTTTTTTAGGTCATTATGTTTTTAGGGTTTTTTGGGATTTTAGGGCGTTTTAATATTTTTCTAGGATTTTAGGTGGTTTAATGGTTTTTAGGGGTTTTAGTTTCTTTTTGGGGTTTATGGGTTTTAGATGTTTTTATCATTTTCAATGTCTCTTAATTATTTTATGGGGTTTTTATGGGTTTTAGGGATATTTTTGATTTTTTATGCTTTTAGAGAATTTTAGGAATTTTTATGGTTTTTATAATTTAAAGGGTTTTTAGGGTTTTGTAGATTTTGATGGATTTTTGGTTTTTTAGGATTTTTAGGGTGTTTAGGGTTTCATGGGGTTTTTAGGGTCTTTATTTATTTTTTGTTGTTTTTTGGGTTTTATGGTTTCTATGATTTTTTATAGTTTTTAAACATTTTAGGGGTTTTAATGATCTTTATAGATTTTAATGGGTTTTTTGGTTTTTATGGGTTTTAGGGGTTTTATGACTTTTATAGTGTTTTCAGATTTTTCGGGTGGAATTTATGTTTTCAGGGATTTTTAGTACTGTTTAGGATTTTTATGGTTTTTAAGGATTTTATAGATTTTTATTTTTTGGGGGTTTTCTGGTTTATTGGAATATTCGGGTTTTTGGGTTTCTAGGTACCTTTGGATTTTTATAGTTTTTAGGTTCATTTAGGTTTATAGTGTTTTATGTTTTTTACATATTTTTTTGGGTTTTTATGCATTTCTATATTTTTAGGGTTTTTAGGGGTTTTTTGCATATTGTATGGCCATTTTGGGTTTTAGGTTTTTTTTGAGTTTTTTTTTGTGTATGGTTTTCTGGAGTATTTAACATTTTAGGGGTTTTGGTGAGTTTTAAATTTTATAGTGGGATTTTTTGATTTTTATGGGTTTTTAAGGGTTTTAGGGGGTTTTATGGTTTCATGTATTTTTATAGATTTTTCATAATTTTTATGGATTTTAAGATTTGATAGAGAATTTTATAGATTTTGAGGGGTTGAAGTGTCTTTAGGGTCTATAGGGAATTTTAGGGATTTTAGGGTTTTTTATGGGTTTGAGGGTCTTTTGAATTTTTTTGTGTTATCTAGAGTTTTTATATTTTTTAGAGTTTTTTAATGTTTTAGGGGTTCAAGGGGTTGTAGAGTTTTTAGTGGTTTTATGGTTTTTATGATTTTAGGTTTTTTTATGGTTTCACAATTTTTTGGGATTCTGAATATTTTTTAGTTTTTAGTGTTTTTAGGGTTTTTTTTCGAGATTTTGAGGGTTTTAGGAGTTTTTAGAATTTTTTTTCGATTTTTAAGAAATTTTTAGGGGTTTAGCTGTTTTTTTAGTTTTTAGGTATTTTAAGGGTTTTTTAGGGATTTAAATGTCTTAGGTGTTTAAGGGTTTTTTAGAGTTTTTAGTGGATTTTAGTATTTTTTATTCTTTTTTGGGTTTTATTGTTTTTAGGGGATTTTATGCTTTATAGGGAGTTTTTAGGGCTATTACGGTGTTTTACATTTTTCAATTTTTTATATTTTTTTATGATTTCAATGGTTTGTAGATTTTTTGGGATTTACCGTATTTTTAGGCATTTTCATGGTTTTTTAGGGATTTTAGGGTTTTTAGATTTTTTTAAGGATTTTGGTTTTTTTGATTTAATGGTTTTAACTTTTTTTTGGAGTTTTTAAACATTTTTAGTGTTTTAAAGGTTTTGTAATGGGTTTACATGTTTTTATGGTTTTGAAGACATTTATGGTTTTCATGGGGTTTTAATGGTTTTAATGGTTTTTTTGTTTCCATAAGTATTTTTATGAATTTTTTAGTATTTTTATGGTTTTAAGGTTTTTAGCAGTTTTTTTGGATTTTGAATATTTTTTGGTTCATTTTGTGTGTTTATGAATTTTTGGTTGTTTGTGGTTTCCAATAATGCTAGATTTTTTTAAAGACTTATGGGTTTTAATGATTTGTAGATGTTTATATGGTTTTAATGAGTTTTAGGGTATTTTAATATTTTTAAAGGTTTAATGGATTTCAATGGGTGTTTAAGGATTCTTTTTTTGATTTTTACGTTTTTTGGGATTTGTAATGTTTTTTATGATTATTATGGATTTTCGGGTTTTTAGGGTTTTTATTTAATATTAGGGATTTTGTGTTTTTTTTTTGTTTTTAGGCATTTCCATGGTTTTTATATTCCTTTTAGGTTGTTAGGTTTGATTAAATTTTTAGGGGTGTAAAATTGTTTAGAGATTTTTAACATTTTTAGTGGTTCTAAGCAGTTTTCAATTTTTAGTGGTTTTTGGATTTCAATTCATTTTTAGGGATTTTATGGGTTTTAGGGGTTTTATAAATATCTTTGGTTTTTAGGATGTGTTATATTTTTTGGTATTTTCAGGTCATTTTTTTTGTAGGGTTTATGGGTTTTTTCTAATGGTTTTTATGGATTTTTAGGGGTTTTGGGTTTTTAGGTTTTTAGGGTTTTTACTGATTTGATGGGTTTTTGGGGTTTCAGGGTTATTTTTTTTAATCCTTTTATGGTTTTTACAGTTTAATAATGTTTCAAGGGGTTTAATGTTTTTTTAGTTTTTATTAGGTGATTTGGTTTTTATGTGGTTTTTTAGGTTTTAAGAGTTTCTATGGTTTTCAGGGGAGGTTTTATGGGTTATAAGGTTTATTACATTTATGGATATTCCTAAGAAATTTTTATTATTTTAGGGTTTTATGGATTTATGGTTTTTTATGGAATTTGAGGGTATTTAGGTTTTTTTTGGGGTTTTCGGGGTTTTAGGTTCTTTTTTATTTTTTTGGGTTTTAAGGGTTTTTAGATTTTTTATTATTTTTATGGGTTTAAGTACTTTTGAGATATTTTAGTGGTTTTAGGGTATTTATAGTTCTTTAGGGTTTTTAAGGACGTCAGGGGTTTTATGGTTTTTATGTTGTTTCTAGTCGTTTTTGGGTTTTCTATGTTTTTAGGTTTCTTTAGGGTGTTTTAGGATTTTATGGGTTTTAGGATTTTTTATGGTTTTATTTATTTTGAGGTTTTTGTCGGTTTTGAGGGGTTTTATTATTTTTTAGGTGTCTTAGGAGATTTAGGGGCGTTTTGGTTCTTTGGGATGTCTTGTGTTTTTTGAGGTTTTTTAGTTTTTTATATTTTTTTAATCATTTTTATGGTCTTTAAGTGTTTTTAGATATTTGGTGGGTTCTAGGGGTTTTATGGTTTTTTTATTTATTAGTGGTTTATATAGTTTTCAAGGGGTTTTCAGTGTTTTATGGTCTTTTATGTTTGAAGGTTTTTTTTATGGGTTATTTTAATATTTATAGTCAGGTTGTTTAATATTTTTAGGGGTTTTGGGGGATTTTATGGATTTTAGGACTTACAGGATTTTCAAAGTATTTTTTTGGGTTTTATGAATTTTTTAATGTTTTTGGAGGTAATAATTTTTTAAGAGTTTCTACCATTTTTTGGGTTTCAATGGTTTTTAGATATTTTTATGGGTTTTAGTGTTTTTATGTTTTTTTTGTTTTTAGAGGTTTTATGGTTTTGAGGGGGTGTTTAGATTATTTGGGGTATTTCTTATGTTTTTATAAATTTATAGGTATTTTTATGATTTTAGTTTTTGTGGGGTTTTTAGGGTTTTTAAAGATTTTGTCGGTTGAAGAGGTTCAGAGTTTTTAGGGCCTTTTGAGTTTTTAGGGGTGGTTTTTTAGGGTTTATTGGTTTTTAGACTTTTTAAATTTTTTGGTGAATTTATGAGTTTACAGAGTTTGTAGTGGGGTTTTAGGATTTTTATGGGTTTTTAGTTTTTCTAGGGGTTTTATGGGTTTGAGGGATTTTTGGGTGTGTTAAGGTTTTTATGTTTTCATGGTTTTTTTTTATTTTTTTAGGATTTTTATGTTTTTAGTGTATTAATGTATTTCGAGGGGTTTTAGTGGTTTTTAGGTTTTTAAGGGTGTATGGATTTTCAGGGTTTTGGGGTCTTTTTTGATATTTTGGGGTTTTTTGAGTTTTGTAGGGTTTTAAAGATTTTTTAGACTTTTAATCTTTTTTGGGTTTTTAAGGTTTTTTTGAGATTTTATTGGGTTTTAGTGGATTTTGAGGTTATTATGGTTTTTTAGATTTTTTGGTTTTTAGGGGTTTTGTATTTTTTTGAAGATTTTCCTGGTTTTTTGGGGCTGTACATTTTCATTGATTTTTGGAGATATTTAAATATTTTTATGGTTGTTAGGGGTTTTCACGGGTTTAGGGTTTTAGTAGTTTTTAGAGTATATAGCATCTTTATCATTTTTAGGTTTTTGTTTTGTGTTTTTTATATTTTTTTATTGTTTTTTAGTGTTTTTAATGTTTATAGGGGTCTTATAGTTACTTTTAGTTTTTTGTGGTTATTGATTGTCTTTATAGATTTTTAAGGATTTTTTGGTTTTCAAGGGTGCATATATATGTAGGGGTGTTTTTGGGTTTTTTTACATTTTCAAGGGTTTTTGGATTTTTTTTTTGGATTTTTATTTTTTCTAGGGTTTTAGGGGGTTTGTGGTTTGGATATATTTTAAGGGTTTTCTAAAAAAATTATGGTTTTTAAAGGTTTTTAGGGTTTTACGGTCTATTTGACTTCTCTGTTTTTTTTTGAATCCTTAGGGATTTTAAGGTGTTTTATACTTTTTATTGAGATTTTAAGGGGTTTTTTTTGGGTTTAGAGTTTTTAGTGGTTTTATTCATTTTTTTGGGTTTTTAATGGTTTTTTTGGATATTATGGTTTTAAGTGGATTTTTTGGGTTTTAGTTTTTTTACATTTTCAAGGCTTCGTTAGTATTTTTTATGATTTTAATAATTTTATGGTTTTAGGTGTTTTGGGATTTTGAATGTTTTTAGGGGTTTTCCTGGTTTTAAGTGATTTTAGGTTTATATTGTGTTTTTAGTTTTTATTGGTTTTTTGAGGTTTTGGGGGGTTTAATGGGTTTTAAATGTTTTTATTGGTTTATGGGTTTTAACTATATTTAGAGATTTTAGTTTGTTTTTGTGTTTTTAGGGGAATTTAGGGTTTTGAAATGTTTAGTTGCATTATATGGGTTTGGGGGGGGTTAGGGTTTTGTGGATTTTAACATTTTTTGGGGGTTTTATTTCATTTTTGGGATTTTATAATTTTTAAGGGTTTTTATGGTTTTAGGGATTTTGAGTGTTTTCAAGGGGATTCATTGTTTTTTATGGTTTTTAGTAATTTTTTGGTCATTTGTGTTTTTTCATTTTTTAGTTTTTAAGGTTTTTAAAAAAATTAGAGTTTTTAAAGATTTTAGGTGTTTAAAGAGGTTTTAATGTTTTTATTGGTTTTATGGGTTTTTATGGTTTTATGTATTTTAGTTGTCTTTATGTTTTTCCATGGGTTTTCAGGTTTTTTATGTTTTCATGTATTTATAGGGTTTTCATATTTTTATTGTTTTTTCAGTTTTTAGGTTTTTAAGGATTTTTAAGGGTTCTAGGGATTTTAGGATTTTCAGGGGTCATTTAGGATTTTAGGGTTCTTAGGGTTTTATGAGTTTATAGTGGTTTTTTAGGGATTTTATGATTTTTTATGGTTTTTAAGGTTTCTAGTGATTTTATGGTTTTTCAGGGTTTTTGGTGTTTTTTATATTTTCATGGAATTTTAGTTCCTTTTTGGGATTTTTATTATTTTTTCGGTGTTATGGGTTTTTAGAGACATTGAGGGGTTTTAGGAATTTTGTGATTTTTTTCAGGTTTTTAGTGTAGTTTTGGGTTTTTAGGGATCTTTTTATTTTTAAGGGTTTTATGGTTTTTAGAGTTCTTTAATGTTTTTAGGGGTTTTAATGTGTTTTTGAGTTTTTAATGGTTTTTAGGGTTTTCTGGGGTTCAATTCTTTTTTATGGTTTTTTTTGATTTTTATGGTCCTAACAGTTATTATGGATTGTTTTTTTTTGCTATTTTAGGGATTATTTAGTTTTTTATGGTATTTATGGTTATATGGGTTTTAGGGGTTCTAGTTGTTTTTTGTGATATATTGTTCTTTACATTTTATGGGGTATTTGGAGTTTTAGGATCACTTTCGGTTTTTAGAGGCATTTTTTTATGTTTTAAAGGTTTTATGGTTTTTTAGAGTTTATTATATTTTAAGGGTTTCATGTTTTTTAGTGTCTTAACTGGGTCTTTGGGTTATTATTGGGTTTTCGTGATTTTAAATGTTTTTAGGGATTTTTTGGATTTTTGGGTTTTTTGGGGTTTTAGGGGTTTTTATGTTTTCTATTATTTTTAGGAAATATAATTATTTTATTGATATTTAGGGTTTTTTGGGTTGTTTTTTATTTTGGTGGTTTTTATGGTTATTTATTGTTTTTAGTGTTTTTAGGGTTTATATGGTCAATTGGGGTTTTAGTGTTTTTATTTTGTTTTTAGGGGTTGTATGGGTTTTCAGTGATTTTAACATTTTTTGTGGTTTTAAGGTTATTTATAGTTTTCAGTGTTTTTGGGATTTTATGGGTTTTAGCGGTTTTAATGTTTTTATGGGGATTTATGGTTTTCTAAGGGGTTTCATGGCGTTTAGAGTTTTTTTATGTTTTTATGGATTTTTATTGATTTTTATGATTCTTATGTTTTTTATGGGTTTTAGAGATATTTAATGGATTTATTGGGTTTCATCATTTTTAGGGGATTTGTGGTTTTCTAATTGTTCTTATGTCCTTTTTATTTTTAACATTTTTAGGGGATTTAATTGGTTTTTTAGTTTTTATTGGTTTTCATGGGATTCATGGGTTTTAGGTTTATTATGGTTTTTAGTAGTTTTTTGGTTTTAATGGTTCTTAGGGTTTTATAAATTTTCAAGGAATTTTCAGGATTCATTGTATTTTTATGGTTTTTATGTTTTCATAGTTTTTTTTGGATTTTGAGGTGTTTTTGTTTTTTCATGGTTTTTAGGGGTTTGATGTATTTAGGGTCTTTTTTAATTAATAATTTTTATGATTTTTAGTGGGTTTTAGGATTTTAATGTCTTTTTATGGTATTTTACGTATTCATGTATTTTTATGTATTTTTAGTATTTTCAGGTTTTATTGGGTTTTTAATGGTTCTTCGGAATTTTTATGATTTGTATAGTTTTTAGTGTTTTATTGAATTTCTTGGTTTTATGGGCCTTTTGGATTTTGAGGGGTTTTTTTAATTTTTTTGGGATATTAAGGTTTTTAGAGTTTTTAACATTTTTAGGGGATTTCAGGGTTTTTAGAGTTATTTGGGGTTTTAATGTATTTATAGGTATTAATGATTTTTATGGTTTTCATGGGTTTTTATGGTATTTTGGTTTATTTATGTTTTTATGGATTTTAAGGGATTTTATGTTTTGTTTGTGTTTTAGTGTATTTAAGGGGTTTTTAGGATTTTGAGAGTTTTTAGGGGTTTTAGTTTTTTTGTACTTTTTGGGGTTTTGGGGTTTTTTTGGGTTTTTAGTGTTTTTACGGTTTTTAGAGTTTTGAATTTTTTCAAGGGGTTCAAGGATTGTTATAGTTTTTAGTGGTTTTCAGGGTTTTTAGGGGGTTTTATGTTATTTAGTGGTTTTTAAAATTTTCATGTGGTTTTTAGGGATTTATGGTTTTTATGGGTTTTGGGTTTTTACAGTTTTAGGTATTTTTAGTTTTTTTGGAATATTAGGGGTTTTAGGGGATTTTAGGGTTTTTATGGATTTTGAAGGTATTAATTTTTTTTAATGTTTTTATAGTCTTTTTTGGTTTTTAGGTTTTCATGAGTTTTTTAGTGGTTTATGTATTTTAGAATATTATAACCTTTCATGGGGTTTTAATGGGTTTTAGGGATTTTTTTGGTTTTGACAGTTTTTATGGTAATCAGTGGTTTTTAGGGATTTTATGGGTTTTTACGTTTTTCGAGATATTTAGATTTTTAATATTTTTATGGTTTTTTTTATTTTTTAAGGTTTTTAGAGAATTTTAGATTGGTTAGGGGTTTTCCTAGTTACCTTGGTTTTTATGGGTTTTAGTTTCATTTTCATTTTTGGGTTCTTTTTTAAATTTTAGTGGTCTAAAGGATTTTAGTATTTTTAGTGGATTTCTTTATGGGTTTTAGGGGTTTTAATGTATTTAGAAGGTTTTAAGGGGGTTTATTGTTTATTAAATTATCAGGGATATTAAAATATTTTTCGGCATTAATGTTTTTTATGATTTTCATGTTTTTTAGGGTTTTTAGGGATTTTGAAGGTGTTTTAGGATTTTTTCAAGGTTTTTAGTGTTTTCCAAAAAATTTAGGGTATTTGGGTATTTAGGGTCCGATGTGTTTTTATTGCCTTAATGGTTTTTAGAGTTTTTTATTGCTTCCAAGGGTTTATAAAGTTAATATAGATTTCAATGGGGTTTTTATTTATTTTTTGGGTTATTTAATGTCTTTTATATATTTTTTATATATAGGGTATTTAAGGAGTTTCATGGTTTCAAAGATCTTTTTGGTTTTTAGTGTTTTCAATATTTTTTACATTTATTGGGATTTTAATGTTTTAAGAGTTTTTAATGCTTTTTGGTATATTATGGGGTTTTAATGGTTTTATGGGTTTCATGGTTTTAGGGTGGTTTGTAGGGTTTTTAACCGATTTTAAATTTTCAAGGAATTTTTGTGCTTTATTAGAATTTTTATATATTTTAGGGTTCATAGGTTTTTCGGATTTTTCTGTTTTTTTGGTTTTTTGGGATTTAACGTTATTTTATTATTTTTAATGTTTTTAGGGATATTAAGAATTTTTAGATTTTTAGAGGTTTTATAGTTTTTTTGTTTTTAGTGGGTTTTAAGGCTTTTAATGGGTTTATGTTTTTTAAGGTATTTTCACCTTTTTCATATGAATTTATGTTTTCAGGGATTTTTAGTGTTTTTTAGGATTTCTATCCTCTAGGGTATTTAGTGATTTTGATGGTTAGAAGGGGTTTTTTGGTTATTGGTATTTTATGCGGTTTTATAGTTTTAGGGTCTTTTGGGGTTTTTAGTTTTTTTTAGTTTTTATGGATTTTTAATATTTTTGGATTTTTTTTGCATTTTTAGGGTCATTAAAGGTTTTAGTGTTTTTAGTGGTTTTATAGGAATTCTTATTTTTTAATGGTTTATGCATTTTTTAAGGAGTTCGTGTGTTTTTTCCTCTTTTTTTAGGTATTTTTCAGTTTTTTAATGATTTTTTGGGATTTTTTGGGTTTTTAGGGATTTTGAGGGTTTTCAGAGCTTTATTTATTTTAGTGTTTTAGTGTTTTGGGGGTTTTAGGGTCCTTCTGAGTTGTAGGGGTTTTTTGAGTTTTTATGGTTCTTAATGTTTTTATAGTTTTTAATGTTTTTTGGGGTTTCAAAGGGTTTTAGGTTTTTTATAGGTTTATTAGGTATTTATGGATTTTGGGATTTTTAAGGTTTTTAAGTGTTCTTAGGTGTTTTTAGGGTTTTTAGGTTTTATGCGATTGTCTGGTATAATTTAGATTTTTCATTTTTCTTATGGTTTTAAGGATTTTGAGGGTTTTTCGAGACTTTAGGGGTTTTCCATGTTTTTTTGGGACCTTTTTGGTCATTAGGGTTTTTGGAGTTTTAGAGGGCTTTATGGTTTTTAGGGTATTAAATTATTTTATGTGTTCTAAGTGCATTAGATTTTTATCCGTTTTAGGGTGTTTATGGGTTTTGGGGTTTTAAATGATTTTTTTGTGTGGTTTTATGGTTTTAAGGGGGAGGGGGTTCTGGGTATTTAGGGTATTTTACATTTTTATGGGGTTTTAAGGATTTAATGTATTTTTATGGGGTTTTGGGTTTTTTTGGGATTTTATTTATTTTGATGGTTCTTAGATATTTTCTTGATTTTTATGGTTTTTAATATATTCTGTGTTTTTAGGGTATTTTGTGGTTTTAGGAGGTTTTTTTAATTATTAGGGTTTTAATGGTATTTAGAGTTTTTTAAATTTTAGGTGTTTTAAGGTGTTTTAGAGTTATTAGTGGCGTTTAGGGATTTTTTAGATATTATTGCGGTTTTATGGTCTTTGGAGGTTTTTATTTTTTCAAAAGTTTTGACAGATTTTTTTATTTTTAGGGTTTTTTAAACAATTGATAGGTCATTTATGGATTTTATTTGTTTTCAAGGTATTCAGGTTTTTTAGAGAGTTTGAAAGTTTTTAGGGTATTTAGGGGTTTTAGAGGTTTTCATGGATTTTATGGTCATTTTCAGTTTTTAGGCTTTTAGTGTTTTTTGAGGTTTTATAGTTATTTATAGAATTTAGAAAAATTTATGTTTTTTGTTGGTTTTTTGAGTTTTTAGTGGATTTTAGAATTTATAATGGGGTTTACGATTTTTTCATGTTTTTAGGGGTTTTTATAGATGTGACGGGTTTACTCAGGTTTTATGGTTTTTTACTTTTTTAGTTATTATTATGGGTTTTTATGATTTTTATGGTTTTAGTTGTTTTAGGTTATTTAGAGATTTTTTTATTTATTTATTGCTTTCATGTTTTTTTAGATTTTTATGGTCATATATTATTTTTGGGTTTTAGGGGTTTTTTGAGTTTTTAGGGTTCTAATGGTATGTAAGGTTTTTTAAAATTTTAAGGGTTTTAGTGTTTTAAGTGTTTTTAGGGGTTTTATGGGTTTTTTTTGGTTTTATGGTTTTTAAAGATTTTTATGGATTTTAATGGTTTTTTGGGGTTTTTATGTTTTCAGTGTTTTTATGGATTTTTAAATATTTTTATGAGTTTTGGAGTTTTAAGGTTATTTAGGGATTTTGAGAGATTTTTGGGGTTTTAAGGAGTTTTCTAGGTTTTTCTAGGTGTTTAGGTTCCTTTTGGTGTTTAAAGTGTTTTTTTAGTTTTTGAGTTTTTTTTATAGTTTTTAGTTGCTTTTGGGTTTTTAGAGTTTTGTGGTTTTTATGGGCTTTTAGGTTTTCTTAATGTTTTTTGGGGGTGTTATATTTATTGCGGTTTTTTTGGTTTTAGGGGTTTTTACATTTTTAGGTATCTTTAGTTCTTTATTAGTATTTCTTATAGTTTTTAGGGTTTGTAAGGATTTTGAGGGTTTTAGAAATTTTTTTCTGAGGTTTTTCGGGGCTTTAGGGGTTTTTGGGTTTTTATGGTCTTTCTGGGTTGTTATGTTTGATTTGATTTTATGGGTTTTTGGTGTTTGGTAATTTTTTAGGGGTTTAAAATGTTTTTTAGTTTTTATTGGCTGTTTAGTGTTTTAATGGGGTTTTATTATTTTTAGTGGTTTTTATTGTTTTCCGGGTTTTATGGTTTTTACATTTTTAGGGATTTTAGGATATTTTTTTTATTTTTATGGTTTTTATGATTTTTAGGGATTTTGAGGTTTTTTATGGGTTTTCATGGGTTTTTACGGATTTATGTCTTTTTAATATTGTAGGGACTTTTTATATTTAGGTATTGTTTTTTGTTTTTAGTATTTTATGGTTTTTTAGATTTTTCAACGAAAATTTGCATTTAAGGGTTTTTAGAGTGTTATATGGTTTTTATTGGAATCTAATGGGTTTTAGTTGTTTTTATGGGTATTAGGGATTTTTTATGGATTTCTGGGTTATATATATTTTCAATGATTTTTATAATTTTTTATGATATATAAGGTTTTTTGAGTTTTTAGGGATTTTGAGGAATTTTATTATTTTAAAGGGTTTTAGGGTTTTTAGGCTTTTAGTTTTATTTTATGTTTTTTGGGGGTTTTAGATTTTTTTTTAAATTTTTAGTGGTTTTAAAGTTTTTAATTCTTTCAACATTCTTAGGGGTTAAAAGTTTTGTTTTTTATGGTTTTTTATATTTCCAAGGATTTTAGGGATTTTTTATTATTTTATGGGTTGTAGGGTTTTTAGACATTTTGAGGGTATTTATTGTTTTTCGGTTGTATTATGGGTTTTCATGGTTTATTAGGGTTCTTATGGTTTATCTGTGTTATTATAATATCTTATAGGTTAGGGTTTTTCTAGTTTTTTATTCATTTAATGTGTTTTTAGAGTTTTTAAATGTTCTTAACATTTTAAAGGTTTAATTAGTTTTTGGTTTTTTAGTTATTTTGGGTGATTTATTTGTTTTTAAGATTTTTAATTGGTTTTTAGGGTTTTAGGGGTTTATGGGGTTTTCATGATTTTTTTGGTTTCTTATGTTTTCAGGGGTTTTTAGGGGTTTTCTGAATTGAATGGATTTTTAGTTTCTTCAATATTTTGAATGTTTTTATCGTTTTCTAGTGTTTTAAGGTTTCTTCAGGGTTTTTAGGGTCAATTAGGATCTTTATTGTTTTTTTAGTTTTTAGGGGTTTTATAGTTTTTGACATTTTTATGGGTTTTTAGGGGTTTAAGGTATTTTATTGGGTTTTAGCGTTTTTATTATATATTTCTATTTTTTAGGAGTTTTTATGGTTTTAAGTGGGGTTTCATGGTTTTTGTGTTTTTAGGTTTTTGAAGGGATTTTTTGGGATTTTTATTGTTTTTATGGTTATTTAGAGATTTAAATATTTTAAGGGGTCTTAGGGTTCTCAGAGTTGTTTATGGATGTAGAGTTTTTTTGAGTTATTTCATGGTTTTTATGGATTTTAGAGTTTGTTGATGTGTTTATGGGATTAAGTGTTTTATTAGTTTTTAGTGGGTTTTAAGTTATTTAAGGTTTTTCTGTTTTTAATTATTTTTATTAGTTTTATGGATTTCAATGGGTTTTCATATATTTTATATTTGTTTAGAATTCCCATGATTTTTAATGGGTTTTTAGTATACTTATGTTTTTATGGTTTTTAGGGTTATTAGGTATTTTGAGGGTTTAGGGGTATCTTCATAGTTTATAAGGTTTTCAGAGGATTTAAGGGTTTTTGGGTATTTTTGGGTTTTAGTGGTTTTTAACATTTTCAGGTGTTTAAAGTGTATTTAATAGTTTTAGATATATTTTAGAATTTAATGTGTTTTTTATGGTTTTAATGGTTTTTTTGGATTTTTAGGGGTTTTTTTCTATTTATGGGTTATTTATGTTTTTTAGGATTTTCAGGGATTTTTAATGATGTTTATGGTTTTTAAAGGTTTTAAGGGGTTTTTTTTGGATTTTGATAATTTTAGGTTTTTTAAGATTTTTGGATTTTTTCATGGTTTTTAGTGTTTATAGGGTTTTATGGGTTTGTTTAAAATTTTTTAGGGTTTTAATTTTTTTTATATTTTTAGGCGGTGTAAGGGTTTTTTAGAGTTTTAAGTGGGTTTTAGTGTTTTTATGGGATTTTAGGGTTTTAAAGTTTTTATGTATTTTATGGTTTTTAAGGGGGTTTCAAGGATTTCATGGTTGTTAAGTTTTTAGGGGTTTTTTTTTGTTTTTATAGTTTTTAGGGTTTTTAAGGTTTTTAGGGATTTTGTGGGTATTTTGGGGTTTTTAGGTTTTTGGGGTTTTCATAGTTCTTATCGATTTTTAGGGAGTTTTCTTTCTTTAGAGGGTATTTTAGTTTTTTATTTTTTTGATTATTTATTACATTTTTTAATGTTTTACAGGTTAAAAGGGTTTTAGAGTTTTTAATTGTTATTAGGGGCTCTATTGCTTTTATGGTTTTTAGTAGGTATTACTATTTTAGGGGTTTTTAGGGTTTTTTTAGTATTTTTATGGTTCTAATGGTTTTTTAGTTTTTAGGTATTTTGACGTTTGTGGGGGGGGGTAAGAGTTTTTAGGGTTATTATTATTTTTCTGTTTTTTATGGTCTTTTGGATTTTGATAGTTTATTTATTTTTTTAGGGGTGAATTGTTTTCTAGAGTTTTTTAATATTCTTATCATTTTTAGATGATTTAAGTGTTTTTAATGTTTTTAGTATATTTTTAAGGGGATTTATTATTTTTTATTTTTAAGGTTTTGTGGGGTTTTCATGTTTTAAGGAATTTTATAACTTTTAGGGACTTGCGTGGTTTTTAGGGGTTTTAGGTATTTTAAGAGTTATAAGAAGTTTTCACAGTTTTGAGGGTTCTTAGAGGTTTTCAGGGGTTTTTGGGGTATTTCTAGCCTTTTATGGTTTTTTTAGTTTTTAGGGGTTTTATGGTTTTTAGTGTTTTTAATATTTTAGGGTTTCTATGTTATTTTAGAGTTTTTTTGTGTGGTATTTTAGTTGTATGAGTTTTTAGTGGGTTTAATATTTTTAGTGTTTTTTATGGATTTCTATTTTTTTAGGGTTTTTATATTTTTAGAAAATTTTAGGAATTCTTTAGGATTTTTATGGAATTTAAGGAATTTTTAATTGTGTTTTTGGGATTTTGATGGTTTTGGGGGTTTTTAATTGGTTTTTATTATCTTTCAGGGGGTTTAAAGTTTTTTTTGAGTTTTTAGACTTTGTTAGGTTACTTAGAGTTTTTAATTTTTTTATGAATTTTAATGTTTTTTAGAGTTTTTAGTGTTTTCTATGGGGTTTTGTGTTTTTTAGGTTTTTTAAGGTTTTTTGGGGAATATTTGGTTTTCATTTTGTTTCTAGTTTATTTTTTTGTCATTTTTATTGATTTTTTGGGATTTTTAGGATTTTTTGTTTTTATGGATTTTAGGTATTTTGTGGGATTTGAGGGGTTTCATGGTGTCCGAGAGGTTTTGATTTTGTAGGTATTTTATGGTGTGTTAGAGATTTTATTGTTTTTAGTGGTTTTATGTTTTTTAATACTTTTTTTGGGATATTATTTTTTATGGATTTTTCAGGGTTTTTAAGGTTTTTAGGGATTTTACTATTTTTAGGTGTTTTAATGGATTTTAATGATTTCAGTGTTTTTCAAGACATTTTTATTATTTTTATGCTTTCTAGATATTTTTAGGGGTTTAAATAGATTTCATGTTTTTAATATTTTTGGGGTTTTGGGGTCTTCTTGGGTTTTTAGGGTTTTTTTAGGTTTTTTGATTTGTTTATTATTTTCAAGGTTTTTAGATTTTTTTAACATTTTTTATTGTTTTTAGGGGTTTTTTGATTTATTTTATTTCATATTTCATTTTTAGTAAGTTTCTTAGTTTATAATATTTTTAATGTATTTTGGGTGTTTTTATGGTTTCAGTGTTTTCCTGGGTTTTATGGGTTTTACATTTTAATGAATTTGTATGGTTTTTTAGGTTTCATAATGTTTTAAGGGTTTTTAGGTTATTTATTTGTTTTTTTACTTTTTAGGGGTTTTAAATGTTTTTAGGGTCTCTTCAGTTTTTTAGTTTTTTTTTAAATTTTAGGTGTTTTTTGTAATTGGTAATATTTTTATGGGTTTTAGGAGGATTTGTGCTTTTATTGGGTTTTATGTTTTTTATGGGATTTAGGGTTCCTTATGGTTTTAAGGGTTTTTATATATTTAGTGGGTTTTCTGGGTTTTTAGGTTTTCTTACTTTCTTAATGATTTTTAAATATTTTTTAGGATTTTTATTGTTTTTAGGGATTTACGGGTTTTTAGGGTTTTTATGGTTTTTAGGGGTTTTGTGGTTTTCTCTGGATTTTCATGGGTTTTAGTGTTTTTTGTTTTTCAGGGTTTTTTAGTGATTTTTTAGGATTATTATGGTTTTCTAGTTATTTAGAATATTTTGGATTGTGATGTGTTTTAGTGGTTTTTAGGATTTTTAGGGGTTTTAGGGTATTTCATGGATTTTAGGTTCTTTTTGGGTTTGAGGAGTTATATTGAGTTTTTAGGTGTTATAAAGGGTTTTTATATTTTCTTACATTTTTAGGGGCTTAAAGGGTTTTCAAAGTTTTTGGTGGTTTTTAGAGTTTTTATGTGTGTCATGGTTTTTTTTGTTTTAGGGGTTTTTACATTTTCAACGATTTTTATGGATATTTTAATATTTTTATGGTGTTTAGTGGTTTATTGTATTTTTAGGGTTTTTAAAGATTTCGAGGGTTTTGAGGTTTTCAGGGTTTTTACAGGTTTTTAGGGTTTAGGGAATTTTTGGGGTTTAAGTGGTTTTATTTTGAGTATTTAGGGCTTTAAAGTGATTTTAGAGTTTTTTTAACACTTTTGTCATTTTTAAGGGTATTGTCAAATTTTAGTGTTTTAGTGGGTTTTAGAGTTCTATTAGGTTTTATAGATTTTTTAAATATTTTTAAGGAATTTATGAGTTTTAAGGTGTTTTAAGGATTTTGAATTTTTACATTTTCAGTGATTTTTAGCGATATTTTAGGATTTTTATGGTTTTTAGAATTCTATGGTGTTTAGTGTTTTTAGGAATTTTTAGGGATTTAGGTTTTTTCGTCATTTTTATGGATTTTAGGATTTTTGAGGTTTTTATAGTTAGGTGGTTCTCAGGATTTATATGGATTATTGTGAAATTAGGGATTTTAAAAGATTTCAATGACTTTTATTGTATTTATGGGTTTCTTGGGCGATTTTGGATATTGAGGTTTTTAGGGCTTTTCAAGGTTTTAGGGTTTTAAGGGATTTCATGGTTTTGAGGGTCTTTTTGGATTTTTTTTATTTTTTTATTTGTTATGGTTTCAAATGTTTATTGAGTTTTTAAACATTGTTAATTTTTTAAGTGTTTATAGAGATTTTAGAGTTTTTGGTGGTGTTTATGGGTTTTGTAGGTTTTTAGTGTTTTTAAGGTGTTGGGTGGTTCTATGGTTTTTTCATGGGGTTTATGGTTTTATCTTGTTTTTAAGAATTTTTAAAATATTTTTTGTTTTTTTTGTTTTTTTGTTTTTAAGGATTTTGTGGGTTTCTATTTTTTTTTTGGATTTTTTAGGGTTTAATGAGGATTGAAGGGTTTTTAGGGTCATTTTGGGTTTTTTGGGATTTTTTTATCTTTTTAGGGGTTTTAAGTCTATTTTGAGTTTTTTTTAACATTTTTAGGAATATTTAGTGTCTTTTGAATTATTATTAGTTTGTAGGGATTTTTATGTGTTTTATGGGTTTTCAATATTTTTAGGGGTTTTATAGGTTTTAGGGGTTTTAGGGTTTTTAGGGTTTTTATGTTTCAAGTATTTTTAAGGCTCTAATAGATTTTTTTGTTTTTTATGGTTTTCATGGTTTTAGGGATTTTGAGTGTTATTTGAGATTTTAAGGGTTTCTAGGGGTTTCATCGTTTTTTCTTGGTTTTTAGGTTATTTTTGGCTTTTTGGGATTTTCTAGAGTTTTAAAAGATTTTTTTATATATTTTATTGTTTTTTGGGTTTTCATGGTTTTAAAGGATTATTCGTGTTTTATGGTTTTCGGGGTTTTTAGGGTTTTTGGGGGTTTTTATCTTTTTATGGATTTTTATTGATTTTTAGGATTTTTATTGTTATTTCGGGTTTTTAAGGATTATAGAGATTTCGAGGGATTTTATTTATCTTCAGGGTTTTCAGGATTTCTAGAGTATTTTTGGATTTTAGGGTTTGAATTTTTTTGGGTGTCAAAGGATTTTATTGTTTTTAACGTGATTAGGGGTGTAAAAGGGTTTAGATTTTTTTTGGGTTTTAGGGTTTTTATGTGTTTTTTGTTTTTTATGGTTTTTATGACTTTTATGGTTTTTAGGGTTTCATGGATTTTTGGGTTTTTAATTATTTTCGGGGTTATTAGTGATTTAGATTGTTTTTTTGTTTTAAGGGTTTTTTGATTTTTTTAGTGTTTTGTTGATTTTTTTTAAAAAAATATTTTTTTGATTTTTAAGTGTTTTTATAGTTTTTAGTTGTTTTTAGTGGTTTATGGGTGTTTCATATATTTTGGTGTTTTTATATTTTTTAGGGTTTTAATGGTTGTTAGGGTTTTTTTACATTTTCTAGGAATTTCTGGGGTGTTTTGGGATTTTTATAGTTTTAGGGTTTTCTAGGATTTTGAGGGTTTTAGGGGTTTTTATGGTTTTTAGGGTTTCTATGAATTTTCATCATTTATATAGACTTTTTAGTTTTTCTATGGATTTTTTGAGTCTGTAATCCGGATAAGGAATTTTAGAGTTTTTTAATATATTTAATATTTTAAGGGGTTTTATATTTTTATTGAGATTTTAGTTTTTTTATTGTTTATTAATATAAGGTCCCAGCCTTAAACCTTACTTAATCTTGAGTTATTACAAGATTACACATTGATGATCTTTTCAGGTTTAGAGTTTTAGAGAATTAGATCATGAAACTTTCATTACATTCCACATTTAAACAAAGTGGTTACATAAAAGATAGTATTCATTCTTCCCATCAACAGAAACATATTTAAAATATAACACGGATTATTTCTTGACACATCCTTGACAATATCATCACATCATGTACCTTTCCCTTGACCTGTGAAAAACATTTCAAAAACTTGGGATGAGCATAAGAAGCTCAGTAAGGGTTAAAAAAAATATGGAAAGGAAACATGAGTTCATATATACATGAGAATGAAATCATACTTTACCCATAAAACATAGGCACTTTAACATACCTCATCAAACCATGAATAAATCATAGAAAACATAAGACATAAAGGTAACTTGAGGAATTCATATCATTCTTACGTAGGGAGTAACCCTCTTGGTTACGTTTGGAATACCCATCACAGTATATTCCCTAAATCTCTTCGGAGAAACCTTAACGTTTCACTCCTTCACGTTACCCAATGCATTGGAGAGCTATATCAGGCTCACCCGCCCTTAGTTTATCAAGGAACCACCCATTCTTCATAACAATTCCCAAGAACCATAACATAATTGTATCACATAAACATGAATAAAGGAAACATAAAATTTCCACATTTCAATCACAATATAACATTTTAGGATATTGAAATAATGAATCCATTCAAAATGAAACCATTTCCAAAACCATTTAAAACATTTAATAAATAGATTTTTGAATCAAACTGTCCCATACCACCTTGAAGATTTTAACATTTAAACCATTAATATCCATATAAATAAATCCTTAAAACCATTTTGAAAACATGGATATTAATAAGAACAAATAATTAAAACATTTAAAACGATATTTTGGTTAAAGGGGTTTTACCAAAATTAGAGACACTTGAATAAAATAATCGAGGAATAACATTTAGTCAGAACTTTATAATATCATCCGAATAAAAGTATTCATGATATAATAATCCAAAGGACAGTATATACACCATATAAGAGTGAATTGGTGCATAACAACAATGAACCCTCAATAGAAATGTCAAATGTGATGAAATCCCTTATAAAGAAGGTATCCTTAAATTAAGGACAAATAAATCTCAAAAATATGTGTGACAAATATATATACACCCAATATAAGTGTATATTAAGTGTAAAACAATAAAAGGTCATTCACACATATTCAATGGATGACATATTCAATGACCACAAGTTGAACCCAAAGAAATCGAAATTGGGTTAAAAAGTTCCCTTGACAGCCTAACGGCATCACATCAAAATGAGTTGATGAGAGATAAAAAGTGTATCTCATCACTTGGAAATAAAATTTACATCAATAAGGATGTATGAGAACATATCCCGACATAAAAATATGTAAATTAAAAGACTCAATAAAAGAAGTCTTTTAAAAAAGAGGAGGGTGAAAGGTTCCCTTACCGACTTGGGTATCTTTCAAAACATACACCCCATGAATGAAGAACAATAAATCATTGATGTAAATACTCATAAAGGAAAGTATATTACAAAAAGAGTAGAATAATGGAAGTACATACACCACTGAAAGGAAATTGTGGCAAATGTAGCATAAATCTCACAGGAATAAATGTGAGATGAAAAATCCCTTACGAAAACTCGGCAGCCTAACGGCGCCACATAAAACATCCAAAAATGGATTGATGAGATCAAATAGGGTATCTCATCACATTAAAAAAAAATGTACAGAAAGAGGAATATGAAATAACATCCCCCATCATAACAAATAGGATCTTAAAAGAAGTGACATAAAGGAGAGTACTTAAAAACAAAGAGAGATGTTAGATCTCTTACGAAAGTTCGGCAGCCTAACGGCGCCACTCAAAACTTCCAAAATGGATTGGTGAGAGAGAATAGGGTCTCTCATCACATGAAAATAAAAATTACAGTAGGAGTAATATAAAATAACATCCCAATCATAAGAAATATGAGCTTAAAATAAATGAAATAAAAGAGTGTACTTAAAAAGAAAGAGAGTTGTAGGATCCCTTACCTCGGGTCCGACTTGACTCGATCGTTCTTTAATCTCCTTTAAAAGTGTAACTCCTTTTGATTTGAGCCTAAAGGCTTCCTTTGAAAGGTTTCTTCCCAAAGGGAATCCTCTAGGATGAGGAGAGGGATGTGGAGAGAGTAAATGGGCAGGGGTTGGCCGAGCCAAAGGCTTGAGGAGTGTGTTAAATGAGGTAGAGGTGGGGGCCTTTTATAAGAGGAGAGGAGGGGTACTTTTGGAAAGTAAAGAAATATTACTTTATTTGAAAATGTGTTTCGGTTTCAAAAGGTCCCACATTGATATAATTCGTGGATAAGGTGATAAGGCTTCTAAGTCCACTCATACAATAAGTTTTGGACATGTGTAGTCCATAGATTTTACATTATCTTTCCATTTTATTTAAATCGTCAAATAATGATGTCATCAACGCATCATTATTATGTCATAAATAAATTAATTTATTTAATGCCTAAAAATTATAAAAAAAACAATGATGTAGGAAATCTTTTTAGCTTTCCAATTAATATTTATAATCAAAAATATGACTTGTATAACCCCACTTAAAAATTGTTTTTGTAAAACATATCATGTTTGTGTCAATTTTACTTTTACATCAAAACAAATGTTATTTATGTCATTTCCCAACCAAAGTGGATCCATGGGGTCCCCAAGTTGACCCATGGCTTGTCTTGGTCGGCCATGATACAACCAATGAGGGTAATACATGTGTCAAGCTCATCTCATTTTATTAAAGCATTATGTTTACCTTAAACTACACTAATTACCACTAATCGCGATTAAAAACTTAATAAGTTACTATTCACCAAAAAATTATTTTAATCTCATTGAACCACATTTTATTTCTTAATGACAAACATGTATGTCGGATTTTTGAAAATCAAAACACAATGATGGCAAAATTTCATTTAAACGGAAAATTAGTTTTTATAAGTACCACTTAGTGGTTTCACTATTCATCAAAAATCGAAGTTTTTCAGAAAAATCCCAAAAATTCACCCTAAGCTATATTTGATATTCCAAATTCAAAAATGAAGTCCGTTTTACAAAATTCAAAACATATTAGTCACATTAATTAATTTAATAATTAATTCCCGCTGTCAGAGCAAATAGCGTGTTTTTATAAAACAATAAGTATCAAAAGATTGACACTAGTTTAAGTCTGATTTCAAAGTGAAATTGATTCCAACGACCACTATTGGATTTAATGGTAAAAATATTTTCTAATTTCAATTTAAAACCAATTCAAAATATAATCTAATCATATAAATAAATTAGATTAAAAAGTGGTTTTGAATTAAAATACAACATTTTACACTATTCATTAAAAAAATGAACTTTATCGGAAAGATACCAAAAAATTACACAAAGTAAAATTTGATGTCCCGATTCTTAATAAGAGTTTTATTTGGTCCAAAAGAATGTTTAAGAGTGAATAAAACTATATTTAATGACAATTCTCCATTAAAAGGCGATAAGTGAATCGTTAGTGAAAACTAGGGCATATACGCCTAAAATTTAATTATTTCCGTATTTTAAGCCTTTATCTTTTATTGTATAAAGGTAAAAATATTTAAGAACATATATAATCATATTTTAGTTATTTCTATCCATTCCCGCCATTACAATGGCTACATGTTAACTACCATTTAAAATAATATTATTTTATTATTAGAGTGCAACGTAAGATTCCCAAGAAACTCGTTGTTGCGTGTTGGGTACGCCATCGAGCAGAGCGTCCCCTTTAAAGTCATATTAATATTTTATTCACAAATATGGATAAATATAAAAATGTCATATTCTTTATTTACCTGGGGTGTTACAATTAATGTTTTTATAGTATTTTATGGTTTTTACAGTTTTTATTATTTTTTTGTATTTCTATGGGTTTTAGGGGGATATTTGGTTTTTAGGGTTTTTATTGAATTTTCCGTGTTTAGGGTTTTTTCATTAATTTATTATTTTTAGGGGTTTCTAAGGTTTTATATATTTTCGGGTTTTGTATTCTTTTACGGTTTTTAGCTATTTTTTAGGATTTTTATGGAATTTATGGGTTTTTTGGATCTTAGGGGGTTTAATGGTTTTCTAGGGTGGCATATCTTTTCTAGTCTTTTTAGGGTTTTAGGTTCTTTTGGGGTTTTTACATATTTTTTTGAGTTTTTTAAATATTTGATAGTTTTTAGTGTTTTTTAAGAATTTTAGGGGTTTTAAAGATTTTTAGTGATTTCCGTAGTTTTTAAAATTTTAATGGGGTTTTATGGTTTTTACGATTTTTTATGCATTTCAGGGGGGTTTTAGGTTTCTTTGGATTTTGTACGTTATTAGGGACTTTAGTTTCTTTTTTGGGATTTCTATGGGTTTTAGGGTTTTAGGAAATTTATGGTATTTGAGGGGTTTTTTGCTTTATAAGGTTTTTATGGTTTTTAGGGACTTTTAGGGTTTTAAGTTCTTTTTTTATGTTTACTTTTGTGTTTATAGTGTATTACGGTTTTTATTTATTTTTTAAATGTTTAGGGTTTTTAATGGTTTTTATAGTTTTTAGTGGTTTTAGGGGTTCAATGGATGTTTGGATTATTTAAATGTTTTTAGGGGTTTGTAGTTGTTAGGGGTTTCTTAGGGTTTTTAGGTTTTTTTTATGTTTCAGGGTTTTTATTGATTTTTTATTCTATGTTTTTAGGGTTGTTATGTTTTTTATGAATTTTGAGGGGTTTTAATGTTTTTAGGGTTTCTAAGGTTTTCATGCGTTTTAGGATCTTTTGGGGGATTTTATGCTTTTTTATTTTTTTTGCGTTTTAATGGTTTATATATATTTTTTAATGTTTTATGGGTAAAAAGTGTTTTAAGAGTTTTTCTGGGTTTTTATTGGTTTTTATGGGTTTTAGTGTTTTTTATGGTATACAATCGGTTTTTTTGTTTTAATGGTTTTTATGTATGAATGCATTTTTAAGTATTTCTTAGTATTGTTGCAGTTTTAAAGGTTTTTTAGGTTTTTTAATGATTTTAAGTATTTTTAGGGGTTTTCAGGATTTTATGGATATTTAGGATTTTTTGGGGTTTTTAGGGTCTTTTTAGGTTTTTATTTTTTTTTCTTTAAATTTTATGGGTTTGATGATTTTTTAGAGTTATTAAAAATTTTAGGGTTTGAAGGGTTTTTATAGTTTTTTTGGTTCTTAGGGTTTTAAAGGGTTTAGAATTTTTAGGGGATTTAGGGTTTTTATGGTTTTAGTGGTTTTTATGTTTTGTAAATGTTTTCCATGGTTTTTATGGTTTTTTTCAATTTCAAGTATTTTTAGGGTTTTTAGGATTTTTATGGGTTTTAGGATTTTTATGAGATTTTGTATTTTTATGAACATTGCATGTTTTCTGGGGGTTTTTTGTTTTAATGAATTTTATTTTTTTTATGTGTTTTGGGGGGTTTTTAGGGTTTTTGGAGTTTTTATGTTTTTAAGGTTTGTTAGAGTTTTTATACTTTTTCTAGGTTTTAATGGTTTTTAGAGTTTTTAGTGGTTTCTAGTGTTTTTAAGGATTTTTAGTACATGAAGGGGATGTATGGATTACATGGGGATTGTGGTTTTTTATGTATTTCGAGATTTGCCAGACTTTTTTTATGATTTTTATAGTGTTTTGGGTTTTAGGGTTTTTAGGTAATTTTTTTGGTTTTTATGCGGTTTTATAGTTTTAGGGGTTTTTAGGGTTTTAGGGTCCTTTATGCCTTTTGGTATTTTTGGGATAATTTTATAAGTTTTTAGAGTATGTAGGTTTTTTAGAGTTTTTTAACATTTTTAGTGGTTTAATGATATTTTAGAGTTTTTAGTGCGGGTTAGGGTTTCTATGATTTTTATGGTTTTTAGAAAATTTTATGTTTTTTGGGGTTTTTAAGTGTTTTTACAGTTTTGTTTGTTTGTAGGTATTTTTAGGGGTTTTCAAGTATTTTTATGGTTTTTAGTGTTTTTAGGGGATTTCATGGTTTTCATGGTTTTTAGGGTTTAGGGGTTCTCAAATTATTTAATTCTTTTGGGGATTCAGGGTTTTTTTCTTGAGATTTTTACAGTTTTAAGGTCTTTTATACTTTTTAACGTTTTAGGGATTATAAGGGGTTTAAGAGTTTTTTTATAGTTATGTTTTTATGGGTTTTAGGGGTTTTATGGATACTAGGGGGTTCTATTGTTTTTAGAGGATTATTTGGTTTTTATGATTTTTTAAATTTTAGGGATTTTAAAGAATTTATTATTATTATATCATTTTTATGTTTTTAGGGTTTTAGGAATTTTGAGAGGTTTTACGTGTTTAGGGGTGTTAGGGTTTGTATGGTGTTTGTGGGGTTTTAGCTGTTTTGAGTTTTTAGGGGTTTTAGGGATGTTTTTAGTTTATTAAAATGTTTAGGGATTTTATTTATTTATTTATTTTTTTGTTGGTTTTCAGTGTTTTTATATGGTAGTAGGGTTTTTATTGTTTAAAGGGATTTCCATGGTTTTCCATGATTTTTTGGTGTTTTGAGGGTTTTTATGTCTTTAGGGATTTCTTTAGATTTTTTAGATGTTTTATGGTTATTTTGGTTTTTTGGATTTTTTTTGGGATTTTTAGGTTTTTTAGGGTTTTAAGTGTTTTTAGCGATTTTAGTGTATTTTTGGTTTTTTGGGTTTTTTTGGTTTTTTTTGGGTTTTTTGAGTTTTTAGGGGATATAAGGTTTTTTCAGTTTTAAAAGTACTTTATGGTTTTTAGAGTTTCTTTTCATTTTTAGGTTTTTATGGGTTTTTAGTTTTTTTAATGATTTCTAAGGGTTTTATGGGTTTTAGGGGGTTTTAGGGGTTTTGAGTTTTTTTTAGGTATTTTATAGGATTTTATTGTTTTTAGGGATATTGAGGGTTTTGGGGATTTTTGGGTTTTTATTGTTTTTAGTGTCTTTTGGGGGTTTTAGGTTTTTTGAATTTTTTTTGGGTTTAATTGTTTTTTAGAGTTTTTAATGTTTTATATGGTTTTATGGGGTTTTACATTTTCTGTGGGGTTTTTAGGGTTTTTAGTATTTTTTATGCGTTTTTATAGGTTTTAGGGATTTTGAGGGGTTCTTGGGGTTTTTGAGGACTTTTTTTATATTTAAGGGTTTTTACAATTTTTAGGATATTTTGGGGTTTTAGAGTTTGTTTTTTGATTTTTTAATTGATTTACATTTTTTTGTGTTTTTTAACATTTTTCGTGGGTTTAAGGGATTCTAGAATTTTTTGGGGTTTTTTGGTTTTTATGGGGTTTTTGGGTTTTTAAGGGGTTTATGGGAATTAAGGGTGTCTTCATGGTTTTTTAGGTATTTATGTTTTCCTTCATTTTTAGGGATTTTTATGATTTTTTTGGTTTTTATGATTTTTTGTGATTTTATGGATTTTTATTCTTTTATTGTTTTGTGGGTTTTAAAGCTATTTTTGGGTTCTTAGTGTATTTTTTAGTGTTTTAGGGTAGTTAATATGCTGATAGTTTTTTTATGATTTTTAGGGGTCTTATGAGTTTTTAAAGATTTTACTGAGTTGTTAGGGGTTTAATGGAGATATATGGTGTTTATGAGTTTTAGGGGTTTTATGGTTTTCAGGGGGTTTTCATGGGTTCTATGGTTTTTTTACATTTTCAGGTATTTTTAATGAATTTTTAGAATTATTCTTGGTTTTTGTGTTTTTATGGTTTTTAGGGTTCTTGAGGGGTTTTAGTGCTTTTCATAATTTTTAGCATTTTTTGTGGTTTTTTGGTTTTTTGGGGTTTTAGGTTTTTTCTTTTGAATTTTAAAGAGTTTTATGATTATTTAACGTTTTATGCATTTTTTGAGTTTTTAGTGGTCTATAGGGTTTTATGGTGTTTATGGGATTTAAGGGTTATATGTGTTTTATGGTTTTTAGGGGGTTTTTGGGCTTTTATTATATTTATATTTTTAAAATATTCTAGGTATTTTGTGGTTTTTTATGAGTTTTTAGTGTTTTTTGGGTTTTTAGGGTTTTTGTGTTTTGTTGTTTTTTCATGATTTTTTTTGTTTTTAGGGTTTTTTAGTCTTTTTTGGTGTTTTGGTGTTTTAATATTTTTTACTTTTTAGGGTTTTGATGGTCTTTTTGTGTTTTTAGCATTTATAGGGGTTTTATAGTTTTTAGGGGTTTTATTAGGTTTTAGTGTTTTTATGGGTTTTTACAATTTTTAAGGGTTTTAGGGGTTTTATGGTTTTTAGTGTTTTTCATGGATTTAGGGTTTTTTACATTTTTGGGGATTTTTAGGTCCATTTTAATATTATTAGTGTATTTCAGATATTTTAGGGTTTTTTAGGGTTTTATGGTCTTTTGGTGTTTTGGGGTTTTGTTTTGAGTTTTTAGAGTTTTTTTAACTTTGATAGGGGATTATGGTTTTTATAGTTTTTATTGGGTTTTATATATTTATATCCTTTTAGGGTTTTTATTATTCCATATTGGGTTTATAGATTTTTCGGAATTTCCAATGTTTTTAGGATTTTTTTGTTGATAGAGATTTTTAGGTAATTTTTGATTTTTTATTATTTTTAGGTTTTTTAGGGGTTTTGTTGTTTTTGAGGTTGTTTAGGGGGTTTTACGGTTTTTAAGGTATTTATGTATTTTTAGGGTTTTTTTGGTATTTCAGGTTCTATGGTTTTTTTTGAGTTTTTTTGGGTTTCAACATTTTTTATAATTTTTTTACATATTTTGGGGTTTTACAGTTTTTAGTGGGTGTTTAGTATTTTTTCTAGGTTTTTAAATTTTTAATGGGATTTAGCGGATTCTATGGTATTCCGGTTTTTTTCATGGTTTTTTGGGGTTTTTATGATTTGGGGGATTTATTTGGAATTTTTAGAAATTTTGTGGTATTTAGTATTTTTTAGGGTTTATATGTATTTTGAGGGGTTTGGGGGATTTCATTGTTTTAGAGGGGTTTTATGGGATTCAGGGGTTTTATGGGTTTTTTGAGGTTTCTTGAGTTTTTTATTATTTTTATGGGTTTTTACAGTTTTCTAACATTTTGAGCACTTTAATGAGTTTTTGACATTTATGTGGGAGTTTTTTTCAATATATTTATGTTATTTATAGTTTTTAGGGGTTTTATATTTTCATAGGTTTTTTGGTGTTTTTACATTTTCAATGATTTTCATGACCTTTTTTGTTATTTATGGTTTTTAGGATTTTTAGTAATTTTGAGGGTTTTTAGTAGGGGTCATGGTTTTTATGGATTTTTGGAATTTTCAGGTGTTTTTGGATCTTTTTTGGTTTTAGGGGTTTTTATTGTTTTTTATGGTTTTTATGGTTTTATCAGTTTTGATGTTTTTAGGGGTTTTAGTGTTTTTAGGGTCTTTATGTATTTTTAGGGTTTTAGGGATTTTGAGGGTTTTTAGGGGTTTTCATGTTTTTATTGTTTTTAAGGATATTAGGGTTTTTGGGGCCTTTTTAGGTTATTATGGGTTTTTTAGTTTTTCGGGTTTTTAGTGGTTTTTAATATTTTTTTTGGATTAAATAGTTTTTAGAGTTTTTAGTGGTTCTTAGGTTTTTGTGGGTTTATGGATTTTAATGTTTTTAGGGGTTTATGGGTTTTTGTGAGGTTTTTAGATTTTTATGTTTTTTACATTTTAAGGTTTTATTATGATTTTTATGGTTTTTATGGTTTTTGAGGATTTTTATGTATTTTGAGGATTTTTTTTGGGTTTTTATTGTTTTTATGGATTTTAGGGGTGTTAGGGACATTGGAGGTTTTTATGGGGTTTTATGTTTTTTTAGGGGTTTGAAGGTTATTTAGATTTTTGGATGTTTGGGTTTTATTGATTTTTTGTGTTTTTAGTGGTTTTTAGAAAATTAATGGGTTCTTAGTGTATTTATATTTTTAAAGGGTTTATAGTTTTCAAGTGGTTTAGGGTTTTTCTATTTTCATGGATTTTCAAGTATTTTTATGTTTGTTTTGTTTTTTGGTTTTTTGTATGATTTTAGGTATTTTTTGGTATTTAGTGATTTTCTATGTTTTCTGGATTTTTAGAGATTTTCTAGGTTTTTAGTGTGTTTTTGATTTTAGAGTTTTTTTGAGTTTTCTTGGGTTTTAAAGTTTAATTGTACTTTTTAAATGGTTTGTGGTTTTGAAGGATTTTTTTAGTTTTTGGTGTTCTTTATGATATTTATGGGTTTCTCGGTTTTTTATGTTCTTAGGGGTTTTATGGTTTTCGGGTATTTTATGGGTTTTAAATTTTTTCTGTTTTTATTCATTTTAGGGATTTTGAGTGTTTTATGGGGGTTTAGTGGTTTATTTGGCGTTTTAGAGGTTTTCAAAGGTTTTAAGGTCTTTATTGTTTTGATGATTATATTTTTGAGATTTGTTAGGGGATTAAGGTTTTAAAATATTTTTAACATTTTTTGGGATATAGCATTTTTTAATTTTTTTATGTTTTTATAGGATTTTGGGAGTTTTTAGTGGTTTTATGGTTTTTTACATTTTCAGGTATTTTTATGTCTTTATTAGTATTTTTATTTATTTTATAGTTTGTTGGATTTTTATGAATTTTAAGGATTTTTTGGGGTTTTTAGGGTTAGTTTTGGTTTTTAAGAATTTTCGGGGTTTCTAAGGTCGTATTTATTATTTTGGGTTTTTATAGTTTTTAGAGTATTTATGGTTTTTAAATTATATTAATGATTTTATGTGTTTTAGTGTTTTTAGTGGTTTTTTAGTGTTTTCATGGGTTTTATATTTTTTTATGTTTTTAGGGTTCACAAGTGATGAAATTATTTTTAACGTCAGTTTTTTTTTGTTATTAGCCACTGTTATTAAAGGCGAAGTTGTAAATATGTCTTCAACAACAGCTAAAAAATGAATGTAGTAAATGTATCATGGAACTAGTTTTTTCCATTATTTAATAACTGTTGTAAAAAAGCATCATTTATGTTGGTTCCTACATAATTGACGTGTAAAAGATTCGACTTGAAGGATTTTTTTTCTACGTTTATTTAATAACTAGCGTAAAAAAGCATTTTACACATTGGTTTCAATATAGATAATATGGAAATGCTTCAAATAAAATATTTTTTATGTTAGTTGTTTTGTTATCGACGTGAAAACCAATTTTCGACATATGTTTTTTAGAAACCAATGTGAAAAACTACAAATCTAGGTTTTTAATGTCAGTTATAAAATAATTGATGTGGAATTTTTATAAAATATTTCATTCAAACCTTTCTCTCCATTGTCAACCAAAACAATAAAAATAAATAATTAGAAATATAAACAACATAAAAATAACTAGAAAATAAACATTTACAATTACAACATTAAAAATTAGAATATTAATTAAAAAAACTAAAATCCAACAAAAAGAACTAGAAAATACACATTTATGATTACAACATTCATAATTAAATATTAAATAAAAACAAAATAATGTCCAACCAAACCTATGAGATGATTTTCTGATTCTAACTGTATATGTGTGAGCTCTTGTGCACTATAAGGGTGAGAGTTATAAAAAAGATACCAATGAAAAGGAAATTTTTTAACATGTATATAGAATAAAACAAATCAAATATTATGGAATAGTTTATAATGAAATCAATCCTGATTGAACTTCATAACTGTTCCAGTTGTAATTATTTCATATATAAATATTAACACATAATATATGCATTATTAGATTCATTTTTATTTTTGTAAATTTTTTTTAAATGGGTTTGAAAATTCAAAATAACATTTTTACGTAATATATCCAAAATGTACTAATGATAAATGAAAACTCACCATTACTTTTTCATATTTGATGTTGGTGCTCTTTTTATTTTTTCCGGTTCAAAAGAAATTCCATCCCCTATTAAAAACTAATATGAATGAAATATGTTGTAATTTAATTACAATATAAACAACAATTAAGTAAATATAAATTATAGTGTTAATACATTCTTTAAATTTCCTCACACATCACCATGAGTAGAGAATAAATAGTAAAATGTCTTCTCCCTTGAAAAAAAATACCTAACATCTAGTGGTCATAGATATAAAATAAAATTTAATGTTAGTTTTCATTATTTTAAAAGATAAATAAAACATTATGATATATATGTTTCATACCTATTACGATAAGGAAACATCCAGGACTGAGTAAATATTTTCTATTTAAAATTTTCAGCAAAATAAACTGTTCTTTGTTCTTCAGTCATTGTTCACGTTTCATGTGAAATGAATTGTGGGTCTATAAATCCATATACATATGTCTTTTCATTCTCCTCACACATTTTATAAATATACCTAATAAAAATAGATATAATTATAAATTCTCAATAAATTTAATTGACGGAAAGAATCTTGTTAAGACTTAAATGGAAAAAAACATGAATCGTGTTGATGCCCAACATATCTCTACATAAAAACTTCAAGATAAATTTTTTAAAAATCCTCATAGTCACTGAATGACCACTTACATTAGCTTCGGCTAGAATCTCATAAACATGAGACAACAATTTTAAATATCTGGAGAATATTTAATGGCGACTAGAATGCATAACCTAATTCATAACCTTTTTCTTTGTTATTGGATATAAATTATTTCCCTGCCTTTAATTTATTTTTATAAATAAATATATAAATATATTATATTTGAAATTTTAAAACAAAAATAATACAAAAAATAAATAAAATATAAAATATACACATACATCTATGTTAATATATCGTATAAGTAAAGATGTCCACACTAAAAAGTGGCCAATACTTTGTCCAACTGTCTACACCTCATCTATAGGTAACAATAGTCAAAATGATTCATCTATAATATCTTGTACAATTACCCTATGATTCTCTCTTTCTAACTATTGATGAGGAATTGTATCTATAATATAATATATCATCCCATATTCAACAATATGATACTGAGGGTCATCAACCTACAACACTCAGTAAATGTGAATATCTGGAGTAGGGGGATTAGGATTAGGATAAAAAATAGGGTCTTCACAAGGAGGTGGATGAGTAAGAAATTTTGTCAGAGAAGGAGGAGTGGGAGAAATAATCTGAAATTGTCATTGCATGTCTGCAAAAATAGACTGTATTGATACTTTGATCTTATCTTCCATCATGACATTAGTTTTCTCAAATTCAGCCTCTAAAGATAATAATTTTCTATAAATATCCTCTATTCTCGATACTAAAGAACGTGGTAACAAGTTTCTCACCGATACACATGTTGAGTATCCTCGAACATGACTCGAGCGTTCGAGATTTCCCATTGCTGCATATAAAATATGCTGGCTATCCTCAGATACAAAGACCCCATGTGTTCTCTGTTCCTCAAGAGAATCTTTTATAAATTAGTTGAAAAATTATATAATGATTCACAATGTATAAATAATCTAGTTATGTTAAATAAATAAATAAAGTAAACATCTTACATCCCTCTCAACTACAAACCTTGACTCTTCCTTAAGATATTGTCCTTTTTTCATCTGACCCGTCTTACACTTTTCATGTCTTGCTGGGGGTGGAGGGAAACCTATCAAGATCATAAAGACCCAGCTCTCAGTTTTTGAAAAAAATTTATACATCATTTTTTCTTCTAATAGGGTATACCATTCTCAAGATAAAGTATGAAAGTATATGTTTCTAGATTGTATCTCCTGATCAGATCTCCATGATTTCTATAAATTAAGAATAATAAATCCGTAATAAAACTATTAATATAAAAAACTAAAAAAATTAACATTACACTTAACAAAAATGATTCTTGTCTTCTACTTTAAACAAATTTCTTCCATGTGACTCCATCTATAAAACGATATATATTACATAGACTTTGATGTTTCTTATGCCCATAAATGAAATCATATGTGAGGGTTGATTTGAAATCCATCCATCTCCTAATATCCAATGATAGACTTTTCATCCTTACTCATATAGTGCCAGGTATATCATATGTCATCTGATAAGTATAGGGAATATATATATTACTATAAAAATTTCAATACTAGTGAAACAATAACAAATGAGCTTACTAAAATGGTCTCCCAGAATTTATATAGTGTTACTTTGGAAACATGTATCCAATCATTAATCAAAATACTAACTTTTATTTACCCTGAACTGATACAAAAATCTGTAATTATTTTTCATTATGACCTCTTGTAATATCAATATCATCAAAGTCTACTAGTATTCTCTTGTCCAGGCAACGAGAAACTGATAATTTTGGTAAATTTATGCTGCCACGTTTACCAACCCTAGAACTATTATTTTTCTATGTGGGAGTATATTACTCTTTAATGAATTATGGGGATCATCGAGGGGAGCATACTCACGTTTCTCCCTCGAGGTATGAGTATGCTCAGCTCCATAATTATGTGGTTGATCCGTTGATTGATCTAAAATTATCCTACAAATCAAAGCAATAAAAAATTAGTACAAAAATTTAAAAATTCAACTTAAAATATTAATGTAAATAAAAAGGAAATATTGTAAGACACAAATGTAAAATAAAACATAACACATTATTATTCATATTTTTTTATAGATAACTAAAATTCTAACAACAGTAATGATATATTAAATTTCATGTAAATGAATGAAAACAGATCCAAAAATCATGTAGGAATGTTAAAAATGGTCTAAACTAATATATCATTTTCAACAAAATTAATAATATTTTTTTAATTTAATATTATAAATTATATATATTTTTATTAAACACTAAGATTTAAAATAATTTTTTTTAAAAAAAAATCAGAAAATAGATAAGTTACGTAAGGGTAAACATGGTAAACTTAACAAAACCAAACTAATATAAACAAAAAATTTAACTTATTAGTTTTGAAAAGTGTTTTAATAAAGAATATAAAATTAACATATCTAACATTTTATGAACATTATAAAATTAAATTATAAATTAACATATGTTACCTTTAATATTAGGAATATACTAAAGGATTGTTTTCCCAAATTTCTTTGTCATGAAATTCCTTGTGGAACAAACCATGAATAATATGTGATCATCATTATTATCCATTAATATTTATATAAAAGTAGGTATCTCAAATATGTTAGAAACTTTTCATGTTGATCATCACCAATATATTGTCTTTTCATTATAAAATAACAAACCACTTAATATCGAATTGATCAAGAACTTAGATTTTTTTTCATTTTTTAAACTTATAAAAGGATTAGTTGTGTATTCCAATCTATTCGGATTAGCAAGTGTCATTCCAAATTCATCATGTCTGACATTGTTTTTACTTTTAAACCATTTTCATTTAAACACTAGAACATTAAATTTATTGTAATAAACCTCCCATATTTATTCAATGACTCTATAATTTGACCATGATGCATAAATTGTGTTTTTGTATTTAGAACTCGGAAAATTCATTTCTTATATGAACATTGATACACCACTATTCTGAATTGTACTTATATTGTCCTTATCTATCATATGTAATGTATAACCATTAATTCCATACGTAGACCATGTTATCATGTTTAAACATAGACCACCCACTAACCATCTTAATTTATTTTAATAAATCTGATCTACTAAGCATGATCTTTTAATCCATGGAAAATATGTTTTATTATGATCATTAAAATTCTACATACCATTATTCTTTATATGACATTGTTTTATCACATTAATATTCAATGTTATATATGTTTGAGAATATTCTATGTTATTCAAGATGTATAAATGTACCTTCTTTCTTTGTTCAGATGATAAAAATTTTAATTTCAATCCATGAATCTCCTTCCCCCATAATTAACACATTCATGGAATGATAGAGGAAAACCAATGTGCTCCACCATAGACAATTATCTCATAAAAAACAATAAGAAATCCTCAAAAAATATACTTTTAAATAATGGAGGCTTTAGGTTGATATGGATTCTTAACATAACCCTTTAATATATTCAAATACCTTTCAAAAGGATACATCTAATGTAGATATATAGGTTCACAAATATTTATTTATTGAACCAAATGAAAAATTAAATGCACCATTATATCAAAAAAATATGGTGGAAAAAACATTTCCAATTGTCAAAGTATAGAAATTGATTCATTTTCCCAAAATTTCTAAGAATTTAGATAAATCAGTTTATTAAAAACTAAATTGAAAAAATAGAACACCTTCATGATAGTCTTTCTAACACAAATGGGTAATATTCCACATAATTAACTGGTAGATGTTGTTACATCATGGTGTTACAATCATGTTATTTCATACCTATCAACTTCAAATCCTTTAAAGATGCAAATTTATTTACATTTAAAGAATAACCCACTGTCACCTTGATATCATTAAGACACTGGAAAAATATAATTTTATCCTTCATGGATAATGTATGAAAATTTGAGGAAAGAATTTTCTCCTTCCATCAGAAGTGGGAGATAACTCCAATCATATTCCCATTGATAGTAAGTCCAATATTTCATTCAATCCATCTTTATTTGTTCCTTAAATAACTCACAATATTCCAATCAAGCTATCATAAATAGTATTATCCACATGCATGACACCAATGTTATGTTTCAACTCATGATATCTCCAATATGGTAGCTCTAAAAATATTAACCATTTCTTCCAAATATTTCAATCATTGAAAAATTTATGTGACTTTCCAAATGTCACATCAAGTTTTTTTAGCCACTCAAAATAACGATCTGTGGATACAAGTTTTGCTGGCATATAAAATTTGTGTTATCCATTGAATTCCTTTTTAATCTTCAAATAGAGTGATCTATAGACAAAAACTCTCGATTAACCATGTATAGTATTTTTCTCCCAGGATGCAGTTGATAATATGATGTATGTTGTTAGGAAATTAGACATGATTTATACCCATTAAAACTATATATAGAAAAATTTCCATACACTAGGAAGTCATTTATTAAGAACATAATCATTCTATTCATTCTAAAATATTATGTTTTATCAGAATAATACAACTTAATACCATCCTCCAATAAGATTTTCAAATCATCAATTAATGGTGAGAAGAAAACATCAATATCATTTTCAGGTTTTTTTATCCAGAGATCAGTAAAATCAAGATGACATATTTGGGATTCATACAAAATTCTAGAGATAAGTTTTAAATTACCAAAAATAGCCAATGAACTATGTGGGATACTAAGGATTCGATATAGATTCATTCCATTCGTGCATAGTCCAAATCTGATATTTCTAACTTCATTTCTAAATATAAGAAACTGTTTATCCATTTTTTTCAACTCTATACAATCATATAGATAAAGTATTTTTCCATCACATATCAATTCATCAACATTCCATCTTAACCTTTTTACATCATGTGAAATAGAAAATAAATGTTTCAAACAAGAAATTATAGGAAGATACCAAAATTCATTTTAGGGATATCTATAACCTCTAAATCGGCCTTTGATATTTCTTTCATCTTATATCATGATGTCAGACTTTATAGACACTCTGATAGAATCTCATATTCTTTTATATATAGCACACATTCACTCAGGAAATAATTTATTTTTTCTGTACCTTAATTTCATCAGGCATAGTGTTTTTATCTCTTTATAATGCAAATGATGAAGATAATTGTCTTTAGAAAGAATATATTTCAAAAATTATAGAAAATAAGTAAATCTCTTGTCTATATAATCATGTTTTCCTTCATGTTAATCAATCTTTACACCGACAATAAAATGATAAATTCTGTAAAACCTATATACAATGGGTTTTCAGCATCCCCATATAGATGCTCAATTTTCCATTCTTTCTCAATTTCCTCAACAAGAATATCATGAACCATTTCACCAATTTAATCTGAGTTATCATACTAAAAAACATAATTATCATTATATCTGAAATTATTCCCCCATTCACCATGCCAAATCCATGGGCTGTAACTTGGATTAAAACCATAACAAATTAAATGATCTTTGATCTCTATATCATTCAACATCTTCATATTTAAACATTTCAAGCATGAACAGATAAACATGTCCTTGTTTGTAACATTTATTTTAACAAATTCCAAATAATCATCAATACCCACCTCTTATTATCACTTATTTGTTGTTTCGTAATCCAACATTGACTCATTATTATCTAAAACAAATATAAAAAATAGATTTTTAAAACAATATAGTAGTGATAAAAGTAACAATAAATGAATCATGTTAAACCATGATTATATTTATATCAAAATATCATCATTTGAAAGTAAAAACACATTTAAATTTATGTGTGTGTATATATATATTCATATATGAAAAGTATAATTAAAAATATCACACAACAATTGAATATATGTTCAAATATAAATGATAAATAGAATTTAAACTACTAATAAAAACACAGACAAATATTATTGTGATTTTTATTAATTATATAAAATATAACAAGGCTTTTAGTAGAATTATAAATATATTTTGAGTCGTTATTTAATAAATCTTGTACATTAATTTATAATAGTAATTATACAAAATGAATGTACATAACCAAATGTTCCACTAAATATATAACCTATGACATTTATTCACTAATATTTACCCCAAGTGGTTGTATGTTGTCTATTAGTCCACAAGTATGATCATTAATGGGACACATATATCATAATATATTACATCATCAATCCTTTCATTTATATGGTGCTATATATTGAGGAAATTTTTTTATATTTTTAGCATATAAATAAAAATAAATGTAAGAGTATATCGGCAACCATTATAGGAATGGTTAAATGAGGAAACCAAAAAAATGGAATTTGTAAAATTTATTAAAAATACACATTCAAAATGAAATTTAATATAATTAGTTAATATATTGAAATGAATTTACATTAAACTAAACCTAAAACAAGGTTTCCTATATCCAAGTGTGATTTAATACTACATCAAATTTTAATAAACAGTTTTTACACAATTTAGTGAAAACACTCTTCCATACAAAGAAACACCATAACTTTATTATATAATGATAAAATTTATGATGTAACATATAACATTAATATGTAATGAAATGAAAACCATTACACATAAACCAATGAATAACTAAGGAATATAAAAATGGTAACATGAGATTAGAGACGTGAAGATCTATATACGAATGTGTAAAGATGTAGCCAATTAAACCGGAGTAGTAATACAATATTTGAGTAAATCTAATTGAAAAAATAGATAGGGATTTAGTGAGTTAGACTGAATGAAATTGATCAATAATTGAAGCGTGATACTTACTTGGGAGTTGAGAGATGAGAAGATCGAATATAGACAATGACCCGATGAAATGTGTGGATGTATAATGAATGCAAACTGAGAGTAAGGTCACTGGATTGACATAAAGATCTTAGGGTTTCCATATGCGAGAGAGAATAATTTTTTTTCACATGATCAAATAACATAGAAATCAATCCAATCAAGAATTCATAAAATTTGAAAAGGTTTATCATATCTTTTATATAATAACCAACATGGTAGTGTATTTTTTTCAAGTTTCTCATGTCAGTTATAAAATAACCTATCTGAAAAAATCAGATTTATTATGTCGGTTAAAAAATAACAGACCTGATAATGCTAATTTAAATACCTTATCAAATCAGTTATTGTATAATTGACAAGATAATTTCATATACCAGTTTTTTCATAACTGTTATATAATAATTGATGTGAAAAATCTGAGAAATTTCTTTTTTTTACTTCAATTATTATAAAATCGATGTGAATGATCTATAGGGATGGCTTTGTCTCGGTGGTTATAAATAACTGATATTATAATGTTAATGTAAAAAACAAATTTTTTACTTGTTGTTTTTATGGTTTTTTGGTGGTTTCAATGGTTTTTAGGGTTTCTTATGTGTTATGTAAATTTTAGTGATTTTTATGTATTTTTAGGGTTTTTAGGGACTTTTATAGTGTTTAGGGATTTTCAGGGCTCTGAGGGTGATTCATGGGTTTTTACGGGGTTTAGGGGGTTTTAATAATTTCAGGGTCTATTTGGATTCTTAGGGTTTTTTGTTTGTTTTTTTTTTAATTTTAATATTTTTTTTATGTTTTAGTGGTTTAAATTTTTTTAGAGTTTTTAGTTGATTTTTAAGGGTTTTATGGAGTTTGAAAGGTTTTTTTGGGGTGTTTATGTTTTTCATTATTTTTTAGGAATTTTATGTTTTTTTTGGTTTCTTAGGGATTTTAGATATTTTTAGGGTTTTGGGGGGTTTCATTATTTTTTAGGGTTTTAAGGTTTTACGGGTAATTTGGGTTTTAGGGGTTTTGTTTTGTTTTAAGGTTTTTTATTGTTATTAATTTTTTCTTGTTGTTTAAGGGGTTTTAAAGTTTTTACTTGGGTTTTATGTTTTTTTGGTTTTTTAGTTTTTTTAATGTTTTTAGGGGTTTTATTGTTTTCATGGTGTTTTAACTCATTTTAGGGTTTTTTTCATTTTTAGGTAATTTTATTTTATTTTATGTAATTTTAAGAATTTTAAGGGTTTTTGGGGTTTTAGGGATTTTGATGGGTTTAAGGGGGTGTTTGTAATTGTTTTTGGATTTCTCTAGGGTTATGATTTTGTATGGTCTTTTGGGTTTTAGGTTTTTTTTAAAATTTCTATGATTTTAAAGGGGTTTTAGAGATATTTTCATATTTAGGGGTTTTAAGGGTTCTAGAGTTTTCGTGGGGTTTAGGGTTTTTATGGGTTATAAAGTACATATGGGTTTTCATATATATTTCTATCGTTTTCATGGTTTTAAAGTTAATTTTGTTTTCATTAATTTTTATGGATTTTTTTTTGGATTTTATTATTTATAGGGTTTTTATGTGTTTTATTGATATTGATGGGTTTAGAGTTTTTTGGGTATTTTTGGGGATTATTTGTTTTTTAGGTTTTTTAGTGTTTTTAACCCTTTTAGAGGTCTAAAGCAGTTTTATAGATTTAGTCGGGTTTTGGGTTTTTTATTATTTCCATGGGGTCTTCAGTATTTTTTGGTTATTATTATGTTTTCAGGGGTTTCTAGGTTTTTATATTTTTATTATTTTGAAGATTTTTTTGGTTTTTAAATATTTTGTGTGGTTTTAGGGTTTTTAGGGATTTTATTATTTCAATGGTTTTTCATGGTTTTTTGGTTTTTGGGTTTTCTTTGAGTTTTTACAGGTTTAAAGATTTTTATAACATTTATGATTTCCGGGGATTAAGGGTTTTTAGTGTTTTTAAGGATTTCTTGGGTTTTTATGGGTCTGTATGTTTTTTTTATTATTTTTAGTGTTTTTTCTAGTTTTCATGGGTTTTTAGGGTTTTTCAATTTTTTGGAATTTCTATTGATTTTTATGTTTTCTAAGTGTTTGTAGGGTTTTTAAGATTCTTTAGTGATTTAGGGTTTTTCAGTGGTTTGGGGCCTTTTTAGGTGCTAGAGTTTTTAGGGCCTTTTGGGGCATTAGGTTTTTTTGAGTTTTAAGGGTTTAATGATTTTAGTGCATTTTAACGTATTTTGGGTTTTAAAGAGTGTTTAAATTTTTTAGTTGTTTTTATGTGTTGGTGGAGTTTTAAGGGTTTTAGGGGCTTTCTTATGATTTTTAGGGGTTTTATGGGTTCTTACATTTTTAGGGATTTTATGGATTTTTTATAATTTTTATAGGGTTTTATGAATTTTAGGGATTTTGAGGTGGTTTATGATTTTTGATGTTTTTGAAAATTTTTAATTCCTTTTGGGTGTTCAATTTTTTTTTCATTTTTTAGGGTTTTTTGAGATTTTATTTTCTATGTGGTTTAGGGGTTATTATAGTTTTTAGTTGTTTATGGTTTCTATGGGTTTTTAGGGGTTTTTCGGGTTTTGGGATTTTATGTTTTTAAGGAGTTTTTTGGGGTTTTAAGGGTTTTTAAGTTTTCTATGATTTTTATTACTTTTTTATAAGTTTATGGGTTTATGGGTTTTAGTATTTTTTAGGTTTTTTTAGTTTTTTAGTTATTTCAATGTCATTTTATTTTTTATGTTTTTGGGTGTTTAAATGGGTTTTTATGTTTTTAGTGGGTTTTAGCAGTTCTATGGGATTTTAGGGTTTTTACGGATTTTAGAGGTTCTAGTGGTTTTCAAGGGGTTTTCAGGGTTTTAGGGGATTTTAATTTTTTTGGGGTTTTTTGGGTTTTTTATGTTTTTTATGTTTTTTTTGGGTTTTTTATAGTGTTTATAAATTTAAAGGGTTTTAGGGGTTTTTATGGATTTTTTGGGTTTTTTGGGTTTTTTGGTATTTTGTAGTTTAATGTTTTTTTGGGATTTGAATGTTTTTTTTAAAAAAATATTGTTTTTACGGCTTTTTAGTGTTTTTAAATGTTTTGGGGTTTTTAATTTTTAATAGTTATTCGTTTTTTGTAGGGGTTTTATGGGATTTTGTTGATTTTTATAGTTTTAGGGGTTTTTATGGTATTTAAGAGTTAATATGTTTTTTTATGTTTCGATGGATAATTAGTTATTTTTTAAGGATTTTTTTTGGGTTTTTTGGTTTTTATGGATCTTGTGGATTTTTATGGGTTTTCAAATTTTCAGGTATTTTGGGGTTTTTGGTTCTTTTTAGGGTTTTAGTGATTTTTGAATTTTTATTATCTTTAAATTTTTTAGTGTTTTTTAACTATTTAGTGTTTTAATCTGTTTTCACAGTTTTTAGTGAGTTTGTAGGTGTTTTATCGATTTTTTTGGGGTTTTAATGTTTGTAGAGATTTTTATGGTTTTTATGGTTTTCAAGGGTTTTGTCAAGGCTATTAGGGTTTTTATGTTTTCATTTATTCTTTGTGATTATTATGATATTTATGGTTTCAATGATTTTTAGCAGGTTTACGGATTTTGAGGGTTTTTAGGTTTTAGTGTGTTTTAGGGTATTTTGGGTTTTAGTTTATTTTTATTTTTATTGTGTTTTTAAGGATTTTTTTATGTTTTTATGTTTTTATGTTTTTAAGGTTTTTTTAAAGTTTTTAACATTTTTTGGTTCTTTAAAGGATTTTTATATTTTTAGTGGGTTTTATGTATTTTATGGGTTTTAGGGTTTTTTGGTTTTTCATGGTTTTATTGGTTTTAGAGGATTTTTAGGGTTTTTAGTGGTTTTTATATTTTTAGAAATTTTAGCACTTATTGAATAATTTTTATGTATTTTTTTAGTTTTTAGTGTTTTATGGATTTCAAGGGGTTTTATGATTTTTGAGGGTTTTAGGATCTTTTAGGGTTTTAGGCTATTTTTTTGGGTTTTTCATATTATTTGGATTCTTCTTCCGATTTTATGTTTTTTTAGAGTTTTTTAATTTTGTAAGGGGTTTATGTGTTTTAGTGTTTTTAGTGTGGTTTAAGATTTTTTATGGGTTTTAGGGTTTTTAATGTTTTTATAGGTTTCAATGATTTTCAAGGGTTTTCTGGATTTTTTTGGGTTTTTTACATTTTCATATATTTTTTTGGGTTGTTTGGATTTTAAGGGATATTTATTAATTTTTGGGTATTTTAGGATTGTTAGGGGTTTTATGGTTTTTAGAGTATTTAGAGGTTTTATGGGTTATGGTGGTATTTTTTTGATTTTACTGTTTTTTTATTTCTTTGGCATTTTAAGGTTTATTATATTTTTAATGTTTTCATGGTTTTCAAGGGTTTTCTGATGTTTTAGTGGTTTTTAGATTTTTTATGGGTTTTATATTTTTTTATGTTTTTTGAGGTTTTATGTGTTTCAGAGGTTTTATAGTTTTTTAGGATTTTTTATTTTTTTAGGTATTTTCATGGATTTTTAGTATTTTCAAAGATTGTTGGGGTTTTTGGGTTTTTTAGGGGTTTTAGGTATTTTTTGGGGATTTTTGGATTTTTAGGGTTTTTAGGGTCTTTTGGGTTCTACGATTTTTTTTATTTTATATGGTTTTAAGGTTTATTTCAATTTTTATTGTTTTTAGGGGATTTGAGGGTTTTTAGGATTTTTAGTGGTTTTAGGGGTTTTATAGTTTTTATAGGATTTTCAGAGGTTTTAGGGTTTTTATGTAATTTGTGATTTGTAAGAATTTTCAAAATTTTTTGCGTTTTTAATGGGTTTTAGGGTTTTTAGAAATTTTTATGGGTTTTTAGGGTTTTTATGCTTTTTGGGGGGTATTGTGGTTTTTATTTTCTTTAGGATCTTTTAGAGTATTTTTTGTTCTTTGCATTTTTATGATATTTATGAGTTTTTATAGTTTTTTAACATATTTCGGGTTTAAAGTGTTTTTAGAGTTTTTATGGATTTTGTGGTTCTTAATTTTTTTAGGGTTTTTATGGTTTTAGGTGGTTTTTAGGTTTTGTAAAATGTTTTATGTTTTTAAGGATTTTTTTGTATTTTATTTGGATTTTTATGGGTCCTAGGGATTTTTAGGGGTTTATGTATTTTGAGAGGTTTTAAGGGGTTTCATGGTTTTCTCCCCTTTTGATTTTTAGGGATTTTTTTTGAGTTTTTAGTGGATTTAAGGTTTCTAATAGGTTTTTAATGTTTTTAGGGAGTTTAAGGGTTTTTTGGGGGTTTTAGATTTTTATAGTTTTTTCAGGGGGTATTTAATGTTTTTAGGGGCTGTTTTGGATTTTATGGGGATTTTAGGAGTGTAGTGTTTTTATGTTTTCAGGGACTTTAGTTATGTTTTAGGATTTTTATGGTTTTTTGGGTTTTTTGGGACCTGAGGAAATTTAGTGTATTCACGATTTTTATCAGTTTTTTGAGTTTTTAGATTTTTTTTGGTTTTTGGGGTGTTTAATTTCTTAGGGTTTTTAAGGTTTTTAGTGATTCTAACATTTTTAGGGGTTTAATGGGTTTTTATTGTTATTTTTGATTAAAAATGTTTTATGGGGTTTTTAAGGTTTGTTTGGGTTTTTATTTTTTTAGGTGTTATTCATGTTTTGTAATGTTTTCAAAGATTTTTAGCGATTTTTTGGAATTTTATTGTATTTAAGGTTTTAGGGGTTTTAGGAATTATCAGGGTTTAAAAAAGTCATGGTTTTAGGAGTTTTTAGGGAGTTTACGATTTTTATGGCTTTTGAGAGTTTTTCTTATTTTTAATGTATTTTAGGTTTTTTGGGGTTTTTTGGGGTTTTTTAGGGTTTTTTGGTTTATTGGGTTATAGGTATGTTTGGGATTTTTAGTAGTTTTATGATTTTTATGGATTTTGTGTTTTTAAGTATTCTGAGGGGTTTTAGGGGTATTTATATTTTTTAGGGTTTTTAGTAGGTTTTAGGGGATTAGTGTCTTTTGGGTTTTTTGGATTTTCTATCATTATTAAGGGATTTGATAGTTTTTTTTACATTTTATGGGTTTTAATGGGTTTTTGAGATTTTTTATGGTGTTTAGGGATTTATGGATTTACAGTTTTTAAGGTTTTAATGGTTTTTATTATTTTGGGGGGTTTTCGAGTTTTTAACATTTTCAGTGATTTTTTGGACTTTAATGATTTTTAGGGTTTGTTGGGTTTTTATGAATTTTAATGGTTTTAGGGATTATAGGTTGTTAGGGCATTTAGGTTCTTTTTGGTTATTAAGGTTTTATTATTTTTAGGGTTTTGACGGTTTTTTTGAGTTGTTAACATTTTTATGGGTTTTAATGGTTTTAGGGTATTTAGTGGTTTTTTGGTTTTTTTGGGTTTTTAGGTTTTTTTGGGTTTTTTGTGGTTTGATGGTTTCTATGGGTTTTAAGTTTTTCTATGTTTTCAATACGTTTTCCGAATATTTATGATATTTATGGTTTTAGGGGGTTTTACGGTTTTTTGTGATTTTGAGTTTTTTTGGTGTTTTCCTGGTATTAGGTTAATTTTTGGGTTTTAGAGTTGTTTTTTTGGATTTTAAGGGTTTAAAAAAATAGATATTTTTAACATTTTATTAATTTTATGGGTTTTATAGTTATAAATAATTTTTACAGTTTTAAGGGTTTTAAAAGTTTTTTAAGGTTTTAGGAGGTTTCTTGAGTTTCTTGGGTTTTTAAAATTTTTAGGGGTGTTTATGTTTTTAGGGATTTTTTTATGATTTTTATGGTTTCTAGGGTTTGTAATGATTTTAGATATTTTGAGGGGTGTCTATGTTTTTCATGATTTTTTGGGGTTTTAGGTTTTTAGGGATTTATAGGTTGTTTTAGGTTAGTTGGGTTTACCCAGTTTTTTAGTATTTTTAGGTTTTTCATATTTTTGTAACAATTTTTGGGGTTTTTTTTGGAGTTCTTCTGTTTTAGTGGTTTTAGGGTTTTTAATGGTTTTAGGGGTTGTTAAAGATTTTAAGTTTCTTATAATTTACACGGGTTTTCAGGGTTTTTTGTTTTTGTTGATTTTTTTGAGCTTCTAAGGGTTTTAAGGTTTTATAAACTATTTTATTTTTTCAAGGGTTTAAGTGGTTCAATATTATTTAGTTGTTTTTAGTGATTTTATGGGGTTTATGGGTTTTTATAGGGTTTTATAGATTTTTGGGTTTTTATGATATTTTGGGGGGTTTCAACGTTATTAGGGTTACTCACATATTATGTTATATTAAATTATCTTTTTGTATTCTATGGTTTTTAATGTTTTAGGATTTTTAGTTATTTTTATGGTTTTTAGGCTTTTTTGTGATTTTAGGGTTTATATGGGTTTTTGGGATTAAGGGTTTTCATTGAGTTTTTTAGTGGTTTTAATGTTTTTTTTTGTTTTTAAATATTTAAATGGTGTTTTAGGGTTTTAGAGTTTTAGTGATATTTTAGGGTTTTTTCTATGTTTTTAGGATTTCTAAGGTTTTTCTGTCTTTATGAGTTTTTATATTTTCTAGAATTTTTAAAGCATTTTTGGATTTATATTGTTATTATGATTCTCTGCAATTTTGAGGTTTTTTGGTTTTCTAGAGTTTTTTATGGTTTTTAGGGATTCTAATGTTTTAGGGTCCTTTGTAAGTTTCAGTGGGTTTTTGTGAGTTTTTAGTTTTTAATGGTTTTTTGAGTTCATTAACGTTTTCAAGGGCTAATGTGTTTCTAGAGTTTTTAGTGAGTTTTTTAGTTTCTAATATTTTTATGGGATTTATGGTATTCATGTGTTTTCTATGTTTTTTTTAATATTTTCATGAATTTTTAGGGATTTTTACGCTTTAATGGGTTTTTTTTGGGTTTTGATGATTTTGAGGGGTTTTAGAGGTTTTCATGATTTTTAGGGTTTTTATAGTCTTTTTAGGTTTTTTGGATTTTTAGCTTATTAGGGTCTAAAAGGTTCTATAGATTTATTCAAACTTTTTTAGTGATATGGAGGGATTTCATAATTTTTAGTGGGGTTTCATGTGTTTAACGGGTTTTTAGTGTTTCTATGATTTTTGTGAATTTTATTGTTTTTCGAGTATGTTAGGGTTTTTATGGTTTTTTAATTTTTTAGTGACCTTTAGTGATTTTTCGAATTTTTATGTTTCTATGGGTTTTTTTGGTTTTTAGTGATCTTGAGGGGTTTTAAGGTTTTTCTTGTTTTACAGTATATTTAGGGTCCTTTATAATATTTTGTTTTTTGGGGGGGTTTTAAAAGTTTTTTTAGTTTTTTATGGTTTTAACGTTCTTTAGAGTTTTTTTACATTTGTAGGAGTTTATGGGTATTTAGAGATTTAAGAGGGTTTTAGGGTTTTTTTTGAATTTTTTGTTTTTATAGATTTTTATGGTTTTCAGGGTTTTAGGGTTTTTTTATGTTTTTAGTGAATTTAGTGAATTTTTAGGTTTTTATGGGTTTAAGGGTCTCTTAGGGGTTTTTGGTATTTTTAGGGGTTTATATGTTTTCCAGGTTGTTTATTTTTTTAGGGGTTTTCTGGTTTTATGATGTTTTAGAGTCTTTTTGAGTAATTTAAAGTTATAAGGGATTTTAGAGTTTTTTAATGATTTTAGGGGTTTAAAATTTTTAGGGTTTTATGTGCTTTATTATTTTTATGGGTTTTTAGGGTTTTTATGGTGGGGGGGGGGTATGGTTTTCTTGGTTTTTATGGTTTTTACGTTTTTAGGTATTTTTAGGGATTTAATAGGATTTTTATGGTTTTTATATTTTTTATATTTTTAGTGACTATGGGATTTTTTGAGTCTTTGATGTTTTTAGGATTTTAGGGGTTTTCTATTTTGTTAAGAACATTATAGGGATTTAGGGGTTTTTCGATATTTTTATTGTTTTTAATTTTATTATAGTTTTTTAATGTTTTAGGGGTGTTAAGGGTTCTTAGAGTTTTTTGCGTTTTATGGTTTTTATGGATTTATAGGGATTTAATGGTTTTTTGCAGTTTTATGGTTTTAAGGGGGTTTTTAGGGTTTATAGGGGTTTTATGGTTTTAATAGGGATTTTCAGGGTTTGTAGATTTTTTATTATTTTAGGGATTCTAGATTTCTTAGGGGTTTTTCGTGGGTTTTAGGTTTTTAGGGGTTTTATAATTTTATGGGATTTTTGGAATTTTAGTATTTTTTTTCTTAGGTTATAAGGGTTTTTAATTTTTTAACATATTTAAGGATTTAAAGGTTTTTTAGAATTTTTAGTGGGTTTTATGGTTTTTATGGGATTTTAGGGATCAAAAGTCTTATAGAGGTTTTTATGGATTTCATGGGGGTTTTTAGTGTATTAATGGTTTTTTATATTTTTAGGTATTTTTTGGATATATATGTCTTTTATATTATTTTTGGGTTTTTAATGATTTTGAGGGGGGCTGTTCTTTTAGGATATTTCATAATTTTTAGGGTTTGTTGGGTTTTTTAGGGTATTTGTTTATTTTTTTTATTTTTTTAATGGTCTTTAAAGATTTTTAGAGTTGTTTTTTAATTTTTTTAAGCATATTTATGAGTTTTATAGTTTTCAATGGTTTTAGGTGTTTCATAGATTTGTAGGGGTTTTATGGTTTTTAGTGGTAATATGGTTTTAATGGGTTTTTAGGGTATTTAGGGGTCTGTAACTTTTTAGGTATTTTAAGGTATTTTTTATTTTTATTTTAGGGGTTTTTAGAGTTCTTAAGGATTTTTTAGGTTTCTAGTGGTTTTAATAATTATTTGGTTTTTATGGGGTTTCTAAAGTTTTTTATTTTTTCTATAGGGTTTTATGATTTATTTTATTTTTTTTAGGTATTTTTAATGTTTATTTTGATGTTGTTATTTTTTTTTTGAGTTTTAGAGTATTTAATGGGTTTTGGGGTTTTATGGGTTTTTAAATGTCATTAAATGCTTTTATGGGTTACAGTTTTTTTTTGCATTTTTAGGATTTTTTTTCTAATGATTTTAGGCATTTTTAATGATTTTGATGGTTTTAAGGGTTTCTAGGGTTTTAGGGATTTTTTTGGGTTTTCAGGCTTTTCCTTTTCTAGGGTAATATGTATTTTAGTGTTTTTATTCTTCTTTGGGTTCCTAGGGTTTTTTGGTGTTTTTGGGATTCTATGGTTTTTAGAGTTTTCTAAAAGGAAATGTTCTTTTCTACAATTTTTTTACATTTTTAGGGGTTTTAAGGGTGTTAGGTTTTTTTAGTAGTATTTTTTTTGGTTTTATGGGCTTTTAGGGTTGTTTAAATTTTTGGGGGGTTTTTTGGTTTTCGGGGTTTTGGGGTTTTTTTACACTTTTAATGTTTTTTATAGATTTATAGGATTTTATTAAATTTTTGGTTTTTTACTATTTTTTGGTATTTTTGGGACTAATGGGGTATTTGGAAATTGTTTACGTTTTTTAGGGTTTTTTGGGTGTTTTTTTTATTTTTTTGAGTCTTTTTATGTTTTCTAGAAACATTATGGTTTTTATCGATTTTAAAATTTTTATGGGTTTGGAGGGTTTTAAATTATATTTCATGGGTTTTAGGGGTTTATGGGTTTCGAGGATTTTTAATGTTTTTAGGGTTTTATGGTTTTTTGGGGTTTTTAGGGTTTTAATGTATTCAAGGATTTTTAGAGATTTTTATAGTTTTTATCATATTTAGAGACATTAGAGATTTTTAAATGTTTTATGTGTTTTTAGTGTTTTTAGTGGTGTTAGCGGTTTTTAGTGTTTCAGAGTCATTTGGGTTTTTGGGTTTCTTTTTTTTTTTTTTTTAATGTTTTTATATTTTTATAACATTTTTAAGGATTTAAAGTGTTTTTAGTATTTTCAGTGATTTTTTAGTTTTTTATGGGGTTTTAGGTTTTTATGGTTTTTATGGGTTTTATGGTTTTCAGGGGTTTATCTTGGGTTTGAATGTTTTGTTCTTTTTCATACATTTTTAAGGACTTATTTTTATTTTTATGATTTTTAGGAATATCATGGATGTTGAGGGGTTTTAGGGTTTTCCAAAGTTTTTAGTTTTTTTGGGTTGGTAGGGTTTTTAATATTTTTCAGCATTTTAAGGGCTTTTGGTCCTTACAATTTTGAGGTTTTTAAAGGATTATTTGAGTTTATAGTGGTTTTAAGGGGTTTATGGGTTTATAAATTTTCATCGTTTCTCAGAAATTTTTTAGTATTTTTATTTTTTTTGGGATTCTAGGGGATTTGAGCATTTTAGGGGTTTTAGGGTTTTTTGGGTTTTAAGGGGTTCTAGTGCATTTTTATGTTTTCGATATTTTTTTTAGTTTATTTTTAGTTCATAATTTTTCTTTTTGTTCTCTATGTTTGTAGGGGTTTTATATTTTTAAACATTTAGAGTGCTTTTTTACGGTTTTATGGGTTTTTAGGGTTCTATGGTTTTTAGGGGTTATATGTTTTTCAGGTTTCTTCAGGTTCTCTTTTGTTTTCTATGATTCAAAGATATTTTTGTGCTTTTATGATTTTCATGGTTCTTACAGATTTCAGGGATTTTAAGGGTTTTTTTGGTTTTCAATGATTTACAGGTTTTACGGGTTTTCCGGGTTTTTAGTGCTTCTGTGCTTTGAATGTTTGTTTTTATGTTTTTATAATATTTATGGGTTCCAAGAGTTTTTTCACATTTTTTCTATTTTTATAATATTTACATATTTTAGGTGAGTTTTATGGTTTTTTTGGGGTTTTAGGGGTTTTTATGGTTTTTGGGGTGTTTATGTTTTTAGTGGATCTTCATTTATTGAGGATTTTTTATGCTTTCAAGGATTTTTAAGGGTTTTTATATTTTTATTGTTTTTAGTGTTTTTGAGATTTTTTGGATTTTGATGGGTTTTAGGGGTTTTAAGGGGTTTTTTGGATTTTAGGGTCTTTCATTTTTTTTAGTTTTTCTTATTTTAAAGGTTATTATGGGTTTTTATTTTATTTTGAAAATTTTTATTGGTTTTAAAGGTTTAATGGGGTTTTATGTTTTTTAGGTATTTCTAAGGTTCTTATTTTTTTTCAAATTTTGAAGGATTTTTAGGTTTTTTTAAATTTGTATGGGTTTTAGGGTTTTCAGGGATTTTGAGGGTTTTAGGGTTTTCAGTATTTTTATGATTTTATTAGGGTTTTCATGGATTTAGAGTACTTTTGAGATTTTAGTGTTTTTTTTGTTTTTATGGATTTTATGTTAATTTAATGATTTTCAACCTTTTTAGGGGTTTTAATGTTTTTTTTCATTTTTTTCTTTTAAGGGAGTTTTACGGTTATTTACATTTCCAGTGATTTATTATGTATTTTTAGGATTTTTATGGTTTTAGGTTTTTCAGGGTTTTAGGGTGTTTTCAGAGTATTTTGGGGGGTTTTAGGTTTTTTTAGTTTTTAATGTTTTTAAGAATTTTTAGTTTCTTTTTTGGGGTTTATGGTTTTTTATTTTTTTAGAGTCTTATAGTTTTTAGTGTTTTGTTTTAATATTTTATGGTTTTTATGTATTTTGAGATTTTTTAGTCGTATTTAGGGTTTTATGGGTTTTTAGGTTTTCTGAGTTTTTTTAGGGGGGGGGGTTTATGGGTTTGATGAGGAATTTAATGGTTTTAGGGGTTTTTCACATTTTCTGATATTTTTAGGGATTTGTTTTGCGATTTTCATGGGTTTTAGGTTTTTAGATATTTTGATGGTTTTTAGGGGTTTTCGTGATTTTTTAGGGTATTGGGTTTTTAGTGTTTTTATTGGTTTTTTTTGGTTTTTTTGGGTTTATTTTTGTTTTTAGGGCTTTAATATTTTTTTTATATTTTTGACGTTATTAGGGGATTTATGTTTTTGTAGAGTTTTCGGCGGTTTATAGGGGTTTAATGGGTTTTTTGGTTTTTTAGGTTTTTAGAGTTTTTAGGTTTTTAGGGGTTTTCTATGGTTTTTTGGGTTTTTTTACATTTTTGGGATTTTAGGTATTTTTATAAATTTTATGATTTTAGAGGTTCTTGGGATTTTTTGGGATTTTGAAGGTTTTAAGGTGTTTTTTGGGTTCTTTAGGGTTTTTTTTATTTTTCTAGGTTTTTATTGTCTTTTTGAGTATTTTTGACCTTTTAAGGGTTTTATGGTTTATTACAGTTTTTATTGTTTTAATGGTTTTATTGGCTTTATAGTATTAAATGGTTTTAGGATTTTATGTTTTATATGTTTTTACAGATATTTATGGTTTTGATGTATTTTTCATGGATTATAGGGTTTTTTAAATTTCATAGTATTTTTTGGGCCTTTAGGATTTTTATTATTTTTAGGCTTTTTAAGGGAATTTTAGGATTTCAAGGGTTTTAGGGGTTTGAAGTAGTTTTTAGGGGTTTTCATTGTTTTTAGGTTATTTTTGGGGGTTTAGGGTTCTATTTTATGTTTTTCGGGGGGGGGGGGGGTAAGGGTTTTTAGATTTTTTTTGAAATTTTTAGGGGTGTAATGGTTTAATAGAGCTTTTGCTGGATTTTTAATGTTTTTATGGGTTTTAGGGTTATTTAAGGGTTTTTGGGATTTTTATGGGTTTTAGGGAATTTACAAGGAATTTATTTTTTCAAGGATTGTTGGGATTTTTTAAGAGTTTTATGGCATTAGGAATTTTTTGGGTTTTTATGGTTTATAGGGTTTTATTGGTTTTTAATGTTTTTAGGGTTTTTAGGGTTTTAGGTTCATTCTGAGTTTTAAGGTTTTCTTGAGTTTTTAGGGATTTCAAAGTCTTTTTGAGTTTTTAACATTTTAGGGTTTTAAGGGGATTACATATATTTTAGTGGTTTTAGGGTTTTAGGGGTTTTTAAGGGGTTTTGGTGTTTCGATAGTTTTGAAGGGATTTCATGTTTTTAAAGGTTTTTATGTTTTCAGGGATTTTTAGGGATTTTTATGTTTTTAAGGTTTTTAGGTATTTTGATGTTTATTATAATTTTAATGGTTTTCAGTGTTTCAGGTTTTTTATGGGTCTAAAGGACTTTTTGGGTTTTTAGGATTTTTTTAAATTTTCTACGGTTTTAAGTGTTTTTTTGAGTTTTTTAATGTTTTTATGGATTTATAAGCCTTTTCGATTTTTTGTGGTATTTTAAGGGTTTTTTCTGTTTTTCAATTTTCATAAATTTTTTAGGGGTTTTTATTGGTTTCAAGGTTTTTTGGGGTTTTTATTCTTTCAAGAATTTTTATGAATTTTTTGGATTTTTAGGCTTTTTTTGGGTTTTTTGAGTTTTCATGGATTTTTAGGGGATTTATGGTTTTAAATGTTTATGGGTTTTTATGGGATTTTGGGTATTTTATGTTTTTATGGTTTTTTAGTTTTTATGGTTTTAAGGGTTTTAAGAGTTTTTACATTTTAAAGGGTTTTAAGAGTTTTTGGTTTTTAGTGGTTTTTTTGGTTTTTATTGGTTTTTAGTGATTTTTATGGTTTTCGTGGGGTTTTCAAGGTTTCATGAGTTTTTTATGTTTTATTTGAATTTTTTGGACATTTTAGGATTAATATGGATTTTATTATCATTAGGGTTTTGACAGTTTTTTGGCAATTCATGGGTTTTCATGGTTTTTAGGGGTTTCAATATTTTTTTGGTCTTTTTGTGGTTTTTTGGTTTATATTATTTTTATATGTGTTTTAAGGTTTTTTAGAGTTTTTAATGTTATTAGAGATTTTATGGGTTTTTAGTGTTTTATGTGGGTTTTTATGGTTTTATGGTGCCTTAATGTCTGTAGGTTTTTTAGAAGTTTTTATGTTTTTCTTGAGTTTTTAGGGGTTTTACCTTTTCCGGATATTTAGGAATTTGTTAGGATTTTAATGGGTTTTTTTCATTTTGTATGATTTTTAGAGATTTTGAGGGTATTTAGGGAATTTCAGAGATTTCATGGGTTTTACGGCATTTTAGGTCTTTTAGTGTGGGGGGGGGGGGGTAGATTGTTTAGAGTTTTAAGGATTTTAGAATTTTTTATGGTTTTTAGGGGTTTATGTTTTATAGAGTTTTTAGTGGATTTTAGGGGGGTTTATGTGTTTTTTTCTTTTTATGGTTTTTATGAGTTTTTCTGGTGATCAAGGGGTTTCATGGTTTTTATGGTTTTTTGTATTTTTTTGGTATTTTAATTCTTTTTGATGGTTTTTTTTTCTTTCAGGGTTTTTTGCTATTTTGAGGGTTTTAAATGGTTTTTAGGGATTTTAGTATTTCATAGTTTTTTTGGGATTTTAGTATTGTTTTTATGAATTTTGGGGGTATTACGAGTTTTAGGGTTGTTAACGTTTTTTTATGTTTTATGAGTTTTTATAGTTTAAATTGTTTTGTAGAGTTTCATGGGGGTTTAATGAGTTTTAGTGGTATTTATGGTTTTCATGGGTATTTCTAGTTTTTAGGGGTTTTCACCTTTTTAGGGATATTTTGGGAATTTTATAGTTATTATGGGTTTTGGGGATTTTTAGGGGATTTAGTTTTTTTTTCTGGATTTTCATGGATTTTAAGGGGTTTAAAGGATATCATGGTATTTTTTGTTTTTAGGGTTTTTTATTTTTAGGGTTCCTAAGGTTTTTTATAATTTTTTAATGTTTTTTGGGGTTTTTAATCTTTTATTGGTGTTAGTTTTTTATGAGTTTTTAGTATTTTTATGGTTTTATGGTTTTTATGGTTTTCAATGGGTTTTCGTGGGTTTTAGGGTTTTTCACATCTTCAATGATATTTATGGATTTGAAAGTATTTTTATGGGTTTTTAGTTTTTAGGGTTTTGGGGATATTGATGGTTTTCAGAGGGTTTTCATTGTTTTTTTTGTTGTTTTGAGGGATTTTGAGGGGTTTTGAGTTTGTTAAGGGATTTTTAAGTTTTTTGAGTTTTTAATGTTTTGAGGGAAAGGAAGGTGTAGGTCTAGGCTACCCATGGTGCCCCCAAAATATAAATAAACGAAACATACAAAAAATAAAGGGAGGGTGGGGTGAAACGACCCACACCCAAAATCCCCAACAAACCCCCAACAAACCAAACCCCCTAAAACACCAAAAAAAGGGAAGAAGTCAATAAATGTCACCTCTAAAGTCATACACCTATCCCATAGAGAAAGGGTCATCATCCTCACCAAAACCAACAGCCATGTCACTAAAAAATATTATGAGTCCACCCCCATGTCTATAGAATCCCATCCAGAATCAAAGTCCTCCTGTATTCTGAGTGTCATCAAGTACTTCTCTCTAAGATTCTCCTCCTTCGTAGAGCGCATAGACTTCTACCTCTTGTTGACTTTTACCTTTAACTTCAATTCTCTTGAGGTAGACCAAGTCTCGATGGGGTTAGGGAGAGAAGAGTAATCCCTTCTCCGCATCCTCTTTAGGGGGGGGGGGTAGAGGTGAACCTATACGCATTATCTTTCATCTCATATTGGACTTTGTCGCTAGACACACTTAAGGCCCCTTCGTCATCATCCCTACTCCATATTCTAGAGGACGCTCTTGAGGCTTCCCCATGCTTATCTCTGTCCATCTTGAACTGATCCATCTTGGTGTTTATCCCACAGTCATATTCAGAAGAAATCTCCGCTAGTCTTTGAGCCTCATACTCATTGGGTAACCTTGGACAATCCACCACCACCATGTCATTCAGGACCACACAATGGTACTCTATAGATGAGGCTTCATGAACCACCATAGCCTTCTACATGTCTGGGGTGAAATATCCTTCACCATTTATGTTCTCTAGCCACAGCAAATGAAGTCCAACCAAGTCCTTCGCATGACATGCACCAACCTCTTCACTCTGGGACAGTGGATAAGCCCTCATGCTGGACCTCCCTACTTCATTACATTCAATTTTTATTGCCCAGGGGTCATCCATTCCTTGACCAGGGGGGCATCGAAACCGAGGGCCCGCTTCCCCACAAATATCACCCCCTTCACAACCAAGATCATCTCCTGCGTAGTCCCATCAGTATTCTATGAACAAGACACCTCTTCCAGCTCGGGCACCCCCACCTTCACAACATCACCTCCAACAAACTCCTGCGAAACCATCTCTTAAAACCTATTATTCAGAGAAAAATAAATCATACCGTCCTTTGGCAAATGTTGGCCTGCCCACTTCCATTACAACTTGCCACTGCCACACATCCCTTGGACTGCTTCATAAGGCTCTCCTTGTGCACAGGACCACCCATGCTTCCCTGATCAGCAACTTTCCTCTACTCCTTTCCACTCCTACCTTTCAGATCACTGTTTCCATAATTCTCACTACTTGCAACCTGAGCCACCACTTCATATGTTCTCATCACCTTAGTGCCGATAGATATTATTCCACAACATTTTCCAGCTAAAATCTTACTCAAACTGCCTGCAGCCACCACTTCAACCTCTAAATCATGCACAACCATCATGTCTATTTTTAGCCTCTCAAAAACTGCACCAATCACTGGATAAGTGGGTAGTGGCATAGACATTCACATGGCCCCCTACACCTCCACTATTTTTCAGCTGCACTCATTAGACCTTGCACGAGCTAGAATCAGACCACTTATATCATTGATGCGACAACCTCAAGCCTGATCACAGTACCCAAATTTTAGGGGTCTTTAATTTTCTAAGCGATTGTTAGGGATTTTTGAGGATTTTTATGGTTTGATGGGTTTTTGTGTTATATGGATTTTTAGTGCTGTCTTAGTTATTTGTGGTTTTTAGGTTTTCAATGTTATTTAGAGCTTTTTAAGGTTTTTCGGTGTTTTAATTGTTTCTAGTGTTTTTAGTGGTTTATGGGGTTTTAAAATTTTATAATTTTTATGGTTTTAAACGCTATTATGGTTTTTTTGTTTTCAGAGACTTTTTGGGATTTTTAGGGATTTTTAATGTTTTAACTATTTCTAGTATTTTTAGGGGTTTATATATTTTTAAGGGTGTTTGGGGGGTTTTGGGGTTTTTTTGGTTTTAAGCTGTTTTCAGATATTTTAGGGTATTTAGGGTTTTTTAAGTTTTTTATGGTTCTTTAACTTTTTAGATTTATTAACATTTTTAAGGGTTTTAAGGGTTATTATATTTTTTATTGGATTAATGGTTTTTTATGTTTTTAGGGGGTTTTCATGGTTTTAATTACTTTTATAAATTTTTAGAGATTTTATAGATTTTTAGGTTTTTTATGTTTTCTCAATTTTCAGGGATTTCATGGATTTTTTAGAGATTTCATGGTTTTTCATGTTTTTGGGGTTTCAGGGTTTCAGGTTCTTTTTTGGGGTTTTAGGTGTTTTTTTAGTTTTAGGGTTTTATGGGTTTTTAGAGTTTTTCATATTTTTAAGGGATTAATGGGGTTTTAGAGTTTTTAGTGGTTTTTTTAGTTTTTATAGTTCTAAATGTTTTTTGGATTATTATTGTTTCTAGGGTTTTATAACTTTATAGTTTTCATGTATTTTTATTGATTTTTGGGATTTTTATAGTTTTAGGGTTTCATAAATTTTGTATGTTTTAGGGGATTTTATGGTTTTTAGGGATTTTCATGGCTTTTATGGTCTTTTGGGTATTTTTTGTTTTAGGGGTTTATGATTTTTTTGTATTTTAACTTTTTTATGGGTTATAATGAATTCTTAATTTTTAGTGAATTTTAATATTTTTATGTGTTTTTAGGGTTTTTATGGTTTTTATGGGTTTTTAATATTCTGAGGTGTATTTGGGGTTTTAAGGGTGTTTGTGTTTCTTGTTATTTTTAAGGATTTTTATTAATTTTTTGGTTTTTAGTGTTTTTCAGGTTTTTAGCGAATTTTTGGATTTCTAGGGTTTTCATGGTTTTCAACGTTTTTTGGGTTTTTAGGTTTTTTTTGTTATTTTTTAAAAAATTTAAGGTTTTTTATATTTTATAATGTTTTAAGGGGTTTTAAGGGTTTTTAACGGTTTTTAGTAGGATTTTAGGATTTTATTAGTATTTTGTATTTTTAAGTTTTTTTTGTGGATTTTCTATGTTTAAGGGGGTTTTTAGGGCTTTTAGAATTTTTATGATTTCAGAATTTTTTAGGTAATTTATAGGTTTTTTATGGGTTTTAGATTTTTTTGTGATTTTCAGAGATCTTAGTGTTTTTCATGGGTTCTTACCTTTTTAGGTGTTTTAAAGGAATTTAGGGGATTTCAGTGTTTTAGTTTTTTTATAGGTTATTAAAGATTTTAGAGTTTTTATCATTTTTAGGGGTTTTATGGGTTTTTTGTGTTTTAGTTGTTTTTAGGGTTTTACGGGGTTTCGGGTTTTTAATGTTTTTAGTGGTTTTATGTTTTTCTTTGGGTTTTCAGAGTTTACTAGTATTTATATATTAAAATTTTTTTTGTTAATTTTTAATATTTTTATGGTTTTTGGGACTTTATTGGTTTTAAGGATATTTATGGTTTTAGTGTTTCTTAGGGATGAAGAATTTTTATGGATTTTATAGGGTTTTTTAGTATTTTTATGTTTTTAGGGTTTTTTGTTATTATGTTTTTTATGTTTTTTATAATTTCTTAATAGTTTTAGGGGTCTTAATGTTTTTATAGTTTTCATGGTTATTTGAGGATTATCAGGGTTTTTAAAAGTATTTAGGTGTTTTTATAGTTTTGAAGAGTTTTTCATGGAATTTAGGGTGTTTACGTTTTCAGGGATATTTATGGATTTATATATTTTTAGGGTTTTTAGGGGTTTTTAGGGTTTTGGAGGGTTTTTAGGGGTTTTCAAGGGTTTTAGGGTCTTTTTGGTTTTCAAGGTTTTGTTTTTGATTTTTTTAGGTTTTTTAGGATTTCTAAATTTTTATCGTTTTTTGGGGATTTAAGGGGTGTATGTTTTTTGGGTTATTTAAATAGTTTTAAGGGTTTTCAGTGTTTTAATGGTTTTTTTTGTTTTCAGAGAAGTTAAGATATTTTTATAGATTTTTTTTGGGTTTTTTGGATTTTTGTAGGGTTTTAGGGATTTCGAGTGTTTTTAGGGTGTTCAGGGTTTTTAGGGTGGTTTAGCGTCTTTTGGGGGGTTTTCCATTTTTATGGGTTTTTTGGGTTTTTAATGGTTTTTATAGTTTTTATCATTTTAGGGGGTTTATTGGTTTTTTGAGTCTTTAATGGGTTTTTAGGGGTTTTATAGGTTTTTAGGGGTTTTATGATTTTAGGGGGTTTTCATGGTTTTTAGGTTTTTTTACATTTTTAGTATCTTTAGGAACTTTTTAGTATTTTTTTGGGTTTTTGTGGTTTTTGGGTTTTTAGATATTTTGAGGGTTTTTATTTTTTTTATACATTTTTTGGGTTTTTCTTATTTTCAATGTTTTAGGGTCTTTTGGGTTTTTAGGGATTTTGTGTTTCTTAGGGTTTATTTTTTCTAAGAGTTTTTTAACGATTTTAAGGGGTGTTATGGATTTTAGAGTTTTAGTGGGTTTTACAGTATTTAATGATTTTAGAGTTTTTAATGTTTTTGTAGGGTTTTTTAGGTTTTTAGGGTTTTTATGATTTTCAATTATTTTTAGGGATTTTAGGGATTTTTAGGGTTTTTATGGTTTTTTATTATTTTATGGATTTTCAGGTTTTTTAGTAGGTTTTTGGGTTTTTAAGTGTTTTCAAGCTATTATGTTCCTTTTGGGTTTTTAGGGTCTTTTTTATATTTTTAGGGTTTTTATTTTTACTATAATTTCTTACTTTTTAGGGTTTTAATGGTCTTTTAGATACTTCAAAGGGTTTTATGGTTTTTCTGTATTTTTATAGGTATTTTGGGTGTTTTTAATTTTATGCTTTTACCGAGGTTTTCATTTTTTAGGGTTGTATACATTTTCTATTAATTTTAGGGGTATTTAGGATTGTTATTTTTTAATGGTTTTTTTTGAATTTAATGGTTTTATGGGTTTCACAAATTTATTGATTTTATGATTTTTTTTGGTTTTTATGACCATTTTTGGTTTTTAGGGTTTTTTTATTTTTTAGGGGTTTTAGTTTTTGTTAACATTTTTGGATTTTTATGGTTTCTTATAGTTATTTAATGATTAATGGGGATTTATGGGGTTTATTATAGTTTTTATTGGGGTTTTATGTGTTTAGGTATCTAGCGATTCTAGTAGTTTCTTTGAATTTTAGTGGTTTTTAGAGGTTTTTAAGGGTTTTATAGATTTTCAGTGGTTTTCGTGGTTTTCAAGGTTTTTTATATTTATTTGGGATTTTCAGTTTTTTATGGACTTTTTGTTTATTAAGGATATTTTCATTTTTTAGAGTTACTAGTGATTTTTAATTTTTTTGTAGGTTTTTTGGTTTTTAGTGGTTTTATGGTTTTTAGTGATTTTTAGGGGATTTATATTTTTTAATATAGATAGGGATTTTTAGGGATTTTAGGGTTTTTGTGTTTTTATGGTTTTTAGTGAATTTGATTGTTTTTAGGGGTTTTTAAGGATTTTTTGGATTTTATATTTTTAATGATTATTATGGTTTTTGGGGTTTTTTGGGGTTTTTTGGGTTTTTTTGAGTATTTAACGTTTTAGGGGTATTTATAGTCTTTTAATGTTTTAGGGGTTTCAAGGGCTTTTAGAATTTTTAGTAGGTTTAAGGGTTTAATATTTTTATGGTTTTCTAAGGATTTAAGTGTTTTTATGGTTATCATTACCTTTCAGGGTCTATAAGAAACTTACGTTTTTACATATTTTTAGTTATTTTAGGATTTTAAGGTTTTTGTGTTTTTTGTGTTTTTATGGAAATTGTGGATTTTAGGTTTTATCTAGTGTTTTTAGGGGTATTAGGAGTTTTAGGGTTGTTTTTTGTTTTTGGGTTTTTTATCTTTCTACATGTTTTATGTTATTTAAATGTTTTTATAACATTTTTAGGGGTTTATGGGTTTTAAGTGTTTTAGTTATTTTTTGGGGTTTTAGGGGTTTTATGGTTTTTAATATTTTATGTATTTTTATAGTTTTCTAATGTTTTCAATATCATTAGAGTCTTTTATGTAGTTAGGGGTTTATAGGGATTTTTTAGGGATTTTAATTTTTTTGGGTTTTTAAATTTTTTTGTGATTTTGTGTTTTTAGGGGAATTTTGGGGTTACGGGGGGGGGGGGGGGGGGTTAGTGGATTTCAAGGATTTTAGGATATTTTTGGGGCTTCAAATTTTTTTTATATTTTTTTAAAAAAATTTGGTGTTTTGTGGAGTTTTTTGAGTATTTAGTGGGCCTTTATAATTTGAATGGGTTTTTAGGGATTGTTAAGGTTTTTAGGGTTTTCAGCAGCCTTTCATAAATTTTATGTTTTTTAAGTTTACAATGATTTTTTGGGATTATTTAGCGATTTATGGTTTTTATGGTAAATTATTTTATGGAGTTTAATGGGTTTATAGGTTTAAAAAGATTTTAGTCTTTTTTTCGTTGTTTTAATGGTTTCATTGAGATTTTAGGGTTTTTTAGGGTATTTAATGTTGTTATGTGTTTTTAATGTTTTTTGGACATTCGAGGTTTTTAGAGTATTTAATGGGTTTTATGGTTTTTATATGTTTTTAGTATTTTTAGTGGTTTTAGGGTATTTATGGTTTTTAAAGGTATTTCAGGTTTTAGGGTAATTTATGTCTATAAGTATTATTAGCGATTTTTTGGGTTTTAAGGTGTTTTTGTTTTCAATATTTTTTGTGGAATTTAATGTTTTTTAATGTTTTTAGGGGTTTTATCTTCTTTTTTATTTTTTCTAGTTTTAGGGATTTTTTTCAGTTTTTAGTGTCATTAGTATATTTCATAGGTTTTTAAGGTTTTTAGTGGATTAAATGGTCTTTTTAGTTGTTAGTGGGTTTTTAGGTAATATGGGTTTGTAGGGTTTTCTATCATTTTTAGGGGTTTATTGTTTTCATTTATTATACTTTGATTTTAGGGTATTTATTTTTTCGTGACTTTTTTTGTCTTTTAAGGATTTTTTTTTGTTTTGCGTATTTTACTATCTTTTTAGGGATTTTGATGTTTTCTTGGCAGTTCTTAGTGGTTTCTTGGTTTATAGGGTTTTGGGGTATTTTTATATTTTTATGATTTTTAGAATTTTTTAACGTTTTAGATGTTTTATGGGGATTTATATTTTTTGTATTCTAACGATTTCTATGGGTTTTAAATAGTTTTAAACAATTTTAGTATTTTTATGGTTTTTAGGGGGTATTCATTGATTTAAGGGTTTTTTACATTTGTAGGTATTTTTAAGATTTTAATGGTTTTAGTTGTTCTTAGTTTTTTTAGGTATTTTGATATTTTTTAGGGGTTTTTGGTTTTTTTAAGGATTTTAGAGTTTTATAGTTTTTATGGTTATTTTGGTTTTTACAGTTTTCTTGTTTGTAGAGTATTTTTAAAATTTTAGGGGTTTTATGGTTTTTAGAGTTTTTATCAATTTAGGGTTTTTATGGGATATTATGATTTTTTTTTATGTTTTGGAGTTTTATGGTTTTTAGGGGTTTTCAGGGTTTATAGGGTTTTTTTACATTTTTTGGTATTTATAAGAATATTTTTGATTTTTCTGTTTTAAGGGTGTTTATGGGTTTTTAGGGATTTTGAAGCTTTTATGGGTTTAAAGATGTTTTAGGGGTTTTAATGGGTTATAATGCCTTTTTTGGGGGTTTATAGTGTTTTTTGATTTTTTAGTGTTCTAACTAATTTGTTGAATTTTTAACAATTTTATAGGTCTTATGTGTGTTTATAGTTTTGAGTGGTTTGGGGTTTTTTATTTGTTTTTATGTTTTTTTATATTTTTTAGTTGTTTGTTGGTTTTCATGAGTTCTTAGGGTTTTAATATTTTTATGTTTTTAGTGATTTCTATAGTTTTATTCGATTTTTATGGTTTTTAGGGTTTTAGGTGTTTTAGGGTATTTATGGATTTTGATGATTTTTAAGGTTATTCTGGTTTTTAATTGGTTTAGGCTTATTATGGTTTCTTGGATTTTTAGAGTAATTTTTGAGTTACATTTGGATTTTAATGTTTTAAGAGTTTTAGGGTCTAAAGTGTTTTTATTGTTTCTAGTGGGTGTTTGGATGTTTTATGGGTGTTTATGGGTTTTTATGGTTTTTAGTGATTTTATCGTTTTCATGGGGGTTTTCAATGTTTTAAGGCTTTTTTATGATTTCAGGCATTTATAAATATTTTTTAGGATTTTTTTATTTTTAACAGTTTTTAGGGGATTTTAGGGATTTTAGGGATTCTGAGGAGTTTTATGAGTTTTTAAGGGTTTTAGGGTTTTTATATTCTTTTATGTATTTTAAGTTTTTTTTGGTTTTTTTAGAGTATTAAGGGTTTTTAAGAGATATTTAATGTTTTTTGGGGTTTCAATGGGTTTTCGTGTTTTAGGCTGTGTTTATGGATTTAATGGCTTTTAGAGGGTTTGTTTGGGTTTTAAGAATTTTGGGGGGTTTTGGGGGGTTTTGGGGGGTTTTGGGGGGTTTTGTGTTTTTTTACATTTTCATAGTTTTTTAGGGATTTTAGTAAATTTATCTTTTTAGGGTTTCTTAGGGGTTTTAGGGTTTTGGAGGTATTTTCAGAGATTTTTCAGATTTTTAGGGGTTTTAGGGTTTTTTTTCTCTTTTTGGGTTTTGGTGTTTTTTGCGTTTTTAGATATTTTAGGGGTTTTAGTGTTTTATTATCATTTTTCGATGCTTTAAGTGTTTTTTTATTTTTATTGGTTTGTTAGAAATTTTATGGGGATTAGGTTTCATTGAGTTTATTTTGATTTTTATGGTTTTCTAGGGATTTTAGGGTTTTTATGTATTCCAGATTTTTGTTATTTTTTTGGTTTTCGTATTGTATTTAGGGTTTTTTTGGTATTTTTGTTTTTTTGGGTTTCTTAGGATTTTACCAAGTTTTTAGTGTTTTAAAATTTTTGTAGATTTTTAATGTTTTTAGTAGTTTAATGGGTTTTTATAGTTATAGTGGGGTTTATGGCTATTATGGATTTTTAGAATTTTTATGGTTTTAGGGGTTTATGTGGTTTTCTGAAGGTTTTTAGGGATTTTAGGGGTTTTCATGTTTTAAAGGTTTCTTAATTCCATTTAATATTTTACTGGTTTTCAGGATTTATTTGTAATTTGAATGTTTATATATTTTTTGTATTTTTTAGTTTTTTCATTTATTTTTTGGGATTTAATTATCTTGGGGGTTTTAGGGTTGTTTTTTAATTTTTTAGGGTTTCTATGTTTTTACTATTTTTAACGATACGATGAGTTCATTGGTTTTTTTATAATTTTGATTTGGTTTTAGGGGTTTATGTTTTTTTTTGGTTTTATGGATTTTAATGGTATTGGGGGGGGGGGGGTTATGGATTTGAGGTGTTTTCTAGGGTTTTTAAATTTTTAGTGATTATTAGGGATTTTTTGGATTTTTTGGATTTTTTGGGTTTTATGGGGTTTTTGGGATTTTGAGGGTTTTTAGTGTTTTCTACGGTTCTTGTGGGTTTTTATGGTTTTTAGGATTTTTAGGATCTTTTAGGGTTTCTCATATTTTTTTTAGTCTTTAGGGTTTTAATGTTTTTTTATAGTACTTCATTTTTTGGGTTTAAGGGTTCTTATAACTTTAGGTTTTTTTAGGTTTATAAGGGAGGTTTTTTGGTTTTCCACATTTTTTCTGGGTTTTTGGGGTTTTTTTATGATTTTACTAAATTTCGGGATTTATTTAGGATTATTATGGTTTTTATGGTTTTTAGTGATTTGAGAATTTTTAGGGATTTTCTGTTTTTTTTGGGTTTTTGAGTTTTAATGTTTTTTTGGTTTTTACATTTTTTTTATTTTTCAGAGTTTTATAAATTTTATAGGTTTTATCATTTTATGGTATTGAAGGATTTTTAGAGTTTTTAGTGGTTAAATAGTTTTTTTTGTGGTTTAAGAGTTTTTATGGGTTTTAAGGGTTTTAGGGTTTTAGAGGGTTTTTTGGGTTTTACTGTTTTTTACATCTTCATTGATTTTTATAGGGTTTTTTGGATTTATATTGAAATTAGTTTTTTAGGGTTTTTACTTATTTTGAGGGTTTTTTTTGGTGTTTTATGGTTTTTTGGATTAATGGGGATTTACGGTATTTTGGATTTTTAGGGGGTTTTTGGTTTTTAGATATTTTTAATGTTTTTAGTGGGTTTAAGGGTTCTTATATTTTTAGTTGGTTTTTGGGTAACTTATGGGGGGGTTAGTGTTTTAATGAATTTTGGGATCTTTATGGTTTTTATGGTTTATTGGGGTTTTAGGGTTATTTAGGTTTTCAATGATTGTTAGGGTTTTTTAAAAATTTTATAGTTTTTGAGGGGTCTTCGAGTTTTCTTTATTTTGAAGGGTTTTAAAAAAATTAGAGAATTTTATAGATTTTATGGTTTTTCTTGATTTCTAGGGTCCTCATGGGTTTTAGATTTTTTTTTGAATTTATAGGGTTTTATGGGTTTTTAGTGTTTTTAATTTTTTAGGGTTTGTAAGTGTTTTTGGAGTTTCTAGTGGTTTTAGGGTTTTGGAGGGGTTAAATTTTTTTTAGGGTTCTTTAGTTTTACAGGGGTTTTTACGTGCTTTTTAGGATTATAATTATTTCTAGTTTTTTTAGGATAGTTTAGGGTTTTAGGGGTTTTCTCAAATTTTAGATGTTTTTAGCGGTTTTATTGTATTTTAGGTTCTTTTAGGTTTTTATGGTTTTGATTAGTTGTTTTTTTGTTTTTTTGTTTTTCCCTAGTATTTCAACATTTTTAGAGGTTTCAAGGGTTTTATAGTTTTAGTTTTTTTTATTGTTTTTATCCTTTTTACTGTTTTTATGATTCTTAGGGTGTTTTATGGTTCTCATTTGTCTTTTAGGGGTTTTACGGGGTTTTACGTTTTCATTATATTTTAGGTTTTTTATCATTTTTATCGTTTTTTGGGTTTTTAGTGATTTTGAGGTTTTTAGGGGTTGTGATGTTATTAGTTTTTTATGTATTTTTGTGTTTTTATGAGTTTTTTTGGGTTGGGTGGTTTGTGTTTAATGGTTTTATTGTTTTTATGATTTTTTAAATTTTCTAGGTGTTTTAGGGTTTTAAGTGATTTTCGAGTTCTCAGTAGTTTTAGGTTATTTTGGGTTATTTTTGGGTTTTTATTTCATTTAGGGGTTTTTATGGTTTTTAAGGGGTTTCTGGATTTTTAGGGTTTTTTACATTTTCAGGGATTTTTATATATTTTTTTGGAATTTTATGGATTTTATGGATTTTTAGGTTTTTAGGGATTTTGAAAGGTTTTAGTGGTTTTTAGGGTACTAGGGTTTTCATATATTCAGGTTTTTTAGGGTATTTTTAGGTATTCTATTGTTTTTATGATTTTTTTAGATTTTTATGGTTTTTAATTGTTTAACATTGTAGAGGATTTAATCATTTTTAGAGTTTTTAGTCGTTTTAGAGGTTCTATGTGTATTAAAGTTTTTTATGGTTTTAGGGGGTTTATGGTCTTCATAGGTTTTTCAGTTTGTTATGTATTTTTTGTTTTCTGGGATTTTTATAGATTTTTTATGATTTTTTATTCAGTTTAATATTTTTTAGGATTTTTACATATCTTGTGTGTTTTTAGGGTTATTAGGGGATTTGAGGGTTTTTACATTGGGGTTTCTTTGGAATTTTTTTCTTTTAGGTTTTTTAGTTTTCTAGAGTATATTAAAATTTTTATATGTTTATAGGGTTTTTAGAGAATTTAGTTGGTTTTGTGGGATATTATGGGTTTTTAGTATTTTTAATATTTTTGGCATTTTTATGGTCTATAAGGGTTAGGTTTTCAAGGATTTATGGACTCTGTAAAAATTTTATGGGTTTTAGAGTTATTTGGGATTATCTAGATTTTTTGGTTTTTTGGGTTTTCATTGTATTTTAAGGTCTATTAGGAGGTTTCAAGGTTTTAGAGTCTTTTTGGGTTTTCATGGTTTTTTGAGTTTTTTAGGTGTTGTATGGATTTTTAAAACTTGTTAATTTTTTTTAGGTATTTAAGGGTTTTTATAGTTTTTAGTTTGTTTTTTTTGGATTTTATATTTTTTTAGAATTTTAATAGTTTGGTGTGGTTTTATGGGTTTCTATTTTTTTATGGTTTTAAGTTTTTTGACGTTAACATGTATTGTTATGGACTTTTATATTTTGATGTTTTAGGGTTTTTTTTGGTTTTTCGTGATTTTGAGGGGTTTTAGAGGTTTTCATGGTATTTTATGATTTTTTGATTCTTTAGGTGGTTTTTTGGTTTTTTAGGTTTTTAGGGGATTTTTTTGTGATTATTTCAATTTTTAAAGGTTTTTTAAAGTTTTTTAACACTTTCGTGGTTGTTAGGCTTTTTAGTGTTTGTAATTGTTTTAGGATGTTTTGTAGTTTTAGGGTTTTTAGGGGGTTTTAAAATTTTTTCCACTTTTATTATTTTCAAGGTATTTTTAGGGTTTTTATAATTTGTTCCATTATTTGTGATTTTAGGAATTATTACGATTTTTATGTTTTTTATGGTTGTTCCACATCAAGATATGTTATACCCAATTTGGTTGATGACATGGGGTTAGTTGGTGAAAAATCACTAATATCAAGTATAATACATTACAATGGTCTCCAAAGGGTTTATTTGCATAGCCATATACACTCAATGGCTCTCATATCAATAATTTTGGGACCTGATTTCCAAAGGAAGGCATTTATTGGATGATTTGTCCAATGACACTTGAGAACTCACATTGGTCGAGAGTATGGGAACTAGGGCCTCCACACACTTTTGAGAGTAACTATTACATATTCTGAGACATTCATAAAGATTAAATTTAGGTTATTATGTTTCTGAATTCTTGGTTCATTCCCAAGCATGTGGCCCCAGATTATCCATAAGCAACAACAGACTATAACAATACATTGATTTAGAATCATCTTTATGTATCTAAGGATCTCCATTAGTGGGGAAATCTACATGTATACAACATTCTGCGTTGATGTTACCCCTTTATGGATAGATCATGGATTATTTGATCTTTCACTAAGAGAAAACTTGTTTTAAGCCACATGGGATGGGGCTATGAAGTTCTTCTACATCCAAGGGGAACATGAGTTCTTGTGATGTCAGGATCGAACCCATAGAATGGGCTTCCTATGTATGCCCATGAGAAGAATCAGAACCCATGTTGTCTAGTGTTGCTTAAATAGACACATCACCTTTTAAGGTCATGTGACAAGGACATGGTCATGAATTTTAATGTCATGCGACATGGACGTCTAGAGGAATGGTATCCAGGTCATGGATGGTGTGGGACTTACATCGAGGAGACCTGAGATAACCTAAAGAGATGTGGTCCCCCAGTGAGTATAACCCTATCGGGGATATGTAATAGAGAACATTATGATAGATTTGAGTGTTGGGATTAGAACTCTAAGAGGATTTATATGTATCCCAGTATGTTAGGTAATCAAATCCATAATAGTTGGGTTTGAGTGGGAGTTACACCATAGAGGAGGCCCGTCAAAGGGTGTATGATTGGGGGTTTTAGCATGGAATCTTCCTATTTTAGATGATTTCATTGGGGATTATACCAAATAGGATACCCATTAGGATTGATTATAGGTCTTACATCTATGAAGAATTCCTATTTGGATTGTTTTTTGGATCATTCATATGTCATGATCTTCGCCCACCTCTAAGCCCATGTGAGTCATGCTCGGTGTGAGAAACCAGATGGGGTAGTGGATCTGAAGATTGTGCGTCCGGCTCCATCCACTGATGGATGATATGGATCCCAAGGGATATAGATAGAGTGCCTTGAGTGTTCTCATTTCCACTTTTTTTTATATCTAGGATATGCATTTTTGTCAACCTATTCAGATAAGTTCTGGGATCAAGCAAAGAGGATAAAGAGCATTATCTCCGGCCAAAAAGGATGGGGTCTTACCTCTGGAGGAGTGCCTTGATGTTTGGTCCTTAATCCTAGTAGGATTCCCAATTTAGTGTTTGAAAGTCATCTCATGAACATTGGTTAATAGATATTTTCATTTATGTACAAAGCATATCATGTATTTCATATACATATACTATATTTTATGGCCATGAAGCTTGGATGATGGCATTGCGGAATAATGTCAAGTGACAGGGACTATGGCCATATAGTTTAATGTCATGTGGTATAGATGAGTTATATATAGTTTAACTTCATGTGGATTGGAAATATTGAGGTCCTATAGTTTAGGGTTATACAGAGAGGAAAAGTTGTTATAGAAACCATGATTAAATGGAGGATAATTGGGTCCAAGAAGTTATGATATACATTGAACATGATATGGAAAGAATGTGTAGACCACTATTCTAGGATTATCTGATTAGGATAAATGATATGGGGCGTGGAAGCCATTGGGGAGTACATAGGTATGAAAATAATATCCTGAGGATGAATTTTTCTCTGGTTGACATGCCTTTTTTTGTGCAACTTATGCAGAGCCAACTAGGGAAAATTGTTCATAGTCAAGAAAACGTGTCCTCAGGATATTAACCATCCATTTTTGATGTCGTGGGAGGTTTATGAAGATAAAAAATCACTCGGGATGCAGATTTTGATGAATTGAAAGGATATGTCTTGGCATGTAAGAAAAAATCAAACCATAATTTTCCAAGGGACTCTAGATCAAACTGGAATTGGAGGTAGGTGAGGAGGTTTAGGGAGTCGCATGAGTAGTATCTCGACTCATGGTATTAATGGGATGGATGTCAGCATGGAAGAAAGGAGAACCATACAATTTCTTTAACCCAGCACAAAAATATCGCTTTGAGACTCTCCATTTTTCTGGAGGGCGGTGATAGTAGTGGAGCGACTGACTCGGAGGGATGAGACCATGCCCCAATAGTAATTTCAAGGAGAGGTTTCAGGGCATAGTCCCTATGATATGGACCCTCAGACGCTGGAAGTTTTTCTACATATGATCAAACCATATAAGACCCTCTTTGAATTCAAGTACACATAGGAGTTGGTCACATATGTCCATCCATGAGGAGACATCTGCGAAGGACCATCTACGAAAGATATGGATGAAAGGGACTAGCCATATAGGATCTTGACTTTTTGGGCTAGCCATGTAGTGTATTTTGTGAATGGTCCATTTGTGAAGTAACATCTTTAATGGAGCACCCTTGAAGGATAATCTATTAAGTGTTTTCCACAAATGGTCCATCTGCAAATCATTTTTATTCATTTGCGGGGTTATAAAATGACACCTCAATATCAAAAACAAATCTTCATCTATAATAAATCTACTATAGAGGGTCCTTCATATATAGTTCATAGGATATATTCTGTGAAGGGCCACCCACATTTATTTCATGGTATGGACTCCGAAAAGTGATTTTGTTTCAGGAGAGATTTCACCCACTGATTCTACATTTTTATCTACGATTTGTCCCATTTTCGAGCTCTTTCTCCCTTTTTTAGTCCCCTTGAGGTCCTTTTATAGAATAATGGATGGACAAACTTTTGTAATTTTTCTCCATCCATGATGGGTCACAGACCTTCGTTTGTAGAATCCCATGGACTTAGTCTGCAGGGGAAATCCTTTGTGGGTTCCGGTGATTCCTCTTCATTCCGTGAACTACTTGGTTCAATTGGGATATTCGTTTATGAGGGCGTAAGTCACTAAATAATTCATGAAAATCGTATATGGTTTAGTTTGGGGTGATGGTTACATCTTCTCCATCCCATGAACAATTTAGTCTGTGGGTGCTTCATGAAGTAGTGGGTCTTTATGTAGAGCAGCGATCCCCAAGGGGACTTGAACTTCATGGGGCCGCTTCTTCCTTTGAATATTCTTACTCAATCTTCCTTATCATTTTGTTTCTATCCTTTTCCTAGTTTTATGGAATTTTTATTATGTTGAATAAAAAAAATTTAGGACCCAAAAATGGTTTTTACTGATTTTGATGGTTTTTAGGGGTTTTCTTTGTTTTATGGTTTTATGGTTTATTTTGGGTTTTAAGGTTTTTTTTATTATAAGATTTTTTTTATATTTGTTTGGAGTTTTTTAATGTTTTTTGATGTTTTATGTGTTTTTATATTTTTTTGTGTCCTTTATGGTTTTATGAGTTTATAGGTTTCCAAATGTTTTGAGGATTTTATGGATTTTAGCTGTTTTAAAGGTTTTTTGGGTTTTTTTCAGGGATATTTGTGAATTTTTTTGAATGTTTAGGGATTTTTATAGTTTTTAATTTTATGGATTAATTTTAGGTTTTTAGGGGTTTTCATGGTTTTTAGGGGTTTTCCATGTTTCAGGGTATTTTCATGTTTTTATGGTCATTTTTGAGTTTTTAGAGATTTTATGGTTTTTTAGAGTGTTTTATCATTTCAGGGGTTTAATGTGTTTTTATAGTTTTTTGTGTTGTTTTGGTTTTTATGGGGTTTTAGGATATTTTAAGAGTTTTAGAGGTTTTCTTTGTTTTCTGGGTTTTTAAAGGATTTTAGTGTTTTTTTGTTTTCAGGTATTTTTATGGTTTTTAGTGTTATTTTGGATTTTAGGGTAATTTGTATTTTTTATAGGATTTAAGGTTTTTAGTTTATTTAATATTTTTAGGGGTATTGAGGGGTTTTAGATTTTTTTGTGGTTTTATTAGTTTTTAGGGGGTTTTAGGGTTTTATAAATTTTAAGGGATTTTTTGGGATTTTTTAAGATTTTTATGGTATTTAGGGTTTTTAGGGATTTGAGGTTTTTTGGGTTTTCAGGGTTTTCAGGGTTTTATGGGGTTTTAGGGTTTTTTATATTCTTTTGGGGGTTTTAAGGCTCTTTTGAGTTTTCAAGGGTTTTATAGTTTTTATATTTTTTTATATTTTATTGGTTTTTAGGGTTTATAGGTTTTTTAGTGGTATTTTATATTTCATTATGGGTTTTATAGTTTTAAAGGCGTTTTTTGGTTTTATAGTTTTTAGGGTATTGGGTTTTTTTATTTATAGGTAATTTTTTGGATTTTTATGGTTTTTATTTTTTAAATTTTTTTTGGATTTTGGGGGTTTTAGGGGTTTTCAAGGTTTTTAGGGTTTATATGGGTGTTCAAGGGTTTTAGGTTCATTTTGGTTCTTAGCATTTTTTTAATATTTTAATGTTTTTAAGATTTTTTATATTTTTAAATATTTAACAAAATTTAAGGGTTTTTATTTTTTTTAGCGGTTTTGGGTTTTTATGAGTTTTAGGGTTCTTTATGGTTTTAGGGGTTTTATGAGTTTCAGGTGTCTTTCTTGGTGTGTAGGGATTTTTGAATTTTTAGGAAATTTAAGGATTTTTAAAATTTTTATGATTTTCAGGGATTTTCAGGATTTTAGGGATTTTAGGGTATTAGGTTTTTATAGTTGTTTTAGGGATTTTCATTGTTTTTAGGTCTATTTTTTGGGTTTTTTTAGTTTTTAAGGTTTTTATCATTTTTTAATGTTTCTAGCAGTTTTAAGGGTTTTTAGAGTGAATAGTGGGTTTTAGTGTTTTTATGGTCTTAGGGATTAATAGTTTTTATGGGTTTTATGTTTTTAATAAAATTTTCAAGGTTTCTAGTGTTTTTATGTTTTAAATGGTTTTTAGGGATTTGTATGGAATTATATTGTTTTTTGGTGTTTTAGGGTTTTAAATGATTTTGTGGGTTGTAGGGGTTTTCAGGGTTTTTAAGGATTTTTTTATAGTTTTATGATTTTTTGGTTATTTAGGGGATTTTTTGAGTTTTTAGGGTTTTTAATGTTTTTCTTGTTTTTTTAACATTTATAGGGGTTTTGAGGGTTTTTAGTTTTTATTTGTTTTTGTTTTTTATGGGTTTTATGGGTTATATAGTTTTTAGTGGCTTAATTATTTTTAGAGGATTTTATAGTTTGTTACATTTTTAGGTATTTTAGGGATTTTTTTATAGTTTGTATGTTTTTTGGGAGTTTTAGGTATTTTGATAGTTTTTGGGGTTTTTATGAATTTTAGGGTTTTTAGGGTATTTTGGGTTTTCTAAGCCATTTTTTTGAGATTTTAAGTTTTTTGAGGATTTTTATATTTTTTAACATTTTTAGGTTTCAATTGTTGTTTATAGTTTTTAGTTTGTTTTTAGTATTCTTATGCACTTTAAGGGTTTTTATGGTTCTTAGGGGTTTTTATGTTTACAGGTGATTTTTACGGTTTTTAGTGTTTTATATTTTCTTCTATATTTAGGAGTTTTTAGGGTTTTATGGTTTTTAGGGTTTTTATGGATTTTTAGGGTTTATACAGTTTTCAGGGTTTTTAGGGGTTTAATGGTTATTATGGTTTGTAGTGTGTTTTTGGGTTTCTAAGGCTTTTTTGAGTTTAAGGGATTTTGTGTATTTTTAGAGATTTGAATATTTTTAGGTGTCTAAATGTTTTTAGAGATTTTAGTGGGTTTTAGGGTTTTCATGGGGTTTTATGGTTTTTAAGGTTTTTATATATTGTTATGGTTTTCAAGGGTTTTTATGATTTTTTTTCTGATTTTAATGAAATTTTGGGCTTTTATGATTATTATGGTTTTTAGTGTTTTTTCAGTGTTTATGGAATTTAAGGGTTTTAGGATTTTTTAGGATTATAGGGGTTTTCGAGAGTTGTAGGGTCTTTTGGGTTTTAGGGTTTTTTGAGTATTTTAATGTTTTATGGGTTTTTAGAATTTTTTATCGTTTTTTGGGGTTTCAATGGTTTTTGGGTTTTTTGGGGGTTTTTGGTATTTTATGAGTTTTACTGGTTATTATGATTTTCACTGGTTTGACGATTTTAGGGGTATTTCTAGGTTTTTATGATTTTATAGAGTTTTTAGAATTTTAGGGTTTTTACATTTTCAATGATTTTTAGGGTATTACATTTTCAATGATTTTTAGGGATTATTTAGGATTTTTATATTTTTTGGGTTTTTATAGTTTTATGGATTTAATGATTTTATGTATTTTCTGGGGTTTTTGAGTTTTTAGGGGTTTTTGTGGTTTTTGTGGTCTTTTGGGGCTTCTATATGTTTTTATGAGTTTCTTAGAATTTTTTAGGTTGTTGGCATTTTTTAAAATTTTTAGGGGTTTTAAGGGTTTTAGAGATATTTGTGTTTTTAGTATTTTTTATGGGTTTTAGGGTTTTTTAGGTTTTAAGGGGATTTTAAAGGGTTTTTATGGTTTTTATGTTTTTATTTATTTTAGGTATTTTTTGGTGTTGTTATGAGTATTAGGGATTTTGACGGTTTTTATGGGTTTTCATAGGTTTTTCTACTTTTTGGATTTTTAGCGGTTTTAGGTCTTTAAGTTTTTAATGTTTTTTATGTTTTTATGGGTTTTTAAGGGTTTTTAATGTTTTTTATCCTTTTAGGGGTTTTACGGGTTTTTAGATTTTTAGTGGTTTTTATAAAATTCATAGGTTTTTATGGGTTTTAAGGGTTTTATGAGTTTTTGTTTTTTATGTGATTTTAGGTTTTTTAGGGGTTTTTTTGTTTGTAGTGTTTTTTTGGAATTTGATGGGTTTTCAGGTTTTTATGGATTTTTAGGGTTTATAGTGTTTTTTAGGGATTTTAGGCGATTTTTTTGTTTTTATGGTATTTAATGGTTTTAGTGTCTTATTGTCTTTTTAAGGCCTTTTATGGATTTTTAGGGGCTTCTATGTTTAAATTGTTTTTTTTGTTTTAAAGGATTTTTAGAGATTGTATTGGATATTTAGGTTTTAGGGGTTTTAGGGTTTTTTAAAGTTTTAATGTTTTTGTGGTTTCCAGATGTTCTTCAAGGGTTTTTATGTTTCCATGAAATTTTAGGTATTGTTATAGGAATTTTGTGGTTCATAAGAATTTTTAGTGTTTTTATGGATTTTTAGGGTTCAAGGGTTTTTTTTGGAGGGGGGGGGGGTTTCGGGTTTTATGTATTTATATGGTTTTTAGGGTAGTTTGGGTTTTTAAGGGTCTTAAGGTTTTTAGGGGTTTTACTGGGTATTTTGGTTTGTATGGGTTTAGTGGGATTTTAATGTTTTTTAAGGGTTCTTATGGATTTCTAAGATTTTTCTTGTTTTTAAGGTTTTTTAAGTTTTTATGGATTTTTATGGATATTTAATGATTATTATGTGTTTTAGGGTTTTTAGGGGTTTTATGGAATTTGATGGGTTTTAGAGTTTATCGGGGTTTTTCAGCCCTTTAGGGGTTTTATAGTCTTTATGATTTTTATTTTATTTATGGTTTTTATGTTTTTATTGTTTTTATGGGCTTTAAGGGGTTTTATAGTTTTTTGTGGTTTTAGAGTTTTTAGGGGTTTATATTGTTTTTAAAGTTTTTTAGGGGTTGTTATGGTTTTTAGGTTTTTTTTCATGGTTTTTAGGGGTTTTTATGTTTTCATGGATTTTTTTGGACTTTTTAGGATTTTTATGGTTTATCTTGTTTTAAGATATTTTATCTATTTTTAGGGGATTTAGGCGTTTTAAGGGTTTTTTAGTGTTTTTAGAGTTTTTGTGGTTATTCTAGTCTTTTAGGGTTTTAGGGTTTTAGGGTTTTTTGATTTATTTAAGGTTTTTATATCTTTTAGAGTTTTTAACTTTTTAAATTGTGATAATGGTTTTAGGGTTTTAATATGATTTTAGTGTATTTTATGGGTTTTATGTTTTTTAAGGTTTTTAGGTGGTTTTATAATTTTTAGGGGTTTTCAAATTTTTAGGGTTATTTACATTTTCAAGGACTTTTGGGGTTTTTTGGATTTTTATTGTTATTTATAATTTTTTATATTTTTTATAATTTTTAGGTATTTTTTGGTTTTTGGGTTTTTGGGTTTTTTGGTGTTTTTTCGGTTTTTTGAGTATTCTATGGTTTTTAAAAATATTAGAGTTTTTTAACTTTTTAGGGGTTTAACTAGGTTTTTTAGTTTTTGGAGGGTGTTTTTTCATTTCAAGATTTTTTATTGTATTTAGGGGTTTTTGTGTTTTAGGGGTTTTTTAGATTTTTCGTGGTTTATTATGTTTTCATGTATTTTTAGGGATTTTTAGGATTTTTATGTTTTTAATGATTTTTAGGGTTTTAGGGATGTTGACAACTTTTTTGGATTTTCAAGGTTTTTTGATTTTTAGGTTTTTGAGTTTTTTATGGTTTTCCTTATTTTGAAATGATTTTGTGTTTTTAGGGGTTTAATGGTTTTTAGTGTTTTAGTGGGTTTTATGGTTTTATGGGTTTTTAGGGGTTTTTATATTTTTTATGGGTTTTAATGGTTTTTAGGGTTTTTAAATTTTGAAGGAATTTTAGGGATTTTTTTGTATTTTTATTGTTTTATGTTTTTTGGGGTTTTAAGGATTTTGGGGGTATTTGGGGTTTTTGTGGTTTTTGGGGTTTATTTTTAATTTTTAATGTTTTTAGGATATTTAAAGGGGTTTTAGAGTTCTAAGTTGGTTTTAATGGTTTTATGGGGTTTTAGTGTTTTTAATATTTTTGAGGTTTTTATGGTTTCCAGGGGTTTCAGGCTTTTTATGTTATTTCATGTTTTTATGGATTTTATGTTAATTTGTGGTATTTTTATTGTTTTAGGATTGTTTAAGGGTTTTAGGGACATCAAGGGCTTTTATATTTTTTAGAGTTTCTATGGTTTTAGGATCTTTTGGAATGTTTGGTTTTTTTGAGTTTTATATAAGTTTTAATTTTTTTGAGAGTTTTTATATTTTTAGGGGTTTTAATGGTTTTTAGATTTTTAGTGGGTTTTTTAGTTTTTTGTGGGGTTAAGTGTTTTTTATGTTTTTTAGGGGGGGATGGGTTCAATTTTTATAGGGTATTAACCTTTTCTGTATATTTATGGTTTTTTTGGATTTTTATGGTCTTTTGGGGTTTTAAAGATTTTAGGGATATTTTTGGTTTTTAGGGGTTTTCATGTTTTTTTGGAGTTTTATGGTTATAATTTGTTTTATGTTTTTTTGTTTCTTAGGGTATTTTTATTTATTATGGTTATAAAAGTATTCAGAGTTTTTTAATGTGTTTAAGGGGTTTTTAGGTTTTAGAGTGTTTAGTATATTTAGAATTTTTAATGGTTTGTAGATTTTTTAGTCGGTTTTAGGGGTTTTTGGGGGTTTTGGGTTTTTATAGTATTCATGGGTATTTATGGTTTTTATGGTTTTTACATTTTGTGGGATTCTATAGTTCCTATATAGTATTTTTCTTAGTTTTTAGTTTCTTTTATTATTTTATTTTTCTTAAATATTTATGGTTTAAAGGGTATTTTGATTTTTTATTGTTTTTTCTGGTCTTTATAGATTATTTATGGTTTTTATGGTTTTAAGGGGTTTTATGGTTTCAAGAGTTTTTCATGTTTTTAAATTTTTTTATATTTTTTATTGATTTTGTTGGATTTTACGGGTTTTCATGGTTTTTAGGGATTTTATGGTTTTATGGGGTTTTCGGTGTTTTTTTAGTTTTTAAGTATTTTATGGTTTTTTTAGTTTTGTTAGAAAATTTATTTTTTAAATAATTTTAGTCTTTTGAGGGTTATTATGGGTTTTAGGGTTTTTAGGTTTTTTATTTTTTTAATGGGTCTGAGGGGTCTTCAGGGTTTTTAGAATTTTTAATGCTTTCAAGGATTTTTCTGGCCTTTTATGATTTTTATGGTTTTTATGGTTTTTAGGTTATTTATATATTTTGTTGTTTTTGTGGTTTTAGGTTTTTTTGTAATTTTAGTGGTTTTTAATGTTTTAAGAGTCTCTTGGGGTTTTTGGGTCCTTTAGTGTTTTTTTGAGTGTTTTTAACATTATTAAGGGTTTTAAGGGGATTTATAGGTTTTTTTAGGTTTTAGTGTTTTATGTGATTTTAGGATTTTTTTGTGTTATTATAAGTTTTTGTGTTTTCATGGGGTTTTAAGGGTATTTAGGGTTTTTTAGATTTTCAAGGTTTTTAGGGTTTTTTTAAAGATATTTATTATCTTTATGGTTTTTAAGAATTTGGAAGGTATTTATGGTTTTAACGATTTTTACAATTTTAGGGTTTTTAATGGTTTTTAGGGTTTCTATGGGGTTTCAGTGATTTTAGCGACTTTTGGATTTTTAGGTTTTTTATACTTTAGGGTTTTATGAGTTTTTAGTGTTTTTAACATTTATATTGGTTTAAAGGGTTTTTATAGATTTTATAGTTTTTTGGGTTTTTTATTTGATTTTATGGTTTATATGGGTTTTAGGGGTTTTATGGTTTTTAGGGGGTTTTAGGGTTTTTTACATTTTCATGGATTTTTAGATATATTTTTTTGGATTTTATAGTTTTGATGGATTTTATTGTTTTTATGTTTTTTTAGGTTTTTAGGGGTTTTCAATAAATTTTTTTGGTTTTTATGGTTTTTTATGATTTTTAGGTTATTTTGTTTCTTTATGTTTTTTAATTTTTTAGGGCTTCAAAATATTTTTATAGTTTTTTAATTTATTTAGGCCTTTTATGGTTAGTAGATTTTTTAAAAGTGTTTAACATTTTAATGGTTTTAGATCTTTATGGTTTTTAGGTGTTTATTTGGTTTGGGGGGGGGGTTCAGATTTTTTGTGTTTTTTCATTTTTGAGGATATTGAATATTTTTATTATATTTATGGGTTTTAGTGTTTTTTAGAATTTTTAGGGAATTTTGTCATTTTAGGGTTCAGAGGATTTTTCTCATAGTTTTTAGGGTCTTTTGGATTTTTATGGATTTTCTAGTACCTTAGGGATTTTAATTTTTTTAGGGTTTTTTAATATTTTGTGGGTTTTAAGGGGTTTTAGAGGTTTTATTAGTTTTATAGGGATCTTATGGGTTATTATAGTTTTTATGGGAATTAGGGGTTTTATGGTTTACAAGGGTTTATACGGTTTTTATATTTTTAACATTTTCATGGATTTTTATGCATTTGTTAGGATTTTAATAGATTTTTATTTTTAGATTTTTTTTGGATTTTGAGGTTTTTAGGAGGTTTTAGGTATTTTAAGGGTTTTAAGGGGCTTTTGGGTATTTTTTGGGTTTTAGGGTATTTTTTGAGTTTTTATTGTTTTTAATGTTTTTATAGTATTTTAAAATTTTCTGGGGTTGTAATATTTTTATAGTGTTTTTATCTGGATTTATGGTTTTAATGGTTTTATAGGTTTTCTTGGATTCTGGTGTTTTTCATTTTTTTGGGTTTTTTCCTTCTTAAGAGATATTTAGGTAATATTTATGATTTTTATGGTTTTAGAGTTTTTCTAGATTTTGTGGGTTTTAGGGTTTTTAGGGTTATTATGGTTTTTTGGGGTTTTAGTTTTATTTAACTTTTTAAGGGGTTTTAATGTTTTTTTTAATTTTTTAACAAGCTTACAGGTGTTAAAGACTTTTAGAGTTTAATTTTTTTATGGGGTTTTAGGGTTTTCTAACATATTTAGGGGATTTTATTGTTTTCATGAGGCTTTCAGTGTTTTTAGGGTTTTCTACATTTTTAAGGATTTTTATGCATTTTCTTTGAGTTTTAATGTTTTTGTGGTTTTTAGGGTTTTTATTGATTTTGAGGGATAGTTATTTTTTTTGTTTTTTTGTATTTAGGGGTTTTAGTGTTTTCATGAGTTTTTATTGTGTATTTAGAATTTTTAACATTTTTATGGGTTTTAAGGGGTTTTAGAGTTTTTAGTGAGTTTTAATGTTTTAGGGGTTTTTAGGGATTCTAAAGGTTTTTATGGGGTTTATGGTTTTCATTGTTTTTTTATTTTTTAGGGGTTTTATGTTTTCATTGATTTTTAGGGATTTTAAAGTATATTTACTATTATTTGTTATTTAGAAATTATAGGTATTTTTAGGGTTTTCAGGGGTTTTCAGGGTTGTTAGTAGTTTTCATAGTTTTAGAGAATTTGGGGGTTTTAGGGTTTTATTGAGTGTTTTAGGGTCTTAATGGTTTTTAGATTCTTAAAATTTTAGCGTTTTATGGGTATTTAGTGATTTCATGGTTTTTAATGGTTTTTATGGGTTTTGAGGGGATTTTAGGTTTCTAGGGGACTTTATGTTTTTCATGGGGTTTTATGGTTTTTATGGGTTTTTACATTTTCATAGATTTTTTTTAAAAAAATTAAATTATTGTGGTTTTTAGGGTTGATTGGGATTTTAGGGTTTTCTAGGATTTTTTAGGATGTTTTAGGGTTTTTCAAATTTTTTAGTGTTTTAATGGTTTTTTTGAGTTTATAGTGTACTTTTAGGTTTTTATTTTGGATTTATAAGGATTTTTATGTTTCTGGGAATTTAAGGGATTTTAGGATTTTTACTATTTTTAGGGATTTTTAGAGATTTGTGGTTTTTTCAAGTTATTTAGGGGTTTACCTTGTTTTTTGGTTCTTTTATGTTATTATAGTCTTTTAGAGTTTTTTGTAGTTTTTAATGTTTTAAATGTTTTAAAAGTTTTTAATGTTATTTTGATTTTTTAATGCTTTTAGGGTTTTTATGGGGTTTTAGTGTTTTTTGTGGGGTTTTAGGGTTTTTATGAGGTTTTCATGTTATTTATGGATTTTGATGATGTTCATGAAATTCAAAGGTTTAGAGTTTCAAGGGATTTTATATTGATATTTTGGGGTTTTAGGAGATTTATGGTTTTTAGGTTTTCTAGGGGGTTTAGTTATTTTGGGTGTTTTTAGTGGTTTTCAGGTATTTTTAAAGTTTTTAGGTATTTTCATGATTTATTGGTCATTTTGGGTATTTGTGATTTTTTAGAGTTTTTTATAGTTTTATTGTTATTATAGTTTTTAATGTTTTAAGGGATTTTAAGGGGTAATATAGAATTAAGGGGTTTTAGAGATTTAATCGGTATTTTTTGGATTTTTAGGGTTTTTTGGGGTTTTATGGTTTTCAGGGTTTTTTAGGATATTTCGGCTTTTAAATATTTTTAGGTTTTTAGGGGGATTAGTGTTTTTAGGGTTTTTGGGGGTTTTTTGGTTTTCTGATTTTTTATATTTTTTATGTTTTTTATAGATTTTTATAATTTTTAGAATTTTTAAGGGTTTGTATTTTTTTTAGTAATTTTAAAAAATTTATGGGTCTTTAGGTCTTTTACGGTTTTTTGGGGGTTTTATGGTTTAATGGGGTTTTCAGGGTCTTATAGGTTCTTTACATTTTCATAGTTTCTTAGGGTTTTCCGGATTTTATTTTTTTATGGGGTTTTAGTATAATTAGGGATTTTCGGTTTTTAGGTTATTTAGCATTACTAGGGGTTTTAAAATTATTTAGTGTCCTTTAGAGTTTTTATTGATTTTTTGGGTTTTAAGGGTTTTAATTTTTTTTCGATGTTTTTTGGTGTTATAAGGGTTCTTAGTGTTTTTACTGTGTTTTTAGAGTTTTTATGGGGTTTTTGTGTTTTTACATTTTTCAGGGGTTTATTAATTTCTAGGTTTTTTTTATTATTTCTAGGAGTTCATAAATTTTTGGTATTTTTATGGTTTTTAGAGTTTGTAGGGTTTTTTTGGATAGTGTAGGTTTTAATGTTTTTCTTGGGTTTTTTAGTGTTTTAGTGTTTTTAGGGGATTTAGGTTCTTTTGGGTTTTTAGAGGTTATTTTATATTTTTTACTTTTTGATGGTTTTTAGAGTTTTTTTACATTTTTATGGGTTTAAAGGGATTTTTGAGTTTTTATTGATTTTTTTATAGTTTAATGGGGTTTTAGGGGTTTCAAGCATTTTGATGGTTATTAAGGATTTTTGGGGGTTTCTAGGATTTCTTAGTTAATTATGTTTTCAAATTTTTTTAAGGTTTTTCATCGATTTTTATGGTTTTTATGTTCTTTTTTGGGTTTTTTGGTAATTTGATGGTTTATTGGATGGTTTAAGGGGTTTTATTGTTTTTAGTGTTTCTATGTGGGGTTTCTAGGTTTTTTTTTTGGTTTTTTAGTTTTTTTGGTAATCAAGGTTTTTATATATTTTATTATTTTTGGGGCTTTAAGGGGTTTAAGAGTATTAGTTGGTTTCATATTTTTTATGGGGTTTTATGAGTTTTTATGGTTTTAAGTGGTTATATTGTTTTTCAAGGGGGTTTCCATGTTTTTTGGGTTTTTTAATGTTTTTTGAAATTTTTTGGGGTTTTAATTATTTTAACGGTTTTTTAATTTTTTAGAGTGTTTTGTATTTTTAGTTTTTAAATGCTTATAAAGTGTTTAGACTTTTTATGGCTTTTAGGGTTTTAGAGTCTTTTTCTGGTTTCTTGGGGTTTTTAGGGGTTTTATTATTTTTTAGAGTTTTTAATGTCTCTAGGGGTTTTGTTGGGTTTTGTTGTTTTTATTTGGGGTTTTGTTTTTTTATGGATTATTTAGTGTTCCTATGGTATTTAAGGGTTTTATGATTTTAGTGGGGTTTTTTTATTTTTAGGGATTTTTTCATTTTTAGGGATTTTTAGGGATTTTTTATAATTTTCTGTTTTTAGGGGGTTTTAGGGTTTTTATGGATTTTGAGGGTATTAACGGTTTTTAGAGTTTTTATGGTTTTTAGTATTTTTACGGTATATTGGTTCTACATTTATTCTTTCAGTTTTTTGGTTTCAAGGATTTTTAGTGTTTTTTAACATTTTTTGGACTTCTAAAGTTTTTTAGATTTTTATGGTTTTTTGGTTTTATGGGTATTTTGGTATTTTTATGGTTTTTAGTGGATTTTATGGTTCTCAAAGTTTTTTCATAGTTTTATACATGTATAGGTATTTTTAGTGAGTTTTAGGATATTTATGGTTTAAGGGGTTTTTATGGTTTTAGTGGTATGGAGGTGTTTTAGGGTTTATCATGATTTTTTTGGTTTCTATGATTTTTATTTTTTGAGGGATATTTGATTTTTTTATGAATGTTATGGTTTTTTAGATTTTATTAATGTTTTTATTTGTTTAAAAGGTTTTTAGAGATTTCAGGGGTTTCTTAGGTTTTTTATTGGTTTTTAGTGGTTTTAATGTTTTTAGGGGTTTTAACAGTTTTCATGGGGTTTGGGGTTTTAAGGGATATTTATATCTCAGGTATTTTTCATGATTTTTTATGAATTATATGTTTGTTAGGGATTTTAGTATTTTTTGGATTTTGAGGGGTTAATGTTTTTCAGGATTTTTTTGGGTTTAGGGGATTTCATGGTATTTAGGGTCCTTTTGTGTTTTTAGGGTTATTTGAATTATTTGGGGAGTTAGTGGTTATTTTGATGTTTTTATATTTTTTAGGTTTTAAGGGTTTTTATAGATTTTATGTTTTTTTGGGTTCATATTATTTTTTATTGATTTTATGGTTTTAATGTTTTTTTATTTTTTGTGGGTTTTAGGGTTTTTAGTTATTTTTAAATTTTTAGGGATATTCATCGATTTTTTATGATTTTTATGGTCATTATGGTTAGTAGGGATTTTAGGAATTTCAAGGATTTTTAGAGTTTTTATGGATTTTGATGGATTTCTATGGATTTCAGGGTTTTAATTCTTTTTTGGGTTTAGGGGTATTTTTTTGGTGTTTATGGGTTTTTTTAAGTTTTTACAGTTTTAAAGGATTTTAGATTTTTTTAAAGTATTTAGGGGTTTAATGGCTATTAATAGATTTTAGTGGGTTTTGATGTTTTTATGGGTATTATGGTTTTTATGGTTTTTATGGTTTTTTATGGTCTTCAGTTGTTTTTCAGTTTTTTAGGGTTTTTTATATTTTTAGTGATTATTAGGCTTTTTTTTAATTTTATTTTTTTTTTCATAGTTTTTTGTGTATTTATGACTTTTCTTATATTTTAGGTTCTTTTGGATTTTTAGTTTTTTTAGTTCTTTAAAGTTTTTAAGGAATATTATAGTTTTTTTTACATTTTTTTGGGATTTAAGGGTCTTTATAATTTTGGTGCTTTTAGTGTTTGTATCGGTTTTTAAGGTTTCTAGTACTTTTTCTGGTTTTAAGGGAATTTCAATATTTTAGGGTTTTTTTAAATTTTAAGGTTTTTAGTTAATTTATATGATTTTCATGGTTTATAGGGATATTAGGGTATTTAGTTTTTTAGAATTTTTTATCTTTAGTGTTTTACTGTGTGTTAAGGCTTTTTTAGATTTTTTTGGGTTTTACGATCAATTTGGTTTTTAGTTTTATTTTTTTTTATTTTTTTAGGTCTTTATGTTTTTCAACGTTTTAGTATTTTTTAAGGATTTTATCGTTTTTAATGATTTTTAGTGTTTTAAAGATTTTATTGCGTTTCTAGGTTTTTATGGTTTTCATGGGGTTTTTGGTGTTTTTTGGGGTTTTTATGTTTTCAAGAATATTTGTGGATTTTATATGCTTTTTATGGTTTTTAGGGTATTTGGGGGATTTAGGGATTTTTAGGGTTTTTAGGTGTTTCCATGGGGTTTTAGGGGTTTTTAGGGTTTCTATGGATTTTTTGGGGTTTTTTAGTTATTAATGGTTTTTAATGGATTTTGTTGTGTTTTATCATTTTTAGGGGTTTTATGGGTTTTTAATGTTATTAGTGGTTTTTAGTGGTTTTATGGGTTTATGGTGGTTTTATTTTTTAAGGGATTTCATAGTTTTCTGGGGATATTTATTTTTATAGATTATTTATCGTTTCATAGATTTTTAGGTATTTTTTATGGTTTTTATAGTTTTTAGGGTCTTTTGAATTTTATGGGTTTTACGGTTTTTTAGGTTTTAGGTTTTTAGGGACTTTTGGGGGTTTTTTTGGATTTTTAATGTCTATTGAGTTTTTTTAACATTATTATAGGTGTAAAGGGGTTTTAAATATTTAAGTCGATTTTTAGTGTTTTTTTGGGTTTCTAGGGTTTTTGAGGTGTTTAGGGGTTTTATGGTTTTCAGGGGGTTCTAGGGTTTTTTTATGTTTTTAGGGATTTTTACTGATTTTTAGGATTTTATGGTTTTTAGGTTTTTTTTATAGATTTAGATGGTTTTCCTGGGTTTTTGGGAGTTCTGTGGGTTTATGGTTTTATGGTATTTTTTTGTTTTAGGGTTTTTTGAGTTCCATAGAAGTATTCTAAATTTTTTCTTTTTATTAATGCTTTTAGGAGTTCAAAAGGTTTTTCGAGTTCTTAGTGGTTTTTAGATTTTTTATGTGTTTTAAGGGGTTTCAATATTTTTAGGGTTTTTAGGGTTTTCATGGTTTTTAGTGCTTTTTAAAAATTTAATGATTTTTATGTCTTTTTTATTTTATGGTTTTTTGGGTTTTAAATATTTTTAGGGATTTAAGGGTTTTAGTGTTTTCATGGTTTTGGGGGGCCTTCAATAAATTTAGGTTATTTTTGGGTATGTAGGTTTTTTTAGTCTTTATGAATTTTAAGGATTCTCAAATTTTTTTAACGTTTTTGGGGTTTTAATAATTTTTAGATTGTTTATTGGGTTTTTATTTTTTTATGGGTTTTAGTGTTTTAAATTGTTTTAGGGGTGTTTATTGATTTTATGGGATTTTTAGGGGTGTTATGGTATTTAAATTTTCACAGATTTTGTGAATTTTTTGAGTTTTTTGGGATGTTGAGAGTTTTTATGGATTTTAAGGGTTTTTTAATTTTTTTATTGTTTTTCAGGGGTTTTCTGTTTTTTAGGTTTTTTTATTATTTGTTGAAATTTTTATGGTTTTAATGGTTTTTAAAAGTTTTCATTTTTTAGGGTTGTTCAGGGTTTTTAGAGTTCATATTAGGTTTTTAGAATTGTTATTGATTTTATGTTTTATTTATGGTTTTAGTTTTCTATGTTATTCAAGGCGTTTTCATGTTTTTTATGGTTTTTGACATTTTCAAAGATGTTTAGGATTTTTTAAATAATTTTATTTTTTAGGTTTTTAAGGGTTTTAGGTTTGTTAGTGATCATGTGAGTGTTTATGGATTTTTTGTGTTTTTAGGGTTTTTGGGGTTTTTGGTTTTTTTGGGTTTTTAGTGTTTCTGAGCTTTTTATGGTTTTAAAGATTATTTAGTGTTGTTTAATGTTTTTATGCATTTTTAGGGTTTTTAGGTCTTTTCTTGCCTTTAGGTTTTTTTTTTGGTTTTCGAAGGGATTTAATGGTTTTTGTAGATTTTTATAGTATTATGGATTATTAATTTATTTTACGTTATCAATTATTTTTTGGTCTTTTTAGGATTTTATGGTTTTATGATTTTTTATGGATTTTATAGATTTTAAGTGTTTTCCAGTTTGTTTTTGGTTTTTAGTTTTTTGACGGTCCTTTAGGTTTTATAGTTTTTTGAGTTTTAGGGGGTAATGGTTTTTCAATGTTTTGAATGTTTTTAGGGGTTTTATGGGTTTCTAGTGATTTTAGTGGTTTTTTGGTTTTTTGGGTTTTTTGGGGGTTTTTACTGTTTTAGGAGTTTTATGGTTTTTAGGTGTTTATCAACATTTTTAGTGTTTTTTCATTTTATTGGATTTTTATGATTTTTTAGGAATTTTATGGTTTTATGGTTTTTATGGTTTTTTTGTGATTTTGAGAGTATTTAGGGGGCTTCAAGGTTTTTGTTGGGTTTTAGGACATTTCATGGTTTTAGGGTCTTTTGGGGTTTTTATGGGTTTTGTTGATTTTTTTTGGTTTTTAGGGGTTATAGTGTTTCTTTTATCATTTTTAGGGGTTTTATAATTTTTATAGGTTTTAGGGTTTATTATATTTTTTTCAAGTTTTAGTGTTTTTAAATATTTTTAGAAAATATTCATGGTTTATACGGTTTTTTTAGATTTTCTTGGATTTTTAGCTATTTTTAGTGTTTTTTTAGTATTACAATTTCATCTAGCGTTTTTTAGGTGTTTATGGATTTTGAGGTGTTTTAGGGGTTTTCATAGTTTTTAGGGTCCATTTAGGTTTTGGGTTTTTTTTGTTTTTTGAGGATTTTTATATTTTTGAATGTTTTATGGATTTTAAGGGGTTTTTTATAATTTTTAGTGTCTTATGTTTTTTATGTGTAATTTGGATTTTTTAAAGTGTTTTGGGTTTTTATGGTTTTCTAGGATTTTAAGGTTTTTTATTTTTAAGGATTTTTTAAGGATTTTTATAGTTTTAGTGTTTTTTATGGGTTTTAGCGATTTTGAAGAGTTTTGTGGGTTTTTTAGGGTTTTAGGGGTTTTTCATGGTTATAATGGATTATTTTGGGTTTTTATTGGTTTTTACGGATTTTAGGAAATTTAGTATTTTTATTTTTTTCATTATTTTTATTTATTATAGTGATTTGAGCGTTTTTAGGGGTTTTTATAGCTTTTAGGTTCTTTATGGATTTTCCAGGGTTTGATGGTTTGTTTGTGTTTTCAGGGTTTTTTAGTTATTTTTAATGTTTTTATGGGTTTTAGGGGTTTTTTGTTTTATAGGTATTTTATTTTTGTTTTTAGGGTTTTTTGGTATTTTTAAGAATATTTGGGTTTTTGTGGTTTTTTGGGTAATAGGAGTTTTCGGGTTTTTTAGGTTGTTTGGGTTTTAAATTGTTTTTTGATTTTTTTTGGGGTTTTATGGTTTTATTGAGTTTTTAATGTTATTTGTGAATTTAATTGTTTTAGATTTTTTAGTGGGTTTTAGGGGTTTTATCGGTTCATGGTATTTTTAGGGTTTTTAGTGTTTAAATGGTTTTTTTGGGTTTTATGTTTTTCAAGGGTTTTCAGGGTTTATAGGGTTCTTTATGTTTTCAAATATTTTTTTTGTCTTTTGGGATTTTTATAGTTCAAAGGGGTTTTATTGTTTTATGGGATTTTGAGGTTTTAGGGGTTTTTATGTATTTGTGTTTTTTGGTGTTTTCTGGCATTTTAGTGTCTTTTGGGTTTTTAGTGTATCTTTGATTACTTTAGGATTTACATATTTCTATATTTTTTAATGTTTTAGGGGGTTTGTGGTTTTTTATAGTTTTTAGTGGTTTTTAATGATATTATGGTTCTTAATTATTGTTAAGGATTTTAGGAGATTTATGATTATTTCAAGATTTCTAGAGGTTTTTTCTTTTTCACATATTTTCATAGAATTTTTATGTTTATAGTGTTTATGTTTTTTAGGTTTTTAGGGTTTTTGACGGTTTTAAGGGGTTTCCAGATTTTTGGTGGTTTAAAATGTTTTTACGGTTTTTTGGGACTTTTGGAATTATAGGGTTTTTATGTTTTTAGTTGTTTTATTGTTTTTTTATTTTTTAGTGGTTTTATGGTTTTTACAGTTTTTAAAAAAAACTTCGTTTAATTGTTATTTAGAGTTTTATTGGTTTTTAGGGTTTTATACTGTTTCAGAGATTTAGGTTTTAGGGTTCTTTTGTTTTCAGGGTGTATTAGGTTTTTTATTGTTGTTTATATTTTTAGGGATTTTAGAGATTTTTTAAGATTTGTATAAATTTTAGGGATTTTAGGGTTTCTAGGGATTTTGAGGGATTTTTGTTGTTTTCATGGATTTTTAGTGGTTTTAGGTTTTTCAATGTTTTTAGGGTCTTTTGGGGTTTTTGGTTTTTTTGGTATTTTTAAGGTTGTAAATATTTTTAGAGTTTTTTAATGTTTTTAGTGGTTTAATGTTGTTTTAGGGATTTTATCATTTTAGGGGATTTTTGGGTTTTCTGTGTTTTTTTGGGTATTTTGGGGTTTTTAGCTGTTTTTTGGTTTTCATTAGGATTTCACAATTGTGGGGAATTTTTATGTATTTAGGGTTTTTTGGATCCTTTTAGGATTTTTGGGTTTTATAGCATTTTTCTGGTTTTAAGGATTTTGAGAAATTTTTGGGGTTTTCTGATTTTTTTAGGGGTTTTTATATCTTTTTTTGGTTTTGATGTTTTTTTAGTACTTTAGGATTTTTAAGATTTTCAGAGTTTTTTTACATTTTTATTAATTTAAAGGTGTTTTATTATTTTTTGGGGGATTTTTGGTTTTTATAGTTTTTTGGGTTTTTAAGGTATATAGGGGTTTCAATTGTTTTAATGTGGTTTTAGGGTTTTTAATATTTTTATGTTTACATGGATTTTTTTGTAATTTTTATGATTTTTATGGTTTGGGGTTTTTTTTGGATTTTGAGGGTTTATGGTTTTTGGGGGGGTTAGGGGTTTTTATGAGTTTTTTAGGGTTTCGTTGTTTTTTTTTTGGGTTTTTTATTGTTTTTAAGGGTTTAAATGGTTTTTATGGTTTTTATTGTTTTCTGGTGGGCTTATAAGTTTTATAGTTTTCTATTCTTTGATATATCTTTAATGAATTTTTGGATTTTTATGGTTTTTATGGTTTTTCAGGTTTTACAGGGTTTTTCAGTTTTTAATGTTTTTTTGGTCACAAGTGTTTTATGATTTTTATCATATTTTTAGGGTTTTATGGGTTTTATTGTTTTAATGGGTTTTAGAGGTTTTCATAATTTTCAATGGGTTTAGGGGTATTTTTCGCGTTTTTTATGTTTTAAGGGATTTTCGGTATTTTATTATTTTAATGGTTTTTAGTAATTTAATGGAATTTGAGGGTTTTTAGGGGGTTTTATATTTTTTTTGATTTTTCATGGTTTTTAGGGTCTTTTTGGTTTTTAGGGTTTCCTTGGTTTTTAGGGGTTTTTTGGCTTGTAGTGTTTTTAATGCTTTTAGGTGTTTTAAATGGTTTCTCAATATTTATTGATTTTTTAGTTTTTATATATTTCAGGGGTTTTTTAGGTTTATTTAGTGTTTTTTTATTTTTTTAGGGTTTTAGGGTTTTTTAGGGTTTTATGGGTTTTAGGGATTTTGAGGGGTTTTATGGTTTTCCGGGATATTTAGGGATTTTGGGGATTTTGGGTTTTTTTGGGTTTTAAGATTTTTTTATTTAGGGGTTTTATGGTTTTTTAGATTTTTTAATTTTTATAGGGGCTTAAAGTGTTTTCATTATTTTAGAGGGGTTTTAGAGTTTTTGACATGTTTTAGGATTTTTAAGGTTTTAGGGGTTTAATGGTATTCAGGTTGTCTTCAAGGATTTAAGGGTTTTTAAAATTTATTAATTTTTTATGGATTTTTTATGATTTTTATTATTTTAAGGTTTTTAAGGGGTTTTAGGGGTTTTGATGGTTTTTAGGGGTTTTTTGGATTTTTTGGGGTTTGATGAAATTTTGTGGGATTTAAGGGTTTTAAATGTGTTTAGGGTCTTTAAGGTTTTTTTGAGTTTTTTAAAACATTTAAGGGATTAAATTTTTTCTGAGTTTTTCAGGTTTTAGTATTTTTATTATTTTAGTGTATTTTAAGGTATTTAGTGGTTTTTAATGATTTTTTGTTGTTTTTAGGGGTTTTTATGTTTTTAAATATTTTTTTTTGTTTTTTTGGGATTTTAACAGTTTTATAGTTTTTAGGGTAATAAGATGTTGAGGGTTTGGTTGGTTTTTTATGTTTTTTATGTTTATTTTGGTTTTTTACTGTTTTATGGGTTTAAAGGGTACTTAGAGTTTGTAGTGGATTTAGGGTTTTAGGATTTTTTAAGGTGTTTAAGGATTTTATTGGTTTTATGGTTTTTAGGGATTTTTTGGGTTTAGAGTTATTTTTTTCATTCATGGATATTTAGGGATTTTGTAAGGGTTTTATGGTTTTTTTGGGTTTTATTATTTTTAGGGATGTTGAGGGTTTTTTGGGTTTTTATATTGCGTTTTTGTTTTTTGGGGGTTTTTTACTATTTTTGGATTTTTAAGGTGTATTAGAGTTTTAATGTTTTAATGGGTTTTTTTTTTGGGATTTTAGAGTTTTTAGGGGTTCTGTGGTTTTATAGATTTCCGTGTTTTTAATTTTTTTAGGGTTTTTTATGGTTTCTAGGGGTTTTTGGGGTTTTTACTATCTTTAGGTATTTCATGTGTTTTTTTTTTGTTTTGTAGTGTTTTTAGAGTTTTTAGTTTTTTATGGTTTTTATTTATTATTTTAGTCTGTTTGGAGTTTTTGAGTTTTTAGGGGTTTCATGGTTTCATAGAGTTTTTTGACCTTTATAGAGGTTATAATGGTTTTTATATATTTTAGTGGTTTTTTCTAATGATTTTAGTGATTTTGATAGATTACATGTTTTTTAGGGTTTTTAGTGGTTTTATGTTTCCAGGGATTTTTATGGAATTTTTAGGGTTTTTATGGGTTTTAGGGTTTTTAGGGATTTTAAAGGTTTTTAGATTTTTCATGTGTTTTTAGGGTTTTTAGGGTTTTCTCAGGGTTTTTAGGGAATCTTTTCTGTTGTAGTGTTTTTTTTAGATTTTGAGGGGTTTAATGGTTTTTTATATTTTTTATTGCTTTAAGTGGTTTGGGGGTTTTTAGAGTTTTCAATGAGTTTTATGGTTTTCCGGGGGTTTTGGAGTTTTTTATTATTTTTATGGTTTTTATGGTTTGCATGGGGTTTTTAGGGATTTTAGAGTATTTTAAATTTTCAAGGAATTTAAGGGATTTTTGTATTTTTATGGTTTTAAGTTATTTTATGGTTTTTAGGGGTTTGATGTTTTTTAGGGTTTTTCACAATTTTTAATGTTTTTATGGTTTTTATTATTTTATGTGTTTGGTATTTTTTAAGGGGGTTTTTCAATTTTTTATGGTTTTTATGGTTTCTAAGTGATTTTTAAAAAATTAAGGTTTTTTAATGGGTTTTTAAATTTTTAGTTTTTTAGGGTTTTATGGGATAAGGTAGGTGTGGGGACAGGCAATTCCTGACTTCCCCAAAATTTATTAAAGGAAAAGAAAAGAAGACAGGGGCGGGTTGGGGCCAAACAACCCACATCCAAAATTCCCTGGACCCCCCATGACATCGAAATCACAAAATACCCAAAAAGATGGAAAGAAAACAGCGGAAACTAAAAATCAACGTCCTCCCTAAAGGGGTCCCCATCAGAACCATAACTAGAGGAAACATCTAACTCCACTGACTCCCATTCAGAAGAATCATATTCCTTTTAGAATGTCATGTAATACTCTATGAGACGTTGCTTCTCCACACTCAATTGTGCCTTGCTAGACTGACTTCCCCTACCAGAGTCAACCTCCTTAGCTTTGCAAGAGGCTCTCATGGATACTGTCCTCGACAAAGCAAAAAAATCTTTCCTTGGTTTCCTCCTACCGGGAACTAAAATGACCTCCACAGATTTATTTTACTTACCATAAGGAACGGCCATATCCAACAGGGCCCTGTCATTGATGACTATATTCAAGTTCTGCTCTGTCCTTCTATGATCCTCATATTGATCCTGAATGACGGAGGCTTCCTGATTAAGGGAACATACAGCAAGAACCCCACCTTACAGCACGTGAGGAGGCACCGCAGGTTCCTGAGAAGCCAGATAAAGATGGGGCACCCCACTATCCAAGGCCTACTACAAGTGCCCCTCCCCCCTAGGCAGCTCACTTTCATCCCCCTGGATAGAGCGTGCAGCCTCCAGCCCCTGCATTGCCCTTTTCCCCTGCTCCGTAGCTCCATCCAAGGACCCAAAAGTATCCAGCATCAACTCAGCTTGACCAACATTAAGGACCAAACATCCTCCACCGCGCCTAGCAGCAACAACCTGCTCCTTACTTGGCATATGTACAGCCATCATTACATTCCCATCATCTGCAACTAGAGACCCTTTCCCTCCTCCCCAAGGGTATTGTTCACCTTCAACTCAGTCACATCAAAATCATCACATTTGTGGCCAAGAGCCCGTAGCTCCCTAATCTACTACTCATCAACACCACCCGAGTGCCCAGTGGTGTCTAACAGTAGCTCAGCGTCACAATCCTTCTGGGTCACACTCCCTTCATCCCCCTCAGCAACAACTGCCTGCACCCTGCTCTCCTGTTTATCCGACCTATCACTCCCATCATCACCAAGTGGAGACCCTTGCACCTCTCCCTCAAACTCCAGCCCTTAAAAGCGATTGATGATTTGGACAACTTCATACCTCTGTTTCAGACTACTATCAAAGGAGACATACTTCCCATCAGCAGCAACCTCGATGCATAAAGAACTTCCATCATCCGAGAAATTCAAGTCACTCTTCAATCACATGAAACTGTCAGTCACCTTGGGATCTGGTTGACGCTGAAAACCCACTTTCCCTCCATCTGCTGCAGAACAGTGACCCCTCAAGACAACTGGGGGGTCCTCCTGCACAATCATCGCGTCCAAGGATCTAGAACCATGCCCACATGCAGGAAACAACCCCATAGAAGAATTTATTCCATGCCTGATAGAATCAGTTGTTGCATCCTCTGCCATAATCATCCCCACCCGAGCCTGCACCCCTTCACCAGACTCAACTTGATCTTGAGGATCCTTGTGGAAAACCTCCTGCACCTCTCCCTAATTCTTCTTCCCCTCACCAGTCACCTCTTGTGATCGGTTCAAAGCAGAAAAATTCCTTTTGATACTCCTGCAAGCCCGAACATTATGACCCAAAAGCAAGTAGGAGGAGCAGAAATCTATCCACGACTCAAAGGTCAGAGGTATATTCCACCAAATCTCCTCACAAAAAAAATCTAAACAAAATCAACGGGTCCTTTAGAAGAATAAATCTCCACAAAGATCCTTGGGGATACCGAGTGTCAAAGGGGCATTGTTCTACTATCGATGCATAATAACCATCCCACCAAATTACCCAACATTTAAATAGTGGAGAAATTTTGAAAATGGAGGGGATGTTCCAAGAATCTAACCCATGTTTCCGCCATCAGTGAATCACGGTACATGTACAGATCAAATCTCCACCTGGAAAGGGAGAAACGAGCATCGTTGCATATTCTTGGGGTTTCTGCTGAGGAATGAACAAAACTCTCTTTCGAATCAAAGAGAATCAAAATTTGACTGCTATCAAGAAGACCTACCGTAGCGCAGTCTTGGAGGTCCCATTATTTGTACACAAATCTATCAAAAAGATCCACCAGGGGTATCCAGTTTACAAAATGAGCAACCAAGGACAACCTATGCTGGGCGGAGGCCTCATTGAACTCCGCAATCGATAACTGAAGCTATGGAAATCCGTTATGTAATTCATGAACCTTAGGGAATATCTCAATCTGAAGAAAAAGAGGACGAAAATCAGGATCCGAGAATCGCACCAAAGGATGCCCATCATCAAGAATCAGCGGAGGCCCCTCCCCCATGGAGGGGGGATGGCGAGGTGCAAAAGCAATCTTCATCATCAAGAGTGCCGTAGGAGGAGAGAATCACCATCACAAGAGAGTCGATCCGCCATCCTCTAATCTTGTCTTAGTGTTTTATATGGTTTTAGGGATTTTTAAGGATTTTATGGGTTTTATGGTTTCAAGGGGAGATTATGGGGTTTAGTGTTTTTATGTATTCATGGATTTTGAGGGAGTATTTATAATTTTTTTGGTTTTTAGTGGTTTTAGTTTTTTTACATATTTTTTTGGTTTTTAGGGGTTTATAGGTTTTTAGGGTTTTTAGGATTTTAGGGTTCTTATGGAGTTTAAGGTTTTTAGCATTTTTTGATTTTTTAGGGGTTTTAATGTTTTTTAATTTTTTTGTTGTTTTAAGGGGTTTTATGGGTTTTAGAGTTTTTAGTGGTTTTTATGTTTTTTAATGACATTAATGGTTTTGTAAATTTTTATGGAATTTTATAATTTTTAGGTGTTTTCATGTTTTCTAGGGTTTATTACATTTTTATGTATTTTTTGTCCCTTTAAGGATATTTATGGTCATTAAGATTTTTAGTCGTATTAGGGATTTTGATTGGTTTTTTGTGTTTTTTGGGGTTTTAGTATTTTTAATGTTTTTAGGGGTTTTTTGGGTTTTTAGAGTATTTTATGTTTTTAAGTTTTTTAAAATTTTTTAGTGGTTTTATTTTTTTAGTGTTTTATAGTTTTTATGGTTTTTATGGTTTTTATGGGGTTTTCGGGTTTTTATGTATTTAGGGTTTTTTTGAATTTTTAGGGTCTTTTTAATGTTTTAGGGTTTTCTATGTTCTAAATGATTTTTACAAAATATTTAGGATATTTGGGGTTTTATGATTTTTAGAGATTTTAAGGTTTTTAGTGAATTTCAGGTTTATTAGGATTTTGCAGTTTTTATGTTATTTTGGGTTTTAAGGATTTTTATTAATTTCTGGGGATTTTAGGTTTTTTTGAGTTTTTAGTGTTTTTATAGGTTTAAAGGGTTTTAGTAATTTTAGTTGTTTTTATGGGATTTATGCATTATTAGGGTTTTTAATTTCTTAAGGGGTTTTATGAATTTTACAGGGGTTTGGGGTTTTAAGGGTTTTTTACATCATTAGGGGTTTTTTGGGAATTTTTTGGATTTTTTTGTTTTTAGAGTTTTTTTGGGATTTATAGGGATTTGTGGGGTTTTAACGATTTTTAGGGGTTTTAGGGGCTTTTAGGGGTTTTTTTGGGTTTTTTGGGTTTTAGGATATATTAGAATATTTTTGGGATTTTAAGGGTTTTTAGATTTTTTTAATGTTTTTGGGGTCTTACGGGGTTTAAGAGTTTTAGTGGTTTTTTGGGGTTTTTTTGGATTTTTTATGGCTTTAGGAGTTTTATGGTTTTCAACTGGTTATCACAGTTTTTAGGGTTTTTAGGGATTTTTAGTGTCATTTTAAAATGTTTATGGTTTTAGGTGTTTAACTGATTTTGAGTAAATTTATTATTTTTTATTTAATTTTAGAGATTTTTGGGGATTTTGGGGTTTTTATGGTCTCTTTTAGGGTGTGGGGGGTTTCTAGAGTTTTTTTATGGATTTTATGTTTGTTATAATTTTTTAACTTTTTTATGGGTTTTATGGGTTCTTAGAGTTTCTAGTGGTTTTAGGGGTTTTATCCGGTTTTTATGTTTTCTAATTTTTTTATGGGGATTAATGGTTTTTAAAGTTTTTTTTGGATTTAATATATTTTTTGGATTTTATTATTTTTAGGATTTTTAAATATTTTTATAGAATTTTGGGTGTTTAAGGGTTTTAGGGGGTTTTAGGGTTTATTTGGGGTTTAGGGACTTTTAGGTTTTTAAGGATTTTTTTGGATTTTTGGGTTTTTTGGGGTATTTAGGGTTTTTATGTTATTTGGGTTTTTAGGATTATTTAGAGTTCTAAGGGGTTTTAGGTTTTTAGAATTTTTAATGCTATTTATAGTTTTAAGGGTTTCTAGAGTTTTTGGCGGTCTTTTGAATATTTTGGGGTTTTATGATTATTGTTTGGTTTTACGGTTTTCATTGGGTGTTCATGGTTTTAAGTGTTTTTAAGGGATTGTTACTGGTTTCTAGTATTTTTATGGTTTTAATATCATTATGGTTTTAGGGTTTTTATGGTGTTTTATAGGGATTTTTAGTTCATTTTACAGTTTTTAGGTTTTGGAGTATTTTTAAAATTTTTAGGGATTTTAAGTGTTTTTATGGATTTTATGGTGTTTTTAGGGGTTATTAAATGTAATATGGTTTATTCCATTTTCTTGTAATTTGAGGGATTTTGATGTTTTTTAAGGTTATTAAGGGTTTTTAGAGATTTTGAGGGTTTTAACGTTTTTAAGGTGTTTTGGATTTGTAGCGTTTCTAGGGATTTATGGAATTTTTTGGTTTTTAAGGGTTTTTATAGATTTTAGTTTTTTTAGGGTTCTTATTATTTTTTATTGAAATTATGGGTTTAAAGTGTTTTTTGGTTTTTTTTAGGTTTTTGGGTTTTTGGTTATTTTTATATTTTAAGGGATATTTATCTATTTTTTATGATTTTTATAATCATTAGGGTTTTAAGGGATTTTGAGGGATTTTAGTGGTTTTCAAGGTGTTAAGGACTTTTAGGTGTTTTGGGTATTTTTTGGTGTTTATGGTTTTTTTTGTGTTTTTACGGTTTTAAAGGATTTATATTTTTTTAACGTATTTAGGGGTTTAAGGGGTTTTTATAGATTTTAGTGGGGTTCGAGGGTTTTTATGGATATTATGGTTTTTATGGTTTATAGGGGTTTTTATGGACTTCAGTTTTTTTTTGTGTTTTTAGTGTTTTTTTATATTTATAGTGATTATTAGGCGTTTTTTTAATTTTATGGTTTTCAGGTTTTTTCATAGTTTTTTGGGTATTTAGGATTTTTCTTATATTTTAGGTTATATTGGACTTTTAGTATTTTTTTAGTTTTTTTATAGTTTTTAAGGATTTTTATAGTATTTTAAATTTTTTGGGTTTTAAAGGTCTTTATATTTTTAGTGGTTTTAGTGTTTTTTTTTGGGTTTTTAAGGTTTCTAGTACTTTTTCAGGTTTTAAGTGATTTTCATTGTTTTAGGGTTTTCTACATTTTAAGGTTTTTAGTAATTTTGATGATTTTTATGGTTTGTAGTGAATTTAGGATATTTAGGTTTTTAGGATTTTATGTCTTTAGTGTTTTACTGGGTGTTGAGGCTTTTTTAGATTTTTTAGGGTTTTACAATATTTTTTGGTATTTAGTGATATTTTTTTATTTTTTTAGGTTTTTATATATTTCAATGTTTTAGGAATTTTTAGGGATTTTATAGTTTTTACTTGTTTTATGGTTTTTAAGAGTTTTATGGGGTTTCGAGGTTTTTTATTGTTTTCATGGGTTTTTTGGTGTTATTTGGGTTTTTTATGTTTTCAAGTATTTTTAGGGATTTTATATGATTTATATGGTTTTTTGGGTATTTGGGGGTTTTAGGGATTTTGAGGGTTTTTAGGTGTTTTCCTGGGGTTTTAGGGGTTTTTAATGTTTCTATGGGTTTTTTGCGTTTTTTAGCTATAAAATGTTTTTAAGGGATATTTTTGATTTCTAAAATTTTTATGGGTTTTATTGGTATTTAATGTTATTAGTGGTCTTTAGGAGTTTAATGGATTTTTTGTGGTTTTATTATTTTAGGGTTTTTACAGTTTTCAAGGAATATTTAGTTTTTTTTTTGCTTTTTTATTGTTTCATGGACATTTTGGTATTTTTTATATTTTTTTATAGTTTTTAGGATTTTTGGATTTTTAGGTGTTTTACGATTTTTTAGGTTTTAGGTTTTTAGGTCTTTTGGGTTTTTTATAATTTTTTTGGAGTTTTAAGTTTTTCTTGAGTTTTTTTAACATTCTTATTGTTTTAAAGGGGTTTTAGATATTTATGTGGGTCTTTAGTGTTTTTTGGGTTTCTAGGGCTTTTGAGGTGTTTATGGGTTTTATTGTTTTTAGGGTGTTCTAGGGTTATTTTATGTTTTCAGGGATTTTTACCGATTTTTTGGATTTTTATGGGTTTTAGGTTTTTTGTGTTTTATACATTTAGATGGTTTTAAGGGGTTTTAGGGTTTTTTGGGATTATGGTTTTATGGGATTTTTCGGTTTTATGGTTTTTTAAGTTCCATAGGCGTATTCTAAATTTTTTGTGTTTATTAATGTTATTAGAAGTTCCAATGGATTTTCGAGTTTTTAGGGGTTTTTAGAGTTTTCATGTGTTTTAGGGGGTTTCAATTTTTCTATGGTTTTTACGGTGTTAATGGTTTTTAGTGTTTTTTACATTTTTAAAGATTTATATATCTTGTTTATTTTTTTGTTTCTAGGGTTTTAAGGTTTTTTAGTGATTTAAGGGTTTTAGTTTTTTCATGGTTTAGGGGGGATTTCAGGAATTTTAGGTTATTTTTGGTATGTAGGTTTTTTGAGTTTTTATGAATTTTAAGGCTTCCCAATTTTTTTTAATGTTTTAGGTGTTTTAATCATTTTTAGAGTGTTTATTGGCTATTTATGTTTTTATGGGTTTCATAGTTTTAAATGGTTTTAGGGGTGTTTATGGGTTTTATGGGTTTTTAAGGGGTGTTATGGTTTTTCTATTTTCACATATTTTTGAAATTTTTGGGGTTTCAGGGATGTTGAGTGTTTTATAGATTTTAAGAGTTTTTTTAATTTTTTATTGTTTTTCATGGGTTTTCTATTGGTTTTTAAATTTTTAATGGTTTTAATGGTTTTTAAAAATTTTTATTTTTTAGGGGTTTTAAGGGTTTTTAGAGTTCTTAGTGGGTTTTTATAATTTTTATTGATTTTATGGTTTATTTATGGTTTTAGTTTTTTATGGTATTTGAGGTGTTTTCATGGTTTTTTTCGTTTCTGATGTTTTCAAGGATTTGTAGGGTTTTTTAAATAATTTTATTTTTTACGGTTTTAAGTTTTTAGGGATATTTTGTTTTTTATGAATTTTTTGTGTTGTTAGGGTTTTACGGGTTTTTTTGATTTTTGGGTTTTTAGTGTTTTTGAGATTTTTATGGTTTTAAAGGTTATTTAGAGTTTTTTAATGTTTTTATGTTTTTAGGGTTTTTAGGGTTTTTAGGCCTTTTCATTCCTTTAGAATTTTTATGGTTTTCGAAGGGATTTAATGGTTTTTAGATATTTTTAAAGTATTATGGATTTTTAGGATTTTTTACATTTTCAATTATTTTTAGGTCTTTTTAGGCTTTTATATATTTATTAATTTTTATAGATTTTATTGATTTTTAGTGTTTTTCAATTATTTTATAGATTTTTTGTTTTTTAGGGTCTTTTAGGTTTTATCGTTTTTTTGTGTTTTAGGGGTTTATGGGTTTTCGATGTTTTGTATGTTTTTAGGGGTTTTATGGGTTTCTAGTGATTTTCGTTGTTTTTTGGGTTTTTTGGGTTTTTTGGGGATTTTTACTCTTTTAGAAGTTTTATGGTTTTTATGTGTTTATCAACATTTTTAGTGTTTTTTAATTTTAATAGATTTTTAGTATTTTTTAGGATGTTTATAGTTCCATGGTTTTTATGGGGTTTTTTGGGTTTTTGAGGTTATTTAGGGGGTTTCTAGCTTTTTTTGGGTTTTAGGAAATTTCGTGGTTTTAGGGTGTTTTTTGGGTTTTATTGGGGTTTTTATGTATTTTAATTTTTAGGGGTTATAGAGTTTCTTTTATCATTTTTAGGGGTTTTATAATTTTTAGAGGTTTTAGGGTTTATTAGGTTTTTTCGAGTTTTAAATGTTTTTAAGATATTTAAGGAATTTTCAGGGTTTTTACAGCTTTTTTCAGATTTTCTTGGAATTTTAGTGATTTTTAGTGATTTTTAGTATTTTAATTTCATTAAGAGTTTTTTATGTTTTTAGGGATTTTGAGGGGTTTTAAGGGTTTTCATAGTTTTTACGGTCAATTTGGGTTTTGGAATTTTTAGTTTTTTAGGATTTTTATATTTTTGAATGTTTTAGGGATTTTAAGGGTTTTTTAAGAATTTTTAGTGTTTTAGGGTTTTTATGTGTAATTTCAATTTTTTTAAAGTGTTCAGGTGTTTTATGGTTTCCTAAGGTTTTAGGGATTTTTTATTTTTAAGGATTTTCAAAGGATTTTTATCGTTTTATGGTATTTATGGGTTTTAGCGATTTTTATGAGTTTTATGGGTTTTTAGGTTTTTAGGGGGTTTTCATGGTTATAATGGATGTTTTTTTGGGTTTTTAGTGGTTTTTACAGATTTTAGGGAATTTATGATTTTTAATGTTTTCATTGTTTTTATGGATTTTAATGATTTGTGCATTTTTAGGGGTTTCATTATTTTTAGGTTCTTTAGGGGTTTTCCAGGGTTTGATGGTTTTTTTGTGTTTTCAGGGTTTTTTAGTTATTTTTAATGATTTTATGGGTTTTAGGGGTTTTATGTTTTTTAGGTATTTTATTTTGGTTCTTTTAGTTTTATGTATTTTTAAGGATTTTAGGGTTTTTTGGTTTTTTGGGTTATTTGGAGTTTTCGAGTTTTTTTGGGTGGTATGGATTTTTAATTGTTTTTTGAGTTTTTATGGGTTTCATGGTTTTATTGATTTTTTTAATGCTATTTTTTAATTTTATGGTTTTAGAGTTTTTAGGCGGTTTTAGGGGTTTTATGGGTTCATAGTGTTTTTAGGGTTTTTAGGGTCTAAATGAGTTTTTTGGGGGTTTTATGGTTTTCAGGGGTTTTCAGGGTTTATTGGGTTTTATTATGCTTTCAAGGATATTTTGGTCTTTTGGGATTTTTATAGTTCATAGGGGTTTTATAGTTTTAAGGGATTTGATGTTTTTATGGGATTTTGTGTATTTTTGATTTTTGGTGTTTTCAGGCATTTTAGTGTCTTTTGGGTTTTTAGTGTATGTTTGATTACTTTAGGATTTTACTTATTTTTATATTTTTAACATTTTTAGGGGGTTTTGGGTTTTTATAGTTTTTAGTTTTTTTAAGGATTTTATGGTTTTTAATTATATTTAAGCATTTTAGGAGATTTATGATGTTTTCTGTATTTTTAGGGGTTTGTTCTTTTTCAGGGATTTTCAGAGCATTTTTATGTTTATAGTGTTTATATTTTTTAATTTTTTTTGGTTTTGATGGTTTTTAGGGGGTTTCTCGATTTTTTGTTGTTTGAAAGGTTTTCAATATTTTTTTGGGTCTTTTGTGTTTATAAGTTTTCTAAGTTGTTAGCTGTTTTATTGTTTTTTTAGTGGTTTTATGGTTTTTATATTTTTAAAAAAAAAATTGGAATATAATTGTTTTTTATAGTTTTTATTTGTTTTTAGGGTTTATAGTGTTTTATGGTTTTAGGTTTTAGGGTTTTTTTGGTTTTCATGGTATATTAGGGTTTTTACGGTATTTTATATTTTTATGGATTTTAGGGATTTTTACATTTTTTATGATTTTTAGGGTTTTTTTGGTTTCTAGGGAGTTTGAGGGATTTTTGTTGTGTTCATGGGTTTTTAATGGTTTTTTGTTTGTCACAGTTTTTAGTGTTTTATAGGGTTTGGGGTTTTACGTTTTTTTGGTTTTTAGGCTCGTAAATATTTTTTAGTGTTTTTTAATGTTTTTAGTTGTTTAATGTTGTTTTAGAGATTTTAACATTTTAGGGGTTTTTTTTGTTTTTTGGGTTTTCTAGGTTTTTTGGGTATTTTGGAATTTTTAGCTGTTTTTTGGTTTTCAATGGGACTTCACAGTTGTCGGGATTTTTATCTATTTAGGGTTTTGTAGATCCTTTTTGGATTTTTCGGTTTTTTAAGCATATTTATGCTATTAAGGATTTTGAGAAATTTTGGGGGTTTCCTGATTTTTTTTGTTTTTAGGGGTTTTTAGGGTGTTTTGGGGGTTTTGAAGTTTTTAGTACTTTAGGGTTTTAAGGATTTTCAGAGTTTTTTTACATTTTTATTATTTCAAAGGTGTTTTATAAATTTTTTGTGGGCTTTTAGGTTTTTATAATTTATTTTGGTTTTTTAGGTATATATGTGTTTCGATGGATTTAATGGTATTTTCAGAGTTTCAAATATTTTTATGTATACAAGGATTTTTATGTAATTTTTATTATTTTTATGGTTTGGTGGTTTTTTGGGATTTTGAGGGTTTATGGATTTTTTGTGGGTTTAGTGGTTTTTAAGTGTTTTTTAGGGTTTTATTGTTTTTTTTGAGTTTTTTATTGTTTTTAAGGGTTTAAATGGTTTTTATGGTTTTTATTATTTTCTAGGGGGCTTAATAGTTTTTTACAGTTTTAATGTTTTCATAAATGTTTAAGGTAATTTTTGGATTTTTATGGTTTTTATTGTTTTTATGGTTTTAATGGTTTTACAGGGTTTTTTCAGTTTTTAATGTTTTTTTGGTTACAAGAGTTTTTATATTTTGTCATATTTTTAGGGTTTTATGGGTTTTATTGTTTTAATGGGTTTTAGAGGTTTTCATAATTTTTAGTGGGTTTAAGGGGATTTTTCAAGTTTTTATGTTTTAAGGGTTTTTTCGGTATTTTTATGATTTTTATGGTTTTTAGTGATTTAATAGAATTTGAGGGTTTTTAGGGGGTTTTAGAATTTTTAGGGGTATTCAAGGTTTTTAGAGACTTTTTGGTTTTCAGGGTTTCTATTGTTTTTAGGGTATTTTGGATTATATAGTTATTTAATGCTTTTAGGGGTTTTAAGGGGTTTATCAATATTTATTGGATTTTGGGGATTTTATATATTTCAGGGGTTGTTCAGGTTATTTAGTGTTGTTGATTTTATTTCGGTTTTAGGGATTTTTTATGGTTTTATGGGTTTTAGGAATTTAGAGGGGTTTTAGGGGTTTCTGGGGTATTTAGGGATTTAGGGGGTTTGGGGTTTTCCAAGGTTTTAAGGTTTTTTTATTTAGTGGTTTTATGATTTTTTAATGTTTTTAATTTTTATAGGTGTTTAAAGGGTTTTCATCAATTTTGAGGGGTTTTAGAGTTTTTATATGTTTTAGGGTTTTTAAGGTTTTAGGGATTTTATGTTATTTAGGTTGTCTTCAAGGATTTTAGGGTTTTTAAAATTTATTAATTTTTAGGAATTTTTTAATGATTTTTATGATTTTAAGGTTTTTTAGGGGTTTTAGGGGTATTGATGGTTTTTAGGGGTTTTTTGGATTTTTAGGGGTTTTAAAAAATTTTGTGGGGATAAGGTTTTCTAGGTTTTTAGGTTCATTAAGGTTTTTTAGAGTTTTAAAAACATTTAACGATTCAAATTTTTTTGAGTTTTTCAGGTTTAAGGGGTTTTACTTATTTTTAGGGTATTTTAAGGTATTTAGGGGTTTTTAGATATTTCTGTGGTTTTTACGGGTTTTTACATTTTTAATTATTTTTTTTGGTTTTTTGGGATTTTAATAGTTTTATGGTTTTTTAGGGTTATTAGATGTTGAAGGTTTTGTGGGTTCTTTATGTTTTTTGATTCTTTGAAGTTTTTTGATGTTTTATGGGTTTGAATGGTACTTAGAGTTTGTTGAGGCTTCAGGTATTTATGGTGTTTTATGTTTTTTATGGTTTTAGGGGGTTTATGGTTTTTAGGAATTTTTTGGGTCTAGAGTTATTTTTTTCTTTATAGGGTTTTTAGGGATTTTTAGAGGTTTTATGGTTTTTATGGATTTTATTATTTTTAGGGGTGTTGATGGTTTTTTAGGATTTTTATGTTACTTTTGTGTTTTTTGGATTTTTTACTATTTTTTTGGATTTTTAAGGGGTTTAGAGTTTTAATGTTTTAATGGGAATTTTGGGATTTTAGAGTTTTTAGGGTTTTTGAGGTTTTATTGATTTTTGGGTTTTTTACATTTTTAGGGGTTTTTATGGATTCTAGGGTTTATTAGGGATTTTACTGTCTTCAGGTATTTCTTTTGTTTTGTTTCTATGGTTTTTAGAGTTTTCAGTTTTTTAGGGATTTTGTTTATTTTTTTGCCTGTTTGGAGTTTTTGAGTTTTTAGGGGTTTCATGGTATCATAGAGTTTTTTTGACCTTTATAGGGGTTCTAATGGTTTTTATATATTTTAGTGGATTTTTTTTCTAATGTTTTTAGGGATTTTTATGGAATTTGTAGGGTTTTTATGGGTTTTATGGGTTTTGGGATTTTGAAGGTTTTTTGATTTTTCATGGGTTTTTAGGGTTTTTAGGTTTTCTTAGGGATTTTAGGGATTTTTTTCCATTGATTTGTTTTTTTAGATTTCGAGGGGTTTGAAGGTTTTTTAGATTTTTTAATGTTTTCATTGGTTTTGGGGGGGTTTTTAGAGTATTCAACTGGTTTTATGGGTTTTGTGAGGTTTTGGTGTTGTTTACGGTTTTTAGTGGTTTTATGGTTTTCATGGGGTTTTCAGGGCTTTTAGAGGTTTTTAAATTTTCAAGGACTTTTACGGGGTTTTTAGATTTTTATGGTTTTAAGTTATTTTAGGGTTTTTAGGGATTTGAGGTTTTTTAGGGGTTTTCACAATTTTTATTATTTTTATGGTTTTTATTATTTTATTTTTTTGGTATTTTTAGGGTTTTTTCCATTTTTTTAAGGTTTTAGGGTTTCTAAGTGTTTTTTAAAAAATTAAGGTGTTTTAATGGTTTTGAAATTTTTATATTTTTATGGTTTTATGGGCAAGGAAGGATCGAGGAAAATTTATGGTTTAATGGTGTTTTAGGGGGTTTAAAGGTTTTTGTTGGGATTTATGGTTTCAAGGGGGATTCAGGGATTTATTGTTTTTATGTATTCAGGGATTTTGAGGGAGTATTTTGTATTTTTTTGGTTTTTAGTGGTTTTAGTTTATTTACAGATTTTTAGGGTTCATAGGGGTTTACAGGTTTTTAAGTGTTTTCAGGATATTTAGGGTTCTTATAGAGTTTAGGGTTTTTAGCATTTTTTGAGTTTTTTAGGGTTTTAATGTTTTTTAATGTTTTTAATGTTTTAAGGGGTTTATGGGTTTTAGAGTTTTTAGTGGTTTTTAAGGTTTTTATTGACATTAATGGTTTTGTATTTTTTTTAGGGAATTTTATAGTTTATATGGTTTTTCATGTTTTTAGGGTTTATTACATTTTTATGTATTTCTAGGTGCTTTTATTATTTTTATGGTCATTAGGTTATTTAGTTGTTTTATGGATTTAGATGGGTTTTGGTGTTTTTGGGGGTTTTAGTTTTTTTAATGTTTTTAGGGTTTTTTGGGTTTTAGAGTATTTTATGTTTTTATGTTTTTAAACATTTTTAGTGGTTGTATTTTTTTTAGTGTTTTTATAGTTTTTAGGTTTTTATGGGGTTTTAGGGTTTTTATGTTTTTACGGGTTTTTAGTATTTTTAGGGGGTTTTCAATGTTTTAGGGTTTTCTATGTTTTAAATGATTTTTAGGTATTTTTTTAGGATTTTTGGGGTTTTCATATTTTTAGGGATTTTAATGGTTTTCAGAGTATTTCAGGTTTATTGGGATTCTGCAGTTTTTATGTTATTTTGGGTTTTAAGGGTTTTTATTAGTTTCTGGTGATTTTAGGTTTTATAGAGTTTTTTGTGATTTTATAGGTTTAAGGGGTTTTTATTTGTTTTAGTTGTTTTTATGGGATTTATGTGTTATTAGGGTTTTTAATTTCTTAAGGGGTTTTATGAATTTTAGGGGGGGTTTATGGTTTTAAGGGTTTTTTACATCTTTAGTGATTTTTTGGGATTTTTGGGATTTTTTTAGGGGTTTTGGGATTTATAGGGATTTGGGGGGTTTTCAAGATTTTTAGGGGTTTTAGGGGTTCTAGTGGTTTTTTTGGGTTTTTTGGGTTTTAGGATTTATTAAAATATTTTTGGGATTTTATGGTTTTTTAGATTTTTTTAATGTTTTTGGGGACTTACGGGGGTTTAAGAGTTTTTAATGTTTTTTGGGGTTTTATAGTATTTTGAGATTTTTTATGGCTTTAAGAGTTTTATGGGGTTCAACTGGTTTTCACAGTTTTTAGGGTTTTTATTTTTATAGGGATTATTAGTGTCATTGTAAAATTTTTATGGTTTTTCTGTGTTTCACTGATTTTGGGGAATTGTATTTTTTTTATTTAATTTTAGGGATTTTGGGGGATTTCATGGTTTTTATGGTATTTCAAGGTTGTAGGGTTTTTCTGTAGTTTTTTATGGATTTTATAGTTGTTAGACTTTTTTAACATTTGTAGGTGTTTTAAGGGTTCTTTTAGTTTCTAGTGGTTTTATGGGTTTTATGGGGTTTTATGTTTCCTAATGTTTTTATGGGGTTTAACAGTTTTAATAGTTTTTTTGGATTTAATGTATTTTTTGGGATTTTATGATTTTTAGGATTTTTAATTATTTTGATGGAATTTTGGGTGTCTGTGGGTTTTAGGGGGTTTAGGGTTTTTTTGGGGTTTAGGGTCTTTTGGGTTTTAAAGGATTTATTTGGTATTTTGATGGATTTTGGGGTTTTCTAAGGTTTTTGAGGTTTTTATGTAATTTGGGTTTTTAGGTTTATTTAGAGTTCTTAGGGGTTTTAGTTTTTTAGAATTTTTTAAAGTTATTTTGAATTTTAAAAGTTTTTAGTGTTTTTGGAGGTCTTTTTAATATTTTGGGGTTTTATGATTATTGTTGGGTTTTATGGTTTTCATGGGTTTTCAAGGTTTTAAGGGTTTTTTAAGGGATTTTTAATTGTTTTTAGTATTTTTTATGGTTATTGGGTTTTTATGGTTTTAGGGTTTTTATGGTGTTTTATTGGGATTTTTTAGTTCACATTACAGTTTTTAGGTTTGGGAGTTTTTTTAAATTTTTAGGGATTTTAAGTGTTTTAAGGATTTTTATGGTGTTTTTAGGTGTTATTCAATGTATTAGGGTTCATTCCATTTTCTTGTAATTTGAGGTATTTTTTTATATTTTTTTAGAGTTATTTAGGGTTTTTAGAAATTTTGAGGGTTTTATGGTTTTTAAGGTGTTTAGGATTTTTAGCGTTTTTAGGGTTTTATGGTCTTCTTTGGTTTTTAAGGGTTTGTTATTTTTTTAGAGCTTATATGGATTTTTTTTATAATTTTAATGGTTTTAAGGATTTTATGGTTTTTATTGTGTTGTTACTGTTTTATTGGGTTTTAGTGATTTGATGTTTTTAGGTGTTTTCTTGGTTTTCATGGGTCTTTAGGGATTTTAGAGTTTTTTACATTTTCAGAGAGTTTTTGGGACTTTTGGAATTTTTATTGTCTTTAGAATTTTTGGGGGTTTTAGGGATTTTCAGGGGTTTTGGGTTTGTCTATGTTTTTTAGGATTTTATTGGTTTTTATGGATTTTTTGTGTTTTAGGTAATTTTTTCTTTTTTTATGGTTTTAAGGTTTTTATTTTTTTTAGACATTAAGGGAGTTTATGGATTTCAGAGTTTTTAATGGTTTTGGGTTTTATGGGTGTTTAGGTTTTCTGAATGTTTCTATGGGTTTTTATGGTTTTTAGGGATTTTTAGAGTTTTTAGGTTTTTTAATTTCTTCTGGGATTTCAGGGGATTTTATTGTATTTAGTGTTTTTCAAGGTTTTTGGGATTTTAAGGGGTTTTAGGGTTTTTAAGTTTTTAGGGTTTTTAGGGGTCTTATGGTTTTCAAAGTTTTTAGTATTTTAGGGTTTATATATTTTTTTTAATGATTTTAGTGGTTTTTAGTGGTTTTATTGATTTTAGTGGTTTTAGGGTTTTATTGGTTTCTTTGGGTTTTATGGTTTTTAATATGTTTTTAGGGTTTTAGTTTTTTTATGTTTTCTGTTAATTTTTGAGTTTTTTATGACATTTTTGGATTTTAGGATTTTTAGGATTCATAGGGATTTTGAAGGATTTTAGGGGATTTCATGGATTTTAGGGGTTTTCTAAGGGTTTTTAGGTTCTTTTGGGTTTTTTGGGTTTTATAGGGTTTTTATGGGTTTTACAGTTATTATATTTTTTTAGTTTTTTAGGTGTTTATTGGGTTTTTATTGTTTTTAGTAGTATTTAGGGTTTTTGGGTTTTTTTGGTTTTTAAGTGTTTTAAGGGGGGTTTAGGTTTTATGGTTTTTTACGTTTTAAGGGATTTTTAGATCTTTATTAAAAAATTTATGGGTTTTATGGTTTTTTAATGTTTTTAGGGATTTTGAGGGTTTTATGGTTTGTAGTGATTTTAATGTTTTTAAGGTTTTCACATTTTTCTAATTTTTAATTTGTTTTCACAGGTTTTTCAGTTATTTATGATGTTTTATGTTTTTAGGGGTTTCTATGGTTTTATGGGTTTTCATGGGTTTTAAGGTTTTTTATGCTTTAAAAGATATTTAGTGTTTTTTAGATTTTTTTGGTTTTTATAGGTTTTAGGGTTTTTTAGGTATTTTGAGGGATTTTAGGGGTTTTATTAGTTTTTATGGCTTCTATGGGTTTTATGTTTTTTTTGTTTTAGAGTTATTTTGAGTTTTTAGGGGTTTTATGGATTTTTTTAGTTTTATAAAGTTTTTAGTGGTTTTAAGTGTTTTTAGTGTTTTGGGAGGATTTATGGTATTTATGGGTTTAAGTGTTTTTATGGCTAATAAGGGTTCATATGGTTTTCAGGGATTCTGAGGGGTTTTACATTTTTTGGTTTTTTTGGGTTCTTATTGTTTTAGGGTCTATTAGTGTTTTTTGTATTTTTTTAGATTTTAGGGTTCTTATGTTTTCATATTGTTTTTTAACATTATTATGTGGTTTTAGGGTTTTTATACTTTTTATTAGGTTTTAATTAGTTTTAACGGATTTTAGGGGTTTTATTTTTTATGGTATTCATGGTTTAAATAGATTTTATAGGGTTTTTAGGGCAATACATTTTCTGAGATTTTTTGGGATTTTATAAGAAATTTATGGTTTTTAGGTTTTTAGGGATTTCAAGGAATTCAATTATTTTTAGGGTATTTAGTGATTTTTAGGGTTTTTACTTTTCGGGGATTATTTGGGATTTTATATGATATTTATGTTTTTTAGGTTTTTGGGGATTTCAGGTAATTAATATATTTTTAGGGTTTTTATGTATTTTTAACGTTTTTGGGGTTTTAGGATATTTTTGTGTTTTATGATATTTTTAGATTTTATGATTTTTTTGAGTTTTTTAGGTTTCTAAGAGTTTTTTGTTTTTCAATATATTTATGGGTTTAAAGGGTTTTTATATTTTTTTAGTGGGTTTTTATGGTATTTATGGTTTTAGGGTTTTTTATGGTTTGGTTGGGTTTTTATTTTTTTTCAGTAGTTTTCATGGTTTTTAGTGCTTTTTAGGTTTTCAAGTATTCTTAGGGTATTTTGGATTTTATGTGTTTTATGAATTTTATGATTTTAAGGTATTTTTTAGGGTTTTAAGGGTTTATCAAAGGGATTTAGGGTATTTTGGGGTTTTAAGGGATTTAGGGTCTTTAGGGGTTTTAGGGGTTTTGAGTGTTATGGATTTTAAGGGTTTTCAGAGTTTTTTAACATTTTTAGTTGTTTGAAGGGTTTTTGAGTTTTTAGTGGGTTTTAGAGGATTATTGTTTTTCTGACTTTTTATGGTTTTAGGGTTTATTACATTTTTAGTCATTTTTCTGGGTTTTATTGGTTTTCATGTTTTCTAGGATTTTTACAGATTTTAATGAATTTTATAGTTTTTCAGGTCTCTTAGTATTTTAATGTATTTTGATAGTTTCTAGGGGGTTTTGGGGTTTTAAGGGTTGTAGGGGTTTTATGGCTTTTAGGGTTTTATAGGTTTTTATGGTTTTTATGTTTTTTAGAAATTTTTAACATTGTACGAGTTTAATGGGTTTTTAGAGTTTAGTGGGTTTTTATTGTTTTTATTTATTTGGGGGGGGTTTATTGGTTTTTTGATTTATTTAGTTTTCAAGGTTTTTTGGGTTTTTAGGTGTTTTTACGCTTTAAAGTATTTATTAAGATTTTTTTTATATTTTTTTGAGTTTTTTTATGATTTTTAAGGACTTTAAGGGGTATTTGTGGTTTTTAGAGATTGTATTGTTTTTTGGGTCTTTTGGGTCTTTTAGGTTTTTTGGTTTTTTTTGATTATTTAGAATTTTTAACATATTTAGTAGTTTTAAGGGTTTTTAGAGCTTTTTTTTAATTTTAAATTTTTGGGTTTCTCGGATTCTTAATAATTTTGCGGGGTTTTATGGTTTTCATGGGTTTTACGGTTTTTTATATTTTTATTTATTTTCAATGAATTTTAATATTTTTAGGGTTTTATGGTATTTATAGATTATATGATTTTTTTGGTTTTATGAGTTTTAGGGTATTTTATTATTTTTAGGGATTTTAGGTGTCCTTATGGGTTTTAGGTAATTTTTCAGGTTTTGAGGGGTTTTTTAGGATTTTTAATGTTTTAGAGGTTTTTATCATATTTTTGGGGATTAAATGTGTTTTTGAATTTTTAGTGGGTTTTTTGGGTTCATTATTTTTTGGGGGGTCTTAAGGTTTTGGGGTTTTTATGGTTTTCAGGGGGTTTTCAGGGTTTTCAGAGTTTTTTTAAGGAATTTATAGGTATTTTTTTTAAATTTTTTTAAGGTTTTTATGGTTTTTATGGATTTTGATTGTTTTTATTGTTTTCCAGATTTTAGAATATTTTGGGGTATTTGGGGTTTTAGGATTATTTGGTTTTTCATCTGGTTTTTATTATAATTTAATTCGGTTATTTTTGGGTTTTTAATATTTTTTTGGGATTATAGTGGGTTTTATAGTTTTTTCGGAATTTATGGATTCTATGTGGTTTTAGGGTTTTTTTAAACAAAATTATGGTTTAATTGATTTTAGTCAGTGTTCATGGTTTTTATGGGTTATTTTTACATTTTTAAGAATTTTTAGGGATTTTTTAGGATGTCTTTGTTTTATATGGTATTTAGTGTTTTTAGAGACTTTGAGCATCTTTATAAGTTTTAGGGATTATTAGGGTTTTAGGAGTTTTCATGGATTTAGTGTCTTTTCATTATTTTGTATTTTATTTGAGTTTTTTGGGGGTTTTATGGTTTTTAGAGTCTTATTATTTTTAACAGCTTGTATAGTTTTTAGTAGACTTTTAGAGTTATTAATGGTTTTTTTATTTTTATGGTTTTATGGGTTTCCGGGGTTTTTAAAGGTTTTTTGGTTTTTTTACATATTTGTTGATATTTACTGATTTTTTATAATTTTTATTATTTTTATGGTTTCATAGGTTTTTTAGAGATTTTGAATGTTTTTAGGGGTTTTAAAGGTTTTTAATATTTTTCATTTTTTTATCTTTTTGGATAATTAGGGTTTTCTTGAGATTGTTAGGGTTTTATAGTTTTTTAGGGGTTTTTAGGGTTTTTTATGTTTTTAGGAATTTTTTGGGTTTTTTACGTTTTTTATGGTTTTTTAGGCTTTTAAGGATTTTATCAGTTTGGAGTTTTTATGGTTTTCTGAGGTTTCTTAGTGTTTCTTAGGTTTTTTAGGGTTTTAGGAGTTTTTTGGATTTTCAGGTCTTTTTTAGCTTTTTGGGTTTTAAAGGATTTTTAGAGTTTTTTAATCATTTTTAGGGTTTTAAGGGGTTTTATAGTTTTTTCATGGGTTTTATGGGTTTTAGGGTTTTTAGGGTATTTTAATATTTTTATGGAATTTTTTGGTTTTCAAGGCCTATTTAGAGGTTTTCATGATACTTTTATGGTTTTATGGATTTTGAGGATAGTTACGGTTTTTAGGGGTTTTAGGGATTTAAATGTTGGTTAGAGTTTTCCTTGTATTTTTTTATTTTTTGGGTTTTACAATTTTTATGGTTATTAGGGTATTTTTGGGTTTTTACAGTTTTATTTATGTTTTTTTACCTTTTTAAATGTTTTTAGGGTTATTTTTACAGTTTTAATAGTCTTATGTTTCTTTATAATTTTAGTGGATTTTGGTTTTTTATATATTTTTAAGGATTTAATGGTTTCTGTCGGATTAAATTAATTTCAGGGGTTTCTAGTGTTTTTGTGATTTTTTACCTTTTTAGGGTTTTTTATTGATTTTTAGAACTTTTTTGTTATTCATGGTTTTTATGGTTTTAGGGATTTTGATATTTTAGGGGTTTGTATAATTTTTTTTTTGGTTTTTAGGTGTTTTTATGGTTATAGGGTCTTTTGGGGTGTTATGGTTTTTTGATATTTTATGTGTTTAATGGGTATATAATTTTCATGGTTTTTAGCGGTCTTTAGGGTTTTTAGAATTTTTAGTGGTTTCTTTTGTGTTTTATGGAATTTTACAGTTTAAATGTTTTTTGGGGTTTTCTGGTTTTCAGTTTTTTCAAATTTTTAGGGGTTCTTACATTATCTGGTATTTTTATGGATTTTAAGGATTAAAATATTTTTTCAGGGTTTTAGGGGTTTATGGGTTTTGAGGGGTTTTAGGATTTTTAGGGTATCTTTAGTTTTTGGCTTTTTAGGGGGTTTTAGGAAATTTTTAAATTTTATGGGTTTAATTGTTTTTATAGTTTTTGATGTTTTCAAGGGATTTATGTATTTTAATAGTATTTTGTGGTTTTTACGTTTTTTATGGTTTATATGGTTTTGGGGTTTTATGTTATTTATAGGTTTTTCATGGTTTCTAGGTATATATGGTGTTTTTAAGGTCTTTCAGGGTTTTTTATTGTCTTGGGGGTTTTCATGTATTTAAGAGTCTTTTTAGCTTTTTAGGATATTTTTAATTTTTTATTGTTTTTATGTCTTTTAGTGTTTTTCACATTTTTATGGGATTTAAGGGTTTTTAGAAATTTTATTGTATTTAAGGTTTTTAGGGTTTTATGGGTTTTAGGGGTTTTATGGTTTTTAGTGTTTTTAAATTTTTCAATGAGTTATCTAGGTTTTTATGGTTTTTATGTTTTCAAGGATTTTTATGGATTTTTAGGGGATTTTAGGCTTTTATGATTTTTTAGGGTTTTATGCTTATATGGTATTTTTTGTGGTTTTAAGGTTTTTTTGTGTTTTCAGGGGTTTAAGCTTTTTAGAATTTTAAATGTTTAATGGATACAAAGGGTTTTTAGATATATAATTGGTTTTAGCATTTTTAGGCGTTTTTGAGTTTTTAATGGGTTTAAGGCCTTTTTTGTATTTTAAGGGGGGCCTTCAGCACTTTTTGTCTTTTTAAAATTTTAAGGGAATTTTATGAATTTTTTTACATTTTTTATGGGTTTTAAGTATTTTTTGGTGTTTTGTGATTTTAGGGTTTTTTTAGGGTATTGTGGTTTTTTAGGTTTTTGAGGTCTATTTAGTTTTTATTGTTGTTTTTGTTTTTTAGTATTTTTAAGTTTTTTAGAGTTTTCACCATTTTTAGGGGTTATAAGGGTTTTATAGTTTGTAATTTTTTGAGACAATGTTGTTTTTATGGATTAGGGGGTTTTATGTTTTTCATGGGATTTCTTGGGATTTTTTTGGTTTTTACATTTTGAGGGATTTTTAGGGATTTTTTTAGTATTTTATGTATTTTAGGGTCTTTTATGGTTTTTGGGGAATTTTAAGGGTTTTATGGTTTTCCATGGTTTTAGGGTATAGAAGGATTTAAGTATTTTTAGGGTCTCTTTTGGTTTATGGGTATTTTGGAGTTTTCTAATGTTTTAGGGGTATTAAGTGTTCTTATTTTTTAGTTATTTTTTAGGATTTTTGTTGGTTTTTAGCGTTTTTGATGTTTTGATGGGTTTTTACAGTTTTTTTGTGTTCTCTTGATTTTTTGGATTTTTTACATTCTCGTTGAATATAAGGCTTTTTAGGATTTTATGGTTTTTAGGGTTTGTAAGGATTTTGATGGTTTTAAGTGTTTTTAAAATGGTTTTTAGGGTTTAAAGAATTTTTAGGGTTTTGGGATTTTGGAGTCTTTTTATGGTTTTAAATATTCTTTATAATTTTTTTATTATTTTAGGGTTTTATAGGTTAATATTGTTTTAATTGGTATTTAGTGGTTTTATGGGGTTTTATGGGTTTTATTTTTTTTAGGTGTTTATGTTTTTTTGGGGGATTCATGTTTTTTGGGGTGTTCTAGTTTTTTAGTGATTTTTAGGAATTTTGTTGTATTTTTATGGTATTTTGGGTTTTTCAATTTTTATGAATTTTGAGGGGTTTGATAGTTTTCCATTTTTGTACATTTGTTCAGGGTTTTTAGGGTTTTTAGGGTCTTTTGTGCTATTAATGTTTTTTTTGTTTTTCATTATTTTTTAGTTTTTAGATTTTTTAGACATTATTAGGGGTTTTATGGGTTTTGAGAGTTTTTAATGGGGTTTGGTGGAATTTAGGATTTTTAGGGTTTTGTTAGGTTTTTAGGAATTTAAATGATTTTTAGGGTTTTTAAAATTTTTACATTTTTAGGGACATTTAGGGATTTGTTTAGATTTTTTGGTTTTAAAGGTTTTTAATAATTTTAAGGGTTTTTTCTGTTTTTTTTATTTTATAAGGATTTTATGGGTTTTTAGGGGTTGTAGGTTATTTTTACGATTTTATGCTTTTTTTATTTTTATGGTTCTAAATAGTTTTTAGTGTTTTATACCAATTAATACACTTTTAAAAGTTTTTTTAATATGTAATGGTTTTATTAATTTCATGGGTTTTTATGGGTTTTATGGTTTTTTATGGGTTTTCTGATTTTCAGAGGTTTTTTATTTTTTATGTATATTTATGGGTTTTTTAGTATTTTTATGATTTTATAATTTTTTGGGTTTTTAGTGATTCTAAGGGATTTTAAGGGTTTTCAAATTTTTTGAGGTTTTTATGGGTTTCAAGGTTTTTATATACTATTGGGTTTTATGGATTTTTTTAGTTTTTAAGGTTAATTATGTTTTTATGTTTCTAAGGGTTTCAAGGGTTTTAGAGTATTTACTAGTTTTATGGTTTTTGCGGTGTTTTTGGGTTTTTATTGTTTTGAGAAGTTTTATGGATTTAAGGGGGTTTTCATGTTTTTTGGATTGTTTTCATTTTTAGGGTTTTAGGGAATTTTTTAGATATTTAATGTTCTTAGAGTTTTTACGGTTTTTAGGGAATTAGAAGGTTTTTTAGTTATTATAAGTTTTTATGGGTTTTAGGTTCTTTTAGGGCTCTGGGGTTTTTTCGTTTTAGGTCATTTAATGTGTGTAATTTTTTTTAACATTTTTTGGTGTTTTAAGGGTTTTTAATATTTTTAGTAATTTTTATGGTTCTATGGGGTTTTAGGGTTTTTAAATATTTTAATATTTTTAATGGTTTATTGTGGGTTGTAAGGGTTTTTAGTGTTTTTTACGTTTCAAATGATTTTTAGGGATTTTTTATGTTTTTTTATGTTTTTAGGGATTTTTTATTTTTTTAGCGACTTTGAGGGTATTAAGGGTGTTTATGGATTTTTAGTCTTTTAGGTATTTGATGGATTTTAGGGTCTTTTTGGTTTTTATGGTTTTTGTTTTGAGTTTTTAGGGTTTTTATGTATTTCTATATTTTTTTATGTTTTAAGGGGTTTATTGGGTTTTTAGACTTATTAATGCTCTTATGGGTTTTAGGGTTTTTCAATGTTTTTAGGGGGTTATTATGTTTTTCATTGGTATTTTAGGGTTATTAGGATTTTTTACTTTTTCAGGGATTTTTAGGTTTTAATAAGATTTTAATGGGATTTAGGGGGATTTAGGGTTTAATGGGATTTTGAGCATTTTAAGGGGTTATCTCAACTTATGGATTTGTAGGTTTTTTATGATTTTTATAGCCATTTTGGGTTTTAAGTATTCTTTTTATGTTATTAGGGGTTTAAATATTTTTAATGTTTTTAAAAAATTTAGAGGTTTTAAGGTATTTTAGAGACTTTAGTGGTTTTTCTTGGGATTTTATGTTTATTTTGCGGCTTTTTAAGGTAGATTTCATGGATTTTAGATGTTATTACATTTTTAGGGATTTCTATGTTTTTATTTGATTTATATTATTTTTGGGTTTTTTTGGTTTTTATATATTTTGAGGGTTTTAAGGGGTTTTTTGGATTTTAGGGTTTTATTTATTTTTAGGGTTTTTAAGAACCTTTTTGTTTTTTGGGGTTTTAGGGGTTTTCAGGGTGTAAATGTTTTTTAGAGTTTCATAACATTATTTAGTGTTATTAGGGGTTTTAATGGGTTTTAGAGTTTTTAGTGGGGTTTTAGGGTTTTAATGGGGTTTTGGGGGTTTTATGGTTTTATGGATTTTTATGGTTTCAAGGATTTTAGGGTATTTTACATTTTTTTTGTATTTTTAGGATTTTAAAGATATTTTTTAATGTTTTCTTGGGGTTTTTATGGTTTTTTATGTTTTAAGGTCTTTTCGGTTTTTAGATTTTCTTTCAGTTTCATATCTTTTTATGGTTTTTATAGCTTGCTAATGTTTTTAAGAGTATTAAGGGTTTTAAGGGGTTTTAGAGTTTTTATTAGTATCTTAGGTTCATTATATTATCATGGTTTTTAAATTTATTTCACAGGTTTTGGGTTCTTTATGTTTTCAACGATTTTTATGTATTTTTTATGATTTTAATGGTTTTTAGGGGTTTTTAGGTTTTTTAGGGAATTTTTGGGTTTTTTATGGTTTTCACGGTTTCTATGGGGTTTTTTTTATGTTTTTGCATTTTTTTATTTTTTAAGGGGTTTTATGGTTTAAATGTTTTTATATATTTAGAGGGTTTTATGGGTTTTATGGGTTTTCATTGTTTAATGGATTTTTAGGTTTGTATGATTTTAAGTGGGTTTTAGGATTTTTTGGATTTTTTACTATTTCATGGATTTTTAGGTCATTTTTATGATTTTTATGGTTTTAAGAGGTTTTTAGGGTTTTTAGTGATTTTGTGGGTTTTTAGGGGTTTTAGAGATCTTTATGGGTTTTAAAGGGTTTTGAGGTTTTTGGGGTTTTTAGTATTATTGGGTCTTTTGGGGTTTTATGTTTTTTGAGTTTACTGGGGTTTTAATAATTTTTATAGCTTTTAATGTTTTTAGGGGTTTAAAGGATCATTAATGATTTTAGTGGTTTAGGGTTTTAGGGGTTGTTAGGGTTTTAAATGGTGTTTATGGGTTTTTATGGTTTTCAATTATTTTTCAGGTTTTTTACAATTTTTTTTTTGTTTCTACTAATTTTTAGGTATTTCTTAGGATTTTAATGGTTGTAGAGTTTTTAGGTTTTTAAGGATTTTTAGGGTTTTTAGGGTTTTTTCGGTTTTATGGTGTTTGGGGTTTTTAGGGAAAGTCAGGCTCAGGACCAGGCTATTCCTGGCCCCCCAAAATTTATTAGAAAAAAGACCCATCAAACAAGGGAGGGTAAGGGTCAATAAAACCACACCCAAAAACCCTGGACACCCCTCACAAAACCCAAAAGCCACCCAAAACCCCCAAAGGAGACACAAAATGAGTTACATTTCATAGGGATCATCATCCCCATCACCGTCAAAATAGGTTGCTCCACCATAAGGGTCACAATCAGCACCATATCAGGAGTCCGTATCAATATCCATCGACTCCCATTCAGATTAATGTTTCTTGAATAAGGAAATGTATTGTTCTCTAAGACTTTTCTACTCCACATTAAGATTCACCTTGTCCGGATTCCCTCCCCTATCAGAGTTTTCCTTTGAGGCCTTAGAGGAGGCTCTAGTGGACACTGTCTTTGGGAAAGTCGAGTAATCTTTGCTCGGCTTCCTCTGTTGAGGATCTGTTTTAACGCCTACATATTTATTTTCTTTCCCATACCAGATTACCTCCTCTATCAAATATGTCTCCTTAATAATTTTATCCATGTTAAATTTAATCCCACTACCCACATCTTGGAAATGACTGTTATGTCTAGAAAAGTAGGTGTCTTCCTGATTTAGGGTACAATCAACCAGAGCTTCATATTGCATCCCATCCTGGACCACAATCTCTTAACGAGGATCACCATCATGTTGATCCATATGTAGAACATCCCTCTCATAATCACCAAGATCATTCATATCCCCCAATACCTTCTCAAAACTAATAACTCTCTTGACAACTTCCAATAAATTGTCACCTGGATCTACTAGAATCAAGTGCAAGATGCATTCTTCTCAAAATCAATCTTCCCAGCATGTGTTACCTCCTGAGCAGCAAAGTCAGCTTCACCTGGCCCAATATAACTCTTAACACATGCATTAGTATTGGCTAGGATCACCTTCACATCATCCCCTTTGAACTCATTCTCATTACCAACAAACTGAGTGGTATGCACTCCCTTGAGCACCAAATAATAATCCACTGTGACTAAACTAGATATGTATTTACATCAACAATGTCGTCATGAAAAGTATCATATTCCCCATCCCCATTCCATCCAACACTACATTACCACGCTTCAAAGCATCTTGTAAACCCTTACCCTTGTCTTCAAAATCATCACCCTCAATCCTAGAAAAATCGTTTAGTTGAGGTTATTCTTCATATTCACCATCCAACTTTGGTTGCGCAACCTGCTACTCATAGAACATCTCCTTATAGTCCAAGCCATCAAACTTATTATGCAATAGGACACCAGCACTGCCCTTATGTAAAATTTGTTGAACCGAAGAGTCCCTATCCACCCCCATACCTCCATGAGTGAGGCACAACACAGTCAGCGACATCTGTTTCATCTCCACCATCATAATAATATTACATCCTTCCTTAGTATCCATCACCCATTACTAGTCACAAAACCCAGATCACGATCAACCAATCAGATACCGTGTGGCCCCTCGATTTGGGAGAAGGTTGTCGAGTAGCATTTAGCGGAACATCCCCAACCACAATAACAGAATAACCATTATCCAGGGGCACATTAGTCTGCCTAGCAGGTATACCAGCACCATGATTTCCATTACCCCCACCCCATAGCGGTGATTCTATTTGTAAACCATGATCTCTCTTAGTTGGCTACTGCAGTGTGGTCTTAATAGATCAACTAGAACGCATACATGTAGTGGCATCATGGTACAATATATGATAGTTATAACAGAATGAAACCCATGATTAAAATCAAACCTTTTGATGCCACTATAGATAATATTCAATATCAATAATGACAGAATCATCCAGGGCCTCAGACACATACACCTATATGCATATCTGCGGCGTAATTGGGTGGGAGGCAGCACTAGTACGTTCATCCATACAATGAAATCTACCGATGATGTTTACAATGATGCGGAGGATGGTTGGGTTTTGGAAGGTCAGGGTAAGACCAAGAAGGGTAATCCACAGGGCCATGCTCATTGGATCACGATGCAAATTAAAATAAAAATTCTAGTGGAATAACTAAAAATTAAAGCCATTAACAATCTGTTGTGAAAATTTGCAAGGTAAGATTATATCTTCTTCATTAAAAAATCAGATTAGAAAGTGTTGATCATCTAAAAACCCCATAATATCATGATCATAGATATTCTATGAAAAATTAACAAACCTATCAAAAACATCAATATAGGGTCGAATCCTGCCAAAATGTGTCACCATCATGAGATCCCGTAGGGCAGAGGCCATAAAGAACTCTCGAGACAATATGAGAACCAAAGGAACACTATTTTCATAGTGGGGGACTTTAGGGAAACTTTTAATCTCTAGAAGGCAAGGAATCCATAAAAGATCAATAAAAGGAAAGAAGATATGCTGCATTGGAGGCCCATCCTCCGTCCCCTGGCCAGGTTACAAGGAATGGCATTGTCAATGTAGCCATTGGCTACGCTATCTTTATCTTCTTTGCCGAGGAGACGAACTCCCATCACAAGAGTTTAAGAGCAACCATCTTTTAGGGTTTTACATCAGTATTAGGGGTTTACCCCTCTTTTCCCCTTCTTCTGGCTTCTCTCTTTGGGTTTGGGGGGGGGGGGTTAGTTCTTTAGTATTTTTAATGATTTTTGGTGTTTTTTAATAATTTAAGGAGTTTTATGGGTTTTTATAGATTTTAGTTGGTTTTACGGGTTTTATGGGGTTTTAGGGATTTTATGGTTTTTATGGGTTTTTATGGTCTTCTTGGGGTTTTCGGGATTGTAGGATGTTTTTGCATTATCATGGATTTTTATCAATTTTTATGATTTTGTATTGATTTTAGGTGTTTTAGACATTTTGTAAGTTTTAGGGGTTTTCTAAGGTTTTTAGGGTTCTTAGTTTATTTATAGGATTTTAGGGTATTTTGGGTGTTTAGGGTTGTTTTGAGTTTTTTAGGGGTTTTATTGTTTTTTAGAGTATTTAAAATTTATATGGGTCTGAATAGTTTTTAGTGTTTTTAGTGGTTTATTAGGTTTTTATGGTTTTTTTGAGGTTTTTTCGTTTTAAGAGATTTTATAGTTTTTCAGGGTTTTCATTGTTTTTATGATATTTTTATATTTTAATGTATTTTTAGGGATTGTTTTAGGATTTTTATGTTTTTTGGAGGTTTTATATGTTCATTGTTTTTATATATTTTCTATGTTTTTTATGTTTTTAGTTATTTAGGGTTTTAGCAGTTTTTGTGATTTTAGGGTCTTTTGAGTTTTTAGGATTTTATAAAATCTATTAATGCTTGGAGGGGTTTTAAGGGGTTTTAGAGTTTTTAGTTGGTTTTATGGTTTTTAAGGTTTTAGGGGTTTTAAGGTTTTTATTTTTTTTATTGTTTGAATTGGTTTTTATGGTTTTTATGTTTTATGGAATTTTAGGTTATCTTATATTTTTACATTTATATGGGTTTTAGGGATTTTGAGGGGTTTTGTGGGTTCGCATGTTTTTTAGGATTTTTAGGGATTTCTAGCGGTTTTGTAGTTTTGTGTGTTTTAAGGGTTTTTTGGTTTTTAGGGTTTTAATGGGGTTTTATTGTTTTCAACATTTTTATGGATTTTAAGGATTCTTAGTGTTTTTAGTGGTTATTTGTGATTTTATGGGTTTTTGGGGGTTTTTATGACTTTAGGTGTTTTTATGGTTTTCCGGGGTATTTTAGGGTTTTGGGATTTTTTTATGTTTTCATGTATTTTTTGGGATTTTTAAAAAAAATTAATGTTATTTTTGTATTTTATGGTTCTACTGTTTTTAGGGTCTTTAGTGAATTTTTGGGGATTTAAGGGTTATCATGGTTTTATGGACATTTAGGTTTTTTCAGTTTTTTGCGTGTTTAGGGGGTTTTTGTTGTTTTTATGTCACTAACAATTTCAAGTACCTAATGGTTTTTATAATTATTAGTGGGTTTATAGTTTTTATTTTTTTATGTGTTTCTTGAGATTTTTTATTATTTTTTGGATTTTTAGGATCTTTAGGGTTTTTTATGGGTTTTATGTGTTTTAACATTTTCAGGGATTTTTATGGATGTTTAGGATTTTTAGGATTTATATGGTTTTATGGTTGTTTAGTTTTTTTAGAGATTTATATGGTTTTAAGGGGTTTTAAGGTTATAAAAAAATTTAGGGTCTTTTTGGGTTTTTAGGGTTTATTTTTTCTTTTTGAGGGGCTTATGGGTTTTTAATGTTATTTACGTTTTTAGTGGATTTATTATTTTTTAGATTTTTAAGTTGTTTTTATTATTTTTATGCTTTATGGTGTTTTTATGGTTGTTAAGGGGTTTTATGGTTTTTGGGTGTTTATCAAGGTTTTAGGGATTTTTATGTATTCAGGGGTTTTTTGGGGTTTTCTGGTTTTTTGGGTTTTTGGTGATTTTAGGTATTTTCTTGGTATTTAGAGGGTTTTCATGGATTTGTTTGTAGGGTTTTTCAGATTTTTAGGATATTTTTTCATTTTTAGGGGTTTTTTATTTTTAGTGGTTTTAAATGTTTTTGTTGTGTTTAACATTTTTGGGCTTTTGAGGGGATTTATATTTTTTGGTGGAGTTATGGTTTTTATGGGGTTTTAGGGGTTTATAAGGTTTATATAGGATTTTTATGGTTTTTAGGGTGTCTTATAGGTTTTTATGGTTATATAAATTTTCATTTATTTAAGGGATCATTTTGGATTTTAATTATCTTAATGTATTTTATAGTGTTTATAGATTCTGAGTGGTTTTTTAGGGTTTTGGGATTTTTCAAGGACTTTTGGAGTTTTTTAGTTTTTAGTGTTTTATGGTTTTTATAGTTTTTATCATTTTTTGGGGTTCAAATATTTTTAGAGCTTTTAATGGTTATTAGGGTTTTCAATTTTCCAATTGTTTAGGGGTTTTATGGTTTTTAAGGTGTTTCTAGGGTCCTTAGCATGTGTTCCATTTTTAGGGACCTTTAGGTATTTTAGGATTTTTTTAGGTTTTAAGGGTTATTTTAGTTTTTAGGGACTTTGAATTATTTTAGGGTCTTATGGTCATATAAGGTTTTTAGTGTTTTTAGTGGTTTTATGGGTTTGTTTTGTTTCTATGATTTTTATGGATTTTTAGGGATTTTTAGGGATTTAAGATTTTTCAGGGTTTTATAGGGTTTTATGGGTTTTAATGGATTTTTTGGTTTTTTGTGTTGTTAGGGATTTTTAGGGATTTTTTTTTGACTTTTACTAGTTTTACTAATTTGTTGGTTTTTTATATATTTTGGGTGTTTTATCTTGTTTAGGTATTTTGAGGATTTTTTTGGGTTCTTAGAGTTTTTTATGGTTTTTATGTTTTTATGGAATTTTTGAGTTATTTAGGGTTTTAGAGTTTTTTGATGTTTTTTGTGGTATTAAGGGTTTTAGATTTTTTAGGGTGACTTTATAGTATTGATGGGTTTTTAAGGTTTTTAAGGATTTATGGGGTTTTATTTTTTAAAGGATTTTTTATGGCCTTTAGGGAATTTTATTTTTTTAGTGATTTTAGGGATTTATTTAGGATTTTATTATTTTTAGGGTTTTCAGGGATTTTGATGATATTTTGGATTTTATTGTTTTTGGGGTTTTTAGGGGTTTTAGGGTTATTAGGGTATTTTTTGTTTTTTGAGTTCTATGGTATTTTATTAGATTTTTAGGGTTTTAAAAAAAATTCAATGTATTTTAGGGGTTTTTAGAATTTTTATAGGGTTTTATGGGTTTTATGGGTTTTTAGGGTTTTTAATGTTTTTGGGGGATTTATGTTTTTCATGGTTTTTTATTCATATTATCGATTCTAGTGATTTTTATTGTTTTTATTTTATTATAGTGTTTTTAGTATTTTTAGGTTCATTAGTGGTTTTTGGTGTTTATATTACCTTTTGGGTATTTTGAGTTTTTTGAGTTGTTTTTTGGTTTTTATCTTTTTATAGTTTATTAATGTTTTATGTGGAATAATGGATTTTAGTATTTTCTTTTTTTATGGTTTTATGGGTTTTTTATTTTCTCGGGGTTTTATCGTTTTCTATAGGTTTTCATGATTTTTTTGGGTTTTTAGGTATTCATGTGTTTTAGATATTTTTTATGAGTATTATGGTTTGTTCAGTTTTTAGGGTTTTTGGGGAATTGAGTATTTTTAGTGTTTTAGGAATTTTGATGGGTTTTATGTGATTTAATAGTTTTCTATGGTTTTTATACTTTTTCAGTTTTATTAGGTTCTTTAGTGGTTTTTATTTGGTGTTTTTAATGGTTTGAAGAGTTTTTTAATTTTTGTAGGGATTTAAAGGTATTTTAGAGATTTTAATGGGCTTAGAAGGTTCTATGGGTTTCTAGTTTTGTTATGATTTTTAACATTTTTATGGGATTTAGGGGATTTTTAGGGGTATTTGGTTTTTTTATATTTTTATGGAGCTTTGTATATTTTTTATTTTTAGGGTTATTAGTGGGTTTTAGGGATTTTGATGGGATTTATGGTTTTTATGGGTTTTTTTGTTTCTATAGTTATTTAGGCTTTCAGGTTTTTTGGTTTTTTGAGTTCTCTAGGGTTTTGAATTATTTTTATAATTTTTAATGTTTTTAGTGGTTTTAAGGTGTTTTTGAGATATAAGGGTTTTGGGTTCTTATGGTGTTTCAGGTGGTTTAAGGCATTTATGTTTTTTATGGTTTTAAGGGGTTTTCATAATTATTTGATTTTTATGTTTTTAGTGATTTTTTTTTAATTTTTTATAATTTGATTTGGTTTTTATGGTTTTTATAGATTTAGGTAATGTGTTTGTTTTAGGGATTTTTTATGGTTTTTAATTTTTTTAGGGTTTTTCGGTTGTTTAGGTTTTTTGGTTCCATTGTGTTTTTTAGGTTTTTTAGTTTTTTCATGGTGTTATATGGTTTTTAATTTTGTATGGGTTTTAATGGTTTTTAGCTGTTTCATTTGGTTTTAAGGGTTTTATGGGGTTTTAAAGTCTTTTATGGTTTTAGAGGTTTTTACGGTTTTTTTCGGGGGGGGGGGGGGGTAGATTCTTATGTGTTTTTATGTTTTTAGGATGTTTTAGTGATATTTTAGGAATGTATAGGTTTTATGGGTTTTAAGGGATTATAGTGTTTTTTACCATTTTTAGGGGTTTTATGATTGTTTAATGTTTTTAGTTGAATTTTATGGTTTTTATGTATTTTCTTGTTTTTAAAGGATTTTAGCGGTTGTATAGTTTTTATCATTTTAAAATATTAGGGATTTTTATGTATTTAGTATTTTAATGGGTTTATGGGTTTTTTGGGTTTCTATAGATTTTTATGGATTTTATGGTTTTTCATGGTTTTTAGATTTTTATGAATTTTACAGGTTGTTATGGTCTTTAGGGTTTTTGATTTTTTATTGGTTTCATGGTTTTAGGGTTTTTAGAATTTTTAGGTGTTTTAAGGTGTTTTAGAGATTTCATTGGTATTTAATGTATAATGAGGTTTTTTGATGTTTTTATAGTTTTTAAACTTTTTAAAAATTTCAATGGTTTTTAGGGGTTTTAGGGATTTTAATGTGTTTAGTGGTTTTATGGATTTATTACAATTTTTATTGTTCTTAGGGATTTCTTACGGTTTTAGGGATTATGAGCGTTTCTAGTGGTTTTCTGGGTTTTTTACAATGTTAAATATTTTTAGGGTTTTTATGGGATTTTTGGGTTTATTTTTTAGTTTTATAGGTGTTTAATGGTTTTTAGTGTTTTTTAAAATTTTCGGGGTTTTAAGGGGTTTTAATGTTTTTACTAGTCATTTATGGTTTTTATGGGTTTTAGGGATTTAATGGTTTTAGGGGTTTATATGATATCAGTAGTTTTTCAGGTTTTTGAGGGTTTTTACATTTTTAAGGATTTTTAGGATCTTTTAGTACTTCCATGGTTCATAGGGGTTTTAAGGGTTTTAGGGATTTTCTGGGTTTTTTGGGGTTGTACAGTTTTTGAGTTTTTTAGTGTTCTAACAATTATTTTACCTTCTTAAAATTTTATGGGATGAATGTGCTTTAGAGTTTTTCGTAGGTTTTAGGGTTTTTATGGGATTCATAGCTTTTTATTGTTCTAGGGTTTTATAGGGTTTTCAAGGGGTTTTCTTTATTTTGAGGTTATTAAATTTTTTTAAAGAATTTGAGAGAAATTTTTAGAATATTTATGGTTTTTAGGGGTGTTAGGGATTTTCTCAGTTTTTAGGGTTTCTTGGTGATTTTTTTGGGTTTTATTGTTTTTACGTGTTTGTATTGTTTTGAGGGTTTAGGGAGTTTCTAGGGGTTTTATGGTTTTTCATGTTTTTAACATTTTTAGGGGTTTTAAGTGTTTTTATAGTTTATAGTGTATTTTATGGATTTTTTTTTGTTTTAAAAGGTTTTCAAGATTTTTATAGGTTTCTCGAGTTTTAAAGGGTTTTAGGGTTTTTAGATTTTAGTGATTTTTGTTGATTTTTGTATTTTTTTGGTTGTTATTGTTTTTATGATTTTTAGTGATTTTTATTTTATTTTACTGTTTTCATGGTTTTTAGGGTTTTATGGTAATTTGGGGTTTTAAGGGTTTTCTAGAGTTTTTTAGGTTTTTATGTTTTTTTTGTTTCTTTATCTTTTTAATGGTTTTAAGGGTTTTTAGATTTTTTGTGGTTTTAAGGGTTTTTGTTTTTATCTTTTTAGGGGGGTTTTATAGTTTTTATGGTTTTCCTATTTTTTAGGATTTTTTATGTTTTTAGGGATGTTTAAGAATTCTTTTGGATTTTAATGTTTCCTAAGGTCTTTGATGGTTTTGTGGTTTTTAGGGTATTGAGGGTGGTTAGTGTTTTTGGTTTTTTATGGATTTTTTGGTTATTAAGTACAATTTTTTATTTTTAGGGTTGTTATGGTTTTAAATCATTTTTTATGTTTTCAAGTGGGTTTAACGGGTTTAATAGTTTTTATTGGTCTTTTTAGTTTTTAAGGGTTTTAGGGTTTTTATTGGTTTTAGGGGTGTTATGGGTTTCAATTTTTTTTTGGATTTTTAGTGTATTTTTTGTTTTCAAGTATATTTATGGTTTTTAGGATTTTTTTTGTATTTTGAGTTTTTATGGGTTTTAGGGATTTTGAGGGATTTTATTTTTATCATGGTTTTAATGGTTTTTACGAGCTTTCTAGGTTTTAAGGGAATTTTTGTATTTTTTTTGGGTTTTTTCATTTTTTAAGATTTTAAAGGTTTTTAGAGTTATTTTAATGCTTTTAGGGGTTTTAGTGGTTTTTCTTATACTTAGGGGTAAATGGGGTTTTATAATTTTTATGTTTTTATGGTATTTTATGGTTTTTAGAAGAACTTCAGGGTTTTTACCCTTTCATGGAGTTATTGCGATTTTTTTTGGATTTTTATGGTTTTTTGTAGTTTATAGGGTTTTTATGGATTTTTGAGGGTTTTGGTGTTTTCATGGTTTTTACAGTTATAGGGGTTTTTTATTTTTTTAGTTTTTTTTAGTTTTTTAGGGTTTTTTTGTTTTTTAGAGTTTGTTAATGGTTTTTTTGGTTTAAAGGGATATTTTATGTTTTTAGTGGTTTAAGGTTTTTATAAGGATTTAGTTGTTTTACAGTTTTTATGTGTTTTTATGGTTCTCAGGGGGTTTTTGGGGTTCTAGGGTTGTTTAAATTTTAACCAATTAGATGGATTTTTAATGATTTTATGGTTTTTATGATTTATTCATGTTTTTAATGATTTGGTCTAGTTTTCTGGGTTTTCAGTGTTTTCAATGGTTTTTAGTATTTTTATGATGTCTTTGTGTTTTTAGGGTTTTTTTGAAGTTTGAGGGGTTTTAAGGCTCTATATACATTTTAACATTTGTAGGTATTTTATTGGGTTTTTTGGGGTGTTTTTATATTTATGTTTTTAAAGTTCATTAGGGGTTTTTTAAATTTTTTGCGGGTTTTTAGGTTTTTTAGAGTTTATTATCTTTTAGGGATATTTAGGATATTTATTGAATTTTGGGTTTCAATGGTCTTTAGGTATTTTGACAGTTTTAGGTCTTTCGTGTTCTTTTTGGATTTTAGGATTATTTAGGGCTTTTATGTTTTTTTGGTTTTTTGGGTTTTTTTTATTTTTTATGGTTTTTATGTCTTGTTTACATTTTCAAACTTTTTAGGGGTTTTAAGGGTTTTATGTGTTATTAATGGTTTTAGGATTTTAATGGGGTCTTAGGGTTTTTATATTTTTTTAGGGGTTTTATGTGTTTAGAGGGTTTTCAGCGTTTTTTTTAACTTCAAAGATTTTATGGATATTTTTATGATTTTTATGGGCTTTAGGGTTTTCGGCAGTTTTTTATGATTTTATAGTTTTTTTAATTTTTAAATTTTTTTAGCCGTTTTTGAGTTTTTGAGTTTTTAGTAGGTTTTTAGGTGTTTTATCGGTATTTATAGATTTTTAATGTTTTTAGTGATTTTTAGTTTCTAGAGGTTTTTAGGATTTTTATATCTTTAGTCATTTTTAGGGATATTTTAGGATTTTTATGGATTTTAAGTCTTCTATGGATTAAGTGTCTTTTTAGGGTTTTTAGGGATTTAGAGGATTTTGGGGTTTTTAGGGTTTTTAGGGGGTTTATTGTTTTTGTGAGTTTTTTAGGTTTTTTAAGTTTTTTTGATATTTTTATCATTTTTGGGGTATTGGGGGTTTTTTACTTTTTACTAATTTTTTAGGTTTTTTATTGGTTTAATGTTTGTTTAGGTTTAATGGGGTTTTATGGGTTTCATGGTTTTAATGGTTTTTAATGTTTTTATGGTATCGTAGTGTTTTTGATGATTTTTATGGTTTTTTATAATATTTGGGTTTTTTTATTTCTTTTATGGGTTTTGAAAGGATTTTAGGGATTCTATGGGTTTTTAAGATTTTATTGGATTTTTATGTTTTTATAGGTTTTCGGAGTATTTTAGGGTTTTTAAAGTTTTTAATATTTTTAGGGGTTTATGGTTATTTAGGGTTTTTAGTGGGTTTTAGGGGTTTTAGGTGATTTATGAGATTCTTATGGTTTTTAGGGTTTTTGATAGTTTTTAAGGATTTTTCATGTTTTAAGGGTTTTTTACATTTTGAAGGATTTTTAGGGATTTTTAGGATTTTTAAGCATTTTAGGGATTTTGATGGTTTTCATGATTTTCAGGGGGTTTTAGGTTTTTTAGGGTTTTCAGGGTTTTCAGGGTTTTCGGGGTTTTTTGGGTCTTTTGGTTTTTAGTTTTCTAGGGATTTTTATGTATTTTAGGGTTTTTCATGGGTTTTAAGGATTTTAATACATTTATGATTTTATGGTTTTTAGTGGGTTTTGTTTTTTTAGTTTCTTGGGGTTTTGTGGGTTTTTAGTGTTTTTTATCCCTTTTATAGTTTTTTATTTTTTAGTGTTTTTGGGGATTTTAGGTTTTTTATGGTTTTGTAGGGTATTAAATGTTTTTAGCGGTTTTATGTTTTTCAGGGGGGTTTTGGTGGTTTTAAAATTTTTTACATTTTGAGGATTTTTTTGGGATTTTTTAGGATTTTTATGCCTTTATTGTTTTTTATGGTTTTTACGGATTCAAAGGTTCTCCATGGTTTTCAGGGTTATACCAATTAATAGTATTTCTTGGGGGTTTTAGAGGTCTTAGTATTTTTAAGGTTTTATTTATTTATTTAATGTTTTTAGGGTTTTAATGGGATTTAGGTTTTTCATTGGTTTTGTAGGATTTTTTTATGGATTTTAGGGTTTTAATGGGTTTTAGCGGGTTTTAAAAATTTCAAGTGTTTTTCATGGTTTTTCATGTTTATTTTGATTCCATCAATTTTTATGGCTTCTTAAGAAATTTATGGTTTTTAGGGTTTGTTAGGGTTTTTAGGGAATTCGTGGTTTCTAGATTTCTCAGAGCTTTTAGGGTTCATAGAGTTTTTAGGTTATAGGGACGTGTTTTGTTTGTTGGGGTTTTTTTTTACGATTTATAAGGTTTTTGAGTTTTTTTAACATTTTTATGGTTTAAATAGTTTTTATTTGTTTTAGGGTTTATATAGGGTTTTATGTTTTTTTGTATTATTTTTTTTGGGGTTTTTCCTGGTTTTAGGTATTTTTACATTTTTAATAATTTATACAGAATTTTAGGATTTTTTTTATACTTGTTAAGTTTGTAGGGTTTTTTGGGATTTTGAGGATTTTTTCTATTTTTAGTGGTTTTAGGATTTTTATGAATCTTAGGATTTTTATGCCTTTTGGGGTTTTTGAAGTTTTTTTTTATTTTTTATGGTTTAAAGGTTTTTAACATTTTTTAACATTTTGAGGGGTATTTATATTTTCTATTGTTTTTTGTGGTTTTTATGTTTTTATTGGGTGTGAGGGTTTTTAAATGATTTTTAGGATTTTTAGGATTTTTAATGGTTTTTAGGTTTTTTACTTCATTGATTTTTAATGTTTTTTTATTTTATTTTTGGTTTTAGGGGTTTTCAGGTTTTCAGGTTTTGAGGGTTTTGAGGGTTTGGAGGGGTTTATTGGTTTTCAAGGGATTTGGGGGTTTTAGGTTTTTTGAGGGTTTTTTGTGTATTCAATAGATTTTTGACATGTTTTGGGGGTTGGAAATTTTTTTAGTGTTTTTAGTGAATTTTATTATTTTTATGGGGTTTTATATTTTTATGGGTTTTAGAAGATTTTGTATTTATCAGTGTGTTTTTAGTTTTTTTTTGAATTTTTTTTGATTTAAGTAGTTTTTAAAGAATTTTAAGATTTTTATGGTTATTGGGGTTATTGGGGTTTTAAGAATTTTAGCGGTTTTATGGAATGTTTAGGATTATGAGGGGTTTTATTGGATTTTAGGTTGTTTTTTAAAATTTAGGGGGTTTACTAAAGTTTCAGTAATTTTTATGTTTTTTAGAGTTTTTAAACATTTTTAAGGTTTTAAGTTTTTTTAAATCTTTTAGGAGGTTTTATGTTTTTTATGGGATTTTACAGTTTTTTATAGTTTTCTTGAGTTTTAATATTTTCTAGGGAGTTTTTGGGTAATATTTTACGTTTATTGGGATTATTAGGGTCTTTTTTAGGATTTTATGGTTTTTATGATTTTTATGGTTTTAGGGGTTTTGAGTTTTTTAGGGTTTTCATGTTATTTTAGTGTTTTAATGGTTTTCACACTATTTAGGGTCTTTTGGGTTTTAAAGATTATTTTGTTTTTTTTTTTGAGTTTATAAGGATTTTTATAGTTTTTAAAAGTGTTATTGGTTTTTAGGGGTTTTAGTGGTTTTAGTGGTTTTTATGGTTTTTAGGGGTTTAATGGTTTTTAAGGTTTTTAGGTGTTTTATGATTTTAAGGAATTTTTTGTCATTTTAGGGGTTTTAATTTTTGACATATTTTTAGGCATTTTTCAGAATTTTTATGGGTATTAGGGTTGTTAGTTATTTAGAAGATTTTTTGGTTTTTCAAGGGTTTTAGGGGTTTCAATGTTTTTATGGTTTTTTGGGGTTTTTTGGGTTTTTGTGGTTTAGGGGTTTAATGGTTTTTAGATATTTTTAATGAATTTAAGGATTTAATGGTTTTTTAGATTTTTTAGTGATTTTTTCGTTTTTAAGGTCTTTAGGTGTTTTTATTACATTAAGGGGCGAAGGAAGGTGCGAGAACCAGACTATTCCTGGTCCCCCCAAATTTAATAGGAAAAAAAGAAAGGGGCAGGGCCAAATGACCCAAACCCAAAAACAAGTCCCAAAGGAAAAAATAATAAAGAAAACAAAAGAGAAAAAAATTAAAAATGAAGGAAAAGCAGCAACAGAGGTGATCATGTCCTGAAATCTAGTCAATGTCCACACCATTTGGGTCTCTATCCGCACCATAGTTTTCAGCAGCATCAGTATCCACCGACTCCCACTCAGATGATTCATTTAGAATGTTAGTATAATACTCTCTTAGCCTTTGATGTTCTGGATTCTACTAACTCTTGACCGACCTCCCACCATTTCCTGCATGTTTATTCTTCACAGCTTTACTGGATGCCCTAGTAGACACTGTCTTTGGTAGGGAGGAATAATCCTTCCTCGGCTTCCTCTTTCGTGACTAAGATGTGACACTAGTAGAAAATTTTTCCTGAATGGGGATAATAGTGTCCTCTTTATTCAGATAGAAAACAATGGGGGTTTGACCCTCAATAGCCCCCTCCCCAGATAAAAAACATGTAAGGTTCTCTTTCCCGAGAGGGAATTCATTCCCAAGCATAGCCCTCTCCTTCATTATATGTGCCATGTTGAAGTTCATTCTTAATTAATCATCAGAACCCTCCCCCAAGGCATTGCACCATGTAATTCCATTTCATCTCATAAGATGGATTTATGAACTGCTGTTGGAATCACATTGGAGACCTCCAAAGTCATGTCCATTAGAATATTGTTCGGGAAAACATCTCCCATTTGTCTGACCTCATCAATTCGGGAATTAAGTATCTCTTTGGGAACATGCGCATTTGAAATATCCATTGCGATCGAGACCAGATTCCCAATATCAACATAACTTGCTTCATGCAGATAAGAGCACGCCACAACAACACATGTCAGATCCTCAGCACAAGAAGGCCAAGTGGCGTGCACACGATCCAACCCATCAGATTCATCCACTGCAGCACTGGCACCAGCTACAACGGTATCATCATCCCCTGTACTGACCTCATCAATCTTTTTAGTGAGAACCTTTTTAGGCACACACACATCTGAAACATCCCCTAAAGTCGGGACCATATGTCTATCATCCGGGGAGATGTCTTCAAGAAAGAGGGGCACATCACAACAGCTCCATCAAAAGTAGTCCAGGAAATGTGATCCCCTTCAAAAGAACCAGAGTTCTTCCTTCTGCAGTCAACATGGATATCTGCCTCAAGACTGAAGGCCTCCGGTGTGGCCTGAAGCTGCTCAAGATAGAGGGCAGAGTCACCACCAATACTCAGAGGCGCAGCACCCTGCTGGGTATCATGCTGCCCATCATTACAAGCATCATCTCCATGTATTTCCAAATCCCTCAGGCCCTCAAAATAGTTGCCCAGGGATATCCCACAGGTAACATTCATTTTTCTTCCAGAAATCTCGTGGAAGTCATCACCAGTGCTCCCATTTTAACCTAGGGTCCCAAAGGACACCCCTACAGCAGGCGTTAGGACCCTACCGCCCATCCCAACAACTCTAAGATCAGTATCCTGACTCTCCACCTTCTTATCTCTCATAATAAAAGATTTCAGCGCCAACTTGTTGCAGCTTCCACCCAGGGTGCCATCCTACCCCTCATAACCAACAACTTCCTTACCAAGAAAATACATCCTCATCCAATCAAAAATAGCATTAGTGTATGGGTTTGGATCTTGTCTGGGGCCTTCTCCAGCAACATTTCCTCTAGGGAGTGTACAATAAGATAATCATGAGCCAAACCATCACCTCTAACATCTCCTATATCATAGCCATGAGAAAATAGTTTCTGCAAGATAGGTCTAATAGGGACAGCACCACCAATACATTGAGCAGTCGAGTGAGCTAGTCGTTGATAGACCAAATAGAACATAAAATATGATTTGAAGCAAACCATTTGATTCCATAGAAGCTCCCCTTTAATATCAATGAAAACTGAATCAATCGGTTACTTGGAGACATCAACCTCCACACAAATCCTTGGGGCGATGGGGTGACAAACCGCACGAGTGCGGGAGTCCAAGTAAAGGAACCTACCAATCAGATTTCCAATGACGTGGAGAAAAGCAGGATTCTGGAAAGGGAGGGCCATCCCAAGAAGGGTGACCCAAATTGCTATGACTGAAGGATCACGCTGCAGATGGAAATCAAAGGACCAATAAAACAAGGAAAAGTGAAACCCATCCACTTTCCATGGAGCGAACACCCAAGCCAAGATCAAGTCTTCCTCATTCATAAAACGGATATGAAAATGTCAAGGATCGAGAAGACTAACCACTGCCTTTTTATAGAGCTACCACACAAAAGAAAAAAACTGGTCAATGACATAAACGGGAGGTCTAGACTTCCCAAATCGAACCACCAGCTTAATATCTAGGAGAGCAGAAGCTAGGAAGAACTCGTTATTCAAAATCAGATCTGACGGCACTCCCTTGACTCGTCCGAGAACATTAGGGAAAAATTCCACCTCTGGAAAACCTGGAAGGAGTGAGGGGTTAGTAAATGGAGAGAAAGAGCACCACAAAGGAGCACCATCTGCCGCCCCATATCCGTGACCCAGGGAGGGGCAGTAACGCCAGTGCCATCGGCTATGCCGGCAGCCTCCTAAAGGAAGACGAAGAACTCCATCGTGAGAGTATAATAGCGGAAGCAAGTTCCATATTTTTACTTTAAGGGGAACTTCATGGTTTTTATGGGTTTTTACATTTCTTAGGATTTTTATAGTTTTTAGGTTTTTAGGGTTTTAGGGTTTTTAGTGATTTAGAGGGTTTTTAGTGGTTTTTACGGATTTTAGAGTTTTGGAGTTTCAAGGTTTTTACTACCTATTTGGGGATTATGTTTTTTTAATTTTTTATTGTTTTTATGGTTTTTGTAGTTTTTTAATGTTTTCCTGGGGTTTAGTGGTTTTTTGATTTTTTAATCTGTTTTTATATTTTATGGGTTTTATGGGTTTTAAAGTATTCTGAGGTATTTTATGGTTTTAAGGGGGTTTCATTGTTTTTAGGGTTTTTAGGGATTTTTTATGATTTTAAAGATGTTTTATCATTTTTAGAGATTTAGGGTTTCTAAGGGGTTTTAGTGTTTTTTCAGTTGTTTGGGTTTCAGAGTTTTCTAGTCTTTGGGTCGTTTTAGGGTTTTTGGTGTTTATTTGAGTTTGTACGGTTTTATGGTTTTAGAGTTTTTTTCATTTTATATGGTTTAAGGGTTAAAAATGATTTTAGTTTGTTATTATTGTTTTCTTGGGTTTTAGAGTTTTTTTTGGTTTTGAGGGAGTCATATTGATTTTAGATTTTTCAGGGTTTTTTTGGGTTGTTTATGATTTCATGTATTTTTAATTTTTTTATTTTTTTTATAATTTATTAGGTTTCTAGGGATTTTTAGTGGTTTTTAGGTTTTTTATGATTTTAGAGGTTTCCCAGGTTTTTAAAAAATTTTGGGTTTTTAGGGTTTTTATTGAGTTTTTAGGGGTTTTAATTTTTTATAGTTTTTAGCATTTATGGGTATGAAGGGTTTTTAGAATTTTTATTTATTTTTATGGGATTATGGGTTTTTAAGGTTTTTAATGTTTTTAGGTGATTTTTTAGGTTTCAAGGGATTTTTTGGTTTTTTAGGTTTGTTTACATTTTCATATATTTCATAGTAATTTTAAGGTCTTCTTTTGGTTTTAAGGGTTTTTTAGTATTTTTATAGACTTGAGGGTTTGGGGGTTTTTAGAGTTTTAGAGGTTTTTAGGGTTTTTATAGTCATTTTGGATTTTTGGGGATTTTTTAGATTTTTTAGGGTTTATGAGGTTTTATAGATTTTTTAAATATTTTTGGGGTTTTAAAGGTTTTTAGTGTTTTTAGTGGATTTTTGGAGTTTTTGTAGGGTTTTTGGTTTTTTTGGTGTTTATGGTCTTCGGGGGGTTTTCAGGGTTTTTACATTTTTATGTGTTTTGGGAATTTTAGAGATTTTTTAGAAGTTTTATGGGTTTAAGGGTCATTTGGGGGTTTTTATGATTTTTTTTTGGTTTTTAAGGTTTTAAGATGTTTTAGGGTTTTTAGTGTTTTAATATATATTGGGGTTTTTAAGGGTTTATTGAGTTTTTAGGGTTTTATGTATTTTAGATTTATTTAAAAAAAAATTGGGTTTAAATTGTTTTTAGATATTTTTCAGGTCCTTGGGATGTTTATGGTGTTTAAAGGGGTTTTAGGTGTTTTATGGGTTTTTTGGGTTTTTGGGTTTTTTATTTTTTCAGTAATTTTTAGGGATTTTTTAGTATTTTTAGGTTTTCTATGAAATTATAGGGATTTTGAGGGTTGATTTTTTAGGGTATTTTTGGGGTTTTAGAGTATTTTTGTGGTATTATGGTATTTTTGAGGGTTTGGTATTTTTTTAGAGTTTTTAGGTTTTTCATGGTTTTTACAGTTCTTAAACATTTTAGGTGTTTAAAGATATTTTATTGTCTCTAGTGGTTTTTAGGGGTTTATTGGGTTTTTAGGTTTTTTTAAATTTTTTATGTGTATTTATGGTTTTTAGGTTTTTTGGGTTATTTATTTTTTTGAATTTTAGGAGGTATTTTAGGTATTTTATTATTTATTGGGTTTTTTGGTTTTTAGGTTTTTGTGGATTTTTAGGGTTTTGTAGAGTTTTTAGGGGGTTTCTTGGTTTTCAGGGTCTTTTGGGGTGTTTAGTGTTTTTTAGTTTCAAAGGGTATTTAATGGTTTTTAGTGTTTTTTTAGAAAAATTAAAGGGTTTTAAGGTTGTTTTAGTTTTTTTCTGGGTTTTAAAAAATTTTATGTGGATCAATGGGTTTTTATAGTTTATTAGGGTTTTATTGTTTTTTTATGATTTTTCAAAGTGTTTTGGGGTTTTTATATTTTCAGTGAATTTTAGGATTTTTTATGATATTTATAGTTTTTAGAGTATTTCATGATTTTGAGATTTTTAGGGGTTTTAGGGTTTTTATGGACTTTTTGGGTCTGTCTATTTTTTAGATTTTAATGTTTTTAAGGTTTTTTATAATTTTTTTATGTTTTCAGGGGTTTTCATGGTTTTTAAAGTTTTTAGTGAGTTTTAGAGTTTTTATAGGTTTTATTTGCTTTTAATATTATTTAGATGTTTTTATAGTTTTTAAGGATTTTCATAGTTTTTAATGTTTTTTACGTTATTGGGGATATTTATGACTTATTTTAGGATTTGTATGGTATTTTGTTATTTCTTAGGATTTTTAGGAATATTTAGAGTTTTTATAGGGTTTTAATGATTTTTATGGATTTATCGGTTATTAGAGGTTTTCCTGAGATTTTTTATGATTTTTATGGTTTTTAGAGTTTTTTACCATTTTTAGTGGTTCTAAGGGTTTTTAGATTTCTTAGTGGGATTTAGGGTTTTAATTTTTTTAGGGTTTTTATTGGGTTTTCAGGTTTTTTAGTTTTATAGGGGTTTAAAGGGTTTTTATGTTTTTCAAAGGGGTTTCCAGGTTATTATGGGTTTTTAGTTTTTAAATAATTTAAGGAGTTTTTAGGATTTTAGGGTTTTAGTGTTTTTATAGACTCTGAGGGTTTAAAATAGTATTTAGGGTTTTTAATATTAATATGGTTTTATGATTTTTTAGCATTTTTAGGGTTTTTAATGGTTTTAGAGTTTTAGTGGGATTAAGGTTTTTAATAGTTTTTAGTTTTTAATGTTTTTAAGGGATTGTATGGTTCTCTAGTGGTTTTTCCGGGTTATAAGGTATTTTTCATGATTTCAAAGATTTATAGAGATTTTATGGATTTATATTTTTTTAGGATATTTTATATTGATTTTATAGATTTTGAGGACTTTTATGGGTTTTCATCGTTTTTGTGGTTTTTAGGGTTTTTAATATTTAAAGATTTTTTAGGCTCTTTTGTGGTTTTAAGGTTTTTTTTGATTTTTTTGGGTTTTAAGGTGTTTTAGAGTTTTTTTAATGAATTAGGGATTTTATGGTTCATTATATTTTTTGGTTAATATTAGCAGTTTTTTGGTTTTTTGGTTTTTTGGGTTTTTTAAAGATTTTAGGGGTTTTATGGTCATCTAGGGTTTTTCATGATTTTTAGTGGTCTTATGTTTTATTTATTTTTATGTATTGTTATGGTTTTTATAGTTTTTATGGTTTAATTGGTTTTTTGGATTTTTTGTTTTTGAGTTTTTTCCAATATTTTTATGTTTTTTTAGAGTTTTTAGTGGGGTTATGGTCTTTTAGATTTTTATTTTTTGTTAGTTTATAGTGGTTTTCAGGTTTTTATGGTTTTTATGGTTATCAAAGTTTTTATATATATTTTTGGGTTTTTGGGGGTTTTCTTGTTTTTATCATTTTTTTTAATTTTTAGTGTTTATTTAGTTCTTTTTAAGGATTTTAGGGTTTTTAAGGTTTCTAGGCGTTTAGGGGTTCTAGGGTCTTGAAGGGGTTTTAGGGGGTTTAAGTTTTTTTTATGGTTTTAGGGATTTCTTTAGTGTTCATGCAGTTTAATATTATTTAATGTTTTTTAAAAAAATTGAAATTTGAACGGTTTTTATATATTTTAGTGGTTTTATTGGTATTTATAGTTTTTTAAGGTTTATGGGGTTTTTATGGTTTTCAAGGGTTATTCCTAATTTTTAACATTTGTAAACATTTTTTGGATCTTATATTAATCTTATGGTTTTTAGGGGTGTTTATGATTTTTAGGTAATTTTATGGGTTTTAGGGGTTTTAAGGTTTTTTTGGATTTTTTGGTCTTTTCAATGGTTTTAATGTATTTTTCGTTTTTATGGTTTTTTTAGTTGGTTGGAATTTCAATGTTTTTATATTTTTTAAAAAAATTCAATGTTTTAATTATTTTTTGAGTTTCTTGTAATTTTTTGGGTTTTCTGGTTTGTGGGATTTTTTTTTGTTTTTAGTTGTTTTTATATTTTTTAGGGGGTTATCAAGGATTTTACGTTTTTAGTGAATTTTATTGATTTTATGGATTTTTTAGCATTTTCATGTTTTTATGGATTTTAGGGATTTTGATAGGTTTTAGGGGGATTCGGGGTTTTATGGATGTTGGTTTTGTTCTGGGTATTTAATTTTTCTTTAGCTTTTTAGCTTTTTTTTATATAGGGGTTTTATGTTTTTTTTATATTTTTGGGGATTTAAGGGTTTTTAGATTTTTTAGTTTTTTTATGGTTTTTACGGGTTTTTACTGTTTTTAGGGGTTTATGATTTTTATCATTTTTCTAGGGTTTTTGGGTTTTTTACATTTTCATGGTTTTAAGGGATTTTTTTTGGAATTTTTAAACTTTTAGAGTTTTTTTGGATTTTAGGGTGGGGTATTTAGAATTTTTAGGGTTTTAGGGGTTTTCATGGTTTTTATGGTCTTTTGGGTTTTCTGATATTTTGTGTGTTTTTAGGGGTTTTTGTCTTTTTTAACATAATTAGGGATTTTAAGGGTTTTTAGATTTTTTAGTGGATTTTGTGGTGTTTAATGGGTTTTGCAGTTTTTTGGGGTGTATGGTTTTCCAGGGATCCATAGGATTGTTAGGTCTTTGATGTATTCATTTATTTTTTGGGATTCTTAAGTATTTTTATTATTTTTAGGTTTTTAAGTGTTTTTTGTGATTTGAATGGGGTTTTTTTATCATTTTTTGGTTTTATGTTTATTTGAGTTTTTTATGGATTTAAAGGAATATGGTGTTTTAAGAAAAATTGTGGGTTTAAAGGGTTTTTAGAGTTTTTAGTGGTTTTAGGGTTTTTATGTTCTTTTTTTCCATTTTTAGGTTTTCTAGAGTTTTATGGTTTACAGTCATTTTTCATGGGTTTAAGGCTTTTTTACATGTTTTAATTTTTTTGGGTTTTTAGGTTTCTTTATTATTGTTTTTTTATGGTTTTTATGTTTTTGGGTTTTTTTTTGTTTTTAGGATTTTTATAGGTTTTAGTGTTTTTTAGGCCTTTCAGGTCTTTTGGTGTTTTTTGGGTTATTTGAGTTTTAAAGGGTTCTGAGGGGTTTTTGAGTTTTTTAACATTTTCTGGGATTTAAGGGGTTTTAAAGACTTTGGTTGAATTTAGTATATTAATGTTTTTTAGGGTTTTTAATTTTTTTTAGTGGGTTTTATGGTTTTTAGGGGGTTTTTAGCATTTTTTGGGTTTTTTTATGTTTTCATGGATTTATAGGGATTTTTAAGTATTTTTGCGGTTTTTAGTGATTTTACTGATTTTGAGGGTTTTATGGTGCTTTAGGGTTTTTAGGTTATTATTTTTTTAGGGGTTTATTGGGTTTTTATGTTTTTGGGAATTTTTTTTATTTTTAGAGTTTTGTGGGTTTTTAGAGTTTTGTTATCCTTTTTAGGAGTCTAAAGGGTTTTTATAGATTTAAGTGGGTTTTAGGGTTTTTATGGGTTTTTAGAGATTATTCGATTTTTATGGGTTTATGGTTTTTAGAAAATTTTCATGGTTTTTAGGATTTCATAAATTTTTTGTGATTTTTAGGGTTTTTACAGTTTTTATGGTTTTTCATTTTTTTATGATTCTATGAATTATGAGGGTTTTAAGGGGTTTAGGGCTTTCTTAGTATTTTTTGGTTTTTTGGGGTTTTAAGGTATTCTTTGCGTATTATGTTTTTTTTTGAGTTTTTATTGGGGTTTTAAGGTCTTTTATATTTTCTTAATGTTTTAACATTTTTTATGGATTTTCAGAGTTTTAGGCTTTTTTTAATGGTTGTTAGAGTTTTTAACGTTTTTATGTGTTTTAGGGTTTTCATTGATTTTTCAACGGGTTTTAGAGGTTCATTATTTTTTAGGCGTTTTTTACGGGTTTTAAATATTTTTATGGTTCTTAGGGTTTATTATTATTTTTTGGGATTTTTAGTGGTTTTTGGTTTTTTCAGTGGGTTTTTGGGTTTTCTTGGGGTTTTATGACCTTGTTGGGTTTTAGGAGGTTTCTTAGGGTTTTAATGTTTTTTATAGTTTCTTGGAATATTTAAGTGTATTAAAGGGTTTCTTTTTTTCATGGGGTTTTTGGATTTTTATAGATTTTGGTTTTTTTATGGTCTTGATGGGTTTTTTTGGCCTTCCAAGGTATTTGAGGGGGTTTATTAGTTCTTAAATTTTGATGGTTTTCAAGTTCTATTTAGGATTTGTATGGTTTTTAAGGTTTTTAGGGATTTTTATTGTTTTATGGGATTTTAGGGAGATGATTGGTTTTACCTTTTCTGTGATTTTTAGGGACTTTTAAGGCTTTTTTGGTTTTTATGTGTCTTTATGTTTTTTTGGGATTTTGAGGAGTTTTAGGGGTTTTAAGGTTTAATAGGTTTTTAGGGATTTTCAGTGTGTTTAGGGGTTTTTTAGAATTTTTTGGGTTCTATAGAGTTTTTAACATTTTAGTGGGATTAAGGGGTTTTAGAGTTTTTAGTGGTATTTTAGGGTTTTCATGGGGTTTTTGGGGATTTATGGTTTTTAGTGGTTTTTATGGTTTCCAAGGATTTTTAGGTTGTCTGGGATTTTTAAGTGTTTATTCGAATTTTTTTGATTTTTATTGTTTAAAGGGGTTTTCCGGGTTATTAAGGATTTTTACTTTTTCATGGATTTTAATATATTTTTTAGGATTTCTATAGTTATTGGGGTTTTAGAGATTTTATGAATTTTGATATGTTTAAAGGGTTTTTGGTCTTTCAAGTGTTTTAGTGTCTTTTAGGGGTTTTAGTTATTTTTTAGTTTCCTGGGTTTTTAATTTTTTTCATGTTTTATTAATGTTTTTGGGGTGTAAAGGGTTTTTTGGGTTTTAGTGGGATTTTAGGATTTTAATGGGGGTTTAGGTTTTATTATTATTTTGATTGGTTTGTATAGATTTTAGATGATTCATGATTCTTTATGATGTCAAGGAATTTTAGGGATTTTTTGGATCTGTATGGTTTTAGGGTTTTAGGGTTTTTCGTGATTTTGAGGGGGTTTTGGTTTTTTCATGTTTTTAGTGCTTTTTAGTATTTTTCAACATTTTTAGGGTATTTTTGTATTTAGGGTTTTATTGATTTTTTACAGTTTTTATATTGTTTTAGTCTCTTTTATCATTTTCTGGATTTTAAGTGTTTTTAGATTTATTTAGTGGTTTCAATGTTTTTAGGGATATTTATGTATTTTATGGTTTTTAGGGTTTTAGTTTATTAAAGGTTTTTTCAAGGATTTGTGTGTTTTTATGTTTTTAGTGTATTTTTTGTTATTTTCAATTTTTAGGGGTTTTTTGGGATTTAGGGTTTTTAGGGTTTTGGGGCTCTTCAGAGTTTTTAGGGTTTTTAGAGTTTTGGGGTTTTATGATTTTTTTGTGTTTTTAGAGTTTTTAACATTTCTAGGGGTTTAAAGGGGTTTTATAGTTTTTAGACGTTTTTCGAGTTTTATGAATGTTTAGGGGTTTTCAGATTCTTATGGATTTTAAGGTTTTTCATGGGGATTTAGGGTTTTATAGTCTTTACATTTTCTATTGTTTTTGTGGATTCATTGATTTTTTATTGTTTTTATGGGTTTTTTTCTTTTTTAGGAATTTTGATTATTCTATAGAGTTTTCAAGGTTTTCAGTTTTTTTATGATTTCTAGTGGTTTTATGGGTTTTTAGGGGTTTTTTTGAGTTTTTATGTTTTTAATCCATTTTTAGTGTTTTAAAGTTATTTTGAAGTTTTTAGGGTTTTTATATTTTTTAGTGGGCTATTATGGGTTTTAGGATTTCTAAGTATTTTAGGGGCCCTTAGGGATTTTTATGTTTTTTGATAATTTTAGGAATTCTTAGGATTTTTATGGTTTTTATGTTTTTCTAGTGTTTTTAGGGATTTCCATGGTTTTATGGGTTTTTGTGGGTTTTTAAGGTTTTTATGATTTTAGGGTCTTTTTTGCTTTTATAGTTTTAAGGTATTTTAGAGTTTTTTATCAGTTATAGTGGTTTTAAGGGTTTTTAGAGTTTTTGAGATTTTATAGGATCTTTATGGGGTTTTAGGGGGTTTCCACATTTTTTGAGTTTTTATGGTTTACACGGTTTTTAGGGGTTTTTAAATTTTCAGGGTATTTTTGGGACTTTTTAGGATTTTTATGGTTTTTATTGGATTTCAGAATCTTCAAGTATTTTAAGGGTTTTAGGGATTTTTAGGATTTACTGGGTTTCAAAGTTGTATAGAGTTTTTGGGTTTTGAGGATATTCTTTAGTTTTTAGGGTTTTAATGGGTTTTTTTTAATGTTTTTAGGGGTTTAAATGGTTTTTATAGATCTCAATTGTTTTTAGCGGGTTTTAAATGTTTTTTAGTCTATTTTTTTAGGTATTTTTAGAGAATTTTTAGAATTTTTATAGACCTTTGGTTTTTTTGATTTTTATGGATTTTGATGGGTTTTCATTTTTTAGTGTTTTCAGCGTCCCTTTTAGTTTTAGGATTTGTTTTAGTTTTATATGGGTTTTAAGAGTTTTATTGTTTTTTAAAAAATATGGCATTTTATGTTTTAAGATTTTTCAGTGGGATTGTAGTTTTTTTATTAGTATTAGGGTTTTTAATATTTTATGGGTTTTATGGTTTTTAAAGGGATTTCTGGATTTTTATGGTCCTTACATTTTCAGTTATTTTAGGTGTTTTAACTATTTTTAATGATTTTATGGGTTTTAAGAGTTTTAGGGATTCTGAGCGGTTTTTTTGTATTTTCATAGATTTTTTGTGTTTTAGGGGAGTTTATTTATTTTTTGATGGTTTTCCATGATTTTTAGAATTTTGAACTTTTTTTAGGGGTTTTAAGGGTTTTTAGTGTTTTTAGTGGGATTTTAGGGTTTTATATGTTTTTAGGATTTATAAGGTTTTTAGGGGTTTTATTGTTTTCATCAGGTTTTCAGGGTTTTAAAGGTTTTTTAAAATTTGATGTATTTTTAGGGTTTTTGGATTTTATGGTTTTTTTGTTTTTTTGGATTTTTATATATTTTGATGATTGTTATGGTTTTTCATGTTTTTCATTGTTTTTAGGGTTTTTAGTTTTTAAGGGCCTTTTGGGGTTTTATGCTCTTTGGGTTCTTAGTGGTTTTAAGTATTTTTAGATTTATTTAATGTTTTGTGGGTTTTAAGTGTTTATAATGTTTTTAGTGGTTTTTACGGCTTTAATGGTTTTTTGGTGGGTTTTAAAGGTTTGTACGAATTTTTATTATTTTCATAGGTTTTTAGGGTTTCTTATGTTTTTAGATATTTTTAGGGGTTTTAAGGTTTTTCCAGCTTTTAGGGGTTTTCAGGGATTGTAAGGTCTTTTGGGTATTTATTGTTTTTTAGTTTTAAGTGTTTTATAGTTTTTTAACGTTTTAGGAGTTTTTAGGGTTTTTATAATTTATAGTGTTTATATGAGTTTTATTGATCTTTTGGGTTTTTTACGTTTTAAGGGTTTTTAATGGGTTTTAGGAGGGTTTTAGGTTTTTTACATTTACAATGTTTTCTAGTGATTTTATAGAATTTTTATGTTTTTATGGGCTTTTAGGGTTTTTAAGTTTTATTTGGATTTTGATATTTTTTAGGGTTTATATTGGTTGGTAGGTTTTCTAGTTTATTTCAAGGTTTTTATGGACTTTTTGGGGTTTTTTATTTTTTTTTAGTTTTTTTTGGGTTTTAAGGTTTCTATAGTTTTTACGTCTTTTGGGATTTAAAGGGATTTTATACTTTTAGTGGTTTTTTGGGTTTGTAGGGACTTATAGTTGATTTTATAGATTTCATGGTGTTTCTAAGGGTCTTAGAGACTTTTACTTTTTCAATAATTTTAAAGGATTTGTTGGATTTTAATGGGTTTAAGGCATTTTTTGAGTTTTTTTTGGGTTATTATTGTTTTTTGAGTTTTTAACGTTTTTAGTGGTTTTAGACTTTTAGTGGATTTAGGGTTTTTTGGGATTTATATGGTTTTTATAGGTTTAAAGGTTTTTTAGAGTTTTATGTTTTTTATATTTTAGGGATTTTATATATTTTTGAATATTTTTATGGTTTTTATGGTTTTTTTTTGTTTTTGGGGTTTTGAGGTGTTTTCAAGGTTTTTAGGGTTTTTGGATTTTTCATTGTTTTTAGAGTCCTTTTGGCTAATAAGATTTTTTTTTATTTCTAGGATTTTATAATTGTTGGATATATTTAATATTTTTAATGGTATTATGTTTTTTATAGTTTTTATTATTTTTTGGGTTTTATGGGTTTTAGGGATTTAATGGTTTTTAAGTATTTTTATGGTTTTCATGTGTTTTTTAGGGTTTTTATGTTGTTTAAATTTTTTTGTGGTATTTTTAGAGATTTTATTGTATTTTTATGGGTTTTACGGTTTTCCAGAATTTTTGTGGATTTTGAGGGGGTTTAGGGTTTTAAATTATCAGTAAAATAGATACTCAAATCTGATACCAATTGTTGGATCGAAATGTATATTTACATGGCTAAATAAAAGAGGGGGTGAATTATACATTTAAAAACATTCATTTTTAACCTTAAAAAAATATCTTAACAAATTTGAAAATATCACATTCTAAAAAACTCTTATGTATTTAAATAGTGATCTTACAAGGCCCTTTGGTCCAATTAAACGAATAACATAATCAAATAGATTTTGATATATAATCCATAGGTCATAATTAAAATTTAGTCATATTGATATAAGAAAATGATTTAATCTGAGTAAGCGTAATAAAAATCATAGTCATAATGGTTACAATAAATCACAGTAATAAAAAAATGTTTTGATTATATCATAAAGGTTATAAAATCATATCCAATATAAACAATTTGTATCATAATTAAATCTATTACAATAAGCAAATTAAAAATAGAAATATTAAATAAAGGAATCACTTTCTATTAAAACATATTGAAAATAAAAGTCTTGTAATAAAAAAAGTAATTGAATACAATTCTTCTAACCCAAAGATAAGGTTATCCAATAACCTAGGATAATGTTCCCTTGTTTTATACATTCAAGAAAGTCTATCTTTCCCTTACTAGGTTAATCCCTTAATATGATTATTGGTCTGTCATGCTATCTCTATAAGTCATCGATACGATGATTGGAATTTCTCAGTCTGCCTATCCCAAATAGCCCATGATACAATGATCAGATTTTGTCAGTCTACCTATCCCTAAAATCCCTTGATACGATGATCAAATCTATATTTATATCCCCACAAGACATCAATAAATACAGTGATCCGCACCTCTGTCTTCCTAGCCTTGGAATCCCTCGATAATATTCACAATCTATCGTACAATGTATTTATGAACTCAAGAAGGTTTCAAGCACAAAGAACAAGGTGTTCACTATTGTAAGCATCATAGATCCCAAAAATTATAAAAATTAATATATTGTCTCAAAATGTGTGTTTCTCCACAAGTTGTTAAGTATTCAAATGACAGTGTATTTCTTGTCAGGCCTTACAACAATCATCATGATTTCTTGTAGTCATACTTTTCTATGATTTTCTCAAGTACTGGGTTAGCTATCACCTTAACGGTACTATTATAATATAATGCATGATATCTCATGGTTTAATCATATTATAACTTAATGAATGAAGCCGTTTTTACAATACACCATAATATTAAATTATTCAAATAAGATAAAATAGTTTTTTATTCAGTATTAAAACAAAATTCAATCTGATTGATTTTTTACATATATCATTATGATTAGTTGTATTGAAGTTAATCTAATTGTTATAGGTTTTAGTATATCTGATTATTCTCAGTTTCAGGCTGATTATTGTAAGTTTAGTGGTCAATATTGTTTTTCCAAAATACTTTAAAACTTTTTCAAATTATGGTAAAAGTATATGTTTTATATAAAATCCTGGAAAAAATTATTTTTACATAAAACATTTAGGTATTAAATATTTTTGATAGATTTTGTGATTTACAAAATAAAAGGAATGAAAAAGTCAAAAATAATATATGACTCAACAATATCCTCGTTTTGGGAAAAAACAAACCACAAGACTTAAATATAAAATACTTTTTAAAAATATAATTCCATTAATATGTTTGAGTATATCATATTAATAAATAAACAATAATAATTATCATCCCATGAGTTTATAGCTCAATTGAATACAATATTGAACACGAATAACCCCCCCCCCCTAGGATTATAATTTCACTAAGGAACGTATTCTCTTATTTGAAAAGTTTCTCTCTCACTTTCATAGATCATCTCCCCCTTAAAATAGATTTCTACCCCTTTATATAATTTTCTCCCCTATTGTGATTTACAAAAGGGAATGGAGATTGATCTTATAATACCTGAAAAGTTTACGAGAAAAAATATATCTGAAATAATAAAGTACTTGATCATATTTGAATACATTAAAGAGCATTCAACCACTAAATTATTAAAAAAATTCAAACATTGAGTAAGTGGGCGAACAATTCATTAATTGAAAGTTCAAGAAAATAAAAACCAAATTTTTTAGGAAAATAAATCATTATTTAGTGGCATAAAGGATCAAAAAAATTATTTTCATCATTTTATATTCCTTTCTATATTCATTAACTTTTTCCTGGATCTCCACTTGATACTTTATTTTCTTTTCATGTTACTGAATTCTTTCCTCCTGGATTTGAATTCATGCCTTATGTTTTTTCATCTTTTCTTATTGATCCTAAAACATTTATTTCAAAAGTTTATTTTGACCTTTATGGACTTAGAGTAATTCTAATAAAATGTCATAATGATTCATTAAAGAAGCAATGTCATCTATATAGACATTAAATCTAGAAGTACATTTGAGAAATTTTTTGAAGTTTTGTTCGAAATATGATATATATTAGTCATCTTATCAGAAAAAATTCTAATTGTTTCATGATATATTAACCTATTATTAATGTCCATTATAATATTATTGAAATAAATATCAGTTTCATCCAATGCCTTCATGAATTTTTAAATATTATTATCATGAATATTGATATCATCATAAAAAGTTTGGGACCATTTAACAATTTTTATAACTATTCTTTTGGGATTCAATAATTTCATTGAATAATTTCAATTCTACTTACAACCTTATCAGACTATCTATAAAATCATTCACTAATTATGAATCTTTGTACTGACATTCAATAGTTACATAAACTTTTTTTCCAACCTTGGAATGTAATGAATTGTTTTTTCCAATCAACTCAATGTTTGATAGATATAATCAAGGACTTGATCTATTATACTATTCAATTATTCAAATTATGATTGACTATTTATTTTTCAGGTTATGATATTTTATTTCACCTAAATTCCTTTTCTGTTTTTCTGAATCTAGTTTTTGAACACTATGTTCATCATTATTCCTATCAGAAATTTCAATTGCCTCAATTTCGAATTTTTTTCTTTCTTCATCCACTCTATTATGATTTTTTTCATCCCAATTAGGTAATGATACAATTTCCTAAATTAATTGAGGCATTTTTCTCCAGACTAACTGACTACCCATTATTATTTCCCAAGGAAGATAATTATTTTTATAGATCCTAAGAGTTCATTAAATAAATATTATCGAATGATTCTCTTGTCTATTATCATCTTGATTAGTTTTCTCTTGGATTTCATCACCATCTTCTTCATCTTCTCCTAATTCTTCTTCTCCTTCTCCTTTATATTATTCTTCATGTTCATTTCATTTTTCACCTTATTATCTTTCATAATATTATATTTTTTTTAAAATTCTTTCTTCGTCAATACCATTTGCATGTTTCTCCATATCATTAAGAAATTATTCTTAGAGTTTAGACTTCGATATCAAATCAACTTTCCCAACATGAACTGATTCTTTATAAATAACAGATTCTTTCTATTTTTCTCTGATTATGGGGATATAAAAATGAACAAATGTAATTTCTTGTAATGTTATAGACGCATTTGGATTTGGTAAAATAATCATTGAAGAATAATTCTCATCACCATTCATGAATTTTTTACTAGAGTTCCACTTTAGAGTTTCTTCTCTGTCTTCTTTTCATTTTTCTATTTTTCTAATGTATTGTTAATTGTAATTCATAAGGAAAGATCTTCATCTAGGTCAATTACAAATTGAGGCTCTACCTATTTCCTTTCAGATTTCCTCTTTCTCTATTAAGTAGCTACTTTATTTGGGAGTTTATTTTTATTTTTTTATTTCAAAATAGGAAGGCAATATGATTTTTTTAATTTTAACAATTTTCTCTTTTCTCTATATTTAATAAGGTTCTTCTTCTAATGAAGATACCAAAGTACATTTGACAATAAAATTTGATTCTGAACAAAAAAACATATTATGTTCTTCTTATTATATCTTCATTAATAAACAAAATCTTTTCCCTAACTGGTTTGTATTTGATTGCAATATTGAAATGTTTCAGGATCTTTTCAATCATATTCTTAATCAGTCTGGGAAACATTATAATTTGAGACTTTATCAACTTCAACATGATATTATTATCACCTACAAGAACAAATCAGGTAAGATTAGTCTACTTCATGTTTACATGGAAAACCTAGATGAAATCATCAGATAATTTTTGGATATCTCTATCACCCTTTCTCATTATTATAAATCCTTTGGTAATAGTATATAACACTCTAGGATCCAAGATTAAATGAGTGACATTTTTTTTACTTCATCTATTTTGAACAAATAATTTTTATCTCTATCTTTTACAAATGTAACCTTATATTACAGTAACCTGTGAGTTGAAAAAATGAATCACCTTCATCCAATACACCAAGAAAACAGGTAGAATATTTATGAGAAATCTCATATGTTTTTCATAAATATGAAAAGAAACCATATCTTTTCCATTCCCCTTTTAAAACTTGACAGATTCATAAATATCATGAATTAAATCCAAATAGAATAATCCATAATTCTGATCTGACTATTGTACGCATAAGGAGTCCCATCATTGAAATTGAACCATTCTTCTCAATGAAGAATCATACTTCACATATAGAGATATAGAACCTAACATCTCATGGAAAATGAACCAGTTTTTGTAATCCTTTGTTGGTTCCATCATATTCAGACTAGATATTGAAGATTAAAACATGAAGAGAATTAGATATGGATTCTTAAATGTGGTTGGGCTTTGTTGCTTGAAAATAGAGAAATTTGATGTGGGACACGAGGGGAGTCCCATTTTATAGGTGAAATTAGGCAATGTTTCCACTTCAAAACAGATCTAATAGTTGATATTAATACTTTATAATCTGACGAATGAGATTATATATAAATAATTATTTTTTAGAAAAAATATTAATTTTTTACAGAACAATTATTGTATTAGGATAATATGACTGGAAATTAAAACAATTTTGAAAAAAATAAGAGTTGCAACAAACAGGAACAAAACGTAATTAGAATGGAATAATATTAAAGTATAAAAGAAAGACAAATACCTTTTAAAGTTGAATGATTGATATTATACTTTGTAATTTTTATTTTAACCAAATAGATTACGATTGTTGAAATAAAAATATTTGAATGTGATATTTTTCTGATGATAAAATTTTTGAAAAGAAAACCCAAAAAATTTAGATTTTTAAATCGAGTATGATATATTTTTTAAATCCAATTGATAATTTGAATCTGATTTTTTTTCTAAAATTGAATAGAAATTTGATTCTGATTGTTTTTATAAATATTATTATAAACTCTAATAAAATTTCAAATACAAAAAATATTCAAATATTCAAATATTTAAAATCTGATAGAAATAAAACTCGAGTCTAGAAGTCTCATAATAAAATATTGAAAGAGTATATATATTTTTAAAGAAATATATCTAATACCCAAATGAAAAGGAGTAACATAATGTAAGGAGATAGTTTAAATAATTATTTTATATGAATAATTAATATACAGTGATCATTCCAGGATTTTTTTAATGTATTCAAATCTATCAGAAATTAATGGTTTTGTAAACATATCCTTAAGTTGATCTTACATTATGATGAATTTTAAAATGATATATAATTTTTGTGTGTTATCCCTTAGTATGTGAGGGCTAATATCTATGTGTTTTTAATTAGTGTGATGTTAAGGGATTTCACATAACGTTATGTAACTTCTCTTGTCATAAATTATTTAAGTTTTGGTAAAACTTATTCCATAATCAGTGAGTGTGTGTTGTACGCACAACACTTTAGGACAACAACTTCCTTCTGACACATATCCAGCTTCTGCAGTGGAAAGTTCTACTAAGTATTGTTTCTTAAAAGACTAAGAAACTAATGAATATCCTAATAAATGACATGTTTTATATGTAATTTCTCACTACATTCTACAACCACTAAAGGAAACATCTGAAAAACCTTTTAATTCGAAATCATTTCCTGAAGTGTAAAAACATCATAAATCCATAGTTCATTTTAGATATCAAAAAATTCATTTAACTAATTTTTAATGGGATTATTTTGTATTTTCTTTATACTTGAACATAATAATATATTGAAAAATATGTCTGGTAAACTATAAGTTGAGTATAGTAATCATCCAATCATAACTCTAAAAATTGTTTGATCAACTGGTTTCCCAACTTCATCAATATCAAGTATATTTGAGTTACCTGTTAGAGTACTAATACTTTTATTATTGTTGTATCCATACTTTTTATGACTATATTTGATATATTTATGTTGAAATATATAATTACCTTCTAGTTTTTCAGAAATTTAGTAACCAATAAATTTTTTTATCTCACCCATGATACTCATCTCAAACTCAAATTTCATAAGATATATAAGGGAATCTGTTAAAAATTGATTATTTTATAATAATATAACTTCATAAACATAAATTAGAACAATCATAATTTTTTTATTATATTATTTACAAAAATATATGGATCTGTGGTTCCCTTAAAATAATTGTTTTGATGAAAAAATCATGTTAATCTATCAGACCAAGCTCTAGGGAATTTTTTAAGTCCATATAAAAATTTGGTATGTTTATAAATATATTCTGTATGTTTTGTATCTTCAAAACCAATGGGTTTTTCAAAAAAAAATGTTCCCCTGTACATATCCATTATGGAAATAACACTTCACATCTATTTGAAATGTTTTAAAATCAAAAAATTTTATAAAGGCTAATAGAAGACAAAAAGATTCAAGTATATAAACTGTTATATAGGTTTCTTCCTAATATATTCCTTCTTGTTGATTTTATCCTTTAGAAACAGGTCCATATTTAATTATAGTGGTTATTCCATTTTTTCACATTTTATTCTAAAATCCCATTTTAGTAAAATTACTAATGTTTTTTACGTCCTTCAAACAAGGTCAACACATTATTCCTTTCAAATTAATTTAGTGCATCATGAATTTAATTTATCCAATCCTCATAACAAAAATCCTCCTTATAATTTTTAGGATTAGATTGGGAATGAACAAAAAGAAGTTGTATTTTATTTCTCAAGTAATTCTAGTTCTAACTATTTGATAAATATCACCAATGATACTCTCAGTAGGATAATTCATAAGAAAACTCTAACTTGGGTTTTTTAAATTCTTTGTATAAAAAATATATATAATTTCTTCTAGATTAAATACTTCAAAATAAATTTCTTGGTTATTTTCCTTATTAAAATAATCTTATATCAAATATTGGGTATTATTTTTTGAAAATACATATGATGTTGTTGTTTGAGTTTGTTTAAAAATAAAAGGATCAGTTTCATCAAATTTAACATGTATTGTTTACTCAAAAGTATAATAATTTTTATTAAAAACTCTATATTCTTTAGAATTAGTGGAGTAGCATATGAATTTACCTTCAAAATATTTGGGTTCGAATTTGTGGGTGTTGTCTTTCATAATAATAATGAATACTTTTAATCCAAATACTATGATGTATGAAACTTTTAGTATTCATTATGTCCACCACTCTTAAGGAGTATTATTAATAAAAGGTATATAACTTAGTTTATAGTATAACATGAAGTACTAATTGATTTTTCCCAAGAGTGTTTAGAAATTGATCATTCACTCAATATGGTTATTGTTATTTCTTGAATAATATGATTTATTTTATCAATTACTCCATTTTTCTAAGGATTTATATTGGATAAAAAATTATTTTTAATTCCTTTATTACTATAAAAAAATTTCAAAACCATAATTTATAATTTATCTACCATGATCACTATGAATATTTATCTAGTTATTTTTTTTCATTTTTATCTTTGGCTTAAAAAGTTGAAAAATAATAGAAGCCTTTAGATTTCTTTCCTAGAAAATATTCCTACGTGTATCTGTTGTCATCGTCAACTAAAAAAAATAAACAATAATTTTTAACAACGTTAACAATTTGTGTAGGAATGAAAATATCCCTGCTCACTAACTATAAGGAATCATAATTTGAGACTTCATTAATATATTTAATACCTAAATTATGTTTATTACCATATTAACAAAGGTCACAATAATTTGAATAATCAAATCAAAGCTTTGGTAAATACTTATCAAGTACTTTCACTGTTAACTTACATAACATTCTAAGGTTACAGTGTCTTAACCTTATTTTCAAAAAACAAGATTGATCTTTCATTGAACTAAGGAAATCTAAGTATTGGAACCGATGGTCTTTTAATTTTAGTGTGTATACATTCTCATGACGATGGGAAGAAATAATGAATCCATCCTTGGAATTTTTGACTATACATTAATCATTCCTGAAATTCACAGAGTAACCTTAATCACATAATTTAGTTATTCTTATAAGGTTAGGATAAATACCCCTTACAAATAGAACATTTAAAATTAAGGATTTTCAAGAATAACAATATTACATGTACTAATAATTTACCCCTGAGCATTATCTCCAAAGGTAACATTTCCTCTTTTAATTTTGATAATATTTTCAAAGAATTATTTGTGTTTCGTCAGGTTTATGGAACACACACTATCCATGTACCATGTATTCTTATTGTTGGATCATTGTTTATTTTCTTGTAAACAAAAAAATTATATTTTCTAGAACCGAATACTTCTTGGGTCCGGAAATGTTAGCATGTAAATTTTTTTGAATCCATATTTGTTCTAATAAATTGTGTTTACGGAAACCTAAATATTAAAATTTATTTGAAGAAAATTTATTTTCCCAATGTCCTCCACATTGAATATTAGTACAAAATGGGTCATTTTTAATAAAAAGATTTTGTTACTAAAAATTGGTTTTCTAAGACTATATCCCATTAATGAACTATTACCTGTGGATATATCATTTTATACATTTTTTCAAAACCTTCCTTACCAATATTTAAATTTTAATAAAATTTTCTTTAGTGAAAAAATTTCATATTTTAGTTTTATAACTAAATTATTGTCCCAATCTGTATTAGTTTTGGAATTAAGTTTCTTACTGCTAGTTTTCAAAATATGTTTTTCAGAAATTACTTTTTCTAAATCTCTATAAATTGTATCTTTTTCATAATTTTATCTATCAAGATATATTGATAAAACCAATATTTTTTAAAAAATATCAATTCTTGAATAAGATTTTGAATGTTTTTCATTATCCTTACCTAATTTTTTACATACATAATAATTTTAATTTTCTTAAATTTTTGTAAGAAAAAACTTCTTCATTAGAAGGTAAATTATTATCCTCACTGGCTGAGGAGGATTCTTCATTCGAAGATATATAATTTTTCTCATAAGAATAATTTTCCTTTAAATACATATTAGTTAAAGAATGAGATATATATACCTTAGATATGAAAAATTTTATTTCAAAGGGTATTATAGAATAGAGAAAGGTATTCCTCTATACTTAATATAATAATCATAAGAATCATCTGAAGAGTCTCCTACACTACCACTCCAAGAATAATTAGCTTTCAAAACATTCTTTTATTTTTTCTTCTAGTCATTTTTATGATTTCTATTAAAATTTAATTACATTATATCTTTTATTTTGAGCTTTATAAAATTGGTTCTTATGTGTCCAGCTTTCTTAAATTAATAATAGGTAACTTCATAATATTTATTATCATTCATTTCCTTATCAGTTTTCTTATAATGATACTGAAAATCCTTTTTTATTAAAAATATTTTTCATCATTGGAGAAATATTAGCTAAATAATTCTCAGAATATTCTGTATCACATGAATATGATTGAAAAATAATAGTTTCTTGTTGATTTACCAATCATCAAATGAGTTTGTTCTATTATTTTATATTAAGTTGAGGTAAAAGAAACTACACCATTATTTTTCTTTTCTTTCTAAGAATGTCTTCTCATCCTACCGTCATACTCTTAAATAGTTATAAATAAATCATCAACTAAAACATTTTTAATCTTCCTAGATTAATCAAATCATGTTCTATTTGATTACTATTCATTTAGAATGATATCAATAATCTTTTAAATAAGAATTTCATCCTATAATAATTTTTCACTAATAGCTTGTATAGTATTTACAATTTTTATAAAAATTTATTGTACCTTAACAATTGGTTCACCATATGGAAATTAAAATTCGTGATAATTAGATCTACACATTTCTCTTCTAGTTTCAACAAATTATGAAGTTCCAAAATGAGTAATTTATAATATATTATAAAAACAATTAGTTTCTTCATAAAAAGAAATATGACTAAATATATTTCTTATCATGTTGCACAATAAGTTATTCCTTTCCATATAGTTCAGTAAATACTCTTTCCTTTTCTTGAACATTAAAATTTCTAACTTCTTTATCAATAATTTTGAAATCACTAGTCAATATAACAAAATTATCAACTCCTGTGTGGATCAAAAAAGTATTCATTATGTCTCTTTAGTATTTATAATCATTACCATCAATTATTGGTGTAATATTAGGATTCAAAATATCTTTAGATCCAATAATTAGTCATACTATATTTTAAAAATAGATAAAAACAAAATATTTTTAAACAAAAAGTTTATAACAAAAACAATTCTAATGAGAAATAATAATGAAATAAAAGAATCAGAAAGTATTGGATTAGTGGAATCCTCTACTAATTCCAAATATAAGTATTAGTAAAATAGATACTTGGATCTGATAATTGTTTTGGATAAAATATATATGTAGATGACTAAATAAAAGAGGGGGTGAATTGCATGTTCAAAATATTTGACATTTCACCTTAAGGAAACCTTTTTTAACAAAGTTAAAATTATCATATTCCCAAAACCTATTATGTATTTAAATTGTAATTGGATTGGGACCTTGGGAATGATGACAAGAATATCGTAATCACATATATTATTATATATAATCCAAAGAAAGTAATTAAAATTTTACTATATTAATAGAATAAAATGATTTAATCAGTGTTAGTGTAGTAAAAATCATAATCAAAATGGTTATGATAAATTAGAGTAGTAAAAAATGTATTGATTCTATCTTAAAAAATATAAAATCATATTGGAAATAAAATTGTTGTATCCTAATTAAATCTATTATGCTAAACGAATTACAAATAGAAAGATAAAATAAATGAATCACTTTCTATTTAAATTCATTTGAAATAAAAATTTTACTATAAAACAGGTAAATGAATATAATTATTTTAACCCAAAGATAAGGGTATCCAATCACATAGGATATTGTTATATTGTTTTATAAGTACTATAATGATTGTATTACTTATACTAGGGAAATCTCTCAATACGAATATCAGTATGTCTTACTATCCCTACAATCCCTCGATACAATGATTGTATATTCTCTGTCAGCATATACATGGAAACCCTCGATACAATGAACATATTATCTCTATATACCAATCTATATTAACCCATGATATGATGATGGGATCTATATTACTATCTCCACAAGCCCTCTATCAATATAGTGATCAACACCTATACCTTCCTAGCCTCATAATCCTTCGATCGTATTCAAAATCGATCACACAATGTAGTTATGAACTCAAAAAGGATATTACCAAAAAGAACAAGTTGTTCACTCATGAAAGATTCAGAACTCTCGCATAGTAGAAAAATCAATATAGTGCCTCTACATGTGTGATTCCCTATTGGTTATGAAATCTTGAAATGATCAGGTATTTATAGGGAATGACTTCAAATGATCTTCTTGTACCCCAATGGTCATATTTTCTCTATGATTTTTTCATGCACGTAGACACCTAGAACCTCAATAGTCATATTATAATTGAATTCATGATAGTGTTCTGTTGACTCATATTCTAATATAATGCACGACATCATTTTGAAAATACACAATCATCGAAAAATATTCAAATACCATAAAATAGTTTTCCATATTCATGATTTTAAAAAAGTTAATCCAATGTCTTTCATTACATATTTCATTATGATGAATTCTTTAGAAATTAATCCAATTGTTATCATTTTCATTCAATATAATTATTCTCGGTTTCAGGATGATTAAGATAACTGTAATGGTAAATATTTATTTTTTTGTTGAATTATTTAAAACTATATTAATGTAAGGTATAATTATATGTTTTCTATAAAAATATTTTAAAAATAATTTAGACCGAAAAGATTTAGGTATAATTTATTTAAGAAATTAATTGTGATTTCCAAAACAAAAGTAATTTGAAAGTCAAAAAGAACATTTGAATCAATAAGGTTTCAAGCTTTTTTTTGGATTTTTAGGGGTTTTAGGGTATTTTTTGGGGTTAAGGTTTATTTTTCAGTTTTTTCTGAATTTTAATTTTTTTTAATATTTTTAGTGATTTTAAGGGGTTTTTAAAGTTTTTAGTGAGTTTTATGGTTTTTATTGGGGTTAGGGGTTTTTTTACATATTATAGATTTTTTAGTGGTTTTTAAAGGGTTTTCAGGGTATTTATGGGATTTAATGTTTTATAGATTGGGGGGGGGGGGGTTTAGGGTTTTTGGGTTCTTACGTATTTTTAGGGACTTAAATCGTTTAGGAATTTTTTAATTTATAGGGTTCTTACAGTTTTTATAGTTTTTAATGATTTAGGGGTTTTTGTTGATTTAGTGGTTTTTAGGTTTGTTAGGTTTTTATGGGTTTTTATAGTTTTTATGGTTTTTTAGGGTTTTTAGGGGCCTTTACATTTTCTAGTATGTTTTTAGTTTTTTAGATATTTTAGGGGTTTTAGGGTTTTTATGGGTTTTAGGTATTTTGAAGAAGATTTCGGGGTTTTCAGGGTTATTAGTGTTTTAGGGGTTTTAGGGTATTTATGAGGTTTATTATTTATAGGTTTTAGGTTTTTTTAATTTTTTTGTGGTTCTAAGGGTTATTAGAGCCTTTAGTGATTTTTAAGATTGTTTCGGTTTTAATGATTTTTCAGAGTTTCGATGGTTAATTGGTTTTTCATGATTTTTATGGGATTCTACATGTTTATTGTTTTTTATATTTTTCAGTATCTTATTGTTTTTAATGTTTTTAGTGATTTTTGGGGTTTTAGTGCTTTAAGGATTTTTAGGGAATTTAGGGGTGTTTTGATTTTTAGGGTCTTTTGGAGGTTTTGGGGTTTTTTAGGGATTTAATATTTTTACTGGATTTTAGTGTTTTTTTAAATTTTTATGGGTTTAAATGTTTTTTAGTGTTTTGGTGGTTTTTAGGGTTTTATGGATTTTTAGAGTTTGATATTTTTCTAAGGATTTTTTTTGTTTTCATAGGGTTTTTTTGGTTATTAAATTCTTAGGGATTTTAACTGTTTTTTAGGATTTTTTGGGTTTTATGGGTTTTTAAGTATTTAATAAATTTGAGGATTTTATGGTATCTTAGGGTTCTTAGGGGTTTTAGGGGTTTTCACTATTTTTAGATTCTTATGTACATTTTGGGAATTTTTGAGTTTTTAGGGTTTTTATGTTTTTTTGAATTTTTAGCATTTTAGGGGGTTTACGGTTTTTCATAATTTTTAGTAGTTTTTAGTGTTCCTAAGGTTATTTTTAAAATTTAAAGTGTTTTAGAGTTTTTTTATGATTTTTAGGTATTCTTCATGGGTTTTAGGGTTTTTTAGGATTTCATGTATTTTTATGGACTTTTATATTTTTTTGGTTTTTGGGTTTTTTACCATTTAGGGATTATGACGTTTTAAAAAAAGGTTTTAATGGTTTTTAGAGTTTTTAGGGTTTTATGGTTTCTTGGGTTTTTATTGTATTTTTTTCATTTTTTGGGGTATTATGATTTATGTAGCTATTAAATTTTTTATAGGTTTGAAGGGTTTTTTTGAGTTGTTAATTTTTACTAGGGTTTATATTGGTTTTATGTTTTTCAAGGGAATTTATATAATTCTAGGGGTTTTTATGTTTTATTGAATTTTTAAGGATTTTTTTGTATTTTTATAGGTTTTATTATTGTTTGGTAATTTAGGGCGTTTTAGGGTTTTTATAATTTTTATAGTTCTTTGTGTGTTTTGAGTTTTTTGATTGTTTTGTTGATTAATATTTTTAGTGTTTTTAATAATTTTAGTTTTTTAAAAGGGTATTAGTATTTTTCTGTTTTTTGGGGTTTATAGGTTTTATGTTTTTTATGGTTTTCATGGGTTTTTTAGTGTTTTTAAATGTTTATGTTTTAAGGAATTTTCAGAGATTTTTTTAATATTTTTATGGGTTTTATGTTTTTATGGGTTTTATGGATTTTGAGGGTTTGAAGGGTTTTTGGGTTTTTTGAGTTTCTAGGGGTTTTCAGGTTTTTTAGGGTCTTTTGGGGTTTTAGGGGTTTTTTAAAAAATTTAGGGGTTTTAAGGGGTTTTAAATGATTTTATATATTTATTAACATTTTATGGGGTTTAAGGGGATTTAGATTTCAAAGTGAGTTTTTTGGATTTTTGGGTTTCTAGGGTTTTTATGGGGTTTTCAGTGTTTTTAGGATATTTTACTTTTTATTGGTATTTTAAGGGTATTTTTAAAATGTTTATAGTTTTTATGATTTTTAGAGTTTTTAAGGATTTTTAGGTTTTTTCGGTTTTCAGGATTTTATGGGTTTTCAGTTTTAGGGTTTTAACAGTATTTTAGGGTTTCAAAAAAAATTTTATTTTTTTTCAGTATTTAAGGATTAATATAGTAATTTTATATTTTTAATGGGTTTAAGTGTTTTTTTATTTTTTAGTGGTTTTCGGTTTTCAGTAGGTTTTTAAATTTTATTAAGGGTTTTTAATGTTTTCTAAGATTTTTAAGGATTTTTTTCATTTTAGATATATTTACGGTTTTTTTATGTTTCTATCATTATTCAGGGGTTTTTATGTTTTTTGAGTGATTTAATAGTTTTTTGGGGTTTTAAGAGTTTTATGAGTTTTTTAGAATTTTATGGATTTTTTATAGTAGTTAACATTTTTAGGGGTTTAAAGGGTTTTAAGACGTTTTAATGGTGTTTAGGGTTCTATGGGCATTTCGGATTTTTAAGGATTTTTGGGGTTTTATAGATTTTGTGGAGGCTTGGGGTTATAGTTTTCTATGTTTCTTATGTTATTATTTATTTTTAACTTTTTTAGATATTTTATTGTTTTAGGGTTTTTATGGATTTCTCAAGATTTTGAGGGGTTTTATGGTTTTCCAGGTTTTTAATGCTTTATGTGTTTTATGTTCCTTTGGGTTTATTATGTGTTTTCATGATTTTTTAGTGGTTTTATGGTTTTGTATATTTTTTAACAATGTTTGGGATTTAAAGGATTTTTAGAGTTTTGTGGGTATTTAGGGTTTTCAGTCGGTTTTAAAGTTTTTACAGTTTTTATGGTTTTCAAGGTTTTTTAAGGTCAAGGAGTTTTTATTTTTTCTAGGATTTTAAGGGATTTTTTAATGATTTTAATGGTTTATTGTTTGTTCTAGGGTTTTTTGGAATTTTTAAGGGTTTTAGTGGGTTTTGCGGTTTTAGGGGGTTTTGGGTTTCTTTTGTGTTTTATGGTCTTTTTTGTATTTATTGTTTCTATGATTTTTAGATTATTTTACATTTTTAGGAATTTTTAGTGGTTATAATGTTTTTTGTGGGTTTTTAGGTTTTTATGGGGTTTGGGGATTTTATTGTTTTTTGGGGTTTTTTTGGTTTTCACTGATTTTTTAGGGTTATTAGATTTTTTAAATTTTCTTGGATTTTCAGAAAATTTTATTATTTTTTATGGTTTTTTGTATTTTTTTGTTTTTATGGTGTTTTTTAGTATCTGGGATTTTTAGGTGTTTTTATTGTTTTTTAATGTTTATGGGGGTTTTGAGGGTTTTATGATTTTTTAATGTGTTTTGAATATTTTTATGGTGTTTCAAGGATTTTTATGTGTTTTATGTGTTGTTATGGTTTTCAGGGGTTTTTAGTGTTTTTAGGGGGTTTTATATTTCAATTTATTTTTTTGGAATTTTTGTAGTATTTTTATTGTTTATTGAGTTTTCTGGTGTGTTAGGGATTCTGATGGTTTTAGGGTTTTTTAGGTTTTTTTGGGGTTTTTAGGGTTTTTATTGTTTTTTAGTTTTTAGAGTTTTTATGGTTTTAGGGTTTTTTGTTGCTTAGTGTTTTATACGTCTTTTGGATTTTTTTACCATTTTTAGATCCTTTAATGGGTTTCATAGTTTTATGTCTATTTTTTGGGTTTTATTGGGTTTTTATGTTTTTTATTGGTTTTATTGTTTTTTATATGTGTAAAAATATTTTTATGGATTTATTTATGATTTTTTTTAGTGGCTTTTAGAGTTTTTAGGGATTGTGAGGTTTTTTAGGGGTTTTCAGGGTTTGTTTGGGTTTTTCAAGGTTTTAGGGGCTTTTTGAGTTGTTTAGGGTTTTAAGGTTTTTGTTAATGTTTTTATGGATTATATGGGATTTTATAGTTTTTATTAGGTTTATTTGCTTCAATGTCCTTTTATAGTTCCTATGGTTTTTAGGGGGGTTTAGGGGTTTTAATTTTTTTTACATTTTCCAAGATTTTTAGGTCCTTTTTAGGTTTTTTATAGTTTTTAGATGTTTTTTTTCTTTCGAGATTTTGAGGGTTTTAGAGCTTTTAGGTTTTTTAGGGTTTTTATGTTTTTATTGTGTTTTTAGAGTGTTTTTGGGTTTTAATAGTTTTTTGAGTTTTTTGTGGTTTTATGGGTTTTTAGAGTTTGTGAATATATTTATGGGTTTTACAGTTTTTAGTGGGTTATAGTGTTTTTATGGGTTCCTAGGGTTTTTTGGTTTTAATAATGTTTTAGGTTTTTTTGAGGTTCTTACAGTTTTTTATGCATTCAGGGATTTTTAGATATTTGTAATGTTTTTTGTTGTATTTAGGGTTTTTATGAATTTTTAGGGTTTTAGGTTTTTTCATGGTTTTCTGTTTTCAGGGTTTTTAGGGTCTATTTTGGTTTTAGGTTTTTTTTGATATTATTCTATTTTTATGGTCATATATATTTTCTAAATGTTTTTAGGGGTTTTAAATGTTCTTTTCATTTTTACTAGTTTTATGCTTTTCATGGATTTTAGGGGTTTTTTATTTTTTAGGGGTTTTATGGTTTTTGGGTGGGGAGGAGGGGTTTCTAAGGCTTTTAGTTCTTTCTTCTTTTTAGGTATTTTTAGGACTTTTTTAGATTATTGAGGATTTAGTTGTTTTATGGTATTTGAGGGTTTTTATGGGTTATTAGGGTTTTAGGGTTTTTTTGGAGTTTTAGGATTTTTTTTTATTTTTATAGTTTTAGGGATTTTAATAGTTTTTTTATAATTTTTAGGGAATTATAGGGTTTTTAGTGTATTTTTTTTTGGGTTTTTTGGGGTTTTATGGGTTTTTAGGGGTTCAAATGTTTTTATGCTTTTAGGTATTTTTCTAGGTTTTTAGAAATTTTAATGTTTTTAGGGTTTTTTAGGGCATCACAGATTTTTAATTTTTTTTTGGGATTCTGGGGTTTTAGTGATTTTTATGCAATTTGGTGTTTTGGATGTTATTATGGGTTTTAGGGTCTTTATGGACTTTAGATTATTTTTTTATTTTTATATTTATTTGAGTTCTATAGAGTTTTAAATGTTTTTTTAACATTTTTAGGGTTTTATTGGATTTTATAAATTTTAATGGGTTTTAGATTCGTATGAGTTTTAGTATTTTCTAAGGTTTTTGTGATTTTATGGTTTTCAGACGTTTTAATGTATTTTTGTGTGTTTTTCAATTTAATGTTTTTAGGGATTGTGAGGGGTTTTCAAGATTGTTTACAATTTTTAGGGGTTTTGGGGTTTTCCTATTCTTTCATGGGGTTTAGGGTTATTTTGGAGTTTTTAGTGTTTTAATGGGTTTTAATAGTTTTTTTACTATTTTTATTGGTTTTAAGTGTTTTTAGTGTTTTTAGTATGCTTTTAGTGTTTTTATGGGTTTTTAGGGATTTTTGGGATTTTAAGGGTTTTCATCTTTTTTTTTAGTTTTCCATGATTTTGGGGTATCATTTTATATTTATAGGGTTCTTAGGGTCTTTCAGGGTTTTTAGGTATTTTTAGTGTTTTGGGGTTGTTAAGGTTTTTTTTGGTTTTAGGTTATTTTTTGGGATTTTTGGGTGTTTTAGGGTTTTCTTGAGTTTTTTAAAGTTTATAGGTTTTTTAGAGTTTTTAATGTTTTTATTGTATTTAATGGATTTTATAATTTATTATGTTTTAGAGTTTTAATGGGTTTTAGGTTTTTTAAAGGTTGATATGGGTTTTATGGTTTTCAGGGATTTTTCAGGGATTTTTAAGTTTTTAGGGATTTTTAGGGATTGTTATTATATAATGGTTTTTAGGTTTTTTTGGGAATGTTTAGGGATTTTAGGGGATCTAGGGTTTTTTGTGTGTTTTTATGGGTTTTTTGGTTTTTAGTTTTTTAATTTTTCTAGGTTTTTAAGGGTTTTTAGAGTTTTTTAATCATTTTTGGGAGTTATAAAGGTCTTCCAATTTTTTTAGCATTTTTAGGGATTTGTCTGTTTTTATGGTTATTATGGTTTTTATGGGATTCAAGGGGATTTAGGGATATTAGGTATTTTTTTGACTTTTATGGTTTTTCGTGATTTTAGTTTATTCAGGGATTTTATGGTTTTTAGTGTTTTCTCGGTTTTTTAGTGTTTTTAGGGTCTTTAGGGTTTGTAGGGTATTTTTGTATTTTTATAAATTTTTATTTCTTTGGGTTTTTAAGGGTTTTAGAGTTTTTAATATTTTTAGAATTTTTAAGGAATTTTAGAGTTATTATTGGTTTTAGAATTTTTATGTGTTTTTAGGTTTTTCAATGGGTTTCAGGGGATTTTTGTGTTTTAAGGGTTTTTTGGGTTTTTAAGATTTTATATATTATGATGGATTTAAGTGATTTTTAACATTTTTTTATTGTTTTTAGTGGTTTTAGGGATTTTGAGGGTTTTAGTGTATTTAGGGTTTTTAGGGTATTTATGTTTTTTATGTGTTAGGGACTTTTTTTGTTTTTAGGGGTTTTAGATGTTTTTTAAGGTTTTAAATGGGTTTTATAGTTTTTTTAACATTTTATTGGCTTTACGGCCTTTTAGATTTTGTAGTGGGTTTTTAATTTTTTTAGGGTAGTTATGGATTTTTTGGGTGGTCTATGTTTTTCAGTGGGATTTCATGATTATTTGGAAATTTTATGTTTTCATAAGGTTTTAGGTATTTTTAGGATTTTTATGGGTTTTAGGGTTTTTATGGATTTTGAGGATTTTATGGGGTTTTAGTGTTTTAGTGGATTAGGGGATTTTTGTTTTTATGGTATTTTGGGGTTTTGTGATTTTTTTGTTTAAGGTTTTTAATGCTTTTTCAGGGTTTATAGAGTTTTAGTGTTTTAGGGTTTTATTGGTTTTACGATGTTTATCTATATTTAGGGTTTTTTTGGGTTTTAGGGGGTTTTAGGATTTTTTAAATTTTCTTGGATTTTTAGGTTTTATCTGATTTTCAGGATTTTTATGGATTTTTTTGGATATTGATGTATTTTTTTGGTTTTTAGGGTTTTTGGTTGTTTTTAGGGCCTTTTCGGGATTCTGGGGATTTTTTTTGTATTTTTAGGGTTTTTGGGTTTTTTGGGATTTTAAGGGGTATTAGAGTTTTTTATTGTTTTTTGGGGGTTTAACGGTTTTTAAAGTTTTTAGCAGGGTTTTTTAGTTTTTAATGGTTTTTAGGGTATTCATGTTTTTGGGGGTTTTATGGATTTCTGAGGGTTTTTATGTTTTTAAGGGTTTTTATGTTTTTTGGGATTTTTATAGATTTTAGGGGTTTTTATTTTTTCTAATATTTTTAGATTTTAATGGATATTTAGAGGTTTTGGGGATTTTTAGGGGTTTTTAGGATTTTCAGGGTTTTTTGGTTTTTTATAATTTGAGGTCTTAAGGTTTTTATAGGATTTTAAATATTTTGATTGTTTTAAGGGAAAAGAAGGTGCAAGTCCAAGAGAATGCTTGGTCCCTCAAGTGTATAAATGGAAAATAAAGTGCCAGGCATTACAAGGGGGACTTATGCAACCAGGTATGGGTAGCACCCTTCATGTCTGAATCCACAATTGATGCACAAAAATAGGGAGCAACAAAATACCACCATGAGCACCGTTCTTCAATTGCCTTCTTGGAAAGCGCATCTGCTACCATATTGACTTCCCTGTATGCATGGGTGATCTTAAGAACCAGATTTTTGGACAAACTAATGCAATCAATCCATTACGGTAGAAGCCGCCAGGGAACCTTCCTTGAATATTGATGAAAGGCCTCAACCGCAAGCATGGAGTCAGACTCAATCCAGAGTTTCTTCTAACTAAACTGGTTTGCAAACCGCACCGCCTTGATGATAGCCCAAAGCTCTTCTTCATAAGCACTGCCAATTCCGATGAAGTGGTAAATAGTGACCTTGAAAAAACCTTTATAAGTACGGAAGATGCCACCACAGCCCGAAGGCCCTGGAGAGCCTACCGCTGCACCATCAACATTGACTTTGATCCAAGACGGGATAGGTGGAATCTATCGGATTGACTTCACCACCAAAGGTTTCTTGCACCTACCAGAGACACCAAGAGTGCGGAGGGTGATGAGGTCAGTAAAACAATTGTTCATCGCACCCGTTTGAATGCCCCCGACCATCCGAATAGCAGAATGTATGGCAAGAATACCCTCATGAAGAGATCTTGACTTATTCTGGAACATAGTAGAGTTTCTGGCAGCACATAGAAAAGCCACAATGGCTGCCGAAGCAGCAAGGGGAAGATTGTAGATTTTCTCACTATATCTTGATTCTGTGATGAGAGAAATCATCTGAAAAAAGGATCTATCGAGGAGAAATTGAATACCAAAGACATCCTGCAGATACTTCCACAGACCATAAGCAAGCATGCATTCAACAAAAAGATGCTCCACATTTTCAGCATCCTGCATGCATATACAGCAGGCCGAAGCAATATGCCAACCAAATTTTTGAAGTTGGCCATGAATGGATAGCCGATTCCTCCAGATCCTCTAAAAGAGCAGAAAATGTCTAGGAGGAATAAAATGTCATTTGTATCTCATGAGCCATGAGGGGGGATCTATCCCTTGCCGACATTTGTGATTGTAAAAGTCCTTTGTAATAAGAAGGCCAATCAAATTTGGTTTCCAGATAATTGTATCATAATCCATGTAACTGTAGAATTGAATCTCAGAAATGATATGGGCAGGTAAGATCCTAGCTAGCTCTGGCAGTCTGGTGTTGAGTTCATTAATGGGCATGTGTTGCTAGCCATGTGGAACCTGCATAGATTCATGCAGCAGACTCTTGAGCCAAGGGGTGAGCCAACAATTCTTGTTGGATTGCCTCGAGACAACCCAAGTAGATTGAGATATGATGTCCTTATACGAGTATTTAACCGTTTTCTAGAAAGTGGAGATCATGTACCTCGTATAACTATTGCACAGTTTCCCAGTAAAGCGTTCTTTAAGAAAGTACAAATCACCCTATTTGTGTGTGAAAAGATTCCAAGTGAATTTGGCCAACAAGGCGTCATTGAAGATCCTGAGATCCTTAATGCCTAGCCCACCCATTTCAAGTGGTTTTATGCACTCCTTCCATGGAACAATGATCAATTTCCTTTCATTAATACAGCCTTTCCATGCAAAGTTCCAGATCTTGGCTTGAAGGGATTTAATTAGGCTAACTGGCCACTTATAGATGGAGAAGGTATGAGGAAACATTGAGGTGACAACAGAATTGATAAGACATATCCTGCCTGCTTGTGAGAGGGTCTTTCCCTTCCATTTGGCAAGCTGCTAAGTGATATTAACCGATATGCTTTCAAGATGAAAATGTTTAACCTTCCCCCAAAATAAGGGAACCCCAAGATAGTTGAAAGGCAAGGATCCTTTTTTGACACAAAGGCATATGACAATCTTGTTTTGTCTCGTTGCAGAGCTCCCTTTCCCAAACACAATAGATGATTTACTCCAAATAATGGCCTGTCCATAAACAGCCTCATAATGAGAGATTTTTTCCAGATAGAAGATATGGTCCGCATATCAGCCTTCCCAGGGATGAGGATATCAACAGCATAAAGTAGACGTGAAGGCACAAATAAATCTGTCTCGTCTTTAGTAAGGCTGTAGTAGCCAGCCGACATAGCGTTAGTAACAAGGTGGCTAAGGTAGTCCTCAGCAAGTGTAAAGATAATTCCAGAAAGAGGATCCCCCTGTCTGACCCCCCGGGAACACTAAAAGAATCCTTTTGGAGCTCCATTTAACAAAATAGAAATTATGGCACTATTCATGAGGGTGGAAATCATGCAAACAAATTTGTCTGAGAAACCATACATGACAAGAATCTTGAATAGGAAATCCCACTTAATAATATCAAAGGAATTCGATATATCTAGCTTTAAGGCAAAGGACCCAAACTTCGACGCCCTCCTCATGGCATTAAACCCTTCAGAGGCTGCGTATAAGCAGTTCTGAATACTTCGTCCAGGAACAAAACCAAATTGTTTAGGTGTAATCATGTTGCCAACAATCTTCCCTAACCGGATAACAATGATTTTTCTAATAATCTTTGGTATAGTGTTACCGATGGAAATTGGCCGAAAATCACTTATCTCAATTACAGATTCCTTTTTAGGAAGCAGGGCAATAAAATTGGAGTTGACTCCATGAGGGATTAACCCCAAGAGAAATAATTCCCTGATAGATTTAGTGATTTCTGCAAGAAAGATGTCCCAATAAAAGGTGAAGAATTTGTTGGTGAAACCATCTAGGCCGGGAGAACTATCCGAATTGAGAGAAAGTAGGGCATATCTGACTTTATCCTCAAGAGGTGGAGATGTCAGGTCATTATTCTATGATTCATTAACACATTTCTCAATGCATGCAGCAAGCGGGGAAGGAGAGGGAATGCCATAATCATTATAAAGAACTTTCAAGTGATCAACAACAGCATCAGAGAGCTCTTTCTCATCGACAATGGTATGACCATTGATACGAATCAGATTTTTTCCTTTATGAACTCTTTTCTCCTGTTACAAGCGATGGAAAAAAAATTGAATTTCTATCACCATATTTAAGCCAGTGGACATTAAATTGATGTTTTTCCAGACTCTCCTTGAGTTCCAGGATATCATCAAGCCTTTTATGAAACACAATCTCTTCACTGGTACAAATGTTCCCTTGTTGATTATTCTCTTGGAAAGACTTCAGCTGATATTCTGCATCACTAATGACATCATCATGCCTCGAGAAGAAGTTCCTGCTCCAGAATTTTAGGAGGCTTTTGATCTTGCGAAGCATGGAGGGAACCACAAAGTGAGGACTCTGATAAAAATCTGTGTTCCATCCATCAAGAACAACATCCCTGGAACCTGGAATTAAGAACTAGGCATTATTAAATTTGAAAGGTAGAGGAGTGGTCCTCCTGCTTTCCTCCCGAATATTGACAACAAGGGGGTTATGATCAGAATTGAATTTTAGAAGAGAAAATCCTAAGATAATGGCTGGGGAGCTGTTGTCATTGATTTGCATAAATCACCTATAAATCTTACTAGCCTGCCTACCATTGACAGTAAACCATCCCCAAGTAAATTTGGAGCCTACAATAGGGACTTCAGTGAGGTTGAATTGAACCACACAACATTGAAAATCATTTGCAGCAGCAAGGGAGAAGTGAGGTCCAATCTTTTCATCTAGACAAAGGATAGAATTAAAGTCACTGGTTATGACCCGGTTTTCATCCATATTCTCACTTAGAACAGATAAATCATTCCAAAGTTCTATTCTTATGGTGTAGGAGTAAGAGGCATAGACAAAAGAGAAGGTAAAAGAGATATCATATAGCTGGGTGCAGACCAAGATTAGATGATTGCAAATCTCAAAAGAAGAGATTTGCATAACATTGTGTCAGAAGAGCCATAAGGTTTCAAGAGAATACACACCTCTGTTGTGAGCAATAAAGGAGTATCCAAGGGAACACCAGTTGAAACCCTTCCAGTTTTCAAAACTAATGATAGGTTCCGCAATGGCCACAAGAGAAGGCTTGTGGGAGATGAGAAAGTGCCGAAGGGATGCAACAGTGGGAGAGTTCCCCAGCCCATGAAAATTCCAAAACAACATCTTCATTGATTAGATATATTTTTGCCTCTCAGGAGAGGCAATCGTTATGTATCCTTATAGGAGATCTTTTTGCCCTTCCCTCCTTGCATGGGGGGGTCTTCCAGGGGGCTTCTTGATGACTTGATCAGTTTTAGGCACCTGAGGAGAGGGAACCTCAAAGATTGTGTCAGTATCATAGATCTCAACAGCTTGATTAGCCTAGAACGTCCTAGAAAGGGGGAGAAGGTATTGTAAGCACAAATCCCCTCATTGTGGGAAATCACAATGGTTTTGGTCTTTACAGCCTTCCCTGTAGGAACAGGAGTGAACTCACCAGGCACCTTGTCAGTAGAGGAATCAGGGGCATTAAGCTGGGCGGATGAAGTCTACTTAGAGGCAGGTGAAGGGACGAGATCTGATGACTCCAGGGAGGAACCAAGTGGATTGATCTCCGGAAAGACCCCAGAATGAGCACAGACAGGGGAATCCACCTTAGTCTTCTCAACAGGGAAAACATGTCCAGACTGCACCTCAATGGTATCCACAAAGGGAGGTGAAGATGTATCTTGCATCTTGCCAGCAACTGCATGATTAGGCATGTTCATTTCTGTATCCTTTACTTCAATGGTATGATCAGGTGTAGGTGTATCATGAATCTTTCCAGCAATTGCAGGACTAGGTGCATTAGGAGAAAGAGAGGGTATCACATGGGCCAGGGATGCGAGCTCAGATGCTTCAAGGGGGGAGATAACAGGTTCATAGTCCCTTTGGGGAACCAGAACAAATGTAGTGTCCTTGGGCTGCTCAAGAGAGAATGTCTTCTTCACACTATCAGGTGATGAGCATCTAGACTCAGGGAGCTTGAGTTGCTCAGTAGGAGATGAAAGATTCTCTTTAGGGAGGACTGGAGCACCTGCAGTGTTCATGAGTTTCTCAACAGAGAAAACTTGTTCAACATTATCAGGAGCCAAGCCACTGGCCTCATTAACCAGTTCCAACATAGCTGGAGCACTAATTTGGATGCTTTCATTTCCTTGCATTGAAAGAGATGAATCATTATGGGTCACTTATTTATTTTTGGAAACTTGACATGAACTGTCTCCATGTACTTTTTATTTGAAAATGATACAAGTCTTCATCCTCCTACATTCATTGATGGAGTGCACAAGGAATAAGCAGTTGCTACAGAACTTGGGTCTCCTTTCATATTGAATTTCCAGCATGAGACTGTCATCCAATGTGTTTAACACCACTTCTTCAACTAGAGTATTGGCCATGTCCACTTCAACAAGTACTCGAACATAATGCCCAAATCTGGTGTTATCTGTTTTCCTGTCAATTCGGATAGGAAAACCTATAGAGGAAGCAATGTCCCATAGAATCTGGGGATGCCAATAGAACTAATTCAAGTTGCAGATGCGGATCCAAACTTGAGTGAAGGTATTCATTACACTTGTTGGATCAAAATTGCGATCCCAGTCTAGAATCCATAGTAGACCAGGCTTGAGGTAGAGTGAACCGAAGATCCATGCACGTCGCTTGTGTTCGTCCGATGAAAAAACAATGTGATAGAAGCCTCTTCCCATGGCTGTCATTTTCCAGTCCGAGAAACCCCAGATCTCATCAATTCGCTTAACAAGCTCTGCAGATCTCCATAATCGCTCTCCCTTGGGTGTGACCAACCGAGCAGTGATCGAGAACTTGCAGAGTTTAGTTCTCTCCTCAATATCCTCCCTATTGGCATACACATGGGCACTTTTTCCTTTTTTAATATCACAACCAAGAGAGGGCATGCCAATGTCAGAGAACGAGGTTGCAGCCGCAGATTTGATGACCGCTGCAAAAATCTTTTTTGACACATCCAAAGAAGAATATGCTGGTTTATCAAGCTTACCAACTCATGGATTGCAAAATTAAAAGAGAAAATTATTCCCAATAGATTCAAACTTAGGTTTTTTACAGATTCTACTACCTCATTTGAGGGAGTCAACGTGCGCACAGGTTCCACAGAATCGCCTGATCCCCCAGCTTGCGCAGCCATCTTATGTTCTGTCAAAAGTACACTGGCTTTTCAGGCCCAAGGGGTTACATGGTATAGGTGGGCCGTCACCCACCATGGAGCGCCTTTATGTACTCCCCCAGCCACAGGCCCAGGTGTAATGGCACCCAGGCTTTCAGGCCAGTTCCACACTGGGTAGAGGGGCCCACGAGTAATTCGCTGGCATATAGTGCGCGTTGCCTTTGTGGGGACAAGAAATTGGGGGGTTTAAGGGTTTTATTTGTTTTTCATTGTTTTTTTCATTTTTTTGGGGATCAAGGCGTATTTATGGTATTTATGTTTTTAGGGTTTTTTCATCCATTTTAATGTTTTTTTACAATTTTAGGTTTTCTTATGTTTTTAAGGATTTTTATGGATTCTAGGGATTTTTGGGGTTTAGGGACATTGAGTGTTTTAGAGGGGGTATAAGAGTTTTTAGGGACTTTTGAGATTCAGTTTTTTTTATTTTATAGAGTTTTAAGGAATTTTATATTTTTTTAATGTTTTTATGTGTTTTAAGGGTTATTAAAGTTTTTAGTGGGTTTTTGGTTTTTTGGTTATTTAAGAGTTTTAGGGGTTTTATGGTTTTCATGGGTTTTTAGGGATTTTAAGGTTTTTTACCTTTTCATTGATTTTTAGTTATTTTTTAGATATTTAGGGCTCATTAGGTTTTTTGGGGTTTTTGGGTTTTAGAGTGTTTGTAGGGGTTTTAGGATAATTTATGTTTTTTAGGGGTATTAGGGTTTTTTAGATATTTAGGGGTTTTAAGATTTTTTAGATTTTTCAACATTTTTGGTGTTTTAAAGGATTTTAGTGATTCTCATTATTTAGGTTATTTAGGTGTTTTTAGAGTTTTTAAGGATTCTCTAGTTTCTGAAGTTTTCATGTTTTTTGGTTTTTTACATTTTCAGGTATTTTTTGGGGTTTTCTCTATTTTGATAATTTTTAGGGTTTTTTATAAATTTTACTGCTTTTGAGGGTTTAAGGGGTTTTTAGGGTTTTTAGGGGTTTTAGAGTTTTTATGTTATTTATGTGTTTTAGGGTTTTTTGAGTTTTTTAGTGTTCTAAGGTGTTTTACAGTTATTAATCAATTTTATGGGTTTGAAGGTGTTTTATAATTTTGGAGGGATTTAGGGTTTCTATGTGTTTTTCATAATTTTTAATGATTTCAGTTATTTTTTGGTTTTTAGGTGGAATTACAGGATTTTGTAAATTTCTAGGATTTTTATGGGTTTTCGGGTTTTTTAGATTTTTATGGACATTGAGGGGTTATTTAGGATATTTAGGATTTTTAGTGTTTTAGGGTTTTATAGGTTTTAGGGAATTTTTTTTTGTTTTTTGGGTTATTTTTCAATTTTTTGGGTCTTATATTTTTATAGTTTACCACTATTATTTGGGGATTTAATGGTTTTTATAGATTTTGTTGATTTTAGGGTTTTATGTATTTTTAAGGATTTTGTGGGTTTTTATCGTTTTCAAGTGGTTTTCATGGGTTTTTATGTTTTCTGTGATATTTTTGGGATTTTTATAAGAATTTTATGGTTTTTATGTATTGTGAGGGGGGTTAGGGTTTTCAATGTTTTTTATATTTTTAGGGGTTTTCTGGGTTTTTAGGGTCTTTTAGGATTTTTTTTAGGTTTTTTATGTTTTTTTTGAGTTTTTTGAGGATTTTATCAAATTTAGTTGTTTTAGATTTTATTATGGTTTTACGGTTTTTATTAGATTTAGGATTTTTATGATCATTATAGTTATTTATTTTTTATAGGTGTTTTTCAGGGTTTTAGGGTATTTTATCTGTTTTGGGATTATACGTCCTTTTTAAGACTTTATAGTATTTAGGGTTTATAGGGATTTTAGATTTTTTTAGTGATCTTAGTTTTTTTGTTGATTTTTTGGTTTTTTATGGGATTTGTGTATTTTACTATTTTTATGGTTTTTTAAAAATCTTAACACGTTTATGGGGTCTTAGGGATTTTGAAAATTTTTGTGGGTTTTTAGGGGTATTATCGGTTTTTATGGTTTTTAAGGTTTTTCTAACTTTTATGGGTTTTTAATAATTTTTTCCATTTCATGGTTTATTTGGAATTTTTTGGATTATTATATTTTTTTGGTTTTAGGTTTATTAGGGTTTTTTCGTGGTTTTAGGGTTTTAGGTTCTTTTATGGTTTTTAGGTTTTTTTTGAGTTTTTTTTTGTTTTTTGGGTTTTATGTGTTTTTCGTGTTTTTACCGGTTTTAGGGATTCTTATGGTTTACAGGTATTTTTATGAGTTTTTAGTGTTTTTTATGTTTTTAGGTATTGTTTTTGTTTTTGTTTTGTTTTTTTGGGTTTTTATGGTTTTCAGATATTTGATGGGTTTTAGGATTTTCAATGTCATTAAATATTTTCAAGGTTTTTAGGAACTTGTGTTGTTTTAGGATTTTATTTTATTTTGTTATGGTTGTAATGTGTTCTTATATTTTTTAATCATTTTATCCATTTTAAGGTTTTTTAGAAATTTTAGTGGTTTTTTTCAGTTTTTACGGGTTTTAGGGTATTTATGGGGTTTTGTGTTTTTTAAGGATTTAGTGGGTTTTTGGTTTTTTTGGGGTTTTTATGTTTTATATATTTTTTTGGATTTTTAAGATTTTATAATTTTTATGGTTTTCAATGGATTTTTGGGATTTTGGAGGGTTTCAGGGTTTTTTAGTGTTTTTATGGTTTTCGAGGGGTTTTCAAGGTTTTTAGGGTCTTTTGGGGTTTATGGAATTTTTTGAGTTTTATGGTTTTATGGTTTTATGGTTTCTTATAGTTTTATCACATTTTATGGGTTTAAGGGTTTTTATACTTTTAGTGTTTTAGGGTTTTTATGTGGTTTTACAATATTGTAAATTTTTAAAGAGTTTTTTGGTTTTCATGGGGCTTTTAGTGTTTCCAGGATTTTTTATATTTTCATGGATTTTAGGGATGTTTTACGATTTATATGGTTTTTATGGTTTTGAGGGATTTTATGGATTTCTGACGGGTTTTAGTGGTTTTCGAACTTTTTTTGGATTTTTAGGGGTTTTCTTGTTTTTATTGTCTTTTATGGTTTTTAGAATTTTTATAGTTTTTAGGGGAAATAAATATTTTTAGTGCTTTGTATCATTTTTAGTGGTTTTAAGGGTTTTTAGATTTTTTAGTGGTGTTTTAGGTTTTATAATATTTTAGTGGTTTTAAGGTTTTCATATTTTTATGGTCCTTTGGGTTTTATATGTTTTCTTGGACTGTAAGGGATTTTAATTTTTTTTATGTGTTTTAGGGTTTATTATTGGTTTTAGTTATTTTTATGAGATTTTGGGTTTTTAGGGTTTTTCTGGGGTTTATGGTATATAGGGTCTGTATGGTTTTTTGGTTTTTTAGTTGTTAATTATTTTATTTTATATTATTGTTTTTTGTAATTTTTTATTGTTTTAAGGTGTTTGTAAAGTTTCTAATGGGTTTTATGATTTTTATAGGATTTTATGATTTTTGTGGTATTTATGGTGTTAAGTTAATTTGGAGGATTTATATCTTTATTTACCATTCAAGGATTTTTAGGGGTTTTTAATATTTTTATGGTTTTTAGGGGCTTTAGAGACATTGAGGGGTTTTCAATTTTTAGGGGTTTTGAGGGTTTTTTATGGTCTTTTGGGGTTTTTTGGGGCTTTTTGGTTTCTTTAGGGTTTTAGGGTTTTTGGAGTTTTTTAATGTTTTGTACGTTTTTAGGGAAAGGAAGGATCGAGACCAGGCTAGCTTGGCCCCAGAAAAATTATAACCAGAAGAAAGAAAAAACAGAGTCCTACAAGGAAGGGTTACATAACCGGGTGTGCAGCTCGCCCTTCAAGTTAGAGTCCACAAGCAATGAGTAGGAGGTCGTGGCAAAAAATTACCACAACAAGCACCTCTTCACAATGGCCTGTTTTGAGAGAGCATATGCAACCGCATTCACCTTCAGATAGGCATGTGTCACAGAAAGATTTATACTTTGACACATGGTGAGGTATTTCATCCATTGTGGGTGGATCCTCCAGGGAATGCACCTAGATCTGTTTTTAAGAGCATTCACAGCAAGCATGGAGTCAGATTCAATCCACAGAAAGCTCCATCTGAAGCTGACTGCATAATCAATCTCCTTTATCATGTCCCACAGTTCAGCTTCAAGGGCGCACCCATCACCAATGAAGTGCTGGAAACATCCTTTGACGAAGCCCCGATATGTGTGAAAGACTCCACCGCACCCAGCAGGACCTAGCGCACCCAGGTCCACACCATCCACACTAACCTTAATCCAGGAGGGGATTGGGGATCCATCGGATAAACTTGGGAACCATTGGATTTTTTGCCTTGCCGGAGATGCCATGCAACTGAAGAATAATGAGCTCGCTAACATCATTCTCTATAAAGCCTTTCTGGATGCGGGAAGCTGCATAGACAACCTTGTGAATCATCACCTCACCTCCATAAATGTAGATCCACTTCTTATTGAAGGAAACTGAATTCCTAGCGGTCAAAATATAAGATATGGTGGCTGAAATGACGAACATCACGAGGTTGGGTACCTGTTCACTGTAATCCCAGTTGGATAGGTCACACAGGAGCTCGAAGAGAGGCCTGTCTAGGCGAGCTAGGACCCCAAAAATCTGCTTTAAGTAACCCCAATGTGTTGTAGTAAATCTTCATTGGAGGAAGGTGTGATTAATATTTACTTTAGCGCATAGGCAGAGGAGACATATGGAGGCAAGGTTGTGCCTAGATTTCTGCAACTGATTCTGCATTGGCAGCCAATTCTTCCGGATTTTCCAAAGAAGGAGATTGTTGGCTGGAGGGATGAAGTTACTCTTAAATTTGGAGAGCCAGGCCAGGGGAGGGGATCCCCTAACATAGTTTTATTGATAAAAATCCTTAGCATTTATTCACCCAACGAGGTTGGTTTTCCAAATCAAGATGTCAGAGTCAACAATGGCATAACGCTGGATTTGAAAAAATGCTTCAGTTGGGGGGAGCACCTCAATCTCTTCCAGCCAAGGAATGAACACCCTGATGGATAGGATCATAAGTCCAGAAGGTGGAATCATGAATTCCTGCAGAGGCCTATAAAGCCATGGTGTGGACCAAGAAATCAGTTTTGAGTGCTTTGAGACGATCCATTTCAAGTGAGAAATAATACCCTTGTACGAATCACGAATTGCTATCCAAACTGAAGAGGAGAAGTATCCTTCATATTCATCACAAAGTTTAAGCAAAAACCATTCCCGAGTGAATCCCAAGACCCCACTCCTAGGATTAAGTAGACCCCAAGTAAATTTAACAAGGAGAGTGTCATTATATCGTATGAGGTCTTTGATGCCAAGCCCTCCTAGATCAATTGGTTTGGTGAAGTTCTTCCAGGCCACCATAACCAGTTTCCTTTCGCTTATGGATCCCATCCAGGTGAAGTTCATGATCTTTTCTTTCAGGTCCTTAAGAAGGTTAACCGACCATCTGTAGATACAGAAATCATATGTGAACATAGAAGTGATCATCTAGTTGATAATACTGACCCTTCCAGCTTGTGATAGACATTTACCTTTCTATTTCTCTAGCTGTTGAGTAATTCTAGTGGCAATGATCTCAAGGTGACAATGCTTGACTCGTCCCAAAAAAAATGGGAAGACCCAGGTACTCAAAAGGGATTGACCCTCTCATGACACCAAGGGACCTTGTAATGGAAATCTGACAGGGTTGATAGACCCCCTCCCCAAAGGGAATCAAACGCATACTCTAACTGATAGATTGCCTCGCCACATTTTCAAAATGCCAAAAGATCTTTTGGATGGCATCCAAGGTCCGTTTATCAGCATGCCCAAATAGAATAATATCATCAGCATAAAATATATGGGATGACACATGGAGATCCCTCCCATCCCTAATAGGATTGAGGAGACCAGCCTAGCCAAGGTCAATAAGACACCTACTCAAGTAATCTTCTAAAATCTCGAAGTGAATTCCTGAAAGTGGGTCTCCCAGTCTGACCCCACAGAAGCAGGGGAAAAACCCCTTGGGAAATCCATTTATAAGGATAGATACCCAGGAACTGCTTAATATGGATATAACCATCATAATTAATCTATTCAAGAAGCCAAACTTGGAGAGAACCTGGGAGATGAATCTCCACTTGATAGTGTCTAAATCTATGGAGATGTCAATCTTAACCGGAATGTTTCCCTGCTTTGACTACTTCCACGTGAATTTGATTCTCTCCAAGGCCATGAAAAGGCATTCCTGGATGTTCCTCCCCACAACGAACCTGAATTTATTTGGTGTGATAATTTCCCCCACAAATTTCTCTATTCGCCTAACTAGAATCTTGCTAGTGATTTTTCGAATAGTGTTCCCAATAGCCACTGGACAAAAGTCAAAAATGTCAATGGAATTTTCCCTTTTGGGAATTAGGGCAATTAAATTAGAGTTGACTCCATGTGGGAATACACTAGAGAGAAAAAGTTACCTAACATCGTAGGTGATGCCCGCATGCATGATATCCCAGCAAGACAACTTGTTAGTGAAGCCATCCAGTCCCGCTACACTGTCAATGTTCAGAGAGAATAAAGCAGCCCTAACTTCCCCCTCAAGGGGGGAAATAGTTACATCCATTTTTATCCTGTCAATTCATTGAAGGATGTAATCCATCAAAGGGAGGGTGTAGTCCCCACCATAATTCGAGTCAAGCCCTTGGAAATGATTGATTATAGTAGTGGAAATATAATCCTCCAAGGGGAAAGTAGAGCCTAAGATATGAACTGATTTTATACACTTTTTAACTTTTTTCTCCCTATGCAACCGATGGTAAAATTTTGAGTGTTTGTCTCTATATTTGAGCCATCTAACATCGAACTATTTTTTGGAGATATTTTCATTAATATCCAAAAGATCATCAAGCTTGTAGTGGAGCTGAAACTCCTCTTGAGAGGGAAGGGGAAAGTGCTGATAATAATCCTAGTGGAAGGCGAGTTGTTGCTCAACAACCCGAATATCATCATCCAGACCAGAGAAGCAGTTCCTGCTCCACTCCTTGAGCAATGATTTTAGTTTTTAGGCCTAAATACCAACATATAATAGTGATCAACCCTAAGGTCATCATTCCAATCATTGGTGACAATTTCCCTACATCCTGGGACCGTGATCCAGGCATTATTGAATCTGAAGGGTAGGGGTGATGACCTTAGAGATCCCATGGAACATTCAGCAATCAAGGGGTTATGATCCGAGTAAAATTTGGGGAGGTTAAAGCCTGTGACATCAAAGGGTGTATTCCCATCATTGATCCTAAAAAAGAACTTGTCCAGCTTACTGGCATTCCTTCCATTAATAGTGATGCACCCCCAAGTGATGGAGGCTCCAGAAACAAGAACTTCTATGAGATCACAAGTATCTAGGTAGAAAGATAAGTCCTCAGCAGCTGAGTGCGACAAGTTGGAGCCAATCTTCTCATTCGAGCGCATCATAGTGTTGAAATCCAGATTCATAATCCTGTTATTATCGATGAGCCCATTTATGGTAATCCGTTTTTCCCATAGAGCATGTCTCCCCGTGTATGAGGAAGAAGCATACACAAAGGACAAGGAAAGAGGGGTAGCATTGCATGTAGCAGACAAGGTAAAGGCCAGGGTACTCACATTCATATATTTCAAAGGAATGTTATCATGATTTAACACACATAAGATGTCCAGACTATTATCATTAGCAGTCTTGGTAACACAAAATTAACAAAGGTTACCCCAGCTGAAACCCATCTAGTTATCGAATGAGATCATTGGCTCAGCAATACCGAGAATCATAGGCATCTAGGAAATGAGGAAATGCCTAAGGGATGAGGTAGTTAGAGTATTCACAGTCCCCTAGTAGTTCTAGAAGAGGATCTGCATCAAATAAGATAGGATTCTCCCCTCTCATAGGGCTGGTGTTTGCGTTCAGAGGAATTGCCTTCACATTTCCCTTTCCCCCTTTTTTTGGGCATGACCACATGGTTCTTCATAGTGGAAGGATCAACTTTAGTGATCTGGTATTTGAGACTTGGGTCATCCATAGAATGAGATCCAACCTTATATGGTAGTTTCTTGTCAGCTGGTATAGAATACCCTTCTGCCTCCTCATCATTATGTTCTTCAGCCAGATCATCCCAGAAGCTACCACTGAGAGGGGTGAACCCGTTTAAGGGGAAGAGTGTCATAGGGGAGGCACTCTTAGCCGTTTCTCACCGTGAAAATTTTCTAGAGGACACAACCATAAAGCAATCAGTAGTTAGTTGTGGGAGGGCCAGAGGTGGGCAGTCCATCTCATGGCCAGGGAGGGCAGAATACCATAGAATAGAAAGAGACACGGGAAGATCCAGTCCATCATCCACCTCCTGCATGGGAGGGGGTGCTCCTTGGTAGTAGGCAGGGCTCACCACCATGGTAGGACCAGTATGAGTGGAAGTCTGGCCAGGCTCATCCATGGTTGCCTGCAAACTGGCAGCAGGCTCTGGTGTCTGTCCAGGCTCTGCCATGACTGCATGCAGGCCAGGGATGGTAGCAGCAGGCTCTGAGGTAGCAGAGACAGCCATCTGGTTGGCCAGGGGGATAGACCCAACAACGACTCCTGGCATATGGGGGTGTCTCTTGGCATTATGTGTCATCACCCCTAGCACCCTCTTTAATGAAGGATGCTTAGAAGGACATCCAACCACATCAGAACCAAGTTGGGAGGGAGAAGGTTATTGGCCCGGGGACTTTATCCCAACTCCAGCTCCTGATTTCCTGTTGCATGATTCAGTAGCACGCCCCTTAAGATTACACTTGGGGCACACTTTTAGTATTTGATAATAGAGACAAGGTTCCCAAAGAGATTACAATAAAGGCAATGTCGGGGTCTGTGCTCATACTGAATTTCCAGCGTGAAGCTGTCTTCATTTGTGTTGAGCACCACTTCCTTAATCAACATGGAAGCTAACTCAACTTCAACCAGAACATGAGTATAATGCCCATATTTTGAATCTTCCTTCTCTTTATCAACTTATATAAGATAAACCACCGAGGATCCAATTTCCCAAAACACCTGAGGGTGCCAATAAATCCAACTAAGCTTATATATATGAATCCATACCTGCGTAGAGGTGTTCTTGGCATTCAATGGGTTGAAATTCTGATCCCACTCTTGGATCCTCAAGAGGCCATGCTTCAGTTTGAGGGATCCGAAGCTCCAAGATCATTTCTTACATTCATCTGATTGGAAGACAATATGATAATATCCACTCCCCATAATAGTCATTTTAGATTCGGAGAAGCCCCAGATCTCCCTGACTCATTTGGTGAGATCAGTAAATTTCCAAAGCCACTGACACTTGAGGTCAACACCCTGGCGATGATGGAGAATCGATAGAGAATGTTCCTTTCCTACACTACCTCCTAATTAGCTGAAATGTGAGCCACTCTCCCCTTCCGAATGATATGACTGGGAGTGGGAGGGTCAAAATCAGAAAGGTAAGTGAAATATCTAGTTTTGCTGCCTCCGCAAAGTTGAGCTTCAGTCTCGACTCCTCCGGGGCATCACCAATTGTGCCAATCCCGGAGGATGAGCAATTACAAAGTTGAAAGAGTTCCTTGTGACCATATACCTTTGGCATAGCTGGAGCTGAATCCACTTTGCCGGTAGGGGGCGATGCAGCCAAAGGCCGCACCGGATCCCCATCCCTGACGAGCCCCCTTCCTGGAGCCATCTGTGTGTTTTTAGGGGTTTAGTGGGATTTTTTTGGTTTAAGATTTTTTAGGGTTTCATATTTTTTTAGGGTTTTTATGGGTTTAATGGTATTTTCAGTATTTTTAAGGTTTTTACGTTTTTATTAATTTTTATGTATTTTTTAGGATTTTATGTTTTTTATGTATTTTAGTAATTTGGAGTGATTTTAGGGTTTTGGAGTATTTAGGGTTTATTATTATTTTAGGTACCTTTGTGTTTTTTTTATTTTAATGGTTTTTAGGGGTTTTTTGTATTTTTAAATTGTTTAGGTATATTAAGGGTTTTTAGAGTTTTTAGTGGGTTTTATGGTTTTCATGATTTTTAGGGGTTTTAAGGTTTTAAGGTTTTTTTTGAGTTTTTATGGGGTTTTTAGTATTTTTTAATATTTCAGGGACTTTCTTAGATCTCTATGATTCGTATGGTTTTTTGGAATTGTATAGGGAATTTTGGGATTTTTAGGGCCTTGAGGGTTTTAAGGGTTTTAGGGTTTTATGTTTTTTAGTGTTTTTTGAGTTATTTGGGTTTTTTAGTTTTTAGGGGTTTTTATGATTTTAGTGGGTTTTAATATTTTTTTTGGTTTTATGGGTTTATATATTTTTATTACATTTTTAGCAGTTTGTGGGTTTTTATGGTTTTCTAAAGTACTTATGGTTTTCTGGGGTTTTTAATTTTTTTATGGTTTTTTACGTTTTTAGGGATTTTTTTAGATATTTTATAACTTTTATGGGTTTTATTGTTTTTTGGGTTTTTAGGTGTTTTTGGGTTTTTGAGGATTTTGGGGATTTACAGTTTATGGTTTTTGTGATTTTAGGGTCTTTATAGCTTTAGGGGGCTTAGGGTCTTTTAGGTTGTTAGGGTTTTTGAGTTCTTAATATTTTTATGAATTTTTATTGTTTTTAATTTTTTTTATGTGTTCAAAGGGGTTTTAGATTATTTATTTTTATTTGTTTATTGGGTTTTTAGGGATTTTTAGGGTTTTAGTATTTATTTTGGTTTTTAAGGATTTTTAGGTTATTTTGGGGTTTAATGGTAATTTTGAGTTTTGGGGGTTTAAGGTATTTTTACAGTTTCAAACATTTAAGGATTTAATGGGATTTTAGAGTTTTTAGTGGTTTTCATGGTTTTAATGGGATTTTTTGTTTTTATTTTGTTTTTTGGATTTTTTATGGGTTTTAGTGTTTCTTCAAGGTTTTTAGGGTTTTTATGTTTTCAGTTATTTTTTTGGATTTTTTATAATTTTTCTATTTTTAGTTTTTTAGGGATTTTGAGGTTTTGGTGGGTTTTATGAGGTTTTCAGGGTTTTAGCATCATTTGGTATGTTATAATTTTTTTTTACGGTTTTGAAGGATTTTTAGATTTTTTAAGATCATTAGAATATTATGGGTCCATAAATTTTATAGTGAATTTTTATGGTTTCTTTGTGTTAATGGATTTTATAATTCTAATGGGTTTTTATGTATTCATCGGTATTTTGGTGTTTTTTGTGTTTTTACATTGTCTGATATTTTTAATGATTTCCACATATTTTTATAGTGTTTAGGATTTTATCATTTTTAGGTATTTTGAGGGTTTTAGGGTTTTTCAATGTTTTCAGGGGTTTTAGGGGTGTAAAGGTTTTTTACGGTCTTTCGGGTTTTAGCTGTATTTTTGGTTTTTAGTATTTTTAATTTTTTTGGAGATTTTAATGTTTTAAGGGGTTTAAAAAGATTTTATAGTATTTTGTGTGTTTTTGGTTTTTATAGGTTTTATGGGGTTTTATGGTTTTCAGGGGGTGTTTAGGGTTTTGTTAATGTATATATGGAATTTTATGGAATTTTAAATAATTTATAGTTTCGATGGTTTTTTTAGTTTTTCGGATTTCGAGTGTTTTTTTCCTTTTAGGGTTTTTAACAGTTCTTAGAGTTTTTAAATGTTATAGTGTTTTGATGTGGTTTTAGTGTTTTTGATGGGTTTTATAGTTTTTTTGGGGTTTTAGGGTTTCTATGGTTTTTAGGGGTTTTATGGGTTTCAATGGTATTTTAGGAATAATAGGGTTTTTACATCCTAGTTTATTTTTATTTGTTTTAATTTTTTGATTGATTTTATCATTTTTTGGGTTTTTAGGGTTTTTGAAAATTATTAGGGGTTTTAAGTGTGTTTTTTGGGGGTTTTAGGGTTTGTATGTTCTATTGGGTTTACAGGAAATTTGAATGTTTTTTGGGGTTTTATTGTTGAATAGAGTTTTTTAACATTTTAAGGGGGTTTAAGTGTTTTTTAAAGGTTGTAGTTGGTTTTTAGGGGTTTTATGGGTTTTTGAGTTTTTATGGTTTTAGGGTTTTTATATATTTATAGAGTATTTTCGGTTTTGTGGGGGTTTTACGTTTTCAACTATTATTGTGAAATAATTTGTATTTTTATGGATTTTATAGTTTTTCATTTTTGGGGGGTTTTTTATGTTTTTTGGATTTTCTTGGTTTTCAAGGGGATTTATGGTTTTTCTGGGATTTTAGAATTTTTAGGTTTTTATGGTTTTTTGATTTTTTTCAGTTTTTAAATGTTTATAGTTTTTATAATTTTTTGGGGTTTAAATAGATTTGATTGATTTTAGTGTTTTTTAGTGTTTATGTGTTTTTAGGGGTTTAAAAATTTTAAAGGGGTTTTTAGAGTTTCGGGTGGTTTTAGGGGTTTTTAGGGTGTATAGTGTCTTTTTTTCTGGTTTTTGATTTCATTTAGGGTTTGAATGTTTTTATAGGTTTTTTTTTGGTGTCAAGGGTTTTTAGATTATATAGTGGTTTTTGGTTTTTTGAGGTATTATTGGTTTTTAACGTTTTTTGGGGTCTTATACTTTTGAGGGGTTTTCCTAGGTTTTTAGGGTTTTTTACATTTTCATGGATTTTAAGGGAATTTTTATATTTTTATGGTGTGTAGGGTTTTTGGAGATTTTGAAGGTTTTTCGGTTTTCAGGGTTTTTAACAATTTTTGAGGTTTTTAGTGTCTTTTGTATTTTTAGTTTTTTATTATTTTTAGAGGTTTTAAGGGTATTTGGAGTTTTTATCATTTTTTGGAGGATTATGTTTACTTATAGTTTTATTTGTTTTTCAGCATGTTTATAGGTAATTATGGTTTCTATGGTATTCAGGAATTTTTCAGGGTTTTAGGGTTTTTTACATTTATATAACTTTTTGGATATTTTTTGAATTATTTTTAGAGTTTTAGTGATATTGATTGTTTTTGGGTATTTAGGGTTTTTAATGATTTTAGGTTTGTTTGGATCTTTGGGGGTTTTAGGGTATTTTTTGAGTTTCTAGGGATTCTATGGGATTTTATAATTTTTTATAGTTTTTAGGGGTTTTAAGGGTTTTTTACATTTTTAATTTTTTGAGATTTTTTATAGTGGTTTTAGGGGTTTTAATGTTTTTATGGATTTTTTGGTGTTCTAGGATTTTTTATTGTGTTAAGGGTTTCTTAAATTTTATGGGATTTTAGGATATTTTTAGGATTTTTATGGTTTTTTGGGATGTTTAGGTTTCTATAGATTTTGAGGGGTTTTAGGGGTTTTCAATGTTTTTATGGTTTTTATGGGGTTTTGGTTTTTTTAATGTTTTTAGTGGTTCTTGTAGGTTTTAGGATTTTTTTCAATTTGAGGAATTGTTAAGGATTCATTATGTTTTTTATGGGTTTTATGGTTTTATGGGTTTTTTAGGATTTTCAGGGATTTTAGTGGAGTTTTTGTGATTTTCAAGGGTTTTATGGGTTTTTAGGGTTTTTCCTAGTTTTCTGGTATTTTTTAGTTTTAAATTTTTTTGGGTTTTTTGGGTTCCTAATGTTTTTATATTTTTTAAAATTTATATTTTTTTGAGAGTTCTAATATTTTTTAGTTTGTTTTAAAATTTTATGGGTTTTATCGTTAATAAGGTTTTTAGTGGTTTTATGGTTTTCAGGGGTTTCAGGTTTTTTAGGTTATTCTACATTTTTAAGGGTTGTTAAGGATTTTTTTAGGATTCTTAGGTTTTTATGGTTTAGAGTGTTTTTATGTTATTTAGGTGTTTTATGGGTTTTTAAGTATTTATGGTTTTTCATAATTTTTAGAAACCTCTAATGGTTTTAGGGTTGTTTTGAGTTTTTTAGGATTTTAGAAATTTTAACATTTTTAGGGTTTTTAGAGTTTTTAGGGTTTTATTGGACCTTTTTATTTGAATTTTTTAATCCATTTTTTCATTATAAAATGCTTTCGGTGTTATTAGCGACTTTTATGTTTTTAGTGTTTTTTGGGGATTTTTAGGTATTTTATGGTTTTTGGGGTTCTTTGTGATTTTAGGTACATTCATGGTATTTTGGATATTTACGGTTTCCCATGTTTTTATGGGATTATATGGTTTTATTTATTTATTAATTTTTAGCTTTTTTATTATTTTTTAAATTTAATGGTGTTTTTAGAGTATATAATGGTTTTTGGGGTTCGATGAGTTTGTATGGTTTTAGGGGTTTTATTCATTTCATGGGTTTTCCATGGTTTTGTTGTTTTTTTCCAATAATTTTAGGGAATTTTAGGAATTTTATGGATTTTGGAGTTTCTTTTTGGAATTTTATTGATATGTTTGGGTATTTATGGGTTTTCAGATTCTTTAATGGTTTTTAAGGGTTTTAGGGTCTTTTGGATTTTTTTGGTTGTCATGGGGTTTTAAAGGTTTTAATATTTTTTAGAGTTTTTAACATTTTTAGTAAATTTTGTAGTTTTAGATGTTTTGGAGTTTTTATCGGGATTTAGGGTTTTTACGGTATGTAGGGGGTTTTATGGGTATTATGGTTTTTTGGGATTTTAGGGTTTTTTTAGTTTCATCCATTATTAGGAATTTTTATGATTTTTATTGGTTTTCAGGATCTCAAGTTATTTTATGGATTTTGAGGGATTTAGGGGGTTTTGGGGTTTTTAGGATTGTTAGGGGTTGTTAGTATTTTGAGGGACTTTATGGTTTTTATGGGGTATTTTGAGTTTTTAATGGTTTTGATGTTTTTAGTGTTTTTCACACAATAGGGGTTTAAGGGGTTTAGTGTTTTTAGTGTTTTTATTATTTTTATGTGTTTTTTTGGTTTTTAAAATTTTTAGTGTGTTTAATGGTTTTCAAGGTGTTCTCTGAGTTTTTTTGGCATTTTACATTTTAATGGTTTTTTAGTGATTTTTATGACTTTTAATGTTTTTAATGTTTTTATTGTTTCTAACGATTAAGAGGTATTTTTAGGGTTTTTTGGGTTTTTAGGGTTTTTAGGGGGTTTCATTTTCTATTTATACTTTTGTATTTTGGGGAAATTTTTTACTTTTTTTGGGTTTTTATGCATTTTTAGACTTTTTAATGTTTTTAGGGTTTTTAGAGTTTTTAGTGGATTTTTTAGGATTTTATTGGTTTTTAGGGGGTTTGGGTTTTAAGGTAGTTTTTAGGTATTCAAGGAAGGTTGTAGGGTTTTTAGATTTTTGGTTCATTTTTAGTGATCTTTTTGGGATTTTTGTTTTTTTTTCATGGTTTTTAGGTTTTTTGTGGTTCTTTTGTTTTTAGTGTTTTTAATGTTTTTAGGGTCTTAAGGATTTGTATAGTTTTAAGTGGTTTTAAGATTTTTTAGATTTTTTGTGTTTATTATGTTTTATAGGGGACTTACAATTTTTGGGGGGTTTTAGAGTTTTTTGGGGTTTTTAGATTTTTAAATATTTTTAAGGATTTTTAGGATATATTGTGTTTTGGGTCTTTAGGGTTCACATAATTTTTATGCATTTTTGGGTCTTTTAGGGTTTTTTTTCTTTTATAGAGTTTTTTTGAATTTTTAATATTTTTAGAGTTTTTTAAATATTTTTATGGAATTTAAGTGTTTTTTTATGTTTTTTTCAGTTTTTCGGGTTTTGTGGGTTTTAAGGTTTTTAGTGGGGTTTATGGCTTTCTATGGGTTTTTAGGGTTTTAGGGGTTTTTACAATATTTGGGATTTTTTGGTTTTTTTAAAATTTTATAGTTTTTAAGGTTTTTATTCATTCAACATATTTTGTGGGTTTTTAAGCTTTTAAGAGTTAGGGATTTTAGTTATTTTTAGTGGTTTAGGGTATTCTTTGGTTTTTATATTTTTTTGAGTTTTTAGTGTTTTAATATTTTTATAGTTTTTAATGTTTTTATAAGTTTTAAGTGGTGATATTTTGTTAGTGTATTTTTAGTGTTTTTATGGGTTTTTACTGTTTTTAAGGTATTTGGGGTATTTTATACTTTTCAAGAGTTTTTAAGGGTTTTTAAGGTCTTTTACATCTTCAGGGATTTTTAGGGGGAATTAGCTTTTTTTATTATTTTTAAGGATTTTTATAATTTTGAGTGTTTCAAGGGTTTTCTATATTTTTGAGGGATTTAAGGTTTTTTAGAGGTTTTAGGGACTTTTGGGATTTTAGGGATTTTGATTCTTTTTACTTTAAAGGTTTTATAGAGTTTTTAACGTTTTTCAGGTTTTAAGGGTGTTTTTAGTTTTTAGTTGTTTTTTGGGATTTATGGTTTTAAATTATTTTTGGGGTTTTATGGGTTTACATGATTTTTAATGGTTTTAGGGTTTATAGGGATTTTTAGTATTTTTTAGGATTTTTATATATTAGGGATTTTTTAGGTTTTTAAGGATTTTCAGGGTTTCTAGTGTTTTAGGTTTCTTGGTGTTTTATGGGATTTTATATTTCTCAAGTTCCATTTGGAGTTTTTAGGGATTTTATGGTTTTTAGAGTTTTAAATGTCTTGAGTGGTTTTATTATTATTTAATGTTTTTATTAGTTTTTAGGGTTTTTATTAATTTTTAGGCGATTTTAGGTTTTTTGGGTTTTTATGGATTAATGTTTGTTTGATTTTTATTATATTTTTAGGGATTATTTTGAATTTTTGTGGTTTTTAGGGTATTTTAGGGTTTTTATGGATCTTAGTAGATTTAGTGATTTTTAGGATTTTATAGGGTTTTAGGGTTTTCATGGTTTTTATTGTTTTTTCAGTTTTTAGGATTTTTTACTCTTTTTTGGTTTTAAGAATTTTTTTAATGTTTTAAATGGTTTTAATGGTTTTTAGAGTTTATAGTGGGTTTTTAGTTTTTTTATGGTTTTTAAATTTTTTTAGGAGTTCTATTGATTTAATAGGGTTTTCTGTGTTTTTACGGTTTTTAAAATTTTTATTTATTTTTTTGTATTTTGTAGTTATTATGGTTTTTAAGGTTATTTTATATTTTTTATTAATTTTGATGGATTTTATGGATTTTCAAGGACTTTAGTGTTTTTTTGGTTATATTAATTTTTATAGTATTTTCGGTTGTCAGTTTTTATTTATTTATTTAGTGTTTTAATGGTTTTTATAGTTTTTAATGTATTTATGGTTTTAGAGAATATTGAAGGTTTTATGTTATTTTTTAGATATTTTATTGGTTTTTATACATTCAACAAATTTTATGGTTTTCATAGGTTTTAGGATTATTTTTATAATTTTGTTTTTCTACAGAATGTTTTTGATTTTAATGTTTTTTAGTGTTTTAGAGATTTTTGGGCCATTATGGAATTTCAGGGTTTAATAAGGTTTTGGTTTTTCAGGGTTTCTTGGGTATTTTTGATATTTTTTATTTTATTTAAGGTTTTTTGGTTTTTTTTTAATGATTTTAAGGGTTTTAAGTGATTTTAGTGTTTTTAGTGTGTTTTATTGGTTTTACGGTTTTTTAATGTTTCATTGGATTTATGGTTTTAGGTGGTTTTCGGGTTTTTTAGGCTTTTTTACATTTTCAAATATTTTCAGGAATTTTTTATGTCTTTTAGGGAATTTTTGGATTTTTAGGGGTTTTAGGGATTTTGATGTTTTTAGAGGTTTATGGGAATTTTAGGATATTTAGTGTATTTCTAGGTTTTTAGGATCATTTTAGGGTTTTATGGGTTTGTTTGTGTTTTTTGGGTTATTAATGTTTTTTATAATTTCTTATCATTTTTAGGGGTTTAAGGTTATTTTTGGTGTTTTTATTAGCTTTTATGGGGGATTCAACGATTTTCAGGGGTTTTCCTTGGTTTTTATTGTTTATTCATTTTCTAGGATTTTTATGTATTTTTATATGTTTTATAGTTTATTTGGTTTTTAGGGATTTTGAAAATTTTTAGGGTTTCTAGGGGAGTTTTAATATTATAGGTTCTTTCATGTTGTTTTGGGTCTTTTGGTTTAAGGTTTTTTTAGTTTTTTGGGATTTAATGGTTTTTAGAGCTGTTAACATTTTTAACATTTTTAATATTTTTAATATTTTTAATTGTTTTAATAGTTTTTAGTGGTATTTTGGTTTTATCTAGGTATTAGTATTTTAGGTGTTTTAGGGTGTTTTTTAGGGGGATTTAGGGTTTTATAGATACATACATTTTCCTGAATTTGTAGAGTTATTTATGATTTTTATGATTTTTGGGTTGTTCGTGTATTTAAGTATTTAGAGGATTTTTTGTTGTTTTCAATGGTTTTTGGGATTTTAGGGGTTTTAAGGGGATTATCATCATTTTTATTTTTAGGGTTTTTTTATTTATTTGGGTTCTTATGGGTTTTAGAGAGTTTAACATTTTTAGGTTTTTAAGGGTTTTTATAGTTTTTAGTGATTTTTTAGGTTTTTTATTGCTTTATATATTTTTTACTGTTTTAGTGGTTTTATAGTTTTCTTGGGTTTTATAGTTTTATTCCTCTTTTGGGATGTTTAGGGATTTGTTAGAATTTTTATATCTTTCAGGTTTTTTATGGTTTTTAGGAATTTTTAGTGTTTTTAGGTTTTTTAGGGTTTTTAGTGTTTTCAGTTTATTTTAAGTTTTTTGGGTCCTTTTGGTTTTAATGGTTATTTATTTTTTTAGGGGTTTTACTGTTTTTAGATATTTTAGATTCTTTTAGGGGGTTTAAGGTTTTATAGAGTTTTTGTGTGTTTTTAGTAATTTTCATGTTTTTATGGTTGTTAGATGTTTTATGGGTTTTAGGGGGTTTAAAGGGTTTTTAGAATTTTTTTATGTTTTCAAATTTTATGATTTTTAGGATTTTTATAGTTTTTTAGGTGCTTATGTTTTTTTGGTATTTTACGGACTTTGATGGTTTTTATGGTTTTTATGTTTTTATGGTTTTAGGGATTTTTTGTGTTTTTAGGGTTTGAAAGGTTTTTTATATTATTTTACATTTTTAAGAGTTTAAAAGATTTTTAGAGATTTTAGTTTTTTTTTGTTTTTTTGGTAATTTTTGGAATTTTAATTATTTTATTTTTTTCAGTTTTTATCTTATTCAACAGTTTTTATGTTTCATGTGAATTTTATGTTTTTAGATATTTTTTGGGATTTTTAAAGATTTTATTGTTTTTTTTGGTTTTTTGGGATTTTTATGAGTTTTAGGGATATGTGGTTTTTTGGGATTTTGGGTTTTTGGGTTTTTTTTTGAGTTTTTAGGGTTTTAAATGACTTTTTGAGTTTTTAATATTTTTAGGGGTTTTATGGGGTTTTAGAGTTTTACTGTGTTTTAGTGTTTTTAGTGTTTTCATGGGTTTTTTTAGGGTTTGTTAAGGTTTTTAGGGTTTTTATGGGTTTCAATTGGATTTTAGGGTTTTATAGTTTCTTATATTTTTAGCGATTTAAAGGCATTTAAATATATTTTTATGAATTTTAAGGTTTTTCAAGGTTCTTTTTCATTTTTATGGTTTTTTGTTTTGGTTTTATTTAGGTTTTTATGGGTTTTTCATGTTTTCTAGGATATTTTGGTGTTCTTATTCTTTTTATGTGATTTTAGAGTTTTTATGGATTTTAGTGGTTTTAGGGTTTTATGGGTTTTAGGGTTTTAACGATTTGTAGTAGTTTTAATGGGTTTCTAGGGTTTTTAGGTTTTTAATGGTTTTATAAATTTTTAGGGATTTTAGATATTTTTTAAGGAATTTAAGGAATTTTTGTTATTTAGGGTTTTTAGGGATTTTGAGGGTTTTAGGATTTTTCAGGGGTTTTAGGGTTTTTAGGGCATTGAATAGTTTTAGGGTATTTTAGGATTTTAGTATGTTTTTTGTTTTAGTTTGGTTTTTATGTATTTTTGGTGTTTTATGGGTTTTTATATTTTTTATTATTTTTTGAATTTTTATGGGTTTTTGGGTTTTTGTGGTTTCTAGGTGATTTGATGGTTTTTCTAATTTTTTAGGTTTTTATGTTTCTTTAATATTTTAGTTTATTTAAGGGATTTTACTATTTTCTTAGTTTATTGGGTTTTTAGTAATTTTGGGGGTTTTTAGGGAATTTTTTGTTCTTTAGTGTTGTTTGGTTTTTTAGGGTGTTTAGGGTCTCTTTAATGGTTGTTATGGCTTTAGGGTTCTTTAGGGTTTTTAGGGTATTTTTTATACTTTATGTGTTTTTTTAGTTTTGTTTACAATTTTTATGTTTTTTAGAGTTTTTAACATATTTAAGATTTTTATGGTTTTAATGGTTATTTGATTTTTTAGTGGTTTTGAGTATTTATGGGGATTTGTGATTTTTAGGTTTTTAGGAGTTTTTTATTTAGGGGTATTTGGGTTTTAGGTCCTTTTGAAATTTTTGGGATCTTTAGGAATTTTTTTAAGGTGTTTTTGTGTTTTTTTCATTTTTAGATTTTTTTCATGATTTTTTGGTTTTTAGGGTTCTTAGAGTTTTTAGGGTATTTTTTACTTTAAGTGTTTTTTTATTTTTAAGGGGTTTATATTTTTTTAACATTTTTAGAAGTTTTTTGGGTTTTTAGAGATTTTAGTGGTTTAGGGTATTTATAGGTTTTAGGGGTTTTATGGTTTCATGGGGGTTTTATGTTTTTATGGTGTTTTCTAGGTTTTAGTGATTTGTTACATTTTCAGGGATTTTTTTTGGATTTTTAGGATTGTTATTGTTTTAGGGTTTTATGGGTTTTAGTGATTTTGTGGGGTTTAAAGGGTTTTCATGAGTTTTAGGGTTTGTAGAGTGTTTTTTTGTTTTTATTGTTTTTTTGAGTTTTTATTAGTTTTAATGTTGTTTATATTTTTTTAACGTTTCTGGGGTTTAAATGGTTTTAATGTTTTTAGTCATTTTTTAGGGTTGTTGTGTTTTTTTTATTTTTAGGGTTTTTAGGGGTTTTATCGTTTTTAAGATATTTTCAGTGTTTTAGGGTTTTTTAAATTTTTAGGGATTTTTTAGGCTTTTCAGGACTTGTTGATTTTAGGGTTTTTATAGAGTTTAGGGATTCTGGGGGTTTTAGATTTTTATTAGTTTTATAGTTTTTTAGGTTTTTCGGATTTTCATTATCTTTTTAGGGGTTTTAAATATTTTTCAAATTTTTAACAATTTTAGGTATTTTAATGTTTTTAGAGTTTTTAGTATTTTTTGGGGTTGGGTTTTTTGGGGGATTTTAATATTTTTGGTGTTTTATGATTTTCAAGGAGTTTTAGGGTTTATAGGGTTTTTTTACATTTTTAAGGATTTTTACGGATAATATAGTATTTTATTGTTATTATGCTTTTTTGCGGGTTTTGCGATTTTGAGGGATTTAAGTGCTTTCAATGTTTTTTTGTGATTTTATGGGTTTTCAAGATTTTTATGAGTTTGGGGGATTTTATAGGTTTTTAGGGGTTTTATTGGATTTTACATTTTTTTATAATTTTTAGTGATTTTAATGGGTTTGATTATTTTTAGTGGGTTTCAATATTTTTATGGGTATTTTGGTTTTTAAATGTTTTTAGGGGTTTTTATGGGTTTTAGAAGTTTTTAGGGGGTTTTAAGGCTTTTTAGATTTTGTTACATTCTCTTGGATTTTAGGGAATTTTAGTATTTTAATAGATTTTAGGTTTTTTTGGGTTTTTTTGGATTTTGAAGGGTTTCAGGAAAATAAGGGTTTTTATGATTTTATAGTATTTTAGGTTTTTAGTGACCCTTATGTTTTTTATTTTATTAGTGTTCTTAATGAATTTTAGAGTTTTTTAATATTTTATGGTTTTGAAGGGTTTTTTTAGTTTTTAGTGGGTTTAGGGTTTTTAGGGGGTCTTAGTTTTTTTAAGGTTATTAGGTGTTTTTATTGGTTTTATTGTATTCTCATGGTTTTTAGGATTTTTTATGAAATACAGATTTTTTTTTAGCATTTTTATGCTTTTTATAGATTTTTTTGTTTTCTAATGGCTTTGAAGGGTGTATAGGTTTTTATGGTTTTCAGCGGTTTTCAGGGGTTCTAGGTTCTTTGTTGTGTTTTTAATTTTTTTGAGTTTTTATGGTCTTATAGGTTTATTGTGTTTTTAGCACATTTAAGTGCTTAAAGGGCTTTTAAAAAAATTGTTGTTTTTAGTGTTTTTATGGGGTTTTATGATTTTTTTAGGGTTATAGAGGTTTTTTATTTATTTTCAAAGGGTTTTCAAGGTTTTCAGGTTTATTATATTTCAGGGAATTTTAGGAAAAGTTTTATGATTTGTATGGTTTTAGGGTTTATGGATTTAGAGGGATTTTAATGTTTTTTGGTTTTTTGGTGTTTCTTGTGGTTTTTAGGGTTTTTAGGGTTTATAGGGTCTTTTGGGTAATTAGTATTTTTCTTGAATTTTTTAGTGTTTGAAAGGTTTGTTAGAATTTCCTATCACTTATAGGTGTTTAAATGAATTTATTGTTCTTTATTGTTTTTATGATTATTTAAGGGTATTTATTTTTTTATTTTTTTTAAGGGATTTTATGGTTTTTAAGGAGATTATAGAGATTTTAAGGTATTTAACATTTTCAAGGATTTTAGGGATTTTTTAGAATTTTTATGGTTTTTATGGTTTTTTGGATTTTTAGGGATTTCAAGGGGTTTTAGTATTTTTTTGTGTTTTTTGGATTCGTAGAGTTTTTCAAAGTTCTTATGGTAATTTTTCATTTCTAGGGTTTTTTGAGTTTTCATGGTTTTGTGGATTCTAATACTTTTATGCTTTTAGGGGTTTAAAGGGTAATTAGTGATTTTAGGGGTTTTTAGGTTTTTAGACATTTTATTTAATTTTAAGTATTTTATTATTTTTATGGGTTTTTGGGATTTTGAGGCCTAATTATGTTTTTCATGTGTTTAGGGTTTTTAGTGTTTTCAGGGTTTTCAGAGTCTTTTGGGGTCTTATGGGATTTTTGAGTTTTTATGATTTTTATGGTTTTTAAGGGTTTATGGGTTTTTATAGTTTTTCGTTTTTTATTTGTTTTGGGGTTTTTACGAATTTTAGGGGGTTTTATAGTTTTCAGGGGTTTTTTCTGTGTTTTTATGGTCTATTATATTTTCCAAGATTTTAATGGTTTTATTTTTATTTTTACTATTTCTAGGTTTTTTACTATTTTAAGGGGTTTTGAGGTCTTTGTAGGTTTTAAGTGGGTTTTATGGGTTTTTATGGTTTTAACGTGGTTTTTGGTTATTTAGAGTTTTTAGGATCTCATAGGTTTTATATTATTTTTAACAAAATTAGGGGTTTTAATGGTTTTTGGAGTTCTTAGTTTTTTTGTGTTTAATGGGTTTTTTGGGTTTTAAAATTTTATTCGTGTTTTTATGGTTTTTAGTGGTTTTTTGGATTTTTTATGGTTTTTTACATTTTCCAGTATATTTATAGCTTTTTAAAATATATATGGATTTTCGGGTTTCATAGGGTTACATGGATTTTGATGGTTTTTAGAGTTTTTCATGGTTATTAAAGGTTTTTAGGGTTCCAGTTTCTTTTGGATTATTACATTTTTTTAATTTTTATGGTTTTTATAATTTTTAGAGTTTTTTAACATTTTTATTTGATAAAATGCTTTTTCAGTTTTAGTGGGTTTTTAGGGATTTCATGTATTTTAGATGTTTTTTGTGGTTTTTATTTTTTTAATGGGATTTCACTATTTTCAAGGATTTTATGTTTGTAGGTGTTTTAGGGATTCTTAGTATTTTTATGGGGTTTTAGTGTTTTTAATGATTTTAGGGATTTTAGGTTTTTTTCTAGGTTGTTTAGGGGTTTGGGGTGTTTTACTGTTAAAGGGGATATTTTGGGTTTTAGGGGTTTTTGAGTTTTTGGGGGTTTTATGGTTTTTCTAGTTTCCTATAAATATTATTGGTTTAAAGGTTTTTTATTGTTTTCAATGGCGTTTATGTTTTTATGGGTTTTAAATTTTTGTATGGTTATTAGAGGTTTTTATGGACTTCAGATGATTTTCTATATTTTTTTCTATTTAACATTTTTATGTTTTCATAGTGATTTATTCCATTTTAATGTTTCTATAGTTTTCTATGGGGTTTAGATATTTTGATGGTATTTAGGGGGTTTCGCCGTTTCCTAATGTTTTTAGGGGTTTTGGGATTTTTATGGTTTTTGTGGTGTTTAGGTATTTTCTATTTTTTTTTGTAATTTATGGTTTATACAGGTTTTAACATTTTTAGGGGTTTCAGTGTTTTTATTGGGGTTTTAATGTTTTTATGGGTTTTAACATTTTTTGGGATTTTATGGTTTTTAAGGGATTTTAGTGTTTTTTATGTCCTCAAGGAATTTTTAGATTTTTAGGATTTTTATGGTTTTATGGTTTTTAGGGTTTTTAGTGTTATTAAGGATCGTGAGGGTTTTTAGGGGTTTTCATTGTTTTTAGGGTTTTTTTGGAGTTTTAAGATCTTTTGGGGTTTTTTTTCAAATTTTATATTTTTATAGTTTTTAAATGTTTTCAGGGATTTTAGGGTTTCTGTTAGTTTTTAGTGCATTTTACGGTTATTATGGGTTTTTATGGTTTTTATGGTTTTAGGTATATATTGTTTTCAGGGTGTTTTCAGGGGTTTTAGGGGTTTTATGGTTTGATGGCTTTTTAGCCATTTTAAAGATTTTTGGGATTTTAGTGGGTTTTAGGGATTTGAGGGTTTTTAGTTTATTTTCAATTTTTCTAGTCTTTTCATGATTTTCATGGTTTTTATGGAATTTTTGGGTTTTGTTTTTAAATTTTTATGTTTTAAAAATTTTTATATGTTTTTTAATGTTTTTAACTATTCTAGTAGTTGGAAGGGGTTTTAGAGTTTTTAGTGTTTTTAGAGTTGTTATGGGTCTTTCATGTTGTTGAATAATTTTTGGGGTTTTATTGTTTTAGGGGGGTTTGGTTTTTTATGTAATCCATGATATTAGAGTATTTTTTAAAATTTATATGGTTTTGGGGGATTGCAGGTTTTTAGGGAATTGATAGGTTTTTTATTGTAAAGGGTTTTATGGTTTTTATGAGTTTTCAGGGGTTTTGGGTCTTTTTGGGATTTTTGGGCTTTTGAGTTATTAGGGGTGTTAAGTGGTTTTAGAGTTTTTGAAGGGATTTAAGGGGTTTAATAGTTTTTAGTGTGTGTTTACAGTTTTTAAAGGTTTTAGGGGTTTTATAATTTTAATGGGTTATTAGGGGATTTATGGTCTGTTATGTTTTTTGTGATTTTATGGATCTTTTTTATTTTTATGGTTTTAAGGGTTTTTATGATTGTCAAGGTTTTTTGGTGGATTTTATTTTTTTAGGGGGTTTTAGGGGTTTTATGGGTTTTAAGGGAATTTTAGGTGTTCTAGGTTTTTATAGGTTTTTAGGATTTTTTTGATTTAGAATGTTTTTTTAATGTTGTTAGCTATTTTAACTGGTTTTAGTGTTTTTAGTGGTTTTAGGGTTTTATGGGTTTCAATGGTTTTACAGTTATTAGTAGTTTTATGTTTTTGATGGGTTTTCTGGGTTTTTATTGGTTTTTATAATTTTTAATTATTTTTTGTGATTTTTTGTTTTTTATTTTATTTTTCAGGTTTTATGGTTTTATGGATTTTGAGGGTTTTTTCAGAGTTTTTATTATTTTTAGGTTTTTCCCAGGTTTTAGATTCTTTTGGGTTTTTAGGTTTTTTTTACCTTTTCATTTTTAGAATTTTTAGAATTTTTTTATTATTTTTAGGAGTTTTAGGGGTTTTTAGTGTCATTAGTGGGTTTTAGGGTTTTATGGTTTTGGGATTTTTATGTCTTTAAGGGATTTTGTAGTTTTAAGAGGGGGTTTATATGTTTTTAGGGTTTTTACATTTTTATGGAATTTTAGGAATTGTTAGGATATTTATGATTTAGTGTTTTAAAAAATTTTAGGGATTGTAATGGATATTTTTTGATTTTTTGGGTTTTTAGGGGTATTTAGGGGTTTTTGAGCATTTTCGGGGGGTTTAAGAGTTTTTTTTATATTTTAGGGATTTTATGGGTTTTTAGTGTTTTTAAAAAAAATAGGGATATAAGGGATTTTGTAGTTTTGAGGGGGGGGGGTGTTCGTGTTTTTACAGATTTTTAGGGGTTTGATGTTTTTAGGGGATTTTGATGGTTTTTTTATTTTATATTTTTTAGGTATTTCTAGGGATTCATAAGATTTTTATGGTTTTAGTTTTCTTAGGGTTTTAGGTATTTTAGGGTTTTTAGTGGTTTTAATATTTATATGGGTGGTTTAGGATTTTTAGGTTCTTTATGGTGTGTTAGAGGGGTTTTAAGGTTTTTTACAGTTTTAATGGTTTTAGAGTATTTAACATTTTTATGTGATTAAAGGGGTCTTTAATGTTTTTAGAGGGGTTTAGTATTTTTTTGTGGATTTTTATATTTTTCGATGGGTTTTAGTTGTTTTTTTTGGTTTTTAGGGTTTTTTACGTTTTAATGGAATTTAAGGCTTTTTTACAATTATTAAAGATTTTATTACATTTTAGGCTTTTAGGGATTTTGAGGTGTTTTTGGGATTTTAGGTAATGTTGGGTTTTAAAGTCTTTGTTGTTTTTAGGGTGTCAATTAGTTTTAGGGTTTTTTTAGTTTTCTAGTGTTTTTAATGGTTTTATAGTTTTTATGTTGTAGGGTTTTTAATTTAATAGATTTGCTAGTAGTTTTAAGATTTTTATAGGTTATTAAGGGTTTTAGGGGTATTTTTTGGATTTTTTGGTTTCTTTTGGAGGTGAGGGTAGGGTTTTATGGTTTTTTTATGATTTTAGATATTTTAGGGGTTATTTACTATTTTTAGGGTTTTAGGGTTTTTAAGGTTTTTATGGATTTTGAAGTTTCTTAGGATTTTTTATGGTTCTTTATAGGTTTCAGGGTTTTACAAGTTTTTATCATCTTTTGGTGTTTTAGGGTTTTTATGGATTTTTAGAGATTTTAATGTTTGTATGGGGTTTATGGTTTTCCGAGTTTTTATTTGGTTATTAGTGTTTTTATATGTTATTATAGTTTCTAGAGTTTTATACGGGTTTTATGGTTTTTAAGGGATGTCAGGGTTTTTAGGGTTATTAATGTTTTCGGTGATATTTCGGGTTTTTTATAATTTTAATGTTTTTTAATATTTTAAGGTTTTTTTGGAATTTTTAGTGGGAATGTGGGTTTTCATGATATTTTTTTTAATTTTAATGGTTTTTAGGGATATTAGGGTTAATTGGGGGTTTTAGGGGTTTTTTGAGTTTTTAAGGGTTTATATGGTTTTTAGAGTTTTTTATCATTTATAGTGGTTTAAGTGGTTTTAGAGTTTTTAGTGGGTTTTATGGGTTTTTATCAATTTTTAAGGATTTAAAGAGTTTTATTGTTTTTAGGGTGGTTTCTGGGTTTTTTGTGGTTTTTTATGTTTTCAAGAATTTATATGGATTTTTCTTTGAAATTTTATGGTTTTATAGTTTTTATTATTTTTTTGGATTTTAAGGGTTTTCTTACACTCCTTTCTGTCACAGAGTGTAAAAAATGAAAAAGGGGAATACCTTAATCCCAAAGAGATTAATCCTTTCAAGAACATAAAAAATTGTCAAAGGCATGAACAAGGAACTCTTTAAGCATGGGTCACACAAGTTTTATTATGGTCACACAAGTATACTTCTGCACCACATATGGTTTGCGCAAGTCACTTGTGCACCCTTTTTTTCCCCAAGGTCCTCAGTGGCTTATAAATACCCCTTTTGGGCCCCCCATTTCAGGGAATAAAAAATCCAAAACTCAAATCAAGCTCTGGTCACCCAAGTCTCCGTCTGAAGTCTTCTACACACTTATAAGGTAATTCTTTACCTAAAATATAAGCTCTTAAGAGGAAGAATAAGGCCTAAGTATTAGAACTCATCAATACTTGCGTGCCTAAGTGTCCATCCCATAAGGGAAGTGATGATACTTGCACACCGCCTTTCCCCTTCAAGGAAACTTGCGTGCCACCCATCTGAAAGCCTCTAGTATTGATACTAAGGGCTCCATTACAAATTCACCCATGTATCACTTCCTAGGTTTTCCGTCGCCCAGGTGAACTCATGTTGCGCTAGTATACTTGTGTGACCAGGAATTGTGCACCAGATCAAGACTTGCACGCCTCATTCCAATTCAATTCCTTTCACCAAATCCACATTTCCTCTTCAAAGACATTCTTCAAAACCCTCTTCAAATCCATTTATGGCCTTTTTTGTTGGCTTCCTTATCCGAAAGGAATTTTGTGGAACATCTCTAAAAACCACGTGATTTACATAACATTATGTCACTAAGGTTAGAGATTTGATTCATTCAACATCATACTTTAAGATGAGAAGATCTTTAATCTAGGAATCCTCCTTAAGAGTAATCCCCATGTTCCCTAATCTGGGCATCCTCCTTAGGAGTAAGCCCTCGTCTTAATTTCTTTTGATTTGAGCTTCCTTCTCAAGAATAAAACCCAATAATATGTCCCCTCTAATTTGGGCATCCTTCTCAGGATTAAGTCCTAAGTTAAGTATCCAAATCTCCATAAAGCACATACACCTTTATAGACCCTGATCATGGGATTCTTTTCTAAAACATCTCTGTCTTCATTTACATGGGTATTCATACATACATAAGCCCCATATCATTTCTTATGATTGCATCTTTCATGGAACAATCATTAGTCTTTACTAGTACCTATTTTTTCTCACATTGAGCATGACTCATGTGGGCTTAGAGTGTAAAACTAATTATGACATCTCTCGTTGGGCCATCAATCAGGCATAAACCTCATAATTTTTCACTCGAACTACGTGGGTTCTGATTCCTTTTCTAACAAGGATACGTAGGTAGCCCATCTGTGGGTACGATCCCAACTCTGAAATAATCCATGTCATTATGAACGACAATAAACTTCAAGTGCCCCACTGAGTGGCTTTAAAACCAGAATGGTTATCATAATGACCAAGAGATTTCTACGTAATGTGTTGAAGGATACCATTGACTTAAAATCTCTAATAAATACAGATGATTCTCGATTGATGAAGAACCTCAAATACATATAATAGATTTTCTAAATCTCATACATATCAATCATTGATTGTCAGATCTAAAGGAATGCTCATCTAAATAATTGGTAAATTAATAAGTATTCATGAACATAACTCAAATCTATAAGAGAGTCCCGGAGTAGACAATAATTTCCCCCAAAAAGGTGTGATGAGTCTGACCTCCCATCCTCTCGACCAATGAAAATTAATAAGCTTCATCGTTCCACAACTAATGAGAACCTACCTTTGGAATGTAGGTCCAAATGGATATAGAATCATTGGATGTTTCCAGTTCTATGAATAAACCCATTAGAAACCAATTGGATTGATTGAACCTTAAACAAACAAGGTCATCCCCATTTCCAGAAGAAACAAAAATGGTGAACCCGACATGAATCCTTAACCAAGTTAAATGATGTTTTACTTATTTGTTAGGACCCTATTTAACTTAATGTGAGGGACAAAAAAACAATCAATAAAATATGTGGTCATCCAAAAGATGTAGTGGAAAGCCTTATCTTAATTATGTCTATTATATCAAATAGGAACTCTTTTCCAAGATATCTCTGCATTAATGAAATGGATTCATTAAAGTTCACACCTGTGAATGCCTCTACTGCTACTCCTGCTGGATCCTCGTCTGCTCGGAGGATGAAATCATCTACTCAGCATCATCAACACTGGGTCTCAAATGCACTGGTTAAGGAATGTCGTCAACACGGTACTATTCCGACTCTGGAGGCCACTATACAATCCCTCTAGGATAACAATTCACCTTGGTTGTCTAGACAACGACGACCAGTGATCAAGAAGAAGGGGGTCCCAACCACCGTATCCAACTATTTCAGGTCATTATCCCTAGAACGCAATCACCAGTCCCTCTCATATTATGGGTAGGTGAATGAGAAGGTCACTCAATGACATAATTCAAGAAGACAGTAGTCCTTCCTGAAGGCTCCCATCAACAATCACTGTCAGACTCGTGCGGAAGTGCACCCTCAACATGATGAGGGTATCGCCTTTAGGGGTTCATCTTAGGTTCCTCAAACCCGAGCACACACGAAGAACCTTAAAAGGAGAAATCTGGTCAATAGGGAGCAGGTTATTACTTCTGCCCCCTCCAGATAATTCCATCAAGCCAACTTGATGGAAAACAATGAGCGGGCATATAAACATGTTCGTCCTGATGTTACTGCCCAACAGACTCGTCTGACAGTAACACGCAAATCCCGCAAGGAAATTTTGGAGGAGTATTATAGGTAGTCATATACACATGTTTATAACTAATCATTTATTCTGTAGGGCCGTCTGACTACAACCAAAGAAGATCTCCATCCTAATATGGTGCCAACAGATAAGCAGGGACACAAACCTATTTACAATCAACAATTCTGTTAGCAGTCTCGTCTACCTGTATTGAAGTAAATTCATCAACCATACAAGATGAAAAATACACAACAGGCACATACACCTACCAATGTTCATCAAGCATGCCAACAGTATCATTTGGCATCACCCGAAGAAGTCTGTCAGAAAGCTCCGACGAAAAGTTTGGAGCAGACTCAACTCTCTGCCCCCTCACATGAGTACTGTCAGAATTCACTGACAGGAAAAGGAGGAGAAGAGCAGGAATACACATCTAATCCAATAACGGAGATAACATATATTCCTATTCTGGAAGCTGAAGTCACCAAGCACATTCTGACATTGTTGAAAGAGCAGAAGCAAATCCCTGCCCATATTCTGGATGCCTGTCATAATATTATAACAACTTCAGAAGCATCACAAGGATAGAAATACAAATCTATCCCTACCAGTGGTGTGAATCATCAAAATATCACTCCGGAAAAAATACACACCTCTGTCCCAGTACAAGAGGGTTGTGGGGAATACTCCCCCATGTCATATGGACAATCAAGTCAGGAACATACACCCGATTTGAATGGAGATAATCAGCTTAACCTGACCATTTCTCCTGAGTAGGAACATAAAACTACCCATAATAACCACTTTCCTCAACAAGTGGTTTCCAAAGTGAGTAATAAGGCGTCTAAGAAAAAGACCCATCCATCACAGTCATGAAATCAAGAGCCAATCCATAATAAGGCCTTGCTCGATGCTGGAGTTCTTGAAGCCCTCAGACAATTATCTATTTCAACTCAATATTCTACTCCCTGATTTCCCAATAGTGGGAATAAAAATTCTGAAGGTCTTCATCAGACACTTCTTCATGAATTCTTGCTTCATGACAGTTCAGTCGATATCAATGTATCATCATCAGATGAGAGCCATGATAACCCTCTGCGTAGCTAGAAGATCAAGGAGAAAGAGGTTCCATCTTTTACAGTAACCCACCATGGTGGTCCTCCCCATGATGATGAATTCATCTGCGAATGTCCTCTCCACTGCAGTAATACGCATTGCATGGAAAATTCATTAAAGGACAATGCAGTAATGAGAAAGCCCTCTTATCATGATGCACTTGCAAATGTGAAGCCAGTCATGTCTGATGCTTTACCGCTAGCAGGTGAAATACTTTCTCAACCAGAAGATAGCCCGGGGAGTAGGTCATTCTCTAAACCACCCCTGGGTAATTCATCTTTTAATTTGATAAATTAATTATCTATCAATATTGATGAATCTGATGAAGCAACAAAGAAACTCCAGCTTTGGCTGAATCAGGTAGAATAATATTCATTGAATGATAAGGAGGAAGTGCTGAATATGAGAAAACAACTGGGAAAAGGCGAAGTACCAGTCATGTTTTGGCATTTGGCTGACTCTCATTATGATATTCCAGAAATGTTGATGGGATATTGTATTCACGATATTCGTCTCAACATGTGGAAAACTCTTTGTCATGTGAAAAAGAAAATATTATCCTATGATGAATATGAAAATCATGATAAGATAACAGAAGGGTTACAAATCCAAATTCATTTGGCATCTCTCTCAGTTTCCCTATATCCAATGGTTGAAAAGAAAAATAGAGCCCTTCAACGTTCATGCCTTGGAACACTAAAAATATTGTTCTAATTAATGTCCAATGCCCCATCTGGTATTCATATTAGTGGATGGGGTGTTAATGGAGCACTGCATTTCACTATACTCTCTAGTCAACAAAGCCCACCGAAAATGGTGTCGTGCAATGTTATTTCCCAAGGATGGCCACAACCAATTGGTTTTGTGTGTAATCAAAGGGTTTATAAGGAACATGCCTCAACTAGTTCTTCCCAAATTCAGTCATACAATGAATAAGTTTTCGAATTAATATTGCATCAGGAAAATGATAATATCGAAAAGGCTTCTTGTTTAGAGCATGTGCTTCATAAGGTGACAGAAGTGTCAAAAATCATCCAACGGTCATTTGAGCCAGGTGATTTGAGTGGATGTAGGTTGATGCATCTAGCCAATTTCCAGACTAAAGTCCACAAGATCAAGAGATATTTTAAGAATGTATCAGATATAGCAGCTCAAAACCACCTTAGATTGCTAGAATGGGGACTCTTATAGCTAAACCCTTGGGATTAATAGATGGGATTGAAGGAGTTGAGGAGGGAAAATAGGAAAAGTCTCAGTCCACCGAACTGGGGACTTTTTCAAATCCTCAATCTCTTCCTCAGCAAAAGTCAGTTTTCTCTATATTAGGGAAGAATTCACAAGAGGAACGCATAGCTGAATTATCAAGAGATTCCCTCCAAATTTAGGTTCATCATGATGTTCTGGAGGGATCAACTCAGCAAAAGGAAATGTCTCATAAAGTACATGTAAGATGACAGTATCACAAAAATGCCGATAGAAGGAATGCAATGCGCTATGCATCGATAAATGTCATCAATGCCGTTGTTACTGATCCTCTATAACATGAGGGTCACTCAGAGGTATCAAATGAAGAATTTCCTACTCAAGAGGTTGTGCACACAGAAATAAATGAATAAGTTGTGCGTACTAGAGGCCAGAGGGAGGCCCAGAGGCAAGATATTCCTTCGAGTAATGTCCTTCCATACTCTAGAAAGGCACATTCCAAGGAAAGGGGTAAAAGTCAGGTTGCGTCCCACCCTAGCTCTGGAAAAGTACAATCACTCTCACAAGAGAAAAGGTTCTCACAACAAGAGGAGGAAATGAAGGAGTTAAGGAGGTTGAATGCAGAACTACTTCATGGTAGTCTTCCTCCTAAGTGTGATGAAGTTAGTTAATCATGGTAATCTATTGCAGCTACTGAGATGGATCAAGAATATCTTCCTTTACCAGTACACCCTCATAGGTTTGATCTTAATGTTCATGTGCAACAACAACCGGTAATGCTACCATCAGTTTCATTACTAGTCACCACACCTGTCCAAGATCTAGTTATTGCACCTGCTTAGATCCAAGATCAACCAGATGTTTCTCAAAAGTTAATAACTACCATTGAGTCATTAACAGCTCGGTTGGAAGCTATGGAGGGAAAACATGCACAAATTAAACCAGAAAAGAGAGCTTACCCTGAATGGGTTGATTTAATTCCTCCCCCATCAAATTTTTCAAGTACCACATTCCCAATTTTTTATGGTTCAGGAGACATAGAACAACACATAACACATTTCGTTTCTCATTGTGATCCCATTATGGGAACTCCTCAACAACAAGAAGCAGTTGATCTCAGTTGTTTGGTATAGTCATTACAAGGGCCTGCTTTTTTTTGGTATACATGCTTGCAATCCCGATCAATTATTGTGTGAGAAGATCTCCATCAATGTTTCCTTCTTCAATTTAGCTCATCGTTTCCAAAGAAAATATTTTTTGATCTGACAAATTGTAAGTAATGGGAGAATGAAAAAGTTATAGACTTCATTGCTTGCTGGAAGGGATTAACATATTACTTAAGCTTAGCACTCCCTCAAAAATAATTGTTTCCAATATTTTTGGAAAATTTGTGTGATGAATTACAAAAACCATTGATCCCTCTAAAATACACAGGAGGTTTTCGAGACCTTACTTCAATCGCTCAACAAATTGAAGATTCACTTATAGAGACTGAGGCTAAAACTCATGTAATTATATCTTCTCCAGGATGGAGAATGGAGAGAGTAGAGACTGCAAGAGTTACACTTAGACAAGCAAATGTACATGCTTCAACTTCAAAACCTTCATCTTATTGAAGGGCTCCACCTCCTGAGCGTCAACAACATAGGCCGTTTTGTCCAGATGATCAAAAAGATCCAAGACAGAAACAATTTGAGGAGTTAAAGATCAAAGTTTATTCTTTTCAAAATTATGAAGTTCTTGGTTCCTTCATTTTGGCTTTGGAAAATAATTTGGTTCAGTTTCCGTGGCCCAAAAGGCCAAACAAGGAAGGATATGAAGGCCGTCCCAACTATTGCCCATTTCATCAGATGTTGGGGAATCCCATTCAGGAGTGTTTTGTCTTCGAATACCTCTTGAAAAAAATGGTGGACTCTGGACAGGTCAAAATGAAAGGTTCTTCATCCAAGGTAGCATGTGTTACTGCTAATGATCCAGAGGAAGAAGGTGAGTGGCACGAAGTCAACAGAAACAATTCATAGAAATATGATGATTGGATGGTCAAGAAAATGATCAACTGAACTCAATCTATTTTACAAACGCAATTGAGGAAACCAATTGTGTCTTCCTCTATGAATGCCACAGAAAAACCCCCTTCATCAGAAGGAAAATCCTCAAAGAAGTGGCATAATTCAAAGAAAGAAGAGAAGTCAGATGAAGATGGGGTCATGTCAAAGCCCAAGTTGTCTTTGAATTTGGAAGATTTTATGCCATATACTTCAAATCCATCGGTACCGCCCCACCAAACGGTACAGCCTAAACTGGCTAATAAGGTAGAGTCTTCATCAGAAAATAATTTTTAATCCCTTTGTATGATTAAGTTAGAGAGTTAATGGCATAATTTCCTTCAAAACAATCAATTTCTTATGTCCCACGATCACAAAATGTTGAAGCTGATTCCTTGGATAATGTAGCCACAGATCTGGAAAATCCAAATTGGGACGAAACAATCATTAGTATTGCCCACCGTCGTACAGTTTCACCTTATGTTCAAATCAGAACAGAGGAAATAAATGAAATTAGTCTCATTTATGAACCATATGGTCATACTACAGGATGGATGACACCTTTTAGGGAAAACCTTCAAAATAGAATACTACCGCCAGAAAGAGCCGAAAAAAAACAAGTCCAGCAAGGTTTAGTCAATTATACTCTTTATGATAGATGAGATCACCTAGAAAAAACTATCTACAAATGAGGTTTTGATGGAATTCTCTTCAGATGTATTGATGGTGAAGATACAATGGATGTCATGAAAGAAGTACATGTCAGAGTCTACGGTGCCCCCCCAGTATGGACATAGACTATCTGATAAAATTTGTAGGATTGGATAATTTTGGCCTTAAATGATACAAGATTGTGTTGATTTCACTAATAAGTGTCATTTGTTCCAAGTATATTCCAATTTCATTCATCAACCCCTAGAGTTTCTCCATACATCTAAATAATCGTGTCCATTTTCCACATGGGGAATGGAAGTAGTAGGACCTTACCCTTCGGCTACATCCAAGAAGTTTAAGTATATTATTACTGCTACTGAATTATTTTCCAAATGGGATGAGGCAATACCTCTCAAAGAAGTCAGTTCTAAAAGCATTGTTAGCTTCGTCAAGTCTAACATCATTACCAGATTTGGTGTCCCTCATACCATATTGACGGATAATGGCACCAACTTCTATTGATCTGAGGTAAGGAAGTTGTATCAAGAATACAACATCAAATCCAACCATTAATCTCGATATCATGCAGCGACCAATGGAAAAATAGAAGCATTCATTAAGAATATTTCAAACATACTGCAAAATATGGTGGATAAAGATAAGAAATCATAGCCTGATAAAACAATTTATGCTTTATGGGCTTATCGGACAACCACCCACCCTGCTACACGGTCAACTCCGTATTAATTGGTATATGGAACAGAAGAAGTCTTTCCAATTAAGGATTAATTATCTTCTCTTAGAGTATCCATTTATGATCAGTAATCTATAGATGAACAGTCTCAAAAGTGATTGGATTAATTTGAATGATTAGATGAAAAAAGATTGTGAACTCTGCACCACTTGGAAGTCTATCAGAATCGAATAGCACAGGCTTTCATCAAAAAAGTTCATCTTTGTTCATTCATTCAAGGAGAATTGGTATTGGTTCTCAGAAATCCAATGATACCAGGAAAGAAACCTCCCAAGCTTGAGCCAATGTGGGAAGGACCTTACTCAATACATAAGGTCTAATCCAATGGAGCTTATTCTTTAATCTCAATGGATGGAGAACTCATCACGACTCCAACCAATGCCCGATTTCAGAAGAAGTATTTTGTGTAACACAAATACACCCATTGTCCTCGCTATATGACATTAAACTATACGTCCCTCTTTTTTCCATACTGCATGACATTAAACTACATATTCCCCCTTTTGTCCTTACCACAGGACATTAAACTACAGAGTCCCAAAAGTCCTTACTGGAATACTTTAAACTGCACAGTCCCTCTTTCGTCTAACAAGATGTTAAACTGTGTCATGTCCCTTATGTTCTACATGAAATTAAACTATGCATCATTAGGGTTGTTACTACCTCTTTTTTCTCACACCGAGTATGAATCACATGACCTTAGAGAAAACTTCAATCATAACACCCTCTTTGGTCCGCTAACCTTGCGTAAGTCCCAACACCATTTTTTAGGTCGTTGTCCTCAAGTACAACTTGAGCACCAATTCATTCTTAATCGAACTAGGCAGACTTTGATCCTTGCCTTCTAGGCTGGGTACGTAGGCAAACTCTTGAGGTTCAAGCCCAAAACAATTATCTTCACATCGGTTCACCTCAATCTCATACGATGTTGATTCGTGAAGCCGCCCCCAAAAACAATATTTTTTACCTTGTTTCACCATAGTCCTTGATATATGAGGTTAAACTATACAGTCCCCCATTATCCTCACTACAAGACATTAAACTTCACATCCATACATCCTAGCTACATGACGCTAAACTGTGCAGCATCGGTCCATGCATATGACCTTAAAGTATTCACACTTTCGTTCTGTACGACAATAAACTACAACATTCTTTGACAACCTCACCTGAGAGGGAATCATTATTTACATTTATCTCCAATCATTTTATATGCCAAAGACTATGTGCATACATGGAAATGCCCGAACCTTAATCTTGGGTCAAACCATCATTGCACAAAAGTCCCCTTTCACCCTTCACTTGTACGAACCAAATTTGTACAGAGGGTATATTACAGGAACTATGTATGGCTTGATTCCAATCCTTATGGGATGTGTAAGAACGTTAGATCATCCATTGAATCTATCCCCAAGCCTTTGGGCATAACCCCAAATTCCACTTTCAGTCCCTTGGATGACAAGTCCCCCTGTGAAAACATGAATTTGGTATAAAAACCCTAGTCTTCAATCACATCAGGTTTATAAAACACACAATATTTGTTCCTTATTATGGTCCAAGATCTATGACCCTAAACTAAGATCTCCTACACTCTCATCCCACATGATGTTAAACTATATTTCAAGAACTAAATTTGGCTGGATTATCTTTCTAATGAGATATATAGTGAAGTCCATCATCTCCATTCAGGACCCAACCACAACATTATTATAGTCATCATTGGTCAATGTATCTCCTTCATTCATTGGAAAATCCCCTATTTTTCATGTTTCATACCACTATCCTTAAATACTTCCATATCTCTATAACCCTTTTCTTGCTTATGGTCATAAAATGTCTGATACCTGGGAATTATTTTTCCTGAATATGCATCACATGCCCTTAGGTGGCCTTGCATAAGTATTCTAAATAACGGACCAGTCATCCAAAAGATGCTATTATTTGACTAAGTAGCCAATACCCCTATGTGTCCCTGCATTACTCAACCCCCTAACAGTCTTGTAAAATAGTGGTAAATTCAATATTGGGAGGAAACCCTCTTTTTTTCTTATTGGTCCTAATGAAAATATGTAGAGCGCCGAAAAATAGTCATCCTTAACATATTTGTCCCATACTCTTTTTCATGATCTGAATGTATTTAAGTCTATGGTTTATATTTTCCTTCCCTACATTTGGGTTAGACCTTCGCAGAATTAACATTCATCCAATTCGTTGACAATCTTTATAGGGAATATCCTCTCCATATTCAAGTACCTCTCTCCATACAGAAAACTCAGTGATTTGGAAAATTTGAATCTCCATAAACTTTCTCTGACTTTTTAGCAATAGAAAAGTAAAATTTCTGAGAGTTCTTTTTCCTGACTATGCAACACGTGCCCCTAGGTGGCCTTGCATAAGTAGTCTACATAACGGACCTGTCAGCCAAAAGATGATATTATTTGACTATGCAGTCAATGCCCTTAAGTGGACCTACATAATTCAACCCCCTAACGGGTTTGTTAAATAATGTTAACTTCACTCTTAGGAAATACTTCTTATAATGCCTTTTAGCCCTTTTTAATATCATTCCTCATATTAAAATTTTCATAAGTCATAGTTTACATGTTTTCCCCCACACTTGAATGTGGTAATATGTTTTGAGATAAATTATCAAGGAATTGAGTCAATCTTATTCTATTCGGTCAAAGATATTTCGACTTTAAACATTATCCTTTCTTTTTTTAATATCTGACTTGAATGACTTTAAACTTCCCACAAAAGACAAGGGAACTCTGAACAAAAGTCAAGTCCCAGCTTACTAGACAAACATTTTGTATGATTTAGGTAATATTTAGCAATAAAAAGATTCAAATTCTGTAGGGTTATTTTTATAATCCCAGAAAAAATAAAACTATGCTTACTAGGCTCATTAGCTTGGGTAACAATTTAAAGAAGGTAATAAGAGAATGCAGGCACAAATGATTGAAGATGAAAGTTTTTCATTGATTCACAAGAGTTATAAGGACATCCACAGACTGGAGTCTCTTCTCTTTTTCAAGAATTACAAGAGGCTTTCAACATAACTCTTCATTTGATTTACGGAATCCTGAGCTTTATCAGCAACCACCTGTAATTCACTCATTCAACTGGATACAATAAGAGACGCAGTGATACCAGCTCTTCTTGGAACAATTGTAAAATAATATTCTTGAGTGCGGTTTGAGAAAATTTTCTACTGATCAAATAGTGACCCTGTTTCTGTCCGAGAGACATAGAATATGGATACATGGATTTGAGAATGGAGAATTGGAAGTAAAGAGCCATTTCAACAGAGTACTCTTTTCAGATATTGTTCTAACATTATGATAGTCTTCTCTCGACCAAACTGTAGTGGAAAACATATCATCCCATGGGTTTTCCATTTTCATGTCTGTAAAGAAATGTCATGAAGGAAAAATTTTAATGTTCACACCATTGTTCCTTCTATTAATGCACATCATAACCAAAATAGAGATGTAGAAGTGCGGATGCATCTCGGGAATATAGTTCTTTGCATCTGGAATGTTGACTCCTTGTTGATGACCATGCCCATACAGAGGTAGATAAATACATTGTAGGAAATTGAAATGATATTTCTTTAAGTACTTGGAAAAATCTAGGAGAGTATTGTCACAGATATCATAATAGTCATGTCCAACTATGTTCATCATATCATCAATCCATTTGCTAGCCAGTTCATCAGCTGATCCAATTCTTCTGGGATCCATTGAATCTGTAAAAACATCAGATATTTAACTTTTAAGTAAGTTGGTTTTCCATAAAATTTGTGAAGAACATTGAAAAAATGGCTAAGGGATTAAGGGGCACAAGTCCCATATTGGTGCACAAGTCCAAGTTGGTCGCGCGAGTTTTACCGCGCTAGTATTGGCGTGCAAGTTAGAAACTCACTACAGATGCGTGAAACCAACAGAAGCGCGAAAGAGCGAAAAGCCAAGACACCTATGTGACGAGGGAAACATGCACGCCGAGTGATCAATAACATTTGAAGCCGTATGATTTGTGTGAAGTGATTCCCACATATTTATACATGAGATCGCACCCCAGCGTGCTGGACCCTGCGCACTAGAAGCATAGCTGCGCCCCTACTACTTGCGTGCCACAGTACCTTATTTCTCATTTTCCTCAGAGTCAAATCCACTTTACTTTTTCAGATCCAACACTGAGGGGGGACTTTTGTTGACGCTCCATTCCATCATAGATTCTAACGAATGAAAAAGGGGAATACCTTAATCACAAAGAGATTCATCCTTGAAAGAACATCAAAAATTGACAAAGGCCTGAAAAATGAACTCTTTAAGCATGGGTCGCACAAGTTTTATTATGGTCTCACAAGTATACTTGCGCACCACATATGGGTCACGCAAGTCACTTGTGTGACCTTTTCATTTTTCACCCAAGGTCCTCAGTGGCCTATAAATACCCCTTGTTAGCCCCCCATTTCGGGGAAGAAAAATACAAAACTCAGATTCAAGATCTGGTCGCCCAAGTCTCCGTCTGAAATCTTCTGAAAACTTATAAGGTAATTCTTTACCTATAATGGAAGCTCATAATAGGAAGAATAAGACCTAACTATTAGAACTCATCAATACTTGTGCGCCTAAGTGTCAATCCCTTAAGGAAAGTGTTGATACTTGCGCACCGCCTTTCCCTATCAAGGAAACTTGCGCACCACCCATCTGAAAGCCTCTAGGAATGATAATAAGGGATCCAATTCAATGTCCCCAAATATCACTTCACAGGATCTTCATCGCCCAAGTGAACTCATGTCGTGCAAGTATACTTGCATGACTAGTACTTGTGTGCCAGATCAAGACTTGCGTGCCTCAATCCAATTCACTTCCTTTCTTCAAATCCACCATTCCTCTTCAAGGAAAACCTTTAAAACCCTCCTCAAATCCATTTATGGAATGGTTCCTTTGTTGGATTCCTTATCTGAAACGAAGTATGTGGAACATATCTCAAAACCTCGTGATTTACATAACTTTATGTTACTATGGTTATAGATTTCATTCATTCAACCTCATCCTTTAAGATGAGAAGATATTTAATTTGGGCACCCTCCTTAGGAGTAAGACCCCAGTTCCATAATCTGGATATCCTTTTTAGGAGTAAGCCCCGGTCTTAATTATTTTTTATTTGGGATTCCTTCTCAGGAATAAAACCCAATCATAAGCCCCCTCTAATTTGGGCATCCTTCTCAGTATTAAGTCCTATGTTAATTATCCCAATCTCTATAAAGCACAGACAACATTATATATGGACCCCAATCTTGGGATTCTTTTCTAAAATGTATTTGTCTTCATTTACATAGGCAGTCAAACATACGTAAGCCACATATCATTTATTGTGATTGCATCTTTCGTTGTACAATCTTCAGGTTTTACTAATACCTCTTGTTTCTCACACCAAGCATGACTCGCGTGGGATTATAGTGTAAAAGTAATTATGACATCTCTCTGTGGGCCATCAATCATGCATAAACCTCATACTTCTTCCCTATAACTATTTGGGTTCTGATTCCTTTTCTAATAATGATACATAGGTAGCCCAATCTATGGGTATGATCCCAACTCTGAAATAATCCATGTCCTTATGAACAACAATAAACTTCAAGTGCCCCACTAAGTGGCTTTAAAACCAGTATGGTTATCACAATGACCAACGTATTTCTATGTAATGTGTTGAAGGATACCATTGAATAAGAATCTCTAATAAATACGGATGATTCTCTATTGAAGAAGAACCTCAAATATATATAAAAGATTCTCTAAATCACATATATATCAATCATTGATTGTCAGATCAAAAGGAAAGCCCATTTTCATACATTGTAAATTAATAAGGATTCATGAACATAACTCAAATATATATGAGAGTCCTGGAGTAGAAAATAATTCCCCCAAAAAAAGGTGTGATGTGTCTGACCTCCCATCCTCTCGACCAATGCAAATTCTTAAGCCTTATAGTTCCACAACGAATGAGCACCTATCTTTGGAAAGTGGGTCCAAATGGATATAAAATCATTGGATGTTTTCGGTTCTACGAATAAACACGTTAGAAACCGATTGGAATGTTTGAACCTTAAACAAACAAGGTCATCCCCATTTCCATAAGAAACATGGGTTTTAAGGGTTTTTATGTTTGTATGTTTTTTTGGATTTTTCAAGGCTTTTAGGGATTGTTTTATTATTTTTGGGTTTTACAGTTATTTAGAGTTTTTGTTCCTTTTCATGGATTTTAAAGGTTATTATAGGTTTAGCTGGGTTTAGGGTTTTTATTATTTTTATGGGTTTTGGGGGTCTTATGAATTTAAGTGTCTTTTGGGATTTAAGGGTTTTTATGTTTTTAGATATTTTTTGGGCTTTGTAGGAGTTTTATAGTTTTAGGGTTTTTTAGGGGTTTTATGGATGTTTATGGTTTTAGGGGTTTTCATAGTTTTTATGGTTTTTAAGGGATTTCAAGGTTTTTATAGATTTTTGGGGTTTTAGGTTATTTTAAATTTTTTCGGTTTTTCAATAATTTTTTTGAGTTTTTATTATTTTTAAGGGTTAAAAAAATTAGTGTTTTTAGCGATTTTAGGGTTTTTATAGGGTTTTAGGATTTTTTTGGTTTTTAGGGGTTTTATAGTTTTTAGAAGCTATTATTTTTGTAGGATTTTTTATGTTTCAAAATATTTTTAGGGATTCTTTGGGATTTATATAGTTTATAATATATTTTAGAGTTTTTAAAATTTTAGAGTTTTTAATGGTTTTTAGACTTTTAATGGGTTTTAATGATTTTATGGGGTATTTTGTGTTTTTATTGTTTATAGTATTTTTCAGAGACATTAAGGTATTTTTCATTTTTAGTTATTTATGTGGGTTCTTATTATTTTTTTACGGGATTTTGGAATTTTGGGGGTTTTATGATATTTTTGGGGTTCTTAGGTTTTTCCAGAGTTTTTGGGGTCTATTTGGGTTTTTAGGGTTTTTCAGTTTCTTTGGGGTTTTATTTTATTAGAGTTATTTCAAATTTTGTAGGGTTTTATTAATTTGTAGAGTTTTTATTAATTTTTAGGGGTTTTTTAGGTTTTTATATGTTTTATGTTTTTCATGGGTATTCATGGTTTTTAGTTTTATTTATGTTTTCAATGTTTTTTAGGGATTTTTTGGATTTTATTATTTTTAGGGATTTTTTGGATTTTATTATTTTAAGGGTTTTATGGTTTTATGGATTTTTAGGGTTTTAGGAGTTTTCAAGAGTTTTTGGGTTTTAGAGGGTTTTCAGTTTCTTTAGTGTCTTTTGGGTTTTTTTATTTTTCTAGGGCTTTCTAGTGTTTTTAGTGATTTTACATTTTAGGGGTTTTCAGTGTTTTTTATACTTTTTAGAGCCTTATAAGGTTACTAGCATTTCTATGATTTTTAAGGATTTATGGTTTTTATGGTTTTCTAAGGGTTTCAGTTTTTTTGGGTGTTTAAAATTTTAGGGATTTTTAGGCCATTTTATGATTTTTATCATTTTTATGGTTTTTAGTTTTATTATGTATTTTAAATGTTTTTTTGGGTTTTATTAGGGTTTTTAAGATTTTAGGGTTTTATAGTTTTTAGGGACTTTTTTGGTTTTTATGGGTTTTTTGAGTTTTTATTGGTTTTAAGGTTTTTCTTAAAAATTTTTTGATGTTTATAGGGGTTTTAAGGGTTTTCGGGTTTTCAGTGGATTTTTAGGATGTTTTTGGGTTTTAAGAGTATTTTTGAGTTTTAAGGGGTTTTATGGATTTAGGGGGGTGTTCAGGGTTTTTAGAGTTTTTTACATTTTTAATGTTTTTTAGGTTTCTTTTTGGATTTTTATTCTTTCTATGTATTTTTGGGATTTATAAATTTTGTGGGTTTATAAGATATTTTAGAGTTTTTATGGATTTTATGGGTTTTTATAGTTTTAGGATATTTTGGTGTTTGAGGGGTTTTGTTAGTTTTTTGGTTTTTTAGATTTTTAATCATTTTTTCACATTTTTAGGGGTTTTCAGGTTTTTATAAATTTTCTTTATTTTAAGATTTTCTTATAGGTTTTTTGGGCTTTTATGGTTTTCAAGGGGTTTTATGGGTTTTAGGTGGTTTTAATGTTTATAGGATTTTTTTACATTTTCATGTATTTTTATGGATTCTATAGATTTTTATGTTTTATAGGTTTTTATGGGTGTTAGTGATTTCTAGGGGTTTTAGAGTTTGGTAGGCTTTTAGGGTTTTTATTGATTGTTTGGTTTTAAAGTTTTTTTTTGTGTTTTTAGAGTTTTTTTAAAAAATCAAGGTCTTAAGTGTTTTTAGATTTTTTATTGCTTTTTAGGTATTTATGGGTTTTTAGGGTTTTTAATATTTTTATGCGGTTTTATGGTTTTCAAGGAATTTTCTGTTTTTTTAAGGTTTTTTATGTTTTCATGGATTTTTAAATAATTTTATGATTTTTATAATTTTTAGGGTGTTTTAGGTTTGAAGTGATTTTGAGGTTTTTTAGGGTTTTTAGGATTTTTTGGATTTTTTGGGTTTGTATGTTTTTTGTGTGTCCATTTCTTTTAGTTTTTTCGGAGGTTTAATATTTTTTTATAGTTTTTTACATTTATAAGGGTTTTAACGGTTTATAGAGTTTTATTGTTTTTAGTTGTTTTATGGGTTTTTAGGATTTTTAAGGATTTTAACAATTTTTTCTTTTAGGGATTTTCAAGGGTTTTTTGCGGGTTTTCACTTTTTCATGGATTGTTAGGGATTTTTTATTTTTTTATGGTTTTTATGATTTTTTATAGATTTGAAGTTTTTTGAAGTTTTTTTTGGTTTTTCAGTGTTTTTATGGGTTTCAGGGGTCTTGGGGTCTTTGGGTCTTTTAGGGGTATATTTTAGCTTTTTAAGATTTTAATGGTTCTATAGATTTGTTTAATATTTTTAGTAGTATTAAGGGTTCCTACAGTTTTTAATATATTTTCTGATTTTAATGGGTTTATAGTGTATTTAATATATAAAGCGGTTTTATGATTTTCATGGGTGTTCAGTTTTTAAAGGTTTTCACATTTTTAAGGATATTTAATGGTTTTTATGATTTTGTGACATTTAGTGGTTTAAAGGTTTTTAGTGTTTTGTGGGGTTTTAGGTATTTTAGGGGTTTTTAGGGTTTTTAGAGACTTTTTGGGTTTTTAGGGGACTTTTAGATTTTTATTTTTTATTTTTTATGGGTTTTAGATATTTTTAACGTTTTTATTGTGTTTAAGTGTTTTTATAGTTTTTCGTATTTCTAGGGTTTTTTAGGTTTTTAGTTATTATTAAGGAGTTATTAAGATATTTATGGTTTTTTGTTTTTTATTTTTTTAGTGATTTTGAGGGATTTTATTGTTTCTTAATGGTTTCAGGGTTTCATGGATTATCAGGGTTTTGAGGCTACATCTGGGATTTAGTGGTTTTTAAGGTTATTTAAAGTTGTTTTCTTTTTTAGTGGTTTTAAGGGGTTTTAGAGTTTTCAGTATTTTATTTTGGTTTTTATGGGATTTAGGGTTTTTATGTGTTTAGTGGTTTTTAGGGTTTTTAGGGGGTTTTATAGTTTTTAGGATTCTCTTTCAATTTCAGGTATTTTTACGGCTTTTTTTGGATTTTATGATTTTGTGGTTTTTTAGGGTTTTTATGTTTATTATGGTTTTTGGGCGTTTTCTTGAGATTTTAAGGCCTTCAATGGTTTTAAAAGTATTTTAAAAGTTTAGGGGGTTTAATATTTTGTATATTTTTTAGTGGATCTAGAGTTTTTTTGCGGTTTAAGGGGATTAAGGGTTTTTTTACTATCAATCGGTTTTTATGTTTTTCAGTGTTTTTAAGGATCTTTTAGGATTTTTTTGGTTTTTAGTTTTTATGATTTTTATCGATTTTGAGGGTTTTAGGTGTTTTAGGGTTTTTTATGGGTTTTCTAGGTTTTTTCGTGTTTTTGGGTTTAATGGGTTTTTTATTCATTAGGGGGTTTATTGATATTAGTGTTTTTAACTTTTTTAGGAAATATAAGGGTTTGAAGAGTTTTAATAAAAAAAATTGAGTTTTTTAATGTTTTTTGGTTTTTTAGGGCTCTTTAGGATTTGAGGGATTTCTAGGTAATTTTCACAATTTTTATGGTATTAATGTTTTTTTGGTATTTTCATGGTTTTTAGGGTGTTTTTGGGTGTTTTTGGGTTTTAGGGTCTTTTTATGTTTTTAGGGGTTTTTTGAATTTTCATAGTTTTAAATGTTTTTTATATGTTTTTATTTTTTGGGGGTTTTAATGGTTTTTTGAGTTTTAGTGTGCTTTTTGGGTTTTAATGGGGTTTTAGGGGTTTTAGGTGTTTTATGGTATTCTAAGATTTATTAAGGATTTTAATGTTTTTAGGGATTTTTAGGGTTTTTTGGATTTTTTTGGTTTTTATGTTTTTTTGGTATTTATGGTTTTTTTTGTTTTTAGGGTTTTTCAGTTGTTTTTAGGGTTTTATGTGTTTTCAGGTCTATTAGGTTTTTTTAGTGTTTTAAGATTTTTTGGGGATTTAATGATTTTTAGAGTTTTTATCGTTATGGGGGTAATGAGTGTTTTTAGAGTTTTTAGTGGTTTTAGGGTTTTTGTGGGGTTTTATGGTTTTTAAGGTCTTTATGGGTTTTTATGGGTTTTAGGGGGTTTTCAGGGTTTTTTGGGTTTTTTATATTTTTAGTTATTTTATGGATTTTTTAGGATTTTTATGTTTTTATGGATTTTTTGGATTTTCAGGGATTTTCATGGGTTTGAGGGTTTTCAAGGGTTTTTAGTGTTTTTACTGGTTTTTTTGGGCTATTAGGTTCTTTTGGTAATTATGTTTTTTATTTTTTTTAAGGTTTTAAGACATTTTTAACATTTTTTTTACTTTTTTAGGAACTTAAATCGTTTTAGTGTTTTTAGTGGTTTATGGTTTTTATTTGTTTTTCAGGTTTTATGGTTTTTATAGGGTTTATGGGTTTTAATGGTTTTTCAAGGATTTTATATTTTTTATGTTTTCAGGGATTTTTAGGGATTATATTGGTTTTTTATTATTTTTATGGGTTTGTACAGTTTTCATGTATTTTGAGGGGTTTTAGGGTGTTTTATGGTTTTTATGGGAATTTGGGTTTTATGGTTTTTTTGTTCTTAGAGTTTTCGTAATTTTGTATAGGTTTTATCATTTTTTATATTTTTTTAAAAAACATTTATGGTTTTAAGCTTTTTTAGAGTTTTTAGCATATTTTTAGGTTTTTATGGGTTTTAGGGGTTTTAAACGGTTTATGGGTTCTTATGGTTTTTTGGGGGTTTTATGGTTTTTAGCAGTTTTTACATTTTTAGATTTTTTTTTGGATATTTAGGGATTCTTATGAATTGTTTCTAATTTTTGGTAATTTTTAGGTTTTTTGGGATTGTGTTTTCAAGTTTTTTTGGATTTTTCCAGGTTTTATGGATTTTTTGGGGTTTTAGGGTTCTTTTTATTTGTTTGGGATTAAAAGGTTTTTAGAGTATTTTAATGCTTTAGGGGATTTAAGGAGTTTTAGAGTTTTTTAGGGTTTTTCTGTTTTTTTGGGGTTTTAATCATTTTAGTCGAATTTATTGTTTTTAGGGGGTTTTAGGGTTCATAAGGTATTTTATGTTTTTTGAGATTTTTTGGTATTTATTTGGATTTTTAGGGTTCTTGGTATTTTTTATGGTTTTTAGGGATTTTTTGTGTTACTTCAGGGTTATCATGAAGTTTTTTGGTTTTTAGTTTTTTTCATGGTTTTCAGTGTCTTTTTGGGTTTGGGGTTTTTTATATTTATTAGGGTTTTTATGGTTTTTATAGTTTGTAATGCTTTTTAGGGGTTTTAAGGTTATTATTGTTTTTAGTGGGTTTTTACTAGTTTATGGGGTTTTAGGTTTTTAAGATTTTTAAGGGGTTTTATGGTGTTCTAGGGTTTTGAGGGTTTTGAGGGTTTTAAAATATTCATTGATTTTTATGCTTTACATAATATTTTATGGTTTTTTGGGATTTACAGTTATTATGGTTTTTAGGTTTTTTGGGTTTTTAGGGTTTTTAGGGATTTTGAGGGTTTTAGGTGTTTTCAAGGTTTTTATGGTTTTAATTTTTTTCAGGGTTTTTACTATATTTTTATTTTTAGTGTTTTAAAGGTTTTAATGGGTTTTTAGAGTTTTTTTTACCATTTTTTGGGTTTGAAGGGTATTATAGTTTAAAGTATGTTTTTATATTAAGTGGTTTTTTATGGGCGATTTATGGTTTTTAGGGGTTTATGTTTTTTTATGATTTAGGGATTTTAAATAGTTTTTCAGATATTTATGTTTTTAGGCGTCTTTAGGGTATATAAGGGTTTTTTTGGATTTAGGAGGGTTTGGGGTTTTTTGAGTATTGAGGTTTTTTAATGGTTTTGAGTTTTTTTACATCTTTAGGGGTATTAAATGTTTTTAGTGTTTTTTGTGCATTTTAGGGTTATTATTGGTTTTATGATTTTAATGGTTTTGGGTGTTTTTATAGTTTTCAGGGGTTTTCCAGTTTTTTTGGGGTTTTTACATTTTTGTGGATTTAGGGTTCTTTTAGGATTTTTATGGTTTCTAGGGTTTTAGAAATTTTGAAGGTTTTTATGGTGATTTAGGATTCTTTTTATGATTTTTAATTATTTTCATGGTCTCTAGGGTCTTCTTCTGTTTTTAGGGTTTTTTTGGAGTTTTAGGGGTTTCAGGGTTTTTATAGTTTTCTAAATTTATATGGGTTTTAAGGGTTTTTGGAGGTTTTTGTGGGGTTTTAGGGTTTTATGAGTTCTTATGATTTTTATGGGTTTTTATAGTCTTGATGGGTTTTCAAGGATTTTCACTTTTTACTTGTTTTTGGCGTTTTTTTTGTTTTTTATGGTTTTTTTACTTTTAGTGGTTTTAGATTTTTTATATGTTTTCAAGGAATCTTAAGGTTTTTAGGGGTTTTTATGGGTTTTATAGCCTTTTGTGGTTTTAGGTATTTTTGTGTTTTTCGGGGTTTTTTGGTTTTTTAGTTTTTTTTTCGTTTTAAGGAGTTAAAATGGATTTTAGATGTTTTTAGTTTTTTTTAGGGGTCATGGATTTTAGGTTTTTATGGTATTTAGGGGTTTTATGGTTTCTAGTGGGTTTTATATGTTTTAGTGGTTCTTCTATTTTCATAGATTTGTAGGGATTTTTAATATTTTTATGGGTTTTATGGGATTTTAGGTTTTTAGGTATTTGAGGGTTTTAGGGTTTTTCATGTTTTTAGGGTTTCTCACGTTTTAGGGTTGGTTTGGGGTTTTAGGGGTTTTTGAGTTTTTTAGGAGTTTAAAAAAATTTAGTGTTTTTATCTTTTTTGTCATTATTAGGGTTTTTAACAGTTTTTCGAGTTTTTATTGGTTTTAGAGTTTTTCATGAATTTAGGTATTTTTAGGGGGTTTTAGGATTTTTATTAGATTTAGGGTTTTTATGATTTTTATGGGATTTAGGGTTTTTATGATTTTTATGGATTTTTTGGAGTTTAGGGTTTTTATTATTTTTAAGGGTTTTCAATGGTTTTATGGTTTTTTATTTTTGAGGTTTTTTGTTTTTAATGTTGTCATGTTTTTTATTGTTTTTAACATCTTTATGGGTATAAGGGTCATTAGAGGTTTTAGTGTGTAACGACCCATGATATTGAACTGGACAAAAAAAGGAATTTGAACTTTACATCTACTGGATGGGAAATTTTAGAAACAAATATTCTGAAATATAATTCCAAAAGTTAGATCATTTAAAAGTGATGTTTTTGGGTTTGGGTAAAGTCTCTAGGGGTCCCTCAGAAGTATTGTTGAGTTTTGGAAGTGCTAGGGTCCAAAAAACACAAGTTTTGAGCATCTGCATAGGGCGTATGGTTTGTGTAAAACCTTGTGGCCCTCTACAACAAACATGCAACCTTATGAAGGTGGACATAGTCATTGCCCATCGGATGCCTATGGTTTACCAAACAATGCGCCTAGCCTACATGGCTAGTGACAAGAGGCACTACCCTCATAGTATTCACCACATGGTTGGAACCCAGTTTCTAAACAATTCGGCCAACCCGTGCGGGGTGCCCTTGGTGTCCAGTAGAGGGAACATTGTTGGCGCATGGTTTTCCAAACCATGTGGCCCAAACCAAGCACAGTTACCTATTATAAAAAATGATGTAAATTAAATTAATGTAAAATGAAATTAAAATAAAACACTAATCCCTTATTCCTCCCTCTCACTCATGCAACATAGAACCTCATCCCTCTCCCATGGCATGTGACCCCCCTCTCTAGATCTCCTTGGTTCTTCATTTTGTACCCTTATTTCCACTTATTTGTACTCTGATTCTTCAAGGTAAGCTCTCTCTTCCTTCATTCTTCTATATTCCAGCCATTTTCCCTCTCCTCATTACACGGTGAGGTTCAGTAGAACCCTTGGTGGAGGCAAACCCAGTTTTTTATTGTTTTATCTAATGTTAGATTATTTGATGGGTCTCATGGGACTCATTCATTTGTATTACCATAACCACAACTAATGTTGAAGAAGTTTAGAGTGCGTTGGCTCACCGCACTCTATTTGGATAAATGTTTTCCATCGTTCTTCATTTTTTCTCAATTCATTTTGGAGTTGTTATAATTTTTTGAGGAGTCAATAATTTTTTTTGCATTCATTGGTCCTTTCCACGATGTTTTTAGTTACTAGTATTTACTTTAGGGTATTGGGTCATCCTTGTGGTCGGTTTGGATTACCATTGTTTCTTTTAGAGAATTTTAAGACTCTGCGAAGGATTTCACTCATATACATAGGTGTGTATGTGTGTGTGTGTATTCCATGTACATATTCACTCATTGTGAGGGAAATATGAAAAATAGATTAAGGTTTATATATATTTAAATTTATTTGTGTTCATGTGTGGAGTGATCGTTTCCATCGTCAAGTTGTCTAGTTCTGAGTGTTCCACTTGGTTCTTCATTGAGGTAGGATCCCTTTCCATGCCCTTTAAATTTTAATAATGATTTCAGTGATTCTTTAAATAAGTTAAATTATTATTTCCTTTCATAAATTGAACTATGAAAATTGAATTAAATGTTTAAAATAAGAAATCATTCATTCCATAAAGAAAGTCGTGATTTTATAATAAAACCCCTCCAACAGAGGTTTTCTATATTCTAATCCAAAAAACAGTTATTGTTATTTTGAATATACTTAGTATTGGTTTGAGATCTCCATATTCCTCTTATGGGTGTCTGTTTTTTGGAAGTTTAAATTTTTACCCCCTTCGAATAATATGAACTGAATTTTCATGGATAATTAGTTTAAATGATATTTCTCGAGTAGGTGTATGCCTTGTTACCGTGACAATTTCTATCTGATCCTTTGAGTCTTATTAATGAATTTTTCATGTTTAGGAAATGTGAATGGTTATGGAAAATGTATTGTATAGGATGGATTGTGATAGATGGTAGCATCCTTTATATATATATATTGAACATGGTACCATTCATTGACCTTGTACTTCATATGTTATTTTTGTATTTCTTGGTATAAACAAATGAATTTTTTTAAATAGAATGACTAAAGCATGTTGGGTTGTTTTCTTAAAGTGAATCAAATTGTTTTAAATAGAAAGACCTAATGTATTGTAAGGACATACCCCTGGTTATTATTAGTTAAATGATACAAGTGCAATGTAATGATTTATTTGGAAATTGAACTTGGTATTTAAATGTATAAGATCTATTTTCTGGTGCATTATATTATAATTGTCATAGTGGTTATAATGAGATGGTTAAATGAAAACCATGAGAGGTACTACCTCATGGATTACATCATAAATGTGATTATATTTATTTTAAAAATGGATTAATAAAGATATGGAATGATGGTTTTCATTCACCATGCCAGTTATAAATGAGTCTTTAAAAGAATTTGTGATATAATGGTAAGAGATTTGATGAGCATGGTGACACACACTCATTTACAATGGTGTTGGTCATAGAACCCATCATTAGTGCTTTGATATAGTTGATGAGATTTTTAGCACCATGTTCCAATTGATAGTGCTTCCATGGAGTTCACACTCTCTATCGAGAGTGACGAGCTTGAAGACGCCACTCTATCAGGATGTAGGGCTTAATACCCCTTGAGTAGATATTATCAACTCATAGACTGGTGTTGGATGCTTGCGTGTTACATCCCGGTCCACTCCAGAAATATATTAATATATATATATATATACTATATATATTGACATGGTCAGACTCTTATTTCTCATACATTATGAAGTATGTATACCCGTCACGGGACCCATAGAAACATGGATGGGTGGTTATTTAATTATTCATTTTTTTTATTATTTATCTATACCGACAAACTGTTTAATTAATATTTCACTATCTTTCTTGGGATATACATTGTGGGTGTTATCCTACTATGATATATATCTCACAACCATCTATGGTCTCCATTGCACTTGGGTAACCGAGTAGACCTTCTTGTTCACAAGACCGTGGACTTTGCTTGTTGTTGTTTGATTGTACTAGAAGTTCGGATAAAAGGAATTTGTTGGAGATCAGGATGCTTATGGAGATTTCCATTGTGATTTTTTTTATTTTCGTTACTTGAGTTCTTTAATATTTTTAAAAATTTTAAGCGTGTTTTAGGTTTACTATTTCTAGTTTGATTCATCAGATATACATGTATACATTGTATAAAATTGTGTTGGCCAAAGTTTTATTCAGTTATTATATTATAATATTTTTTCTCTGCACTTTTATTCATATTTTATTGATTCCACTAATATCTATGTTTTATAATCTATTATACTACTATGCTAATCTAATTATGAGTGTATAGTCTCCCCAATGAACCGGCTTTAGACCATCACTTCTAGTCAGTGGCCTTTGGTGTACAGGGAGGCGTACTTAAGGCCATGTGACCCACCGGTCTGGCTACTGTATTTGTGTTCAGTCAAGACAGGATGTAACAAAGTGGTATTAGATCCTTATTTTTTTCTTTTTTTTACTGTTTTGGGCTAGTAAATAAAAGAATTGGGATTTTTCAATTTTTTTTATAGTCTTATTTGGGACTGATCGTTCCTCGTACAGGATATGACCATGTGACCAAGGATGGTATTCATGTTCATGTTGTTTTCCATTACAGTTGATATGATTTTACTTTGATTGATTGGTGTATTTCCCTCTTCTGATGATTTATGAAATTTTATGGAATTTTATTATTGTCCCATCATGGAAAAGATGAATCATTTCATGCATCACATTAGGCACATAATAATTAGCATTTCAGGCATATTCCATTCCATGTAGTGTAATTAGTAGGATTCCTATTGAATTGATTTTGTTCCTTGAATTTTATTAAATTATTTTGAATAAATTGAATACTTGTTATATGCCATGCTAGGTTTTTAAAAAAAATTCTTAGTTTGTAACATCTTAGGTAACTTTTTATCAGGACTAATTTTATAAAATTTTGTGATGTTTATATTCCATTTTTTGGTTCTTAATAGCATGCTACTCTGTGTTATCTTCTTGTAATGACATAATTCTCTTTGTTTTAAATATGTAATTTTTTCATGGTCTATGTTAAATGGTTATGAATAATTGGGAACTAGTTTTCAGGTTTAATGTGTATGAGAACCTTACAAATTGGAATATGTAACCCGCCTATTCAAACTATATTTTGAGCTTTATACTTGATTAGAAATGTTGTTAAAATCTAATGGTTATTAAATTTTAAATTTGTAAATGGTATTTTTTTGAAGAAAATCGGAGCCAAATGAAAAATTATAAAGTGTATGGGCACTTTATAGTTTGGTAGGTGGACACCCATACGACATGACCATTAAATAGGAGCATTTTAATTTCTGAAATGGATTTGGTTTAGATTAATGGGAGTGAAGTTTCAATCCATGAAGTGTATGGGTGCTACATTAATTGGTAAATAGAAATCCATGTAATATAACCATTGTTTATGTATTACCATGTTATATTTGAAATGATCAAAATGTAATGTTTGTTTAATTTTTAATCTGAAATGATGTCGGATACCTTCTAAAATGTGAAAATGGACCCAATTAGGTCAGTTGAGAAGTATAACTTATGATATGACCTATTTGGGTGTTTATAAACATTTATATTTGAGAAAATACTATTAGGTTACTTTCTAGAGAACCCAGGTTGGATCAATGGGACCTTTATAGGTCACCTTGTCTATTAAAAAGGAGTTTAGATGCTAAATTTTATATTTATGTTGGGATTTATAAAAATGATTAATGTATGAAATTTAATTTTTATGAAAATTTCATGTTTTTTCCTTCGCGTTTTAGCCAAATCATGTACCTGGTGTTTTGTTTTATTATATGGTACTTGATATTTTGAATTAAATATTTTAATAATTAAATATTAAATGTGAATAAATTTAATGATCTCAGAAATTGAATCTTAGGTAGAGTCCATGTATGGGTAGTTTAATATTCTCTTGAGTTTCCATGGAACAGAATAGTTGGTGTTTTCTTTAGACTTCCACCTTTTTTAGAAATTTTATTGGTAGGATTTTTATCCTGGTGACTTTCCTGTTGGTGAGACCTCATTATGGTTCAACTCTTTCTTCTATTTTAAGGGGCTCTCATGTGGTAAGTAGCACCCTATGAACATAAAATCATTTCTAATTATATCAGATTTCTGACATTGTTTTTATTTTGGTGTCATTTTCCCTTGTTGGACTTTTAGTTTCCAGAGACACCCATGTTCGGATGGGTGCTAATGGTTTCGTTGGTATTTTATATGGGTGTTAATAGTGAGTAATTCATGTTTTTAGCTGGTTAGACAATCCTCGAGCATGGTCTACTACTTCTTAGGTCACTTGACCCCTTTCTTTTGCTCAGTGATGGATTAATTGGTATGGTGTTGTCCAGGTAAATAGTATTATGGAGAAATTTGACTTTAGCTTGCACACTTTTATGGACCATATTATGATTTAATGCATAGGGAGGATAGCCTATGGATAGTATTTTGGATGTGTCATCTTTGTTTTGAAACCTCAAGTAATCATGTGTTCATGTATGTGGTTCCTATCGAGTGTTTAATTATGTATTAAATGGATTGAGTTTGGTAGGATTTAGGATTCTTGCGCTATTGATAACATACTCAGGTTAGATCCTTAGTAGAGTGGCCTATGAGTTGAGGTAATCAAGTACATCCCAATGCTCAGGATTTATTCTAGAAGACTTAGGTGCTTTGACATGTTGGGAATTTTTGTTTCGGGTTTTAATGACAATTTATTTGACTTTGTGATCATGGAACGGAGGAGAATCATGTGTACTTTCAAGATGAATATGAATCTAGCATGCTTTTGAACGAATATATTATCTCTCCTTTCATTGACTAGGTCACTCCAAGGTGTTGAGAATCATGTCATTTTTGGTAAATATGTTCCCTTCCAAGTATAAGGAACCCATCCTAAGGGGACTATTTGGAAATGATCGATTTTTCATGAATTCCTTGAGTTTTTCAAGTTTTAAATGCATGTTGGTTCTTCCATGAATATAATATGTCGATGAAGTTGGATGTGTATGAAACCTTCAACAAACACTCTTGTTATTGGTTGGACTTCAGTAGTTAAACATGAATGATTATAGAGTACCTTGGATGGTGTAGACATCATGGTTTTGTTAATGGTGGTACGTTGGCAGGTGAAGTCAATCTTCATCTTTGAAGTCGAACAGTTGTGGTTTGACTGTTCTTCTTTCCAATAGTTGGGTATGATTGGATTGAAACCGTTAAAATACTTTTATTTTATTCTTCTAGGTGATTAGCGTGTCCCCTTTCATGATGTTGTCCTAGATTCACTATGAGAGTGTCATTCTTATGCCACGCTAATGTTCAAAAATCTGTTGATCTTGTTTGGTGGTTCTATTTTGGTATTGCACACTAGATTTGAGGTTCTTATTGAGTCTTGGTTTGTATTTAGTGAACATAAGTTCCCATGTAGGAACACCTTAGATAAAATCTTGGACACTAGCCATTTCTATTAACTCAACCACTTGGAAAATGTCATTCTGGGTTCATTTGATTATCTTATGTGGGCCTGTGATCTTGAGTGAACATCTCAAATGTAATTTTTAAATGTGTACTACCTCGGGATAATCCATTGGATCCAGTTCTATAAATCCATGGTTACCCCAGACTATTCATTAGGGTTGGAAGTAATGATTCAAAGGGTAATGAATCCAGTTTTTGGATTTGGGTTACACCCCTCATTCATGCCATGGCACAATAGTTTAATGTGTAGGTGATGGTTTGACGATGAAACATCACTAAAAGTCAGTTATAATATTAGTTGAACATCCTCATGGTAAATGAAAGGTTCCATAGAAGATTTTATTGTAGTTCAATTGAAATATTATATCTATCTAAGCTGGGCATTTTGGGAATGGTATGTCGGCCGGAGTGGCTCGACTCATTATCCCTCATTCCATTGGGTATGTTTTGTGAAGTAACATATTTGGAACATCTTTAGGTGGATACAAGTGTGGTTTGTGTAAGATGGTGCCTTTCATGGAAAGAAGGAATGACATGGCCTTATGGTTGATGGAGAATTGACTATTTTAACAGTTTTGGATGTCACACCCATAACATAGTTAGAACACTTACATGCATGTCTTGTTGGAAATTATGATGGTGGCAGGCACCATGGTTCAGAATTGGCCCTTTCTATTTTTAAAGCCTAAGGTGGGGAGTACCTTCAATTAAATTTTTAATTAAATTTTGGTGTAATCATTCCTCTAAATGAAAGGGCTTGGTTAAGCACAGTTTTTGTGTTTCTATTGGAAAATGTGCATTTTCTCAAGTTTTGGAGGCTTATGTGTTGATTGATTGAAGGTGTGTTTGGAGTTTGTATATGTAAATTGACTATTCGAATGATGCTTCACAACTCGTGTTGGTCAGGTCATGTTTAATGTTTTTCTCAAAGTCTTCTGAGGGACGAGATGTTCTATAGTGGGGATGTTTTAATGACCCATGCTTTTGAACCAGAAAAAAATGAAATAGAATTTGAACTTTGTATTTACTGTATGGTATCTTTTAAAAATTGATCTTTGAAACTTAATTCTAAGAGTTGGAACCTTTCAAAGTGATGTTTTTGGGTTTGGGTTATGGCTCAAGGGGTCCCTCAAAAGTATCTATGAGTTTCAGAAGCATCGGGGTTCAACGAAATCATGTTTTGAGGGTCAACACAGGGTACACAGTTTTTCTGAAACCGTGCAGCCCTTTATAAAACACTATGAATCCTTATTCATATAGACAGAGGCTGTGCACAAAGGATACACATGGTTTACCAAAATATGCACTTAAACCACATGGTTTTGGGAAAGAGGTAGTACCCTAAAAATATTCACCTCATAGTTGACAGACGGTTTGCAAAATGCCAAGCTATCCCAAGTAGGGTTCCCCAGGTGTTCAGTAGAGGACAAACAGTTGGTGTACTATTTTCAATACAATGTGGCCAAAACATTGCACAATGACCAATTTTAATAATAGAATTAAATTAAATTAAAGAAAAATTAAATTAAAACAAAACCCTAATCCATCTTTCCTCCCTCTCACTCACGGGACGCAACACCCCTCCCTCTCCCATGGCATGAGACCACCCTATTTGGCTCTCTATAGGTCTTCATTTTCACCTATATTTCCACTCGTATCATGTCTGATTCATTGACGTAATCTCTACCTTCTTTCCTTTTTCCCTGCTTGGGATATTTTCCATCTCCCGATGGCCTAGTATAGTTTCACTGAACACTTGGTGGAGGCTAACCTAGTTTTTGGTTGTTTCTTCTGATGTTATGGAATGAAAATGTTCTCCCATGACTCATACTTTCATATTTTGGAAACCTCCACAGAAGGTGAAGCAGGTCAGATAGTTTGGGCTAACCTCCATCAATTTGGGGTTAGTTTTTCTATCATTATTCATCGTCTCTCAATTCTTTTCAGGTATTTTTTATATTTTGTGGTGCTGGTAATTTTAATTGGGTGCATTGGTCCTTACTATAGTGTTTTGAGTTCTTGGTATTTTCTACAGTGTATTGGGTCATTCATGATGTGGTTTCGTCTTTCCATCATTTCATTGTGAGAAATTGAAGACTCCATGAAGGCCTACACTCATATACATATGTATGTGTGTGTGTATATATATATTCCATGTAAATATTCCTTCATGGATAGGGGAATATGTACATTATATTAAGGGGTATATATATTGTAATGTATGTGTGTGCATGTTTGGAGCGATCTTTTTAATTTTCAAGTCATCAAGTGCTGAGTGTTCGACTTAGTTCCTCTTTAATGTAGTATCCATTTACTTTCCCATTAAATTTTAAGAATTATTTAAGTGATTCTTTAAATAAGTTGAAGTATGATTTCCTTTGATAAAATTAATTGATGACCATGAATGAAATTCATAAAAATAAAAAATGATTTTTTCAATAAATCAAGTCATGATATTATAATAAAACCCCTCTAAAGGAGGTCCACTAACTTCTAATCCAAAAAGTAGTAATAGTTATTTATATTATAAATAGTCTTGTTTTGATATTTCTATATGCCTCTTATTGGTTCTTGTTTTGTTTAAAGTTAACGTTTCCCCCTTTCAATAATATGTAGTGAATTTTCATGCTCAGTTGTTTTAAATGAAATTTCCTGAGTAGGTTTATTCCTTGTTACCATGAGACTTTCCATTAGACCCTTTTAGTCTTATTAAATAATTATCCATGTTTTGGAAATGTTAATGGTTATGGTAAATTGATTGTATATGTTGGATTATGAAATATAGTAGCATCCTTTATACATATATTGAACACGGTACCTTCCGTTGACCATGAGATTCATAAATGGTTTTGAAATTATTTGGTATAAATAATGGGATTGTTTTAAATGGAATGACTAAAGAATGATGGGTTGTTTTTTTAAAGTGAATCAAATTGGTTTAAATAAAAATTTAAAAGGGATTGTAAGTCCATGACCATTGATATGATTTTTCAAATGATTCTTGTGCAATGTAATGTTTTATTTGTAAATTGAACGTAACATTGAAATGTATATAAGGTGTTTCCTTATGTGTTATATTGTAATTGTAATAGTGGTTATAATGGGATGGATAAATGAAAATTATGAGAGGTAATTCCTCATGAAATGAATCATAAATTTTATTAAATGTATTTTATAAATGTATTAATAAATATAGGTATGGGAGGATTTATTTTCCCCCTCACATTAAAAATTCTCCTTTAAAAGAGGTTGTGATATGATGGTAGGGGTTCTGATGAGCATGGAGACTCATTCTTCCTTACAAAAATGTTGGTCATGGGGACCCTCACCTATTCATTGATATGGGTGATGGTATTTTGAGCACCACATTATATACTAGAGTGTTTCTATGGCATTCAAGCTCACCTTCCTGAGTGATGGGCTTGATGACCCCAACTCTATTGGGATATAGGGCTTACCACCCCTTGAGTATAGCTTATCAGCTCGTAGATGGTTGTTGGATGCCATCATGTTACATCCTGATCCACTCTAGTATTATATATATATATATATACTCTCTATATATAGTGAAATTATCAAACTCTTATTTTTGCTATGAGCTGAAGCGGGTATAGAAATCATGGGTTCTTTAGGAACTTGGACGAGTGGTAATTGAATTATCCAGTTCTATTAATTATTTCTCTATTCATACACATTGTAAATTTATATTGCTTTGTTAGTATTGTTCTATACAACATGTATGTCGTAATACTATGATTTATATCTCACAACCTGCTCATGATGCCATTGCACTAGGGTAGTTGAATATACCTTCTTGTTCATAAGACATTGAACCTTTCATGTTGTTGTGTTCTTGTACCTGCGGGTTATGAGAAAAGGATTGAGCTAGATATTACAATGCTCATGGATATTGCCTTTAGGGTTTTTATTTCTTTTCTTTAATCGGGTCCTCGATTCTTATGAATAGTTAAGAATACTATATGTTTACTTTTTCCAGTTATGATTCCTCAACTATACATTCATACTTTTTATATATTGGTATTGGAAAGACTTTTATTTAGTTATTATATTATAATATTATTCTACAGAACTTTTATTCATTAATTATTACTTACGCTATTATTTGGGACTTTTTATCTAGTATACTGTTGTTCTACTCTTATTATGTGGGTATAGTCTCCCCACTAAACCACCTTTACACCCTCACAGCTAGTCAGTAGCCTCTAGCATACATGGAGGCACACTTAAGGCCATGTGACCCAATACAGCTACCGTATTAGTGTTCAGTCATGCAAGGACGTTATAAAGTGGTATTAGAGCCTTATATATCCTTTCTACTACTATTTTTGGTTGGTATACATGAGACTATAAATGTTTCTTGATGATTTAATAACTTTTCTTGGGACAGATCACCCCAAAAATGGGAAATGACTAAGTGGCTAGGGCTGGGATTGATGTTCATGTTGTTTTCCGTTATAGTTGATATGATTTCACCTTGAGTGATTGGTGTATTTTCTACTTTTGTTGATTTATGAAATTTTATGTAATTTTAACCATGGCCCAATATAGCAAGGATGAATTATTTGATGTATCATATTAGGCACATATAAATTTAAATGTCATCCATATGTGATGCCATGTAGTTTAATTAGTAGGAGTCCTATAGAATTTATTATGTTCCCTAAATTATATTCCATGATTTTGTTTAAATTTCAGGATTTTTATATTCCATTCTATGTTTTTAAATAAAATTCCCAGTTTGTACATTCATAAGTAACTCTATATTATTCCATATTTTATAATGTGTTGAGATGTTTATAGGCCATGATTTGGATCTTAATAGCATGCTACTTTGTGTTAGCTACTTATAATGATATGCTTTGGTTTATTTTAAATATGTAATTGGTTTTATGGGATATGTTAAATGGTTGTGAATAATTGGAGACCATTTTTTAGTTGTAAGGTGTATGGGAAACTTACAAATGGGAAAAGTTAACCCATGTACACAAACCATATTTTGAGATTTATACATATTTATAATTGTTGTTAAAATGAAATGGGTCCTAATGTTTTAATTTTAAAATGGTGTGATTTTAATGTAATTTGGAGACAAAATCAATACTATAAAGTTTATTGGCACTTTATTGTTTTGGTAGGTGTCCACCCATATGACTAGACCGTTGAATATGAACATGTAAAATTATGAAATGGATTTTCTTTTGATTATTGGGGTCCAATTTTCAATCCATGAAGTGTATGTGCAGTACATGAATTGGGAAATAGTAACCCATGTAATAGATCATTTTTTTATGTATGTTCATGTTATGTTTGAAATGTTTAAAATGTAACAGATGTTTTATTTTTAATCTGTAATGAAATTTTATACACACTAAAATATGAAACTGGATCCAAGTAGGTTAGATGGGACGTGTAACATATCAGATGACCCATTTGGGTGTTTACAAATTTTTTATTTGATGAATTACAATTGGTTTTCTTTATAGAGAACACAGGTTGGCTCAGTGGGACCTTCATAGGTCACCTTTTCGGTTAAAAATTAATTTAGATGTGAAATTTCCTATTTATGATGGGATTTATAAAAATGATAAATGTTTTAAAATAATGTTTTATAAAACTTGCATATTTTTTCCTTAGGGTTTTTTCTAAATCCCATACCTTGTTTTTTTTGTTTTATAAAATATTAATTGATGTTTTGAAATAAATATTTTAATAATTAAAGATTAAATGTGAATAAATTTAAAGGACATTGAAATGGAACCCAAGGTGGTTTCTTTTGTGTAAAACCCTTTTTTAGGGTAGTTTAGTATTTTCATTAGTTTCCTTGGAATAAAGACATAGGGGTTTTCCAAAGGATTCCCCCTTTTATTAATGGCCTTTTTATAGGATTTTGAGCCTAGTGAATTTCTTATTTGGCATGACATCATTATGGGTCGATGATTTCTATTCTCGTAAGGGGATATATTTTTGTAGGTAGAACACTTATAACTTAAAATCAATGCTAATGCTATTAGACTTCTGAAAATTAGTTCCATTTGGTTGTTTTTTTCTCTTGTAGGACTTTTATTTCTAGTGAAATCCTTATTCAGATGGGTGGTCTTGGTTTCTTTGGCCTTTGGTTTGGGCGTGAGTAGTGAGTAATGCTTTTTTCAGTAGGTTAGAAATTTCATTGGCATGGATATCCTATTACTAGGTCATGTAAAACCATTATTTTCATCAGTGATGGAAGAAATGGTATTGAATCATTGGGTTAATGGTATAATGGGGAAATATGAATTTGGGTTAAATCTCTTTTACAGATCATCTGATGCATGAATTCATAAGGAGGATAGCCTATGAATATTATTCAGTATGTTACATCATTCTTTTTAAACCATAGGGTATCGCACATTCATGAATGTGGTTCTTATCGAGTGTTTAATGATGTAACAAATAGGTAGAGTTTAGTAGTCTTGTTCAGCCTTGTGTTGTTTATTACGTACTTGGGTCATCTTTGTAGTAGAGTGTACAACGAGATAAAGTAATCATATTTCTACCAATACCCAGTATACCTTCTTGAATACTCGGGTGTTTTGACCAAATGATCATTTAGATTTTGGACTAGACATTAGGATTAGAAGTAATGCTTCAATGGGCAATGATTCTAGTGGTCAGATCTGGGTTACAACCCTTATTCATATTGTGGATTGATAGTTTAATGGACAAGTGATGGGTTGACCATAAAACATCACCATATGTCAGGTATGAGCATTAGAGATCATCCTCGTGGTAAAAGCAAGGTTCCATAGACGTAGGCCTTACGGTTCTGTTGAAATATTTCAGTTGGCTAAGTAAGGCATTTTGAGAATGGAAAGGTGTCCAGAGTGGCTCAACTCATTATCTCTCTTTCCAAAGTGTATGGTTAGTGAATGACCATCCTTAGAATGTCCACAGGTGGAGATGATTGAGTTTTGTGTTCTTCAGGACTTTCAAATAATGTCAATCTGACATGGACTAATGGTCTATGGGGAATCAACCATTTTAATTGTTTCAAAAGACATTCCTAGAGAAACTTTATAACACTTATAGGCATGTAATATAAGAAATTACAATGGTGGGAGGATCTGTGGTTTAGAATTGGACATTTATAATGTTAAATAATAAGGTAGGGAGTACCTTTGGTTAAATGTCTAATGAGATAACCACGTGATTGTGTCTCTAATTAAACAGGATCGGTTAAGCATCATTTTAGTGTTTTAATTAGAAAAAAAGCATTGTATCTAGTTTTGACAGGTTATGTTTCGAGTGATTAAGTGAATTATTGAATGTACATTGGGTATTTGGAGATGCAATGTGACCATTTGGATGAGAATTAACGACCCTTGTTTATTGGGTGATGTTCCTTTTTTTCCCAAAGGATTCTCAAGGATGAGATGTTATAAGGTGTGGAGGTCAAAAAAACCCATTCTATTTAATGAGAAAAAAATACAATGGAATTTGAACGTTGCATTTACTAGATGGGAAGTTTTAAAAACCATTAAATCGTAACATAATTTTGAGAGTTTTAACATCTCAATGTGATGTTTTTGGGTTTTTGTGAAGTCTTGAGGGGTCCCTCAGAAGTCTCGTTGAGTTTTAAAAGTGTCGGGTTATGAAAAATCATGTTTTTAAGGTCTTTATAATGCAAAAAGTTTATATGAACCCATGAAACCCTCTACATAAAACCATATGGCCTTATGTAGGTGGATAGAGGTTGTTCACATGGGATATGTATAATTTGTTAAATTATATTCCTAGTCCGCACAGTTTGTGGAAATAAACAGTACCCTTGCCCTATTCACCACATGGTTGTTGCATAGTTTCAAAAAATATGCAGCCAGCCTGTGTGGGGTACCCCAGATTTCTAGTATAGGGAACATGTTTTCCCAAATAATTCATTCTAAACCATGCACAATGACCTATATTAAAAACTGAATTAAATTAATGTAAAATGAAATTTTGAAAACCCCTAACCCCTCCTTCCTCCCTCTCACTTGCACAATGCAGCACACCACCCTCTCCCATGGTGAATGACCCCCCTCTTTGGATCTCCTTAGTTCATCATTTTTCATCCCTACTTCCACTCATTTTTAGTCTGATACTTCGTGGTATGCTATCTCTCCATTCCTTCTTCTCTATTCCAGTTGTTTCCCCCCTCACCTATCACACCCGGTTTTTCATGTATTTGATTTGATCAGGTTCATTGGAAATAATGATCCTTTTTTATGTTTATTGGGTGAGATGAAAGTTTAGTTTTATAGTTTAATATATGTCTAATCATCCTAATTTGGGTTCCCCATTTCTTGTTTTGGATTTTTTTTGTGAAAGGGTGGTTATTTCATGATTTGGTCCATCTATGAGCCCATTTATAGATTTAAAAACATATTTCGTTTCCTTTATAACTCATTATTTTTTTTATCATTTTTGAATCATTCCACTTCCCGGTTTTCCTAAACAGACATATTAAAACTACCATTTCTTTTTTACCCCTTATAAATTCATAATCATGGTGAATTGGTGTTAGTCATTTAGGTAATGGGCCGGCCCACGGGCCCATTTCCAGTTTAAAAAAAATAATTTTTTTCTTTTATATCTAATTAAAATTTTAATATTTTAAGGTGATTACACAAAAAAATCGAATAAAATACCCCTATAATCATCCCCATTATCTATTGAACCTCTTTGGATCTCATATGATTAACGTATCAGGGAAAATGTTTTAATGTCTCCCAAATCATCCAGAATCACAAAGGTAAATTATTACATCAATAAATCATTCCATTCGTACTCAGTTTCCCAAAAAACTTTTTCCCAGGTTTTTCAAGACCTTAAGAGACTCTTCAATAATTTTCATGCCATTCTGTTTTCTCTAATGGTGCATATCTAATGTAATATGATGATTTTTCTAGTTGAAAAGGTGAGATTTCTTCTCCTTTCTCCTCCCTCTTCTCGCTCCTTTCATTATTTATGGGTTTTATAATATTCACTATTCATGATCGACCTAGTGTTATACTATCCTATTATTTTCTATGGGATTTTTGTTTGTTTGAGTCTTTTCTTCTTAGGTTTAGGGTTTTTAAACCCTCAGATGGTGATATTGGGTGTGCGTTTCCATTATACCAAGTATTTGAGGTAGGATATCCCTTGCACATGCCTTTATCTTTTAAGATTCATCCTTTTCATCTAGTTTTAATCTTATATATATTTTTATTATTATTTTTCATTAATTATATTATTTTCTTGGTGTGGAAAATGGTTGTTTAACCCTTGTTTTGTGAAAGGTAATGTTGTTTTGTCGTAAAAGTGCAGAAGAAGTGTTTGTTTAAATGTTCCACTATATTTTGAAACTATTTTGTGAGGTTTAGAACCCGGTTAGTGGTATATTTAATATGTTACTATATCTCATATAAAATATTTCATGAAATTGGTGATTTATTTCTTGTCAATTTCTTAAAATAAATTATTTTGTTTGAAAGGCCATGTCATGTATTCGGTAAATTGCCCGGTTGGCTTTTATGTGTTGTGATTGATTTAAAAAAAAATTGTTTGGATTTATAAATGAATTGGAAGAACTAAAAATGTTATTTTTGGTTTATTATATGGATTTCCAATTTTTATTTGGTTTTACAAAAAATTAGTATTGGTTTACAACATGTTTTGGCCCGAGTTGTCAGAAAATGGCCCACTCCACATCCTTATGAAAATGGTTGTGTTTTGAATACCCAACATAAATGTTTTAATGGATTTATAAATATGTTTTTATTCATTAAATGTTATTTATACACCCTTAATAGAATTGAAATTCATACCTTGGTCAAATGATAGTTTTGAGAATTGCTTAAAGGCCCGTTTGGCATTTGTTTTTTTTGTAAAAAATGGTTTCCAAGTGTATTTTATGTTCTACCTTTTGGGACAATTTTATGGCCAATTAAAATGATTTATTAATTACTTTTGGGGATTAGAAATCTATTTTTTTGTTATTTAGGGGTTGGTGTCCTTAAATGATCATTTTTGAATGGATTTTATGTGTAACGCCTCGTTATACACATTGAAATTATTTTACGAATATTTTTTTTGGTTTATTGATTCATGAAAGAAATGTGAATCATGTTTTCGGTATGTTTGTGTGATTATGGTTTGGTAATTGAATTTTTATATGGAAAGTGTATTTGATAATATTTGTAACTTGAATGATCACTTAAGGGAATCCCAGGTATCTAGGTGGGTGGACGTGTACTAGTATGCTAGTGATTCCGTGGGGGTTGGCCCCTGTTTCACATAACAAGTTTGACGAGGACAAAACTAATTAAAATATGATTATTATGATGTTAGGGGACCACTAGGTTATGGATATTCTCCCTAATAGTGTCTCGTGTGCATGAGAATGGATATTTATTATAGTTACTTTCACTAAGATACGAGGTACCTGGGGATCACAACTAACTAGTGCCTAGGGGTGTTCCCATGACTTGTGATCATTCGCTATTTTGTACTCACCATCATCATACGGTGTGTTTGGTTGGTAAATTCATTAGTGTGTGTTATTTATTTAAAAGTGTAAATTATTTAAATCATCCCTCTTGAAAACTATTTTAATTTTGAGGTAGCACCTCTTTGAAAATTGTTACTAGCATTCTTGTTTATAAAACATGCAAGTTCTTGTCTGGTAATTTTTTCATATAACAGGAGACTTAATTTGGAAAAAATACCTTCATATCTTGTATTTAAAACTTGAAATTTATATTTATTTTATTTTAAAGGATGTGCATTGGGAATAGAATATCAGACTAACCTATTGAGTTTTAATACTCACTCATATAGTCTTCTCCTATTTTTAGCCCCTGTGTAGGTTCTTCTTGAGTTTGATCACCCTGGGCGACATGTGATCATTATGTTGGAGAGTGACTTGAAGGGTCACATGGAGATATTTGGTTATTTGGTTTGGTTAGATTAGTTTTTGGTTTAGTTGTACTTTCAGTTTCTTGTACAAATAATGTTCAGTTCAGTTTTTATATAAATGTATTCTGGGATGTCCATTTCTTTACATTGTTTTTTTATTGTTCATATATGGGAGAAATAATTCCCCTCTGTGCTCTAATGACTCCCTTGGTGATTTTCTCCATCCCAAGAGGATCAGGAATGCCTCTCGGGACTTTTCATGGGCTGGCCATTGGGACCAGTTCAGGGTCAACTAGGGCTGGTTCGTGACAAAATGGTATCAGATGAGGTCGGATCTTAGTAGACCTTTTTTTAGAGTACCCTTGTTATTTTTGCGATGTCAAGGTAGATGGAGTAGTATTTTTGGGACTTGAGGGGTAAGTGCGGAAAGAGCCTCACAAACTCTTTCTTGTTCTGATCCTCGGGTTTCCAGGGGAAGTTCGGTTTTATTAGTGTCTTTTGTTATTATTGATTGTTTAGGGTTGGGATATAACAAGGGGAGTCTAACTAATGGCCTCCATGAGCTCACAGGGCCTGGAAGGCCATATGGAGGTTGGGCGTGGTCCTAATAAGTCTCTCTGTGTTGGTGTGGTGCTTGACATATGGCTTCCGACCATATGATCAAGTCACCCACTGACAGTAGTTCCTTTTCTTTGGGTCTCTTGGATCTTACTTGAATTATGAATTTTTTTTTCAAAATCCTTGTGTGAGAATTGTAAAAATGAGTTTTAAAGGAGTGGTTGGTTTTTGAAAAGTGGAGAAGGGGTTTTCAAAAATTAAATATAAGAATGGATTTGGAAGGTTGTGCTTTTTGTGAAACAATGTTTTGGGAGGAAGTGGAAATGATTTAATGGGATTTTATTTTCCCTAATATAAACTTGTGTTTTATTAAAATAAAATTCTTTGAAAGTGTGAATCATTTTAAGGTGATTCTGGATATTTTTTTAATTGGTTGTTTTGGGATGTTGAAAAGTGGTTGAATTTGATGAATTGGTTTTGGAAATTTGTTTTAAGAGGTTTTTGTTTTCCTAGAAAGGGTATTGGTTTTAATTGGTTTTAAGAAAATGGTTATTGATGAAGTGTGGTTTGTTTTGTTAAATATGAAATGGGTTTTTGACATGGTGGTTTGTGTCCCTTTTGACCGTACATGTTTTTTGAATGATGTTGTTTTGTTTTAGACTTTGGTGTTTTCATGGGTGCTCACATGCATGGTTTTATTGATATCTGGAAGGATGGACTATATGGCATGGAAATTTTCATGTGGGTGAGACATGATGAAACAATATTGGTGAATGTGAAAACCCACCATGTTAGTTTGTTTTCCAAAAGTGTTTTGAGCTTAAAAATTATGGCCTTTGTTTATAAACCAATAGTTATGTGGATAATTTTTACTATGTATTAGAATAGTTGTTTATATAGTAAGATTCATTGTGATCTATAAGTCTTACTATATTTGTATCTTGAGATGAGATCTTGTCGGTGGCTCGGTTTGGGAGTAAGGTTCATTGGGTTTCTAAAGATGTGTTTGATGTTGTGATGTGACCTTGAATAGTTATGAATTGGAAATATTTCATATTGATATACCTAAGGATTAATTTAAAATGTTAAATCAACATTTTCAGATGATTCATCAGCCTTATTTTTTGAATAGAGAGATATTTGGGATCGATTTAATGTGCTTCCAATTCATGATAATTCTTTTGGACATAACATCTATGTTCAATGATGTTGATGTGTTTCACTGTGTTCATTATCCATTCTTCCCTTCATTGAGAGTGAGAGAAAATTGTGATATGTATCTATGAGTTACTATTTAGATTTAGGTGTTTTTTTGATCATGTGAGTTTTTTTAGTGGTGTGATCCTTAACTCCCTGACTGCGGTGCAACATATGCTTCAAGAATCTGGGATCTAGTGATATGCCTCAGAGTGAATCTTTCCACGCAATTAGGAAATATCTAGAGGTGTGGGGAGCATTACCTGGTTCCTGCCTCTACCATTTTGGTATGTTATTTTCTATTTATCTATTTTGGCTCCCCAATTATGTGAATTTACCTTTGTCGCAGCAAGCGTGGTGGACTTACCCCTCACACAGTGTCTATTGTTATGCCTTTTTGGATGTGGGATTTCGATCAATGCCCCTCTGTGGACCACTTGTGAAAATAGGGTGTGTTCTTGGTGTTACCTATTCATAGGTGGAGAGTGTTCGGTAGTTCCTTTGTTTCTTTTGTGGTTTCAGTGGCCTAATTATTGTGTCCCCTTCCCCCCCCCTCCCAGAGTGGTGGAGATTCGGATCAATGCTGAAAGTGTTGGAACAGTTCTTGTCCCCTATGTTCGGGAGTGGATGGTTTAGATGTTCATGTTGTAACACTATTAACTTGGATTGGTAGGTTTTTTAAGGAGATTTTTGGTAGGTTTGTGTGAGTGAGGCCTGATTTTAGTTAATGTTTAAATCTTGTCTGTTCATTGCAAGTTGGGTTCTAATGGTGGGGAGACCCACCACGAGTATAATTTGGTTTTTTTCCTCCTAAGAACTTATCTAGTGATAGTTTTTTGTTAATAGTGGGGATTTCATTCTGTAATCCACTGGAATCTTTGGTTTTTGTGAGTTTTCTTTGGTTTGGGTGATTTTTGGGTTCATTGGTAGAAGGCCCAACAATCAGGTTCTTGGTTTGGTTGTAGAGGTAGTTACTCGATCTTTTAGTTGATTCACAGGAAGTGGTTGAGCGTTGGTGTGTCGGTTGAGGTAATAAGATTATGTTACAGTAATGGTTGATGGTTTTTTATTGTATTAGTAGTCTGGACCATGTAGATAAAGAATCCTTAGGTTTTGATCAATCTGCTATAACGTGCTATGTCTTTCCGGGGGTGGAAAGCATTAATGATGGGAAGAATTGTCACACCCAGTTTTTCATGTCATTGTTTTGATCTGGTTCATTAGAAATCTAGACCCTTTTTATGGTTCTTGGGTGAGATTAATGCTGAGTTTTTAAGTTTCATCTTTGTCTAATCACCCTAATTTGGGTTCCCAATTTCTTGTTTAGGAGTTTTTGGACAAAGGGTTTTTATTTCATGATTTGTCCCAACCGTGAGCCCATTTCTAGATTTAAAAACATATTTTTTTCTTTTATAACTCATACATTATTTATCATTTTTGACTCATTCCACTTCCCACTTTTCCTAAACTGACATATTTAAACTACCATATTATTTTTTACCCCTTATAAATTCATAAGCATGGTGAATTGGGGTTACTCATTTAGGAAATGTGTCAACCCATGGGCCCATTTCCAGTTTTAAAAAAATAATTTGTTTATTTTATATCTAATTAAATTTTTAATATTGTTCAGTTATTCCACCTCACACATGAATCCATTACCCCTGCACTTATCCCCATTATCTATTTTACCTCTTTGGAGCTCATATGAGTCTCATATTAGGGAAAGATTTTCAATGTCTATGAAATCGTCCAGAATCTTGACTGTAAATTTATTCATCCATAAATCATTCAATTCATAATCTTTTTCCCAAATATCTTATTTCCCTAGTTTTTCCGGAACTTAGGACACTCTCAATGAAGTTTTAATCCATTATTTTCTCTCTGAGTGTGCTGATCTAATGGAAGACGAAGAGTTTTCTAGTTGAAAAGGTGAGATTTCTTCTCCTTTCTCCTCCCTCTTCTTCCTCCTTTCATTATTTCTTGGTTTTATAATCTCAACTAGTCATGATAAAACTAGGGTTATACTATCCTATTATTATTTATGGGGTTTTTTGGGTCTATTCATCATAGGTTTAGGGTTTGTAAACCCTCAGATGGTTATATTGTGTGTGTGTTACCATTATGACACAGATTTAAGGTCGGATATCCCTTTCACATGCCTTAATATTTTAAGATTAATCATTTTCTTATAGTTTTCATCTGATATATATGTTTATTATTATATATTGATAATTTGAATAATTTTCTTGGTGTTCAAAATGGTTGTTTAATCCTTTTTTTGTGAATGGTAATGATGTTTTTTCATAAAAGTGCACAACAAGTGTTTGTTTAAATGTTCTACAAGCTTTCAAAACTATTTTTAAAGGTTTAGAACCTAGTTTTTGGTATTTGGAATATGTTACAGTAGCTTGTATAAAATATTTCTGGGAATTGGTGCATTACTCCTTGTCAAGTTCTTAAAATAAATTGTTTTGTTTAAAAGGCCATGTCATTTATTCGGTAAATTGCCCAGTTGGCTTTTATGTGTTATGTTTGATTTAAAAATTATTTGTTTTGATTTATAAATGAATTGGAAGAATGATATATGTTATTTTTTGGTCCTTATATGGAATTCCATTTTGGATTTGGTTTTACAAACAAATGTGTTTTGTTTTTCAACATGTTTTGGCCCGAGTTATCGGAAAATGGATCATTTCACACCCTTAAGAAAATGGTTGTGTTTTGAATATGGAACCTAAATGTTTAAAGGTATTTATGAATGTCTTTATCTATTGAAAATGGTATTTATACACCTCCTTAATAAAATTTAAATTTATACCTTGGTCAAATGATAGTTTTGAGAAAGGCTTAAAGGCTCGTTTGGCATTTGTTTCTTTTGTAAAAATGGTTTCCATGTCTATTTCATGTTATATCTTTGGGGACAATTTTATGGTCTTTGAAAATTATTTATTTATTGTTTTTGGGGCTCCAAATATTTTTTGCTTTGTTATTTATGTTTTTGTGTCCTTAAAAGGTCATTTTAATGGATTTTATGTGCAATGCCTCGTTATTCTCATTGAAATTAATTTACAAATCTTTTTAGTGGTTTATTGATTCGTGAAAGAAATGTGAAGCATGTTTGTGGAATTTTTGTCTGTTTCTGGCTGGTAATGGAATTATTATGTGAAATGTGTATTTTATAATATGTGTAACTTGACTGAGCACTTAAGGTAAACCCATGTAGCAAGGTGGGCGGACATGTACTAGCATGCTAGTGATTCCGTGGGGTTTGGCCCCTGTTTCACGTAACATGTTTGACGATGACAATAATAACTAAAATATAAGGATGATGATGTTGGGGGACCACTAGGTTATGGGTATGATCCCTACTAGTGGCTTGTGTGCATGATAATGGATATTTATTATGCTTACTTTCACCAAGATACAAGGTAAATGGGGCTCACAACTAACTAGTGCCTAGGGGTGTTCCGGTGACTTGTGCTCATTGGATATTTTGTACTCACCATCGGTATACGGTGTGTTTGGTTGGTAAATTAAGTAGTGTGTGTGATTTATTTAAAATTTTAAATTATTTAAAGAATCACTCTTGAAAACTATTTTCATTTTGAAGTATCACCTCTTTTAAAATTGTTACTGGCATTCTTGTTTATAAAACATACAAGTTTTTTATGGTAAATTTTAATATAGTATGAGACTTCCTTTTGAAAACATACCTTTATATCTTGTATTTAAAACATGAAATTGATTATTCTTTTATTATAATGGATGTGCATTGGAAATATAATATTGGGATAACCTACTGAGTTTTAATACTCACGCCTATAGTCTTCTCCTATTTTTTGCCCATGTGCAGGTTTCAGCTAGAGTTTGATCGCCTTGGTCAACGTGTGATCATTATGTTAGAGAGTGACCAGAAGGGTCACATGGAGTTAGTTGGTTATCAAGTTTGGTCATATGATTTGTTGGTTTAGTTGTACATTCAGTTTCTTGTACTAATAATGATCAGTTTGGTTTTAATATAAATGTTTTTTTGTTTGTCCATTTATTTCTGCTTTTTGTTTGATTGTTCATATATGGAAAAAATAGTTCCCTCGTGTACACTAATGATGCCCTTTTTTCTTTTATCCATCCCGAGAGGATTGGGAATGCCTCTCGGGACTTGTCGCGGGCTGGCCCTTGTGACCAGTTCAGGGTCAACTCGAGCTGGGTCATGACATCCCCATTATCCAGTGATATTCATTTGAACCCCAAGTAGAGGCTATCCTAGTTTTAGATTGATTATTCCAATGTTAGGGTATGAAAATGTTCTCCCAGGACTCTATCAGGCATATTTTAGAAACCTCCACTGAAGGAGAAGTGGTTTGGATCATTTTAGATCACCACAGTCAATTTGGCGTAAGTGTATCCATTGTTATTCAACATCGCTCAACTTATTTAGCGGATTTTGTACTTTTTGAGGTTTTGGTAATTTTCCTTGGGTGTGTTGGTCCTTATCACAATATTTTTAGTTATCGGAATTTTATATTGTGTGTTGGGTCATCCTTCGGGCCGGTTTATATTTCCGTTATTTCTTCAAGATCATTTGAAGACTCACTAATGGTTTACAAACAAATATGTAGGTTTGTATGTATATATATATATATCTTCATTGTATATATTCCCTCATAGAGAGGGGAATATTTACATTATATTATGATATATATATAAGAATTTATGTGTGTTAATGTGTGTAACATTCATTGTCATCATCTATTTGTCAAGTGTCGAGTGTTCGGGTTGGTTCTTCTTTGAGGTAGGATCCATTTCCATGGCCTTTATATTTTAAGAATTCTTTATGTTATTCTTTAAATATGTTGAAGTGTTATTTCCTAGGATAAATTGAACTAAAACCCATGAATTAAAATCATAAATATAATAAATTATTATTTCCATAAACAATGTCATGATTTTATAATAAAACCCCTAAAATGGAGGTGAGCTATCTTCTAAACAAAAAAGTACTGAATTTTATTTATATCATGCTTTGTCTCGGTCTAATATTTTTATATTACTCTTATTGGTTCTTGTTTTGTGGAAATTTATAATTTTCCCCCTTTGAATAAAATGAATCGAATTATCATGCTTAGTCAGTTTAAATGCCATTTCCCAAGTAGGCATATTCCTTAATACCACAACACTTTCCATTTGACCATTTAATTACAATTAATGAATTTTATATGTTTAGGAAAAGAGAGGGGTTGTGGTAAATAGATTTTATAGCATGGATTATGAAATATCATATAATACTTTATATATATATATATATAACATGGTACCATTTGTTGACCTTGAGCTTCATAAATGATTTTGTCATGTTTTTGTATAAAAATGTAATTATTTTAAACAGAATGACTTAATATTGTTTGGTTGTTTTCTTAAAGTGAATCCAATTTTCATAAATAAAAACACCTAGGGGATGATAAGGACATGCCCCTTTTTATTATTTGTTAAATGGTTAATGTGAAATGAAATGTTTTATTTAGAAACTAATCTTAGTATTGAAATGCATAAGAGTTAATGCCTTTTGAATTATATTATAATTATGACAGCCATTATAATTGGATAGGGAAATGATAATCAAGAGATGAATGGTCTCATTTCTTGCATAAAAAATGAGATTATATTTATTTTCTAAATGGATTAATAAAGATATGGATATAATGTTTTCTTTCCCCATGTTAGTTATAAATGTGTCTTTAAAAGAGGTTGTGGTATGATGGTAAAAGTTATAGTGATCACGGTGACTCACGATCCCTTACATCGGTGTTGGGCATAAAAAACCTCACCAGTTATTCAATATGGGTGATGGGATTTAGAGCATCATGTTTCATCTTAGAGTGTTTCCATGGTGTGGACACTCGCCATTTAGAGTGATTGTCTTGATTACCCCTACTCTACAGTAGGGCTTACTACCACTTAGGTAAAGCTTATTAACTCATCGACTGGTGTTGGATGCCTATGTGTTACATCCCTACCAACTACAACAATATATATATATATATATATAATATTTATAGTGACATGATTAGACTTTTATTCTGGATATGACCTGAAGCAGGTACAGTAGTTAGGGGTCCCTTTGGAACCTGGAAGGGTGGTTTTTCATTTATTCAGTTTTGTATATTATTTCTCTATACCTACACACTATTTAATTTATATTGAACTGTCTGGATTGGGCTATACATCATGGGTGTTTCCCTACTATGATTTATATCTCACTCCCTTCGTGGGATTCCATTACACTGGGTTTCCCAAGTAGACCTTCTTGTTCGCAGGAAATTGTATCTTTCTTGTTGTTGTGTGCTTATAAATAAGAGTTAGAAGCAACGAACTGAGTTGGAGATCAGGATTATCATGCAGATCACCTTTGGGATTTTTAGTTTTTATCATTACTTGAGTCCTGTATTATTTTGAATTGTTAAGTACATTCTACGTTTACTGTTTCTAGTTATAATTCATCAACTATACATGCATATTTTGTAAAAAAAAATCTATTTTCCAAACTTTTATTTAGTTATTATATTATAATATTCTCCCACTACACTTTTATTCATTATTTACTTCTTCTGTTATGATATGAGACTTATTATATGTTATACTATTTTGATAATCTTATTTTGAGGGAATAGTCTCCCCATTGAACCACCTTTACACTATCGATGCAAGTCGATAGCCTCTTGTGTATGGGGAAGCACACTTAAGGCCATGTGACCCACTAGTCTAGCTATCGTATTAGTGAACAGTTGTCCTGAGATGTTACATATTGGATTTTAGGGTTTTATGGCGTTTTAGGGTTCTTATGGTTTTCATGGGTTTTTAGAGCTTTTAGGTTTTTTTTATGATTTCAGGTTTTTTTAGGTATTTGAGGTTTTATATATTTATTAGACGTTTTAGGGGTTTTTTATATTTTTGAGCATATTTATGGTTTCTTAAGGTTTTTTTATGGCTTTTCAGGTTTCTTAGGGTCTTTTTTGTGTTTTTGGTGGTTTTTTGAGTTTTTTGGGGTTTTTATTTGTTTAGAGCATTTATAATTTTTAGGGGGTTTAAGGGTTTTTTAGAGTTTTTAGTGTCTTTTTATGTTTTTATTAGTTTTAGGTTTTTTATGGTTTTTATGGGGTGTTCATGGTTTTTAGGGTTTTTTATGATTTCAGGGATGTTATGGGTTTTTTACGATTTCTATGGTTTTAGGGTTTTAGGTATTTTGATGGTTTTTATAGGTTTTAGGGTATTAATAGTGGGTTTAGTGGGTTTTAGGATTTTTTGGTTTTTTGGAGTTTTAGGGGTTTATTTTGATTTTTTAGGGTTTTAAGGTATTTCAGAGTTTTTTTAAAATTTTTAAGGGTTTGTATGGTTTTTATATTTTTAGGGGTTTTATGGATTTTTTTGCAGTTTTAAGATTTTTATTGGGTTTTATTACTTTTAGGGGGTTTTTAGGTTTTTAGTATTTTTTATATTTTCATGATTATTTATAATTTTTTTAAGATTCTTATGGATTTTTTGGTTTTCAGGGGTTTTAGTGATTGTTAGTGTCGAGGGGGTTAGTTTTTTATGGTCTCTTTGGGTTTTTGTGTTTTTGAGTTTTTTAGGATTTTTACGTTTCTTTATATTTTTTCACTTTTTTCGATTTTAAGAGGATTTTCTTAGTTTTTACAGTTTTTATATGATATCTTGGGTTTTATGGTTTTTAAGGGTTTTCAGAGTTTTTAGTTTTTTTATATTTTCAATATTTTTACGGGTTTTTATGGGTTTGTGGGTTTATAGTGTGATTTGGTATTTTGAAGGTTTCTGGGATTTAGGGGTTTTAGTGTTTTTATGACCTTTAAGGGGATTTAAGGCCTTCATGGGTTTCTTTGTTTTTTTTTGTTTTTTGGGTTTTTTAGTTTTTTATATTTTTTTAATGGTTGAGAGGTTTATGGGTTTTTAGTATTTTTAGTCATTTTAGGGGTGTTTTTTGTGGTTTTAGGTTTTATAAAGGTTTTTAGGGTTTTATTGTTTTCTGGGGTTTTCATTATTTTTAGTTTTTTTACATTTTCAGAGATCTTTTGGGATTTTGTAGGATTTTTATGGTTTTAGGGTTATTAGTAATTTTTAGGGGTTTTATACATTTTTAGGTTTTTAGGGATTTAGGGGTTTTAATGATTTTTAAAGTATTTTTGGGTTATTAGGGGTTTTTTGAGTTTTTAGTGCCTTTATGTGTTTTTAGAGTTTTTATCATTTTTAGCACTTTTAATTATTTTAGAGTTTTTTTTAGGGTTATCTTGGGTTTTTAAAGTTTTTAATATTTTTAGGTGTTTTTTATTTATCAAGGTTTTTTAGTTTTTTAGGTTTTTTATGTTTTCCTGTATTTTTGGTATTTTATATGATTCATAAGTTTTAGGATTTTGTACAGTTTTTACAGTTTTTTTGGTTGTTTAGGTTTTTGTGGGTTTTCAAGGTCTTTAGGGTCTTTCTAGATTTTAATGGATTGTTTAGAGTTTTAGGAGTTTTTTGATCTTTTTAGGGTTTAAAGTGTTTTTAGATTTTTTTAATGTTTTTAACATTTTTTTAGATTTTAATGGATTGTAGAGTTTTTAATGGGTTTTGGGTTTTTAGTTTTTTAGGTTTTTAGGGGTTTTATAGTTTTAAAGGGTTTTCATGGTTTTTATGATTTTTACCTTTTCATATTTTTATTAATTTTTCTATTTTTACAGTTTATAGGGTTTTTTCGGATTCTTAGGTATTTCTAGGGTTTTTATGGTTTCTCATGTGTTTTAAGGGTTTTTAGGGTTTCTAAGGATTTTACGGAATTTTTTGGGTATTAGGGCATTTTTATTGTTTTTTAGAGATTTTAAAGTTATTTAGTGTTTTACAAGTTTTTATATTTTTGAAGGGTTTTAGTTTTATTATGGGATTTTACTGTTTGTTATGATTTTTAGGGAATTTTATGTGTTTTTTTTCTTAGGGCGTTTACCATTTTTTTGGGGATATTTATGACTTTCATAGAATTTTATTTTTGTAGTGGTTTTAGAAATTTTTCTAGTTTTTATGGGTTTTGTGGGGTTTTGTTTTATGTTAGTTTTAGGGTTTTTAGATTCCTTTCAAGTTTTAGGGTTTATTTATTAGTTTTTAGGATTTTTTATAGTTCTAAACATTTTTAGGGGTTTTTAGTGTTTTTAGAGTTTATAATGGGGTTTTAGGGTATTTATTGGGTTTTTTGTGTTTTTAATGATTTGATAAGTTTTTTTTGTTTTCAAGGGTTTTTTAGGGTTTTTACGGATTTTTACAATTTCATGGATTTTTTTTATTTATATGGATTTTTAGAACTTTTAGGATTTTTAGAGGTTTTGTGCATTTTAGTGTTTTTTATAGAATTTTTAGAAATTTTAGAGTATTTTTGTTTTTTGGATTTTTTTAGTTTCAGGGGTTATATAGTTTTTTATAATTATTAATTTTTAGTGGTTTTAAGGGTTTTTAAAGGTTTTTAGTGGGTTTAGGGTTTTAATTTGATATATATTTTTTTAGGTTTATATGGATTTTATGGATTTTAGGTTTTTTAATGTATTTTAGGGGTTTTTAAATTTTCAATGGTGTTTAGGGAATTTTTAGGATTTTTAGGTTTTAATGTAATTTTAGGGTTTTTATGAATATTGTGGGTTTTTCTTGGGTTTTTTGAGTTTTTAAAGTCTTTTGAAGGTTTTGTATTTTTGAGTTATTTATAATTTTTAATGATTGCTAATGTTTCTAAAAATTTTAGTGGTTTTGAGGGTTCTAATAGTATTTAGTTGTTTTTAGGGATTTAATGGTTTTTTTTGGGTTTTTATGGGTTTTAAGAGTTTTTATGGTTTTAGTGTAGTGTTCAAGGTTTTTTGGGTTTTTATGTATTCTAATATTTTTTGTTCCTATTTTAATGTATTTTAGTGTTTTTATGATTTTTATGGATTTTTTGGGGATTAGGGTTATCCATTGTTTCATATATTATTACAGTTTTTAGGGTTTTATGGTTTATTTTGAGTTTATTTTGTCTTTTTTAGTTTTTTTTGTTTTATGGGTTTTTAGAGTTTTTGAAATTTTTATAGGTTTTAAGTACTTTTAGATTTTTTACTGTTTTACGGTTTTTATATATTTTTAGAGTTTTTTATTGTTTTTAGGGGTTTATGGTTTTTAGATGGTTTTCAGAATTTTTAGGGTACCTTTTATTTTTAGGTATTTTTTCATCCTTTTTAGGATTTTTATAGTTTTTATTATTTTTAGGGATTTTGAGGGTTTTAGGGTTTTTGTGGTTTTTTAAATATTTATACCTTTTAGGTATTTTATATTTTTTTAGTTTTTCATGGCATTTTGAGTTTTTTTTGGATTCTATGGTTTTCATATTTTTTTATCATTTCTAATATTTAAGTTTTTTTTAGAGTTTTAAATGGGTTTTTGGGTTTTAAAAGGTTTTTAGGGGTTTAATGGTTTTCAAAAAAATTAGGGGTATTAGGTTTTTTTGGATTTTACGAATATTTATGGATTTTTTTTGGATTTTATGGTTTTAAGGGTTTTAGTGATTGTCAATGTTTTTAGGGTCTTTTTGGGTTTTTGTGGGTTCATTTTAGTATTTTAATTTTTTTGATTGTTTAAATGGGTTTAAGTGTTTTTAATGGTTTTTAAGTTTTTTTATGTTTAGAGTGTTTTATGGTTTTAGGGGTTTATGTTTTCTAGTGGGTTTCTAGGTATTTAGGTTTTTTTAACATTTTCTTGGAGTTTTAGGGGTTTTTTTAGGCTTTTTATGGTTTTACGGATTTTAGGATTTTGGGGATTTTGAGCATTTTTAAGGATATTAGGTGGTTTATAATTTTTTTTGGTTTTTAGGATCATAGAGAGTTTTAGGGGTTTAAAGGTCTTTTATGGTTTTTTAATCATTTTTAGGTGTTTTTAGGATTTTTATAGTTTTAGTGGATTTAAGGGTTTTCATGGGTTTTTTGGATATCTTTAAGGTTTTTATGTGTTTTAGGAGTTATAGGGGGTTTTTCCAGATTTTATTATTTTTTACATTTTCAATCATTTTTAGAGATTTTTTAGGATTTTATAGTTTTTAAGGTTTTTATAGATTTTTAGCGTTTAGATTTTTTAGGGCTTTTAAAATTTTCCTATGTTTTTAGAGACTTTTGGGGTTCTATGGGTTTTTTTGAGTTTAATTTTTTATGGATTATTTGAGTTATTTTATCTTTTTTGGGGGGTTAAAGTGTTTTTAGTGTTTTATTGTTTTTTGGTTTTTTTGGGTTTTAGGTTTTTTATTGTTTCAAGTTGTTTTTCAAGGGTATTTCAGGGTTTTTATGGGTTTTGACAATTCAAAGAATTTTTTAGGGATTTTTAGTATTTTTATGGATTTTTCATATTTTTTGGATTTTTAAGGATTTTGAAGGGTGTTATTGGTTTTCATCAGGTTTTAATTGTTTTCATGTTTTTTATGGTCATTTTTGTGTTTTTTGGTTTTTTTAGTTTTTATGGTTTTTGGGTTTTTAGAGTTCTTAATGTTTTTGGGGGTTTGATGGTTTTAATGTGTTTAGTGGTTTTGGGGGTTTTTTGTGTTTTAGGGTGTGTTACGTTTTCAGAGGATTTGTATGGGTTTTCGGGGATTTTAAAGGTTTTTAGGGTTTTTATATTGTATTTATTTTTAAGGAATTTAATGGATTTTTATGGGTTCTTTGTTTTTAGGGATTTTGAGGGTTTTTATGTTTTCAGGTTTTTAGGGTTTTTTGGGGTTTTAGGGTGTTTTTTTGTTTTTGTGTTTTTTAATTTTTTTAGAGTTTTTAGGTTTTCTTTATTTTTAGTGGTATTTAAGGTTTTTAGTGTTTTTAGGGGTTTTTAGGTTTTTTATAGTTTTAGGGGTTTTATGGTTTTTAGGGGTTCTATTTTTTAGGGGTCTTTTAGATTATTATAGGTTTTAATATTTTAATGATTTTTATGTATTTTTTAGACTTTTTATGGTTTTGGGATATTTTTAAGGATTTTAATAATTTTGGGTGTTTTGGGGTATTTAGGGTATTTAGGGGTTTAAAGTGTTTTTGAGGTTTTATTGTCTTTTGGAGTTTTTAATTTTCATTGAGTTTAAATAATTCTTAGGGTATTTAGGTTTTTAATTATCTTTAGGGAGTTTAAGGGTTTTTACAGTTTTTATTTTTATTTTTAGGATTTTATGGGATTATAGGGTTATTAATGTTTTTATTACTTTCATGTATTTTTCATGTCTTTTAGGGTTTTTTAAATTTTTATGTTATTTTATTGTTTTTTGAGGATTCTTATAGTTTTTAAGGGATTAAGGATTTTGAGGGGTTTTAGTGTTTTTCAAGGTGGGTTTTCAGGTTTTTCAGGTTTTCAATGTTTTTTGGGTCTTTTGTGTTTTTTTTGTGTTTTTTTGTTTTTATGAGTTTTAGAATTTTTTATCCTTTTTAGGGGTTTAAGGTTTTTTGATAATTTAGTTATATTTAAGGCTATTGTGGGTTTTTATGGTTTTCATAGTTTTTAGTATTTTTATGTTATTTTCTTGGTTTCTATGGTTTTTTATGCTTTCATGTCTCTTTAGGTAGTTTTTTAGATTTTTTGGATTTTTAGGATATTTATAGTTTTTATGATTTTAGGGATTTTTAGTTTATTAGGATTTTTAGGGTTTTTAGAAGTTTTAGGGTTTTTATAGTTTTTTTGGTGTTTGGGTTTTTTGTTTTTTTGTTGAAATCTTGAGGGGTTTAAAGGTTTTTAGAATTTTTAACTTTTTATGGGATTTTAGTGTCTTAGTGTTTTTAGTGTAATTTTTTGGGTATTATGGGTTTTAGGGGTGTTTAATGGTTTTTAGGTGTTTTTGTCTTTTTATGTCTTTTTCAACATTTTTATATTTTTTATGATTTTATGTATTTTAGGGGTTTTTATGGTTTTTATAGATTTTAGGGATTTGAAGGGTTTTATGGGTGTTTTTTGTTTTTAGTGCTTCTAGGGTTTTCTGGTGTTCTCTAGGTTTTAGGGTCTTATTTTATTTTTATTGTATTTTTATTTTTTTCATGTTTTCATGGTTTTTAGTGTTTTTCAGCATATTTTGGGGATTTAATGTTTTATAGAGTTTTTAGTGGTTTTAGGGTTCTTATGGTTTTTTAGGATTTTAATTTTTTAGGGGTTTTATGGTCATCAGGAGATATTCAGGTTTATTATGGTTTTTTACGTTTTCTGGGAATTTTTAGGATTTTTTTAAAATTTTATGGTTATTAGGGTCTGTTACGGTTTTTAAGGAATTTAAAGAGTTTTAAGGGGTTTCAAGGTTTTTATAGTTTTTAGATTTATATGGGGTAATTGTGTTTATAGGGTTTTAATATTTTTTTATAGATTTCTAATGTTTTATTGGATTTAATGGTTTTTAGAGTTTTTAGTGGTGTAGGGTTTTCATGAGTGTTAGGGGTATTTAATGTTTTTTGGGGTTTTATGGTTTTGATGGTTTTTTTCTAGGTTTTTTGTGTATTTTATGATTTCAATAATTTTCATTGATTTTTTAGGTTATTTATGATTTTTAGGGGGTTTCATTGTTTTTGGGATTTTATGTGTTTTTAGATTTTTCCATGGGGTTAATAGGTTTGTAGGGGTTTTCAGGGTTATAATGGTATTTCTTTGGTTATAAGGTTATTATTGGGATTTTAATGGTTTTAGGTTTTTTTAAATAAATATTTATATTTATAATGTTTTTAAGGGTTTTTATAGTTTTTAGTAGCTTTTAGGTTTTTTGTGCTTTTAGGGTCTGAAATGTTTTTAGGGTTTTTATGGTTTTGGGGTGTTTTCTGGGATTTTATATTTTTTTCAATTTCGTGGTATTTTAGTTTTTTTTAGTATTTTTATGGTTTTTAGGGTTTTTAGGGTTTTTAGTTATTATGAGGGTTATGGGGGGTTTAGGGGTTTATGGTTTTTATAGTTTTTTTGGGTTCCAAGTTTTTTTAGAGTTATTTTTTAGGTTTTTAGTGTTTATTGGAGTACTATAACATTTTTAGGAGTTGTGAAGGTATTTAGAGTTTCTTTTGAGTTTTTTGGGTTTTTATGGGGGGGGGGGGGGGTTTGGTTTTTATTATTATTAGGTATTTTAATGGTTGTTAATAGTTTTTCTATGTTGTTTGTGTTTTTACATTTTTCAGGGATTTTTAAGGAATTTTTTAGAATTTATATGTTTTTTATGGTGATTACAGATTTTAATGTTTTTTATTGTTATTTGGGGTTTCATGGTTTTATGGTTTTTAGTGTTTTTTGGGTTTTAGGGTTTTTTGGGTTCGATGGTTTTTTTAGTTTTTAGGGGTTTTAAACTTTTTAGTGGTTTTAAGGATTTTTAGAGTTTTTAGTGGGTTTAGGGTTTTTTTGGTTTACAGTGAATTTTAGGGTTTTTTAGGGTTTTCAAGTTTTTCCTGGTTTTTTTTGATGTTCTATGGATTTAATGGTTTTTAGGGATTTTTGACTCTATAGGGGTTTAAAGCGTTTCTAGATATTTTAGTGGGTTCTATGGGTTTAATGGGTATTTCATATTTTTAATGTTTTTATGTGTTATTATGGATTTCACTGGTTTTTATGGGTTTTGGTTTTTTACATTTTCATGAATTATTATGGATTTTTTGTAAATTTTGGGATTCTATGGCTTATTTTTTTCTATGCATTTTTAGGGGTGTTTTGTCATTTAGGGTTTGTAGGGGTTGAAGGTTATGTATGTTTGAGGGGGGATAAAGGTTTTTTTTAATATTTATTATTTTATGGTTTTTACTATTTTATAAAAAAAAATTGTTTTTAAGGGTTTCTTGATTTTATAGTGTTTTAAGGGTTTTTATAAGATTTTAGTAATTATTATGGTTTTTAGTGTTTTTATCGTTTTCAAGGGGTTTTATGGTTGTTTACATTTATTGGAATTTTTAGATTTTGTTTTTATTTTTATTATTTTTTGGAATTTTTGTGTTTTTAGGGATTTTGAAGGATTTTAGGGGTTTAAGGTTTTTTGGGTTTTAGGGTCTTTTCAGTTTTTAGGGATTTTTTTGGTTTTTAGTGTTTTTTGGGTTTTTAATTTTTTTTAACATTTTAGGGGGTTTGAGAGTATTTATAGTTTTTATGGGTTTTTTTAGGAATTTAGAGGTTTTAAGGGTTCTGATGGGTTTTTGTGGTATTTAGTTTTTTCAGGGATTTTGTAGGGTTCATTGGGTTTTTAAAGTTTTAGGAGTTTTTACGGTTTTTGGGACATTGAGATTTTTTAGGTTTATCTCAGCTTTTGTAGGGGTTTTCAGTTTTTTGTGGTTTTGGGGGATTTTAGGGATTTTATGGATTTTTTTGTGTTTTATAGAGTTCTTAATGATATTTTAGTTTTTTTAATGTTTTAAAGGGAATTTTTAATATTTTTAGTGGGTTTTTAGGGGTTATTTGGGTTTTTAGTGTTTTTTACAGTTTTTTATGGAATTTATAACTTTTATGGGTTTTTAAGGTTTTTATTCATTTTTAGGCACTTTTAAGGATTTATAGAAATTTTATGTTTTTGAGGTATCTTGATTTTTGTAATTTTTTTAGGGGTTTTTAATTTTATAGTGGCTTTCACAGTTTTAGATTCATTTTTCTTTTTAGGTATTTTTTTAGTTTTTAGGGTTTATAGAGTTTTTATAGTTTTAAGGGCTTTTATGTATTTTAATGTTTTTAGTAGGTTTTAGGGTTTTTATTAGTTTTTTGGGATTTATGGGTTTTTGGGTTTTTAATGGTTTTTAGGGGCTATATGGTTTTTATGTATTTAGTGTGTTTTAGTGGTTTTTTATGTTTTTCGTGATTTTTATGGTTTTCATGGCTTTAGGGATTTTGAGGGATTTTAGGGGTTTTCACTTGTTTTTAAGGTTTTTTGGGTTTTTTCGGTTTTGGGGTCTTCTAGGGGGTTTATATTTTTTTTGTTTTTAGCGGTTTTAAGGTTTTTGAGAGTTTTTTCAATGTTTTTAGGGTTTTAAGGTTATTTCCACTTTTTAGTAGGGTTCCGGTTTTTATGGGGATTTAAGGTTTATAAGGATTTTTATGGTTTTCAAGGGTTTTAAGTTTTTTAGTGGTTTTTATGTTTTCAGGGAGATTTAGGGATTTTTTAAAAATTAATGGTTTCTTGATTTTTAGGGTATTTTGGATTTTGATGGGTTTTAAGGAGTTTTAGGGTTTTTCGGGTTTTTAGGGGGTTTTAGAGTTTTTAGGGTCTTATTGGATTTTTGATAAATAAATTTCAGTTTTTTAGTGTTTTAATGGTTTTAAAAGATATTTAACATTTTTTGGGGGTTCAAGGGATTTTAGATTTTTTGTGGTTTCTTTTTGTTTTTATGGGTTGTAGAGTTTTTTATGTTTTTTATGTTTTTCAAGGGTGTTTATGTTTTATTTATATTTTCAAGGATTTTTTTGGGTTTTTTGGGTTTTTTTGACTCTTTGGGTTTATAGGGATTTTGAGTGTTTTTAAGGTTTTAGGTTATTTTTTGTTTTTTATGTATTTTCAATTTTTTGAGCCATTTTTGTTTTCTATATAGTTTTTAGGGTCTTTAGGATTCTGTATATTTTATAAATATTTTAGGGGTTTTAGGGGTTTTTCAAATTTTATGTTGTTTTGGGGGATTTTATCGGGTTATTATGGTCTTAGGGGGTTTTATGGATTTCAATGGTTATCATGGGTTTTCGAGTTACCCGGGATTTTTAGGATTTTTTTATAATTTTTATGGTTTTAGTGTTTTTAGGGTATTTTGAGATTTTTTGGATTTTTAGGGGTTTTCATGTTTTTTTTGTGTCTTAGGGTCTCTATGGGGGTTTAGTGACCATTTATTTTTTAGGATCATTTTGAGTTTTTAAGGGTTTTAGAGTTTTTATTGTATTTTTACGGTTTTTGGGGTTTTTGGGTTTTTGGGTTTTTAGGAGATTTTAATGGTTTTAGAGGGATTTCAGGGTTTTATGGGTTTTAAATTTTTAGGGGTTTTAGGTTATTTGTTTGGATTTTAATGATTTCTGTAGTTTTCAAGGGTTATATGGATTTTGAAAATTTTATAGGTTTTCATGGTTTTTTTAGTGTTTTATGGGATTTTATAGGTTTTTTTTGTTTTTTTGGGTTGTTAAGGATTTTTATACTTTTAGGGTTTTTATGATTTTTAGTGGTTTTATGGATTTTAGGATTTTGTAATGTTTGAGGGTTTTTATAGTTTTTTAGGGTTTAAAGGGATTTTAGAAGTTTTTATATTTTCAGTTATTATTAAGAAATTTTAAGGATTTTTGTAGGTTTCAAGAGTTTTAAGGGATTTTAGGTATTTGTAGGTTGTTTTGGGTGGTTGAGGGTTTTTAGGGTTTTTAGGGGTTTTATAGGATTTCTTGGATTTAAGGTACTTTTTTTGTATATGGGTTTTTTGAGTTTTCTAGGGTGTCTACGGGTTTTCAATGTTTTTACCATTTTTAGTAGTTGAAGAGTTTCTGGTGTTTTTAGTGGATTTTTGTGGAGTTTATTTTTTTTAGAATTTTTTTGTCTTTGATGTTTTTTATGGTTTTTAGGGTTTTCATTTTTTAGGGTATTTTATGTTTTATGGGATTTTTAGAAATTTTTTATGAATTTTATGTTTTTAGGGGTTTTATTGATTTTAGGGATTTTGAGTGTTTTTAGGGGTTTTAAGGTTTTTCTATGTTTTTAGGGGTTTTAAGTTTTTTTAGAGTTTTAAAATTATTACATGTTTTAAGGGATTTTATAGATTTTAGTTATTTGTAGAGTTTTTTTTTGTTTTTAGGTTTTTTAAGATCTTTATGATTTTTTTAGGGTTTTAATGGGGTTTTTCATGGGTTTTTAGTTATTCTTTACATTTTCTTTGATTTTAAGGAATTTTTTAGGATTTTTATGTTTTTTTAGGTTCTTAGGTGTTTAGGGGTATTGATGGGTATTATTATTTTTATGTTATTTTAGAATTTCTAATATTTTCCATGTTTTTAGGGATTTTTTGGGTTTTTAGGGATTTTTTGGGTTTTTAGTGTTTAAATGGTTTTAAAGTATTTTAATGTATTTTAGGGTTTTATGAATTTTTAGAGATTTTAAAGATTTTTTGGTTTCTTATGTTTTTTACGAGATTTTGTGTTATTAGGTTTTTTTTATGTTTTCTGGGTTTTAGATATTTTTTGGTTTTTTATTGATTATAGGGATTTTTAGGGTTTTTGGTGTTTTAAGGGTTTTTTAGTATTTCTTGGGGTTTTCATGGTTTTCAGTGTCTTTTTTCAGTTTTTATAATTTTTTTATATTTTTGGTTATTTAATGTTTTTTAGAGTTTTTAATTTTTATAGTGTTTTAAAGGGATTTTAGAGTTTTTAGTTGGTTTTTAAGGGTTTTTTGTTGTTTTAAGACTTTTATGGTTTTTAGGGCTTTTTTATGATTTTCTGGTTTTTTAGGGTTTTTATGCTTTTATGGATTTTTAAGGACTTTTTAGGATTGTTTATTAATTAGGGATTCTAGGATTTTTATTGATTTTTAGGAGTTTTCAACGTTTTTAGGGGGTATAGGGGTTTTCAGGGTTCTTTGGGTCATTTTAAGTTTTAAGGTATATTTTTAATTTTTTTAGGGTTTTATAGGTTTTTTAAATTTTTTTAAATGTTTTTAGGGGTTATAAGGATTTTTAGAGTTTTAGTAATATTTAGGTGTTTCATGCGTTTTCGGGTTTTATGATTTTTAGGGCTTTTATGGTTTCATGGTGTTTTAGGGGTTTTACATTTTTGAGATTTTTTTGTGTTTTATAGGATTTGTATGGTTTTTATGGTTTTTGTATTTTGATGGGTTTTGATGGTTTGTATGGGGTGTTTGGGGTTTTTTGGGACATTTCAGTTTTTAGGGTTTTTAAGATTTATTACATTTTTTTAACATTTTTAGGGGTTTTAATGGTTTGTAGATTTTTTAGTCGGTTTTAGGGTTTTTATCAAGGTTTGGTGTTTTTTAATTTTTATGGTGTTATATTGTTTTAATGGGGTTATCATGGGTTATATATTTATTAAATTTTCATGAACTTTTAGTTAATTTAGTATTTTTATGGTTTTTAGGGGATTTTGGGATATTTAGGGTTTTTAGTGGTTTTAGGGTTTTTAGGTGTTTTTAGGGTATTATAGTGTTTTTATTGTTAGGGGTTTTTGAGTTTTTTATTGTTTTGTGTTTTTTAAGGATTTTATAGTTTTTAACTTTCTTAGGTGTTTTAAGGGTTTAAAAAAATAATTTTAGTGGTTTTAGGGTTTTTACATGTTTTTTGGGATTTTTATAGGTTTTGGGTTTTAGGGTTTAAGGGTTTTTTAGGGATATTAATGAATTTTTAGGATTTTTAGGAATTTTTTATGTTTCTTATATTTTAAGTGGTTTTATAGATTTTATGGATTCGGATGGGTTTTATGGTTTTTCCTGGTTTCTTTGGTTTTTTGGGTTTTTCCCGGTATAAATGATTTTATTAGTCTTTTGGAGTTTTAAGTTTATAAGGATTTATGTTCTTTATAGTTTTTATGTTATTATGGCTTTAAGGGTTTTTTCAGTTTTTAGTGGTAATATTGTTTTTATGGGTATTTAAGGTATTTAGTGTTTTTTTGTTTTTTTTCTTTTATGGGTTATTCAGGGTTTTAGGGTTTTTTTTGTTTTTAAAAATATTTTGGCTCTTTTTTGGACTTTTATGATTTTAAGGGTTTTTATGGTTTTTTATTTTTTTGGGGATCTCAGGTTTTTAAGTGTTTGAGGTTTTTTTTAATTTTTTAACGTTTTAAGGGGTATAAATATTTTTTAGAGTTTTTAGGTTGTTTAGGGGTTTTATGGGTTTTTAGGTTCTTTATGGTTTCAATGGGTTTTTATGGTTTTTTGGGGTATTTTGGGTTTTTAGGGTTTTAAACATTTCTCAGTTTTTGAGGGATTATTTTTGGATTTTTTCACATTTAGGAATTATAATATTTTTAAGGTATTTTAGGAGTTTGAGGGTTTTTAGATTTTTTCTGGCCTTTTATAGTTTATTTTTTAGGTGGTTATTTTTTGAGTTTTTTGGGATTTTGAGGTTTTTATATTTTCTATCTTTTTTGTGTTTTAAGGATTGTTAGAGTTTTCCGTGGTTTTTAGTGTTTTTAGTGGGTTTTAGGATTTTTATGTTTTTTAAGGATTATTGGGTTTCCAATTTTTTTGTCAGCGTTTTATAGGGTTTAATGTTTCTAGGGATATTAAGTGTCTTTTTAGGATTTTTTGGGTTTTTAGTGTTTTTATTGTTTTTATGAATTTTGAGGTGTTTTAGGGTAGTTTAGTGTTTTATGGGTTTTCATGGATTATAAGGTCTTTTGGGTTTTATGTATTTTTTAATTTTTTAGGGTTTTTAGTACCTTCTTCAATTTTATGGGGTTTTATGATTTTTTAATGTTTTTAGGGGTTTTAAATATTTTTAGGGGGTTTTCAATGTTTCTATAGTTTTTTACGTTTTCAAGGATTATTTGGGATATTTTAGGATTTTTTTTTTTGAGTTTTTGGGTTTTTAAGAATTTTGATGAATTTAAGGATTTTTCATGATTTTCAGATTTTCTAGATTTTTATTATCTTTTATATTTTAAGGGTTTTATAAAAGGTTTTATGATTTTTATAATTTTTTTAATGTTTTTACTGGTTTAAAGGTATTTATTATTTTTAGCGGTTTTAGGGTTTGAACAGATTTTTAGTTTCTAAATTATTTTAGTGGTTTTTTTGGAATTTTGATGTTTTCAGGGGTTTTCATATTTTTTGGGATTTTTTTATTATTTTTATGATTTTAGGGGGTTTATGGAGTTTTTATGGATTTTGAATGTTTTTAGGGTTTTCCGGGGTTTTACTATTTCTTTGGGTTTTTCTAGGTTTTTAGTTACTTTTTTCGTTATTGGGTTTCTTTTTTAGTTTTTTAGGGGATTTAAGATTTTTAGAGTTTTATAATGTTTTAGGGTCTTAATGGTTTTTCTGGTTTTTAGTGGTTTTATGGTTTCAAGAGTTTTTATGGGTTCTATGAGTTTTCCCCATTTTCTTGAATTTTTAGGGTGTTTTTAAAATTTTTATGGTTTAAATGGTTTTTAGGGTTTTAGGGATTTTCATGGTTTTTTGAGTTTTTCAGTGTTTTAGAAGTTTTATTATTTTTCAAGGTTGTATGGTCTCTGTTGGGTTTCTAGAGTTTTTTGGGTTGTTTAGTGTTTTTAATAGTTTTTTACATTTTTAGGGGTTTTAAGGGGATTTAGATTTTTTGCCTTTATTGGTTTTATGAATTTCTTGGGTTTTTAAGGCTTTGGGGGTTTTCATATTTTTAGGGGACTATCATCATTTTTATGGTTCTTATATTATTAGGTATTATAAGGATATTTTAGTATTTTTATGGGTTTTTTGGGTTTTTTGGGTTTTAGTTATTTTGAGGGTCTTTTAGAGTTTTCAGGGTTTTAGGGTCTTTTATGGCTTTGGGGTTTTTTTGAGTTTCTTAGGGTTTAATGTTTTTAGGGGGTTATGGTATTTTAGAGTTTTTAGTGGGGTTTTTGTTTTTTATTGGGGTTCTTAATTTTTTATGGGTTTTTGGGGTTTTATGGTTGTAAGGGGGTTTTCAAGTTTTTTAGGAATTTGTATGTATTCAGGGATATTTATGGATTTTATGAATTTTATAGTTATGAAATTTTTTGAGGTTTTAGGTATTATGAGGGTTTTTTGGGGTATTAAGTGTTTTAGGGTTTTTATGGGTTTTCAGAGGTTGTAGGGTATTTTGGGGTTTTGAGATTTTTTGACGTTTTAGGGGTTTTATGGTTTTTAAAGTTAATAATTTTTTATGTGGTTAAGTTATTTTTTTGTTTTTATACGTTTTTAGTTGTTTTTGGGTTTTTAGTACATTTTATGGGTTTTAGGTGTTTTATGGTTTTCAGGGGATTTCAGAGGTTTTGGGAATTTTAACGTTTTCAGGGATTTTAAAGGATTTTTTAGGAATTTTATGGTGTTTAGGGTTTTTATGGATTTATGGTATTTTTAGTGGGTTTAGGGGTGTTATGGTTTTTTTTTGGTTTTTAGGGTTTTTATGTTGTTTTAAGATTTTTTGAGAAGTTTAGGGGTTCAGGGTTTTATAATTTCATTATTTTTTAAGGGGGTTTAAGGGTTTTTATAGTTTTAATGGGTTTTAGATTTTTTAGGTTGTTTAAGTATTTTATGGGTTTTTGTAGTTTTTTTAGTTTTCAAGGGTTTTTCCAAATTTTAGAGTTTTACTAATTAAAGGATTTTAAGGTACATTTTACAATTTTATGATTTCTTGGGTTTTTTGGGTTTTTTTAGGATTTTTAGGGGCTTTAAGGGCGTCATGGGATTTAGGGGATTTCAAGGTTTTATGTTCTCTTTTGGTGTTTATGGTTTTTTTTGTTTTAGGGGTTTTATGATTTATAAGTGTTTTTAATGTTTTAGGAGTTTTAATGGTTTTTAGAATATTTAGTGGGATTTAGGGGTTTTATTGTTTTATAAAATATTTTATGGTTTTACGGGTTTCATGGTTTTTAAGATTTTTTCAGGTTTTTTAGAGATTTATACTTTTAAGGAATTTTATGACCTTTTTATAATTCTTATTGATTTTAGGGTTTTTAGGGGTTTAATGGATTTCAAGGGCTTTTATGTATTTTAGATTTTTTTGGCATTTTTTAGTTGTTAGTGGGGTTTTTAGTTTTTAGGGGATTAATGGGATTTCAGATTATTTTTATCCTTTTTAGGTATTTTATTGATTTTTAGAGTATTAATTGGGTTTTAGAGTTTTTATGGGTTTTTATTTTTTTAGGATTTTTATGGATTTAATAGGGTTTTGGGTTTTTTTACATTTTTTGGGATTTTTAGGGTTTCTATGGTTTTTATGGGGTTTTGTGGTTTTAGGGGTTTTTATGGTTTTTAGTGGTTTTTATGGTTTTTATGGTTTTAGGTATTTAAAGGGTTTTTAGAGGTTTTCAGGTTTTTTATAATTTTTAGGGTTTTTTAGTTTTTCTAGTGTTTATTATTTTTAAAATTTTCTAATTATTTTAGGGGATTGAAGGGGTTTTAGTGTTTGTAATATATTTATATGGTGTTTTGGGTTTATTAAGGTTATTAGGGGGTTTATTTTTTTAGGGGCGTTTCATAATTTTTAGGATTTTTTATGTTTGCATGGTTATTTTGTGATTTCTTACGATTTTTATGGTCTTCATTATTTTTTAGTGTTTTTAGGGGTTATTTAGGGTTTCATGGTTTTTTTATGTTTTTTGGGTTTTTTGTTATGGTCATGGTTTTATGGGTCCCTTGGGTTTTTAGGGGTTTTTTAGGTTTTTATGAGTTTTACATTTTTTAGAGTTTTAAACAATTTTAGGTGTTTAAGGGATTTTAGATATTTTAAAATGGTTTTTAGGGTTTTTAGGGGTCTTTGGGATTTTGAGGTTTTAGGATTTTTATGGGTTTTTAGGTTTTTAAGGTTATTTATGTTTTCTGGGTTCATTAAGGATTTTATAATAATTTTATGGGTTTTAGAGTTTTAATGTTTTTATGTATTTTAATGATTTTTAGGGGTTTTCATGGTTTTTAGGGTTTTAAGGATGTTTGAGGCTCATTTTGTGTTTTACTGGGTTTTAGGGTTTTTTTGAGTTTGTTAGGGTTTTTAAGGGTTTTAAAGTTTTTAGGGGTTTAATGGGTATTTATACATTTTTGTGGTTTTAGGGGTTTTATAGGTTTTTAGGGTTTTTAATGTTTTTAGGGGATTTTATTGTTTTCTGGTGTTTTGAAGGGGTTTTTAGGTTTTTAGGTATTCTTAGGGGTTTTGGGGTTTTTAGGGAAATTGAGGGGTTTTAGGGTTTTTAGATTCTTTTAATTTTTAAGATTTTTTGGGACTATTGGATTTTGAAGGATTTTTTTATTTTCATTTTTTAAGGTTTTTAGAGTCCTTTATCCATTTTAGCAGTTCTAAGTGTATTAGTAGATATTTAGAGTTTTTATAGGTTTTTATGGTGTTTCATGTTTTTAATGGTTTTTTTAATTTTTAGGGTTTTATCATGTTTTTAGGGGTTTTTGAATTTTCTTGGATTTTTAGTGTTTTTAGGATTTTTATGGGCTTAAGGGATTTTTATGAATTTAGGGATTTTAATGGGTTTTCATGGGTTTTATGGTTTTCATGTTATTCAATGTTTCTAATCTATTTTTGGGTTTTTTAGATTTTTTTTGAGTTATAAGGGTATTTATAGTGTTAGTGATTGTTTAACATTTTTAGTGGTTTATAGTGTTTTTAGTTGTTTTCGGATTTTATGGGGTTTGGGGGTATTTTCTTTTTGTTTTTAGGAGGATTTCATTGTTTTTATGGTTTTTTATGTTTTTTGGGATTTTTAGGGAGTTTTAAGAATATTTTGGTTTTTTAGTGTTTTATGGGTTTTTAGGATTTTGAGGGTGTTATGGATTTCCAAGATTTTATGGTTTTTTGGGGTTTTAATGTTTTTTTGGAGTTTTAGTGTTTTTTGAGTTTTTTAGGGTTTGAAAAGTTTTATGCATTTTTTATTATTTTTCCCGTTTTGAATTCATTATATATTTTTAGTGATTTTTAAAAATATTTTGGGTTTTTAGTCTTTTATGGTTTTGGGGGGTTTTTATTATTTTCAAGGGTTCTTCGGAGTATTGTGGTCTTTTACGTATTTAGGGATTTTAGGAATGTTCAGGGTTTTTAGGATTTTCAAGTATTTATTGGGATTTTGAGGTGTTTTTGTTCTTTCCTTGTTTTAGGGGGTTTAAGGTTTTTGGGGGGGTTTAATGTTTTCTAAGTTTTAGGGTATTATTTTTTTAGAGTTTTTAATGTTTTTAGGGGGTTTACATGTTTTTAGAGTTATTAGAGGTGTATAGTTTTTATGGATTTCTTGGGTTTTTATGTTTTTATGGAATTTTATGTTTTTAGGTAGTTTTTCAAGGGTTTCAGAGTTTTTAATGCTTTTTGGGAATTTTAGGGCTTTATTAGGATTTTTATAGTTTTTAGATATTTTGGAGCTTTTAGAGATTTTTTTAGTTTTATAGGGTTTTTTTGGGAGTAATTGGATTTTTCAGGTTTTCTAGGTTTTAGGGTATTTTTTGGTATTTATGATATTATTGACATTTTAGGGGTTTATGGTTTTCGACATTTTTAGGAATTTTAAGGGGTTTTTTAATTTGTAGTGGTTTATGGGTTTTTTGGCGGTTTAGGGTTTATTAAGGACGGGGTTTTATATTTTATTAGGGGGGGTTTTAGTGTTTTTATGGTTTCTAGGATTTTCAGAAATTTTTAATTAATTTTTTATTGTTTTAAGTATTTTTTCGGAATTTTTTTGGTTTTCATGTTTTCTAAGGATTTTTAGAGTCCATAGGGGGTTTTAGGGTTTCAGAGTATATTTTTAGAGTATTTTTTATTTTTTAGGGGTTTCAGGGTTTTTAGGGTTCATTAATGTTTTAGGGGCTTTATGTGTTTATATATTTTTTATTGGTTGCTATGGATTTTCATGTTTTAGAGGGTTTATATGGTTTTCTAGGCGTATTTTCTGGGTTTTTAGGGGTTTTTAGGTTTTCAGGTATTTTTAGGTCTTTTAGAATTTTAATTGTTTTTTGGATTTTTATTGTTTTTTGTGGATTTTTAGTGGGTTTATAGTTTTTAGGGATATTTTGGTTTTTATGGTTCATATGGGTTTTGAAAGGTCTTTTTTAAGTTTTTGAGTTTTTCTAGGTTTTTTGGGTTTTTATGATTTTTAGAGTTTTTGATGCTTTATGGGTTTTAAGAGTTTTAAGATTTTTAGTGGGTTTTATGATTTTTATGGGTTTTTAGGGTTTTATAATATTATAGTGGTTTTTATGGGTTTTAGGGTGTTTTCAAGGATTTTTTTTGTTTTTATGTTTTCAGTGGGTTTTTGGACTTTTTAGGATTTTTGTGGTTTTTATGGTTTTATGAATTTTGAGGGGTTTTAGTTTTTTTAGTGTTTTTTTGAATTTTTATGGGTTTTCAGGGTTTTAGGGTCTTATTGGGTTTTTTGTGTTTTTTATGGTTTTACGTTTTTTTTTGATTTTTTAACATTTTTAGGGGTTTGAATGGTTTATGGAGTTTTCTGTAGGTTTTTATGGTTTTTTGGGGTTATAGTGTTTTCATGGTTTTTATGGGTTTTTATGGTTCTTATTGGGGTTTCATTTCTTTTTGGTATTTTTACAATTTCAGGTATTTCTTATGTTTTTAAGGCATTTAGGGTTTTTGTTTTTTTAGGGTTTCTAAGGATTTGTATGGTTTTCAGGGTTTTATGGGTTTTATGGTAATTAAGGGTTTTTATTTTTTTTATTAGTTTTCATGTCCTGATGGGTTCGGGGGGTTTAATGGTTTTAAGGGTTTTTCATGTTGTTTCAATGTTTTTATGGGATTTTAAATTTTTATGGAATTGTTAGCATTTTTTTGGATTTTATGATTTTATGTTCTTAAGGGTTTTAAAGAATTTGAGTGTTTGAAGGATTTTATGGATTTTTGGGGGGATTAAGGGATTTTAGGGTGGTATTTTTTCAGTTTTTAAGGGTTTTGAAGGTTTTTAGTGTTTATAGGGTATTAAAGAGTATTTAGATAATTTAGTGGTTTTAGGGTATTATGGGGGTTTGGGGTATTTAAAATAAATAGCGTTTTTTATTATTTTCATGGGGCATCTAGGGTTTTTGGGGATTTTTATGTTTTCAAAACATTTTTGGTTCTTTTTTTGTATTTTTATAGCTTTCAATATTTTGAGAGTTATTAGGGGTTTTTCCTAGTATTTCGGGATTTTAGGGGTTTTAGGGTATTTTGGGTTTTAGAGTTTTTTTGTTTTTTTTTGTTTTTAAGGTTTTTATAGTTTTTAACCTTTTAGTGTTTTAGAGTGGTTTTAGATCTTTTAGTCAATTTTTAGGGTTATTAGGGTTATTAGAAGTTTTTATGGTTTTCAAGGTTTGTTAGGGTTTTAAGGGTTTTTTTACATTTTCTAGGGGTTTTAGGGCTTTTTTAGATTTATAGGGTTTTTAGGGTTTTCTAGGGTTTTATGGATTTTGAGTTATTTTAGGGTTTTTATGGGTTTTTAGGTATTTTTAGGGGTTTCAGGGTCTTTTTCAAATTTTAGGTTTTTTTGCTTTTATGGGTTTTCTAGTTTTCCAGAGCTATGAATGCTTTTATTATTGTTATTATTTTTTTAGTTTATTTTGATATTTTTTTGGATTTTTATTGGTTTTTAGGTTTTTTTAATGTTTTAGATGCTATCATACTTTTCTGGGGTTTTAGGGGTTTTACCGGTTTTTTTGGATTTTATTGACTTCTATGATTTTTATGGGTTTTAGGGGTTATTTGAGTTTTATGTATTTTAACATTTTTTGGTTTTTTAGCATTTTAGGGGTTATTAATTTTTTAGGGTCTTTTTGGGTTTATAGGGTCTTTTGGGTTTTGTGGGTTTTTTTGTGTTTTTAGGGTTTTTATTGTTTTTTTTTGAGTTTCATAGCGCTTTATGTGTTGTAAAGGGTTTTTTTGTAGTTTTTAGGGTTATTATGGATTTTTAGGGATTTTAAAGGATTTTTGGGGCTTTCATGGTTTTCAAAGTATTTATGGTTTTTTTAATTATCAGGGATTTTTGGCCTTTTTTAGGACTTCTATGGTTTTCTGGGTTTTTTTGGGCTCTATTGGATTTCTAGGGTTTTAAGGATTTTTTACGGTTTTTGTGTATTCTAGGGTTTTTTATTTTAATAGAGATTTATTTTGAGTTTTTAGGGTTTTTATGTTATTTATAGTGTTAATTTTTTTTTGGGGGTTTAAGGGTTTTTTGAGTGTTTAGTTGTTTTATTGTATTTATCGGATTTTGAGTATTTTATGTTTTTTAGGTGGGTTATTGATTTTATGGGGTTTCATGATTTTATTTTTTTCAGCGGTTTTAAGGTCTTTAACATTTTTATGGTTTTTTATCTATTTTTTGGGTTTTTTGGGTTTTAGGGTTTTTTATGATTTTTAGGGAATTTTTATGATTTTTGGGTTTTGGGTTTTAATGGGGTTTATGGATAATATGGGGTTTTAGTGGTTTTAATGATTTTAGGGGTATTATCATTTTAGGGGGTTTTAAAGGATTTTTTTTTGGTTTTTTAATTTTTAAGTATTTTTATAGTTTTTTTTAACATTTTTATGATTTGTAGGGATTTTAGGTTTTTTGAGAGTTTTAAGGGTATTTCATCGATTTTGGGGTTTTCATGGGTTTTAGGGATATTTTTGGGTATTTTTGGTTTTTTTTAGTTTTTTAGTGCATATAAGGTTTTTATAATTTTTATATTATTTTTAGGGGTTTCAAGGGCTTTATATATTTTAGTGGGGGTTTTATGGTTTTTATGGGTTTTTATTATTTTTTGGGCATTAATGGTTTTCGTGGGTTTTTTTCTGGGCTCTTAAGGTTTTTTTATTTATCAAGTTTTTTGTGATTTTTTTAATAATTATCATTGTTTTTCGGGATTTTAGGGTTTTTACAGAAATTGTGGGTTTTTAGGGGTTTGCAGATATTTTAGGGGGTTTTGACGTTTTAGATGTCATTTTTGGTTTTTAGGGTATTTCATAGTTTTTAAGGGCTTTAAAGGTTTTGTATAGTATTTCAAATTTTTAGGGGTTTTACGAATTTTAAGAGTATTCAATGGGTTTTAGGGTTTTTAATGGGTTTTAGGGGTTTTATGGTCTTTTAGGGTTTTTCAGAGTTTTAAGGTTTTTTTGATTTCTGGTATATTTAAGAATTTTCTATGATTTTTAAGATTTTTTGGTGTTTCTAGTGATTTTGAGGATTTATGTTTTTTTAGGGGTTTTGAGTCATTTTAGTGTTTCTAGGGTTTTTATGTTTTTAGGTTTTTTTTGTCATTTTTAGGGGTTTTCGGTTTTTTCAAATTTTCAATGTTTTCAGGGGTTTAAAGGGGTTTAGATTTTTTGGTGGTTTTTAGGTTTTTTATATGCTTTTAACATTTTTAGTGGGTTTTAGGTGTTTGATAAGGATTTTTATGTTTTCAGAGATTTTTATGGATTTTTTAGTGTTTTATTATTTGTAAGGTTTTTTAGGATTTTATAGGTTTGTTAGGGTTTTTACAGTTCTTCATGGATTTTATGGTTTTCAAAGAATTTTGGGTTTTTAGGGTTTTTTGAGTTATTAGGGTTTAATTATTTTTTAAAGTATATAAAGGTTTTATGGTTTTAATGGGTTTTAGTGTATTAACTGATTTTTAGGGTTTTTATGGGTTTTGGGATTTTTTATGGTTTTAGGCGTTTTTCCTGCTTTTCAGGTGGTTTCAATGTTTTTTGGGGTTTTCACGTTTTTGGGGATTTTTTTGGATTTTTTTAATTTTTATGGTCTTTAGGGTTTTTATTATTTTAAGGGTTTTTAAGGTTTTTTGGGTTTTTAGTTTCTCTTTGGGGTTTTAGGGTCGTTATGATATTTTTAGTTTTTTATTGATTTTCTAGTTTTTTGACATTTTTAGTGGTTTTATGTGTTTTTATTGATTTTAATTTTTTATAGTAATTTTATTTGTTTTTTAGGGTTTTAATGTTTTGTGGAGTCTTGATAGTGATTGGGGTTTTCATTATTTTTTTACGGTTATTTATGTCTTCGGGAATTTTTAGTTATTTTTTATGATTTATACTGTTTTTGGGGTTTTTAGTGTTTTTGGGATTTTGAGGGTTTCAGGGGGTTTTAGGGAACTTTATGGGTTTTAGGGTATTTAGGGGTTTGGGGTGTTTTTAGTTTTATGTGTTTGTAAGGTTTTATAGATTTTTTTAATGTTTTTAGGGGTTGAAATGGTTTTTATATTTTTTCATTGTTTTTAGGGGTTTTATGGGTTTATAGGGTTTTAATGATTTATTGGGGTTTTATAGTTTTTATGGATTTTTATGGGGTTTTTATGTTTTTAGGGGATTTATGGTTTTTAGTGTATTTATATTTTTAGGGGTTTTGGGGGGTATTCTATTTGTAAATTTTTTTTCCATGGTTTTAATATGTTTTAAGGTTTTTACGGTTTTTGGGGTTTTTTATTTTTTTCGGGGATTTTTATTCTTTTCAAATTGTTTTACATTTTTAGGGATTTTTAGGAATTTTTAGGCTTTATGGTTTTTATAATTTTAGGAATTTTGATGTTTTTAGGGGTTTCATGGTTTTTAATGTTTTTCGTGTTTTTAATGCTTTAGGGTGTCTATGATTTTTTTTGGGTTTTAGGGTTTTTATTGAGTTTTTAGGGGTTTACGATTTTTAGAATTTTTTAATGTTTTTATGGGTTTTAAATGTTTTCAGAATATTTGTTTTTTTAATGTTTTTTATAGGGTTTTAGTGTTATTAAAGGGTTTTAGGTGTTTCTATCGGTTTTATGGTCTTTTCTTGGTATTTAAGGTTTTTTATGTTTTCATAGAGTTTTATGACTTTTTTAGGATTTTTATGGGTTTTAGAGTTTTAGGTATTTTTTGGATTTTTAGGGGGTTTTCATGGTTTTTAGGGGTTTTAGTGTATCTAGGGTATTTTTGGGTTTTCATGAGTTTCATAGATTTTTTTAAAAAAATATTTTTCTTAATGTTTTTAGAGGTTTTAGGTTTTTTAGAGTTTTTAGTGGGTTTTATTGTTTTTATGGGTTTTATTAGTTTTAATAATTTTATGGGTTTTAAGTTTATCGAATGTTTTTCTAGGTTTTTAGTCGTTTTTATGCTTTCTTATATTTTTAGGGATATTTAGGATTTTCATAGTTTTTAGATATGTTAGGATGTCGATGAAATTTAGGGGGGGTTTATTGTTTTTTTGTATTTTTTGAGGGTATTAGGGTTTTCATTATCATTTTGGTGTTTTTGTATTTTTGTTGTGTATTTTAGTGTTTTTAATATTTTTAGTAGTTTCAAGAGTTTTTAGATTTTTTTGTGGGGTGTTAGAGGTTTGTAGGGTTTTTATGGGTTTTTATAGTTTTTAGAGGGTTTTAATGGTTTTTAAGGGTTTTAATGTTTTCAGTGATTTTTAAGGGTTTTCCTGATATTTATTGTTTGTGTTGTGTTTAGGGTTTTAGGGTGTTTTTTTGGTTTTTATGGTACTTTATAATTTTTTTTATTGTTTTTGTGTCTTATTTGTTTTGAGAGTTTTTTAATGTTCTTAGGTGTTTGAATGATTTTTAGAGTTTTTAGTAGTGTTTAGGTTTTTAATTTTCATTTAGGAGTTTCTAATGGTTTAAGGGGATTTTATGGGTTTCAGAATTTTTTTATGGTTTTTAGGTATTCCAAAATATTCAGGTATTTTTATGGATTTTTATGGATTTTTATGATTTATAGGATTTATTTATTTTTAGGCACATTGAAGGTTTTTTTGTGTTTTCCTGGGTTTTTAGGATCTTCAAAATTTTAGTGCCTTTTTTGGATTTTTAGGGTTTTTTTTAGTTTTTTGGGGTTTTACATTATTTTGGTCTTTTTTATATTTTAGGGTTTTTTGAGTTTCTAGTGGTTTTTAGGGTTTTTATTGTTTCTTTGCATTTTGAAGGGGTTTAGTGGTATTTTGTGTTTTTAGGGAATTATGGTTTATTCAATTTTTTGGGTTTTTAGTTTTTTAAAAAGTTTTAATAGTTTCTAGAGGTTTTTAACATTTCATGGGGTTTAAAGGGTTTTTTTAGTTTTAGTGGGGTTTTAGGGTCTTATGGGGTTTTGGTGTTTTAATGTTTTTTAGGTTTTTATGGATTTCAAGTGGTTTTCTAGTTTTTAGGGTTTTTTATATTTTGAGGACTTTTGAGGCTTTATATGATATTTATGGTTTTTAGGGTTGTAGTATTTTTAGGGATTTTGAGGATTTTTAGAGTATTTAGGATTTTAAGGGGTTTATTTTTTTAGTTTTTAGGGATTTTCTTTTAGTTTTTGAGATTTTTATGTTTTTTATAGTATTATACATTTTTATGGTTCTGATTGTTTTCTTGAGTTTTCATTGGTTTTTAGGGATTAATGGGATTTTATAGTTTTTATTATTTTTATTATTTTTTGGGGTATTTTAGGTTTTTAGTGGTTTTTAGGCTTTCATGGATATTTTTGAATATTCATGAATTTTATCAATATTTGGGTTTTCATAGTTTTTAGGGAATTTGAGGGGTTTTAGGGGTTTTCAAGGTTTTTTACTTTTTTTGGGGTTTCAGTGTTTTTTTCGATCATTCGGGGGTTTATGGGTTTTTTCGTTGTTTTTTAGGGTTTTCCATGTTTTTATAGTTTTTAATTATTTTAGGGGTTTAAAGGGTTTTTTTTAAAAAAAAAATTTAGGGTTTTATGGGTTTTTAGATATTTTTAATGTTTTGAGAGGGTTTCATGGTTTTTAGTGGTGTTTTATGGTTTTTTGTCCTTAGGGATATTTTAGGGTTTTTATGGTTTTTAGTGTTTTTTAGGATTTTTAGGGATTTTGAGGGTTTTTATATTTTTTTTCAAGGATTTTGGGTTCTTTTGCGTTTTTATAGATTTTATGTTTTTATGGGTTTTTTGAGTTTTTTGTGTTTTAAGTCTTTTTTAGAGATTTTTAACATTTTTATTGGATTTAAGGGTTTTTATGTTTTTTGGTTTTTAAGGGGTTTTAGGGTTTTATCGTTTTAGGGGGTTTTAATTCTCTCTGGAGGTTTTTTATGTCTTAGGTTTTTTTATATTTTAAGGGATTTTAAGTTATTTTTAGGTTTCTATGATTTTTAAGGTTATTTAGGTTATTTTTCGATTTTGAGGACATTAAAATTTTTAGGGGTTTTATGGATTTTAATGTTTTTTAGGGTCTTTTGGGTTTTATAGTTTTTTTTAGTTTTTTCTAGTTTCATGGTTTTTAATGTTTTTTAATGTTTTAGGGGTTTAAAGGGTTTCCCAATGTTTTTAGTGATTTTTAGGGTTTTATGGGTTTTATGGGTTTTAGGGTTATTATGGTTTAAAAAAAACTATGAGTTATTATGGTTTTAGGTGTTTTTTAGGACTGTTAGGGCTTTTTTACATTTTAACATAAATTTAGTGAATATTTAGGATTTTATTGGTTTTAAGGATTTTATGGGTTTTATGATTTTTTAGGGTATTTCATGATTTTTTTTTAATTTTTTAGGGCTTTTAATTGTTTTTAGGATATTTTAGGTTTTTATTGGTTTTTTAGTTTTTAGGGTTTTAAGGGTTTTGAAAATTTTTAAACATTTTTAGGGGTTTAAAGAGTTTTTAGAGTTTTTAGTGGGTTTCAGGGTTTTATTTGTTTTTAGTGTTTTCTAATATTTTTAGGTTTTTTTATGGTTTTCAGGTGGTTTTAAGGATTATTTAGGGTTTTACATTTTTCAAGTATTTTAAGGATATTATGGTTTTTATATTTTTGGTTGGGTTTAGGGTTTTTAGGTTTTTCTTTAGTTTTTAGGGGTTTTAAAAGTTTTTAGGGGTTTTAAAGTGTTTAGTGGTTTTAATTGTTTTTATTTTTGTTGTGATTTTTAGGTGTTTTGTGGATTTTTAAGGTTATTTTTTGGTAGTATGGTTTTCTAAGTTATTTTAGGATTTTTAGGGTTTTTATATTTTAAATGATATTTAGGGATTTTAGTGTTTTTATGGTTTCTAGGGTTTTTAGAGTTTTTAGGGATTTTGATGATTTTTAGTGTTTTTAGGATTTTTAGTGGTTTTCATGGTTTTAGTGTATTTTGGGTTTTTCTGAGTTTTTATGTTTTTTTGGTTTTAATGTTTTTATATTTTTTTAATGTTTTTAGGGGCTTTAAGGGTTTTTGGAGTTTTTATTGTTTTTTATAGAATTCTTGGTTTTTATGGTATTTTAAGGTTTTTAGATGTTTTTATGGTTTTTACAGGCATTTAAATGTTATTAAGGTTCTTATGTTTTCATGAATATTTATGGTTATTAGTTTTTTAAGAGTTTTAAGCGATTTTCATTGGTTTTATAGTTTTAGATTTTTTTTAGATTTTAAGTTTTTTCAATATTTTTAGGTTCTTTTTGGTTTTTAATTTTTTTTTTCATATTTTGGGTTATTGATTTTTTATAGTTTCTTACATTTTAGTTGTTTAAAGGGATTTTATATTTTTTTAGTGTTTTTAGTGTTTTTATAAGATTTCAGGGTTTTTATTGTTTTTACAGTTTTGTATGGTTTTTCGTGTTTTTAGTGGTTTTTACATTTTTAGGGATTTTTCAGGATATTTTATGGTTTTGATGGTTTTAAAGGATTTTAGAGTTTTTAGGGATTCTAAGTGTTTTTATGGTCTTTAAGTTGTTTTAGGGGTTTTCCAATTATTTTGGGTTTTTGTTTTTTTAGGGTTTTAAGGTGTTTCATTGTAATTTAATCATTTTAAGGGTTTTGAGAGTTTTTAGAGTTTTAGGGTTTTAAGGGTTTTAGGGGTTTTTAAAGTTTTTATGGATTTTATGTATTTTAGGGTTTTTAGTGTTTTAGGGCTTTTAGGGAGTTTTTAGGATTTTAATTAATTTTAGGGTTTTTGGTTATTCTGAGCAGTTTTGGGAATTTAATGGATTTTAGGCATTATTTATAAATTTTTAGGATTTTTAGGGGTTTTAATGGTATTTAGGGCCATTTTAGTTTTTAGGTATTTTTGAGTTTTTTTTTTGTGGTTTTATGGTTTTATATATTTTTTTAACATTTTTAGAGTTTTCAAGGGTTGTTAGAGTTCTTTAGTTTTTTTGGTGGGTTTTTTGGATTTTCAGTGTTTTTATGGGTTTTAGGGGTTTTAGGGTTATTCATTGTTTTTAGGGTCTTTTATATTTTTAGGTTTTTTAGATTTATATTTATTTTGTAGGATTTTAGAGTTTTTTAATGTTTTTAGGATTTTAATGGTTCTTAGAGTTTTAGTAGTTTTAAGGATTTTATGGGTTTTATTATGGTTTTTATAGGATTATATATATTTTTAATGTTTTTAGGGGATTTAGGGGGTTTTAATGTTTTTGGTGGGTTTTATTGTTTTCATAGGGTTTTAAGTATTTTTAGGGTTTTTACATTTGAAGGATTCTTAGAGATTTTTTTTGTATTTTGATGGGTTTTAGGATTCTCATGGTTTTTTATATTTTTAGGGTTTTATGGGGTTTCAGGGGTTTTTAGGGGTTGTAGGGTTTTTAATGTACTTTTTGGGTTTTTAGGGATTTATTTGAGTTTTTAGGGGTTTATGGGTTTTATTGTTTTTTCGAATTTTGAGGGGGTTCAATGGTTTTTAGAGTTTTTGAGGGTTTTTACGGTTTTTAAGGGTTTTAGGTTTTTTTAATGATTTTATAGTTTTTTATGGTGTTCAGGGATTTTTAAGGGTTTAGGGTTTTAAAATTTTCATTTTTTTGGCCTATTTATGATTTTTATGGATTTTAGTGTTTTTATTTGTTTTTGGGATTTTGAGGGGTTTTAAAGCGTTTTCATGGCTTTTGGGGTATTTTAGGTTTTTGGTGGTTTTCGGGTTTTTTTAGATTTATAAGAATTTAATTTTTTAGAGTTTTTTAACATTCATAATGGTTTCAAGGGTTTTTAGTGATTTTAGGGGTTTTAGGGGGTTTATGGTTTATATGTGTTTTTAGTGTTTTTTAGGGAATTTTGGTGGTTTTGGGGGTTTTGGGGTTTTTGTTTTTTAATGTTTTTTTGAGTTGTTTAACATTTTTGGAGTTTTTAATGGATTTTAATATATTTTAGGTTTTTATGGTTTTAAGTGGTTTTAGAGTATTTATTTGGGGGGGTTATGGTTTTCATGGGTTTTCAGTGTCTATAGTTTTTTCATATTTAGCATTTTTAGGGCTTTTTATGATTTTAGGGGGTATAGGTTTTTGTAATTTTAGGGTTGTTAGGGGTGTACATGGATCTTATGTTTTTTTGATTTTTCACGGATTTTAGGGGTTTTTTGGGGTTTTTTTACTTTTTAGGGGTTTAATGGGTTTTAGAGATTTTTAACGTTTTTAGGGGTTTTACGGGTGTCTATTGTTTTTAATGAATTTTTATGGGTTTTATGGAATTTTAGGGTTATTATGGTTTTCAGGGTTTTTACAGATTTCAAGGGCTATTTAGTGTTTTATGGGTTTTACATTTTCAGGTATTTTAGGGATTTTCTTATATTTTTATGGTTTAAAGGATTTTAGGGATTTTGAAGGTTTTTATGGTGTTTCATGATTTTTAATTTATTTGGGGATTTAGGGTCTTTTTTGGATTTTTAGGTTTTTTTTAGTTTTTTGGGGGGTTTTGAGGAATTTTTGAGGGTTTTTAACATTTTAGTGGTTTTATGGTTGTTTCATAGTTCCTTGGAACCTGTGTTCTAGTTTAAAAATCACTGCTTCCAGGCAGTTTCCATTGGATTTATTTATGGAACCAAAAACATCCAACAGTTCTTCACCCAAACGGACCTGCTCTCCAAAGTCAAGCATTCATTAAGTTTGAACTTTACGATACTTAAGAACATGCATTGGTCGAGATGATGAGAGGTCGGACTCATCACACCCTTTTGGGGGGAATTATTGACTACTTCAGGACTCTCTTTATAAATTTAAGATATTTTCATGAATCCTTATTAATTCACAAAGTATAACATAGGTTTTCCTTGGAATTTGAAATCCGTTATTAACATGTGTGAAATTTAGAATCATCCGTATATATTCGAGGTTCTTCATTAATGGAGATATTTGTACGTATTCAAGGTTCTCCATTAATGGTATCCTCTCATATACAACATAGAGATTCTTTTAATAATTTTCATGATGATACTGGTTTTTGAGCCACCAAGTGGGGCACTGAGGAATTTGTTGACATCTAGGGAGAATAAATTTGGTTTGGATATTGGGATCATACTCATAAAATGGGCTACCTACATATCCTTGTGCAAGGAATCAGAATCCTCGTAGTTCAGTGTCACTTAATGGGACACATCATACCTTTTAAGGTCATGTGATAAGTTCCTAACCGTACAGTTTAATGTCATGTTGTAAGGACATCTAAGAGAAAGGTGCTTGGTAAAGGTTTGGTGCAGGACTTATTCCTAAGAAGCCAAAGGAACATGGAATGAATATGGGTTTCCAAGTATGATTAGACCCTTTGGGAATATGGCCCAAGGAGAATAAGGTTGATTTGAAGTGTTGGGTTTGAAACTCATGGAGGCTTCCTATGTATCCGTTTATATTGGAATCAAAGACCTTGTAGTTCAATAAGTCTCATACGAGATTGTAGTAATTTGAGAGAAATGAGATTGGGATTACTTCTTGAAAAGGATACCTTCATAATTTTGGGACTTAATTTGTGGCTTACTCTGAAGGAGAATGCCCGGATTAAGGGAATTAAGGTTTGATCCCTGAAGAGGATATCTAGTGAGATCAGTCCCTGATGAAGGCTTCCTACATATCCCAATTATGGTGGGAATCAGAGTTATCATTATTCATTCATCATGGGTGTTTTTGAAAATATTGTAATCATCAAAAATATATAATCCCACATGATTCATGCTCAGTTTGAGAAACAAGAGGATGTGAAAGATTCAACAAACACACCCACACATTTCCACTTCTGCTGGTGGAATATGGTGCACCTACAACAGAGATGGTGGATAAGGGTGTGGCGACTGGGGAAGAGGGTGATGCAACAAGCCTTCCCTCTGTTCTCTTTACATTTGACAAGGGTCCAATGTAAGTAAGGACTGAAGGTTAAGGAAGTAGAGAGGAGCAATACTGCAACCTACTACTTGAAAGGTTAAAGTATTACACTAGGATGGATTCCCTCATGGGTCTCGATAGGGGAGGTAGAATTCTCATTTTAATGTATGGAAAATAAAGTTTTAACCATACCTTCCCTACTAGAGACCTGAGGTTTTGGATCTTAGAGGAAAAAAGGGGATAACAGAACCCAAACCCTAATCCTCCAAATAGGGAACTTCCCAACAATGTTTTTGTGAGAAAGGTCCATGTGACTACCAATATACAAACCCACAAGCCCTATTATGAAAAAAATTTGGGAAACCTCTTACTGCAGATATTCAAACTTAAATAGGACACATGTTGATGTTCTTTTCCGGAAGGATTGATATGTTAGGAGGTTTCGGATGATGTCTCAACAGAATCCTTTCAGACAAGGGAGCCAATAAAAAAGAAGACTTTCCATGAATGGCTTTGAAGAGGGATTAATGGCTAGTAGACTGAATATATTAAGTGAATCCAAGAAGGGAGCCCAAGTTAGTACCGGTGTGCAAGTTTGGGAGCACAAACAAGCTTGGGCAACCTGATGTTCACTTAAGTGATGAAAAAACTAGATGTTAATAGTTGGGAGAGACCTTACTCAATCATTAAAGAGTATTCATAGGTATTCCCAGAAGTGGGGCGCTCATGTTTCTATGAGAGAATATGTGGCACCCAAGTGTTTATGATTTAGGGAGGTTGGGCACTTTAGGAGCGTAAGTGTTATGGATTTCAAACAAAAAAAGGACTTAAGTCCTACGATGCTCCTTCAAATCCTCCACTATATGTTTTAAATAACTACCTTGGAATATTTGGAAGACTTGGGAGATGTTCTAATGAGACCATATCAGTAATTAGGCTTCAATAAAAATTTTCCGTACAAATGAAGGCCCCAAGGGTCTATTATAGGAAAAAAATAGGACCATGGGTGAAGGGAGATTGGGTACACAAGGGTCTATTTATGGGGGTTGTGTTATGCAGGGCCTACTAAGGAATATGCTGCATAGCCAAATAGTGGAATCCTTTGACTTAAAATCCTGTAAGGTAGGAAAATTTTCTACAAGGCCTCTGGGGATGTACTTCATAGTCAAGAAAAAGGGCTCTCATGAATTTAATATTTCTATTAACAGATAAGGGAAAATAAGATTTGGATGACTCAAGACCACAGTGGGTGGGTTTTCCAAAGAAATGGATTTTAATAATAAAGGGTTATCTATGCCGACATATGTCATGAATAGGAAAACCACTTTTATACAATTTTTTATATGAGTAATGGTTAAAATTTATTAGAAAGGGGAATTTATAATATTATACTATGATTTTTTATGTCATGTTGTGAGGAATTTATATTGTGTAGTTTTAAGTCATGTGGTGAGAACATTATACTATGTAGTTTTAAGTCATGCAGTGAGGACATTGTGTGGATTTAACTTAATGTCTTTATCTTTGACCAAAGGTTTGATACTCTCTCAATTTCTTGATAATTTGTTTCGAAACATACTACCATGTTTAGGTATGAATGATAAGAATTGAAAAATGGGATTTATGAATTTATGAATATAAAGAATGATATGGGAAAAAGGGTTAATAGGCATTAGAGGAATTATTTCCTATGAATGAAGTTACTATTATTTGGAAAACACGTTATGGGGGCTGTATTATGCAGGGCCAACTGGGGAAAATGCTACATAGCCAAATAGTGAAATCATTTGACTGATAGGCTTGTTATGTAGGAAACATTAATGCAAGGCCACCTAGGGGAACGTACTTCAGAGTCAAGAAAATGATCTCTCAAAAATTTTACATTATATTTCTATAGTCTAAAGAATGTTTATGGAGATTCAGGTTTTCCAAATCATAGAGTTTAGACTATGAATAATGTTACTCGAATACGAATAGAATATTTCCAATCATGATTTACAAAGAATAGGAGTAATATGATTTCTATGAAGGTATGACCCTAATGTCAGAGGAATGGTGTCTGTAGTTTTTTTAGGCCATATGACTCGAACAAAAAAAAAGAAGATGGTATGTGGTCAAGTGATCCAAGGTTATTTCATATTTCTTTGAATAGATGGAGAGGGAATTGTATAAACCACGGCTGTAGAGACCCCGACCCCAAAAACCCAGGAGTCGGTGCCTTCTGAACATGATGTGTTGCTTAAATTAAAACATGCACTGGTAACTACACATCATGTCCCATACATAGCATCGTGTGCAGTTCCGGTTCTAGGAAACCAGCCACTTCTGAAACAATTCATCTTTTAAAAGCTGATACCTGAAAATATCAAATCAAAACATAGGGTGAGAATTGAAATACTCAGTAAGGGGTTTTAAGAAAAATAATAATAATAGTGTAACATTTGAAAACATTTTCTTAAAAGAATTTGAACATTCACTGAAGGAAGATTGTAACACATGACATAAAAATGCTCAATCAAGGTTTTCAAGAAGAACATGAAACAATAATGTCAATTCTCGAAGGAGTAACAACAATTATCATAAACAAGTATGACATGTGACTTACATAATAATAACTTAAATAGTTAAAAGTAATGTATAATCAGAGTTTCAGATAAAGGAAATAAATAAATTTTCATATGCTGGTTACTATTCTATTAAGTGATAACACCAATCATGCTCCAAGATTATACCAGTGAAATAATAACTTTATGAGAACTTAAAGGCCTTAGACGTGAAATAAATTTATCTTGGAAAGAACTTTTTACATAACTTGAATTATATGGTATCAACATTCAATATTGACAATCATTTCATTTCACCAAGGTCCATCCCCAAGGTTTCATTAAAAATTTACCAAGGTTATTCAGCAAGGTATCAGTCTAAAAGGTCATCTCTAGAGATTAAGTCTTTACCCAATGCATTGGAGCACTATCAGGGTGCACCCTTAAATTTGCCTTTATTATCATGTGAGCCACATCATTCATGCTTTACTTAAACAGTTTTTATATTCATGATTTCCCATACCACCTTGAATATCTCATTCATTTTAATTTTACCCAAGGTGTCCCATACCACTTTGGGTAATCTAATTTCTTATCTTATTTAGTGATATGTCATAAGCATGAATTATGTACAATAATAAATAATGAACCACCACAAATTTTGCTAACCCAATGTATGATAGTTAACTTTGCAACATGGGTCAATAAAAAATCAAAGGCATACATGGCTTAGTAAAACATCCTTTTCACTAAAGCATATATAATAATGATATACTAAATGATGAATCTTTGTCATTATAAATCCATGTAAAAAGGAATGCTTAAGGAAAACACTTGAAATCAGTTATGGTGATAAATTGTCTCTTGAACCAAAATACATATTTTATCATAAAACTCATCAGGGAAATGTTAGATAAACCTCTTTAATAAAACATATCCATTTGTGTGTATTAAAAAAAACAAATTGGTTTAGAAATCACACAAATCATATCTTAATAAAATCTTACCTGCATCAATGAATAAATTAAGTCTTGTTATTTATAAAAGAATATAATGGGGTTTGGAAATTATTCCTATAAATACATATACACATACCCATATATACCTGAAGTGTATATAGGGGTTTTACACAATTAAAAAAATCAATGTCTATTAAATCCCTTAGGAAACTGAAGGTTTATAACCATAAATTTCTTATATGGTTGAAAACTAAATCCATATAAGGTTTGTCATAAACATAACCATATGTATAAAATTTTGGTTTTACAAACATAACTTCACTTAAAATAAAAGAACATAGTTTGCAAATATATATATAAAAATTTTATTTAAAGATTGATACCCAAAATAGGCTGGGTTAGGTCATGAGAAATCATTCATGAAACTATATATATACATACCATATACATTAAATACATGTTTCGGATTTTTAGAAAACCGTAAAATAAAACTGTATATACCGTTTGTAAAAACAATATACAACTCGGGGGATTTGTAAATGTGCATATATAAACTGTATATACCGTTTAAATATATATAAAACCGTATATTCCCAATATATAATAACCGATGGATTTGTACATATACATATAAGCAGTATATACAGGTTTCTCAAAATAGAAACAAGGTATATACTCACCCTTACATATTCACCCCACTTCAAACATGAAGGCCAAACTCCTTGAAGGAAACAAAAACCGAAGGTTTTATATTAAGTATATATAAATATGTAAAAAAAGATAAACTTTATATATACCGATAGTATAAAATGGAGGTTCTTCTAAAAGAAAACAAGCATGCAATGACCCTTACATTGCTTGAGGAGAGAACTCGGACCAGGGTACGTCACTGATCTTGCTGGGAGTTCGTGGGAGGGAAGGAGGAGGAACCACAGCGGTTTCATGAGGCCAGAGGTGTTTATATAGGCCTCGGTATCCAAATGTGACTTGACCCAAGAGGCTAGACTGACGTGGGGAAGACGAAAGAACAGAGCCCTAGGAGGAGGTGTTCAGAAGTCAAGGGGAGCGGTGTGGGGGAGAGGCCGAGGAGTCCTTGCGGAGGCCGACTGGTCAGGTTCTGCTGCGAGGAAGAAGACGACGGGGGTCGACGCGGTAAAGGAAAGGATGGCCAGGATTAGATCTCAGGAAATATCGACGGCCACAGGAGTCGACGGGGCGATTGCGCGGCTAAAAGGGATGGATGGTCGAGATCGGCACGGGAGTCGATCGGACGGTCCCAATCGCACGGAGCGCATCCTACATCGAAACAGAATACGGTTGGGGAGAGGTTTATAAATCAAAGTGAGTCGGCTTAGGTTCGATAACACGAACGTACACACACGGGGGTCTTACACACGAACCCCATGCGGGCTTTGGCCCACCCCTACGCAACGTGCAGCGCTGGCCTTATACACAGGCCCCAGTGCGACTGGACAAACCCATGCTCGAACAGGGCCTCGGTACCCGGTTGGACACCTCTGTTTCCTTGGGGCCTGGTCTCAGCATAAAGGGCTTGTCCCTTAAGGGATTCCCTCGGCTTGGCCAGGCCCCCATCATAATTTTTTGTTAAAAACATATTTAAATTTACAACAACCAGAATAAGTATGCTTTAAAAAAGTGTAGTATAAGTATTTGTTCAAAATGAGTTAATATAAAAATAAATAGTTTTAACTAAAAATCTAAATCCCTTTACTAGCTTATGTAAAATATTTCATATCAACATAATTTTTAATAAAAATTTATTTAGACTTTCGAAATAACTAGTTTAAGTATACTTATTTCAAAATAGTGTGCAATATAAATATTTGTACAACAATGAGTAAATATACAACAAAAATAAATAGTTTCATCTTAAAATTTAAATCCCTTTACCAGTTCATATATAAATCTTTTAAAGGATATACCTTTCTTATTTTACATAAAAACCTTTATAATTATTAGGATCCTTAAAAGACAAATTTTTTTTCCCCAATTCATAATTTTAGAGATCAAAATATATTATTATTATAGATACCCTTCAAACATATCTCTTATAAAAAGAATACTAAGTTCTCAATATATAAGTATCCATCGGGATTTTGTGAAAACAAAAGGATTTTATTTCCATGAATAATCATTTTATTTTAAAACTATGATTATAATAATATCATAAATTATAAAAGCATAAAAAGAAAAAAAACAAGCTTTCATATAAAGATAAACTTTATCAACGGAAACCCAAAGGTTGTTTAAAAAAACCAACGGCTATAAATATTTAACAGTCATATCTTTAAGTCCCATTATAATAGTAGGGGAATTTTAACAAAATCAAAACACTTGAGCCAGAAAGGATGGCTCTCCTCATTCCATTGGTGTTGGGAATGTGTGTCATGGCCCTAGCTGTTATATGTTTCACGCTGATGGACTATGAAGACGATGATTATCCTATTACTCATGTTGTGATTCTTAGTAGTCTTGTTGTGGCTGTGTTAGGTCTTGTGCGTGGTATTTTCAACTAGTTGGGTCTTGTTTCAATGTAATATTTTAATATATATTAGTTTACCTTATTCTCCATGTTTTATTTCATTTCAAATTCCTTATTAGCGCACTAAACACAACAAATAAAACAAGAGACATCATTAAAAGCACAACAAATAACAGAAGATACATTTCTAAAAGCATAACGTTGTTCACTTGGACCAGTTCATAAAACCTAGGGTGTCACATTATCCCCCCTTTAGAAGATTGCGTCCTCGCAATTTATTTCACAACACTATAAGGTTCTGCAACATCCTCACCATCTCCAACAACATATAGGGTCAACAGGTGCATTTAGAGGAATCCCCGCAGCGATGTTAACCTCTTTCAGTTCCCTAATCTAGATACACCTAAGGCAGGAGGGGTTGCACTTATTTTCTGGGCCTTCAGGCTTCCAGAGGGAAGCTTGAACAGTACAAAGTTCTGAAATGTCTTTGCAGACTAATGTACAATGGACTTTTCGAATTATGTCTCAGTCGAGGACATCGAAGCCATAGATACGGTCAAACAGGATAAAGCTGAGAAGTTAGAGCATATAAGCCATATAAATATTTCCCTCTAATGCAGCCTCCTGAAATTTCACTCTGGCCGTATAGTTTCGGCCTAGGGTGAAACAAGTGAAGAGCCCTTCATGGTAACTTCCTCGTCGTTCACGTCCGGCTAGCTGTGCAGAACCAATGCGGTAAAAGATGGAGGCATTCCCTTGGCAGGTGTGGAGAATCTCTGGACTGTTTGTTACCCCAAACCACTGCTTTCACGTTCTTCGCAAATTTGCGAAGGGGTTATACTCATCCTCACAAGTTTTTATTACAATGATTTCTAGAATCTCAGTGGGAAGAGATAACAGGTGGGTTTTTCCTTCCATCTGAATGTTTTAAGACCGGAATTCAATCACATGAAAACCATTGAATGTTATACACAATGTAATGACAATGAAGGGGAAAGACAACATTTCAATAAACATATGTTTATTATTATTAGTTCTTGAGTTTTCCTTATCCACTGACTAAATTAACTCCACACAGAGAAGCAAAACTCCCTAACTCCTTGAACCAAACACAGGCTGAACATTCAGGGAAAAACTCATGGGGGAACCTATGACGTCTTATGAGTCTAGCATGAGGGGTATGAAGTTGAGAGACATCCTCATATACTTGTTGTCTGCAATACAGTCGAGTGGACTCGTCTTCTAACCTCCCGAAGTTCAACAACTGACCCCAGAAGCCGTAGTTTAAAATCTATCAAAGGTAGCCCGCTCGGAGGTCTCCATAACCAGTAGCTTCTTGAAAAGGGTTATCAATCATAGTGCCAAATCTCTCACCTACCGTGAAAATTCGGAAAAGTCCCTCACAGTACCTTCCCCGACGTACATAGGATGGACACTGGGTTATCATCATAAGGAGGTAATCTATTCCTACCCCTTGGTGTAGCTGAGGCACCCGTGGTGAATTGGATATATCGTAAAGGTGTTTGCATGTCATGCGGATATGGGAATAGTTTAGAAAATCCCCACGGCTAGCTAAAGACACAATGGTCTCTAGGGACTCTGTGGGGAGAGATAAGAGATTTGTGACATCATTTTCCATATGAAATTTATGAAAACCCAATTTTTAATAAAATTGAAATACATATACATATATATATATATATATATATATTTGTTTCAGTTTCTGGCTTTCCAGAGTTATCCAAACCGAACCTCTGATACCAACAGTAGAGACTCCGACCCCAAAAACTCAGTAGTCGGTGCCTTCTGAACATGATGTGTTTATTAAAATAAAACATGCACTGGTAACTACACATCATGTCCCATACAAAGGATCGTGTGCGGTTCAGGTTCTGGGAAACCGACAACTTCTGAAACAATTCATTTTTTTAAAAGCTGATACCTGAAAATTTCAAATCAAAACATAGGGTGAGCATTGAAATACTCAGTAAGGGGTTTTAAAAAAAATAATAATAATAGTGTAACATTTGAAAACATTATCTTAAAATAATTTTAACATTCACTAAAGTAAGATTGTAACACATGACATAACAATTCTCAATGAAGGTTTTGAAGAAGAACATGAAAAAATAATGTCAATTCTCGAAGGAGTAACAATGGTTATCATAAACAAGTACGACATGTGACTTACTTAAGCATAACTTAAACAGTTAAAATTAATGTATAATCTAAGTTTCACATAAAGGAAATAACTAAATTTTCATATGATGGTTACTATTCAATTAAGTGATAACACCAATCATGCTCCAAGCTTATACCTGTGAAATAAGAACTTTATGAGAACTTAAAGGCCTTAGTCGTGAAAGAACGTTATCTTGGAAAAAATTTGTTACATAACTTGAATTATTTGGAATCAACATTCAATATTGACAATCATTTCGTTTCACCAAGGTCCATCCCCAAGGCGTCATTAAAAAATTACCAAGGTTATTCAGCAAGGTATCAGTCTAAAAGTTCATCTCTTGAGATTAAGTCATTACCCAATGCATTGGAGCGCTATCAGGGAACACCCATAAATTTTCCTTTATTATCATGTGAGACACATCATTCATTATTTACTTAAACCGTTTGTATATTCAAGATGTCCCATACCACCTTGAATATATCATTCATTTTCATTTTACCCAAGGTGTCCCATACCACTTTGGGTAATCTAATTTCTTAGCTCATTTAGTGATATGTCATAAGCCTGAATTATGTACAATAATAAATAATGAACCACCACAAATTTTTCTAATACAATGTATGATAGTTAACTTTGCAACATGGGTAAATAACTAATCAAAGGTATAAATGGCATAGTAAAACATCCTTTTCACTAAAGCATATAAAAATAATGATATACTAAATGATGAATCTTTGACATTATAAATCCATGGAAAAAGGAATTCTTAAGGAAAACACTTGAAATCAGTTATTGTGATAAATAGTCCCTTAAACCAAAATACATATTTTATCATAAAACTCATCAGGGAAATGTTAGATAAACCTCTTTAATAAAACATGTAAATTTGTGTGTATTTTAAAAAAAACATGTTGGTTTAGCAATCAAACAAATCATATATTAATAAAATCTTATCTGCATCAATGAATAAATTAAGTCATGTTATTTATAAAAGAACATAATAGGGTTGGAAATTATTCATATAAATACATATACACATACCCATATATACCCGAAGTGTATATAGGGGTTTTACACAATTCAAAAAAACAACGTCTATTAAATCCCTTAGGTAACTGAATGTTTCCAACCATAAATTTCTTACATGGTTGAAAACTAAATCCATATAAGGTTTTTCATAAATGTAACCCTATGTATAAAATTTTGGTTTTACAAACATAACTTCAATTAAACTAAAAGAACATAGTGTGCAAATATATATATAAAAATTTTATTTAAAGATTGATACCCAAAATAGGCCGGGTTAGGTCATGAGAAAACATTCATGAAAATATATATATACATACCATATACATTAAATACATGTTTGGGATTTTTAGAAAACCGTAAAATAAAATTTTATATACCGTTTGTAAAAACAATATACAACCCGGGGGATTTGTAAATGTGAATATATAGACTGTATATACCATTTACATATATATGAAACTGTATATAAACAATATATAAAAATTGATGGATTTGTACATATACATATAAGCGGTATATACAGGTTTCTCAAAATGGAAACAAGGTATATACGCACCCTTACATATGCACCCCACTTGAAACACGAAGGCCAAACTCCTTGAAGGAAATACAAACCGAAGGTTTTATATTAAGTATATATAAATATATAAAAAAAGATAAACTGTATATATACCGAGAGTATAAAATAAAGGTTATTTTAAAAGAAAGAAAGAATGCAAGGACCCTTACATTTCTTGAGGAGAGAACTCGGACCAGGGTACATCGCTGATCTTGCTGGGAGTTCGTGGGAGGGAAGGAGGAGCAACCACTGCGGTTTCATGAGGCCAGAGGCATTTATATAGGCCTAGGTATCCAAAGGTGACTCGACCCAAGAGTCTAGACATATGTGGGGAAGATGAAGGAATAGATCCCTTGGAGTGGGGTGCTTGGAAGTCAAGGGGAGCAGTGCGGGGGAGAGGCTGAGGCATCCTTGCGCAGGCCTACAGGTTGGGAGGTGCTGCGAGGATGAAGACGACGGGGGTCGACGCGGTAAAGGAAAGGATGGCTGGGATTAGATCTCGGGGAAGATCGAACAGCCACGGGAGTGGGCGGGGCGATCCCGCGGCTAAAAGGGACGGACGGTCGAGATCGACACAGGAGTCGATCGGACGGTCCCGATCGGACAGAGCGCATCCCACATAGAAACGGAACGTGGTTGGGGAGAGGTTTATAAATCAAAGCGCGTCGGCTTCTATTCGATAACACGAATGCACACACACGGGGGTCTTACACATAGACCCCATGCAGGCTTTGGCCCACCCCTATGCAGCGCACACCACAGGCCTTATACACGGGCCCACGTGCGACTGGACAAACCCATGCTCGAACCGGGCCTCGGTACTGGGTTGGACACCTCTGGTCCCTTGGGGCCTAGTCTCGGCTTAAAGGACTTGTCCCGTAAGGGATTCCCTCGGCTTGGCTGGGCCCCAGCATAATTTTTTGTTAAAAACTTATTTAATTTTACAACAAACAGAATAAATATTCTTTAAAAAATTGTAGTATAAGTATTTGTTCAAAATGAGTTAATATAAAAATAAATAATTTTAACTAAAAATCTAAATCCATTTACTAGCATATGTAAAATATTTCATATCAACATAATTTTTAGTAAAAATTTATTTAGACTTTCAAAATAACTAGTTTAAGTATACCTAGTTCAAAATAGTGTGTAATATAAATATCTGTACAACAATGAGTAAATATACAATAAAAACAAATAGTTTTATCTTAAAATTTAAATCCCTTTACCAGTTCATATATAAATCTTTCAAAAGATATACCTTTCTTATTTTACATAAAAACCTTTATAATTATTAGGATCTTTAAAAGACAAAAAATGTTTTTCCCCAATTCATAATTTTAGAGATCAAAAGATATTATTATTATAGATACCCTTTAAACATATCTCTTATAAAAAGAATACTATGTTTTCAATATATATGTATCCATCGGGATTTTGTGAAAAAAAATAGGATTTTATTTCCAAGAATACTATTTTTATTTTAAAACTGTGATTATAATAATATCATAAATTATAAGAGCATAAAAAAGGAAAAAAAACAAACAGTCTTTCATATAAAGATAAACTTTATCAACAGATACTCAAAGGTTGTTTTAAAAAAACCAACGGCTATAAATATATAACGGTCATATCTTTAAGATCCATTATAAATGTAGGGGAATTTTTACAAAATCAAAACACTTGAACTAGAAAGGATGGCTCTCCTCATACCATTGGCGTTTAGCATGTGTGTCGTGGCCCTGGCTGTTATATTTTTCACGCTGATGGACTCTGAAGATGATGACTATCCGATTACTCATGTTGTGATTCTTAGTAGTCTCGTTGTGGCCGTGTTAGGCCTTGTGCATGTTATTTTCAACTAGTTTGGTCTTGTTGCAATGTAATATTTCAATATATATCAGTTTACCTTATTCTCCATGTTTTATTTTGTTTCAAATTCCTTATTAGTGCACAAAACACAACAAATAAAACAAGAGACATCATTAAAAGAAGCACAAATAACACAAGATACATTACTAATATCATAAAGTTGATCACTTGGACCAGTTCATAAAACCTGGGGCGTCACAATGACCTTCAAGACATTCTGATTGAGATAAAGGTAATGGGACTAATATACATGAATGTTTTTTTTAAATATATATTCTTGTATATTGTAATCAATGATTGAAGAGGGAAAAAGACACTTTAACCAATAATGAAATTACCATTATTTGAAAAACTCATTATGGGGGATGTATTATACAAAGACAACTAGGGAATATGTTGTATAGCCAAAGAGTGGTATATTTTGACTAACAGGTCCATTATATAGGCATCTTATACGAGTCCACCTTAGGGCACGTACAAAAGAGTTAGGCAAAAGAGTTCTTAGATATTAGAATCTCTTTTAAAAAAATCGTAATAAAGATTATAATGATCTGAAAATATTCAAGATTATGATTGTGAAATATAGAAGAGGGTAATTCTCAATGCACATAAGAAATATTTGAATCAATATTTTCCATGATTTTGGAGTCCTTTACATAGATCTAACTCAAATGTAAAATGGAGACTTTCCTTGTTTCCTTTGAATCAATATTATGATGTGAAGTTTAGATTCATGTAGCAAGGACTTGACATGATTCCGACATAAAAATGGAATATTGTGGCTGAACCAAGGAATTAAACCCAAGGGTCGCTACGTATCTCATGTAGATTAGAATGAAGCTATATGTTGTTCTTTAAACATTACCTATACATGTTTGATCCTTACATTGTGAATAAAGGAGGTTTTTATTGTGGATGGGCCCATGATTGGAGATCCAGGCATCTCTAAATATCTCATATGGATAAGAATCAAGCCAAATGTAGTTATTTATAGATCATTTCTCACACAAATTGAGTTTGATGTGGGAGACGGGGGATTTAAACACATCCTATAAGAATGATTAAATTCAAGACCCAGAATGGTATGAAAATAAAGCCATGTACCTTAAAAGAGAACAGAATATATATATAGTTCATATAAAGAAGGAGGAAAAGGTAAATAAAAAATTTGGTTGTGGATGGGCCCAAGATTGGAGATCCATGCATCTCTATGTATCTCATATGGATGAAAATCAAGCAACACGTAGTTCTCGAAATGTGGCCCCTATGCAGATGTGACTTATACATAGGGTAGAATGGAACTCATGTACCACTATATAGTATAAATGATGTAAATGATGCTTGCATATGGATGCTATTAATGTCAAATAGATAATATTTTAACTGTATAGTTTAATGTCATGTAACGAGGACAAATGATGTCATCCAGTTTAAGATCAGGCGACAAGGAAAAATATGCTAAACATTTTATCATCATGAAGCATGGATGATTATGTTCATTATGATGTTTAATGTCTTGTGACTAGGATTATATGTTGTTCAGTATAGATTCACGCAACGAATACATTATGTGCTGTTACACAAATTATTTCTTCAAGAATACCTCATTGGTTGGAGTTTTAATAAGCTCTCCATCCATTGAGATTAGAGAATAAGTTCCAGTGGAATAGACCTTATGTATGGAATAAGGTCCTTCCCACTTTGTCTCAATATTTGGAAGAATATTTCATTGTATCATTGGATTCCTGAGGACCAATAATAATTCTCCTTGAAGAAATGAGTGGAGGCAAAATTTCTTGTGAAAGGCATGTGCTCTTCTATTCTGATAGACTTCAAAATGAAGCAAAGTATGCAATATTTTTTCATCTAATCGGTCCAGCTCATCAAATAATTTTTGAGACCTTTTATCTATAGACAAATGATCATGTATTGAAACTTAGAGTGAAGGAAATTGAATTTCAATAGGAAAAACTAATTCTGTTCCATACACCAATGAATATGAAGTTTTCCTGAGTTGATGTGCGGGTAGTAATCTGATAGGACCATAAAACAAGAAAATGTTTATCTGGTCATGATTTTTATCCTTATCTACCATCTTCTAGAGTATATTTGATAAGGTATTATTGAAATACTCAATTTTTCCATTGGTCACTACATGATAGCGATAAGAATGGTTGGATTTGATATTGTTCTCATGATATAACTTCTTTACCTCAATAGAACAGAAATTGGTGCTATAGTCTGTTAATATAGTATGAGGGAAACAAAGTCTTGTGATGATGTTAGATTTGAAAAAACTAATAATTATTTTTGGCTCTGACTTCTTTAAGAGGTATTGCTTCATATCATTTGGAGATGAATTCAGTAGCAGTACGAATATAATTGAAATACTTAGCCATAACTAGAGGATGAGGTCCTACTACATCCATTCCCCATGTGGCAAATAGCCAGGAGTATTTAGATGTATGTAATAACTCTGGGGGTTGCTAACTAAAGTTTGCATGCACTTGGAATGGATGACATTTCATGGTGAAATCTATGCAATCCTACATCATTTAAGGCTAGAAGTATCCAAGCATTTATATTAGATCAGAAAGCTTATTCCCAGACTAGTGAGCACCACAAGCTCTTGCACGTACTTATTTAATGACAACTAGAGTTTCTTCTCCATCAATACACCTGAAGATGATTCCATTGAAGCCTTGTTTGTAGAGTATCTTCTAGTGATCTATACTATGATAAAGAATAAAATTGTCCACTCGTCATTATATCTATTTTTATTCAACTCTATCTAGTCGAAGTACTCCATGATGGGTGTCATCCATCCCGTGGTATGACCATATGGCTTAGAAATAGGGATAATTTCATTAATTTCCTCCATTCTAGTTTGATCAAAAAGTGAGACTACATAATGATGGGCTATAATGATGATTGTATCATCCCTATTTGGATCTTCTAGGGTTGTGTCTACATTAACCAGTGCATCAACTTGGGAATTTTTTTATCACAACACATAATACAATGTTGGCTCTGAGGGAAATTTATCCATTAAACCTCATATGTAATAACATAAAGGGATTAACTCTTATTTTCTTATAGCATAATACACATCAATTGGTCTGATTACCTACTCTGAATCACCTTTCACATTCAGGTGGTTCAATTGTACCAGAATTACCAATTCCATGCCTAAATTGAGGGCATGATATTCTACCTCTTTGTTGGCACCACCTTTTAACAAAAAGAAAGAATATGGAAACACTACCTTTTCTGAGAGGATAAGTTTAATTACTAACCCAACTTTTTTGTATTTAGGGTTTTCCATTATCTTCCTTTTTGGACTTCTAGAAGTACCATCAAAGTATATTTCCCATGTTTTGGGATTATCTTGAATAGAGAAGACCTCTTTATTAGGAAGTTCTACATTCAAGGATGTATCTTCCGTAGATGGATGTTCAACTAGTAAATCCACCAAATCATGTCCTTTTATTGACATCTAAGTAACAAAATAGATATCAAAATATGGACAAATAATTGTCTACCAAGCCAAATGTCCTATAAGAATAGGAATATTGAGGATGAAGTTGAGCGGGTTATTGCGAGGCACCAATTGTACTTCATGATGTTGCAGGTAGTGCCTCAATTTCAAAACTGCAAAAAATAATGCCAGAAATCACTTCTCAATACATGAATATCTAGTCTCTGTGTCAATAATTGTTTTAATGAGATATTAGATGCTATTTTAATTCCCAAAATCATTCTTTTAGGCAAGGAAGGCACCCAGTGATCGCTCTAAAGTTGTCACATAGAGAATAAGTGGTCTTCATTCAATAGGTGGCATTAATACAAGTGGACTCAATTGATAATTCATGAGGGTATAAAATGCCTCTTGACAGTCTTCAATATATTTATAGGTGACTCCCTTTTTCATTAATTTGGTGAAGGGTAAACACTTGCATGTCAAATTTGTGATAAAGTGCCAAATATAAGCCTACCATCCTTAAAGTCCTTTTAATTCATTCAAATTTAGGGGAGTTGACATGAAACAAATTACTATTGTCTCCACATGATCAACTTCGATGCCAGAATAGAGTACAACGAAGCTGGGGAATTTTCCTAAGGTTACCTTGGAAGCCAATTTCAAGGGGTTTATCTTTAAATTGTGTTGCCGAAGTTTATTGAATTTGGTTTCTAGATTAGCCAAGTAATCATAATGTTGTCTGGATTTGACCACCAGATCATCCACATAACATTCGATGATTTTTCCTAATGTGGTTTTGAAGATATGGTTCTTGGAACCTTGATACATTGCACGTTAATTATTAAAGAAAAAGGGCATTATATGATGGAAAAACACACCATGAGGGGCTATAAAGGCTGTATACTATTCATCCAATGGGTCCATTCATATTTTATTATATCTAGAGTAGACATCCCTAAAGTAAAGAGCTTCATAGATAGATGTTTCGTTAATTAAAAGCTTTGTGATCAACACTAGAAAGTTACCTTTAGGACAATGTCAGTTAAGATATCTGAAATCAATGAAAACTCTGATTTTCCCATTTTTCTTTTTCACATGGTAAACTGTTGGCCAACCACTTAGGATGTTTAACCTCCTTGAAAATTTTATCCTTAATATTCGTATCAACTTCAACATTAATCTTAGAGGCATGATTTGGGTGTGTTCTTTTTACTGCCTGCTTGAATCCTTGATGTTCTTATGGAAAACCAAAATGATGGGTGGCTATACCGGGATTACGTCCTAGAATTTCTCTATAGTTACAATAAAATATATCTCCCGGTAATTTTAAAAAATAAATATACATCTCTTTCTCATCATAAGTCATGACCATACTAATTAGAGTGGGGTGTGGATCTTTTTCTTTACCGAGATTTATGTCTCTGAGCTCATCCACAGTTGTAGAGACATCTTCCTCAAATTTTGTAGGAGCATCCATGAGATCTTATTCTTCTTCTTACTTACATGTCACTCCTTTTATTTCCACTTGAATATTAGGTGATGAATTAAAACATTCATAGCTAGAGGAGGAGTAAGTATTTGATCATCCGGAATAAGAAAGAACTATTTCTGACCCTACTGATGATGAAGGGCCTTCATAGAGAATTGAAGAAGTTATGATGGGGTGGGAATCAACATCCTTGTCTTCCTATTGTATTGATAAAACTTCATCTAGTATGATTGATGAAGTAGAGACTTTTTTAATTTTATTGAATGAAATGAATACATCTCCATATAAGCTTTCACATCTTCTTGGTGAATCAATAATTTCTCCCGTGCTATCAGGCTTGATTTCCACAATTGTCATTATGGAAGTCACCAGATGAGTGCTCAGATTTGGGTTTATCCTTTAAATTTGATTGATAGAAAATACATAATCTATGCTAAAATGTTTAAATGGGTTTGGTGTTATCTTTTATAGTCCATTTGGAGCCTTGATTTTGGTTACCTCTTTTTCCATGGACCTCATTCCCTTCGTGTGATAAAATTCTGCCTCAATGTATTGAAATTCACATGTTTTGAATAGAGGCTTGTCACTATAAAATGTTCCAATTTTACCATTGAAACAGTACTTGAGACATTGGTGGTACGATTAAGGTGTTGATTCATGTTTATTTAGCTAAGGCCTTCCAAGAAAAATTTTGATGGTTATTTCCTGATGGACAACCATAAAATATGAATTAGACACAAGATCTCGAAATTGGTTCCGGATTGTAATCTTTCCCAGAGTTTCTTTCTCATTCTTTTCATAACCTTTAAAAATTAAAGTGGAAGGGGTTAAGTCAGATTCAGTGAGGCCCAATCGATGAAGTGTACGAATATGAATGAGGTTGACTCCTGGGACATTATCAATGAAGGATTATTAGATATCTATGTCATTGACCCTTCCAGATATATAAAAGGGCCTAATATGTCCATGTAAAACATCATCTTCATCTTTATCTATAAAATATATAACTGCAAGACATTCTATAAGATCATTCTCTATACGGTAAGCCTCACTAGCATCACATTCAATTTCAAACTCTTTCGGACTTGACAAAGCCTCAATAAATTCTTCTAGAAGATATTTTGATAGATTCAAGGAATCCAAAATTGACAACTTGGATGGTACTTAGGCCATCTATTTCAAAACATCATACTTTTGGTCTAGAGTTCTACGTTTCCCAGTATGGAGATTCAGTTTTTTATGTGCCTTGAAAGTTGACACTCCTGATATAGATGTACCCTGTGTCGGATCAAAAACTAGAAATACTACTATCTTTGGTGGATTAGATTGACTAGGTCTATCTACATGATGAGAGAAAGATGGTGTGATCTACAATTGGTCCTCCAAAATAATCATGTTTGGGCTGATTCTGTCATTTGTGGGAGATCTTCCTTGTTCTTGTTGATCCTGATGAAGGGATCTCCCACGAGTTTCTTCCACATATATGGTTCGAGCAGGGGTAGAGTTAAAATAGTGGCTTCTAAAATACCCATGTCTTCCCCTATATCCTTGACCTTGGCTTCTTCCTCCAGGTCCCTAGTTAGGTATAGGTATATCAGGATCATCCTAACCATAATCACTATCAGCATAGGGATCAGTTAAGGGGATAACGTTGACAGGACTGATGATAAATTATTCATCTGATGAAGATTCTTATTGACATGCCAGTTTGGGTTATTCTATTTGGCTAGGTGGTGCTCATACTTGTGAAATGGATGGCATGAAATCTTCTAGAGTCTAAGAAAAATTTGGTCCTAACATGAGCTCATCTTCTTTTGACTTTTATTTGTCCTTATGGTAACATTTCTTCTTGGAGGATTGAACTTTAGAGTACTGGTCTTTTGATGAAGGTGGTTTTATGTGTTGGGATTGGTGTAAAAACAATCAGTTTTTTCAACATGATTATAGAATAACATGAGTTCGACTGATCGTTTTCCTAATCATCAAATCATCATATTTCTACACATTTTTTCTTTTGACTTCCTTCCATTCACCTTTTTCCTCTGGATCAGTAGAAGTAACACATACTACTTGGGCTAATGAACTTTTCCATTTCACTTGTCTGGAGTATACCATTTTTTTAGTAGGAATTTAAAAAAACACTCCTGAATGGGATGCCCCAATATGTTCGGAAAGGGAAAATAATTCTAAAGATCTTTATCTATTTCTTTGTTTGGTTTCTTCGGCCTTGGAAACTGATCCAAATTGTTTTACAAAGCTGTGATGAAGTAACCAGGAACCTATTAATTACAAAAAAAATAAACATGGTTCTTTAACTCCTTAAAATGTTTCATCTTTTATCTCTTTGATCATATTGATGAGGCGGTCATTTCTACTGATGCTCGGGAGGTGGATCCCTTCTATATGAAAAATGTTTTGAAATGGAAGCAGGTACAGGTGCTTGCTTTAGTGTGACTATAGTAGCCTCTTATTTCTCTATTCTCATTCCTAGAGCTAATGGAATTACACATGTTTTATATTTATTTTCCTCAATGGAATCCTCCACCTGTTGGGAAATTTACGCAAAGTATCGAAACCCTCCTTTGTATTTCATTGGGATCAATGGAGTGTGTAACTTAACATGAAGATTTTCAACACAAATTGGAAACAACTCTTCCTAAGGGAGTGCCCTATTTAAAAAATATATTAATCATTTCCATCAAGTAATGAAATCTAAAACTCTTTCATTTTCCCTTAGTTTTTAATTTGTAAGAACAAAAACAGTTGTATTCGGAAACATTGTGCTAAATTGAAGAAGGAATTTTTGATGGAGATCTTTCCATCCAGTAATTGATCGAGATTTCAAACTTGTATACCAGACAAAAGCTGGTCCCTATAATTACTGCACTGAGCGCCTATGCTTTTCTACTTCTTGTTGTTGAGGTGTCCCCATCATGGGATCACAATGAGAAACGAAATGTGTTAAGTGTTTCTCTGGATCTCCCAAACCATTATTTATTGGGAATGTAGTATTCAAAAAATTTGGTGGGGGAGGGATCAGATCTACCCATTTAGGGTAATCTCTCTTTTCTGGATGAACTAGTGTACGCCATTCTTCCATTGCTTCAAATTGATTTGTTAATGCCTCGACTGTGCTCATAAGAATTTGGGGAATATACGATGGCACTAGGACCTATTCATGTACAATAGTTGGAGCTTGAACTAGTAAAACGACGACGAAAAATCACTGGGGGTGATGGTGCTGGTATTTGTTTTGGATAACCCACAAGGATTGGCCTATAAGGATGTGTTTGATCATGCCCTAGCTTTGTTCTGAATTGTATGGATTCATTTTCCTCATCTGTAGTTACCACAAATACTCTTTGATGAGGAGGTCCTATAAGAATTTAAAGTTTATGATCTGCTTGGGGAGCATGTCTAGAAAAAATATTTCTTCAAAGTAAATCTATATTGAGTATTTTCAACTCTGTCATCTCCTCTTCTGGTTCTAAAAAAATTTCTTCATGTGAAATATATTGACCTAATCTTGTGGAAAAGTGAGATGTGATATCACTTTTACCTTTTACCCTTGTTAGATTCATTTCAAAGGGGTGGGAGTTGGTTACTTGAGGGGATACATAAATTCTAGGTAAGCCTATGATTTTGGGTATGTACACCTCCTTCATTTGATTCAATGTGTACCATATTACAAATAAGAAAATAATCTTTTGATTCCCATGAACTAGATTCATTTTCTGGAGGATATTATGTAATTGTGTTAATGACATTCACTAACGTATAATGAATTGATTAAATTCTTTTAGTATCTTTTTATGACTGTATCCTTCGGTATCATACATGAGAATTTGTTCTCCTATATAACGAATTTTCAGGAACAATTTGACAGAAAGTTACTGGAAGGGAATCCTTGGATAGTTCAGTTGTGAATTCACCTTGTATGTTCTTCCCTAATCGGTAGAAAATTGTCTTCTATTGAGGTAGGGATTGTAGATGTGAAAAATCCCCCAACCCTATAGGCTGGGGCTGTTCCTGTTCTTCTTCTTCAAACCATTGAACATTGTTTATTGATTTCGAAGGTTGAATTACACAAGCCCCAATCCCTTCAGGCTATATTGGATCTTGAACTAATATATCTAATATTCGTACTTATTCTCTTCTTATTTTTTGAATTTTGGTTTGGACATTATTTTGGTGTATTATCCAAAAACCTTTCAAATCACCTATTTCTGAAGATCGTTGTGCTATTTCAGACATTTTCATTTTTTGACGGTTGAAATCGTATAAATGGGAGGCTTTCATAAGATTATAATAAGTCAAATGAAAAACTAACTCAACAGTTGGATTTCTTTGGGCCTACCTTTGATGAGAGATAGTTGAGGCCTATTCATGAGTGTACATTTTATAACATACAAAATCTGTTAATTGTAGTTGGACATGGAAAATAACATTGCATGAGACAAATTTTTTCGGGCTTTTTATGATTTTGGAAGAAGTCAAATGAAATACTCTATGTACACCCCATACTCTAATACAAATAATAGATGGGGTATTAGAAATTAACTGGCACAACCTCTTTAGTGAATCAAGGCATGAAAGATGAAGTGTTCTCTATTTCTTCTCAAACATAGATTGTTGGGAAATTGAGGAAGATTCCAATTCAATTTGTCATTGAAAACTTTATATTACCTTTCAATGATTTTTATATTCTTTATATGGTAATACTTTTGTTTTTCAATGATGAAGTGTCTTCCATAAGAGGAGGCGGACATCATGAATACAATCTTCTGCCATCAATTTAGGAATGATATATTAAGATTTTTCCAAAGTCCAGAACAAGATTTGTAATTATCCTTTATCTAATTAATTTCTTATGTTCAACATATCATTATCATAGTTTTCTAGAGGTTTCTCGACTTAGTCTTACCAAAGTGGATTCTTCTCGATTGTTTTACAAAAAACAACAGAATCGGTGGATTTTTCATCTACTGTATTAGAAGAAAAATGACCCAAAGGAGGTTTGTATAATGACCGTTCCCTTAAGATGTATTCTGATTGAGAAATTATTTCACTCGTTAATGAAAAGACATCAGATATGACTGGACTTGTGTTGGAAATTTCCTTGAGACAAGAAGGATTTCTTGTTACTACATTGTCGAATAGAGAATTATTTTGAAAATGTGAAACACTTCTGTGGAGAGAAATTTCGTAGAGAATTCCATCATGGGGAGGACCACCACTGTGGATTATAGTAAGGGATAAATCCTCTTTCACCTTGGTATTCTGGCCACATAGAGGGTTTTCGTGGATCTTATCTGAATATATGATCTCTGGATTGACCGAATTTTCATAAAGAATGCCTTCATGGAGAAGTGTCTGATGGGGAACATTAGAATTAATAATACTACTCCCATAATTTGGTAATGATAGGGTATGGTCTTGAGCTTCAACAGTTAAATGTTTGAGGCTTCAAGAACTCCAGCATTAAGAGGATCCAGATCACAGCTTGGCTCTTGATTTTCCAACTGTGTTTGGTGAGACTTATTCTTGGATGCGCACTTACACTTAGTTGGGGCCACTTGTTGGGAGAAGTGGCTATCATGGGTAGGTTTATGTTCCTACCTTAGAGTTGTTATCAGAATGGGCCGATTACCTCCAATTGGAAAGGGTGTATGTTCCTGATCCTGTTATCCGTATGATATGGTGGAGTATTCCTCATAACCCTTCTTGACTAGAACGGAGGTATGTATCTGCTCCGAGAGGGAAGGTCGATGGGTCATCCCTGGTATGTGGATAGAGTTATGTGTCTATTCCCCTAGTACTTATGAATTTTATGTAATGATATTTTGGAATTCTTCTAAAATATGGGCAAGAATTTGTGTTTGCCCTTTCACCATTCCTTAAATGTGTTTGGTGACTTCATCAGATGGAATAGGAATATAATTCCATTCTGTATCTAGAGTAGGTGTATGTTCCTTATTCCTTCCTCCATTTCCTATCAGTGGATACATACATTACTCATGTATAGGGGTAGAGAGTTGAGTCTTCCCCAGATTTGTCGTCGGAGCTTTCCGAATGACTTCTCTGGGTGCTGCCAAATGAGATTGTTGGTATGATGTATGAATACTGGAAAGTGTATGTATCATCTGGCTATATTTCATCAAGTATGGTTGATGTACTTCTTTCAATACTAGTAGATGATATTTTTGGTAGTATTAGTGAGTGTAATAAGGTGTATATTCCTATTTACAAGTTGCCACCACAGATGATTAGTGGTATTCCTTAAATGCATTCAGAAGAAACTACTTAATGGAAGATAATTTTTAAATAGGTGTATGTGCCTGTTCATAGTACTTAACTAGATTTCTTGGGTAGGATTGACGTGTCACTGCTAGACGAGTATGTTGGGAAGTGTAATTAGGATGGACGATTGTATGTACCCGCTCTTTGTTTTTTATCATGTTAGGTTGAGGAACTTCTCCAGAGGGGGAAAAGGTAAGAACCTGCTCCTTATTTTCTGGAATATGTCCTCGATGGTCTATCTTATATGCCGGGGTCTGAGGGACCTAGGACTAACCATTAGAGTAAACACCCCCATAATGTTGGTTATTCACTATTGTTCGATTATACAGGCGGCAATTATTGGTGGAAGTCCTCAGGATGGACCACTGCAACTTTGGATTGACGACATGAGTGACCTCTTGATCCACATATCTATAGTATAAGTTGGACTGGTTGTAGTGTTTTGGGAATAATGACCCAAAATGATTAAATATGGTGGTTCACAATGTCTACTTATTGACCATCAATCATCGCTGATCGGATGATTGAGGGTTGTAATTAACTAGGAGAGCCTGTCAGGCAGCCTCCAAATTTGGGATAGTACAATGATGACGGTAGTTCCTTACTAGTAAAATGGAAACCTAGTGTTTAAGACACTGATTTGGTGATGAGATTCTTCCAGCAGATGAGGATATAGCTTTAGCAGTAGCCAGGACATTCATGGGTGCAAACATGATGGAATCCATTTGGAGTGAACGGTGTTCTATGAAAACATGGAAAAACAAAAATAAACTACATTAAAGAAACATCTTTTAGATGAATAAATGTGTGATTGATACCTTTGTCTATCCTTCCTCTATAAATTGATAGGGGCCTGAAAGGTTGGTACCAATATTCAATTGGTTAAGGATTCATATCGAGTTAACAATTTTTGTTTCATAGTTCCTTGGATCATGTGTTCTAGTTTAAGAATCACTACTTCTAGGTGGTTTCCATTGGATTTATTCATGGAACCGAAAACATCCAACAATTATTTATCTAATAGAGACCTGCTTTCCAATGTCAGGTGTTCATTATGTTTGAAATTTACGATACTTAAGAACATGAATTGGTCAATAGGATGGGTGGTCGGACTCATCACTCCCTTTTGGGGGGAATTATTGTCTACTTTGGGACACTTTTTATAGATTTAAGATATTTTCATGATTCCTTATTAATTCATCAATTATAACATAGGTTTCCCTTAGAATTCTCAATCACTTATTAACATGTGTGAAATTTAGAATAATCCATATTTATTTTAGTTTCTTCATTAATAGAGATATCTGTATGTATTCGAGGTTCTACATTAATGGTATACACTTATATATTACTTAAAGATTATTTTAATCATCATCATAATGATACTGGTTTTTAAGCCACCTAGTGGGACACTCTAGAATATATTGTCATCCAAGGAGATGAAATATTGTTTTGATATTGGGATCGTACCGATAAAATGTGATAAAAATGTATTCTTGTGAAAGTAATCAGAACCCTTGTAGTTCGCTACCGCTTAATGGGACACATCATACGTTTTAAGGTCATGTGATAAGGAACTAACCTTACAGTTTAATTTCATGTGGTATAGAAATATAAGATAAAGGTGCTTAGTTAATGTTTGGTGTGGTACTTATGCCTAAGCATCCCATGGAACATGGAAAGAATATGGGTTTCCAAGTAATATTAGACTCTATTGGGAATATGGACCAAGGAAAACATTGTAGATTTTAAGTGATGGGTTTCAAACTTAAGGAGGCTTCCTACGTATCCATTTAGATGGGAATAAAAGCCCACAGAGTTTGATAAGTCTCATAGAAGAGTGTTTTCCTTTGAGAGAAATGAGTTTGGTATTACTTCCTTAAAAGGATGCCTTGATAATTGGAGGATTTAATCTAGGGATTACTCTTATGGGGGATGCCTGAATTATGGGAATTCAGGTTGGATCCCTAAAGAGGATATCCTGTGATCTTGGGTACTAATGAAGGCTTCCTACGTATCCTAATTATAGTGGGAATCAGAGATCTCATAGTTCACTCACCATGGGTGTTTGTTTAGAATGTTTAAATCATCATGAGTCTCTAAAACCACACGATTCATGCTCGGTGTGAGAAACAAGAGGTTGTTAAATATTCAAAAAATGCACCCACACATTTCCTTCTTCACTGGTGGAAGAGGGTGCACCTACAATGGAAATGATGGACGAGGGAGAGGTGACCATGGAATAGGGTGAGGTGATGAGCCTTCCCTCTATTCTCTTTATATTGGTCAAGGGTCCAATGTAAGGAAGGATTGAAGGTGAAAGATGTATAGAGGAGAAAGACCACAACCTCCTACTTGAAAGGATAGGGGATTACACCAGGATGGTTTCCCTCATAGGTCTTGGTAGGGGAGCAAGACTTCTTATTTTCTTGTATGGAAAAGAAAGTGTGAATCGTACCTTCCCTACTAGGGGCCTGAGGTTCTGGGTCTTAGAGATGAAATGTGGAAGAAAAAACATGAACCCCAATCCTCCAAACTAGGGATTTTCTAAAAATGTTACTAGGAGAAAGGTCCATGTGACTAAGGATATACAAAACCATAGACACTCCATGAATCCTAACCCCATTGTGAAACAAATGTGGGAAACCTCTGACTGTAGTTATAAAAACCCAAATAGGGGACATATTGATGTGCCTTTCCCAATGGTTTGATAAGTCCAGAGGTTTATCTGGAGGTATCAATAGAATCTATTTTAGACAAGGGACCTAGTAAAGAAGAATCCTTTCCATGAATGGATTTGATGAGGGTTTAATGTCTTATAGACTGATGAGAGTAAATGAAGAAAAGAAGGGATCCCAGGTAAGTACTGACATGCACATATGGGCACACAAGAAGGCTTGGGAGACCAAATGATTATTTATGTGAAGAAAAACCTAGATTTTAATACTTGGTCAGGACCTAACTCAAGCATTCAAGAGTATTCATAGGTATTCCCAGAAGTGGGGCACTCAAGTTCCTCTGAGAGGAATAGGTGGCGCGCAAGTGTTCCTGATTTAGGGAGGCTGGGAACTTTAGGCGTGCAAGTGTTACGGATTTCAAATACTAAAAGGACTTAATTCCTATTATCCTCCTTTAAATCCTCCACTCTAGGTTTTAAATAACTACCATGGTTGTTTTGGTAGATTTGGGTGAAGCACTAGGGTGATCAGAGAAACAACTAGGCTTTAGGGAAATTCATTTATACAAATGAAGGACCTAAGGGTCCATTTATAGAAAATAATACGACCCTGTGAAAAGGGAGATTGGGAGCCCAAGTTTCTTGCATGAAAAATATGTGGTGTGTAAGTACCATTCACAATGATGGTGTTTTGCATAAACTGGGGCACCACTTTTGGGACTTAGCAAAAATAATTACTTCATTCAGCTCAATCATGGTGGCGCGCAGTTGTGTGCGTGTCGGTACCTAGGGCGCCTTTTTGGGGACTTATCCAAAATAACTACTCCGTAGTACGGGGCCTGCACCCTAGACCTGTTCTTGTGATTAGTGTCGATCTTCGGTCTCGAGTGTTTGGGATAGTGCCTTCGCTACTGTCACTAACCCTCATTAAAATGCTGAGTCACACCCGAACTTTTCAAGCCTGGTTGACTAAATTTCTTGAAAAAGCGCATAGAAGAAATTTCATGGTGTCTACAATGGTTTTTTGGAAATTTAAATATTTTTAGGGTTTATGGGTTTTTAGATTTTTTAGGGATTTTATAGTTTTCAATGGTTTGCATGGTTTTTATATTTTTTTTTTCATTTTCAGGTATTTTTAGCGCTTCTTAAGATTTTATAGTTTTAGGGTTCTTTAGGGTATTTAGGGATGTTTAGAGGTTTTTATTGTTTTTTATGTTTTTGGTGGGGTTTTTGGGGTATTTGGGGTTTTAGGTTTAATTCAGTTTTAAGGGTTTTGGGGGTTTTATCGATTTTTTTATCATTTTTTGGATTTAGGTGTTTTTATAGATTTAAGTGATTTTTATGATTTTTTTTAATTTTATGGTTTTTATGGTTTTTACTGGGTTTTATGGTTTTTAGGATTTTTAGGGTTTTAGGGGTTTTTACGTTTTCTGGTACTTTTAAGGATTTTTTAGGATATTTTTTGTTTTAATTTTTTTGGGGGGTTTAAATGATTTTTAGGGTTTTAGAGTTTTTTATTATTTTTAGGGGTTTTTAGGGATTTCAATAAATTTAGGCTAATTTTTTGTTTTAGGTTTTTTTTTGTTTTTAGATTTTTTTAATATTTTTAGTGTTTTTAATGTTTTTACGTGTTTTAAGAGTTTTATTGTTTTAATGGTTTTTTTAGTTTTGAAGGGTATTTTGAGTCTAAGGATTTTTTATGATTTTTTGAGTATTTTTTAGGATTTTGGTGTGTTTAATGGTTTTATTTATATTGAGGGTTTTATGGGGTTTTATGTTTTTTAGTGTTTTTTGGAGTTTTTATGGTTTTAATGGTCTTTTCTATTTTTCTAAGTTTTTTTTCACTTTTTATTATTTATTACAGTTTTTATTTTTTCAACATTCAAAGGGATTTGAAGTGTTTTAGATGGTTTTATGGGTTTGCTGGTTTTTTTGGTTTTATAATGCTTTAGGGGGTTTTATGATTTTCAGGATGTTTTTCGAGATTTTAGGGTTTTTTACATTTTTAAGGATTTTTAGTGATATTTTGGATTTTTTCAGATTTTAGGGGTTTTATAGATTTTTATAGTTTTTTGTGGGTGTTTAGGGATTTTCAGGGTTTTCTAGGTTTTATGTTATTTTTGTGTATTTATCAGTTTTATGGGTTATTATAGTTTTTAATGCTTTTTGGGGTTTTAATTGTTTTAGAAATTTTTGGGGATTTAAGTGGTTTAATGGGATTTTATTGATTTTAAGGTATTTAGGGGTTTTTATTATTTTTGGGGACTTTTAAGGGGTTTTGGGTTTTTTTACATTTTAAGGTTTTTAGGTATTTTTTAGGATTTTTATTGTTTTTATGGGTTTTAAGGGATTTAGTTTTTTAGGGGATTCATAGTTTTTTAGGGTTTTTACAATTATTCTAGGTTTTTAGCAATTTTTGATTTATTTAGGGGTTTTATGGGTTTTTAGTGTTTTATAAAGATCATAGTGGGTTTAAGGGAATTTAGGGGGTTTAAGGGTTTTTGGAGTTTTTAGTGGGGTTTTAGGGTTTTTAAGGGTTTTATGGTTTTGGGGGATTCTTTAATTTTTTTATTGTTTTTCATTTTTTAAGTATTTTTATGTATTTTATTAGTATTTTCATTGTTTTTTGGGTTTTTTGGTTTTTTAGTGATTTTATGGCGTATTTATGTTTGTTTCTAGTTTTTCTGGGGTTTTCTAGTTTATTAGGGATTTTTGGGAATTTAGGGGTATTTTAGTTTTTTAGGGTTTTAGGTATATTACATTTTTTTTACATTTTTATGGGTTTTCGGGGTTTTTATGATTTTTAGCGGGTTTATGGAATTTATTTGTTTTTAAGGTTTCTAATGTTTTGGGGGTTTTATGCTTTTCATCAGTTTTTTGAGGTTCTTAAGGGTTTTTGGTTTTTAAGAATTTTAAGAGATTTTTTAGATTTGTATAGGTTTTAGTGTTTTTATGGGTTTTAGGGATAATGAGGGGATTTAGTGGTTTCCAGGGTTATTAAATATTTTTATTGGTTTACAACTTTTTTAGCCTCTTTTTATTTTTTAGGTTTTTTTGAGTTTCTTTAGAGTTTTTAATGTATTTAAATTTTTTAATGATTTTTGTGGTTTTAAGGGGTCCAATATTTATTATTTTTTTATACTTTTATGGGGATTTCAGGTTTATTATGGTTTGGGGGGTTATCGTTTTCACGGTTTTTGGGGTTTTTTACATTTTTAGTGTTTTTTGGGATTTTTTGTATTTTTATGGTTTTTAGATTTTTTATGGGATTTATTGAATTTGAAAATTTTACAGGATATTCATGGTTTTTTAGGGTTTTGGGAATTTTTTTTTGGGTTTTTATGGTTTTCTAAGGTTTTATAAATTTTTTAGTTTTTTAGGGTTTTAATAATTTCTTTGAGTTTTTTTAACCGATTTAGGGGTTTAACTGTTTTTTGAGTTTTTAGTGGTTTTGGGTTTTTATGGGGGTTTAGTTTTTTTTTTGTATTTGGGGTTTTACGGTTTTATGAGTTTTTTTATGTTTTTAGGTATTTTAAGGGATTTTTTATGATTATTATGTTTCTAGGGTTGTCATAGGGTATTTAGTTATTTTGAGTGTTTTCAGGGATTTTTAGGGATTTTTAGGGTTTTATGTTTTTTATGGTTTAATGTTTTTTTTTTGTAGGGTTTTTTAGTTTTTAAGGTTTTAAAGGTTTTTTAGTGTTTTTAATTTTTTTTGGGTTTTCAAGGATTTTTATTATCTTTATATTATTTTTAGGGTTTTTATTAGTTTTCAGGGTTTTTTATGTATTTAAGGGTTTTTATTATTTTTAGAGGGGTTTAGGGACTTCGTTGGATTTTTTACATTCTCAAGGATTTTTAGGGATTTCATGATATTTATTGTTTTATGATTTTTAGTGTTTTTAGTGAATTTACGTGTTTTTAGTGGGTTTTTAGGTTTTTAGGTGGTTTAGGTTTTTTACGGTCCTTTGAAGGGTTTTGTTGTAACACCCCAAGATTTCATAGTGTGTTATTTCTTCAAAATAATTTAATAATTGGCACTACACACAACATTGGGTTCAAGAACACCATGACTTACCAAACAAGCCGTTCAAAAGAGGTTATGAATAGTATTAACTAAATTTTAAACTTTATATAATCCTTATATTTTTTGAATCCATATTATCAGTTTCTTAGACATAATGTAAGAACAAATTCATTTTCAGTATTTCACTTTTACCAACTTTTAATAGTGAACCCTTTTTAAATACAATATTTTAAACTATTTGACTAAATTGGGACATCAAAAATTTAAAATAAAACATCCCAAGCTTCCACGGTACGCTTTCCTTTGAATAATACAGTAGTGTGTGTTGTACGTAACTTTGAGTTTTAACACACACCACAACCGATCAAACTAGCCTGTATGAATAGTAAAACCTACTTTTTGAAATTTTAACTCTCAAAATGGACTTAATTTTTGGATTCGGAATATCAAATTTAGCCTAAGGTGAAATTTTGGTACTTTTTGGATAACTTTAATATTTTGATGAATAGTGAAAATTACTAAATTTTAATTAAAAACAACTTTTTTAATCAAAATATTTAATAGTGATAAATTATGAATTTGAGTGGTTTTAAAGTATATTTAGAATATATTTTTACCATTCCATACAATGTTGGTCATTGGACATAACTTCACAATTAAACCGAACATAAACAAGTATCAATCTTTTGATAGTTATTATATCTTAAAAACACGCTTTTTGTTTTAACAGCGGGAATTATTTTTAAATTAATTTCTACCACTTATGTATTTTGAATTTGGAAAAATGGATTCCATATTTGGAATCTGGATGTTCATATTTTGTGAATAGGTAACTTTTATTTTTAGACATTTTGAATAATTACTGCGGTAATATTTTATTTACCATGGTTAAGGGTAAATCCGGTAAATAAGGGTTAAAAAATAATATTATAATAATACTAAATTACCATAAAACGTGTCCTAACCTTATTGGTTGATACATTTTAGACCATAGTCATCTTTGGGTCGATTTTGGGACCCCATGGAGTCACTTGTAGGTGATAGGGACACTTTATTTTAATTAAGTTAAAATGAATAGAAAAAATGACACAAGCATATATATTTTACCAAAACAATTTTAACATAGGTTTATATATGTTATATTTTCGACTATAAATATTAATTAGAAATATAAAAATATTTCCTACATAATGATATTTTATTTATAATTTTTAGACATTAAATAATTTAATTTATTTATGGCACAATGATGATGCAGTAATTACCATAATAGTGAAAAATTAAAATAATTGATAATATAAATACAAAAATAAATATAATTTAAGACTTATTATGAATTACATTAATTTTATAAGTTAATATCACATATTAGGAATGATTTAATTAATTTTTTTCGAAATAATAATTCTGTTATGAGTTTCACAAAAATCAACTATTGAATAGTGGGAAAATTGACATAAAAGAGTTTTTGAAACAAATATTATATTATTAATTGATATTAAATTCCTAAAAATTGAAATATCGGCCAAGATACTTATATCAGGATAGTTGTATCATTAATGGACCACTTGGGGGTCTCTTGTATATATATATAGAAAGTTTATTAACCATATTATATAATAATACAAAGAGACATTGTAAAAGTGAAACTAATTAACTAAGAGTTAATACTTAAAGATAAGGTTAATGTAATGACCAAAACCAGTCTAAATTCTCTTGATTGAGTTGTTTTCGACCCATACACACCTTAACATTTACATAATCAACTTTGGAGCCATTAGAAACCGAATATGAATTTATTATAAATTAATATTTCTAGCTTTTCCAAAGGTGCCCCTCACCCCTCTTATAAAAGGGCACTCCTCCTTCTCATTTCTTCACACCTTCAAAGCCTTTTGGTTCGACCAAAATCTGCCCAAATACTCTCCCAACTTCCCTAACTACAACCTAGAGGCCTTATTTTTATCATAAAGCCAACCTATGGAGCCCTTTTGATCAAATAAAAAGGAAGAACCCGAAGAAGAGGTAATGATTTCACCACCCTTTTTCAAGTTCCTTTCTTCTTCCACTTCTTATTCCTTTGTTGTTACCATTCTAAAATAATAAATCCAGTATCATATATATACTTTGATGTTATTATAAATATGGAACAACCATATTCACTATTCTACCCATCCTTTGAATAACATGTCACCATACGTGCGTACGTACGGCTTACCGTCTCCACGTCGTGGTGTAATTGTTATTCAATAAATTATTCTTTGGATGGGTATAATAATGATGTGTAACTCATGTAAATAATAAATATAATATGATAAATATTATTTATATATGATATAACATCCAAATATATTTTTTTTAATATCAAAAGAATGATATTATCGCTCGTGCGTACGTACGGACTACCGTCTCCACGAACGTGATGATATTCATTCTCCATCATATCCATTCAAGTATAATTCTCATTTGATGATTAATAATAGTATCTAAGGACTTGATATCATTATGGATATGAATGAGATAAAACCTATCCATTACAAACATGGCTTATGTAACAAAATATATAAAATAAAATGAGTAAGTTAACACCAGAAACGACGATAATTCTAAGATATTATTAACAAAGAAATGTTAAAAGATCATATATGATATCATATTAATGTATATGATTATTGATTAATTTAATAAAAATTATTCCACCATTATACAGGAGGTTAACCTACCCCAACCAAGGAAAAGTTCAAGGTAAGGGTTATTTCACAATCTCTTCATTATCTGAGGTTGTTTATACGTAATAATCTACTGGGATCTCTCTTTCATCCACATCTATGTTTCTTAAAAATGTATTTCAAAACATTTTTACTATTTAAAAGAATATGGGTTAAAGTCATTTATACCATTTTTGACATTTTATAAAGAGTTTTATAAAGGAATCTTTCCGTCGTTTTCCAAACAAGGTGCTTTTTAACCTTTTCGACAGAATTAAGGTAAGAATGTTTTTTTACTTATACGGCGGGTGCGGCTATTTTCCGCCGTTATAAAATCTTCGAAGTTTCCTTACAAGCTTATTAGAATATTTTCAAAGAAAATGTTTTATTTTATAAATATATGACTCTTAAATGATTTCAAAATAGAAAGAGATATTTCTCTATAAAGAGTTTTGATTTCATCTATGTCAACATCCTTTGATGGATTTTAGGCTTATTTGAAGTTGATTTATTATGATACAAAACTTCTATATTTTATTGAAGGTTTTGTGATATCATTGACTGTGGATGTTCTATTTTTATACCATTCATAGTTTATGGTGAAAGTATTGACATTTCGTATGCTAGTTTTAATAAGAATGTTTATGTTATGTTTAAACCTTTTCATATGGGAATGCATTGGACTTAATATGTGATGGGTGGAGCCCGCTATAGCTCCTCGATGCATCGGTAGGTCTCATGAGACAAACTAGTGTCTTGGCACAAGGCCTTGGAAGAATCTTATTTGTAGTCTTGGAACGAGGCCTTGGCTATGTGTTTATGATAGTCTGGCATTATGCATTCCATCATTATGAATGTGGTTATGGATATTGCATGTGATTATTCGATTAGTAGAATATCCATGTGAATAAGTAAATGGAATTATTTTATTTTACTTTTTCCATAATATGTTTAATTTCAAGTTTAAAAGGCTTTTGTTTTGGTTATACATTGCCTTAAATGTTTATGCTTATTTTTGAAAGTTTCCACTATATTGTTATCCTTACTGGGCATTTGAGCTCACCCCTTTTCTATGTTTTATTTTTCCGGGGATGTGAAGAAGTAAGTTATGAATGACCTGCAGGGATATTATGAGGGGATAATAGTGTGGAATATGGAGACATTTATGTTGTTGTAGTATATTTTCACTTTATGATGTAATGTAAAACATTATGAATATATCTAGTGTTTCCAAGGATACTAAACCAATCAGTCTTTCGAGATTTGATCTTTCTCGTGATCATGCCAATGTTATGTAATAATGCACTGACTCTAGGTAACTGGGGTTGGGGCGTTACAGTTGGTATCAGAAGAAGTTTAGTACAAACCTTGGAAGCTAGATTTAGATAAGCTCTGATTAGAGCACGTAGACCTAAGATGAACTTTGAGGATTAGTATAGAAGAACTTCTTAGAATTTTGGTATTGTAGAGATTTTGTGAGTTTTCCGAGAAATACATCCCTGTCTGGATACGAGCAGGTAGAGGTGGCTCTGGCACATATGTACCTAGGGGTAAAACCAGAAAACACCTCTTTGAGCTAGACTCGAACGGGAACTGGTGCACGACAATGGGCCTTGCTACACTCTTGGTTACGACACTCCCGGGGGATATGCTTAGGATAATTCTCATTTTCTTTACAAACCATTATAAAGGGTTTATGAGTATATACTTCCTCAAAGGAGACATTTTTATGATTATGGATTATATCAATAAACTATTTAATTTATGTTATGTGCTTTACAAGTTTCGGATTACGTATTGTTATTCATAAACTAATCTAGTGTATGACATTGTTTAGAAATGGCGCCCAGTAGAAGGAATGAGAACTCCAGTAATGTACATGATCCAAAGAGAAGGAAGGATCATATCTTTCATGGTCTTAAGTGAGAATTTATAAGAGAAATAGTCTCCCATGTAGTATCATCTTATGGAAGAGGGAAAGATGGATAAAGGGAAGAGGGAAAATAAGAATTTTCCCATATGTGATAACTGTGGGAAGAAACAACTTGGAACTTGCCTGAAAGGAATGGGAGTTTGTTATAAGTGTGGAGGAAAAGGGCACAAAGTACGTGACTACAAGGGTAAGAAAATGGTTTCAAATTTACAATGCTTCATTTGCATGGAGTTTGGACACTACGCGAACCTATGTCCCAGTCATCAGACTATGCCGCAAATGATGCTATTGGATAATAATCAAGTTATGATACTACCACAGATGAAGAGGAATGATTAGAGTTCTTATGTTGACTATTTCATTTGAGTGTTGTATCAACAATGTACTTTTTATAATAATTATGGAGTATATAAGGATTTTACTGCAGTACTATTTTATTAAGGACTTGATATTGTGTAGAACAATGAAAAGTGACTCAATAGCAGGTTAAATTTTTGGAAAATATATGGTTGAGAGAAAGATAAAGCATAATATGGTTCTGATACTGAGGTAGTGATTTTAGAATAATACTTGATTGATTTGGATAAATTATATTGGATATTCTTGACTACCTTGAAGCTGATTAATGATTTGTATATTCCATCATCATTGGGGTTTAAAAAAATTTGGATTGATGAAGTATATCCAGCATTCTATATGGAATAAGGGAGAATGAATGTAATCAAGAAGGATTATGGTAATTCAGGATGTTACAGTGTTTTAAAAGAATACATGATGAAGGTATTAATATGATATTACGGGGTAAAAAAGATCTACATTATGTATAACTTCCTTATAAATTTTGGACTGAAGTATTTTGGATAGTTCTAGTTTGGATTATTTTGGATTTCCATAAAAGGATCACCCGGAGGTCAGGCGGCAACCCGTCGCGACCGGCAAGGCCGCGAGACTTGAACCCGCAACCGAAGGGCGAAAAGGGTGTATCACCTACCACTGGCCCACGAGATGTCCTGAATTAAATAATGTAGTTTTTATTAAATGATCTGGTAGATAAATTATAAATTCGTTTATTTTGGAACCCTGTACGAATAGTATAAATAGAATTTTTTACGTTCTATTATCTTTTAGAGAGAAAGATGAGTTTGTGGTAGAAATTTATTAATTGATAAAACTCTAATTATAAAGTAAGTATACATCCTTATTATCTTAGCCAATATCATAAATAAATTCCTCAACATTATGAAAAGAAACCTAGAACAAAAATGTTGTCCTAGATGGTACCTTAAATCATCACTAATTTATGGCTTTGGGATTGTTGGCCTTTTCATAGCCATGTTATCTACAACTCTCCATCAGATAATTAATGGTTAGATTTCTCTTCCATATCCATATTTTCCTACATAGAACCCTAGTATGTGTTATTTTCGATAATTTTCATACATTCCACTCTTTATTTTAAATATAGGTCTCATTAATTCATTTTTCGATGTGAGATTTCAACTAAGATATTTTGAAACGTCAAAAATGTGTTATCCTAATACCCTATGTTTTGTTGAACCGATGGTATTTCAAATAATCATAGATTGATGAATTTAAGGACCTCAATTTTATACTTGTTTTTGATTGATGACCTCAATCACTACCTATAAATATTTACGTTTTTCCTCCAATTATATGTCTCTAATTGCCACCAGTGTTCTCCTAATAGAGATCATAATTTGGTGGTGACACTTTTATTACTCTTTTCCTCATATTAAGACTAAATTTTAGTAACATAATTTCCGATGTGGGTTTTCCCACAAAGATATTTTCTATTTTCAACCTTTTATTTTCGAAGAACAATTTCAATTTGCGAGGACGCAATTTATTGAAGGAGGGGAGAATGTAACACCCCAAGATTTCATAGTGTGTTATTTCTTCAAAATAATTTAATAACTGGAACTACATGCAACATTGGGTTCAAGCGCACCATGACTTACCAAACAAGCCATTCAAAAGAGGTTATGAATAGTATTAACTAAATTTTACACTTTATATAATCCTTATAATTTTAGAATCCATATTATCAGTTTCTTAGACATAATGTAAGAACAAATTCGTTTTCAGTATTGCACTTTTACCAACTTTTAATTGTGAACCCTTTGTAAATACAATATTTTAAACTTTTTGACTAAATGGGGACATCAAAAATTTAAAATGAAACATCCCAAGCATCCACGGTACGCTTTCCTTTGAATAATACAGTAGTGTGTGTTGTACGTAACTTCGAGTTTTAACACACACCACAACCGATCAAACTAGCCGTTATGAATAGTAATACCTACTTTTTGAAATTTTATCTCTCAAAATGGACATCATTTTTAGATTCGGAATATCGAATTTAGCCTAAGGTGAAATTTTGGTACTTTTTGGATAACTTTAATATTTTGATGAATAGTGAAAATTACTAAATTTTAATTAAAAACAACTTTTTTAATCAAAGTAATTAATAGTGATAAATTATGAATTTGATTGGTTTTAATGTATATTTAGAATATATTTTTACCATTCAATACAATGTTGTTCATTGGACATAATTTCACAATTAAACTGAACATAAACAAGTATCAATCTTTTGATGGTTATTATATCTTAAAAACACGCTTTTTGTTTTAACAGCGGGAATTATTTTTAAATTAATTTCTTCCACTTATGTGTTTTGAATTTGGAAAAATGGATTCCATATTTGGAATCAGGATGTTCAAATTTTGTGAATAGGTAACTTTTATTTTTAGACATTTTGAATAACTACTGCGGTAAATATTTTATTTACCATAGTTAAGGGTAAATACGGTAAGTAAGGGTTAAAAAATAATATTATAATAAATCTAAATTTCCATAAAACGTGTCCTAAACTTATTGGTTGATACATGTTAGACCATAGACATCTTTGGGTCGATTTTGGGACCCCATGGAGCCACTTGTAGGTGATAGGGAGACTTTATTTTAATTAAGTTAAAATGAATACAAAAAATGACACAAGCATATATCTTTTACCAAAACAATTTTTACATAAGGTTATATATGTTGTCTTTTCGACTATAAATATTAATTAGTAAGATAAAATGATTTCCTACATAATGATATTTTATGTATAATTTTTAATCATTAAATAACTTAATTTATTTATGACACAATGATGATGCAGTAATTACCATAATAGTGAAAAATTAAAATAATTGATATTATAAATACACAAATAAAAATAATTTGAGACTTTTTATGAATTAAATTTATTTTATAAGTTAATATGACATGATTGGAATGATTTAATTAAATGTTTTCGAAGTAATCATTCTGTTATGAGTTTCACAAAAATCAACTATTGAATAGTGGAAAAATTGACATAAAAGGGTTTTTAAAACAAATATTATATTATTAATTGATATAAAATTATTAAAAATCTAAGGTTCGCCCAAGAGACATATATCAAGATATTTGTATCATTAATGGACCACTTGGGGGTCTCTTGGATGTATATAGTAAGTTTATTAACCATATTATATAAAAATACAAAGAGACACTGTAAAAGTGAAACTAATTAACTAAGAGTTAATACTTAATGATAAGGTTAATATAATGACCCAAACCTGTCTAAATTCTATTGGTTGAGTTTTTTTAGACCCATCCCCACCTTAAAATTTAAATAATCAACTTTGGAGCCATTAGAAAACGAATATGAATTTATTATAAATTAATATTTCTAGCTTTTCCAAAGGTGCCCCTCACCCCTCTTATAAAAGGGAACTCCTCCTCCTCATTTTTTCACACCATAAAAGCCTGTTGGTTCGGCCAAAATCTGCCCACATACTCTCCAAACTTCCCTCACTACAACCTAGAGGCCTTATTTTGATCTGAGAGCCAACCTATGGAGCCCTTTTGATCAAATCAAAAGGAAGAACCCGAAGAAGAGGTAATGATTTCACCACCCTTTTTCAAGTTCCTTTCTTCTTCCACTTCTTCTTCCTTTGTTGTTGCCATTATAAAATAATAACTCCAGTATCATATATATACTGTGATGTTATTATAAATATGGCACAACCATATTCACTATTCTATCCATCCTTTGAATAACATGTCACCATACGTGCGTCCGTACGGCTTACCGTCTCCACGTCGTGGTGTAATTGTTATTCAATAAATTATTATTTGGATGGGTATAATAATGATGTGTAACCCATGTAAATAATAAATATAATATGATAAGGATTCTTTATATATGATATATCATCCAATTATATATTATTTTAATATAAAAAAATGATATTATCGCTCGTGCGTACGTACAGACTACCATCTCCACGAACGCGATAAGATTCATTCTCCATTGTATCCATTCAAGTATAATTCTCATTTGATGATTAATAATAGTATATAAGGACTTGATATCATTTTGGATATGAATGAGATACAACCTATCCATTACAAACATGGCTTATGTAACAAAACATATAAAATAAAACGAGTAAGTTAACACCAGAAATGACGATAATTCTACGATATTATTAACAAAGAAATGTTAAAAGATCACATATGATATCATATTAATGTATATGATTATTGAATAATTTAATAACAATTATTTCACCATTATACAAAAGTTTTACCTACCCCTACCAAGTAAAAGTTCATGGTAAGGGTTATTTCACAATCTCTTCATTATCCGAGGTTGCTCATACGTAATAATTTACTGAGATCTCTTTATCATCCACATCTATGTTTCTTAAAAATGTATTTCAAAACATTTTTACTATTTTAAAGAATGTGGGTTAAAGTCATTTATACCCTTTTTTGACATTTTATAAGTGTTTTATAAAGGAATCTTTCCTTCGTTTTCCAAACAAGGTGTTTTTTAACCTTTTCGACAGAATTAAGGTAAGACTGTTTTTTTAACTTATACGGCGTGTGCAGCTATTTTCCACCGTTATAAAATCTTCGAAGTTTCCTTACAAGCTTATAAGGATATTTTCAAAGAAAATTCTTTATTTTATAAATATATGACTCTTAAATGATTTCAAAATAGAAAGAGATATTTCTCCAGAAAGAGTTTCGATTTCATCTATGTCAACATCCTTCGATGGATTTTACGCTTATTTGAAGTTGATTTATTATGATACAAAACTTCTATATTGTATTGAATGTTTTGGGATATGTTTGACTGTGGATGTGCTATTTTTATACCATTCATATTTTATGGTGAAAGTATTGACATTTCGTATTCTAGTTTTAATACGAATGTTTATGTTATGTTTAAACCATTTTCATATGGGAATGCATTGGACTAATTTTTGATGGGTGGAGCCCGCTATAGCTCCTCGATGCATCGGTAGGTCTCATGAGACAAAATAGTGTCTTGGCACAAGGCCTTGGAAAAATCTTATTTGTAGTCTTAACACGAGGCCTTGGATATGTGGTTATGATAGTCTGGCATTGTGCATTACATCATAATTAAATTTGTTATTGATATTGCATGTGATTATTTGATTAGTAAAATATCCATGTGAATAAGTAAATGGAATTATTTCATTTTACTTTTTCCATAATATGTTGAAGTTCAAGTTTGAAAGGCTTTTGTTTTGGTTATACATTGGCTTAAATGTTTATGCTTATTTTTGAAAGTTTCCGCTATATTGTTATCCTTACTAGGCATTTGAGCTCACCCCCTTTCTATGTCTTATTTTTCCCAGGATGTGAAAAAGTAAGTTATGAATGAACTGCAGGGATATTATGAGGGGATAATAGTGTGGAATATGGAGACATTTATTTTGTTGTAGTAGTTTTTCACTTTATGATGTAATGTTAACCTTTATGAATATATCTAGTGTTTCCAAGGCTACTAAACCAATCGGTCACTCGAGATTTGATCTTTATTGTGATCATACCAATGTTATGTAATAATGCACTGACTCTGGGTAACTTGGGTCGGGGCGTTATAGTTGATATCAGAGGAAGTTTAGTACAAACCTTGGAAGATAGATTTAGATAAAATCTGATTAGAGCACTTAGACCTCTGATGAACTTTGAGGATTAGTATAGAAGAACTTCTTAGAATTTTGGTATTGTAGATATTTTGTGAGTTTTCCGAGCAATACATCCCTGTCTGGATACGAGCAGGTAGAGGCGGCTCTGGCACACATGTACCTAGGGGTAAAACCCAAAAACACCGCTTTGAGCTAGACTCGAACGGGAACTGGTGCACGACAACGGGCCTTGCTGCACTCTTGGTTAGGACACTCCCGGGGGATATGCTTAGGATAATTCTAATTTTCTTTAAAAACCATTATAAAGGGTTTATCAGTATATACTTCCTCAAAGGAGACATTTTTATGATTATGGATTATATCAATAAACTATTTAATTATGTTATGTGCTTTACAAGTTTGGGATTAGGTATTGTTATTCATAAACTAATCTAGTGTATGCCATTGTTTAGAAATGGCGCCCAGTTGAAGGAATTAGAACTCCAGCAATGCACATGATCCAAAGAGAAGGAAGGATCATATCTTTCATGGTCTTAAGCGAGAATTTATAAGAGAAATAGTCTCCCATGTATTATCATCTTATGAAAAAAATAATATCATGTATTGATAAGATAAGTAAAGAGTTTACTGAGTCCTATGGCTTTGAAGGGAATCAAGAGAAGAAAATGATGGAAGAGGGAAAGATGGATAAAGGGAAGAGGGAAAAGAAGAATTTTCCCATATGTGGTAACTGTGGGAAGAAACACCTTGGAACTTACCTGAAAGTAATGAGAGTTTTTTATAAGTGTGGAGGAAAAGGGCACAAAGTACGTAACTGCAAGGGTAAGAAAATGGTTTCAAATGTACAATGCTCCATTTGCAAGGAGTTTGGACACTACGCGAACCTATTTCCCAGTCATCAGACTATGCCGCAAATGATGCTATTGGATAATAATCAAGTTATGATACTACCACAGATGAAGAGGAATGATTAGAGTTCTTATGTTGATTATGTCATTTGAGTGTTGTATCAACAATGTACTTGTTATAATAATTATGGAGTATAAAAGGATTGTACTGCAGTAATATTTCATTAAGGACTTGATATTGTGTAGAACAAAGAAAAGTGACTCAATAGCAGGTCAAATTTTTGGAAAATATATGGTTGAGAGAAAGATAAACCATAATATGGTTCTGATACTGAGGTATTGTTTTAGAATAATACATGTTTGATGTGGATAAATTATATTGGATATTCTTGAATACTTTGAACCTGATTAATGATTTGTATATTCCATCATCGTTGGGGTTTAAAACATTTTTGGATTGATGAATTATATCCAGCATTCTATATGGAATAAGGTAGCATGAATATAATCAATAAGGATTATGGTAATTCAGGATGTTTTAGTGTTTTAAAAGAATACATGATGAAGGTATTAATATTCTATTATGGGGTAAAAATGATCTACATTATGTTTACCTTCCTTATAAATTTTGGACTGAAGTATTTTGGATAGTTCTAGTTTGGATTATTTTGGATTGCCATAAAAGGACAACCCGGAGGTCAGGTGGAAACCCGTCGCGACCGGCAAGGCTGCGAGACTTGAACCTGTAACCGAAGGGAGACAAGGGTGTATCACCTACCACTGGCCCACGAGATGTCCTGAATTAAATAATTTAGTTTTTATTAAAATATCTGGTAGATAAATTATAAATTCGTTTATTTTGGAACCCTGTATGAATAGTAAAAATAGAATTTTTTTATGTTCTATTATCTTTTAGCGTGAAAGATGAGTTTGTGGTAGAAATTTATTAATGGATAAAACTATAATTATATAGTAAGTATATATCCTTATGATCTTAGCCAATCTCATAAATAAATTCCTCAATATTAAGAAAAGAAACATAGAACAAAAATGTTGTCCTAGATGGTACCTTAAATCATCACTAATTTATGGCTTTGGGATTGTTGGCCTTTTCATATCCATGTTCTCTACCACTCTCCATCAGATAATTGATGGTTAGATTTCTCTTCCATATCCATATTTTCCTACATGGAACCCTAGTATGTGTTATTTTCGGTAAATTTCATACTTTCCACTCTTTATTTTAAATAGAGGCCTCATTAATTCATTTTTCGATGTGAGATTTCAACTAAGATATTTTGAAACGTCAAAAATGTGTTATCCTAATACCCTATGTTTTGTTGAACCGATGTTATTTCAAATCATCATAGATTGATGAATTTAAGGACCTTAATTTTATATTTGTTTGTGATTGATGACCTCAATCACTACCTATAAATATTTACATTTTTCCTCCAATTATATGTCTCTAATTGCCACCAATGTTCTCCTAATAGAGATCATAATTTGGTGGTGACCCTTTCATTCCTCTTTTCCTCATATTAAGACTAAATTTTAGTAACCTAATTTCCGATGTGGGTTTTCCCACAAAGATATTTTCTATTTTCAACCTTTTATGTTCGAAGAACAATTTCAAATTGCGAGGACACAATTTATTGAAGGAGGGGAGAATGTAACACCCCAAGATTTAATAGTGTGTTATTTCTTCAAAATAATTTAATAACTGGCACTACACGCAACATTGGGTTCAAGCGCACCATGACATACCAAAAAAGCTGTTCAAAAGAGGTTATGAATAGTATTAAATAAATTTTAAACTTTATATAATCATTATAATTTTAGAATCCATATTATCAGTTTCTTAGACATAATTTAAATACAAATTCATTTTCAGTATTGCACTTTTACCAAATTTTAATAGTGAACCATTTTTAAATACAATATTTTAAACTTTTTGACTAAATGGGGACATCAAAAATTTAAAATGAAACATCCCAAGCTTCCACGGTACGCTTTCCATTGAATAATACAGTAGCATGTGTTGTACGTAACTTCGAGTTTTAACACACACCACAACCGATCAAACTAGCCATTATGAATAGTAATACCTACTTTTTGAAATTTTATCTCTCAAAATGGACTTCATTTTTGGATTCGGAATATCGAATTTAGCCTAAGGTGAAATATTTGTACTTTTTGGATAACTTTAATATTTTGATAAATAGTGAAAATTACTAAATTTTAATTTAAAACAAATTTTTTAATGAAAATAATTAATAGTGATAAATTATGAATTTGAGTGGTTTTAAAGTATATTTAGAATATATTTTTACCATTCAATACAATTTTGGTCATTGGACATAATTTCACAATTAAACCGAACATAAACAAGTATCAATCTTTTGATAGTTATTATATCTTAAAAACACGGTTTTTGTTTTAACAGCGGGAATTATTTTTAAATTAATTTCTGTCACTTCTTTGTTTTGAATTTGGAAAATTGGATTCCATATTTGGAATCCGTATGTTCATATTGTGTGAATAGGTAACTTTTATTTTTAGACATTTTGAATAATTACTGCGGTAAATATTTTATTTACCATGGTTAAGGGTAAATCCTGTAAATAAGGGTTAACAAATAATATTATAATAATACTAAATTACCCTAAAACGTGTCCTAACTTTATTTTTTGATACATGTTAGACCATAGGAATTTTTGGGTCGATTTTGGGACCCCATGGAGCCACTTGTAGGTGATAGGGACACTTTATTTTAATTAAGTTAAAATTAATACAAAAAATGACACAAGCATATATCTTTTACCAAAACAATTTTTACATATAGTTATATATGTTTTATTTTTGACAATAAATATTCATTATAAAGATAAAAATATTTCCTACATAATTATATTTTATTTATAATTTTTAGACATTAAATAAGTTAAGTTAATTATGACACAATGATGATGCAGTAATTACCATAATAGTGAAAAATTAAAATAATTGATATTATAAATACACAAATAAATATAATTTGAGACTTTTTATGAATTAAACTAATTTTATAAGTTAATATGACATGTTAGGAATAATTTAATTAAATTTTTTCGAAGTAATAATTCTGTTATGAGTTTCATAAAAATCAACTATTGAATAGTGAAAAAATTGACATAAAAGTGTTTTTAAAAATAATATTATATTATTAATTGATATAAAATTCCTAAAAATCTAAGGTTAGTCCGAGAGACTTATATCCGGATAGTTGTATCATTAATGGACCACTTGGGGGTCTCTTGGATGTATATAGTAAGTTTATTAACCATATTCTATAAAAATACAAAGAGACATTGTAAAAGTGAAACTAATTAACTAAGAGTTAATACTTAAAGATAAGGCTAATATAATGACCCAAACCTATTTAAATTCTATTGGTTGAGTTTTTTTCGACCCATACCCACCTTAAGATTTAAATAATCACCTTTTGAGCCATTAGAAACCGAATATGAATTTATTATAAATTAATATTTCTAGCTTTTCCAAAGGTGCCCCTCACCCCTCTTATAAAAGGGCACTCCTCCTTCTCATTTCATCACACCTTAAAAGCCTTTTGGTTCGGCCAAACTATGACCATATACTCTCCCAAATTCCCTCACTACAACCTAGAGGCCTTAGTTTGATCAGAAAGACAACATATAAATCCCTTTTGATCAAATCAAAAGGAAGAACCCAAAGAAGGGGTAATGATTTCACCAGCATTTTTCAAGTTCCTTTCTTCTTCCACTTCTTCTTCTTTTGTTGTTACCATTATATAATAATAACTCCAGTATCATATATATACTGTGATGTTATTATAAATATGGCACAACCATATTCACTATTATATCCATCCTTTGAATAACATGTCACCATACGTGCATACGTACGGCTTACCGTCTCCACGTCGTGGTGTAATTGTTATTCTATAAATTATTATTTGGATGGGTATAATAATGATGTGCAACTCATTTAAATAATAAATATAATATGATAAGGATTCTGTATATATGATATACCATCCAATTAGATATTATTTTAATATCAAAAGAATGATATTAACGCTCGTGCGTACGTACGAACTACCGTCTCCACGAACGCGATGAGATTCATTCTCCATCGTATCTATTCAAGTATAATTCTCATTTGATGGTTTATAATAGTATCTAAAGACTTGATATCATTCTTTATATGAATGAGATACAATCTATCCATTACAAACATGGCTTATGTAACAAAACATATAAAATAAAACGAGTAAGTTAACACTAGAAACGACGATAACTCTAAGATATTATTAACAAAGAAATGTTAAAAGATCATATATGATATCATATTAATGTATATGATTATTGAATAATTTAATAACAATTATTTCACCATTATACAGGAGGTTAACCTACCCCAACCATGGAAAAGTTCAAGGTAAGGGTTATTTCACAATCTCTTCATTATCCGAGGTTGTTTATACGTAATAATCTACTGGGATCTCTCTATCATCCACATCTATGTTTCTTAAAAATGTATTTCAAAACATTTTTACTATTTAAAATAATATGGTTTAAAGTCATTTATACCCTTGTTTGACATTTTATAATAGTTTTATAATGGAATATTTCCGTCGTTTTCCAAACAAGGTGCTTTTTAACCTTTTCGATAGAATTAAGGTAAGAATGTTTTTTTAACTTATACGGCGGGTGTGGCTATTTTCCTCCGTTGTAAAATCTTTGAAGTTTCCATACAAGATTATAAGAATATTTTCAAAGAAAATGTTCTATTTTATAAATATATGGCTCTTAAATGATTTCAAAATAGAAAGAGATATTTCTCTAGAAAGAGTTTTGATTTCATCTATGTCAACATCCTTTGATGGATTTTACGCTTATTTGAAGTTGATTTATTATGATACAAAACTTCTATATTGTATTGAAGGTTTTGTGATATGTTTGACTATGGATGTGCTATTTTTATACCATTCATAGTTTATGGTGAAAGTATTGAAATTTCTTATGCTAGTTTTAATACGAATGTTTATGTTATGTTTAAACCTTTTCATATGGGGATGCATTGGACTTAATATGTGATGGGTGGAGCCTGATATAGATCCTCGATGCATCGGTAGGTCTCATGAGACAAACTAGTGTCTTGGCACAAGGCCTTGGCAAAATCGTATTTTTATTCTTGGCACGAGGCCTTGGCTATGTGGTTATGATAGTCTGGCATTATGCATTCCATCATTATGAAAGTGGTTATTAATATTTCATGTGATTATTCGATTAGTAGAATATCCATGTGAATAAGTAAATGGAATTATTTCATTTTAATTTTTCCATAATATGTTTAAGTTCAAGTTTAAAAGGCTTTTGTTTTGGTTATACATTGCCTTAATGTTTATGCTTATTTTTGAAAGTTTCGGCTATATTGTTATCCTTACTGGGCATTTGAGCTCACCCCTTTTCTATGTTTTATTTTTCCCAGGATGTGAAGAAGTAAGTTATGAATGACCTGCAGGGATATTATGAGGGGATAATAGTGTGGAATATGGAGACATTTATGTTGTTTTAGTAGTTTTTCACTTTATGATGTAATGTAAAACTTTATGAATATATCTAGTGTTTCCAAGGCTACTAAACCAATTAGTCTTTCGAGACTTGATCTTTCTTGTGATCATGCCAATGTTATGTAATAATGCACTGACTCTGGGTAACTGGGGTCGGGGCGTTACATTTGTGGTCTTTTTGAATTTTTACGGGTTTTAAGGTTTTTTTTAGTTTCTTTCATTTTGAGTGGTTTTAAGTGTTTTAGGATTTTTTATTTGTTTTTAGGATTTTTATTGGTTTTTATGATTTTTTTTGTTTTTTGGAGTTTTATGGTTTTCAATTTGTTGTCATTATTTTTAGTGTTTGTTACATTTTCATGAATTTTTATAGATTTTTTAGTATTTTTATGGATTTTTGGGTTGTTAGGGTTTTTGATGTTTTTATGTGTTTTCAATAGTTTTCATGGTTTTTAGGTTTTTTAGGGGTTTATGTTAATTTTATGTTTTTATTTTCTAGATTTTTTTTTTGATTCGAAGGATTTTAGTATTTTTAACATTTTTATGGGTTTTAAGGGTTTTTAGAGTTTTTAGTGGGTTTTTAGAGTTTTATGGTTTTTATTGGTTTTTATGTTATTAGGGTTATTGATAGTCATCAAGTTTTATTATTGGTTTTAGGGTATTTTATTTTTTCTGGGATTTTTATGGATTTTTAGGATATTTTTGGGTTTTGGGATTTTTTAGTGTTTTCACAATTTTCTTACTGTATTTAAGGGTTTTTTATTATTTTTAGGGTCTTTTGGGATTTTAAGGTTTTTTTTGAGTTTTTAGGGTTTTAATGGTTTTCAAATTTCTTTGTTGGTTTTCGGGGTTTATAGAGATTTTAGTGGTTTATAGGTTTTATGTGTTTTTATTTTTTATGGTTTTTTGAGGATTTTATGGTTTATGGGGTTTTCATGTATTTATGGATTTTTTAGTTTTCAATGTATTTTAGGGGTTTGGGGGATTTGAGGGTTTTTAGGTTTTTTAGATATTTTTACGGTGTTTAGTGTTTCTCATTGTTTTTATGGTATTTTTGATTTGTAGGGGTTTTTATGAGTTTTTTGGGGTTTTATGGAATTTTAGTTATTTTAAAATTTTAGGGCTTTTAAGGTTTTTATTGGTTTTAGTGGTTTTTATGGTTTTGATGGGTTTTATGGGTTTTATGGATTTTTATAGTTTTTAGGGGTTTTCATGGTTTTTTGGTGTTTTTTTGTATTTTGGTATATTTAGTGATTTTTTTGGATTTTTATTCTTATTAAGTTGTTTAGTGATTTTGGGAATTTTTAGTGTTTTAGGGTATTTAATGTTTTTTGGGTATTATGGTGTTTTAGGTTTTTTAGGGGTTTTTTGAGTATTTAATGTTTTAAGGTTTTTATATTTTTTTAATATTTTAACACTTTTATGGGATTTTAGATTATTTATTGGTTATTAAGAGTTTTATGATATTTTCATTTTTTCTTATGATTTTGGGTTTTTTTGGTTTTTTGGAGTTTTTTACTTTTTTGGGGATTTATATGATTTTTTCATTGTTTTTATTTTCTAGGATTCTTAGGGGTTTTATGGATTTCATGAGTTTTTAGGGTTTTTCATGGTTTTTAGGGGTTTTAGGGGTTTTAGGGGTTTTCAGGGTTTTTATGGTCTTTTATGGTTTAGTGTTTTTTGGAGTTTTTTTTGATATCTTAGGTTTTTATGGTTTTAGGGGTTTTAAGGTGTTTTATAGTGTTTTAAGTGTTTTTTAATTTTTCTGGGTTTTTTATGGTTTTTTAAGAAATTTATGGTTTTTACGGTACTAAGAATTTTATGGATTTTGTGTGTTTTAGGGGTTTTAGGTATTTTGAGGGGTTCTTCGTAATTTTCTATATTTCTAGGGGTTTTTAGTTTTTTTTTGTGATTTAAGGGTTTTGGAGTTTTTTTAAAAAAATTATGGGTTTTAAGGGGTTTTAGTCTTTTTAGTGGTTTATAGTGATTCTATGGGTTTTTAGATTATATTAAGGGTTTTAGGTGTTTTTGTGGTTTTCTTGGGTTTTTCGAGTTCTTAGGTTTTCAGATATTTTTAGGGTATTTTATTTTTTTTTAGTTATTAGGGTTTCTAGGTATTTTAAGGGTTTTATGGGTTTTTAGGGTTTTAGGTGTTTTCATGTTTTATTTAAAAAATTTATTAGATTTAATATTTTCTAGAGTTTTATAACACTTTTGGGGTTTTAAGGGTTCTTAGAGTTCTTAGTGGGTTTTAGGGGTTTTATGGATATTAGGGTTTTTTAGTTTTCAGGGGAGTTTGTTGATTATAGGGGTTTTTTCGTTTTAATGTTTTTTAGTGATTTTTGAGGAATTTTATTTTTAGGTTTTTCAGCAGTTTTAGGGATTTTACGGGTTTTATGGTTTTCTTGGTGTTTAGGGTTTTAGGGTTTTAGTGTTTTTTTTAGTTTTTACGATTTTTTTTGGTTTTTAGGGATTTATGGATTTTAATGTTTTTTAACATTTTTTGGGGTTTTATTGGTTTATATAGTTTTTAGTGGGGTTTAGTGTTTTTATGTGTTTTTAGTATTTTTAATGTTTTTATGGGTTTTTATGTTTTTCGGGAAATTTTCAGAGTTTTTAGGATTTTTAACATTTTCATGGATTTGTAGGGATTTTTTATGGTTTTTAAGGGATGTAGGGGTTTTAAGGATTTCTCAGGGGTTTAGAGGTTTTCATGGTTTTTAGGTATTTTAGGAATTTTATGGTTTTTTTTTGTTTTACTATTTCTTTAGTTTTTTATGGTTTTTATGGTTCTTATAGTTTTTAATGATTTTTAGGAGTTTTAAGGGTTTTGAGTTTTTTTAGTCGTTTTATGGTTTTACTATTTTTTAAGGAATATGATTTTTATGGTTTTTAGGGGTTTTAAGTGTGTTTTTTTTGGTTTTTTACAATATCAGTGATTTTTATGGATTTTTTAGTATTTTTAGGGTTTTAGGTTTTTTAGGGTTTTTAGGTTTTTTAGAGGTGCTGAGGTATTTTTGGGTTTTCAGGGTTCTCAGGAATTTTTGGGTTTAAGGTTTTTTTATGGTCTTTTGCGTCTATAGGCTTTATTTTGTTTTTAGGATATTTAAGTTTTTTAACAATTTTTGGGGTCTTATGGGTTTTTAGAATTTTTAGAAGTTTTTATAGTTTTTATGGGGTTTTAGGATTTTTATTGTTTTCTAGAGTTTTTTATGGTTTTCATTGGGTTTTAGGGTTTTTTATGATTTGAGGGATATTTGTATATTTTTTTATCAATTTTTGGGTTTTATGATTTTTAGGGTTTCTTGGGAGATTGAGGGGTTTTAGAGGTTTTTAGTGTTTTTATGGTATTTTCGGTTTTAAGGGGTTTATGGTCCTTTTGGGGTTTTTAGGCCTTTTGGTTTTTAGGGGGTTTTTGGTTTTTAGTGTTTTTATGGTATTTTAATTTTTTTTTAAAAATATATAAGAATTTAAAGGGTTTTTAGTGTTTTTATTGGTTTTTAGGGTTTTATGGGATTTAAGGGTTTTTATGGATTTAGGGGGTTGTATGGTTTTTAGGTGATTTGGGTATTTTTTAAATTTTTACATGAATTTTTTCTTTAATTAGGATTTTTAAGGGTTAGAAGCATTTTTAGAGGTTTCATTGATTTTGAGGGTTTATAGGGTTTTGTAGGGTTTTATGATCTTCAGGGTTTTAGGGTCTTTTCTGTTTTTCTGTTTTTTTTTGAGTTTTTATGGTTTTTATGTTTTTGTGGAGTTAATTTTTTTTATTTTAGTGGTTTAAAGGGTTTAAGAGTTTTAGTGGTTTTATGGGTTTTGAACGGGTTTTTTATGGTTTTTAGGGGTTTTAGGGTTTTTTTATGTTTGTATGGATTTTCCAGGCTATTTTTATAATTTTATTAATTTTTGTAGTTTTTAGGTTTCTGAGGAATTTTTTCTGTTTTAGTATTTTTCATAGGTTTTGAGGTTTTAGGTTTTTATTTTGGTTTTTTGGGTTTTAGTTTTTTCTGAGTTCTTATGGTTTTAATTTTTTAGGGATATTTATTTTTTAAGGGCTTTTAGGGGTTTTTTTGTTTTTAGTGGTTCTTAGGGATATGGGTTTTAGGTTTTTTGTGTTTTCTAGTGGTTTTTATGGTTTTCAGGGGTTTGGGGTTATTAGGGTTTTAAATTTTCATGGATATTTAGGGTTTTTTAGTATTTTTATGTTTTAAGAGTTTTTAGTGTTTTTAATGATTTAGAGGGTATTTAGGGTATTTAGGGGTTTTATAGTATTTAGGGGTTTAAGGCTCTTTTTGTGATTTAGATTTTTTTTTGAATTTTTTGGGTGTTTATGGTTTTTGAGGTTTTTTACTATTTCGTGGTTTTAATGATTTCAAGATTTTTAGTTGTTTGTCGAGTTTATATTGGGGTTTAGATTTTTTAAATGTTTTAGAGTGTTTTTATGTATTTATAGGGGTTTTTGTGGTATTTTGGGTTTTTATGTTTTTAAGGATTTTTAGGGTTTTTTAAGATTTTTATAGTTTTTTGGGGTTTTAGTGTTTTTAGTTAGACTGTTGTGGCTTAGGGGTTTGTAGATATTTCATAAAATTTTAAGAGTATTTAATGTTTTATGGGTTTTATGATTTTCAGGGTGCTTTAGGGGTTCTAAGTATTTTTTAAGGATTTTTACGGTTTTTATTGTTTTTAGAGAATTTTATTTTTTTGGATTTTTTAGGGAGGTTTAGGGGTTTTTAATGTTTTACGATGTTTTTGGGGTTTTGGGAGGTTTTTGTTTCTAGGTTTTTAAGGGGTTTTTTTGATTTTTTAACATTTTTTGGTTTTTATGGGTTTCCATAGCTTTTAATTTTATTAGGTTTTTAGGAATTTTGAGTTTTTTTTGTGTTTTTTCAGAGTTCTTAGGGTTTTTAGAGGATATTAATGTTTTTACAAGTTTAAATGGGTTTTAGAGTGTTTATTTGTTTTTAGGGGTTTATTTGGTTTTAATGTTTTAGGGGTGTTCATGTTTTTTATGGGTTTTCAATGGTTTTTTGGCTTTTTTCGTTTTCATTAATATTTATAGATTTTTACGATATTTATTATTTTTAGGGTTATTTAGGTTTTTAGGGGTTTTGAGGGGTTTTGATTGGTTTTAGAGGGTTTTATGGATTTTTATGGTTTTAAGGATTTTTATGGTTTCAAGTTCACTTGGGGTTTCATGGTTTATTTTTAGTTTTTTAGGGGTTTAAAGGTTTTATTGAGTTTTTTTTAACATTTTTAGGGGTATTTATCATTTTTTGTGTTTTTAGTTTTTTTTACAGTTTTTATGGTTTTAGGGGTTTTAATATTATTATGGGTTTTTATGGTTTTTAGAGGGTTTTCATGGATTTACGGTTTTTTATTTTTTTCAAGGATTTTTTTTGGATTTTTATGGGTTTTTTGGTTTTTTGGTTTTTAGAAATATTGAGGGTTTCCCAGGGATTTTAGGGATTTCTTGTATATTATGGGGTTTATGTTCTTCATAATTTATAGGATATTTTGAGTTATTAGGGTATTTTTTGTAATGACTCGCCAATTCTCATTGGCTTGAGAGTGCAACGAGTCATTACTAGGACTTAAGCGACATCCCCAAGACGCCAAAAGACGGAAATAAATGTCGAAGGGTTTCAAATATAAGTTGGGGAATGATTTACCGTTTAAGAAATAAACCCATCCAAAAAACCATTCACTAAATGATGCATGAACAAAAGAAAGACAAACCAACAACTTCATTTATGTTAAACCACATTAGAGTACATAACAGTGGAATACCAAACCAAACATCAAAATACACAGTGGAAGAAAATCACAACACTCTCAAAAGACACCCAAAACTCCACGCTCCACAAACTCCAAGCTCCACAACATCTCCCAAGCATCACCACGAGCCCCTAGTAATTAGATGATTTACCATTACCTGTGTCTCGGAATACAAGATCTGCAAAGGAACCAAAGTGCCAAAGTAGGGGTGAGTATAAAACTCAGTAGGTTTTCCTCAATGACTTCCCTACTCACGCCACTAGGATAGAAGAGTTAGCCACATTTATATAAAAATAGTTTATATAAAAAATTTTCACCAAAGCAGTTTAGAACTAAATATAAAGTAGATTTCCAAAACCATCCATGATCAAAAGCATCAAAGTGAAATTTAAACTAGCTTTTCCAACACGTTATTTTTTCAGAAAAATAACCAAACAAATTTACAAACCATTTCACAAACATCCCTCTTTGAAATCCAACCATTTCACAAACCCGTGAAATCAACCATGCATGTTTCGTTATGAAAATTCCATACTCATGAGCGGTCTCTCGTCGATCTACCAATTTGTCACAAGGTAATATTTCCCATGTGCCATTACAACATTGACATTGAGCACAAGGTCATATTTCAACCAAGCCTCGTACTTAAAAGTCCCATGTGCCATTAAATGTTTGGCACCGAGCAAAAGGTCATATTTCGACCAAGCCTCGTATATGAAACATGAACACACACCACACATTCCCAACAATCATTCCAAAACCATCGTTTCAAAAAAAAACCTTTTATTTAAAACCATTTTCCATCAAAACCAAGTGCGTTCAACAAATTCAAACCATTTCAATAAAACTCCCTTTTTATTGAAAACCAAATTCATCAAAGTCATTTCAATCTCAATCCATTTCAATAAAACACCATTTTTATTGAAATCCCATTTCTCATCAAACCATTTACCATTTCAGAAATTTTATAATTTAAAATCAATATTTTAAATTTAAATAGCCAAATCACTTTGCACAACAATTCACCAAGATTTCAAAATTTCATCAAAACCATAAATCATCACTAAAGAAGAATTATTCCATGCTTTTCACAATCAATACCATAGAAATAAACAATTTGAAACTAATCCAACAAATTCTAATAAGAGGAGTCTATAGTGAAGCCACCTACCTCAACAAAAATGGTGAAACCAATCAACAGACGAAAAACCCTCAAGAACACCGGGTCAAATCTCCAAAACCCACCATTGATCTCTTCTCATAACACAACCAAGACAAAGTATCAACATATTTGGCATCCACATACTTAGTTCTACCCATAACGGGCATAGTTATAGGAATTTGAGGGAAGAGGAGAAGTAGATCTAAGTAGATCTAGGAAACCATTCATGAACGAAGGAGAACGATCACATACCTCAATAATCCAGCTTCGATATGGAAATAGAATCCTTTGGATTGCCTCCGAAATGATGGGAGAACCCTCTTTGATCTTAGTAGAACCAAAATCCCGAGTTAGGGATTCTTAGGATCTTTAATGAGGCAATTAGAGGCAAAACGAGTTAGATCCACAATTTAAGGATCTAATTTTAATTGACCGCACAGTTAGTCGCACGGTTTGAAAATCCATGCGCTAATTGTGTGTTAGCTTCTGCCTCGGCCATCTTTCATGCACGGCCCCATCGCATGGTTTCCCTTAACCATGCTCCGACCGTGCGGAAGCCACTGCCTCCCCAATCAGCCATGCACGGTTTGGCCACACGGTTGGACAAACCGTGCACCGCTCGTGTGCCTTCCCTTTTGCTTCAAAATTCAATCTAGGATCTCCCAAATCTCCCAAACATCACCCTTAACTTTTAAAACCAAGAAAAGCATCAAGTAAGAGTTATATACCAGAAACTGGGGGTACTACATTCTCCCCACCATTGGCCTTTCCGTCCCCAGAAAGTAGAAAAACAATGCTTGATTGAAAGAGTTCTGGACACTGCTCCTTCATTTCTTTCTCGCGTTCCCAAGTCTCTTCCTCAATCTAACAATGTTGTCACAAAACCTTCACTAGGCTGATGCTTTTTTCATGCAAGAAATTATCCTACCTATCCACAATCCGCACCAGGATACGTACCAATGAAGCATCTGCCTCCAAGTCAACGTGATCCCATTTGATCACATGGTTAGGATCTGGCTGATACTTCTTCAACTGAGATACATGGAACACATTATGCACTGCACTGAACCATGGTGGTAATGGTAACCGATACGCCGCCTCTCCAACCAGTTCCAGTATCTCAAAAGGGCCTATATATCGAGGAGATAAATTTCCCTACTTCCCAAAATGGTGATGTCCAAGTCTTGGAGAGATCCTCAAGAAGACATGATCACCCACAAAGAATGCCAACGGTCTGCGACGGTGATCTGCATAATATTTCTGAAGACATTGAGTCGTCTCCATCCTCTTTCTAATCAACTGAATCTTCTCTGTTGTTTCTTGGACAAGGCTCGGCCCAACTAGTGAAGTTTCACCCATTTCCACCCAGCATAGTGGATTACTACAAGGTCGCCCATACAATTCGTCAAACAGATCGATGTTTTTCGAGGCCTGATAACTATTATTATATGAGAACTCCACTAAAGTCACTTGCTCTTACCACAAGCCACCAAAATCCATTACACAAGCCCGTAACATGTATTCCAACGTCTATATCTTCATTTTGGATTGCCCATCCGTCTAAGGATGATACACCATACTCATATTCAACTGAGTTCCTAGGGATTTCAGTAAGGATTGGAAGAAACGAGATGCGATCCTCGGATTTGTATCTGAGATTATAGACACTGGTACACCATGCCTCTTTAACACTTCCTGGATATAGTCATTTGAATGATCTTCCACCGTTTGAGTTTCACTAATTGGGATGAAATGGGCCTACTTGTTTAGATGATCTACTATCACCCAAATGGAATCGTGTTTCCGGACTGTTCTTGGAAGTCTTGTAACAAAATCCATTGCTATCTTCTGCCATTTCCACACTGGGATAGGTAAAGACTGTAACATACCATCTGGTCGTTGATGCTCTGCTTTAACCAACTGAAAAGTTAAGCATCATGAGACAAATTCGGCCACCTTCCTTTTCATGTTGCTCCACCAAAACTGCATCTTTAGTGCCTCATACATCTTCTGTGTACTCGGATGTATAGCCCATCTTGAATGGTGGTAAGCATGAAGGATTTTTTCCTGAGTAGATAATGGAATAACCATCTGATCTCGAAACTGCAAAATTGAACTCCCATCTAGCTTCCATCCCTCAATGGTCTCCCCTCCATTGAGTTTTGAACTCATTGCAACATAGTCTATGTCGGATGCATGTGCCTCCTTTACTATCTCCACCAAATCAGGAACAAGTGAAAATGGAAAGAAAACCGCAACATTACCCCGGTCTTCACATTCCACATGCATGTCGGCTAAGACCGACATTGACTGCCATTCCTCTGATTCTTCTTTCACCAACTGAGCATACGACTTTCTGCTAAATGCATTCTCCACTGAATTTCCCTTACCTGGTGTATACATTAAGTCAAAGTCGAACTTTTTAAGATACTCTATCCATCTCCTCTGCCTCAGATTCAAGTCTCACAGTATGAAAATGTGTTTCGAGATTTTGTGATCTGTAAACATAGTGAACTTCTCACTAAAGAGATAATGACGCCATGTACTCAAGGCATGGACAACTGAAGCTAACTCCAAATCATGTGTTGGTTAATTCTTCTCATGCACCCTCAACTTCCTTGAACCATAAGCAACAACATGGTCTCCTTTCATGAGAACACATCCCAACCTTGTTCCCGAAGCATCACCATACACCACATACCCCTGTCCTGTTTCATGAAAGATCAAGATGGGTGCTGATGTAAGGAAAAGTTTCAACTCTTGAAAATATTTTTGACATTCCTCAGTCGATATAAATGCACTGTTTTTCTTTGTAAATGTTGTCATAGGCGAATCTAGTTGTGATAATTCATGAAAAAAGTGTCTTTAATAACCATCTAGACCAAGAAAAATTTATATTTCAAAGACATTATTCAGCAGTTTCCAAGAAAGAACAGTTTCTATCTTTTCTGGAACCACTGAAACACCTTTCTCAGAAACAACATGACCGAGAAAACGTACCTCTTGTATCCAAAAATCGCACTTTGATAATTTGGAATATAGCTGATTGTCCCTCAAGATTTCCAACACTAGCGCCAAGTGTTGCTCATGCTCAGCCCTTGTTATTGAATACACCAATATGTCATCCACAAACACCACAACAAAAGAATCCAGATATGGCTGAAATATCTGATTCATCAAAGCCATGAAGACCAGTGGTGCATTCGCAAGATGAAAAGTCATGACTACGTATTCGTAGTGGCCATATCGGCTTCTGAAGGATGTCTTCGGAATATCCTCCTTCCAAACTCGCATCTGGTGTTATCTTGACCGCAAGTCAATCTTGGAGAACCACTGAGCTCCCATCAATTTATCAAACATTCCATAAATGCATGGAATTGGATATCTATTCTTTATCGTAACTTGGTTATGTTTATGATAATCCACACATAGCCTCAAAGTTCCATCTTCTTTCTTTACAAAAAAAACTGGTGCTGCCCACAGAGACATGTTTGGATGAATAAAACCTTTGATTGATAGTTCTTCCAACTACACTTTAAATTCCTTTAACTCCATTGGTACCATCTTATAAGATATAAGTTAGATTGGTCTAGTCCCCCGAAGGAGATCAATCGTAAACTCCACTACTCTCACAGGTGGTAACCCTGAGAAGTTTTCAGAAAACACATCAGGAAATTGATCCACGACTACTAGAAAACTATTATTTGTGATCTCATACATCGATTCCAAGTTTAACACAGCCAACTAGTAAGATATTTTTTCCACTTCTTGTTCCAACAATACCGTTGCACCTTCCTTCAGCACTCTTTCTTCTTTAAAGAGATTCTCAATGCCATCCTCAGTCGCGAAACTGACTATTCTTCTATAACAGTCGATGTGAGCCCTAAATTCTGTCAACCAATCCATACCTAGGATTATATCATAGACATCCATCTTCAGCACAGTCAAATCCCATTTTATATCAGCTCTATCAATAGTTATAGAACATGATCTACACCTAAAGGCTCTACATTAACTTTCACCGAGAGGTGTTTGAAGTTTTATCACAGAAGGAATGATTTCAACTTCTATGTTTAGAAAATCACCAATACAAGAAACAAGAAAAGAATGTGATGCACCAGTATAAAACAGCACTTTCATGAGGGTAGAATTCAAAATAATCATACCTCTCACCGTAGATAGTCCAGACTAGTCATCCACAATCACTAGTTCCGCTCCATACAACTGCTTTTTTTGCTGTACTTTGATCCTTATTACCTTGTTGAGATTTTCCTACCTAAGGAGTCATGGTATTTCTGGAATCACCATAAATAGCTCCGCTCTTCTGGCGAGACATATTTTGTTGTCCTCGCCCTGTCGAAGCATAAGAATCTTGCGATGCCTGAGAAGTGTCCCGAACACCCGATCATGGAGCACAATGAAAATATTACTGAAGATGCCCCCACCTTGTTGCAATTGTGGCATGGTCTCGGTGGTGCTGTACATTCTCATTTCATGTGATCAGTCGAACAACATTGAAAGCAACCTACTTTTCTCTGGGGTCGTGGAGGAAGGTGGACTGATCCCACCGTCTGGTTCTGATTCGCACTCCTACCTTGGAAGTAGGTGTCCCTCTTCTGCTTGTTTCCAGCATTAGATTTTCCACCCATTCCAGTGGGTATCATCATTCCTCCTCCTATCGATCCCGAGATATCACGTTCTGCAACTGTTTCTCTGTTCACCATATCTGTATAATCTATAATATAGAGCACCACAATCTTCGATTGAATCTCCTACCTTAGACCCGATTAAAAGATGTGTTCCTTTAAAGAATCACTTGCTGCAACTTCTGGTGCAAAACGGACTAAATTCATGAACTTAGCCGCATACTCTGTGATAGAGAGGCTCTCCTATTTCAAGATGAAGAAGTTCGTCGTTTTCTGGATCTTTAACATGTGAGGATAGAATTGTTTGTTAAACAATTCTTCAAAATCCTCCCATGTAAGGCCTTCATCCAATTTATCATGCACTGCTAAATCCCACCACTAACGTGCAAGATCATATAGCATATACGTTTCCATATTTACATTCAACTCCACTGGTGTGACGATGAAATCGAGTATACGATTCATCCTTCTTAGCCACACCTCCTCCTTTTTGGGTTCATCATCACCCCTAATGTTTGGTGGATTCTGCTTCATGAACTGGATGCTATGATCCACATGTCGTGGATCATTCCTTCGGTTCCCCATATCCACAGCTTTAAAATCTTGGACAATACTCTGAACCGGCTCTTGGTTCACATGTTATTCAGGTGCAACCATATTCTCCGCAGCTTCTTTGGGTTGGTTTCGACGATGCCTATCGGGTGCCATTTTCTAAACCAACAACAAAATTCGTCAATCTCACTCTCTAGCAACTGTTGGCTTAGCATTTCAAATTCTATCACATCAAATATCACAACATTGTTATCAAACTACCTTTTTCCATGTTCAACCATTTTTTAAAACATTCAACATAAATTTTTAAAATCAACCCATTTTCAAAATACACCAAATACCTGGTTTTTAAAGTCTTTCGATTGAAAACAATTTCCACATTTTTCAAAAAAATTCACCATGCACAAAATACATACTCATTCCTCACAATGAGATATGAAATCTTAGTGGGAATTCATTACTCTACCATACATTTCATGCTCCTCTCGTTGGTTAAACCCACGACAATGAGATTTTCAACATTCTAGAAGTGTGTCAAAAACACTTATGTACCCAAAACCCTGGTAACTTGAAGTTAATCATAAATGGGTTAGATACATCCTTTTGTGCTATACATTTCAAGTTACGATAATCCTACTCCTTTCTAAGATGACCACCCAAGGAATTGACAAGAAGGAATTTTAACTCTAAGACCAATAACATCGATGACTACTTGTTTGGCAAGGACCGATCAAGATGATACCATTTGTGATGACCCAACAATTATCATTGTCTTGAGAGTGAAACGAGTCATTACTAGGCCTTAAGTGACATCCCGAAGATGCCAAAGGATGGAAATAAATGCCGAAGGGTTTCAATTATAAGTTGGGGGATGATTTACCCTTTAAGAAATTAACCCATCCAAAAAACCATTCACTAAATGATGCATGTACAAAAGAATGACCAACCAAAAACTTCATTTATGTTAAACCACGTAAGAGTACATAATAGCAGAATACCAAACCAAAAATCAAAATACATAGTGGAGGAACAACACAAGACTCTCAAAAGACACCCAAAACTCCATGCTCCACAAACTCTATGCTCCACAACATCTCCCAAGCATCACTACAATCCACTAGTAATGAGATTCTTTACCTTTACTTGTGTCTCGTAATACAACATATGAAAAAGCACCTATGTTCCAAATAAGGGGTGAGAATAAAACTCAGTAGGTTTTCCCCAATGACTTCCCTACTCATGCCACTAGGATAGAAGATTTAGCCACATTTATATAAAAACATTTTATATAAAACATTTTCACCAAAGCAGTTTATAACTAAATATAAACTAGTCTTCCAAAACCATCCATGCTCAAAAGCAACAAAGTGAAATTTAACCTGGATTTTCTAACACGTTCCTTTTCCAAAAAAATAACCAAACAAATTTCCAAACCATTTCACAAACATCCCACTTTGCAATCCAACCATTTCACAAACCTGTGAAATCAACCATGCATGCTTCGTTATGACAATTCCATACTCATGGGTGTTCTATTGTCAATCTACCAAGTCATCACAAGGTAATTATTTCCCATGTTCCATTACACCTTTGGCACCGAGTACAAGGTCATATTTCAACCAAGCCTCGTACTTAAAAGTTCCACGTGTCATTAAAAGTCCAGGACCGAGCATAAGGTCCCATTTCAACCAAGCCTCATATATGCAACATGAACACACACCACACACTCCCATAAATCATTCCAAAACCATCCTTTCAATAAAGAACCTTTTATTGAAAACCATTTTCCATCAAAACCAAGTGTGTTCAACCAATTCAAACCACTTCAATAAAACTCACTTTTTATTGAAAACAAAATTCATCAAAGTCATTTCAATCTCAAACCATTTCAATAAAACACCATTTTTATTGAAATCCCATTTCTCATCAAAACATTTACAATTTCATCAATTTCATAATATAAAATCAACTTTTTAAATTCAAATAGCCTAATCACTTTGCAAAACAATTAACCAAGATTTCACAATTTCATTAAAACAATAAATCATCTATAAAAAATATTTATTACATTATTTTCACAATCAATACCATTCAAATAACCAATTTGAAACTAATCCAACAAATTCTAACAAGAAGAGTTGAGGGTGAAGCCACCTACCTGAATAAAAAGGCGAAACTAATCAATGGACGAAGAACACTCAAGAACACTGGGTCAAATCTCCAAAAACAGACCTTAGATATCTTCTCCTAAAATAACCAAGACCAAATATCAACATATTTGGAATCCACATACTTAGGTATACCCATAACGGGCATAGATCTAAGAATTCGAGGAAAGTGGAGAAGTAGATCTATGTAGATCTAAGAAACCATTCAATAACGAAGGAGAACAATCACATACCTCAAGAATCCATCTTCGATTCGCCAAGAGAAGCCTTCAGATCACCTCTGAAACAATGGGATAACCCTTTTTCACCTTAGTAGAACAAAAATCCAATGTTAGGGCTACTTAGGAGCTTTAATGAGGCAATTAGAGGCAAAATGAGTTAGATCCACAATTTAAGGATCTAATTTTAAGTGACCGCATAGTTAGTCAGCACGGTTTGACAAACTGTGCGCTAACCATGAGTTTGCTTCTACATCATCCATACTTCACACACGGCCTCATAGCATGGTTTCCCTTAACCATGCACTGACCGTGCAGAATCCACTGCCTCCCCAGTCAGCCACGCACGGTTTGGCCGCACGGTTTGACAAACCGTGTGCCACCCATGCGCCTTCCCCTTTAATTCAAACTTCAATCCAGGATCTCCCAACTCTCCCAAATGTCACCCTTAACTTTTAAAACCAATAAAAGAATCAATTAAGGGTTACATATGAAAAACCGGTGGTACTACATGTTTTTGTGTTTTTAGGGTTTTTATGGTTTCTTCGTGAGTTTTAAAGTTTATATGCATTTTTAAAGTTTTTAGTGGTTAAGGGTGTTTAGGGGGATTTAGCAGTTTTTATGTTTTTATGGTTTTTATGAGTTTTTAATTGTTTTTAGGGTTTTTTAGATTTTCATGGATTTTTTAGAATTTCTATGGTTAGGTCATTTAATGGTTGTTAGGTATTTTGTTGGTTTTTAGGTTTTTTATTGGTCTACTTGGTTTTTAGGTTTTTTCAGTGTCTTTTGTGTATTTAGGGGGGGGGGGTTGAGTTTTTTAGGTTTTTATAGGGTTTTAGGGTTTTTACTGTCTTTAGGGGAATTTAAAGGGTTTTGGATTTTTTAGTGAGTTTTAGGGTTTCGATGGGTTTTTAGTAGTTTTAAGGTTTTTTGGGATTTTTGTAGGTTATAGGGGTTTTCTAGGTTTTAATGATTTTTTAGGATCTTAAGTTTTTTTGGGTTTTGATGTTTTTTATGGGTTTTCTGGTTTTTTAGAATTTTTTAGTGTTTAATTAGATTTTTTTGGGATTTAAAGGGTTTTTAGTGACTTTTTGGTTTTTGGGTTTTTTTTGTTTTTTGGGATTTTATGGATTTTTAGAGTTTTTTAATTTTTTTTAAGTTTTTAAAGGGTTTTTATAGTTATTAGGAGTTTTAAGGGTTTTTAGATTTTTTTTAATGTTTTTAGGGGTTTAATGGGTATTTAGAGTTTTTAGTGGTTTTTAGGGTTTTATTGGATTTTAGTGTTTTTTATGTTTTTAGGGGTTTTTGTGGTCTTCGTATAATTTTCATGGTTTTTAGGGGTTTTACATTATCAAGGATTTCTATGGATTTTTTAGTTTTTTTTATATTTTTAGGGTTTTTTACATTTTTTTGAGTTTTTATGGTTTTTTGTTATTTTTTAATGTTTTTAGGGTTTTTATGGTTTTTAGGGTTTTATTGGGTTTTAGGGTATTATTTTTTGTTAGGGGTTTTTATTTTTTTTAGTTTTTAGGGGGATTTTCGGTTTTAGGGGCATTTTCACATTTTTTAGGGTTCTTAGGTTTTCATGGATTTTTTTGGATTTTTATTTTTTTTAAGGTTTTTATGGATTTTAGGGTCTTTAAGAATGTTGAAATTTTTCAATATTTTCATGTGTTTTTAGGGGTTTTACAGTCTTTTGGGTATTTAGGGTTATTTTGGCGTTTTTAGGATATTTAATATTTTTTATAGTTTTCTAATGTTTTAGGGTTTTAAGGGTTTAATAGTTTTTAGTGTTTTTTAGGTTTTTGTTGATTTTTGGTTTTTTAATATTTTATAGGTTTTAATGGTTTTATGTTTTTTAATAGTTTTTAGGTTTTTATATGTTTTCAACCATTTTTAGGATTTTTTAGGCTTTTTATGGTTTTAGTGGTTTTTAGGGGTTTATATATTTTGAGGGATTTTAGTGTAATTCTTGGTTTCTAGGGATTTTAAGGGGTTTTAATGGTTTTTATGATGTTTTTTTGGGTTTTTGTGTTTTTTTTATTTTGCAAGGTTTTTATGGATTTTCTTAGTTTTCTAACATTTTTTGGGTTTTATGAGTTTTATGAGTTTTTAGTTATTTTTGCGTTTTATTGTATTAAGGGTTTTTAAATTTTTGAGGGATTTTATGGCTTTTGGGGGTTTTAGGGATTTAATATGATTTTTAGGGTTTTATAGATTTTAGGGGTTTTAGGGCTTTTAGCAGTTTTAAGGTATTTTAGGGTTTTTAGGCTCTTTTAGGGTTTTAGTTATTTTTTGGGTTTTGTTGGGTTTTTTTATCTTTATTAGAGTTTTATTTAAATTTTAGGGGTTTAAAGTGTTTATTATGTGTTTAGTGGGGTTTTAGGGTTTTTTTAGGGTTTTTAGGGATTTTATAGTTTTTAAAGGGTTTTACGGGATTTTAGGGTTTTTTCATGGTTTGAGGGTTTTTAGGGTTTTCATGGTTTTTATGTATTTTTAGGATTATTTTTTTTTTCTGAGAGTTTTTAGTTTTGTAGTCATTTTTATTTTTTTAGGTATTTTTAGGGATTATGTTGTTTTTAGGGGGTTTTCATGGTTTCTGGACTTTTTTGGTTTTTTTGGGTTTTTCTGGGATTTCAAGTTTTTTTAAAGTTTTTTTTACTTTTTTAGTAGTGTTAATGATTTTTATAGTTTTTTCGGTTTTTAGGGTTTTTATGGGGTCTTCGGGTTTTTAAGGTCATAGGGGTTTTATATGGGTTTCGGTGGGGGGGGTCAAGGTTTTTATGGGTTTTTACATTTTCAGAGCTTTTATGGATTTTTAAGACTGTTATGGTGTTTAGGGTATTTATTGGGTTTTAGGAATTTTGAGGGGTTTAGTGGGTTTTAATGTTTTTATATTTTTTTCAGGGTTTTTAGGAATTCTAAGGGGTTTTAGTTTTTAACAGTTTTTTACAGTTTTCAGGGTTTTTAGGGGTTTTAGGGTTTTTATGGTTTTTTAAGGGTTTTTAGTTTTCTTGGTTATTTTGGGGTTTTTATGTTATTTTATGTTTTTTATTATTTTTACTGTAATTATTTTTTCATGGATTTTGAGGGGTTTTCGTGTTTTTTTGGGGATTTAGGGTTTTCATTCATTTTAGGGTCTTTTAGGGTTTTTTAATGTTTTTAAGGGTTTATGGTTTTTTAGAAATTTGATCATTTTTAGGGTTTAAATGGTTTTTATAATATATATTGGTTTTTAGTGTTTTTATGGGTTTTTGGTGTTTTATGGTGTCTCTCGGCACACGACGGGGTCGTGGGGGAGAAACGTGCGCTACCCGACGGTTGATTAGAGAAGGTTGGGTTCTATTTAATCACTCATATCGAGTGCACCATTTTTTCCTCGAAACGCCCAATGGTTCCATATCCAGAAATTTGTGGGCCTGCTTTCCAAAGGCAGGAGTTCGTTGGGTGGTTTGACCAGCGATGATTAAGAACTCACTTTGGTAGAGAGGTTGAGAAGTCGGGCTCATCGCACCCTTTAGGGGGAATTATTTCCTGTTCTGGGACTCTCGTATAGATTTAAGACGTATTCATATGTTCGTGAAACTTTGGTTTATACCCAAGCATAGTATCCACAGATTACTCCTGGTTGGCAATGGTCAGCTGGACGCAGGGGTTCGTAATCATTTATGCCCGAGGTTTACCATCCCTCGTTGGATTAATGAACCCGATGCGTCTGGACTCACTGAGACGACAATAGTTTAAAGCCTCATAACCAGGCACTCTAGAGTTTATTGTCATCCAGGGGTACAGATAATGACTTGAGCATCTGGATCGAACCCATGATATGGGCTTCCTGTGTATCCTCATGAGAGGAATTGGAATTCACGTAGTTTGGTGTGGTATGGGGCTTACACTCCAGGCTACCCGGGGTTGGTGCGGCGAACCGACATGAAGATGGTCGGATCGAACGGGTGTTGGGCTTGATCCTTAGGGAGGCTTACTACATACCCTGCCTAGGAGATAGAGATCAAAGACCACGTATTTCGGATTAGCATGGGACTTACACTCTAAGGCGGCCCTGGAGTAGGTAAAACGATGTAAAGGGGGTCAGGATGACCTATTGTTGGGCTTGAACCTCATGAAGGATTCCTACGTACCATGCCTTGACATGGGTCAAAGTCCTAGTAGTTCGCATGGGGTGGGGATTATGCTCTGAGGCAGCCCAGGAGAGGATTTCATGGTCGATGCTTACTATAAGCCCATGTGAGTCATGCTCGGTGTGAGAAACAAGAGGTAGTAGGGACTAGACGATCACGTCGCGAATGGTGCGTCCGTGGGAAGTGGAGTGGGGCTTACGTGCGGGGGTGGCCCGAAATGTCGGGGCTTACTCTGAGATGGACTCCTAGGGTGACAAAGTGTAGCGGGAGAGGGACTTGGCCCCAAAGAATAACAGAGTAGCACCCTTCTCCACTACACCCTTCCTTGACCATGGTCGTGGGGAAGTACGGAGGTGCATGGGGGCTTCCTTATGATGGGTAGCCTGCCACTCCCCAGGGAGGGGAGAAGTGCCCCAGTCCTAACAAGTGGAGGGGAAGAAAGGGGACTCCCGGGCTCGGAATCCGCATTACCGTGGGAATGTGAACCCAGGAATGCTTCGGGAATCCGATCAAGGACCGAAGCAACCCCTTCTCCCCTGCTTACCGAGGGTATGTGAACTAAAAATGGCACGCTGATGCGCCAGAAGGTTAAATCACACGGGTCTGGTGGCTCTGTTGGAGGCCTCGGCTCGGGGTAGATGAATGGGCCAATGAGGGGGTTGCGGAGGATCAGGCTGGATTGGAAGGATTTTATCTGTCTCGAGGAATGGGAACTCTGAAGGATCTGGCAGGCCACACATTTGTATGAGTGATGGTGCCCTTTACGTAGGGAGGTTCTGCACGGCTGGAGAGGTCGTCCACGAACTAGGGTGGTTCGCGAAATGGTGGGAATCCCGTGAACTAGGGTGGTTCGCGGCTTCAGGTTTGGCCCGCATACCAGGTTGTTATGCGGAGGGGTCCATGCGAGCAGCGACGTCTGAGGGTGACGCCATTCGGGGGTTTGTTGGTTGGGGATTCTCCCACGTAGGATGGTGCTACGCAGTGCGACAGATCGGAAAAGGGGCATAAACTCCCTAGTCTATGGGGGGTGCATCCACGGAGGGGCAATGGTTCGTGGTCTTCTTTTCTTTGTTATTTTATGTTATTGGTTCACCATGTTCTTATGCGTTTTCGGTTCCTTATTAATTCGCTTCCAGCTTCATACCTGTTCTGGTTCGTGAACTAGAACTTCACTGTTAGGGAAATACTAAGATCCTTCCTTCGGAATCCTTCCAGCCGAATCTGATTGATCTCCCCAAAATTCCCCCTTCGCTCTTACCCATCGATCTCCTTTTATAGAGTGGGGAAAGAGATGTATCTGTGGTCATGCGATAGCTTTTGCGGAGGCCCATGATCGGAAACCCGGTTTATGGATGACTTGGTTAATCTGCAACTCACAGGGGGAATTGAATGCACCTCCCCCGCGAACCAAACTAGCTTGGGGAGTACTTCGGGGCCACGCATGGTTCTTCCTCCATTCCGTGAACCACATCGGATGCAGCCTAGGCCAGTCGACGCGGTCCGTGGCTAGGGCGGTTCGTGACGGTGGACTGACTTGGCGCACAGCCTGCTCTGCGCCCGCGGAGGATCCCCGCCTCCATTCTGCGAGTGACAGTGGTCCGCGAAGGGGGTGCTTCACAGAACTGGTTGTGTACCTTTATCATTAGACTGGTCTATGGACCAGTTCAGCTTGTGCCATCATTTGTGTATTCTCCACACTTTTCCCTAATTCATTGGGGAAAATTGGGTAGAATCTCCCTTGGATTAAAGGGGATTCCCATTTTCCTTTACAGATTTTCCAGGATCCTACAAATTCCCCCCATAGGAATGGAGTCCGATCGGAACGAAGAGGAGGCCATTCCAATGTAGAGTGGTCCTGAAAATCGATGAGTGATTGGACTATGCTCTAAATTTTTCCCGAGCCAAGGGACTCAGCGAGCACAGTTTGACTATTGCTGGGGTTTTGTAGAAACACCCTACAAACATTTTGTCTTTTCTTTTAATACCCAAATTTTTCCTTGGCCCATTTTCTGAGGACCCTGCGGGTATGTCTTGGCTTTTTCTTAGGTCGCCCTTTTCGGGTTTTCGGCCTAACGGGCTTTGCGCCTCTTTTTGTGAGTAGTATAAAGTACCACCGACAAGAATATCATTACTAATGTTTTAGGTCGAACATCTTTGACCATATATGGTGGTGCGAGGGCCCCAATGAGGTTTGGTTGATTTAAAGATGTCGTGATACCCTTCAGATGCATGTGGGGGAGCATGTTTAGATTTGAACGACATGCATGGCATGTCTCAAGGAATGGGAGTCGTATCGGCGTGCAGAGATAGGAAGAGCATCGCCTAAGGAAATCATGACTTTGGTAGATGGGCCAGGGGAGATCAATATGTAGAGCCTCTAAGGGAATTGTATGTATATTCATGCAATGGTGTCCTTATGTCAATGAATCTCCATTTCTGATGGCCTAAGGACTTCATGGAAGTCCATCATATGGAAACCACCATGGGTGGCTTGGAGAATTATGAAAACAACCAGGGGTGGCTCGGAAAGGGTGTGTGTCGTCTGAAAGGGTTTTAGAACATCTATATTATTCGGGAGTGTGGACTCAGGGTCCCTGTACTATGAATGTATCTAGAGTAAAGTATGGTTGGAGCTCGGCGCAGTTTACAGTCATGCAGCTGGGACATTATCTAGAATGGAACAGCTTCTCTTGATTCTCGGTAATCTCATCAGAGACATTCCACCATTCTCAGGAGGGGTCGTGAAAGAGGCTGGTAAACTGTATCTCAGAGGGTTTCCGAATCCCGGGATGGAAATGGGGGCTCAGGGGCCAAGAGGCGTATGGATAGAATCATAGCCTATGGAAATCTTTCATTTGGTTGATGAGCCAAGGGCGATCAATATTCAGAGCCACTGAGGGCATGGTATGTATAGTCATGAAAATGTGTCCTTGGGTCAATGATTGCATTCTCCCGATAGCCGAGCAACTTCTGGGAAGTAGAGATTTGGGACCACGAGGGGTGGTTTATGAGAGTTCGTATTTTTATGCGTACAGAGTATGGTTTATGAGGAGAGGGTTCCTGGATACGGGAGAAACAAATAGGCTAAATTTCCCAATAATGGGTGAATTCATTCTTTCTCACACTTGTGTGAGATGGTGGTTTGTGCAGGTCTGACCCGTGCACTGAGGGATAGAGAAAAGCCTCCGTTCTTTACTGAACCTATGACAGGCTTGACCATGCAGTTTAACGTCATGTGGTAAAGACGGGGAGCATTATTAAAGGATGTTGTGCAGTTTAACATCATCCAGTGAGGATGGGGTGCATTTTTTCCGATGCTGAGTTGTTTTAACGTCGTGCAGTGAGGACAAGGGGCATTTTTAAACCATTGAAAATTCTTGTAGTTGGAGGCATTTCCCTAGATGTTTATTGCTTGGTTTTTTGCAGCTTTATGGAAAGCAGCCAAGATGTCTCATGCAGTTTAACGTCATGTGGTAAGGACGTAGTTTCAAAGGCTGCTCTTGATTAGAATGTAACTGGCCTTGAACATCTCAGTATGCCCACAATGTGGAGAGTGGTGGATTGGTGGAAATCTTGGTTCTGAGGATTCTTGGATCTGGAGAAATGATATGGGGGTTCTGAGGCCGGTAAGCGTATGGAGCTAGGAAGAGTATTGCATGAGGAAATATTTCCTTTGGTAGATGGTCCAGGGGATATCAATATGCAGAGCCGCTAAGGGCATGGTATGTATAGTCATGACAAGGTGTCCACGACTCGATAACATTCCACTTTCAATGGTCGTGAATGGTTATGAGGATCCAAGATTTTATGGGTGACGAAGTCTTTCATTTGGTAAGAATGTATCTGGACATGTAGGGCATATTAAGCCCTGTTTGCTATTAAAGCTTAGAGACCTCACTGCATTGATTTATCTTACACGCGGGGGTGTACCTTCACTCCATGCAGTTTAACATCGTGTGGTAAGGATGAAGTACTCCTATTTTAGCGGTCATAGAGCTCGGACCATTGGGTGACTATTTCTTTAGTCACTCGAAGGATAACTTAGTTACCATGCTCTGATATACTCTGAACAGGGTGGGGGATGAAGGTTGTAATGTGTAACTATGAGGTTTCCCAGATTAGGAGATGTGGTGTGGGGGTTTTGAGGCCGGTAAGCGTATAGAGCTAGGAAGAGTAACTTCTGAGGAAATCTTGCCTCTGGTAGACAGGCCAGGGGCTATCAATATGTAGAGTCGCTGAGGGCTTGGTATGCTTAGTCATGTAAAGGTGTCCCCGGGTCGATGAATTTCTACTTCTGATGGCCATGAATGATTATGAAAATCCAAGAATACCCGCAGTACAGAGTTCAGCATGCGGGGATAATGGTGTACGATCATACAAGAAACATCTTCATAGAAATTTTCAATTGAGTCAATGTTGTAAGAACCCAGATCTTCGTTTCAGGTATGTTTTTCCTTTTTCTGGAGTTTTTACGAAAAATGAACTTTCTGGAAAATTTCGAAGTACACGCCGTGTACTTTCTGAGTACACGATGTGTACGCTTTTCCTGCTCGAATCTGTGTGTTGGCCATGTCCAGACCACACAAATGGTGTGTAGTGGTGACATGGAGGCCGATTTTGGTAGAGTACGGAAATGACCCAGTACACGCCGTGTACTCTAAAAGTATCTGTCGTGTACTTTTTTTTCACTAAATGAGCCGGGGTCGTGCCTAACGCACAGAAACACCTCCTTCTAGGTACCGTTCATCCTAGAGTGACCCGTAAGATCGGATATTTGATGAGCTCCCGCCTCTTCATCCATTCTCCGATTTGAGCATGATCGATGGCATTGGAATCGCAGCGGTGAGTTCTTCCTTCTGCTTGAGCTTTGTTCTCTGATTCCTCCTCGTTTTCGATTTATCGTGGGTTGAGCATTTTGTGAGTTTTCTCAAATCTATGAAGTTCTAAGGGGAATTATTCATCGTGGTTCATGTATATCGATCTCCTAAGATCGAGGTAGGTGATTTGTTCATTTCCGTAGAAAGTTGATGAGTATTTTGTGCAAATTCCATCAATACCCTTGAACGAGGTATTGCGTGTTAACTGTTTCTCTTTGTTGTTTGCCTTCTTTACTTGACTGTTGTAGTAGAGGTTTATACTTATGATTAGAGTATTTATTTTGTTCTCAGGTTGCTTTTCCATGCTTATTCTGCCTGTTTGGAATTTTTCCAGTTGCCCTGCCTATTCGTAGGATAGTGGAACTGCTACTTTTATGTTGTTGAGCCTTAAAATGATAGCCAAGTAGTTCTTGTGGTTTACTTGGACAATGTACGTGAAATGAGCATGTATTATCTTTCACTCAGAATTATGAGAACCTAAAGTAGTATACCAAAGGGAGAATTGAAGGAAGGGCTTCTCCAAAGTGTCTTTTAATTACGTTGTGAGACCACAGGGGGAATTGATGTTGAGTGCTTCCTCAGAGTGTCTGTAGTTCCTCAATGCGAGCCACATGGGGAATATATGTGGAGTGCTTTCCCAGAGAGCCTTTAGCACGATACGAGACTATATGGGGAATTGAGGGTGAGTTCTTTCCTAGAGACTCTGTTATTTTCATTGCTGAACCAGAGGGGTGAGACTGTGTGTGCCTCCTAAAGGGTTTCTAGTACTTGTAGTTTGAACCATAGGGTTCAGGCTGTGAGAGCTACCATAAGGTTTACCTATTTTCTTCTTATTGCTGGCTGTTTACATGTGTACTTTATTGTTAGAACTGTGGATTGTAGCTGCTTGTGCTTTCCTGTTTGCTGCTTCTTATTTTATTACTTCCATGTATTCATTGACAGTTGGGCACAAATATTTGGGTGATTGCCTACTGGGATTTTATCTCACACCCTATTTGGGCCATGCTTTTAGGCCCAAACAGACTATGTTGTTGCGGGTATAGAAAAGGGAAATCACCCTTCTATTTCAGGTTCTTGATTACACTGGAGTAGGAGAACATGGGACCGAGCCATGGCTCGTGATTCTGAGGAGTTTATTTTGATTTCCTTGCACATTTTTTCAGTTGTACTTCAGCACGTTGGTTTGTTTTCTACTTTCTATAGACATATGTACCATATTGCATCATTATTAGTTATCCATTGTTTTCGCTATTCATTTCAGTTGTTGTATGATGTTTATTGATTCTACTATTGTGTTTGGTAGTTTTCTTCTGTATACTTTACTAAATGAGGGAATAGTTTCCCCACCGACTCACCAAGGCCCTCGCTGCTAGTCGGCGGCCTCTGGCGTTTGGGGAAATGCGCTTGAGGTCATGTGGAAAACCGTGTACGGCGTACCAGTGGAGGGGCTCCGGATTCAGGTCGTTAAAATAGTGGTATCATAGGAGTTATTTTCTCTTGATTTACTGATTGGAGACTTTAGCCAGGGATAAGACAGATTCGGTACTTGGTATTAAGCTATTCTCAGGAGTAGCTAACCCGTGTACAGGGAAAATCCATACTACCTCATTAATTTCATTTTTTTTGGTTTTGAGATTTTATGGTTGATCTGATTTCACCTAGAGTGATTCACATGACTTATGCTATTGTTGTTTTGATACATCAGTTCTATTTCTGTCGCAACCCGATGAGATGAGGGTATGCCATCTCATGCATCATATAGGCACTTGTAGAAATCACATGCCATGAATTCTTGCCATGCCATCTAGGGTGCATTAGCGATTGCATGCTGTTGTGATAGACTCTGTGTAGATTATACATGCTGTTGGGATAGATGCTTGATAGATTCTCTGTTGTTATGTTAGAAAATTGTTTGTTTTTCTCTTTGAATAAAAATGAACGCCAAATTTGGGTTCGTGAGTTGTTATGGGCCCTCATTAATCAAAACATGTGGAATCATGATCCTGTTTTCTCTTGTATATGACTGCGAGAGATGCCAAGCATTGATTCATGGGGAGTATGGGCCCTCATGGATCAGAATTTTCCGCCTCTTTGCCTGGTTTTTAGTGTTTCTGGGATTCTGTGCAGTTTCTGAGCTACTTCCCAGAAAAACCCAGAATACACAGCGTGTACTTTTTGGATACACGCCATGTAATTTTCAGGCCGTGTAACTGACCATGTGAGAAGAACATGGTGTCTTGAATGTAACCTGGGAACACGCCATGTATGGTAGGTACACACCGTTTAAGTTCGGAGCCGTGTACCTGTCCGTGTCACTAACAACACGGGTGGGGGAAGCACGAGTAGAACACGCCGTGTCCAGAGAGAGCACGCCATGTAGTCCTGTCCAGGTACCTGGTAGTGTCATGAACAACACGGGCCGACTTTATCTTCTTTTCCATATTCCATGTTTGTTCAGAACACGTCGTGTAGTCGTGTCCAGGTACCCAGCCATGTCACGAACAACAAGGGACAACATTACCTTCGCCTATACACGCTGTGTTTGTTCGAAGCACACCATGTAAGGTTCATCAGTGTAGACATCCATGTTTTTAACAACACTGGCTGCCGAAGCTTTTTCTAGTACACGCCGTGTCTATTTCGAACACGCCGTGAAGTCTCAGGTTGAGTCGGACCGTGTGGGTTAGCCGTGTGAAGAGACTCGAGTAGGGGAATAGTTTTCAAGTACACACCGTGTGTTGGGGTCAACACGCCGTGTAGTTTGAGGTGTACATGACTTGTAGGGAAGGAGTACATTCCCATGTCAGTGTCTTAAGAAGACATGCCGTGTAATTTTTATACATGCCGTGTAGTCGTTTTTTGTAATCTAGTGTATTTTTTCCCCTGTTTCCGTTTAATACTCTTGTTTTCTATGTCCTTGTTTTCATGATCTAAGGTGTACTCTTGATCTTTCAGAGCTATGCCTCCAAGACATCCTTCGGTCGTACGTCTGTCGTTAGGTAGTGATCAGACGCCAGACAGGGCGGATCAGGGACTTCCTGCTGATCCTCCAGTCGGTCCAGCCTTGGCACCGACTGTTATACCAGTTGCAAGCGCTGATGCGCAGTTCAGGGAAGGTTTCATCAGGATGATGTAGGACTTCCAGGGAGCACTGCCCCCTGCCACAACTATGTCATACTTGACGCGGGTTTTCCAGCAGCAGCATCCTCATACTTCCTCGGGGGAAGGGGGACCTCAGGCTGTAGAGTCATGGCTGGAAGCCATGCTGACTATCATCGAGCATCTGGAGATGCCTTCAGAGAGGTGGGTCAAGCTCGCCACCTACATGCTCCGAGACTCCTCCAAGAGGTGGTAGGACTTGATCTCATAGGCGGGTCACCAGCAGGTTATGGATTGGGAGGAGTTTTAGCACGCCTTTTATGACTACTTCTACCCGGAGACCCTGAGGGGCGACCGAGACCGAGAGTTCATGAGCTTAGAGCAGGGTACTCTTTCTGTCATGGAGTATTCCGCTCGTTTCACATAGATGCAGCGCTTCACACCACTCTGGGATGGGAGTGGGGAGTTCTTAGAAAGGATGTTTGAGTATGGTCTCAGGCGGGAGATCCGATCGCAGGTGAACATCTTCCGGCTGACTTCCATCACTTCCATCGTCAACCACGAACTGATTGCGGAGCACAATCTGAGATACTGTGGAGCTACAAGCCAGGGCGGTCCTGCTTCTAGAGAATTTTTTCCTCTAGATGACAGCAAAAAGCATCGTAGAGAGCCTACACATGGTGATCCAAGGAAGCGAGATGCATCGTCAGGCATCCAGGTGGCATGATACCAGTGTGGCCGGTCAGGGCACATGAGGCCGTAGTGCCAGAGGGACCCCGTAGAGTGCCAATCTTGCGGAAAGATGGGTCACCTTCAACGTTTCTGTCATGTTTTCTCACCAGCAGCTGGTGACCAGGGTTCTTTTATGACTCCTCGTTTAGGAGCAGCACCACCAGTTTCTCACCAGTCAGGGAACTGGAGTTCTTCTGGTCGTTCGGGCCGAGGTGGAGGTCAGGGTCATTGTGGTCAGCCCCCAGTTCCTCAGCACCAGCATGGAGGTTCATCTCAAAGTGGTCATCCAGGGGTACAGGGCTGCATTACATGCCAGTATTTTTCCATGGAGAATACTTATCAGGAGCAGGATCCCGACCCTTCTACTGTTCGAGGTATGATTTTAGTAGCCTCGGTTTTATCTTCAGACCTTTTCGATACTGGTTCTATGAATAGCTTTATCTCCGTTGCTGTCACAGAGAGCCTTGGACTCTGCATCTTTTCTTCTACTGACTCATTGACACTAGACACACCATTGAGAACGAGGACATCTAGTGTACGCCAGTGTAGAGAGTACCCCCTAGAGGTTGAAAGGTATCACTTCTTATGGGATCTCTATATCCTAAAGATGACAGACTATGATGTCATCTTTGGCATGGACTAGTTTATTCCCTTTCAGGCATTCGTTGACTGTTATCACCGTAGAGTGAGTTTCGTTTCACTAAAGGGAGAGTATTTTCTTCATAAAGGTGAATGGGACATTCGGGCGAGTCGGAAAGGACTCGAGCATCTTGGGCTAGGAGGGGTGATAGCCCAGATTGCTAGTCATTATCTGGATGATCAGGGGACTTCACAGTTGGAAATTCCTCCAGTGGTGGATTTTTTCAGGGACATGTTTCTAGAGGACTTTTCAGGTTTTCCACCGGAGCATGAGGTAGATTTCTCTATTGAGCTTGTGCCAGGAGTGGCACTGGTGTCCATTCCTCTCTATAGAATGGCTACACCTGAGTTGCAGGAGCTCAAGAAGCAGTTGGAGAGTTTCAAGCAAAGAGTTTCATCCAACCCAGTACTTCTCCTTGGGGTTTTCCTGTCTTGTTTGCGAAGAAGGTAGACGATACCCTTCGAATTTGTGTGGATTATCGGAAGCTGAACCGGTTGACGATCAAGAACCGATATCCCTTGATGAGGATTGATGACCTCTTTGATCAGATTCTAGGAGACCGGGTGTTCTCAATGATCAATTTGAGGTCTAGTTACCATCAATTGCCCATTAGACCATCAGATATACCTTTGACAGCCTTTAGGAATAGGTATGGTCTATAAGAGTATACAGTCATGTCGTTCGGTCTCACGAACGCACCTGTAGTTTTCATGGAACTGATGAACCGACTGTTCCATCCTTACATGGACTCCTTGGTCATGGTATTCGTGGACGATATCTTGGTGTACTATCACACTCTACACGACCATGACACGCATCTTGAGATCGTTATGAGTACACTGAGAGAGCATCAGCTTTATGCTAAACTCTTGAAGTGCCACTTCTGGATGGATCAGATTCACTTCATGGGTCACGTCATCTCAGAGGCAGGAGTATATGTGGACCGAGAGAAAGTGAGAGCTGTAGTTTCCTGGGAGCAGTCGAAGAACATCTTTGAGGTACGGAGCTTAGTAAGGATGGCTGGATACTACAGACGCTTCTTTCAGGAATTTTCTCATCTAGCAGCACCTTTGACAGGTCTGACCAAAAAGGGGGCAAAGTTATTATGGTCAGATTCTTGTGAGTCAGCCTTTCAGGAGCTGAAAGGGAGGTTGAAGTTAGCACCGATACTAGTCTTTCCAGAGCCAGGCAAGAGCTACACTGTTTACTGTGATGCTTCAGGTATCTGTCTAGGGGTTGTGCTTATGCAGGGGGATGGAGTAGTTGCGTATGGGTCTCGGAAGTTGAGGAAAAATGAGACGAACTACCCTACGCACGATCTGGACTTGGCAGCTGTTGTTCATGCCTTACGCTATTGGAGACACTATCTGCTGGGAGAGAACTTTGTGGTCTTCACTGACCACAAGAGTCTCAAGTATATCTTCACTCAGCTTGATCTGAATCAGAGGCAGCACAGGTGGATCGAGTATCTTCAGTCTTTTGATTTTGAGCTTGACTATATGCCGGGGAAGGGCAATGCAGTGGTAAATGCGCAGAGTAGAAGAACTCAGGTTCAAGCAGTTCACGAGGCCAGTAGTGAGTGGAATCTTATGGCTTTGTTCTCTGAGATGCATCTAGAGGTGCACGACAGATAGGGATAGACCTTCCTATCTTCTGAAGTTGTTACCTCTACACTACTTGATCGGTTATGGATGAGGCAACTAACAGACTCAGAAGGCTTGGTCCCGTGGGAGAGTGTGTCAGGAGGAGAACCCCTTCTTGGATAGACAGTGGGTGAGGACGAGATCTTACGTTTAAAGGGACGCGTATGGGTGCCAACAGACATACGCGGGGAGCTGATGCGGGATTTTCATTCCTCTGTTTGGGCAGTTCATCCGAGCGTCACCAAGATGTATTTGGATCTTCATCATCAATACTAGTGGCCAGGTACGAAGAAGGATTTTGCAAGCTTCGTCATGAGATGTTCTACTTGTCAGCAGGTGAAAGAAGAGCATCAGCGACTAGTGGGGCTTCTACAGCAGTCACCCATTCCGGAGTGGAAGTGGAAAAATGCCGTGATGGACTTAGTGACTAGGTTGCTGAGGTCGCCTCGAGGGAACGATGCTATTTGGGTTGTCATCGATAGGCTCACGATGGTTGGCCACTTCTTGCCGATAAAGGAGACCTTCAGTTTTGATGTTCTGGGATGACTTTACATCCGAGAGATCGTTCGTCTGCATGGAGTCCCACACTCCATCGTTTCAGATAGGGATGCGCGCTTTACATATCGGTTCTGGAAGGGACTTCAGAAGGCCTTGGGTACACATGTACTTTTGAGTACAACATACCATCCCCAGACCGATGCCAGTCCGAGCGCACGATCCAGGTGCTTGAGGATATTCTCCGAGCCTGCATTCTAAACTTTGGCGGTTCTTTGGAGAATCATATTCCTCTGGTGGAGTTCTCCTACAACAACAGTTTCCAGGCGACCATTCAGATGGCACCATATGAGGCTTTGTATGGTAGGCCATGCCGATCACCCTTATGCTGGATGGAGGCAGGAGAGGCAGATTTTTTGGGACCTCGTCTTGTTCAGGAGACCTCAGAGAAGATAGAGCTGATTCGGAAGAGGATGGCTACTGCATAGTCTTGACAGAAGTCTTATGCTGATCAGCGGAGACGACCACTAGAGGTCAAGGTCGGGGATCAGGTTTTCCTGCGTGTCGCACTGCGGTTGGGGAACAAGAGGATTCAGAGATAGGGTAAGCTTTCACCGCAGTACGTCAGGTCGTTTGAGGTCGTGGAGAAGGTGGGGCCAGTTTCTTATCGGCTATAGTTACCTCTGCAGTACCAGGCCATGCATGACGTCTTCCACATCTCTTAGCTCCAACACTACTTTTCAGACTCGTCTCATGTCTTTCACCCTGAGGAGGTTGAGCTTGAAGAAAATGCATCTTTTGAGGACCATCCTATCTGGATTGTTGATCGCAGTATGAAGGTTATCCACTGGCGGTTTTTTCCTTTGGTATGGGTGTTATGGTAGCACGGGCGAGTACATGACGAGACGTGGGAAAGGGAGGCCGATGTACGATCGTAGTGGCCAGAGCTGTTCGGGGTTTCTTCTTCTACTCCACGTTAGGGAAATTCATGGACAAATTTCTTTAAGGGGGGAATTTTGTAAGAACCAGTATCATCGTTTCAGGTATGTTTTTCCTTTTTCTGGAGTTTTTATGAAAAATGAATTTTATGGAAATTTTTTAAGGACACACCGTGTACTTTCTGAGTACACACCGTATACTCTATTCCCGCTCGAAGCCGTGTGTTGGCCGTGTCCAGGCCACACACACAGTGTGTAGGGGTGACGTGGAGGCCGATTTTGGCGGAGTACGGAAAAGTCCCAGTACATGCCGTGTAATATAAAAGTACATGCCTTGTAGTTTCTTTTTTTCACTAAATGAGTCGGGGTCACACCTAACACACAGAAACACCTCTTTCTAGGTTCCGTTCGTCCGAGAGTGACCCATACGGCTGGATCTTTAATGAGCTCCCGCCTCTTCATCCATTCTCCTATTCGAGCATGGTCGATTGCATTGGAATCACAGCGGTGAGTTCTTCCTTCTTCTTGAGCATTGTTTTCTGATTCCTCTTCATTTTCAAGTTATTATGGGTGGAGCGTTTTGTGTGTTTTCTCAGATCTACGATATTATAAGGAGAATCAATCATCGTGGTTCACGTATATTGATATCCTAGGATCGAGGTTGGTGGTTTGTGCCTTTCCGTAGAAAGTTGATGAGTATTTTGTGCAAATTCCACCAATACCCTTGAACAGGGTATTGCGTGTTACCTATTTTTCACTATTGTTTTCCTGCTTTTCTTGAATTTTTTAGTAATGGTTTTTACTTATGATTAGAGTATTTATTTTATTCTCAGGTTGATTTGTCATGCTTGTTCTACCTATTTGGCATTTTTCCAGTTTCCATGCCTAGTAGTAGGATTGTGGAACTTCTACTTTTTATGCTGTTGAGCCTTAGAATGATAACGAAGTAGTTCTTGAGGTTTACTTGGACGATGTACGCATGCTGAGCATGTGTTATCTTTCACTCAGGACTGTGAGAACCTAGAGTAGTAGACCAAAGGCAGAATTGACTGAAGGGCTTCTCTAGAGTTTCTTTTAGTTACGATGGGAGACCACAGGGGGAATTGACGTTGGGTGCTTCCAAAGAGAGTCTGTAGTTCCTCGACGTGGTCCATAGGGGGAATAGACGTTGAGTGCTTCCCCGGAGAGCCTTTAGCACGATACGAGACTATAGGGGGAATTGATGGTGAGTGCTTCCCCAGAGAGTCTGTTATTTTTATTGCTGAACCAGAGGGGTGAGACTGTGTGTGCCTCCTAGAAGGTTGCTAGTACTTGTAAGTTGAACCATAGGGTTCAGGCTATGAGAGCTACCCAGAGGGTTTCCTGTTTTCTTCTTCTTGATAGTTGTTTACTTGTCTAGTTTATTATTAGAACTGTGAAATGTTGCTTCTTGTGCTTTCCTATTTACTACTTCTTGTTTTATTAATACCATGAATTCATTGACTATTGGGCACAAATCTTTGGGTGATTGACTACTGGGATTGTATCTCACGCCCTATTTGGGCCATGCTTTTGGGCCCAAACAAACTATGTTGTTGCAGGTATAGATAAGGTCAAGAGCCCTTCTACTTCAGGTTCTTGATTTCACTGGAGCAGGAGAGCATGGGACCGAGCCGTGGATCGCGATGTTGATGGGTTTATTTTGTTTGTCTTGAAATTTGTTTTTCATTTGTACATCAGCACATTGGTTTGTTTGCTGCTTTCCATAGATATATGTACCATATTGCATCATTATTAGTTATCCATTATTTCCAATGTTCAGTTCAGTTGTTGTATGCTGTTTATTGATTCTGCTATTGTGTATGGTTGTTTTCCCCTGTATACTTTACCAAATGAGGGCATAGTTTCCCCACCGACTCACCAAGGCCCTTGCTTCTAGTCGACAGCCTCTGGCATTTCGGGAAATGAGCTTGAGGTCATGTGGCGAACCGGGTACAGGGCACTAGTGGAGGGGCTCCGAATTTGGGTCATTAAAAAAGTTTCCTAGCCCTGGCTTGACGTTCGTAGATGCAGGTCATCGTGCGAAGCATGGTCGGATACATAGGATAACTGGGTAGGGATACCCTAGTAATGTTTGGATGTGAAAAGGAGGACGAACATGTAAACCACTGTGCCATAAATTTATGGATCAGGAGATATGCCATGGGGGCTCTGAGGCCAGCAAGCGTACTGATCTAGGAAGATTATTGCCTGAGGAAATCATTCCTTTTGTTTATGGTCTAGGGGATATCAATTTGCAGAGCTGCTGAGGGCATGGTATGCATTGTCATGCAAAGGTGTCCACGAGTCGATAAATTTCCACTTCTGATGGCCATGAATGTTTATGAAGATCCATAATTAACCGATCTGTGGAGTCTGATGTATGGAGGGGATGCATCCAAATGCGCGAGGAGTATTTCTATCTTGTTTCGCCATATATCATGGGTGGGTCACGATGAAGTCCGTGCTATTTTAACGTCGTGTAGTGTAGATGAAGTTTGTGTAGTTTTAACGTCGTGTAGTGAGGAAGAAGTCTGTATAGTTTTAACGTCATGTGGTGAGGACGAAAAATACACCCCGTGCAGATCTGATCCATACACAGGGGAAGAAGGCATTTTTCTTTTTTAAATCCTCATTCGGGAATGGCTGGGCCAGGATGGGAAACCCTTACGTCACTACGCATCCTGCGAGATCAGGGATCAAGCCACGCATAGTTCCCTGAAAGAGGAACACCCCGCGCAGGGTTAGACCGTACACGGGGGAAAAGGGAATCTTTGACTTTAATTTGGGGATGGCTGAGCTAGGGTGAGAAACCCTGGCGTCACTACGTATCCTGTGAGGGAAAGAATCAAGCTTCACATTGTTCTCTGAAGTCCATGTAGTTTAACGTCGTGCGGTGAGGATGAAGAATACACCCCATGCAGGTCTGGTCCATACACAGGGGAGAGAGAATTTTTTTAAAGGTTGGTCCTGGATGGGGAACCCTGGTGTCACTAAGTATCTCGTGAGGGCAATAATCAAGCCTCACATAATTCTTTTGGGGAATACACCCCATGCGGGTCTGGTCAGTACGTGCGAAGGGGGTATTCCTGGATTCATTTGAGGTGGCTGAGCTAGGGTGAGGGACCCTAGAGTCACTACATATACTGCGAGGTCAGGAATCAAGCCTTACGTAGTTCTCTAGAATATATTACACCCCGTGCAGGTTTAGTCCATTCACGAGGGGAGAAGGGGAATTTTTTTCCTTTCATCCTTATCTGTACAGTTTAACATCATGCAGTAAGGACGAGGAATACACCCCGTACAGGGCTGGTCCATACACAGGGGGAGAGGGCATTTTTAACTTTTATTTGGGGATAGATGGGCCAGGATGGGGAACCCTGGAGTTGCTATGTATCCTGTAAAGGTAGGAATAAAGCCGTACGTAGTTCTATGAAAGAAGTACACCCCGTGCAGGGATGGTCCGTACATGGGGCGAAGGGGACATTTTTTTAATTTTATTCCATTTGGGAGTGGCTAGGCCAGGATAGGGGATCCCTTCGTCACTACATATCCTGTAAAGGCAGGAATCTAGCCTCACGTAGTTCTCTTTGGAGTACACCCCGTACAGGCCTGGTTCATACATGAGGGAAAGGGGGATTTTTAAAATCTTCTTATCTGTGCAGTTTAACGTCGTGCGGTAAGGACGAGAGATACACCCCATGCATTTTTGGTACATATACGGGGGAAAGGGAATTTTTAACTTTTACTTGGGGATGGATGGGCCAGGATGGGAACCCCAGCATCGCTATGTATCCTGCGAAGGCAGGAATCAAGAAATACGTAGTTCTCTAAAATCCGTGCAGTTTAATGTCGTGCGGTGAGGACAAAATACTCTTAGTTTAAGGTCATAGAGTTTGGACCATTGGGTGATTTGCAGTTTAACATCCTACAGCTCAGCCAATAACTTCTTTTAGTTATACCAGTGATGAAGAAATACTCTTAGGTTAAGGTCATAGTGTTTGGAACTTTGGGTGCTTGGTAGTTTAACGTCCAACAGCTCAGACATTAACAACATTTAGTTATACCGTTGAGGAGAAAATACTCTTAGTTTAAGGTCATAGAGTTTATACCATTGGGTGCTTGGCAGTTTAACATCCTATATCTCAGACGATAACTGATTTTAGTTTCTATGTGAAATACTTCTTCAGGAATATCGCATTTATAGAAGCGGTAGTGAACTGATCATCCATGGAGATCAGGGCATATACTCCATTAGAGTAGACCTTCTATATAACATATGGTCCCTCTCACTTGGGCTCCAGCTTTGGAGGTTTTTTTTATGGGTATCATTGGGGTCCGGAGGACCAACACCAATTCTCCTTCCATGAAAGACTGAAGACTGGCCTTTTTATTGAAGGCTCATACAATCCGGTTCTGGTATACTTCTAGATGGTTCAAAGTGTGCAACCGCTTCTCATATAGATGTTCCAATTCACCTAACCACTTTTTTAATTGCTCATAGTTGGATAACTAATCACAAATGGAAACACGGAGCGAGTGCAGTTGGATCTCAAGGCACAAAACCGCTTCTGTTTCGTATACTAATGAGTACGGAGTGGCCCGAGTAGCAGTGCAGATTGTGGTTCGGTAAGCCCACAATGCATGGAGGAGTTTATCCGACCATGACTTCTTGTCTTTGTCAACCATTTTATGGAGAATGTTGGACAGGTTCTTTTTGAAAGCCTATATCTTTCCATTGGCTGCTGCGTGGTAGCGGGATGAGTGGTTAGCCTTGACACCATATTCTTGGTATAGTTTCTCCAATTTAGCAGAGCAAACGTTGGTGCTGTTATCCGTTAGTATGGTATGAGGGACACCAAATCTGTGATGATATTGGTTTTCACAAACCTGATAATGATTATTTCCCCGACATCCTTATGGGGTACAACTTCTGCCCATTTGGAAAAGAAGTCGGTTATCGTGAGGATATACCTCAGATGTTTGGCTGTGGCCGGAGGATATGGTCCCACGATGTCTATTCCCCAGATGGAAAATGGCCAGGAGTACTTAGCCTGATGAAGTAACTCTGAGGGTTGGTGTATGATGTTGGCCTGAATTTGGCATGAGTGGCATTTTGTGGTAAAGTGCTTGTAATCTCATGCCACTATGGGCTAATAGTAACCATGTCTTCGAACCTGATGGGATTGATTGGACCCCGGCTGATGTGCCCCACATACTCCGACATGTACTTCGTTCATGACAGCAGCAGATTCTTCTCTATCAATGCATCTAAGGAGGATTCCGTCAAGGCCTCGTTTGTAGAGGACCTCTTGCTGACTCGCGCCACCATATAAGACAAAGTTGGTTTCCCTTATCTATATTTGCTCTCGTTTAGCCCTATATGATGGAAGTTCTCCCCTTTGAAGGTAGTTTTCAATGAGAGTCATCCAGCCAGTGGTGGGAGCATATAGTTCAGGGACAGGACTAACTTTGTGGATTTCTTCCATCTTATTCTGGACAAATGGAAAGACCATTTGACAACGATCAATACTAATAATTGTTTCATCCCGGTCTGGGTTGTCTAGGGCTGAGGCTGCATTAGCTAATGTGTCGTCCTGTGCATTCTGAGATCAGGGGATTTAGGTCAATGTTGGTTCTATGTATAATTCCGCCATTAACCCCTGACATGGTCGAAAAGGGGAATTAGATCCTCCTTTTTAATAGCATAGTCACCATTGACTTGCTTGATGACGAGTTATGAGTCACCTTTTACCTTAATGTGTTGTACTTGAGCGGGTTACTACGTGAGACCAAATGGACATCATGGTGCTGCAGATAATGTCACAACTTTTGAACTGTGAATACCAAGTCCAAACAACTCTTCTAGATGTTTGAGTATCGAGTCTCAGCATCGATCATGGTTTGACTGAGGTAATAGAGACTGTTTTCACTGCCATTGTCATTATTTTGTGCGAGGAAGGCTCCCAGTGACCACTCTAGGGTCATCACGTATAGGATGATAGGTCTTCCTTCAACTGGGGGCATGAGCACTGGTGGGCTTAAGATATACTTCTTTAGGATGTCGAACGCCTATTGGAAGTCATCTGTCCATTGGTATGTGATTCCCTTCTTCATTAACCTGGTAAAGGGAAAACATTTTCCTTCCAAGTTCCCTTGTAATTCTATCAACTCGGTGAGATTGTGGGGGGGGGTGGTAGGATTAGTATATCCATTGTCTTTTTAGGGTCGACTTCGATACCACAATGGCGTACGATGAAGCCAAGGAATTTCCCTATGGTAACCCTGAACGTGCATTTCAAGGTATTCATCTTCAGGCTATGCTGCCGAAGTTTGTTGAAGATGGTCTCAAGGTCTGACAGGTGATCTAAGCATTTCCTGGACTTAACCACCAACTCATCCACGTAGCATTCAACGAATCACCCCAGGAATGGTTTAAATATACAATGCATGGAATGCTGATATGTGGCGCTAGAATTCTTGAGACCAAAGGGAATAACCCTATAACAAAATATTCCTTGATGGGCCTTGAAGGCAGAGGGTTATTCATCTTCTTGGGCCATTCTGATTTTATTATACCCTGAATAGTCGTCCATGAAGGATAGAGCCTCATAACCAGCCGTTTCATTGATTAATAACTCAGTGATCGGGACCCGGAAATAATCTTTCGGGCAGTGCCAATTGAGATCTCTGAAGTCAATGCAGACCTGGATTTGTCTGTTCTTTTTCTTGATAGGGACAATTTTGGCCAACTAGATGGGGTATTTGACCTCCTGAATGAAGCCCACTTTAATAAGCTTATCGACATCAGCCTCTATTTTGGCAGCATGTGAGGGGTGTGTCCTTCTAGCATCCTCCTTATAGCCCCGGTGGTCTTCTGGAATACCAAGGTGATGCGTCGCCACTTCGGGATCATGTCCCGACATTTCCATGTAATTCTAGGAAAAAACATCAAGGTGTTACTTCAGGAAAGAGGTATATACCTCGTGCTCCTCAGTGGACATGGCTGCACTAACAAGAGTGGGCCTTGGGTCTTCCTTGGTACCCAATTTTATTTCTCTGAGCTCATCCAAAGTGGTGGAGATACATTCCTCAAATTCAGGAGGTGCATCCCTGAGATCTTCCTCCTCTTCTTCTCCAAAATCCTTATCTTCTTGATCCAGTGTGGGGAGAGCTACCATCATGGGTTCTTGGGAATCCGGAGGTGAGGAATTGTGGTCATCCTCGCTCAAGTACTCGCCCCCAAATTAAGAGTTGGCGGACGTTCCCACATTATCACGCTCAGCCGTTATGGATGAAGTCATGAGGACAGCTGAGTGCATGTCCTGACTTAAACCCCTGCTCTCAATATGGTTGATGGGCAGTACATAGTCTCTTCCAAGATTCCTAAAGGGGTCGTCAAAAACTATTTCCAAACCATTTGGAGCGGGGATCAAGTTGAAACCATCGACCGATGGCTTCTTCATCTTTTTCTCATAAAACCGGGTGTCAATGTAGTATGACTCTGAGAGATTGAAAGGGGCCTTGTCGGCGTGCAATGTCCCACTTGGTCCATTAACGCAGTACTTAATACACTAGTGGTAGGATAAAGGAATGGCCATGTGCTTATGGATCCATGAACATACCAATAGGGCATTGAATGTTGTGTTCTTCTGAACCACCAGGAATTATGAATAGGCCACAAGGTCGCCAAAATGGGTCTTTAGCTTAATTTGTCCCATTGGCTTCTACTCACTCTTGTCGTAACTTAACAGTTTTTTGGCTGAGGGTACTAGTTCATTTTCATTGTATCCCACCTTATGGAGTGTCTATAGGAAAAGGAGGTTAACTCTAGATCCATTGTCAATAAAGACTTGGTGGATCTCAACATCATTTACTGTGTCGGACACATATAGTGGTTTGATGTGTCCTTACATGATGGCATCTTCATCTTGATCAGTGAAGGAACTAACCGCATTGCATTCAGCCGATCCAGTCGCCGTATGGTAAATCTCGATGGAAACTACCTCTTCTTGAAACTTCTAGGGGCTAAGCAAGGCTTCTATAAGTGCCTCCCAGAGGTCTGTTGACAAACTCAGGGCATCCAGGATCGACATTTTAACTGGTATCGACGCTAGCTGCTTAAGGATGTTGTATTTCTGTTCCAGCGGCCAACGCTTCTCCGTTTGTGGTGGAGTCTTAGGGGTTGATTGGGAGATGGAATATGAGACGAGGAGGGACCGTTCGTGGGGTCGGATGTCAATGATGTCCCCACGTTTTGGGGATTCGGCCCGGCCGGTCTGTTTGCACGCACTAGGCGGCTAGACAATTGTTCCTCCTCTGATGGGTACTGCAGAATGGTGGGGGTAGAGTGGCCACTTGTGGAGGTGGAGGGATATTATTTCTCATGCTGAGTCCATTGAAGGGCTCTCCCACGGGTTTCTGTGATATTGATGGTTTGGGCCAAGGTCCAACCATAGGGTTGATTTCAGCCTCGACTGCGCCTCCCCTGATATCCCCTACCTCTGTGAATCCCCCTCCCGACCCTTTGCGTCGGGGAATCAGGTACATAACGACACACTTCATCAGGAAACGATTCCATATGATGGATGACGTTGATGGAACCAAAAATTGGCTCCTCATCCTCTGACAAGTCAACCCAGTCAGTTGTCCTTGATGGTGTCGTTTGGTGGGTCGATGCCTGTGGTGCCAAGTTTGGGGGCATAAAATCTGACACTGTCAGGGATAACATCAGCCTCATTATGGACTGATCTTCTTGCGATTGTTTCCTACCTTCTCGATTACGCCTGGATGACCGGATTGTAGAGGGTTGTGAGGCCGATATTGTCGGTTGTGCGGCATCAGGGGATGTTGGCGACAACAGTGGCTACTATAGTTGAGCTCAGAGTATTCACTAGGGTCAATTGATAGTATTCTGAGACATCCAGTTTTCAAATTTGTGCCCCTTCTTTTTTGTGACTTCCTACCACCCCTCTTTTTTCCCGGAGTCGGTGGTGGAAATATATGTCACATGTGCTGGGGGTGGTCTCAGCTCGACCTTCCTGGAGTCTACCATCCTTTGTAGGAGGTCGTTTAAGATGAAGCATTCCCAAATATTGTGCCCCAACATTCGATGGTAGGGATAGTAATATGGCCTGTTATCAAGGCTGACTTTTTAGGGGTTTCATGGCTCCAAGAGGCAGAGCAAGTTGCAATTCATAGCGGCAATGAAGTAGCTGCGGACTTGGTCCTCCCAGAACAAGTTTACATTGTGTCTTTATTCCTCAAACTGCTTCCAATTTGATTCTCTATGATCGTTCCACTTAGGCAGAGGCGACCTTGGATATACATGGGGCCTTGACGATATGGTGGATTTCTGAGTGGTGCAGCAGGCAAAGGGGCTGGATTGAGCGTGACAGATGATGCTTTAGCTCTAACTTCTCACTTTGTGGGAGCCTATGGGGCTATTCGGGTCATCAAATTAGTCCTCTACAAGGAGTCCTCAATTCTATGAGCAATGGATGAGAGATGGCGGAATCCAGTGGTGCACTCCACTAGTATGAGTGGTGTTCGTAGCTCATCTCAAAGATTATCGATGCATATGGCAAGAAACTCATCTCGAGGCATTGGCCTGTTCAAGGAGTAGGTCAGACCTTTCCATCTAGCGATGAAATCTGAGACACTATCATTCTCCATCTTCTTGTAGTTCATGAGGTCACTGACTGTTGTTTTAGGCAATGTTGAGCTGAAGTGGAACATGAACTGCTATCGATGGTCTTCTGAGCTTTTTATTGACTGGGTCGGCAGGCTCGTATACCAAACGAAGGCAGATCCTTGCAAGGTCTGTACGAAGCAGCTAAGTTTTCACAAATTCTTATCGTTCTAGATTTCCCATCATAGGGTCGCAATAAGACGTGTAGTGCGTCAAATGTTGTTTCGGATCACCTGATCCATTGAAGATAGGGAATAAAGGGCACCCAAAATTGGTTGGAGGTGGTGTATTACTCACCCAATCTGGGCAGGGCTTCCGCTCGGGCTATATCGGAGCACGTCGACCTTCCATTGTTTCCAATTGAGCTGTTAGTGCCTCGATGGTGTTGGTGGGAACCTGTTTTACATCTTGTTGGGCCCGGTCCTAGGCAGCTATAGCCCGAGGCATTTCTTGAGGATCCAGCTTGGTTGGCACCAGGGGTGCATGTTCCATTTGTGACACCTTCAGAGGGTTCATACGTACTCTCTCCAGTTTCATCCTGAGTGGAGGGAAGTCTTGGTATTCCTCTGGATCCACATTTAGGTATTTGAATGGGCATGGCACCTCGTTGGGCGTGAACCCTAATCGTGATTCATTTTCCGGGGCAAACCTTGGTCTTTGAGGTGAACTTACTGGGAGTGCATGTTGTGGATCCTCTTGGGACGCGCTTTCAATAAGTCCGTTCCTTTGGAGTATCTTGGCATTAAGTTGCCTCAATTATTTCATTTCCTCTTCCTATCGAGCGAACCTCTCTTTGAGCGTAAGTGGATCATTTTTATCGAGAGATGGGGGCATGTTAGGGGCAACCAATCCCTTTTTCTTATACTTATTGGATGCTCGCAGGGTTAGTGGAGGATGGTTAGCAGAAGGGGAGGCCATATTTAGAGTGGCCCTCTGGTTCTGGGTGTGCACACCTGGTTGTTCATTGTGAGTCATAGCCTGACCGGAACCATTGTCTCCCAATCCATCCGGATTTGTATCATCTTCGATGTTACCCATGGGGTTAACCTCTATGGCGTTAATGGATGCATATCATGGGGAAGAGAAGATTTCATCTTCTAAATAGGAAGAGGATCTCTCGCGTCTTTTTCTGTTCTTCCCTCTTATGTCCTAGGATTGCTTTCGAGCTCCTTGACAAAGGGTGACGTGGAGTGTTCTTTGATGAAATCTTACAGTACGCCTCCCCCTTGAAGAGGATGATGATTCAAAGGATGGGATAGGGCAGTGACCTCCTCTTCTAACTGTCCTACCTAGATGAGAGAATACTGATTCTCATGGGGGGTGTTGTTGTTGAGGAGGTATAAATTCCCCCACCCCTGAGGACTGAGGTTGGATCCGTTCCTTGGACGTTGAGTCTCTTCCCATTTCTATTGGTCATACGGGGGAATTTGTTGTTAAAACTTCCCCCAGCCTTGCAGGCTGGGGTTGACCCTAGATTGCGGCAGTGGCTGCTGCTATCTTGACCTTCTTGATTTCACGTGCCCCCATTCGTGGGTGAACTGGGTTTGGTGCCGAGTTCTTCTGTGAATCAATCCCTTCTTGAGAGGAAGGCAATGACCATTGATTGTCCTCTGTTAGACGAGAGGCCTGTTGTATGCTCTCGGTGCCCTGATTCAGGAGTTCTTTGATGGCTTGTTCCCATCAGTCCTGACGCTTATGGAACTTACTCAAGGCCTGTATCTGTTGGGTTTGTTGCCTTTCACGAACAGGGAGACCACTCGATTACTATCTTGACGTGATGACGTAGCAAGACACCTTGCCGAACGGGTTCTTCTAGGCGAGGAGCGTAGTGAAATGAAGAGCTCCATGTCCCCCCCATCCCCTAATATGGACTCTCATTGGGGCATCACCAATGAGGCGGCGCAGCTGGTGCAGCGCACAGAGGTAGGCTATCTCCATGTTTCCTTTACGCCTCTCGGGTTGCTGTTGTCGTGCCGAAGGAAGAGCTTCTGGGTCGATGTGATGTAGGAGGTCTCATATTGTCTTAACATGGTCTACATACCCGTCGTAGGGCAGGAATCTTGATTTCAGCTGGAGGAGGGTTGTCCAAATATTGTAGTGGATGTCGTCCACACATTCTTTCGACAACATTCTGGGTATGTAAAATTGAGAGGTGGCTGTGGGCCAAAACATAACTGGTATATCATCCCTGGCCAGTCGTTTCCTCAGGTGCAACATGTCAGCATACTCCTGTGCTAGTGATTCCTCTACCTGGTCAGCCCAAATGAGATGCTCACTGATAGTGTGTTCGGAGGTAGTGGGGGCGGTCGGTATCGAATTATCATTTGGGTGATCCCAAGGTGGTTCAGAAGATAAACATGGACCCGGAATGTATCCCGATTGAAGAAGGGTGTCGTTGGCGACTAGCTAGGAATCTGACATGCTTGATCCCGTCCCTCTGAGTGCCTCGGCACACGAGGGAATTTCTGTGCTTGATTTGGAGGGGGGGGCACTCCTATCGATATGATATGTCATTGCAGGGAGGACCTTCGCAATGGTGGCCGCAATGGCGAGGAATACCATTACTTCTTGACGCCTCCTTGCATAGAGGACTTTTGCAGTGCAGACCCTAGGGAGGAACTCCAAGGCATGTCACAACAATGGGAGGACCTTCGGGTTGCATAACGTTGTTATGGGGAGGGCCTTCTCCACAACTTCCATCATGGTGGGGATAAAAATCATGGTTTGATGTTCGATGTGCATCATGGGGAGGACCTTTATTACAAACTGTGACAAGGGAAGGACCTTCTTGTTGATTGGGGCCACTGTAGGGAGGACCTTCGCAATAGCAGCCATGGTGGCGAGGACTACCATCACAGCTGCTGCAATGGAAAGGACTACCATTACAGCTGCTGCAGGGAGAATATCTGCGGGGTACACCCTGGGGAGGGCCTTCAGAATGTACCGCAACGAGGGGAGGTCCTTCTCGTTGCTTGAGGTCTCTATGAGTAGGACCTCGGTTATCAAGGTGGTGAGGACTACCACCATGATCTGATACCCAGCTGCGCAGAGTTTCATTGCAACGTAACACCTGGGGAGGACATTCTGGGTTTTCCCCAACAAGGGGAGGACATTATTGTCAAGATGAGATGTCACTACGGTGAGGGCCTCTGCAGTTGAGACTATGATAGCGGGGACTACTATCATAATCTCTGGTCCCACTGCATGGAGAGTGCTTGTAGTGTATACCCTGGTGAGGATCTTCAGCGTGGACCGCAGAAAGTGGAGGGCCTTCTTGCTGATCAATAATTTGGTCACGTGGAGGGTTTCCATGACTCACATCAAAAGAAGAGATCTCGTGATCGATCGTTATATGCCGATGGGGGAGGCCCCCACGGGTGCTCTAGGGAGGACCTTCAGAGATGCTGGTAGTGACATTGCAGGGAGGACTTTCACAACTGCTACTGCTTCTCCTATAATATGATAATGGGTGGGAAGGGTTCAGATCCTTCGATATGTGTTTAGCAGCATCGGGGACCCCAGCATCCAGCAGAGTGGAGTCATGAACCCACTCTTTATTTTTCGGTTGCCTTCTGCGCATTCGGGGCGCTTTCTTGCGGGCAGTAGGGAATGTATCCTATTAACAACAGCCTTCACCTTTGGGTCCATATCTAATTTGGTCCTGTGATGTTTTCGGGATACTCCAACAAACATCTTGACTTTTAGCAGGAATATATGCATGCTCTGGAGCATCCACCATGATGGACGGGTGTCCCCCAGTTGGAACGAGTGAAGCTGCTCGATCTAGTTGCCCTTGCATCGCAGAATATAGCCGGTGACTGTCCTGGGTGGAAGTAGGGATGCAGATATGCTCCGAGGTGGCTATCTCATCTCTTAGATGAGTCACCTCAATTTGGGAGATGAGCACACGGGCCCGATTCCTTGCTGTTTCCGCTGATGCAATCACATTCTTGTAAGTCTGCAAGATATGATCTGGGATCAGTACCTGCTCCTCCATCATTTCCAGGATATGTAGAGAGACATCTTTGGCTGGAACGGGTATGAAGTCCTATTCCGGTATCTATGTAGGAATATCCTTCTCCGGTCCTCTGGTGGTCAGTGGGTACTGATAATTCTCTTGTGTTGGGGCAGGTGAATGAATCTTCCCCAGGGCTGGGATATGCCGGTTTATCTTTCTATTTGCCGCACATCGGGATGGAAGACTTTACTTGAATCTGCAGAGAGTTGGCCCTGCATATGTTGGGTTCCCAATGTATCGATTCGGTGGCCTTTGTTGGCAGGGAAACACGCCCACCTATTAATTGCTTCCACATCTGGATGGCGGGCTTTGTTGATCGCCACCATACTTGGATGGTATGCGTCAAGAGCATCTGCTAGGAGTGGGTCCTGCAGGCACCAGGTCACCACTATATCGGGTTGGTGGGCCGCACGACCCTGGGCAGGGAGAGGTGCCTACCAGGTAGGTGCTGTCTTACTTTAGTGACGAGCTTGATGAAGCCTGGTGGGGATGCGCGCCTGCTCATATGATGTTGCGATGTTTGGGTGTTGGGCTTTAGAGTAGCGAACAGGTGTATGTGCCTGTTCGTGATAAGTCTCCATGACTTGGGAGTGGAGCTCTTCCTTAGGGACAAGGGTGATGACCGGTCCCTGGTTGTACGTTTTCCGCCCTCATCGGGTGGTCCGAGGGGCCGGAGCTCGGGTAGCATTGGAATAGATCCTCATGGTGACATCCTCCTTATCCTGAGGATGTTGAGTCGCGGCCTGACCACGATAACGTCTTCTGGAGGGGGCCTTGGGGCGGAACCCCCGTTCAGCAGGGATGATGTCATCAACGACAACCTCATCCGCCTCCCTAAGAGAATGGAGGTACATGTTGTCTCGCTCCGGGGATAGACTCCCGAAATGGTTTGAGACGGCAACAGGAGATGTATGGTCCTGCTTTTGTGGCCCCTTCTGGGCGGGTGACAGGCGATTCCTGGCAGATTGGAGGTTGTGCATGGCCGCCTCCACCGTCGGGAGAGTACTGTTCACATGTTACTCTCAGATCAACGCATCCGATACCCAGCGTTGAAGATGCTGGGTAGGTGATGGGGTCCTCCATTGGTGAGGATTTCTGGTTATTGTATTGTTAGAAGCACACACCTGGTATTTCCTTCGTGATTCCATTGTATCGAAGGGAGTTCTGAATGGTACCTGTAAAATATTTTAACAAATACAAACAACAAACCCGTCAAAGCAGCATCTCATGATCCAATGAATAATTAATGACCTTGATTGGCCCCCCTTGTGAGTATAAAGGGGGTAACAGGGTATGATTAGGTCAAATCCATCATTCTTGGTTAAATATTCACGTTGGGTTCACCATTTTGTTCTCGTGGTGCACAATGGGGTCGTGGGGGAGAAACATGCATTACCCGATGGTTGATTAGAGAAGGTTGGGTTCTACTTAATCACTCATATCAGGTGCACCGTTTTCACCTAAAAATGCCCAACGTTTCCATATCCAATAATGCGTGGACCTTCATTCCAAAGGCAGATGTTTGCTGGGTGGTTTGACCAGCAATGCTTAAGAACTCACATTGGTCGAGACGATGGGAAGTCGGGCTCATCACAACCTTTTGGGGGGAATTATTGCATGTTCTAGGACTCTCTTATATATTTAAGATGTATTCATATGTTCGTGAATCTTTGGTTTATACCGAAGCATAGTATCCACGGATTACTCCTGGTTGTAAATGGTCAACTGGACGCAGGGGTTCAGAATCATTTATGCCTAAGGTTTACCATCCCTCATTGGATTAATGACCCCGAGGAGTCTGGACACACTAAGACGGATCTTGTTTAAAGCCTCATAACCAGGAACTATGGAGTATATTGTCATCCAGGGGGGATAGATAATGACTTGATCATCTGGATCGAACTTGTGATATAGGCTTCCTATGTATCCTCATGAGAGGAATTAGAATTCATGTAGTTCAGTGTGGTCTGGGGCTTACACTCTAGGAAACCCAGGGTTGGTTCAGTGAACCGACATGAAGATGGTCAGATTGACCAGGTGTTGGGATTGAACCTTGGGGAGGCTTCTTACATACCCTGCTTAGGATACATGGATCAAAGTCCACGTAGTTCAAATTAGCATGGGACTTACACTCTGAGGCGGCCCAGGAATAGGTAAACTGACGTAAAGGGGGTCGGAATGACCGATTGTTGGGCTTGAACCTCATGGAGGATTCCTATATACCATGCCTTGACATAGATCAAAGTCCTCGTAGTTCTCATGGGGTGGGGCGTATGCTCTGAGGCATCCCAGAAGAGGGTTTCATGGTCGATTCTTACTCTAAGGCCACGCGAGTCATGCTCGGTGTGAGAAATAAGAGGCAGTAGGGACTAGACGATCACGTCACGAAAGGTGCATCCATGGGAAGTGGAGTGGGGCTTACACATGGGGGCAACCCAAAATGTCGGGGATTACTCTGAGATGGATGCCTTGGGTGAAAAAGCACAGCGGGAGAGGGAATTGGCCCCAAAGAAGAACGGAGCAGCACCATTCCCCACTACGCCCTTCCTTGGCCATGGCCATGGGGAAGTACGGAGGTGCATGGGGGATTCCTTCTGATGGGTAGCCCACCACTCCCCGGGGAGGGGAGAAGTTCCCCAGTGCTAACAAGTGGAGGGGAAAAAAGGGGACTCCCGAGATCGGACTCCGCATTACTGTGGTAATGTGAACCCAGGAATGCTTTGGGAATCTCCTCAAGGGCCAGAGCGACTCCTTTTCCCCAGCTTACCGTGGGTATGTGAACTCAAAATGAAGCGTTGATTCACCTAAAGGTTACATCACACGGGCCTGGTGGCTCTAGTGGAGGCCTCATCTCGGGGCCGATGAATGGGCCAATGAGGGGGTTGTGGAAGATCAGGCCGGATTGGAAGGATTTTGTCTGGCTCAAGGAATGGGAACTCAGAAGGATCTGGCGGGCCACACATGTGTATGAGTGATGGCGCCCTTCGCGTAGGGAGGTGCTATGCGGCTGGAGAGGCTGTCCGAGAACCAGGGTGGTTCATGGACTGGTAGGCATCCCACGAACCAGGGTGGTTCGCAGCTTCGGGTTCGGTCCACGAACCAAGTTGGTACGCAGAGGGGTCTATGCGATCCGCAACATCTGAGGGAGATGTCGGTCGGGGGTTCGTCGGTCGGGGCTTCGCCCGCATAGGAGGGTGCTACGTGGTGCGACGGATCAGAAAAGGGGAACAAACTCCATGGTCCGGGGGGGTGCTTCCTCGGAGGGGCCATGGTTCACGGTCTTATTTTCTTTTTTATTTTATGTTTTCAGTTCACCAAGTTGTTATACATTTTCGGTTCTTTATTAATTAGCTTCCATCTTCATACCTGTTCCGGTTCATGAACTGGAACTTCTCTATTTGAAAAATCCAAAGCTCCTTCCTTCGAAATCCTTCCACCCGAATCCGATCGATCCCCTCAAAATTCCCCTTATCTCTTCCCCCTCGATCTCCTTTTATAGAGTGGGGAATGAGATGTGTATGTGGTCATGCGGCAGCTTTTACAGAGGACCATGATCGGAAACCCGGTTTACGGATGACTTGGTCAATCCGCAACTCACAGGGGGCATTGAACACACCTCCCATGAAAACCAAACTAGCTTAGGGAGTTCTTCGTGGCCGAGCAGGGTTCCGCCTCCATTCCGTGAATGACAGCAGATGCGGCCTGGGGCGGTACACGCGGTCCGCAGCTGGGGCGGTTCATGACGGTGGACCGGCTTGGAGCCTGTCCTGCTTCGCGCCCACAGAGGATCCTCACCTTCATTACGCGAATGATAGCGATCAGCGGAGGGGGGGTGCTTTGCGGAACCGGCTGCGTACCATTATCATTGAACCGGTCTGCAGAACAGTTTGTCTTGTGCCATCTATTGAGTATTCTCCACACTTTTCCCCAATTCTTTGGCGGGAAATTGGGTAGAATCTCCCTTAGATTAAAGGGGATTCCCATTCTCCATTACAGATTTCTTGGACCCTACATATGGTTTTGAAGGGGTTTTATGGGTTTTTATGTTTATTTTCATTTTGAATGTTATTTTGGGGTTTTAGGGTTATTATGTTATATATATATATTGATGGATTTTAGGAATTTATATAGTTTCTAATGTTTTTAGTCCAGTTCATGGATTTTTGGGTCTTTTTTGTTTTAGGGTTTTTTAATGTTTTTAGGGTTTTTTATGTTTTTGGGGTTTTAAAACCAATTTAGGGGGTTTAATGGGGATTATAGTTTTCAATGGATTTTTAGGGTTTTACGGGTTTTTAGGGGTTTTTAAGGTTTTTATAGTTTTCAGGGTTTCTTCAATGGTTTTTGGGTTTTCTATATTTTTAGGGATTTTTATGACGTTTATAAGTTTTTTGGGTTTTAGGGTTTTAGGGGTTTCATGGGGTTTTAGGGTTGCCTAAGATTTTTTTGGTATTTTTAGTGTTTTTAGGGTTTTTATGTTTTTTGGATTTTAGGGTAATTTTTATTTTTTGTGGTTGTTTATGTTTTATTATGGGTTTTAATATTTTTAGGGGTTCTAAAGGGTTTTATATTTTTTAGTGGTTTTGAGGAGTTGTTTGGTGTTTATGGGTTTTAAGAGTTTTTATGGTTTTCAAGGGGTTTCATGATTTTTAGTTCTTTTTCACGTTTTAGTGAATTTTAAGGGATATTTTAGGAATTTTATGGTTTTTAGTGTTTTTTTTATTTTTTAGGGATATTACGGATTTTTAGGGTTTTTAGGGTTGTTAAAGGTTTTTGGGGTTTCTTGGGGTTTTAGGGTCTTTTTTGTGTTTTAAGGATTTTTTTGAGTTTTTTTAGAGTTTTTAATGTTTTTTAGATTTTTTTATCATATTTAGCTGTTTAATGGGTTTTTATAGTTTTTAGTGGGGTTTTATGGTTATTATGTTTTTTTAGGGTTCTTATGGATTTTTTGGGCTTTATGGTTTTCTGGTGGCTTTCACGATTTTTATGGGTTTTAATGTTTTTTTTGATTTTTTGTCATTTTTATTTAATTGTTTTATGTTTTTCATATTTTTATGGATTTTGAGGGTTTCTAGTGGTTTCTTTGGTTTTTATGGTTTTTATTGTTTTGCATGGAATTAAAGGGTGTTTTGGGTTTTAGTGTTTTTTTTGGGTTTTAGGGTTTTTAATTTTTTAGGAGATTTTTTAAATATTTTTAGGGGTTTAATGGGTTTGTAGAGTTTTTATTATTTTTAGGTTTTTAGGGTTTTTTGGGATTATTTAGAGTTTTTTAGGGATTTTTATGGTTTATTAAGTTTTTTCATGGGTTTTAGTGTTTTATAAATTTTCATGTATTTTTATGGATTTTAAAGAATTTTTTCGGGTTTTAGGATTTTATGGGTTTTAGAGATTTTGAAGGGTTTTTTATTTTAATGGATTTTTAGGGAATTTAGGGGTTTTCAGGTTTTTTGGGTCTTTTGGATTTGTAGGGATTTTTTACAGTTTTTATGGTTTTATATTTTTTAGAGTTTTAAATGTTTCTAATGGTTTCAAGGGGTTTAAAAGTTCTTTGTTTTTTATGGTGTTTATAGTTTTCAAGATGTTTTTAAGGGTTTTATGGGTGTTTATGGCCTTAGGTGGGTTTCAGTGGTTGTACATTTTTTTAACATTTCAGGGATTTTTAGGATATTGATGGACTAAGGGTTTTTGGGGTTTTATGAGTTTTTAGGGTTTTTTGGTTTTTTCAAGAGTTTTCTGGATTTTCATGGTGCTTTTAGATTTTTTTGTTTTTATTATATTTTAGGTTAATAGTTTTTTTTAATTTATAACATTTTTAGGGGTTATAAGGGTTTTTAGTTATTTAGTGGGTTATATGGTTTTTATGGATTTAAGGGGTTTTGGGGTTATTATGGTTTTCACAGTTTTTAGGGACTTTAGTGTTTTCTACATTTTCAGGTATGTTTAGATATATTTTAGGAAAGTTTTGGTTTTTAGAAGTTTTTTTTCGTTTTTATTTATTTTGAGGGTGTTCAATTGTTTGAGGGTATTTTTGGGATTTTAATATTTTGAGGGTTTTCTTGAGTTTTTAGGGTATTAAGATATTTTATTATTTTTAACCTTTTTATAAATTTTAGAGATTTAGTAATTTTTAATGTTGTATAGGGTTTTTATGGTTTATTGGGTTTTTATTATTTTTAGGGGGTTTTTAGGATTGTATGGTTTTTATGTTTTTAGTAATTATTAGGGATTTTCGTACGATTATTATAATGTTTATAGTTTTTAGGGGTTTTAGAGATTTTTGTGGTTTTATGGGTTTTCAAGGTTTTTAGGAACAATTTAGGATTTTTATAATTTCTTTATTTTTTTAGGATTCTATGTGTTTTTTCAAAAAATAATAATAACTTATGGGGTTTAAGGGGTTTTTATTCAGTGTTTAGAGTTTTTATGTATTTTTAGTGATTTTTAATGTTTTTATGGTTTTCATGTATTTTTTAGTGTTTTAATTGGTTTTTAAATTTTAGGTGTTTTTAGGGATTTTTTCAGATTTCTATGGTTTATAGGGGTTACTAAGAGGTTTAGGAATTTCTATAGTTTTTAGGGTTTTTAGAGTTTTTTAGGGATTATAGGGGTTTGAGGTTTTTTTTAGATTTTTTCTAGGTTTTTAGTATTTAAGGTTTTTGCATTTTTAGTGTTTTGTAATGTTTTAGGGGTCTAAGGGGTTTTTTATTTTTTAATGGGTTTTAAGATGTGTATGGATTTCAGGGGTTTTTAAGGTTTTAGGGGTTTATATAGTTTTTTGTGGATTTTCAAGGTATTTTGGATTTTTTTATCTTTAGTGATTTTTATGGCTATATTTGGATTTTTAAGGTTTTGAGGGTTTTTTCTGGGGTTTTAGGGACTTTAGGGTTATTTAGGGTTTTTTTTGTATTTTTGGCTTTAGGGTTTTTGATTTTTTATGGTTCTTATGGTCATTTAGTATTCTTTATCATTTTTTGACGTTTTGAGGGTTTTACTAATTTTTTGGGTTTTCTGGTTTTTATGGGATTTTATCATTTTAAGGTTTTTAGTTGGTATCATGGTTTTAGGGTGGTTTTTTGAGTACTTAGGGATTTTTTAGAGAAATTTATAGTTTTTTAGGTTATTATGGTTTTTAGGTTTTTTAAGGTTTTTGTTTATTTTGAAGGGTTTTAGTGTTTTTAGGGTTTCTTGGTTTTTAGGGGTTTTATTGTTTTTATGGTTTTTATAGTTTTTAACATTTTTATGGGTATTAAGTGTTTTTAGAGTTTTTGGTGTGTTTTTGGATATTATGGGTTTTTTATGTTTTTGTAGATTTTTATGGATTTTTTGTGGTTTTCATGGTATTATGGTTTTTTACATTTTAATGGATTTTTAGGGATTTGTTGAGGATTTTTATAGTTGTTATGAGTATTTATGGTTTTTATGGATGTTGAGGATTTTATGGATTTTTAGTGTTTTTTAGGGTTATCAGGGGTTTTAGGGGTTTTAGTGTCTTTTTTGGTTTTAAAGGGGGTTTTGAGTTTTTTTGGGTTTTTTAGGAATTTATTGTTTTTTAACATTTTTTGGGTTTAAGGGGTTTTGAGTTTTAGTGGGTTTTTTGGGTTTTTATGGGGTTTAGGGTTTCTAATTTTTTGGGTATTAGGGTTTTTTGGGTTTTTTTTCATTTATTAAGGGGTTTTAGGGGTTTTCAATATTTTTAGTTTCTTTTGGGTTTTTAGGGGTTTTTTAAGTCGTTTGGGTTTTTATAGGTTTATATATAAATATTTTTAACATTTTCCTAGTTTATAAGATATTAGAGAATTTAGTGGAATTTTTGTGTTTTCATGGGTTTTCATGGTTTTCATGTTATTATGGGTTTTTATGGTTTTTAAGGGGTTTTGGGGTTTTATGATTTGTTATATTTTCTGGGATTTTATAGGATATTTAGGATTTTTATGGCTTTTTTGGGTTTTTATGTTTTTAGGGATTTTAGTGTTTTCTGGGTTTTTAGGGTGTTTAATATTTTTCACAGGTTTTAGGACCTTTTAATGTTGTTTGGGTTTTTAAATTTTTTATGGATTTATGGTATTTTAGAGTTTTTATCATTTTTAGGTGTTTTATGGGTTTTTCATTTTTTTGGTTTTTAGGATTTTTATGGATTCATAGAGTTTTTAATGTTTTATATGTTTTTATTATTTTAGGTGTTTTTAGGTTTTTTAGTGTTTTTAATGTTTTGAGGTATATTTAGAGATTTTTTTGGATTTTTTTGGTTTACATGGTTTTTTGTGTTTTTATTTATTTTGAGGGATTTAGGGGTTTGAAGTTTTTTTTGGGGTTTTAAGGGTTTCTTGGGTTTTGGGTCATTTGGTAAGTTATTATGGTATTTTTTGAGTTTTTCAATTTTTAAAGGTTTTTATAGTTTTTAACATTTTTGGGGTTCTAACATTTTTTAGTGTTTTCTATGGGGGATTTATGGTTTTTATGGGGTTTTCAAGCTTTTAATATTTTTAGGTGATTTTTTGGTTTTCATAGGTTTTTCATGGTTCTAGTATTTTTTACATTTTCAAAAATTTATAGGGGTTTATTGGACATTTATGGTTTTAGGGTTTTCTATGGTTTTTAGGGGTTTTGAGGGTTTTTAGTGGTTTTTAAATTTTTTCAAGTTTTTTAGGGTTTTTATGGTTTTTTGGATTTTATGTTTTTCATGGGGTTTAATGTTTTAAAATGGATTTTAATGATTTTTAGGTTTTAAGGGTATTTCGAGTTTTTAGGGGTTTTACCCATTTTAGGGGTTCTTAAGGTTTTTATTGGTTTATGGTTTTAGGGTTTTTTCATGGTTTATTAATTATTTATGTTTTAAGTATTTTGAGGTATTTTTAAAATTTTTATACTTCAATGGGTTTATTAGTGTTTTTAGGGATTTTTCTATTTTAAGGTGTTTATATAGTTTTGTTGGGTTTTATGGGTTTTAAAATAATTTAGGATCTTTTTCACTTTTAGGGTTTTAAAGGCATTTAGATATTTCTATCATTTTTGGGGTTTTAAGGATTTTTAGAGTTTTTAGTTTTTTTTCAGGTATTTTATGGGTTTTAGGAGTTTTAACAAGTTTTAGGGGTGTTTATGGTTTTCATGTGTATTTCAAATTTTTTTGGTTTTTTATGTTTTTGGTATTTTTAAGGCCACATTATAATTTTTATGGTTTTTAGGGTTTTTGAGAATTTCTAGATATTTTATGCTTTTTTGTTTTTAGGGGTTTTAGGGATTTTAGGGGTTTTCATTGTTTGTAGGGCCTTTTGGGTTCTTAGGTTTTTTTACGTTATTATGATTTTATGGTTTTTATAGTAATTTAATGTTTTTAGGGTATTTAGCAGTTTTTAGTATTTTTATGTGTTTTTTAGAGTGTTTTAGGATTTTAGTGGTCTTTATAAATTTTTAGAGGTTTCCAGGGTTTTTTTGGGTATTTTTAGATTTTTAGGATTTTTTTAGGGTTTTATGGTTTCTAGGTTATTTTATGGGTATTAGGGAATTATAGATTTTTTTTGTGTTTTTGGGGTTTTTGGGGTCTTTAAGGGTTGTACAATTTTTGGGGATTTATTGATTTTTTATAGTTTTATAGGGTTTTTATGGTTTTTAGACTATTTTAACATTTTTAGGGGTTTAATGTGTTTTTTTATTTTTAGAATATTTTTAAGGATTTTATTTTTTTAGGTATTTTGGGGATTTATGATTTTTAGTGGGGTGTTTATGGTTTTTTAGTTTTTTCACATTTTTTAGGATTTATAGGGATTTTAGGATTTTTATTTTTTTTAAGGATTTTCTAGGTCTTTTGGGATTTGGATGTTTTAGGGGGTTTGAGTGGTTTTTAGATATTTTTAGTGTTTTTATAGATTATAAATATTGTTATAGTTTATAACATTTTTAGGTGTTTAAAAGGTTTTTTTTGAGTTTTTAGTGGTTTTCATATTTCTTGGTGGTTATTATGGTTTATAAGGTTTTTAGTGTTTTTTTACGTTTTCAGGAATTTTTTGGAATTTTTAAGTACTTTTATGGGTTTTATGATTTTTAGGGTTTTTAGGGACTTTGAGGGGTTTTATGGGGTTTTAGGGGTTTTTTTGGGTTTTTAGGGGATTTAGGCTCTTTCGGAGTTTTTGAGTTTTTATGGTTTTTAATGTTTTTATTGTTTTTTGACATTTTTAAAGGTTTAAGGGGTTTTAGAGTTTTTAGTGTTTTTTTTGTTTTTATCAATTTTTAGGGATCTCCGTGGTTTTTAGGGGTTAGTGGTTTTCAGTGGGGTTTTAGGATTTTATACATTTTCAGGAATTTTATTGTTGTTTAGATCTTCATTGGTTATTTGTGTTTTTAGTGTTTTATGGAATTTTAAGTTTTTTGGGTTTTTTAGTTTTTTATTTTTTTGGGTTTTATGGTTTTATGGTGTTTATTGGTTTTTAGGGTTTTATTGAATTTTTAGGGTTTTTAGTGTTTTTTGATATTTTAATATTTTTAGGGTTTTAATGGATTTTTAGAGTTTTTAGTGGGTTTTTATGGGGTTCTAGGATTTTTCAAGGATTTTTAGGGTTTCATAGTTTTTAGGTGGTGTTAAGGTATTTAGGGTATTTTTAGTGATTTATAATACCTTTTTATGATTTTATGGTATTTATAGTTTTTGAGGGGTTTTAGGTATGTTGAGGTATTTTAATGTTTTTCTTGTTTTTAAGGGTTTTCATGGGGTTTTAGGGCCTCGTTAGGCTGTTAGGGTTTTTTATTTTTTAGTTATTTTATGTTCTTTTGAGTTTTTTAACGTTTTAATGGGTTTTAACGGTTTTTTGAGTTTTTAGTGTTTTTTGGGTTTTTATGATTTTTTAGTATTTTTTAAGGATTTTAGAGGTTTTTATGGTTTTAAAAAGTTTTCATGATTTTAAGTGGGTTTTACATTTACAAATATGTTTATGTAATTTTTGGGTTTTATATTATTTTTAGGGGTTTTTAGGATCTTTATGGATCTTGCGGTAAATTAGGTTTTATATGAGTTTTAGGGGTTTTCTTGGTTTTTCGGGTATTTTGGGAATTTTTAGTTTTTATATGGTTTTAAAAGGATTTTAGATTTTCTAAGTTTTCAGGGGTTTTACCAAATTATTAGAGTAATTTTTTTTGGGTTTTTAGGTTTTAATTTTTTTCTAGGGTTTTTTTACAATTATTAGTTTTTTTTTTGTCTTTTTTAGAATTTTTATAGTCTTTAGATTTTTTATGGTTTTTAGGGATTTTGAGGGTTTTGGGGGGTTTTCAGGGTTTTTTTAGTGTTTTATGGGTTTTAGGGTCTTTTTTAGGTTTTGGAATTTTTCAGTTATTAGTGTTTTAAGGGATTTTATAGTTTCTGACATTTTTTGGGTTTTATCAGTTTTTAGTTTTTTAGTGGTTTTTAGTGGATTATGTTTTTCTAGTGGTTTTTAAAATTTTCAAGGTTTTTTTGGTTATCATGGGGTTTTTATTATTTTTTATGTTTTCTTATATTTTTAGTGGTTTTAGGGATTTATAGGATTTTTATGGTTTATAGGAATTTTTAGTGATTTGATGGATTTAGAGGGTTTAATGGGATTTTAAAGTTTTTTAGTGTTTTAGGGTATTTTGGGGTTTTTATGGTGTTTTGTGTTTTAATGGTTTTTTTTATTTATTAATGGGTTTTAAGGTTTTGTAGTGTTTTTTAATGTTTTTTTGGGTTGTAATATTTTTATCGTTTTTGGGGGTGTTTGGTGTTTTAGGGGTTTTTACGTTTTTTAATGTTGTTATGGAATTTATGGATTTCCTGTGGTTTTCAAGGATTTTATTAGTTTTTACATTTTTATGGATTTAGGGCCGTTTATGAATTTTATTATTTTATTGGTATTTAGGGTTTTTATTGATTATGATTGTTTTAGGGGTTTTCTTGTGTTTTTAGGGTTTTTATGGGTTTTAAGGTTTTTTAGTGTCTCCTAATGTTTTTTGTGTTCTTTGTATTTTTTTTGGTTTTTAAGGGTTTTATATAGTTTTATCATTTTAGGGGTTTTAGGGTTAGAGTTTTTAGTGGTTTTATGATTTTTATAGGCAATTTGGGGTTTTAAGGGTTTTATGGGTTTTATGGGTTTTATGGTTTTCAGGGGTTTTCCATGAGTTTTATGGTTTTTTATATTTTTAAGGATTTTTCGGGTATTTTAATTTTTTATGGACTTAGGGTTTTTAGGGATTTTCAGAGATTTTAGGTTTTTATGGTTATTATGGGTTTTATCATTTTTCAAGGACTTTTTGGGTTTTATGGTTTTTTTTGAGATTTTTTTTGTTTTTTTATAGTTTTTAATGTTTTTATGGGTTTCAAGTGTTTTTACGGTTTTTACGAGGTTTAAAGTTTTTTGTTTTAATAAGGTTTTTCATAGTTTATAGTGCTTTTTACATTTTTTGGGACATAGGTTTCTTGTAGTTTTTAGGGATTTTTTGGGGTTTTAATGTTTTTAATGTTTTTTTAGGTTTTTTGTGGTTTTAGTCTTTTTGACATGTTAGGGTTTTTAATGTTTTTAAAGTTTATAATGTTATTAGGGAATTCAAGGGATTTTATATTTTAGTTATTTTAGGGTTTTTAGGTATTTTAGGAGTTTCTAATGTTTTTTAGGGTTTTATGGTGTCTAGGGGTGTTTTAGGGTTTTAGGGTTTTTTATGTTTTTAGTGATTTTAGGGATTTTTTATGATTTTTGTGGTTTTTATGGATTTTGATGGTTTTTAGGAGGTTTGAGGGTTTTTAGAGTTGTGTAGTGTTTATAGGGGTTTTATGGGGTTTGGGGGATTTAGGGTATTTTGAATTTTTAGGGTTTTTATGGATTTTATAGATTTTAGTGTTATTTAGGGTTTTATGGATTTTATGTTTTTTTTCAGGGTTTTTGTGGTTTTTATATTTTTATGGATTCTAATGGATTTTTTTATGATTTTTTATGGTTTTTATAATTTTTTAATTTTTTAAGGACTTTTAGGGGTTTATGGGGTTAAGGGGTTTTAAGGGATTTGAGGGTTTTCAGGGGTTTTAGGGGCTTTTAGTGTTTTTAGGGGTTTTTGATATTTTTAGAGTTTTTAAGGTTTTATTGAGTTTTTTATTATTTTTATTATTTTAATGGGATTTAGAGTTTTTCGTGGGTGTAGGGATTTAATGGGGTTTTGGGGTTTTTTATGGTTTTAGGGGTTTTTATGGTTTTCTCTAGTTTTTTGGTTATTTAATTTTCTTTTTTGTTTTGATTGATTTTTCTTTATTTTTTAGAGTTTTTATGGCGTTTAGGGGTTTTAGTGGGTTTTATTTATTTTCATGCTTTAAGGGATTTTCATGTTTTTAGGATCTTTTAGTGATATTTGGGGGTTTTTATAATTTTTTAGGGTTTTTATTTTTTATAAAGTTTTTAACATTTTCAGGGTTTTGAGGGTTTTTTGAGATATTAGTGGTTTTTAGGGGTTTTATGGGTTATCTGGGTTTTAAGATTTTTTGGTGTTTTAATGGTTTTAAAGGTGTTCCCCAAGGATTGTTAGGGTTTTTTATGTTTTTTTGAATTTTTAGTGCACTTTTAGGATTTATAGGGGTTTTAGGGTATTTTATGGTTTTTAAGAATTTGGAGGGGTTTTAGGGTTTTCAAGGTTTTTGAGGGTTTTGGGGTTTTGTGTTTTTTTATGGTTTTTGTGTTTTTTATTGTTTTGAGTTTTTTTATCGGTTTAAATGTTTTTAGTGTGTTTAACATTTTTAGGGTGATATATCATTTTTAGAGTATTTAGTTTTTAGTGTTTTTATTAGGATTTAGGGTTTTGTGGTTTTTATTGGTTTTGGAGGGTTTTGGAGGGTTTTTAAGGTTTTAGGGGAGTTTACGTTGTGTCATATTTTGTTCTATATAATTTCCATGGTTTTGTGATTATTTTTTGTTTTTAGGGATTCTGAGGGGTATTAGTATTTTTCAATGTTTTTAGGGTATTTATGGGTTTTAGGGTTTTTATGGTGTTTTCGGGGTTTTAAGGATTTTTTTGAGTTTTTTTGGAGGTGTTTAAGGGTTGTTAGGGTATTTTAACATTTTTAGGGGTTTAAAGTGTTTAAGAGTTTTTAGTGGGTTTTTACGGTTTTTAGGTTTTTATGGTTTTTAAGGTTATTAGGGGTATTTATGGTTTTCAGGGGTTTTTATGGTTTTTATGGTTTTCACTTCTTTAAGTAATTTTAGTTTTTTTTCTATTTTTATCTTTGAGAGGTATTTAGGGTTTTTAGGGTTTTTTATGATTTTAGGGTTTTTTCATGGATATTAGGTAATTTTTCCATTTTCCGGTTTTTGGGTTTTTTTTGTTTTAAGTGGGTTTTTGAGTTTTTTTATGTTTTTGGGGTTTTAATGTTTTTAGAGTTTTTAGTAGGTTTAAAGGGGAATAATGAGTCTTTAGAGTATTTAATGGTTTTGAATGTTTTTATGGTTTTCATGGGTTTTTCATTTTTTAGTGGTTTTTAGATATTTAAGGATTTTTAGTACTTTTTTAGAATTTTTATTTGTTTTTGTGTTTTTATTTATTTTGATGGGTTTTCAGGTTTTTAGCGGTTTTAATGTTTTCAAGGGTTTTAGGGTATTTTGGGTTATTGGTTTGTTTAGGTTTATTTTATTTTATTGGGTTTTAAGGGTTTAAATGTTTTTTATCATTTTTCTACTTTTAAGGGTTTTTAAATATTAGTTGGTTTTTGGGTTTTTTATGGGATTTTAGCATTTTTAATTTTTTTAGGAGTTTTTATTTTCATATATAGTTTTTTAGTTTTTTTTGATTTTTTTCATTTTTAGGGACTGTTTTGGATTGTTTTTGTTGTGATGGATTTTATGTGTTTTTAGGGGTTTTATTGATTTTGATGGTTTTTTGATTTTTCACTATTGTAGTTTTCTTATAGGTTTTCAGGGTTTTTTTGGGTCTTTTGTGTTTTTTTATTTTCTAAGGTTTTTTATGTTTTTATAGTTTTTAATATTTTTGAGGGATTATAAGGGTTGTTAGAGTGTTAATTCAATTTTTAATGTTCTTCTAGGTTTTTATATTTTTTAAGGTTTTATGGGATGTATGGGTTTCAATGGTTTCATCATTGGGTTTAGGGTTTTTATAATTTCAAGGAGTTTAATGGATTTTTTAGGTTTTTATTATATGTAGTGTTTTTAAGTATTAATACGGTTTCTTGGGATTTGAGGGTATTTTTAGGTTTTTAGTGTTTTTTGAGTTTTTTAGAATTTTTAATGTTTTTTTAGTTTTTTAAATTTTTAGGGGTTTTAAGGTTTTTTTTACTATTTTAGTGTTTTTAGGGTTTTTATGTGTCTTTAGAGTTTTGAATTTTTTAATAATTTTTATGGTTTCTATGTGGTTTTCATGTTTTTTTTGTTTTTATATTTTTAGATATTTTTAAGGATTTTTATGATTTTTATGTTTTTTTGTTTTTTTGGGATTTTAGGGACTTTGATTAAGAGTTTATAGTGATTTAGGGTTTGATACTATTTTCATCATCTTTTAGTGTTTTTCTATTTTTTAGGGGTTAAAGGTTTATAATAGTTTTTTATTTTTTTAGAGGTTTTTAAGGGATTTAGAGATTTAGGGAGTGTTTGGGTTTTAGGGTCTTTTATTAGGGAAAGGAATATGTGAGGGTCGGGCTATCCCCCCCCCCCAATTTATTAGCAAGAAAAAGGAGACACAATAGAAAAGGGAGGGGAGGGTTCAAACAACCCACACCCAAACATCCCTTACAACCTACGCTAAAAAAGAAAAAGAAATAAAGAAAAAGACTCAAAAACAGACACAACATCGGCATCATCACGTCACATCCACCAGAACCAGTATCCAGCAACACCACATCCAATCATCCCAGCAACACAGCAGCAGCAACACATCCAAACCAACCAGCCCCAGCAACCACCAACACCAAATCCGACATCACAACCAAACACATCCAGCAGCATCAAACCACATCACAAGCACCACAACCAATCCCAGCCATCATCACCTTCCAACAAACGGCAACCAACAACAAGCAGCACAACAACAAACTCATCCACATCAGCAGCAAAAACCAAACAACCACACATCATCTAGCATTCACCAGCAACCAGCAACTCACAACTAACCAATGACCCGCATCTAATCTCAAAATGTCCAGCACCTAGTACATTGTCACCAAGAAGGTCCCTCTCCAGCAGCATAGAACCAACAGGATCAACAGAACAAGATTCAGTGCCACCAAACAGAACTGATATCCAGCTTCCACATCGAAACCAAAACAGCAGCCAAAACACAACACCTAACTTTCCCTCCAATAACAGCTTGGGGGGAAACCAGCTACTTGGAAACCAACCAAAATTCAGAAGAAATAACAACTCAATACCAAGCCAGCCATCGATCAAGAACACGCAGACCAGCAAATCAAAGCGAACACAGCATAGTGTGACCATACCTTCGTCAACAGCAAGATCCAAGAACAAGAAAGTAGAACCAGAAGAGAAAACCTGTATCCTCACCCTATTCATCCACCATGACCTATCGAGAATCTAGAGAAGCCAGCAAGACCCTCCTCGGGTCCAAAGAAGCAGTGCAGAACCGAGTGAGAAGAAGAAGCAATGCCCTTCGAACCCACTTTTCACCAAGGCGAAACCAGAACTCCCCCCGACAAAACCACCAGAGCATCTTGTCGCACCCAAGATCCATCGGGTTGAGCACACCTCTGTCCATGCGACGAAGCATCCATCGCGCTTGTGTTGACTTCACCATCAACCTCTTCGACTTCGTCCAGATCACTGGAAAGGAATCACCGCTGCCGCCAAGGAGCGTAGAATACAGATCTAGAAAAGCTAATCCAAATCGATGCAAAAGCCAGACCAAGCCGTCACCACCACAACCTGAAATAACCCACCAGATCTCAGCACCATCAACCATCATCCTCGAAAACCACCATCGCTCGAGGGGATAACGCCTCTCGAACAGCAAACCATCTGTGGGTTTTTGTGGTTTTAGGGGTTTTCCATGTTTCTGATGTTTTTTAAGAGATTAGGGTTATTAAGGTTTTTAGGTGTTTTTGAATAATTATTCTTTTAACGGAATAAATTATATTTTTTTTGGATTTTAAGGTTTTTTAGTGTTTTTAGAAGTTCTTATGTTTTTATTGGTTTTTGGTTTTTTATGTTTTTAGGGGTTTTAATGGTTTTTATGTGTTTTTAGTGTTTTTAGGGTTTTTTTGTTTTTAGGAAATTTTAGGGCATTTTTACGATTTTTATGGATTTTATGGTTTTAAGGAATTAGGGATTTTTATGGGTTTTAGCATTTTTTTATGGTGTTTTACGTTTTTAGTGTTTTTCAGGGTTTTCAGTGTCATTAACTCTTTCTAGGTTTTTTTTGAGTTTTGGGGTGTTTTAAGAGATTTTAAATATTTTTAAAACTTTTAGGGGTTTTAAAGTTACTTAGAGTTTTTAGTGGTTTGTGGTTTTTTGGGTCTTAGGGGGTTTTATGGTTTTCAAGGGTTTTTATTATTTTTATGGTTTTTATAATTTTTAAGGAATTCTAGAGTTTTCTTTGATTTTTATGGATTTTAGGGTTCTAATGTATTTTGAGTGTTTTTAGAGGTTTTAATTTTTTAGAGTAATTTGATTTTTTAGAGTTTTTAAGGGTTTTGGAGAATTTTTTTGATTTTGGTGTTTTATGTGTTTTATGGTTTTTATGGGTTTTAGGGGTTTAATGGTTTTCAGGTGGTTTTTAGGGTTTTAAGTGTTTTCTACATTTTCAAGGATTTTTTGGATTTTTTGGATTTCTTGAAATTTTAGGGATTTTGAGGGTTTATAGAGTTTTTTCGAATGTTTCGTGTTTCTAGGGGTTTTTTTTGGGATTTTGGTGATTTTTTATTTTGTTGATTTTTTTGAGTTTTTTATGATTTAAATGTTTTTATTGTTTCTAATTTCTAGGGGGTTTAAGTGATTTTCATGTTTTTTGGGATTTAAGTGGTTTTGTGGTTTTTAGGGGTTTTATATTTTTTAGGGTTTATGGTTTTCAGGGGTGTTATAGTTTTCAGGGGGTATTTAGGGTTTTATGGGTTTTTTATATTTTCTAGGATATTAATAGATTTTTTATGATTTTTATGGATTTTATTTTTTTAACGTTTTCTGGTATTTCGAATGTTTAAGGGTTTTTAGTGTTTTTAATTTTATTTTAAGTTATTTGGGTTTTTTGAGTTTTTAAGGTTTTTAGTTGTTCTCATGTTTTAATGGTTTTTAAGGGTTTTAATAGATTTATAACATTTTAGGTGATTTAATGTTTTTTCTATTTTTTATATATTTTAGGGTTTTCAGTGTTTTTTTATGATTTTAGGTGTTTTTATGGTTTTTAGGGTGTTTTTAATGTTCTCATGCTTTTTTATTTTTTAATGGATTTTTACATATTTTTATGTTTTTTATTGATTTTAGTGTTTTTAGGTTTTCTTGTAGAATTTGAGGGGTTTTATGGGTTTATGGGTTTTATATGCTTATTAGAGGTTTCAGGGCATTTATTTTCTTTTTGGATTTTTAGTTTTTTCTTGAGTTTTTAGGGATTTTAATGTTTTTAGTGTTTTTTATCATTTTTAGAGATTTTATGTGTTTTAGAGTTTTAACTATTTTTAGGATTTTATGGGTATTTTGGGTATTTTAATTTTTTTATTATGTTTTATGGTTTTCTAAGGGTTTTTAGGGTTTTTATGTTTTTTATATTTTCAATATTTTTTGGGGTTTTTTAGTATTTTTATGGTTTTTTGGGGTTTTAGGGTTTTTATGGATTTGGGGGTTTTTAGGTTTATCATGTTTTTAGGGGTTTTAGGGGGTTTTATAGTTTTTTTTGCTTTTAGGGTATTTTTTTAGGGTTTAAAGGGTTTTTATACTTTTTAAATTTTATTAGGGGGTTTAAGGGTTTTTATAGTTTTTAGTGGGTTTTTAGGTTATGAGGATTTGTTTTGGTTTTAAGGGGTTTAATGGTTTTCAGAATTTTTTTAATCATTTTTAGGGTTATTAAATTTACAAGGATATTTAAGGCCTTTTAGGATTTTAAAATTTTAGTGGTTTTAAGATTAAAAGGGATATTTGGGTGTTCAGTGGATTTAGGGTCTTTATTATTTTTTTTGGTTTTTTTGTTTTTTGGGTTCTTTGGGTTATGTTTTCTGTTTTTAGGGTTATTAGACTTCATTAAAATTTTAGGGATTTAAGGATTTTATATAATGGTATTTGGGTTTTTTTTTATTTTTTAGGGTTTTTAATGTTTTAGTAGTTTGGGATTTTTAGGGGGTTTTCTAGGGTTTTAAGGGTTTCTTATGTTTTTAGGGATTTTTAGTGATTTTTTTATTATTTTTAGGGATTTTTTATTTTTCAGGGTATTTAGTGATTTTGATTTTTTAGTGGGTTTTTTTCGTTTATAGGGTTTTTAGGGGTTTTCATGTTTTTAGTGTATTTATGTTTTATGGTTGTTATGATTTCATTAGGGTTTTTTAAGATTTTTAGAGTTTTTTAATGTTTTTAGGGGTGTTATGGGATATTATAATTTTTTTAATTTTAGGATTTTTAGGGATTCTGTCGTGTTTTTTGTGTTTTCATGGTTTTTTGGACATTTTGGGTTTCAGGGTTTTTTGAGTTTTGAGGGTTTTACGGTTTTTAGAGGATTTTAATGTCTTTTAACTTTTTTATGTGTTTTATGGTTTTATGGGATTTTATGGGTTTTTAAGTTTCTAGTTGTTTTTTTTTGTTTTAGGGGGTTTTCAAGGTTTAGAGGGTTGTTAACATTTTTAGGGATTTTTAGGTATTTTTTATGTTTTTATTATATTTTGGGGATTTTATCGATTTGACATTTCTGGGGGTTTTTCAAGGTCTTTTGGGATTTTCTACAGTTTTAGGGCCTATTTTATTTTCTTAAATTTTTTTCATTTTTAGGGTTTTAAAGGGGTATGAGTGTTTTAAAAGTTTTTAGATGATTTAAGGGTTTTTAGATTTTTAGTGTTTTGTTTGTTTTTAGGGGTTTTAATGGTTTTTACGGGTTTTTATGGTTTTTAGTGAGTTTTTAGGTGTTTTGGGTTTTTACATTATTAGGTTGTTTATGGTTTTTAATGATTTTTATGGTGTTATGGGTTTTATTATTTTCTTTGGATTTTGTGGGGTTTTTTTTTCTGTTTTTGGGTTTTTATATGATTTTTACGGACTGTAGGGCTTTTATGTTCTTTTTTTGGGGCTTTTGTGTTTTTATGAATTTAAATGTTTTAGTGTCTTTAATGTTTTTGAAGGATTTAAGATGTTTTTAAATTTTTTATTTTATCTGGATTTTATGGGTTTTTAAATATTTTTAGGGTTTTATATGGTTTTTATGGTTTTTAGGGATTTCTAGGGTTCTAAGGGATTCTTACTTTTTCAGGGATTTTCTCGGATTTTTTATGATTTCTATGGGTTTTAGGGTTTTTAGGGGGTTTTGTATATTTAGGGTTTTAGGGGTTTTCATGGGTTTTTAGGGTTTTTAGGGTTCTTCTAGTTTTTTAATTTCTTTTCAATTTTTTTCAAGTTTTTTTTTAGTTTTTATGGTTTTTATGGTTTTTATCGTTGTTTAGACAGTTAAAGGGTTTTCAGAGTTTTAAGGGGTTTTGGGGGTTTTATTTGTTTTTTATTTTTTAGGGGCTTTTATGATTTTCAGGGTTTTTTTGGTTTCTTACATTATCATGTATTTTTAGAACATTTTTAGAATTTTTAGGTTTTCATAGTTATTTTAGGGTTTTAGGGTATTTAGGCTCTTTTTTTGTTTTTTTGTGTTTTTTTTGAGTTTTTTAGGGTTTTATGGTTTTTTAGAGTTTGTAAACTTTTTTACAGTTTTTAGAGGTTTCAAGGGTTATTAGAGTTTTTAATGGGTTTTAGGATATTTTTGGGGTTTTAATGTTTTTAGGGATGTTTTTTGGTATCTATAGGTTTTTCATGGTTTTAATTGATTTTTAATAATTTTTAGGGATTTTTTAGTTTTTATTTTATTTTTTCGGGGTTTTTGGGTTTTTAAGGATTTTGAGGGTATTTAGCAGTTTTCATGTTTATTTAGGAGTTTTAGGGATTGTCATGTTTTTAGAGACATATAATATTTTATTTTTTTTAGTTTTAAGTGTTTTTAAGGGATGTAAGAGTTTTTATAGTTTTTATTGCTTTTTGTGTTTTTAATGTTTTTAATGGTTTTTAATGGTTTTATGGGATTTTAGGGTTTCTTATGGTTTTTATGGGGTTTTATGGTTTTCAATGGGGTTTCACAATTTTAAGAGTATTTTTATGTTTCAACAGATATTTTAAAGCTTTTAAAGATTTCAATGGTTTTTAGGGTTTTCTGTTTATTTCGGTTATTTTTGGAGGTTTTATGGATTTTCTGAGTGTTTAGGGTGTTTATCATTTTTAGGGGATATATGGTTTTTATTGATATTCCTGTTTTTATAGTGTTGTAATTTTTCAACGATTTTGAGGTTTTTTTTGATTTTTACATTTTTTAGTTTTTTAGGGATTTAGGGAATTTGTGGGTTTTTTGGTATTTTCATAGTTTTTAGGGGTTTCCATGGTTTTACAGTCTCTTTTTAGGATTCTTTTTATTTTTCTATTTTTTATTGGTTTCTTAGATTTTTTAACATTTTTTGGAGTTTTAAGACTTTTTAGAGTTCTTAGTGGGTTTTTAGGGGTTTTATAATTTTTTAAGGTTACATAAGGTTATTAGGGGTTTCTTGGTTTTAATGGTTATTCAGGGGTTTAAGGGTTTTTTTATGTTTCAATTAATTTTTAGGGATTTTGTAAGATGTTTTTTGTTTTTAGGGTGTTTTATGGTTTTAGGGATTTTCTGTGTTCTGAAGGGTTTTGGGGTATTAAGTAGTTTTTAGTGTTTTTAGGGTCGTTAGAATTTTATGTTCTTTAATTTTTTGGGTTTCATGTTTTTTATAGTTTTTTTTTACATTTTTATGTGTTTAAAGGGGTTTTATAGTATTTATTGGTTTTTGGGTTTTAAGGGTTCTTATTAATTGTTAATTATTTTAGGGGTTTTATGGTTTTCAGGGGGTTATAATGTTTTTAAGAGGTTTTAGGTTTGGATGAATTTTTAGGGATTTTAAAATTTTCTATGAGTTTTAGGGGTTTTAAAGTTTTTTAGGTTTTATGTGTTTTTATGGTTTTATTTTTGTTTTTAGGGATTTTATTTTTATTTTTTTAATGGTTTTAAGCTGTTTTTAGTTTTTTATTGTTTTTGGGAAGTTTAATTGGTTTTGGAGTTATTAGTGTTTTAGGGTTTCTATGAGGTTTTTGGGGGTTTTAAAGGTTTTTGGGGTTTTATGTTATTCAGTTTTGTTTATAATTTTTAAGACTTTTTTTGTTTTCAAGTATTTTTATGGATTTTTAGGATTTTTATTGGTTTAGGGTTTATTGGATTTTTAGGTATTTGAGGGGTTTTAGGGTTTTTATGGGTTTCTACAGTTTTACGGTTTTTAATCTTTTAGGGTTTTCAGTTTATTCAGATTTTATGGTTTTCATATTCATTTGATGTTTTTTTGAGGTTTTTAGGGTTGTTATGTATTTTTTTGGTTTTTTATGGTATTATGGGTTTTATAGTTTTAATGGTGTTTTATGATATTCTATAGTTTTTTTCTTTTGGGGATTTTTAGGGATTTGTTTGGGATTCTACAGTTTTTTTGTTCTTTCATATTTTTAGGGATTTTGATGGCTTTTAGGGATTTTAAGGGGGTTTCAGGGTTTTTACGGTTTTAGAGTTTATCCGTTTTTAAGGCCTTTTGGGGTTTTTTAGGTTTTTTAATGTTTTTAGGTTTTAAATTATTTTTATAGTTTTTTGATGTATTTAGGGGTTTTATGTGGTTTATGGGTTGTTAGGGTTTTTAGGGATTTTTATGTTTTGAAGGATTGTTTTAGGTTTTATATAGTTTTTATGGTTTTTAGGGGTTTTATAGATTTTTAGGGTTCTTATCGGATTTCATGGTTTTAGTGGTTTTTGGGTCTTCTAGATTTTTAGTATCTTTTTCGATATTTTGGAACTTTTTAGTTTCTTTTGGGTTTTCTAGTTTTATAGTGATTTTTAATGATTGTCGGGTTTTACTGTTTTTAGTGTTTTAAGAGGGATTTAGGGTATTCATGTTTTTAGGTTAGTTTTATGTCTCAAAAGGGTTTTATAGTTTTTAGGGGGTTTTATATGTTTTTAGGTATTTTTAGATATTTTTTAATATTTTTATAGTTGTTTGTGTTTTTATCTTTTTAGGGAATTTGAAGATTTTATGTTCTTTATTCGGTTTCATTGGGGGAGGGGTGTTACATTTTTAGGGTTTTTATGGTCTTCTTGTTTTTTTCGGGAAATTTTAGTTTTGGTGGGGTTTTAATGTTTTTAGAGTTTTACAAAGTTTATGGGGTGTTTATGGATTTTAGAGTTTTTTGTCAGGTTTATGGTCTTTATTGGGTTTTAGCAGTTTTATGGGCTTTAGAAGCTCTATTGTTTTATAAGGTATTCTGGGTTTTAATGTTTTTATTGATTTTTAGAGCTTTCATAGAATTTCAAGGTTTTTATTTCTTTTTAGTGTTTTATGGATTTTGACAGGTTTCAGTGGTTTTTAGGGTTTTTAAAGTTTTGATGATTTTCAATGTTATTATGGTCATTTGGGTTATTTGCAGTTTTTATTTTTTGTAGGGTTTTAAGGTTTTTGAGAGATTTTCAAAAATTTTATGGGTTTTAAGGGTTTTCATATTTTTAGTGGGTTTTAGGGAGCCAATTGGGTTTTAGGGTTTTTATGATTTTTATGGGGGTTTATGGTTTTCTTGGTTTTTATGGTTTTCTCTATTTTTAGGGACATGTAAGAATTTTTAGGATTTTCTTCATCTTTGGGTTTTTATTTGTTTTATCAATTTTGAGGAATTTTAGGGGTTTTTGGAGTTTTAAGAGTTTCTATGGGTTTTTAGGGTTGTTAGGGTGTTGTTTGGTTTTTAGGGATTCTTTTAGTTTTGGGGATTTTAATATTTTTTATAATTTTTTAATGTTTTGATGGTTTTTAAGGGATTTTAGATTTTTTATTAACTTTTTTGGGGTTTTATGGTTTTTATAGGTTCTTATGGTGTTCGTATGATTTTCAGGGTTTTTAATGTTTTTCATGTTTTTAGGGATTTTTTGGGCTTTTTAGAAATATTTTGGTATTTTGGGTTTTATGGTTTTTAGTGACTTGAAATGTTTTTCGGTGTTTTCTGGTTTCTTTTGGGGATTTTTAGGGATTTTCAACGTCTTTAGGGTCTTTTGGGATTTTAATGGTTTTTTTTTATTTTTAGAGGTTTTAAGGGTTCTATAGTGTTTAACGTTTTTAATGTTTTTAGGGGTCTAACGAATTTATGAGACCTTTTAGTGGTTTTTAGATTTTGTATTCGAATTTATTGGTTTTAAATTATTTTGGGGGTTTATATTTTCATTAGTTTTTTAGGGTTTTTAAGTTTTTTATGTTATCATGGTTTTTTATCTTTTTTATTATTTTTATGGTTTTAATGGTTTTAGGTTTGTTAGGTTTTTTAAGAATATTTAGAGTTTTTAGTGTTTTTCAGGGGTTTTCAGTTTTTTATTATCCTTTTTGGTTTCATTGTGTTTTTTTACTTTTTTATGGATTTTATTGTTTTTAGTGTTTTTTAACATTTTTAGGTGTTTAAAATGTTTTTAGTGTTTTTGGTGGGTTTTGGCTGTTTTATGGGGTTTTATGGTTTTAAGGTTTTTAGGGTTTTTTATAGTTTTTTGGGATTTCAGGGTTATTGGTGGATTTTAGGTTTTTATATATTTTTATGGATTTTTTTATGATTTTTATGGTTTTTATGATTTTCTGGGATTTTGAGGGTATTTTTCGCTTTTCTAGGTTTTAAGGCTTTAACGGTCCCTTTGTATTTTAGTTTCTTTTTGAGATTCTATGATTTTAATGTATTTTATAGTTTATAACAGTATTAGAAATTTAATGGTTATTTATAGTGTTAGTGTTTTTTATGTTTTTTAGTATTTTTATGGATTTTGAGGGTTTTAGGGGTTCTTAAATATTTTTTATGGTTTTTATGGGTATTTTATTATTATGGTTTTTTAGAGTTTTTTAGAGTTTTAAGGTTTTTTACACTGTTTTAACATTTTGAATGGGTTTGAGGGTTTTTTGAGCTATTAGTAGGTTTTTAGGAATTTTTTAATGCTTTTAGGGGATTCTATGTCTTTCTAGGGATTTTAAGGATTTTTTTGTTATATAAATTTTCATGTTTTTTATATAATTTTTTTAATTTTATTATTTTTAGGGAATTTTAGAGTTTTAGGGATTTTGGGTTTTTTTTGTTTTCATGGTTTCTAGGGTTTTCAAGTATTTATTGTTTGTTTTGGTTTTTAGCGGTTTTTAAAATTTTAGGGGTTTTAAGGTTTTTAGTGTTTATTAACATTTTTTGAAGATCATAGTGTTTTCGAGTTTTAAGTATTTTTATGGGTTTCATGGGTTTTTAGTGGTTTTAAGGTTCTAAGACATTTTTAGGTTTTTTTGGATTTGAGGGGTTTTCGAGATTTTTATGTTTTTAGGGATTTTTAGAGGTTTTTTATGGTTTTATTGGTTTTAATGGTTTATAGGGATTTTGATGTTTTTTGGGTTTTATGAATTTTAGAGTATTTTTTAAGGGTTTTAGGGTCTTTTGTGTTTTAGGGGGGTTTTTTAGTTTTTATTATTTTCATTTGTTTTTAGTGTTTTTAACGTTTCTACGGATTTCAAGGGTTTTTAAAGTTTAAGTTCATTTTCAGGGTTTTGTGGTGTTTAATAATTTTTAATGTTTTTAATGGATTTATGGTTTTTAGGGGGTTTCAGGTTTTTTAGGGGATTTAATTTTTTTGGGTTTTTTTAATGATTTTAATGGTTTTTGGGTTTTTAGTGAATTTGAGGGAGTTTTAGTGTTTTTTAAGGATTTACTATTTTTCAAGGGTGTTAAGGCCTTTCTGTGTTTTAGGGGTATTTTTTGAGTTTTTTTTGTCTTTAAGTATTTTTATTAAGTATTTTATCATTTTCATGGATTTTAATGGGGTCTTAGTTTTTATTGTGTTTTGGGTTTTTATCGATTTTTAGGGTTTTTTTATATTTTTTAGGTTTTTTATATGAAGGGCTTCCGATTTTTTTATGGTTTTTTACACTTTCAAAAAATTTAAAGGCTTTTTCATATTTTTATGCTTCGTTTTTTTATTGTTTTTGAGTTTTTGAGGGGTTTTAGGGGTTTTAGGTGACTTTAGGGAGTTTTCGGGTTTTACGCGATTTTGGGGTCATTTTGGGTTTTTAGGTATCTTTTGTTCATTTTTTATGGTTTTAAGGTTTTTATTTTTTTTATGGATTTATGGATTTCATTGGTATTAAGGTGTTTTAGATTTTTTATTGGATTCAATGGAATTTTTGGGTTTTAGGTTTTTTTTAACGTTTAGGGGTTTTAGGGGGTTGGGGGGGGGTTGGGTGTTTGGGGTTTTTTTATGTATTTTGGGATTTTTTATTTTTTTTTTGTTTTTAGGGGATTTTAGGGGGTTTTAGGGGTTTTTAAAGGTTTTAGGGATTTTTGAGTTTTTAGTGTTTTTAGTGTTTTCATGGTTTTTGTGTATTTTTTGGGGGATTTATGGTTTTTAGGGGTTTTCCTGTTTTTAGTGCGTTTTATTGTATTCAAGGATTTTTTGTGTTTTTAAGGTTTTTAGGGGTATTTACATTTCTAGGGATTTTTAAAATCTTTTTAATATTTTGAATGTTTTTAGGGTTTTGGGGGGTTTTAGGGATTTTTATGGTTTTTTAGGGGTTTCAGGGTTTTTGTGTTTTGTAGTGTTTTTAGTGTGTTTTTTTAGATTTAGGGTTTTTTGGGTTTTTTAGGGTTTTCAATGTTTTTTTATGTTTTTTAACATTTATGGGGTTTAAATGTTTTTTACATTAATTAGTGATTTTTTTAGTTTTTATGGGTTTTAGGGTTTTTTACATTTTTTAGGGAATTAAATGGTTTTGATATGTTTTCCGTGGTTTTTCGATTTTTTATGTTTTCATGGATTTTCATGGATTTTTTATGATTTTTATTATTCTTAGAGGTTTAGGGTTTTATAAATTTTAAGGGATATTAGATTTTTTTGTGGTTTTTAAAGGTATTTATGGGTTTTAGATATTTTTTAAAATGATAGGTGTGTTTAGGATTTTTGGAGTTTTTTTGTTTTTAGGGTCTGTATGGTGACATAGTGTTTTTATTGTTTTTAAGGGTTTTATGGATTTGAGGGGTTTTTATGGGTTTTTATTGTTTTTTACATTTTCAGGTATTTTATGGATTTCATTTGATTTTTATTTATTTTAGGTTTTTCAAGGTTTTTGAGGGTTGTTATGATCATTAATATTTTTTAGGGATGTTAGGTTTGCTAGGGGTTTTTTGGGTTTTTGGGTTTTATGGGATTTTTGGAGTTTATTTATATTTTAATGGATTTTAGATTTTTTTGATATTTTAGTTGTTTTATAGGTTTTTAGAATTTTTATTCTGTTTATATAGTTTATTTGTGTTTTAGTGGATTTTAAAAAAAAAATAGGGATTTAAATGGTTTGAAAATTTTTTAGAGATTTTTATATTTTTTCAATTTCAGGTATTTTTATGGTTTTTAGGATTTTTATGGTTTTTAGTGTTTTTAGGGTTTTAGAGATTTTGATGGTATTTTTGGGGTTTCAGTATTTTTAAGACATTTGGGATTTTTCTGGTTTTTTTGGAATTTTTTGGTTTTTTGGGTCTTCTTGATTGTTTTAGGGATTTATGGTTTTAGGGGTTTTTTTAATCATTTTTAGTGGATTTAAGGGGTTTAGAGTTTTTACTCATTTATATTTCTAATTTTGTAGCGTATTTTATTGCACAATGGTTTTTTAGGGTTTTAGGGTTAATTACTTTTTTTGGGAACTTCTTTTTAGGATTTTTACTTTTTTTTTTGGAGTTTTTTAGGTTTTTAGGGATTTAAAGGTTTTTAAGTAGTTTCATGATTTTTATGTTCATTAGGGTCATTGGGACATTTTTATTTTAATGGTTTCTTTGAATTTTTTGGGGTCTAAAGGTTATTTATAACTTTTTAATAGTTCTACAGGTTTTAATGGTTTTTATTGTTTTTAGTTATTTTTAGTGGTTTTCAGGATTTAGGGGTTGATTAAATATTTTAAGGTTTTTTTGTTTTGAAGTATTTTTAGGTATTTTTAATATTTTGATGGGCTTTATGGTTTTTTATATATTTTATAGATTTCTAGGCATTTTGGGGGTTTTCAAGTATTTTTTGGTTTTTATGGTTTGTTCGGGTTTTAGGGTTTTTTGTTTATTTTTAGGGGTTTTAATATTTTTATAGTTTTATAATATTTTGAGGGGTTTTAAGTGTTTTTAGTCATTTTTATTTGTTTTTAGGTTTTTATGGGTTTTATGGTTTTGTAATATTTTCGTTTCTGTTTTTAATTTTTTAAGGGGTTTTTACAGTTTTTCTGGTTTTTATGTGTTTAAGAATTTAAGAGTAATTTTTTTTAACTTTTTATGGGTTTTAGGGGTTTTTTGTATTTTTTTTATTTGGGATGGTTTATTGTATTTTGTGTTTCATTGTTTTTATGATTATTTTGGATTATTTTGTTTTTGGAGTTTTTTTGGGTATTGAATGTTTTTTATATTTTTTATATTTTATAGGGTTTTTAAGGGTTTTTATTTTTTCAGTTGGTATTTAAGGTTTTAATGGGGTTTTAGGGTTTTTCAGGTTTTAGGTGTTTTGTAGTTTCCAGTATTTTTTAATGGTTTTTTGTGCTTGTTTCCTATGGAAATGGGGATGACCTCGTTGGTTTAAGGTTCAAACATTCCAATCTGTTTCTAATGGGTTTGTTCGTAGAACCGGAAACATCCAATGATTCTATATCCATTTGGACATACTTTTCAAAGGCATGTGCTCATTAGTTGTGGACCGATGAGGCTTAAGAATTTTCATTGGTCGAGAGGATGGGGGGTCGGACTCATCACACCTTTTTGGGTGGAATTATTCTCTACTCCGGGACTCTCTTTATAGATTTGAGTTATGTTCGTGAATCCTTATTAAATTTCCAAGTATGAAAATGAGCATTCCTTTAGATCTGACAATGAATGAATAATATGTATGAAATATAGAGAATAATTTATGTGTATTTGAGGTTCTTCATCGATTGAGAATCATCTGTATTTGTTATAGATTCTTAGTCAATGGTATCTTTCAACACATTATATAGAAATATCTTGGTCATTATGGTAACCATACTGGTTTAAAAGCCAATCAGTGGGGCACTTGAAGTTTATTGTCGTTCAGAAGGACATGGATTATTTCTGAGATGGGATCGTACCTGCAGATGGGATACCAACATATCCTTGTTTAGAAAAGGAATCAGAATCCACGTAGTTCGAGTAAAGAAGTATGAGGTTTATGCATGGTTGATGGCTCAAAGAAAGATGTCATAATTACTTTCACCCTCTAAGCTCACGTGGGTCATACTCAGTGTGAGAAACAAGAGGTATCAGTAAAACCTGATGATTGTGACACAAAAGAAGCAATCATTGATGTGGGGCTTATGTATGTATGACTGCCCAGATAGATTAATATTGGGATTTACTTCAAGGAAGAAACCCAGTAACAAGGTCCATAACGGTATATGTACTTTATGGATATTTGGATACTTAGCATAGAGATTACTCCTGAGAAGGATACCCAAATTATAGGGGACTTATGATTGGGTTTTAATCCTAATAAGGAAGCCCAAATCAAAAGAAAATTAAGACTGGTTAAGAGAAATTACGACTGGGGATTACTCCTGAGGAGGATTCCCATATTCTGGAACATGGGGATTACTCCTGAGGAGGATGCCCATATTAAAGAACTTGGATTGGGGCTTACTCCTTAAAAGGAGGCCCATGTTAGGGGACTTGAGAACTGGGGCTTATTCCTGAGAAGGAGGCCCATGATAAAGGGAATTATGACTGGGGCTTACTCCTAAGGAGGATGCCCATGTTAAGGGGAATTATGACCGGGGCTTACTCTTATGGAGGATGCCCAGGATCATGGAATTTGGAACTTGGGGCTTACTCCTGAGGAGGATTCCCATATTTGGTAACTTGGACCGGGGCATACTCTTGAAAAGGAAGCCCAAGTTAAGAGAACTTGGACTGGGGCATAATCCTGAGAAGAAGGCCCAAGTTAGGGGACTTGGGGATTACTCCTAAGGAGGATGCCCAAAATTAAGGATCGTCTCATTTTAAAGGATGATATTGAATGAATGAAATCTCTAACCTTAGTGACATTAAGATATGTAAATCACTAGGTTTTAAGAGATGTTCCACAGAATTCCTTTCAGATAAGGAAGCCAAGAAAGGAACCATGGAAAAAATATATTTGAAGAGGGTTTTGAAGGCTAAGTCTTGAAGAGGATAGGTGGATTTAAATAAAAGAGCAGAATAAGCAGAAGGGGAACCCAAAAAGAGGTAGGCACGCAGGTCCTGTTTGGGCGTGCAGGTCCTAGTCGCACAAGTATACCTGCGCAGCACAGGTGTACCTGCATGCCGGTCAACCCATAGGGTAATACATGGATGAGACTTGGCTCAAGCCCTTAGTATTATCCCTAAAGGATTATAAAAGGGTGGCACGCAGGTTCTGTTGAAGGAATAAGGCAGCGCGCAAGTGTGACCATTTCCCTTAAGGGTTAGATGCTTAGGGGCGCAGGTGTTAGTGAATTTCAACACTTAGGCCTTATTACCCCTCTATAGATCTTCAATTCTAGGTAAGAAATTACCATATAAGTGTTTAGAAGACTTCAAGAAGAGGCTAGGGAGCCGAGAGCTGAAATCTGAGTTTCTGGATTTTTCGTCCCTCGAAATGGGGGGCCCACAGGGGGTATTTATAGGATTCTGAAGACCTTGGGTGAAAAGAAAATAGGTCGCGCAGGTTACCTGTGTGCCCAATATGTGGCATGCTGGTATACCTGTGCAACCATCTTGGAACTTTCACGGCTAATGCTTAAAGAAATCCCTGTTCACGACTCTATCGATTTTTTATGTTTTTTCAAAGGATGAATCACTTTGTGTTTAAATTATTTCTCTTTTCATTCATTAGACTCTGTGAAGGATAGGAGTGTCAACAAAATTCTCCCCTTAGATTTGGATCTGAAATGAAGGAATATGTGACTCTGAGATAAAGAAGAAAACCAAGGAAGGGCGGCGCGCATGTTTTGAGTGCGCAGATAGCGACGCACAGGTGAGAGGCGCGCAGGCTTCGGCGCGCAGGGGTGTGGCCTGGCCTATAAATATGCACCTCATTATCATGAAAAGTACCCGAATTTGAATTCTTCTGAGCTCTCTCCACATAGGTTACTCTCATCGCACAGGTTGCTGATTTTCCACGATTTCATTGCTTTTGTTCGTGTTGCGTTGCTGCAAAGGTATTTTGACCTGCGCGGTGATATCTGCGTTCCAAAACCTACAAGACATAGTTACACTTGCACGCCAACATTGGAATTTCGTTCCTTAATGCCTTATCCATTTTTTCACTTTTCTTCACAAATTTTATGAAAAATCAACTCACTTAAGAGTTAATTATTCGACCTTTGTGCAGATTCAATGGATCCTAGAATAATTGGAATGGCTGATGAACTGGCGAGCAAGAGAATTGATGACATGATGAATGTTGTTGGCCATGATTACTATGTTATCTAAAACAGAACTCTCCTAGATTTGACCACGTACTTGAAGAAGTATCATCTTAATTTTCCACAGAGCATATACTTGCCTCTATATGGGCATGGTCATCTGCAAGAATTCAATATTCCAGAGGCAAAGAATTATCTGCCGGAGATGCAGCCGCACTGCTACTCATCTATTTCGGTTATGCTGTGGATTAAGAGTAACAACAATGGTGTGAACTTTCAAAAATTTTCTCCATGCCATTTCTTTGCAGATATGAAAATGGAAAACCCATGGGCTGATATGTTTTCTGCTACCGGTTTGTGGAGAGAAGACTATCATGGCATTAGAACCACATATGAAAAGAGTATTCTATCTAAATGGATTTTTTACTTCCAATGCTCCATTCTCAAATCCATGTATCCATCTTCCATGTCTCTTGGACAGAAACTGAGTCACTATTTGATCAGCAAAAATTTTTCTCAAACCGAACTCAAGAACATTTTTTTACAATTGTTCCAAAAAGAGTTAGTATCACTGCATCTCTTATTGTATCTAGTTGAATGAATGAATTCACGACGGCTGCTGATGAAGCTTAGGATTCCATAATTCAAATGAAGACTTATGTTGAAAATATCTTGTAATTCCTGAAAAGAGAAGATACTCCAGTTTGTGGATCACATAATAACACTTGTGCATTAATGAAAAATACTTCCATCTTCAGTCATTTGTGCCTTCATTTCCTTGTTACCTTCTTTAAATTTTTACCTAAGCCAATGGGCCTAGTAAACATTGTTCGATTTTTACTAGGATTATAAATATATCCCTACAATCCTTGAATCATTTTAATTGCTCAATATTACCGAATTTATAAGAAATGTATGTTTAGCTAGGTGGGACATGACTTTTGTTCAGAGATCCCTTGTCTTTTTTGGTCAGTTTAAAGTCATGCACGCAAGACATAGAAAAGGTTAATGTTTAAGGTCAAAATATCTTTGATCGAATGGATTGAAATTGACTCAATTCTTTGATAATTTATCTTAAAACATATTACCACACTCAAGTATGGGGGAAAACATGTAAAGTATGACTTATGAAATTTTGAATTTGGGGAATGATATGAAAAAAGGGCTAAAAGTCATTAGAAGAAATATTTCCCACGAATGATGTTACAACTATTTAACAAATCCGTTAGGGGGTTGAATTATGCAGGGTCACTTAAGGGCATTGGATTTATAGTCAAATAATATCATCTTTTCGCTGACAGGTCTGTTATGTAGACTACTTTATGCAAGGCCGCCTAAGGGTACGTGCTGCATAGTCATGCAAAAGAACACTCAGAAATTTGAATTTATACTACTAAAAATCTAGTGGAAGTTTATGGAGATTCAAATTTTCCAAAGCATATAGTTTGTGGTATGGAGAGAGGTACATGAATATGGAGAAGATAATTCCAATCAACATTGTCTAAGAACTGGATGAATGTCACTCCTGTGAAGGTCTGACCCAAAGTAGGGAAGGGAAGTATAAACCAAAGACTTGAATACTTTCAGATCATGGAAAAGAGTATGGGACAAATATTTTATGGATGACCATTTTTTGCAGATCCTTACATATTATCGATAAGACCAATAAGGGAAAAAAGAGGGTTTTTTCAAGATTGAATGTACCACTATTTGAAAAACCCTTTAGGGGGTTGAATTATGCAGGGCCACCTAAGGGTATTGGCTGCATAGTCAAATAATAGCATCTTTTGGATGATAGGTCTATTATGTAGACTACTTATGCAAGGCTGCCTAAGGGCATGTGCTACATAGTCAAACAAAATAACTCTCAAGTATCAAACATTTTGTGACCAGAAGTCAAGAAAAGGGTTATGGAGATATGTAAGTTTTTAAGGTTAAGAGTATGACACATCAAAATGGGAATTTGTTCAATGAATGTAGAGATACACAGACCAATGATAACCATAATCATGAAATGGAAGGGTCCTGAATTAAGATGTTGGACTTCACTACATATCTCATTAGAATGAGAATAAAGCCAAATGTAGTTCTTGAAATATATTTTAATGTCATGTGGGATGAGATAATGGGAGATCTCAGTTTAGGTTCATAGATCTCGAACCATAATAATGAATACACAATGTGTATTATATAAACTTGATGTGAATGAAAAGTAGGGTTTTCATACCACATTCATGTTTTCACAAGAGGACTTTTCAGCAATGGGACTGAAAGTTAAATTTGGGGTTTGGCCCAAAGACTTGGGGTTGTATTCGAGGGACGCTCGAATGTTCTTACGTATTCCATAAGGATGGGAATCAAGCCGCACGTAGTTCTTGAATTACCATATGTACAGATTTGGTTCGTACATATGAAGGTTGAACGGGGACTTTAGTGAAATGATGGATTGACCCATGATAAAAGGTTCGGGCATTTACATGTATGCACGTAGTATTTAGAATAAAACATGATTTAAGATCAATGTAAATAATGATTCCCTCTTAGGTGAGACCATCAAAGAATGTAGTATTTTATTGTCATACTGGACAAAAGTGTTGTACAGTTTAACGTCATATAGAAAGGACAAATGTGAACCAATGTGAAGATATTGATTCTCAGGGCGTCTTCATGAATTAACATCGTATGAGATGGAGGTGAACCGATGTGAAGTGATTAGTTTTGGTCTTGAACCTCGAGAGGTTGCCTACATACCCAGCCTAAAAGGCAAGGATCAAAGTCTGCGTAGTTCAATTGAAGAAGGAATTGGTGATCAAGTTGTTTTTTAGGAAAATGATCAAAAAAGAAAGTGTTGGGACTTACGCATGGTTAGAGGCCCAGAGAAGGTGTTACGGTTGAAGTTTACTCTAATCTCACAAGATTCATACTCGGTGTGAGAAACAAGAGGTAGCAACAACCCAAACTGAGAATAGTTTAACGTCATGTTGGACAATGGGAGACTACACAGTTTAACGTCATGCAGTAAGGGAAAAATAAGAGATTACGTAGTTTAAAGTCTTGCAGTAAGGACTTTGGGGACTGTACAGTTTAATGTCATGTAGTAAGGACATCACAGTTTAATATCATGTTTGGAAGATGGGGAACAATATAGTTTAACGTCATGTTTGGATGATGGAGTGTTGTACAATTTAGCGCAATGTAGCTAAGACGTATTAAGGACTTTTTCATAGTTTAACATCATCTGGGATGAAGAGGTTCACAGTTTAATGTCGTATAGCTAGGATGATGGTAATTTAGTTTAACATCATGCTGGACGTAAGGGACTTCTGTACTGTTTAGCATCATATAGCTAGGACATCACATTATAACTTCATGTTGGACTTAAGGGACTGTGGAGTTTAAAGTCATGCAGCAAGGACAACACATCTTAACGTCATGTTGAACAATGGACGGTTTGTGTAACTCAAAATACTTCTTCAAGAATGTTGCATTGGTTGGAGTTGGAATGAGTTCTCCATACATTGAGATTAAAGAATAAGCTCCATTAGAGTAGAACTTATGTATTGAGTAAGGTCCTTACCATTTTGGTTTAAGGTTGGGAGGTTTCTTTCCTGGTATCATTGGTGTTCTGAGAACCAATACCAATTCTCCCTGAATGAATGAACAAAGATGAAATTTTTGTTGAAAGCTCATGCTACTCGATTCCTGATAGACTTCCAAGAGATGCAGGGTGTGCAATATTTTCTCATCTAATCGTTCCAATTCATCCAATCGCTTTTTATATTTTTTATCTATAGATGACTGATCACAAATGGCTACTTTGAGTGAAGGTAATTGAACTTCAATAGGCAAGACTGCTTCTGTTCCATATACCAATGAATATGGAGTTGATCGCGTGCAGTGCGGGTGGTGGGTCGATAAGCCCATAAAGCGTGAAATTTTTTATCATGCCATGACTTCTTATCTTTATCCACCATCTTTTTCCATATGTTTGAAAGAGTCTTGTTCAAGGATTCTATTTGGCCATTGGCTGCTGCATGATTCCGAGATGAATGGTTGGATTTGATGTCGTATTCTTGATACAACTTCCTTTCCTCGGATAAACAGAAGTTTGTGCCATTGTCCGTCAATATGGTATGGGGACACCAAATCTGGTAATGATGTTAGACTTGATGAAGATAACAATGCATTTAGAACTAACTTATTTGAGATGTATCGCCTATGCCTATTTGGAAAGGAATTCAGTAGTAGAAAGAATATACTTAAGATGTTTGGTTGTAGCCGAAGGGTAAGGTCCCACTACATCCATTCCCCATGTGGAAAATGTCTACGAGTATTTAGATATATGAAGAAACTCTGGGGGTTGATGAATTAAGTTGGCACATACTTGGCATGAATGACACTTCTTCGTGAAATCAACACAATCTTGTATCATTGAAGGCCAAAAGTATTCAAGCCTTTGAATTTGATCAGGCAGTCAATGTCCAGACTGATGGGCATCACAGACTCCTGTATGTACTTCTTTCATGATAGCCATTGTCTCTTCACCATCAATGAATCTGAAGAGAAATCCATCAAAAAATCTTTTGTAGAGAAATTTTTCTAGGTGATCTGGGTTGTCATAAAAAGTAAAATTGATCACACGTCACCGGATTTGTTCTTTCCCGGCTCTATCAGGTGGAAGTGTTCTATTTTGAAGGTATTCCCTTATATGTGTCATCCGTCCTGTAGTATGACCATACGGTTTCGGAATGGGACTAATTTTATTTATTTCCTCTCTTCTAGTTTGAACATAAGGTGAAATTATACGACGGTGGGCAATACCGATGATTGTTTCATCCCAATGTGGATCTTCCAGAGTTGTGGCTATATTAGCCAGTGCATCAGCTTAGGAATTTTGAGACCGTGGGATACAAGAAAATTCCGTTTACAAATGAAATTACACCGTTAACTCTCTGACATAATCATACAAAGGGCTTATATCTTCTTTTCTGATGGAATAATCCCCATTGACTTGTTTGATTACCAGGTCTGAATCACCTTTCACCTTTAAGTGATTCACTTGTGCCTAAAGTGATAACTCCAATCCTGCGATAAGATATTGGAAATCTGCTTCATTATTTGTACCACCTTCCCACAATAAGATGGAAAAGGGTAGCACATCCTTTTCCGAAGAAATAAGTAAAATTCCTAACCCAACTATGTTGAATTTAGGATCTTCCATTTTCTTCCCAGTTGGACTTCTGGAATCTCCATCAAAGTACATTTCCCATTTTTTAAGATTATATTGAATAGAAAATACTTCTTCATCAGGATGTTCAATATCTAAAGATGTATATTCTACTGAAAGATATTCAACAAGGAATTCCGCCAGAGCTTGGCCCTTTATTGCCTTTTGGGACAAATGTTGGATATCAAATTGCTGAAAAATAACTGCCCACCTTTCCAGACGTCCAGTAAGCATTGGACGACTAAGGATTAATTTGAGCGGGTTATTGCAAGATACCAATTGGACCTCAGGATGTTGCAAGTAATGTCTCAATTTTTGAACAGTAAAGTTTAATTCTAGGCAGCACATTTCAATAATTGAATATCAGATTTCTGCTTTAAGAATAGTCCGACTGAGATAGTAAAGGCTGTTTTCATTCCCAACATCATTCTTCTGGGAAAGGAAGGCACCCAATGATCGCTCCAAAGCTATCACATAACGAATAAGTGTCCTTCCTTAAATATGTGGCATTAATACTGGTGGACTCAAGAGATATTTCTTGATAATATTGAATGCTTCATGACAATCTTCAGTCCACTGGTAAGTGACTCCCTTCTTCATCAATTTGGTGAAGGGTAAACTTTTTCATGCCAAATTGGCGATGAAACACCGAATATAGGCTAATTTTCCTTGAATTCCTCTCAATTATTTCAAAATTTAAGGAGGTGACATACCAAGGATTAACTTTTTCTTCTCAGGATAAACTTCGATACAATGATGGCGTACAAAAAATCTAAGAAATTTTCCTAAGGTTACCCCAAAAGCACCTTTTAAGGGGTTCATCTTCCAATTGTGTTGTATAAGTTTGTGGAATATGATTTCCAAATCAACCAAGTGATTAGAACTTCGTTTGGATTTAACCACCAAATCATTCACATAACATTCAACAAACTTCCCTAAAAAGGGTTTGAAGATATAGTGCATGGAACACTAATATTTTGTGCCCGCATTCTTCAGGGCAAAGGGCATTATCTGATAGCCAAACACACCCTGAGGGGCTCTGAAGGCTGTAGATTCTTCATCTTATAGAGCCATTCAGATTTGATTATACCCAGAATATCCATCCATGAAGGAAAGTTCTTCATATCCAGTTGTTGCATCAATTAAGATTTTTGTGATCGGAACTAGAAAATCATTCTTGGGACAATGTCAATTAAGATCTCTGAAATCAATGAAAACTCTAATTTTTTTGTTATTCTTTTTCATAGGGACAATATTAGCCAACCATTTGGGATATTGAACATCTCTGATGAAGTTATATTTGATAAGCTTATCCACTTCAGCTTCAATTTTGGAAGCATAAGTTGGGTGTGTTCTTCTTGCGACTTGCTTAAAACCTCGATGTTCTTTTGGCAAACCCAAACGACGAGTAGAAACATCAGGATCAAGCCCTGACATTTCTGTATAGTTCCAAGCAAATATATCTCTATTTTACTTCAAAAAATGAAACATATATTTCCTACCCTACAAGAGTCATGGCCGCACTGCGTGGATCTTCTTTTGTACCAAGATTTATTTCTCTGAGTTTATCCATAGTGGTAGAGATACCCTCTTCAAATTCTGGAGGAGCATCCCTGAGATCTTCCTTTTCTTCTTCAACATGTGTTATTTCTTCTATTTCTACTTGCATAGTAGTTGATGAAGTAGAATTTCCAGGAGCAAGAGAGATGTTAAAATTTGAACATCTTGAAGAAGAGGCTTCCATTTCTCACCCTATTGATGATGAAGGGTCTTCCTTGGGTAATAAAGTGGAGATGATGGATTGAGAATCGACATCATCGTTCACCTATGAAATTTCTATCACTTCTTCTGGCCTGGTTGGAGAGGTATAGACTTTCTGGATTTCGGTGGATGAAATGAAGACATATCCAATTGAGATTTCATCATTTCTTGGTGAATCACCAATTTTTCCCATGCTGTCTGGCTTGATTGTCGTAATTGACATTATGGAAGTTTCCAAAGAGTATTTTCATTTGGGTCTATCCGATCAATTTGACTGATAGGAAACACATAATCTGTACTCACATGTATGAATGGGTTTACTGGAATCTTTTCCAAACCATATGGAGCATTAACTTTGGTAACATCCCTTTTTTTGGATTTCTCCTTACCCTCCATGTGATAGAATTCTACCTCAATGTATTGAGATTCACATGTTTTAAATAGGGATTTATGACCATAAAATGTCCTAATTTGACTATTGAAACTATATTTGAGACATTGATGGTATGATGAGGGTATAGACGTTTGCTGATGTAGCCAAGGTCTTCCAAGAAAAATATTGAAAGTTGTGTCATGTCGAACAACCATGAAATCTGAATTGGATAAATGATCTCCAAACTATGTTCTGAGTGTGATATCACCCAAAGGTTCTTGTCCATTTTTATCATATCCTTACAACATCAAAGTAGAATGAGATATATCAGATTCGGTGGGGCCCAATTGATGAAGTGTACGAATGGGGATGAAGTTGACTCATGAACCATTATCAATGAAAGCTCTTCGGATGACTACATCATTGTCCTTTACAGATAACTACAAATGTCTATTATGTCCATGCACGACATTATCTTCTTCTTCATCTGTAAAAGATATCACTGCATGGAATTCTATAGGATTATTCTCTACATGGTAGACTTCAGCCGTAGCAATTTCAGTTTTGAATTCCTGAGGACTTGACAAAGCCTCTATGAGTGCCTCCTAAAGATCCTATGATAGATTCAAGGCATCCATAATTGATAACATGGCCGGTACTTGGGAAAAATGTTTCAAGACATCATATTTTTGATCCAAAGGTCTAAGTTTTCCAGTAGGAACAAGTGGTTTCACAGGTTCCTTAGAAGTTGATGCTTTGGAAGTAGATGCTTCTTTTATCGGGGTAGGAGTTGGAAATAATATTGGCATTGGAAAATTAGACTGAATAGGTCTATTTACTCTCTAATAGGAAGAAGGTGTAACCTCTAACCGATCATCCAGAATAATTGTGCCCAGACTGAATCTTCCATGCATGGAATAACTTTCTTGTTCTTTTTGAGATCGCTGAAGGGCTCTACCATGAGTTTCTACTGCATACACAGTTCTAGAAGGGGTTGAATTGGAATAGTGGCTTCTGGTATATCCACATCTTCCTTTGTATACCAGACCTCTGGAAGTCCCTCTAATTCCACTGTTTGATACAGGGAATTCAGGCTCATTAGGATCGAAACTGTGACTGGCATAAGGATCTGTTAAGTGAATCATGTTAATAGAACCAAAGATCAGCTCTTCATCTAATGAAGACTCTACCTGATTATCCAAATTAGGTTGTGACGTTTGGTGGGACAGTACCCGTGGCGTTGAAGTAGATGGCATAAAATCTTCCAAATTCAAAGAAAACTTGGTCTTTGAGACAATTTCATCTTCTTATAACTTCTCTTATTTCTTTGAATTATGTCGTTTCTTTGAATATTTTCCCTCTGATGAAGGGGGTTTTGCTATGGCATTCATAGCAGAAGGCACAATTGGTTTCTTCAATTATGTTTGTAAAATGGCATGAGCTTGGTTGATTGTTTTTCTGACCATCCAATCATCATATTTCTGCACATTTTTTCTTTTGACTTCTTTCCACTCACCTTATTCCTTTGGATTTGTAGTAGTAACACATGCTACCTGAGCTGAAGAACCTTTTAATTTGACTTGTCCTGAGTCCACAATTTTTTATGAGGACTCTGAAGACAAAACACTCCTGAATGGGATGTCCTAACATCTGATGAAATGGGAAATAGTTGGGACGGTCTTCATCTCCTTCCTTGTTCGACCATTTGGGCATTGGTAATTGAACCAAATTATTTTCCAGAGCCAAAATGAAGTTACCAGGAACCTGTTCATTTCAGAAAGAGTAAAATTTTCTCTTCAAGTCCTCAAATTGTTTCTATCTTTGATATCATTGATCATATTGACGAAACGACCTCTGTTATTGGAGCTCATGAGGTGGAGCCCTTCGAAAAGATGAAGGTTTTGAAGTGGAAGTATGTACAGGTGCTTGTTTAAGCGTAACTATAGTCTCTACCCATTATCCTTCCTGGAGCTAATGGAATTACACAAGTTTTATCCCTAGGCTTTGTAAGAGAGTATCCAATCTTCTGAGTGACCGAAGTAAGGTCTTGAAACCCTCCTGTGTATTTTACAGGGATCAACGGTGTGCGTAATTCATCATGCAAATTTGTCACAAATATTGGCAACAATTATTCTTGAGGGAGTGTTAAGCTTAGGGAATATGTTAATCCCTTCCAGTGAGTAATGAAATCTGAAACCCTTTCATTTTCCCTTTCCTTACAATTTGTAAGATCAAGACCTGTAGTCTTTGGAAACGTTGAGTTGAGTTGAATAAGGAATCTTTGGCGAAGATCCTCCCATCCGGTAATTGACCAAGATTGCAAGCTTGTATACCAAACAAAAGTAGGCCCTTGTAATGATTGTACAAAACACCTGAGCTTAACTGCTTCATGTTGCTGAGGGGTTCCCATCATAGGATCACAACGAGAAACTAAATGTGTTAAGTGTTTCTTTGGGTCTCCCAAACCATTAATGATTGGGAATGTGGTACTTCAAAAATTTGATGGGTGAGGAATTGCATAAACCCATTCAGGGTAGGATCTATTTTCAGGTTTAATTTGATAATGTTTTCCCTCCATAGATTCTAACTGAGCTGTTAATGACTCAATAGTAGTTATTAACTTTTTAGAAATATCCAGTTGAGCTTGGACCTGAGCAGGTGAAATAAACAGAGTATGGATAGATGTGGTGGCTGGTACTACAACTGATGATAACAGCATCGGTTTTTGTTGCACCAGACCCGTAAGATTAGACCTATGAGTGTGTACTGATAAAGGAAGATATTCTTGATCCATTTCTCTAGACACAACAAATTCCCTTGGATGAATGACTCCAGTATGCTAAGGAGGAATACTACCTGGAAATAGTTCTCCATTCAACCTCCTTAATTCCTTCATTTCTTCCTCCTGTTGTGAGAATCTTTGCTCTAGTGAGAGTTATTGGACTTCTCTAGAGGGAGGGTGGAATGCAACATGATTCTTTATTTTACCCTTTTTGGATGCCTTTCAGAGAAGGGGAAGTTGGATACATGAAGGAATACCTAGATTATGGGTAAGCCTTTTATTTCCTGTACGCACACCATCTTCATTTGTGTCTGTGTGTACAACTTCTTGATCTGATCCCTATAAATGAGCCTCATATGGGGGATCAGTAACAATGACATTAATGACATTAATTGATGCATAACGCATTACATCCCTTCTATCGGCATTTCTGCAATACTACCTTTTTTCCATGTCCTTGATGAGACATTGGCTTTTGTTTATTTGATCCCACAAGAACTTCTTGACGAACCGTAATTTGGAGGTAATCTCCTGATAATTCGTCTCTGTGATCCTCTTGTGAATTCTTCTCTAATCAAGAGAAGAATGACTTTATGTAAGGAAGAGATTAAGGATTTGAAAAAGTCCCTATTCTGGTGGACTGGGGCTATTCCTGGTATTTCTACTTAAATCCTCAAATCCTATTTGTTGATTCTGAGGGTTGGGTTAAAAGAGTCACCAGTCTAGCAAGCTAGGGTGGTTTTTGAGCTGCTACATCTGAGACTTCCTTAAAATATCTCCTGATCTTGTAGACATTAGCCTAAAAATTGGATGGATGCATCAACCTATATCCACTCAAATCACCTAGCTCAAATGAATTCTAGATGATTTCTGAAACTTCTGTCACCTGGTGATGCGCTCAATCTAAATGAGAGGCCTGTTCGATATTCTCATTTTTCTAAGGCAAGAGTAATTCGACAAATTGTTCTTTGTATGCCTGAATTTGGGAAAAACTAGTTGAGGCATGTTCCTGAGAAAGAGTTTGATTACAAACAACGCCAATTGGATGTGGCCGTCCATAGGTAATAACATTGCATGAGACCATTTTTGGCGGGATTTGTTGACTAGAGAGTACAATGAAACGCAGTGCTTCATGAACACCCCATACCCTGATATAAATACCAGATGGGGCATTGGAAATTAACTGATGCAATCTTTTTAGTGCGACATGGAATGAACGTTTAAGGGCTCTCTACTACTTTTCATCCTTCAGATATCGAGAAACTGAGAGGGATTCCAAGTCAATTTGATATTGTAACCCTTCTATTATCTTGACATGATTTTCATATTCATCATAAGATAATCTTTTCTTTTTCAATTGACAATGAGTTTTCCACATGTTGAGATGAATATCTTGAATACATTCTTCCATCAACATCTCTAGAATGTTATAATGTGAGTCATCGAAAGGCCAAAACTTGACTTGCACTTCACCTTTCACCAGTGGTTTTCTCATATTCAGCACTTCCTCATTATCATTCAATGAATATTATTCTACCTAATTAGACTAGAGTTGTTTCTTACTTGTTGCTTCATCAGATTCAACAATATTGGTAGAGAATTCACTTATCATACTAGATGATTAATGACCCAGGGGTGGTTTGGAGAATGACCTACACCCCGGGTTATCTTCTGATTGAGAAAGTATTTCACCTGCTAGAGGTAAAGAATCAGACATGACTGGATTCACATTTGCATGTGCCTCATGATAAGAGGGCTTTCTCATCAATACATTGTTCATTGGAGAATTTTTTAGGCAATGTGAATTACTACTGTGGAGAGGGATTTCGCAGATAAACTCACCATCATGGGGAGGACCACCATGGTGGGTTATAACAAAAGATGAAACATTTTTCTCCTTGGTCTTCTAGCCACACAGAGGGTTCTTGTGGCTCTCATCTGAAGATGAAACTTCAAGATCGACCGAAATTTCATGAAGAAAGTATTCATGAGCAAGTGTCTGACGAAGAACTTCAGAATAAATATTCCCACTATTGGGAAATGAGAGAGTAGAGTTTGAATTAGAACCGATAATTTTCTGAGGGCTTCTAGAACTCCAGCATTGAGCAAGGCCTTATTATAGATTGGCTCTTGATTTCTTGATTGTGTTGGATGGGTCTTCTTCTTAGACGCCTTATTACTCACATTAGGAACCAATTGTTGACAAAAGTGGTTATTATGGGAAGGTGTATGTTCCTACTTAGGAGAAATAGTCAGGTTAGGCTGATTATCTCCACTCAAATCAGTTGTATGTGCCTGACTTGGTTTTCCGTATGACATGGGGGAGTATACCCCACTACACTATTAGACTGGAAAAGAGGTGTGTGTCTATTTCAGAGTGATATGTTGATGTGTCACTCCACTGGTAGGGATACATTTTCATTTATTTCCCTATGATGCTGCTGAAGCTATTATAATATTCTGACATGCATCCGTAATATGAGCCTGAATTTGCCTCTTCTCTTTCAGCATTGACAGAATACACTTGGTGACTTCAGCTGCCGAAACGGGCATATACGTCAATTCTATGTCTGGAGTAGGTGTATGTTTCTGCTCATGTCCTCCTTTTCCTCTTAGTAGATTCTGACAGTACTCATGTGTGGGGGTAGAGAGTTGATTATGCCTCCTGTTTGTCATTGGGGCTTTCCAATTGACTTCTCCGGGTGCTACCAAACAAGACTATTGCTAGGCTTGATCAATACTAGAAGGTGTATGTGCCTGCTGATTGCACTCCACCGAACGTGGTTGATGAACTTCCTTCAATACTGGCAGATGAGGCTTCTGGCAGGATTGATGAGGGTAAGCAGGTGTATGTTCTTGTTTACTAGTTGCCAAGACATTGGGTTGGCAGGCTTCATCGTATGTAGTCAGACGAGCCTACTGACTTGCTGATGATTTACAAATAGGTGTATGTTCATGTCTATAGTACTCTGCCATAATTTCCTGGAGGGAATGGCGTGTTGCTGCCAGAGAAGTCTGCTAGACAGTGGAATTAAAACGGAGGGGTGTCCGTGCCCGCTCGTTTCTTTCCACCAAGTTAGGTTGGTGGACTTCTCAAGAAATGTCAGCGATAAGAACGTTCTCACTATTGACCGGTCATCACCTCCGGTGGTTCATCTGGCCTGTTCGGGTTTGAGGAACCTGAGCCGAACACCTAGATAGGACACCCTCATTATGTTGAGGGTGCACTACCGCATGAGTTTGGTAGCGATTGTTGATGGGAGACCTCAGGAAGGAATCATGTCTCCATGAATTAAGGCCTTTAGTGACCTTCTCATTCACCTCCGCGTAATTTGGGAGGGACTGGTGATTGCGTTCCTGGGATAATGACCCGAAACGGATGGAGACGGTGGTTGGTACCACTTGTTTCTTGGTTGCTGTTCGTCGCTGCCCCCGAAAACCAGTGTGAATTATTGACTTGGAGGGCTTGTCGAGCGGCCTCCAGAGTCAGAATGGTACCATGTTGATGGTATTCCTTAACATGAGAATTTGATACACAATAGTAAAGACACTTAGTAGGTGATGTCATCATCAGAGCAGACGAAGATCTAGTAGGAGTAGTAGCAGATGCATTCAGAGTAGTGATATTCACAGGTGTGAACTTAAGAGAACCCATTTCTGTAACATAGAAGATCATGGAAAAGAGTGCCTATTTGATATAATAGACATAATCAAGATAAGTTCGGCCACTACATCTTTTGGATGAGCACATATGTTATTGATTGTTTTGTTGGCCCTCTCATTGAGTTTAAATAGGGGCCTAACAAATAAGTAAAATATCATTTTATCTTGGTTAAGGATTCACGTCGGGTTCACCGTTTTTTGTTTCCTCTAGAAATGGGGATGACCTCGTTGGATTAAGGTTCAAACATTCCAATCGGTTTCTATTAGGTTTGTTCATAGAACCAGAAACATCCAATGATTCTATATCCATTTAGACCTACATTCCAAAGATAGGTGCTCATTAGTTGTGGACAGATAAGGCTTAAGAATTTGCATTGTTCGAGAGGATGGGAGGTCGGACTCATCACACCTTTTTGGGGGGAATTATTGTCTACTATGGGACTACCATTATATGTTTGAGTTTTGTTTGTGAATCCTTATTAAATTGCTAAGTATGAAAATGAGCTTTCCTTTAGATCTGACAATAAATGATTAATATGTATGAAATTTACAGAATCTTTTATGTGTATTTGAGGTTCTTCATCGATAGAGAATCATCTGTATTTGTTAGAGATTCTTAGTCAATGGTATCATTCAACACATTATATAGAAATCTATTGGTCATTATGATATCCATACTGGTTTTAAATCCACTCAGTGGGGCACTTGAAGTTTATAGTCGTTCAGAAGTACATGGATTATTTCAGAGTTGGGATCGTACCAGCAGATTGGATACCTACGTATCCTTATTTAGAAAATGAATCAGAACCCACGTAGTTTGGGTGAAGAAGTATGAGGTTTATGCATGGTTGATGGCTCAAAGAAAGATGTCATAATTACTTTTACTCTCTAAGCTCACGTGAGTCATACTCGGTGTGGGAAACAAGAGGTATCAGTAAAACCTGACGATTGTGCCACGAAATATAAAATCATGATGTGGGGCTTATTTATATATGACTGCACAAATATATTAAGATTAGGATTTACTTCGGGGAAGAAAACTGGGAACAAGGTCCATAAAGGTATATGTAATTTATGGAGATTTGGATACTTAACATAGGGCTTACTCCTGTGAAGGATGCCCAAATTAGAGGGAATTAATGATTGGGTTTTACTCTTGAGAAGAAATCCCAAATCAAAAGTAAATTAAGAATGGTTAATAGAAATTATGACTGGGGATTAATCTTGAAGAGGATGTGAACATTTTGGAACTTGGGGCTTACTCCTGAGGAGGATGCCCATATTAAAGAACTTGGACTGGGGCTTACTCTTGAAAAGGAGGCTCAGGTTAGGGTACTTGAGAACTGGGGATTATTCTTGAGAAGTAAGCCCATGTTAAAGGGAATTATGACTAGGGCTTACTCCTAAGTAGGATTCCTAGGTTAAGGGGAATTATTACTGGGGCTTACTCCTAAGTAGGATGCCCAGGTTAAGGGAATTTGGAACTTGGGGCATACTTTTGAGGAGGATGCCTATATTTGGGAACCTGGACTGGGGCTTACTCCTAAAAATGAAGCCCAGGTTAAGAGAACATGGACTGGGGATTAATCCTGAAAAGAAGTCCCAAGTTAGAGGAATTGGGGCTTACTCCTAAGGAGGATTCCCAAAATTAAAGATCTTCTCATTTTAAAGGATGATATTGAATGAATGAAATATCTAACCTTAGTGACATAAAGATATGTAAATCTCTAGGTTTTAAGAGATGTTCCACATAATTCCTTTTAGATATGGAATCCAACAAATGAACCATTCCAAAAATGGATTTTAAGTGGGTTTTTAAGCCTAAGTCTTGACGATGAGAGGTGGATTTAAAGAAAAGAGCTGAATAAGCAGGAAGGGCACCCAAAAAGTGGTAGGCGCACCAATCATGTTTGGGAGAACAGGACCGGGTCACATAGGTATACCTGCGCGGCAGAGGTGTACCAGCATTCTGGTTAACCCATAGGGTAATACTTCGGTGAGACTTGGTTCAAGCCCTTAGTATTATCCCTAAAGGCTTATAAAAGGGTGGCGAGCAGGTTCTATTGAACGAATAAGGTGGCGCGCAAGTGTGACCATTTCCCTTAAGGGTTAGACACTTAGGTGTGTTGGTGTTTGGGAATTTCAACACTTATTCCTTGTTCCCCCTCTTTATATCTTCCATTCTAGGTGAGAAATTACCTTAATAGTGTTTGGAAGACTTCTAGAAGAGACTAGGGCACCGAGAGCTAAAATCTGAGTTTCTGGATTTTTCATCCCTCAAAATGGGGGTCCCAAAAGGGGTATTTATAGGCTCCATAAGAACATGGTCGAAAATAAAATAGGTTGCGCAGGTCACCTGTGCACCCAATATGTGGTGCGCAGGTATACCAGCACGAACATCTTGGAACTTGCACGGCCCATGCTTAAAGAAATCCCTTTTCATGCCTTTGTCAATTTTTGATGTTTCTTTAAAGGATGAATAACTTTGTTTTTAAGGTATTTCTCTTTTCATTCATTAGACTCTATGACAGAATGGAGCGTCAACAGTGCTATTTACATTTTTTAAAATTTTTAATGCTTTTTATGATTTTTATGGTTTTAAGGGGTTTTCATGGTTTTAGTGATTTTGTGGGGGCGTCAATGGTTTTTAGGGTTATTAGGGGTTTTCATGCTTTTATGGGATTTTTGGGGTTTTATGCTTTCTTTGAGTTTTTAGGGTTTTATGAATTTTATAGTTTATTAATGTTTTAGGGATGTTAAGGGGTTTTTTTTAGTTTTTAGTATTTTTTAGGATTTTATGGGGTGTTGTATATTTATTTGTTTTTTGGGGTTTTACGGTTTTCAAGGGTTTCTCAGGTTTTTTAGAATTTTTTAAGTTTTCAGATATTTTATATCCCTTTAGGATATTTATGTTTTTATAGGTTTTTAGATTTCATTTTGATTTTGTAGGTTTTTAGGAATTTTAATGGTTTTAGGGTTTTAGGGGGTTTCAATGTTTTAGAGTCCTTTGTGTTTTAAGGGTTTTTACGCTTTGGGGTTTTAAGGGTTTTTAATGTTTTTACCATTTTAGGGGATTTTATGGTTTTATAGTTTTATTAGTTTTAAGGTGATTATGGTATTTAGAGGGTTTTAGGGTTTTTAGGGTTTTTGGTTTTTTTTTTATATTTTCATGGATTTTTTTGTATTTTAGATCATTTGTATACTTTTTAATGAATTTATGATTATGATGGGTTTTTAGGGTTTTTTAGTTTTTTAGGGTTTTTATAGTTTTTATGGTATTTTAGAGTTTTGAGAGGTTTTAAGTATATTTTTTTGTTTTTAAGGTTTTCTTTGAGTTATTTAGGGTTTTAATGGTTTTTAAGTGTTTTAACAATATTAGGTTTTTTAAGGGGTTTTATTTTTTTAGTGGGTTTTAGGTTTTTATGGGTTCTTTGGGTTTTCTAAAATTTTAAGAGTTTTTATGGTTTATACTGTTCTCTTAAGGATTTTATTATTTTTTATATTTTCCTATATTTTTTGGTATTTTTAGTACTTTTAGGATTTTTAGGTTTTTAGGGTTTTTTGGGATTTTAGGGGTTTTTTGGGTTTTCTAGGGATTTTATGGTTTTTAGGATTTTTATGGTTTTCTAGGGTATTTTGAAGTTTGAGGGATTTTTTTCATTTTAATATTTTTACGGTTTTTGGGTGTTTATGGGTTTTTTGGGATTTAAGGACTTTATGAGTTTTTATGATTTGTAGGGGTTTTTTGGGTTTTTTATCTTTTTTTTACTTTTTAGGTATTTTATGAATTTCTTGTGATTTTTATGGATTTTAGGTTTTTGGTGTTTTAGGTTTTTTAGTGATTTTTAGGGTTTTGTGGTTTTTGGTATTTTTTAGATTTTTTTTGGTTCTTTCATGTTTTATGGTATTTTGGGATTTTTTTGGTTTTTTTAATTTTTAGGGGGATTAAGGTTTTTTTGTGTTTTTAAATGTTTTTAAGGATTTTATTGTGTTTTATATTTTTTAATGTGTTTTAGGGTTTGTTTATTATTAGGGTTTTTATGGATTATATGGGATTTTAGGGGTTTTTTTTGGATTTTAGGTTTTTCTTACATTTTCATGGATGTTTATGGATTCTTTAGGGGTTTTATGATTTTTACAGTTTTTATCGTTTTTAGATATTTTTTGTGGGTTTTATGATTTTTCAGGTTTTTAGGGTATTTTAGGTTTTTTATTTTATTTTTATGTTTTTAGGGGTTTATAGGGTTTCTATATTTTCTTAGTGATTTTGGGGTTTTTAAGGTTTTTAGGGGATTTTATGGTTTTCAGGTGTTTATGGTTTTCTACATTTTCATAGATTTTTGGGGTTTTTTATGATTATTATGGTTTGTTTGATTTTTAAGGATTTTATGGATTTTTATAATTTTAGGGTCTTTGAGGATTTTAGGATTTTATGTATTTTATATTTTTTGGGTTTTTTATTTTTTTAGAGTATTATGGGTATTTATGGTTTTAGATTATTTTAATGATTTTAGGTGTTTTTAGAGATCTAGATTTTTATTTTTTTTAGGAATTTTTTTAGGTTTCTAGGGTTTTTTGTTTTTAGGGTTATTTATGGTTTTATGGGTTTTTTCAGGGTTTTCAATATTTTTATGTATTTTTAGAACTTTTATGGTTTTTAGGTTTTTTTAGTTTTAGAAATTTGGGGGGTGTTTAGGGTTCTCAGGGTTTCTAGGGTTTTAGAGATTTTTCAGGTGCATTGTAATTATTTTTAGGATTTTTATTTTCTGGTTTTAGGGATTCAGCGGCTTCTTAAATATTTATAATGTTTTTTTGTGGTTTTTGGGATTATTAGATTTTTTTGGGTTTATGGGTTTCATTGGGTTTATGGTTTTTAGGGGTTTTTATTGTTTATATGGATTTTTAGTGTTTTTGTGGCTTTTTTACCTTTTCAAATATTTTTAAGGCTTTGTATAATTTTATGGTTTTTATTTTTTTATGGAATTTGAGGGGTTTTAGGTGTTTTCATGTTTTTTGGGTATTTACGATTTTTCATGTTTTTATTGTCTTTTTTTTCTTTTGGGGTTTTTAGATCTTTTTTGCGGTTTCTAGGGTTTTAGTATTTTATTAGAATTTTAGGGGTTTTATGTTTTATATAGTTTTAAATTTTTTAGGGTTTTTATTGGTTTTTAATGTTTTTAATGTTTCTTTGGGTTTTTATGGTTTTCGGGGGGTTTTCAAGGTTATTTATGTTTTCAGGTTTTTTAGGGTATTTTTTATTTTTATAGCTTTTATGGGTTTTATGGTTTTTAAGGATATTGAGGAATTATTGGTTTTCGTGGTTTTAATATTTTTATGGTTTTTCATAAATTTAGGGTCCTTTTGGATATTTAGGGTATTTTTGTGTATTTTAGTGTTTTTTTGGGTTTTTATGTTTTTTACATTTTCAGGGGTTTTAGAGTTTTTAGTGTTTTTTAATGGTTTTTAAAGTTTTTAGAGGATTATAGGGATTTTAAGTATTTTAAAGGGTTTTATAGGTTTTTGAGGTTTTTAAGGATTTCGTGGTTTCTTATGGTTGGTGGTTTTTTTTATATATTTTGGTTTTTTATATGTTTTAGAGTATTTTTAACATTTTTAGTTGTTTAAAGGGGTTTTAGAGTGTTAGTATATTTTAGGGTATTTATGGGTATTTATGGATTATAATATTTTTAGGGGTTTTATGGTTTTTTGGGGTATTAATGGTTCTTATGGTTTTCATGGTTTTTTCTTATTTTTATTTTTTTTAGGGAATTTTAGGGATTTTTTTCTGAATTTTTAATTTTTTTTTGGGTTTTTTGGGGTTTTAGGGATTTTATGTGTTTTGGGGTGTGTGTGGGGATTTTAGGTTTTTTAGTATATTTTTTAGTGTTTTTTAGGGGTTCTAATGTTCTTTGAAATTTTTTATTGTTTTAGGGGTTTTAAGTATTTTTAGAGTTTTCAGTGGGTTTTTTGGATTTTTTGGGTTTTTATGGTTTTTCATGGTTTTTACCTGTTATTAGGGTTTTGAGGATTTTTATGGTTTTTTATGATTTCTTGGATTTTTAGGAATTCTTTAAGGTACTAATGGATTTAGGGTTCTTAATATTTTTAAGTATTTTTATGTGTTTAGGGGTTTTTTGGTTTTTTAGGGGTTATAAGGTTTAATGGGGTTTTAGTGTTTTTGGATTTATTTAAGTTTTAATGTTTTTTAGAAATTTTTAATATTTTAATTGGTATTATTGGATTTTAATTTTTTTAGTTCTATTTTATGTTTATTACATGTTTTTAGGGTTTTTAAAGGTTCTTTAGTTGTTTTTATTGTTTTCAAGTGTTTTTAATGCATTATTTTGGGTTTTATGGTTTTTTTGGGGTTTTGATAGGTTTCATACTTTTTTCAGGTTTTAGTGGCTTTTATAGATTTTTTTGAATTTTAAATTTTGTTAGTTGTTTTTTGTTATTTGTTTTTTGAGGGATTTTAAAATTTTTATGGTTTTCTTATGTTTTGGGTTATATTAACGATTTTTTTTATTTTTATTATTTGAGGTTTCTTTAGGGTTTTATATATTTTTAGCATTTTTAGGGATTTTTTGGTTTTTACGACTTTTAGTATTTTCCACGATTTTAATAGTTTTGGGGTTTTTAGGGTTTTTTAGGGATTATATGATTTTTTGAGTTTTATATTTTTACAGTTTTAATGGGTTTTTAGAGATTTTAGTGGTTTTTAGATATTTCATGAGGTTTTTCAGGTTTTTATGGTTTTTAGGTGTTTTGATATTTTTTAGTATTTTGGATTTTTAGGGTTTTTACATTTTCTGGTATTTTAAGGGATTTTGAAATACTTTTCTGATTTTGGGGGGTTTTAGAGGATTTAGTGTTTTTTGGTTTTTAGGGGGTTTTCTGGTTTATTAGGGGTTTTTGGGGGGGTTTTAGGAGTTTCAGTGTATTTTTGAATTTTTAGAGGGTTTTTTGATTTTTTTCCTTTTTAAGGTTTTTTATATTTTTTTAACATTTTATGGGGTTTTATAATTTTTAGTGTTTTTATAATTTTTTATGTGTTTTTTTGGGTTTTATTATTTTAGGGGGTTTTTTGGGTTTCAACGGGTTATCAATGTTTTTAGAGTTTTTTACATTTTCATGGAATTTTAAGGATTTTGAGGATATTTATTGTATATTTGGTTTATGGTTCTTAGATATTTTTAATGGTTTTCATGGGTTTTAGAGTTTTTAGGGGTTTTCTGGGTTTTAGGGTTATTTCATTTTTTCAGCATTTTATTTATTTGTAATTTTTTCAAAAAAAATATCATTAATAATGTTCTATAGGGTTTAATGGAATTTTTTGTTTTTAGTGGTTTTTTAGATTTTGTATGGGTTTTTTGGTTTTTTGGGTTTTTATGACTCTTAGTGGATTTTTAGTATTTTAAGGGTTTTTTTTATGTTTTTGGTGATTTTTCGGGATTTTTAGGTTATTTATTATTTTATAGTTCTTAGGGGTTTTGGGATTTTGAGGGTTTGGGGGTTTGGGGATTTTTTGGGGTTTCTTAGGGTTTTTATAGTCTTTTGGGGTTTTAGGGTTTTTTTGAGTTATTTTTTGGGTTTTTCATGTTTTTTTAGTTTGTTACTATTTTTAATATAATTTGGGGTTTAAAGGGTTTTTAGAGTATTTAGATGTAATAAATAATTCTATGTGTTTTCATGGTTTTATGGTTTTTAGGGGATTTTATAGTTTTTAAGGGTCTTTAAGGGGTTTCATGGTTTTTTATGATATCTTATATATTAGGTATTTTGTGGGTTTTTTTGTTTTTAGCGTATTTTAGTGTTTTTTGGGATTTTGAGTTTTTAGCGGTGTTTATGTTTTTAGGGTTTTTATTGGTTTCCATGGTTTTTAGTATCTTTTTCGCTTTTAGGGGGGTTTCAGATTTCAGTTTTTCAAGGATTTTTATAGTTTGTTAACATATTTATCTATTTGGGGTGGGGGGTAGAATTTTCAGTGGTTTAAGGATTCTTTTTAGATTTTTATGAATTTTGTGGTTTTAGGGGGTTTATGGTTTTCAAGTGTTTTCAAGGTTTTTTTTGGGTTTTTTACATTTTCAAGGTTTTTTGTGACTATTTTTGGATTTTTATTTTTTTTAGGGTTTTTGGGATTTTATGGGGTTTTTTGGTTTTTAAAGTTTTATGTGTTTCTTTTATTTTTACAGTTTTTAAGGATATTTTTATATTTTTTGGGTATTATTTTATTTTTAGCTTTTTATGATTTTCTAGAGTATTTAATATTATTAAGGGGTTTAAGGGATTTTAGTTTTTTTGTGTTTTTTTGGGTTTTAATATGGTTTTAGGGTTTTAAGGATTTTAGAATTTTAGGGGGGATTTAGGTTTTTATGGGTTTTTATGTTTTTTTGTAGTTTTAGGTATTTTTATGATTTTTATAGTTTTAAGGGTTTTAGTTATTTTTAGGGTTTTTAAGGGTTTTAGTTCTATTAGATATTATTGGGTCTTGTTGTGTTTTTTTTTGTGTTTTTTGAGTTTTTAGGGGTTTAGCGTTTTTTTATCATTTTAGGTGTTTTAACTGTATTTAGAGAATTTATTGAGTTGTTTTTGGATTTTATGGGGTTTTTTTACTATTTTTATGGTTTTTTGGGTTTATAATGGTTTATAATGATTTTTCATGGTTTTAATGGTGTTTTTGCCTTGATTGATGTTTTGGTCTTTTTTAGGATTTTTATGGTATTTTGGGTTTTTGGTGTTTTTAGGTATATTTAGGGTTTTTTTTGGGTTTTTTGTGTTTTTTTGGGTTTTTTGGGTTTTTTGGTTTGTATGGTATTTTAGAGTTTTTAAAGGGTTTTTTAGAGTTTTTAGCATTTATTGGGGTTTCAAGGGTTATTTAGTACTGCATTGGATTTTAGGGGTTTTAGTTTTTTTAACATTTTTATGTGATTAAGTATTTTTTAATTTATGAGCAGTTCTTTGGGTTTTTTGGTATTTAGGTTTTTAAGGCGTTTAGTGATTTTTATGGTTTTAGGGTGTTCTAGTGATTTTAGGGGTTCTTACACATTCAAGGATTTTCGATATTTTTTTGGATTTTTGTGGTCTTCATGGTTTATAGGTTTGTTTGTTTTTTTTGTGTTTTAAAGTTTTTTTTTTGGGTTTTTTAGGTTTTAGGGACTTTTTGGATTTTTGGTTCCTTTTGAGTTTTTAGGTTTTTTAAGTTTTTTTAGAGTTTTAGAATGTTTTTAGAAGTTTTAGGGGTTTTTGAGTTTTTAGTGGTTTTCTGTGTTTTCGGGATTTTATTGTTTTTATGGCTTTTAATGGTTTTTAAGAGTTTTTACATTTTTCTGATTCTTTTGGTTTTTTTAGGATTTTTATGGATTTTAGGTTTTTCCAAAGATTTTAAATGTTTTAGTGTTTAAAAATGTTTTTAGAGGTTTTCGGGTTTTTAGGGTTTTTTATTTTTTTTAGTTTTTAGGTTTTTTTATAGTTTTAAAAATTTTAATATTTTTTTGTGTTTTTAGAGTTTCAATAGTTTTTGGGGTTTGATGGGTTCTTAGGGGTTTTAAGGTTTTTAGGTGTATTATTGTTTTAAGTGGGATTTTGGTGTTTTTTGAATTTTTATTTTCACATGGATTTTAGGTATTTTTTAGCATTTTTATGTATTTTACTGGTTTTAGGGATTTTGAGGGTTTTTATTAGTATTCTAGTTTTTTTTGGTTTTTAGTGTTTTGAGGTTTATAAGGTTTTTTTTCGTGTTTTTATGGGTTTCTGATTTTTTGTTGGTTTTACGTTTCTCAATATTTTGTTATAATCTTCTGGGGTTTTATGGGGTTTTATAGTTTTACGTTGGTTTTTGTGATTTTTAATAGTTTTAGGGGTTTTTATTGTTTTTAAGGGGTTTTCAATGTTTTTGGGTTTTTTCAAGTTTTTAGGAATTTTTTGTGTTTCTTTGTATTTTTAATATTTTTAGTCTATTTTATGATTTTTAGTTATTTTCAGAGGGTTTTGAGGTTTTCAGGGTTTTATTAGGTTTTTTAGGGTTTTCGAGGGTTTTTTGGTTTTTGAGATTTCTAGGTTATTTTTTATTTTTTATGAATTTTTAGGTATTTAAAGTATTTTAAGGTTTTTAGGGGTTTTAAGTGATTTTATAGTTTTTATTGATTTTTAGGGCATTATTAGTTTTTATTGCTTTAATGGTTTTTTGTGGTTTATGGTTTTCCAGGGTTTTTCATGGTTTTACGTGTTCTTATTGTTTATGGTATTTTTATGTCTTTCCTTTGATTTATATGGGTTGTACGGGTTTTAGGGTTTCAGTGGATTTTAACTATTTATAAAATTATAATTCTATTATGTTTTTAGGTATTTTTAGGGTTTTTGGATATCTTTTGTTTTTGGGTTTTATTTTTCTTTTTTAGGGTTTTATGGTGTTTTAGAGTTTTTTAGTATTTTTAGGGGGTTTAAGGGTTTTTATAGTTTTTTGTGCATTTTAGTGGTTTTATGGGTTTTAAGGGTTTGTAAGGTTGTTTGTATTTTTATGATTTTTAATGGGTTTTTATGGTTTTTTTCATTTCTTACATTCTTAGGGATTTTAGATCTTTTTTAGGATTTTTATGGGGTTTGGGGGTTTTTAGGTATTTTCAAGGGTTTTATTGTCTTTTGGGGGGTTTTAGGAGTTTTCTGAGTTTTAATAGTTCTTATCGTTTAAAAAGTTTTATTATTTTATGAGTTTTAATACTTTTTATCCGGTTTTTGGGTTTTTAGGTTTTTTTATGATTATTGGGGTTTTGTGGTTTTTAGGAGTTTTTAAGGGATTATAGGGGTTTTTTTATTTTTTCATGGATTTTTGGACTTTTTATGTTTTTTTGGTATCCATGTTTTTGAGGTGTTTTAAAATTTTGAATGTTTTTATGGGGTTTTTTGTTTTTAGGATTTTGTGGAGTTTTCTGGGTTTTAAGGTTCTTTTTGGTTTTGTTATGGCTTTAATAATTTTTAGGATTTTTAATGTTTTTAGGGGCTTAAAGTGTTTTTATATTTTAGTGGATTTTAGGGTTGGGGTTTGATGGTTTTTAGAGGTATTACTTTTTTTAAGGATTCTGGGTTTTTAGTTTTTTTAGGTTCCTTCAGAGATTTTATGGTATTTTGGGTTATATTAAGGTCTTAGGGTTTTTAAGGATTTTAAGGTTTTTAAAAATTTTTGGGGGGAATTTAAGGGTTTTAGATTTTTTAGTGGGGGTTCTGGTTTTTATGGGTTTATGGGGATTTTAGGATTTTTAGGGTATTTTATGGTTTTTATGTTTTTTAGGGTTTTTTACGTTTTTAGGGATTTTTTGTGATTTTTTAATTTTTTTAGTTTTTAATTATTTTAGTGTTTTTAGGAATTTTGAGGGGTTTTGGGTTTTAAGGGGGTTTTGGGTTTTTGTGTTATTTTTGGGTTCATACAGTCTTTTTGGGTTCTTATATTTCATTTAGATAGAATGGATTTTAGGGTTTTTAATATTGTTTGTGGTTTTATGGGTTTTCAGAGTTTTTATGGTTTTTAAGTGTTTTAGTGTTTTATAGTTTTTGGAAGATTTCAGGGGTTTTTTTTATTTTTGGTGATTTTTATGTCTTATTAGGATTTTTATGGTTTGTAGGGTTTTATGGGTTTTAGAAATTTTGAGGCTTTGTAGTGTTTTTCTAGTTTTGTAGGGTTTCCATAAGTTTTTAGTGTATTTTTATATTTTTAGGAATTTTTTAATATTTTTGGTTTTTCAATTTTTTCAATTTTTTAAATTTTAAGACTTTTAAGGGTTTCTAGAGTTTTTAGTGGATTAGGGTTTTTTGGTATTTTAAGGGGTTTATTGTTTTTAAGGGCTTTATGGATGTAGTGGTTTTTTAGTTTTTTAATGATTTTAGGTTTTAATTGATTATTTAGGACTTGTTTTTGGATTTTTATGGTTTTTAGGGATTTGAGGGATTTTGAGAGGTTTTGGGGGTTTTATGATTTTTTGGGTTTTTAGGGGTTTTTTTGAGTTTATTAGGGTTTTTATGGTTTTTAGAGTTTTTTTAACATATTTAGGGGTTTTAATTATTTTTTGATTTTTAGGGGTTTTGAGAGGTTTTATTGGGTTTTATGTTTTTTAGGGTAATGATAGATTTCAAACGTTGTTCAAGACTTTTAGAGTTTTTTACATTTTCAGTTATTTTTTGTATATTTTAGGATTTTTATGTTTTTTAGGTTCTTTTAGTGTTTTTATTGATTTTTTTGGGGGGAGGATTAGTGGTTTTCATGGGTTTTCAAGGTTTTAGGGACATATGGAATTTCCAAATTTTAAAAAAATTTACATTTTTTTCAGTTTCATAGAGTTTTATAAATTTTTTAAGGGATTTGAGGAACTTTATAGTTTTTGTATTTTTACTTGTTTTATATGTTTTTTGGGTTTTAAATATTTTAAGGCGTTTTATGTTTTTAGGGGTTTTCATGGTTTTTTGGGTTTTTAATTATTTCAATTAATTTTTTGTATTTTTTTGGATTTTATATTATTTTTTGGGTTCTGTCGGGTTTTTATGTGTTGTTATGGTTTGAGGTGTTTTTTTTGGGTTTTTAGGATTTTTTTGGTTTAAAGTGTTTTTTTATTATTTAGGGAATTTTTTATTATAGAGTTAGAAATTTTTTGTGGGTATCAAGGTTTTTTTATAGGTTTTAGTGGTTTTGAGGGGTTTTATGTGTTTTTTTAGGGTTTTAGGATTTTAGGGATTTTATGGGTTTAAGGGTTTTTATGGTTTACTTGGCATGGAAGATGCATTAGTCAGGCTATTCCAAACCCCCAAAAAAATTATTAGAAAAAAGATGCAGCAGACAATAGTGGGGAGGGGTCAAACAACCCACACCAAAAAACTATTAAATACCCCAAAACCAGAAAAGAAACCCCAAAAAACATGAATCAAAACAAACCCATGCAAAAAACACACAAAAGACAAGAAACAACCATCCCCATCATCCAAAGTTAACCTGCATCCAGCAGCTCACAGCCAAGCATTGACCAACATCCAAAATCACAAAATCCAGAATCCAACACCTTCTCAGTAAAAAGATCCACCACCAGCAGCATATAACTATCAATAGCAAAGTCACAAGTGTCACCTTCATCACTTTAGAGCAAAGAAATAGCCCTTACCAAGCACCAGCAGCACCAATCACCTTCTCCACCTTGCAGTGAAGTAGTAACCATCACCAAACACCAACATCTATCCTCACTTCCTAGCCAAGAATCATCCAAAATCCAGAAACATAGATTCTAGGAACCCTCACCTTCAATCCAACCATCATTCAACAACTCACACCTAGTAGCACACCTAGAAACACATCCGCAGCACCCAAAGGTAGGACAACATCCAACACCACTCAACAGAACCAATAACCAGCATCCATATCAAATCACAACCAAACCAATTTCAAAATAGAAGAAAACAGTCCAAATTAGAAGCCATAATGTAGCACTTAACATGCCCTTCATCGACAGCTTGAGGGACAACCAGAACCCATGCCCAGAATCCAACCACAACACCCAAAGTAGCATCCAGCGCCACTCAACAGAACCAAAATCCAGTATCTAAAATGAATCACAACCAACACAACTATAGAAAAAATGACAACGGTCCAGCATATAATCCATTGTGAAACATAATGTAACAATCCCTCCAGTAACAACACGAAACAGATCCTAAAGAGAGAAACTATAAATTTGAACCTAAATCTTCTGCACAAAATGATGCCAAGACAATCTCATTCGTGACTCCAACAGCCTTTGACCAGAACCAAAATCACCACCTTGTATTCTCACAAGACAACTAAATCTGAGCACTACAAGAATCTATATCATCGTCTGCATCTTCCCCCACTACGTCCACCATATCCCGTCGTGAAGCCAGAAGAAGCACAAAGCCCCTTTACAACTTAGATCAAGATGCACAGGTCTGAGTGCAGGACCATGCACACCAACGCCAAGGAGTCGCAAAGCCAACCACATCCACCAATAACCCAAATGAAGACTGATCCCTCCCAGATATAGAACCAGCCACCTCACTGGTGACCGATATGGGACAATCCGAACCCACCGTGTCGTTTCATCGCACCATCGATGAGAGCCGAGGCACCGAATGCCATAGGAGTCAAAAATCCAACACTGATCCCAGATTTGACGAACAGATTTGAAGTCAGGGACAAGCACAACACTTCCCAGACATCGGGATGCCCGAAGCACCATTTTTCCACCATCTTGAGGCCAGAGAGACCATCGCAACCTCAGATCTGGAGCTGGCATTGAGAGTCCCTTCATCATTGACCGATAAGGGATAAAACTAACTCGTTGGACCATCCCACTGCCTTGCTGATGAGAGCATGAGCATCCATTCCACACGATCTGTTGAGACCGCACCCAAACCACCGAGAGACCTCCACCGTCGCCAAGGAGAAGCGGAGGATCATTGGGGGAAGGGGACAACAGTGAGGAGAATCGTGAACTTAGGGTTTACTGGGTTTTTTACATTTTCATGGAATTCTTGGTATTTTTAGGATATTTATGTTTTTTTGGGTTTTTAGTGATCTTCATGATTTTGAGGGGTTATTTAGATTTTAAGGTCTTTTATCTTTTTATGTTTTCATGGTTTTTAGGGATATTCAGGGTTTTTGGTGTCTTTTGGGGGTTATTTGTAATATTTTTTGGGTTTTTTAAGATTTTTAGGTATATTAACATTATTATGTGTTTTAAGGGTTTGAATTGGGGTTTAGGGTTTTTATGTGTTTTAGGGTTTTTATGGTTTTTAGTCTTTTCTTGGTTTTTAAGAGATTTTTTTTGGGTTTTTTGGGGTTTTTATGTTTTCAATTATTTGTAGGAATTATTTGTATTTTTATTGTTTTTGCGGTTTTATGGTTTTTAGGGAATTTGAGGTGTTTTGGGGGTTTTATGGATTTGTTTGAGTTTTTAGGGTTTTCTCAAGGTTTTTAGGTTATCTTTGGGTTTTATGGTTTTTATGTCTTTATGTATTTTAAGGTTTTTTGAGTTTTTAATATTTTTATGGGCTTGATGTCTTTTTAGAGTTTTTATAGGGTTTTACTATTTTTATGGGTTTTTAGGGTTTTATTGTTTTTAGTAATTTTGATGATTTTTTTGGGTTTTTCATAGTGTTTAATGTTTGTATGGTTTTTATGGTTTTTAGTGTTTTAGTGGTTCTAAGGGTTTTTATGGTATTTTTGAATTTCCTGTTTTTTTGTATTTTTATTGTTGTTTAATATTTTTATGGGTATTATAGGTTTTAGATTATTTAAATGTATTTTTCGGATTTTATAGGGTTTTTATGGTTCTTTATGGTTTTTAGAAGATTTTATGGTTTACATGGGTTTTTAGGGTTGTAGTGGTTTTTAGATTTTTAGGTATTTTTGAGGATTTTTTAATATTTTTATGGATTTTAAGGTTTTTCGTTTGTTTTTAAGGATTTTTAGGGTTAAATGTTTTTTATTGTTTTCTGTGTTTTTAGGGTATATAAGTTCTTTAGAGTTTTTTTTGGTTTTATAGGGTTTTAACTAATTTAGGGTTTTTAATCTCTTGAGGGGTTTTAACAGTTTTTTTAGTTTTAAGTGGTTTTAGTGAATTTATGTGTTTTTAATGTTTTTTATTATTTTATTGGGTTTTATGGTTTTCAGAGGATATTTAGATATTTTTTGGTTTTCACATTTTTTGATATTATTAGGAATTTTTTAGGATTTTTATGGTTTTAGGGTTTATTTTGGTTTATAGGTGTTTTTAGAGCTTTAGGGTCTTTCAATAATTTTTAGGTTTTTTATGGGGTTTTAGGGTTTTTAGGGTCTTTTTGGTTCTTTGGTTTTTTGATTATTTTTGGGATTTTATGGATTTATAGAGTTTTTTCATTTTTAATGGTTTCAATAGGTTATTTAGTTTTTAGTAGTTTTAGGGTTTTTATGTTGTTTTAGTGTTTTTAATTGTTATGTGTTTTTAGGGGTTTAAGGATGTTATGTGGGTTATCAAGGTTGTTTATATTCAATGATTTTTTTAGAGTTTTATAATTTTTAGCATCATTAGGGTTTTTTGGGATTTTGATGGTTTTTTTGGATTTTAGAGTTATTAAGGGTTTTTAGAGGTTTTTATTGTTTTAGGGGCTTTTGGGTTTTAGCAGGTTTTTTGAGTTTTTAAGGTTTTATGGTTTTTTAGATTTTTTAACATTTTTAATGTTTTATGGGTTTTATGGGTATTATAAATTTTTAGTGTTTTTAAGGTTTTTATGAGTTTTTATATTTTTTTATGGTTTTTTATGTTTTAGGTGGTTTTTAGGATATTTTAGGTATATTATGTTTTCATTTATTTGGCATTTCTAATCATTTTTAGGGATTTAGGGATTTTGAGGGGTTTTAGAATTTTTTAGGTTTCTTAGTGTTTTTGGAATTTTTTTGTGTTTTAAGGGTCATTGGGTGTTTTAGGTATTTTTTCTGATTTTTTAGGGATTTAATGGGTTTTAAGTGTTTTTTAAATTTTTAGGGGTTGAAAGGTTTTTTTTGAGTTGTTAGGGATTTAGGGTTGGGGTGGGGTTAGTTTTTTATGGGTTTTAGGGGATTTTATGAATTTCATGGAGTTTTTAGGTTTTGTAGGAATTTTTCTTATACATATTTTTTTCAGAAATTTTTATGTTTTTATGGTTTTTAGTATTTTTATGGATTTTATGAATTTCGAGGGGTTTTTGGGATTTTAAGGTGTTTTAGGGTTTTCTTTGTTTTTTTGGGTTGTTAGGGTGTTTTGAGTTTTTATGGTTTTTTGGATTTTTAGGGGTTTTAAGGGATTTTATAGTTTCTTAACATATTTAATAATTTTTAGGGTTTTTATTTTTTTTAAGTGGGTTTTAAGGGTTTTTGAGTTTTTTGTGGGTTTTAGACTGTTTTCAAGGTTTTTTACATTTGGTTACGTTTTCAGGGATTTTTAGGGCATTTTATGATTTTTATGTTTTTATTATTTTTAGGAAATTTAAGTATTTTGAGGGTTAATAGGTGTTTTGAGGGGTTTTTAGGTTTTTTTGGATATTTAGGGTTTTTACAGTTTTTTTGGGTTTTAAGGATTTTTTGAGTTTTTAGGGTATTTATAGTTTTTAATAAGTTTTAACTTTTTTATTAGTTTTAATGGTTATTAGTGGTTTTGGCAGGTTTTAGTGTAATTATGGGGTTTAAGGGGTGTTAAGGACTTCAGTGGTTTTACGGGTTTTTGGGGTTTTCTATGATTTTAAGTGTTTTCTGTTTTCATGGATTTTTGGGGATTTTTTATGATTTTTATGATTTTTAGGATTTTTTAGGATTTTTAGGGATTTTATGGATTTATAGGGTTTCAAGGTTTTAGGGTTTCTAAGGCTTTCAAGGGAAATTAAGGCCTTTTTGTGTTTTAGGTTTTTTCTATGTTTTTGGTTTTTTTAAGGGTTTTAATGTTTTTTCATATTTTTTTGGGGGTTTTAGGTTTTTAGGTGTGTTTATGGTTTTTCAGGGGTTTTCAATGTATTTAATGTTTTCAAGTATTTTAAGCAATTTTTTTATTTTAATGGTTTTATTGGTTTTAGGGCGTTTTAGGGGTTTTCATTAGTTTTTTTGGGTTTTAGGGATTTTGTGGGGTACATGGTATTTTAGTGGTTTTACGGTTTTATGAGTTTTCATGGTTTTTAAGGTATGTTGAGTTTTTAATTTTTTTAGTGTTCATGGTTTTATAAGGTTTTTTAGATTTTTTAAACATCTTTAGGGGGTTTAATGTGATTTTTGCGTTTTTAGTTTTTTCTAGAGTTTTATGGGTTTTTAAGGCATTATAAGGTTTAAGGTGTTTTTATGGTTTTCAATGGATTTTCATTTTTTTATGGTTTTTTATGATTCGAGGGATTTTAGGGCCTTTTCAGGATTTTTATGGTATTTATGGTTCTTTGGGGTTTTATTCTTGTAAGGGATTTTGAGTTATTCTAGTTTTCTTCAAGGGTATTTAAGGATTTTAGGGGATTTGGGGTATTTATGGTCTTTTGGATTTTTAATTTTTTATGTTTTTAGGGTTTTTATGGTTTAAGAGTGTTTTTTATCATTTTTACGGTTTTGAGGTTTTTTCAATATTTATTGGTTTTTATGATTTTATATTTTTTCATTTATAAAGTTTTGGGGGTATTTTATTATTTTGAGGGGCTTCTTTTGCCTACTACGATTTTTTACATTTTCATGGGTTTTTTGGAATTTTTTAGGATCCTTAATGTTTTTAGGGATTTTTAGGTTTTAAAGGGATTTTGAGGGGTTTTCGTGTTTTTTTTTTGTTTTTTAGGGTTTTAGTTTTTTTCCGGGTTTTTAGGTCATTTTTAGTTTTAGTATTTTTTTTCATTTTTTATCGTTTTATGATTTTTTAGAGTTTTTAATCATTTTTATCATTTTAGTGTTCTTATAGGCTTTAATAGTTCTAAGACATTCTTAGGGTTTTTAAGGGTTTTATTGTTTTAGAATGTTTTTATGGGGTTCTAGGAGTCTTTAGGGTGTTTAGGGGTTTTATATTTACATTTTTTTTATATTTTTTATTAATATATTTTTATTATTTTTAGGGGTTTTGGGATCTTTAGGTTTTTAAAGATTTTTAAAAAAAAATATCATTTTTTGAGGTTTTCAGGATTTTGAGTTTTTTGGGGTTTTGAGGTATTTATGGGCTTTAGGGTTTTTTTAGGTTTGTTGGGGGTTTTATGGATTTCAATTGTTTTTAGGGATTTTAGGGTTTGTAAATTTTTTGGGATTTTTAGAAATTTTTTTAGAATTTATTGGGTTTTCAAGAGTTTAATATTTTTTGGTATTTTGAGGGGTTTTGGGGGTTTTAAGGGTTTTTGAATATTTTTAGGCATTTTAAATGTTTTTATGGTCTTTTAGGTTTTTCATATTTTTTGACATTTCAATGGTATTTAAGAGTTTTTAATGTTTTATGAGTTTGAATGGATTTTAATGTTTTTATTGTTTTTATGTTTTTATTGGTTTTTAGGGTTTTTAAGGGTTTCAGGGAATTTTTTGGGTTTTTAGATGTTTTTTTCGGTGCTTAGTGTTTTTTATATTTTCATTTATTTTTTATGATTTTATGGATTTATGGGTTTTATGGTTTTAAGGACATTGAGGGTTTTGGGGGGTTTTTCTAGGATATTAGTGCTTTTAGGGTTTTTTGTACTTTTGGCGTTTTAGGTGTTTTTGGGTTTTTATGTGTTATTATAGTTTTTCATGGTTCTTAGTGTTTCTATGGGGTTTTATGGTTTTTATGGTCTGTATGGTTTTTATGAATTTCAAGGGATTTTCTTAATTTTTACAGTTTTTTATGTTTTTATGGAAATTTGGGATTTTTTGGTTTTTTATTTTTTTTGTTTTTAGTTTTTATGGTTTTTTAGATTTTGTATAAAATTATAGGGTATTAAAGGGTTTTTAGGGTTTTTATTTTTTTTGGGTTTTATGGTTTTAGGGTATTTTTATATTTTTAGTGGCTTTTATGGTTTATGTGTTTTCAGCATTTTTGGGTTTTTTAGGGATTTTTAGGGAATTTATGTTTTTTATAGTTTTAGGGTTTTTAGGGATTTTTTTGTGATTTTGAGTACTTCTATGGGTTTTTAGGGCTTTATGGTTTTCAATGTTTTGTGGAAATTTTGGTTCTTTAGGGTTTTTTTGTGTCTAAGAGGTTTTATGTTTTTTTTGCAGTTTTTTACATTTTCAGAGGATTTATTGGTTTTTAGATTTTTTTAGTGGTTTATAAAGTTTTTACGGGGTTTTAAGATTTTTTATGGTTTTTAGTGGTTTCTATGGATTTTAGGGTGGGGGGGGGGGGGTTGGGTTTTTATATTATTTTAAAATTTTAGGAATTTTATGGTATTATATTGGATTTTTGTTATTTTGTGGGTTTTTGGTGATTTTATTGATTTTGGGGGTTTATAGGGGTCTTTAATGTTTTTTAGGTGTTTTGGGGTTTTCATGGTTTTTAGAGGATTTGAGGGTTTTAGGTTTTTTTTTAGTTTTTTAGAGTTTGAAATTTTTTATAGTTTTTTACCTTTTTATGGGTTTTATGTTTTTTTTTCATGTTTTATTGGGTTTTTCAGGTATTAATGGTGTTTAATGTTATTTATTGTTTTAGATTTTTTATGGTTTTCATGGGGTTTTAATGTTTTTTGGTTTTTTTACCTTTTTAGTTTTCTAGGGATTTGTAAATATTTGTATGTTTATCGGGGGTTTTTTCAGATTCTATTGATATTGAGGTGTTTTAGGGATTTCACGTTTTCCATGGATTTATGTTCTTTTTTATGAGTTTTTTTTTGAGTTTTTATGGGTTTTAATTGTTTTTAGATATTTATAATATTTTGAGTGTTTTTATGGGTCTTAATTGTTTTTATTGGGTATTTGGGATTTTTTTGAATTTTAAGGTTTTATGGATTTCCAGGGGTTTTAAGTGTTTTTAAGGTTTTTAGAGATTTTATTGTTTTTAGGGGCTTTAAGGGTTTTTTTGTTCTTAGTGGTTTTTAGGTGTTTCAATGGTTTTATGGTTTTTATGAGGTATTGTGTTTTTAAAGGTTTTTAAAATGTTTTCAGGGGTTTTCACATTTTCATGATTTATTTATGGATTTTCTAGGATTTTCATGGTTTTAAGGATTTTTCATGGTTTTTGGGATTTTGATAGTATTGGGGGTGTAGGTTTTTAGTGGGGTTTTAAGGGTTTTAGGATCTTTTTCATTTTTATTGTTTTACAGTTATTGGGGGTTTTATGGTTTCAGGAGTTTTTAACATATTTTAACATTTTTAAAATTTTAAGGGGTTATATTGTTTTTAGTGTTTTTTAATGTTTTTAATGTTTTTATGGGTTTAATTTGTTTTCAATGTTTTTAGGGGTTTTTATGGGTTTTTATTTTTTTCACAATATTAGTAGTTTTTAGTGATTTTTATGGTTTCTATGGTTTTTCTATTTTCAGCAATTTTAAGTGATTTTTTAGTAATTTTATAGATTTTAGTATTTAAAGGGATTTTAGAGATTTTTTTGTGAATTTTGGGATTTTTAGGATTTTTAGGGTCTTTTGTGTTTTTAGGGTTTTTTTTCGAGTTTTTTTGGGTTTCTAGGGTTTTTAACAGTTTTAGGGGTTTAATGGGTTTTTTGAGTTTTTGGTGATTTATAGTGGTTTTTAGGTTTTTAGGGGTTTTAGGGGGTTATATGGATTTCAAGTATTATTGGGGGTTTTAGTGTTTTTATCATTTTTAGGGATTCATAACGAATTTTTCATTGTTATGGCCTTTACTATATTATGGATTTTCAGGGGTTTTAGTGTTTTCTAGGATTTTTAGGGGTTTCAGGATTTTTATGGTTTTTTTGTTTTTAGGGTGCTTTTTAAGCCTTTTAGGGTTTTATGTTTTTAGAGTTTTGAAATGTTTATATCAATTTTTCGGTTTAAAGCTGTATTACTGTTTTTAGTGGTATTTAGTGTTTTATGGATTTTTATGGATTTTTGGGTTTTTACGGTTTTTTCATGGGGTTTTTAGTGGTGTTTATGTTTTAATAGATTTTAAGGATTTTTTAATATTTTTTTTAATTCTATGAGTTTTTAGGGATTTTGAGGGTTTATATGTGTTTTATGGGTTTTTTTTGCTTTTTCCAGCGTTTTTAGGCTCTTTCTTTACTTTTAGTGGACTTTTGAGTTATAAATATTTTTTTTAATTTTTTTTATTTTTGTTTTTATGGGTTATTATAGTTTTTATTGGTTTTTTAGGTTTTAGGGTTTTATGGTTATTAGGGTATTTAGATTTTATTAGGGGTTCGTACGGTTTTTAGGGGCTTTTTACATTTTGAAGGATTTTTATTGATTTTTAGGGTTTTTAGGGTTTTTTCAGTTTTTTGGGTTTTTTGGATTTTAGAGTCTTATGGTTTTTTATAGTTTTTAGGGGTTTTAATGGTATTCATGTTCTTTTAGAGTTTTAGGCTTTTTTTGGGTTTAATGGGGTTTTATTGTTTTTAGTGTTTTTAGGATTTTTATGGGTTTTTATGGTTTTGAGTGGATTTAATGGGTTTCAAGGATTTTTTAGGATTTTTTATTTTGTAATGTCTTTATAGGAGTTTTAGGATTTTTATGGTTTTTAGGGGTTTTAGGGGACTTGGGAGTTTTAGAGTTGTTTAGGGGGTTTTGGAGTTTTTAGGGTTTTTATTGTCCTTTTTTGTTTAAGGGTTTTTTTATTTTTTATAGTTTTAGAGTTTTTTAACAATTTTAAAGGTTTTAAGGGTTTTATTTTATATGGGTTTTATGATATTATCGGTTTTATGGTATTTAATGGTTTTTATGGTTTTTATAGTTTTAATGTTTTCAAAGATTTTTATGAAATTTTTATGAATTTCATTGTTTTTTAGGATTTTTAGTGTTTTTATGTTTTTAAGGATTTTAAGCGGTTTTACGGGTTTCTAGGTGTTTTAAGGACTTTATGTGGTTTTTTGAGTTATGAGATATTTTTGGTAGATTTTATGGTTTTTAGAGTTTTTAACATTTTTAGGGTTTTAAAGGGGTTTTATATATTTTGTAGTTTTTTGAGTTTTTATGTGGTTTTGGGGGTTTTTACGCTTTTAGGGTTCGGTGGTTTTTACGGGGGTTTATGGTATTTAGGGTGTTCTATGTTTTCAAAGATTTTTATGGCTTTTTTACGATTTTTATGAATTTTGAGTTTTTTTAGGGACTTTAATTATTTTGTGGGTTTTTAGTGTTATGTAATTTTTTAGGGTATTTAGGTGTTTTCAGGGTTTTTAGGGGTGTTATGAGTTTTTTTATAGTTTTGAAGGTTTTGTTTGTTTTTTTAATGTTTTTAGGGGTTAATGGGTTTTATAATTTTGAGTTTTTATTTTTATTTTTATAGGGTTTCAGGGTTTCTTAAGGTTCTTAAGGTTTTTATGGTTTTCAAGGATTTTTTAGGGTTATTTAATTTACTTTTTTATTTTAAGGGATTATTCAAGATTTTTATTATTTTTAGGATTTTTAGAGATTTTAATGATTTTTCGGGTTTTTCCTAATTTTTAATTTTTTTTTATTTTAGGGGTTTTATTGTGATTTTATGAGTTTCTATGTGTTTTAGAGTTTTCTAACGTTTTTTTGGTTTAATGTGGTTTGTAGTCATTTTTTTGTTTTTAGGGTTTTTATGGGTTTTTATAAGTTTTTTGTTTTTTAGGGTTTGATATGGTTTTCAGGGGTTTTCATGGTTTTTAGGATTTTTTTTCATATTCAATTAGTTTTGTTATTTTTTTTATTCTTATGGTTTTTAGTTTTTTTTGTGTTTTTATGGATTTTAGGGTTTTAGGGTTATTTCAGGGGTTATAGGGTGCTGAAGGATTAATGGTCTATTTGGGTTTACAGGTTTTTTTGAGTTTTTAATATGTTTTATTTTTTTTTCAATTTTAGGTTTTTAAAAGGTTTTAAAAGTAATAAGTGGTTTTTAGTTGTTTTAGATGTTTATAGGATTAATTATGTTTTTAGGTGTTTAATGGATTTTTGGGGGTTTTCACAGCTTTTAAGATTTTTACATTTTCAAGTATATTTAGGGGATTTTAGGATTTCATTTGGATTTTATGTATTTTTAGAGGTTTTTTGGATTTTGTGGGTATTTATGGTTTTTTTATAATTTGTAAGGGTTTCATGGATTATCAGGGTTTTATATTTTCTTGGGTTTTTAAGGTATTTTTTATTTTTTTACTTATTTTAATGTTTTTTAGGGATTTGTAATATTTTAAGGGTCTTACAAGAATTTATAGTTTTTGTTGGGTATTATGGTTTTGGAAGGTTTTATTGTTTTAATGGGTTTTAGGGTTTTTTGAGTTCTAAGTGTTTTAAGGCCTTTTAGGATTTTTTATGGTTTTACAGTTTTAGGGATTTTTTAGTATTTTTGACGGGTGTAATGATTTTGGGGGGTTTTGGTGGTTTTTGAGTTTTTATGGTTTTTTTGGTTTTTAGGGTTTTTAATGTGTTTTGGGTTTTTATTGGTTTTTCTGTTTTTTGAGTTTTTAAACATTTTTAGTGGTTTAAGGGCAAGGAAGATGTGAGGGTCGGGCTATTCCCGACCCCCCCAAATTTATTAGAAAGAAAAGAGACACAGCAGACAAGGGAGGGGAGGTGTCAAATGGCCCACACCCAAAAACCCTTACAACCCAAAATGCAAAGACCCAAAAAAAGAGAAATCTAAAATGAGAAAAGAAAAGACCAAAAAAGAAAGAAAATCAGTCAACATGACCACCAATGTCCGAAAGAAAAGCCTCATCGCAAGGGTCACCATCTGCACCATATCCAGAGGCCGCATCATCAAAGCAAGAGTTAGAGTCATCCCACCCTGACTCGTATTCCTCATTAAGTTTAAGGAGTGTCAGAAACTCCTCCCTTGTTTTTTCTTGTTCTAGGGAACGCTACTTCTCTTGATGATTAACTTTGATTTTCAGCTTAACCGCCTTTGATGATTCTCGGGTATCCATGGGTCTGGGAAGGATGGAGTAGTCCCTCTTCACCCTCCTCTTCGAGGAGGCATAGGTGGGACCATCACCTTTCACCTGCTCGAGCTCATTGAAATGCTTCCCCACCTCCATGCCAGGATCGCGTTCTTAATCCGGGATAAAGTATTCTTCTTAATTCAGATGGCACTCAACAAAATTTTCATGCTGCATCAAGCTCGGAGCCATTAAGGCATGTAATTCTGCACTCCCAAAGATAGAATCCAGCAGTCCTTGCCCATCCTCCCCGGGCAGTACCGTCCCCCAAACATCGTGCAAGTCCAAACAGACAGACCTATCAGCCAGGGACTCTTCATGCACCTCCATGGTCAGCCCTATAATTTCCTCTGTTGCAGCAGCTTCTCCTTGTTTGTGATCATCCCCTGTTCTAGCCCCCTCCACTTGGCCACACACATTCCCTTCCTTAGGCATTCTCCCCTGATAAGCAACTTGCTCCAAAGGATCTGTTGCTTCCTGCTCCTCCACCATCCCACAAAGCAGCATGCCAGGGACCACCGTAGGTTCTATAGAACCCAGACAAGGATCCCCTGGCAAGAGGGCATGTTTTCCAGTCCCTGAAAATCCATTTTCCCTTGTTCAGCCTCCATTTTCACCTGGCTGGGAGAAGACGCAAAAACATGTTCATCACCCTCCTCTTTTTCATACAATAGCCCTTTCGCGGACTCCCCCACCTGCTCGGCCACCACCTTCCTCCTGTCCTGCACCCCCTGCTCATCCATCTTCCCCTGCCCAACTTCAGCAGTGACTTCCCCAGCCTCCACCTTACTCGCATCCAACAAAGCGTGAACCTCATCACAGTCATTCCCAACACAGCTCAAATTCAGCACAGTAGAAGCAACTAGAGAATCACTCTGGGCGATCCCTCCACCATGTCCAGTGGCAGCGACCAACACCCTATTCTGCGCCTACTTGGCAGGTATATCACGTCCTACATTTTTAAACGTGGGCTCTTGCACCTCATCCTCACACTCTAGCCCTTCAAAGCAGTTAAGAGTTGGGACCAAAGACTGCCTCTGAATTATACTATCGTCAGGGGAAAAAGGATTCCCAGTAGAAACACACTCCATGAAAAGAAGACCTCCATCGATTGGAAGCATCAAATCACTCCTCAAGCGCCTAAAAATATCACTCACCACGGGATCTGATTGACACTAAGAAGCCACTTGCGCTAAATTGATAGCACCTACTACATCCCCGGGGCCCTCCAGCACAACTAGACTAACCCCAGACCCATTCTTCCCACTACCACAACGAGCCTCCTGGTCTAGGACACCTGAAGGAGGTTGTGCCACAAGGCCATGTGCAACCACCTCCCCCGCCAACTCCATCGGGCCAGACCCATTGCACCACACCGCATCACCCAAAGCCTGTGACTACTCCAGACATCCAGCCTGCCACTTCTCCTCTAATTCCTCAATACATAACCTTAAGGAATTGGAACCATCCTCTTTCTGGACTGTCACCTCTTGAGATCTCACAACCAATGCATCCACAAGTTCACTGGTATCTGATTGTCGCAGCAACGTCCTCAGAAGAGGATTCCATGTCCCATCAATACTATGCTCTTCCACCATCACAACCTGATCAGCTGACCCAGTCATCCCAATATCCCTTTCTAAAGATCCGATGCTGCTAAATCCTCATCTTCAAAAGGAAATATAATGACCCAAATTCCTACATCTAGAACAGAACAACACAACCGACTCAAACACCACAGGCTGTTTATAGTGAAACTCCTTGCCAACAGTGATCCACACAAATTCTATTAGAGGCTTTGAAACATCTACTTCGACACAGATTCTTGGGGAAACGGGGTGACATATCACTTTGGTCCGGCTATCCAAACACAGGTATCGACCAAAAATATTCCCAAGCATACATAAAATGGCTGGATTCTAGAATGGAAGAGGGAGCTGTGGGAATCTAACCCATGAAGCAACCAGTGGCGAGTCACGGTTCATATATAGATCAAAACTCCACCTGAAGAGATATAAACTAACTCTGTTGAAGCTTCAAGGGGCTACGGATAAAGCATGGATCAAATATGCCTCAGAAGAAAGCCGTATCATCAAGTGTCGGCCATCAAGAAACCCTACTGTGGCCCGATCGTGGAGATTCTAAGATCCAAAAATAAATTTGTCGAAAACCTCCATTGAGGGACGGAACCTCATAAAACTAGCAACAAGAGTCAAGCTATAATGTTTAGAGGCCGAATTAAACTCCAGGTCCGATAAGGAGAGATGAGGGAAGCCTTCATATAAGCTAGGAACCTTCGGAAAAACCTCAATTCGGGGGAAAGGGAGAAGAAGATCAGGCGTCGGGGGAGGGATGAAGACCAGATCCATATTAGCATTATGTATAAATCCCTCCCCCACAAGGAAATGAGGGAGGATCACCAGCGGCGCCGTCAAGGAGGCATCGGGCTTAGGTCTTCTTCCCCTAGTGGTTTAAGGGTATTTAGGGTATTTAGTGTTTTTATGGATTTTTATGAGTTTTCAGGTTTTATGTTTTCTGGGGTTTTATGGTTGTCTAGACTTTTAGTGTTATTTACATTTAATGGGATTTTTTTTAATGATTTTTTTTCAATTTTATGGGTTTTTTAGTTCTTAGGTATTTTTTATGGTTTTTATGGTTTTAGTGTTTTTTGGGATTTATGGTTTTAGGATTTTTCTTTGTTTTAATTCTTTTTTTTGGGGGGGGGGGTGGTTTTTATGTTTTTTAAGGTTTTTTTATTTTTTTAATGTTTTTAGGGGTTTTAAAAGTTTTAGCTTTTTAATTGGTATTAGGGTTTATATGGGTTTTTTGGGCTTTGCGGTTTTTAGGGGTTTTTATGGTCTTAGGGGTTTTTGAGAGATTTTAGTGTTTTTTTATGTTATCAGGGATTTTTAGAACCTTTTTAGGTTTTTTATATTTCATGGGGTTTTTAGTGTTTTTATGTATTTTGTGGTTTGTTAGTTATTTTCATGTGTTTCTAGGGTTTTTCATTGTAATAGAGGCTTTTTGGTTTTTATGGATTTTAATGGTTTTATGGTTTTTAAAGTTTTTATCATTTTTATAGGATTTAGGGGTTTTTAGGTTGAGTGGTTTTTATTGGTTTTTAGGTTTTTATAGGTTTTTGGGTTATATGGGTTTTTTGGTTTTTTATGTTCTTAGGGAGTTTTTATAGAATTTTTACGATTTTCATTTTTTTAGTGTTCTAGAGGATTTATATATTTTGTTGTATTTTATAGTATTTAGGGTTTTACGGTTTTTATTGTTTTTCAGGGAATTAGCGACTCTTGCATTTTAGAGGTTTTCTATATATTTTTAGTGATTTTATAGTTTTTTAGAGTTTTTATTGTTTTTAAGGGTTTATGGGGTTTTAGAGTTTTTAGTGGGTTTTATGGGTTTTATGGGTTTTAGGGTGTTTTATGGTTTTTAGTGGTTTTTATGGTTTTAAGTTGTTTTTCACGGTTTATGGTTTTTAATGATATCTATGATTTTTGGGGGTTTTTTATTATTTTTACTGTTTTTAGGTTTTTATGGATTTTGAGTGGTTTTAGGGGTTGTAAGGGTTTGGTGTTTTCATGGTTTCTAGGGTATTTTAGGGGTTTGGGGATTTTTGATTTTTTAGTTTTTAGTTTTTTTAAGGTCAAAAGTGTTTTAAATGATTTTATGGGTTCAAAGGGGATTTAGAGTATTTTTTAGTTTTTATATTTCAATGGGTTTTTAGGGGTTTTGAATTTTTAGGGGGTTTTTAGGGATTTTCTAGGGTTTTAGGTTTTTTTATGTCTTCATAGTATCTAATGATCATTTAGAGTCTTTTTTATATTTCAGGTTCATAGTATTTTTAGGTATTTCTAGGGTTTTAGGGTTTTATTCGTTTTTCAGGGTTTTTCTAGTTTTTTTTCGTCTTTTAGTTTTTTAGATAGTTTTCATATTTGTAGTGTTTTAATTTTTTTTGAGATTTTTTAATTCTTATGGGTTTTATGGGGATTTTTAATTTTAGGAGGGTTTTAGGGATTTGAATACTTTTTTAGATTTGTCAATGTTTTTAGTTGTTTTATGGTTTTCCTATGTTTTCATGGTTTTTAGGGTTTTTTGTATTTTCAAGGATTTTTCGGTCTTTTTAGTATTTTTATGATTTGTAGTGATTTTGGGGTTTTTAGGTATGTTGATGGTTGTTTTTTTGTAAATTATGATTTTTAGGGGTTTTCATGGTTTTTAGGTTCGTTTGGGTTATTAGTATATTTTTTTTATTTTTTTAGTTTTAGAGGTTTTAAAAATTCTTAGGGGTTTAAAGGGTTTTTAGAGTTTTTAATGGGTTTTAGGTTTTTTCTGGGTTTTTAGTGTTTTTTGAGGTTTTTAAAGGGTTTTATGTTTTTGATGGGTTATTAGGAATGTTTTTATTTTTCAATTTTTTTAAGATTTTATGGTTATTAGGGTTATTTTGTATTTTTAGGGTTTTTTGGGATTTTGATGGATTTTGGGTTTTTTAGTGTTTTTAGGGATTTCCATGTTTTTTAGGTCTTTATGATTTTTTGTGTTTTTTAGTGTTTTAATGGGTTTTTTATAGTTGTTTAAATTTTTTTTCCTTTTTAGGTGTTTCAAATGGATTTATAGTTTTTTGTTCAGTTTTTTTGTTTCTATGGGATTTTAGTGGTTATTATGGTTTTAGGAGTTTTTACGGTTTTCAATGGGTTTTCATGGTTTTTAGTGTTTTTTATGTTTTAATGAATTTTTACTGAATTTTTATGTTTTTTATGATTTTTATGGGATTTTTAGATTTTTTTTGTATTACGGGTTTTTTGGGATTTTATTGATTTTGAGGTGCTTTAGGGTTTCTTTTGGAATTTTTTGGGTTTTTAGGGGTTTTTTGGATTTTTGGGTATATTGGGGTTTTAGTGGTTTATTTTTAATTTTTTGGGTGGTTTAAGGGTTTTTATGTATTTATTTATTTAGAATTTATCATGGTTTTTAGGGGTTTAGGGTCGTTCAGGTTTCTTATGGTCTTTTTGGATTTTAGTATTGTTTGAGTTTTTATTTTTTAATGGTTTTTAGAGTTTTCAAAATTTTTAATCATTTTTAGGGCTATTAAAGGTTTTTAGTGTTTTTAGTATGTTTTAGGGATTTTATTGGTTTTGATGGGCTTTAAAATATTTTATGAGATTTTATTTCGTTAGTGTGTTTTCAGGGGTTTTCAATTTTTTATGGTTTTCTATGTTTTATGTGATTTTAATCAATTTGGAGTATTATTATGGTTTTTTTGGGTTTTTAGAGTATTTGGGGTTTTTAGAGTTTTTATGGATTTTTAGGGGTTTTAGGGTTATTTTGGGTTTGTAGGGATTATAAGTGTTTAAAAGGACATTTACTTTTTAGAGGGATTTTCTAGTTATGGGCAGTTCATGTATTCTAAGGGTTTTAACGATTTTTTTGGGTTTAGGGCATTTTATATTTATTAGTGGGTTTAACAGTTTTTATGGGGTTTTAAGGTTTTTAAAGGTTTTAGGTGTTTTATAGTTTTATGGGGGGTGGGGGGGTTACATTTTTGTATTTTTTCTTATTTTCTATGTTATTTAGTGATTTTGTTTTTGGAATTTTATGGTATTTTGGGTTTTATGGAATTTAGTGGTTTTCCTGTTTTTAGGGTGATTTGGGGTTTTAGGGATTTTTTTTGAATTTTTATGGTTTTTAAGGTCTATTAGAATTTTTTAGAATATTTTGGGGTTTAAAGGGTTTTTAGAGCATTTATTGGTTCTATGGTTATATGTGGTTTTTATTGTTTTTAGGGTTTTAATGGTTTTCAGGGTATTTTCGGGGTTTTAATATTTGTATGTTTTTAGGGATGTTTTTAGGTTTTTTAGGTTTTTTTAGTTTTTTTATATATTTTATGGAAGTTGAGGCTTTTTAATTGGTTTTCAGGTTTTTTTTTTGTGATTTTGGACTTTTTAGGGTGTTTTAGTCATTGGAGTTTTGTGGGTTTTTTTGCCGTTAATGATTTTTTAGTATTTTCAATTTTTAGGGGGATTATGGTTTTTTTCTATTTACTCATTTTAGGATTTTATGGGGTTTTGGGGGTTTTGGGGTTCCTCATTTATTTATGGTTTCCATAATTTTTAGTGTTCCTTATATATTCACATATTTTTCTGGATTTATAATATTTTGACGGGTTTTATGGTTTTTAGGCATATTGATGGTTTTTAAAGGTTTCTGGGTCTTACTGGTCAATTTTGGGTATTTAAAATTTTTGAGTTGTAAGGGGTGTTATGATTTTCTAAATTAGTTAACATTTTTTCTATTTTTATGGGTTTTAGGGTTATTATGGGGTTTTTAGGGATTTATGGGTTTTAGGGGTTTTATGGTTTTCAATTGGTTTTTCAAGGTTTTTAGGTTTTTTTTTACATTTTGATGGATTCTTTTGGATTTTAAAATTTTTTGGGTTTTGTGTGTTTTAGATATTTTTAGGGTTTTTATGGTTTCTCATGGTTTAATATTGTTCTTATGAGTTTTAGGTTTTTTCCAGGTTTTATTGTCATTTGGGGGTTTTGGGGTTTTATAAATTTTTAGGGGAGTTATGAATTTTCCTAATTTTAACCATTTAAACCATTTTTGGGTTTTATAGATTTTAGAGTTTTTAGAAGTTTTAGGTTTTTTCAATTTTTAGGGTTTTTATAGTTTTAGGAGTTTTATGGTTTTCATGGGATTTTCAATGTTTTTTTTGTTTTTTTAAATTATCATAGATTTTTTTGGAATTTTTAGTATTTTTATGATTTATAGGGTTTTCAGAGGTTTTTAAAATTTTGGGGGTATTAGGATTTTTCATGGTTTTTTTAGGATTTTTTAGATTTTCAGGATGTTTTGGGTATTTTGGTTTTTTAGGTTTTATTATGGATTTTATTGTTTTAAGGGGTTTTAACGGTATTTAGGGCATTAATATTTTCAAGTTATTTTGGGATTTATTATATTTTTAGAGATTTCATAGGTTTTTATGTGTTTAATGTTTTCTGAGGGTTTTTAGGGGATTTTAGGTTTTTTTATTATTTTTAGCATTGTTTAGGAATTTTGGGTTTTTAGGGGTTGTTTTGAAAATTTTAATGTTTTTATGTGTTTTTAGACTCTTATCGGATCTAGGGTTATAAGGGCTTTTTATATTTTTTATACTTTTGTAGATTTTTTATGTGTTTTATCATTTTTAATATTTTTATGGGTTTTTACGCTTTTTAAGGGGTTTTTAGGTTTTTTAAGGGTTCCTTATTGGGTTTTTAATTTTTATGGGTTTTAGGGTAATTTTTTGGGTTTTATGGACTTTGGAGGAATTTTGGGGTTTTCAGTGTTTTAAGGGTTTTTGGATTTTCTAGAGTTGTTTGGGACTTTTGGGGTTTTATTGTTTTTGAGTATTTTTGAGATTTAAGGTTTTTAAAGTTTTTATGTTTACTAGGGTTTAATGGATTATTACAATTTTATTAGTTTGTTATTGTTTTTATGGGTTTCCAGTAGGTTTTAATGTTTTAGGGTTTTGACAGATTTTTAGGGATTTCCAATGTTTTTAGGGTATTCCGATTTGTATGTATTTTTATTCTTTTTAGGTTTTTAGTGATTTTAGGGATTTGGGGTTTTTTAGGGGTTTAGGTTTTTAGGGTCATATTTGGTTTTTAGGGGGTATTTTTGAGTTTTTAGGGTATTTATAGATTTTTACCATTTTAGGGATTTTAAGCGGTTTTATAGTTTTAGGGTTTTTAGGGTTCGTATAGGTTTTTGGGTGTTTTAATGTTTTCAAGCTTTTTTAAGGGTTTACTAGGATTTTTACATCTTCAGGGATTTTTAGGGTTTCTTTTAAAATCATTATGGTTTTTAGGGTTTTAGTACTTTTGGGGATAGTTAACATTTTAGGGGTTTTATAGATTTGTAGGGGTTTTAAAGGGGTTTTAAGGGTTTTAGTGTTTTTATGGATTTTAGGGTATTTTTGGATTTTATGGGTTTTTTATGTTTTTAGGTTGTTTAAGTGTTCTATGTTTTTTTAACATTTTAGAGGTTATTGATTTTTTTGTGGTTTTTATTTGGGTTATTGGTTTTAATGGTTATTTAATTTTTTAATGGGATTTTGTGGTATTCAGTTTTTTTATGGTTTTCTATGTTTTTAGTGATTTTTGAGGCCTTTTAGGCTTTTCATAATTTCAATGGTTTTTTGGTGTATTTCGGGAATTTAGGGGCTTTCTAGTTTTTGTCTATTTTAATTTTATAGTTTATATGGGTTTTTAGAGTTTTTAATTGTTTTAGTATTTTTATGCTATTTAAATGATTTCATGGTTTTTACGGTTTTTTATATTTTCATGGATTTTTAGGAATTTTTAGTTTTTTTTTGTTTTTAGGCTTTATAGAAAATTGGATGGTGACTAGGCATTTTGGGTTTTTTGGGATTTATTATTTTTCTTTTAGGGTTTTAGGTTTTTTTGAGTTTTTAGTGTTTTTAAGGTTTTTTTAGAGTTTTTAAATAATTTAGGGGCCGTGATGATTTTTATAATTTTTATGGTATTTAGACTTTTTTGGGTATCTGATGCTTTTTAGTGGTTTTAGGTTTTTTGGGTTTTTTGGTTTTTTAGGGTTTTTGTGTTTTTTATGGATTTAAATGTTTTTATTTTTTATACTTTTTTTGGGTTTAAGGTTTTAGTGGGTTTTTATAAGTTTTTATATTTTTAAGGACATTATGGGTCTTTTGGGATTTCATGGTTTTTTCCAGGATTTTATGGTTTTTTATATCATCATAGATTTTTGGGATTTTATTAGGTATTTTATTTTTTTAGGGGTTTTCAATGGGTTTTTAGTATTTTTGTGGTTTTTAGGTGGTTTGAGGATTTTTGATGTTTTTATTGTTTTTTGGATTTTTAGGTGATTTTGGTGTTTTAGGGTTTTTGGAGTTTTTTAGGGTTTTAGTGTTTTTGATTTTTTTATAGTTTTTAGGGGTTTTAGTGTTTTTAGAGTTTTTAATGGGTTTTTAGGATTAAGGGGTTTTAGGGTTTTTAGGGGATTTGAGTGGTTTTATCAGTTTTTTGATTTTATGGGTTATTCTATTTTTTTGAGTTTGTTTTTATTTTATAGTTTTTTAGATTTTATAATTTATTTTATGGGTTTTATTGGTTTTATGTGTTTTTAGTGGATTTCTATGGGTTTTTTAGGATTTTTTGGGTTTTATTGGTTATCATGGTTTTCCACGATTTTTCAAGGTTTTAAGGGTTTTTTATATTTTCATTAATTTTTAGGGATATTTATTGATTTTTATGGTTTTTATGGATTTTAAGGTGTTTAGGTATTTTGAGGGTTTTATGGTTTTCAGGGTTCTTTTGTGTCATTTTCTTTTACAATTTTTATGGTGTATTTGGTATTAAGGGTATTTTTGAGTTTTATAGTTTTTTAGGTTTTTAGAGTGTTTAGCATTTTTAGGGGTTACAAGATTTTTTAGATTTCTTTGTTGTTTTGGGATTTTTTATTTTGTTTTTATTAGTTTTGATGGTTTTTATGGTTTTTAGGTGTTTGTCGAGGACTTTAGGATTTTTTATGCTTTTAGATATTTTTAGGGATTTTTTGGATGTTTATGGTTTTTAGTGTTTTTTTGGATATTTTAGATTTTATGGGTTTTTAATTTTTTTCCAGGATTTTATGGGTTTTCAATATTTTAGGTTCTTTTGGGTTTCTTAGGGTTTTTATGAATTTATAAGTGTTTTATGTTTTTTATGGTTTTTTTGATTTTGAGGGGTTTTAAGTGTTTTTCGAGATTTGTAAAGTATTTTATGAATTTTATAGGTTTTAGGGTATTTAATGGTTTTAGGGATTTTTATGTTTTTAGGGGTGGTTTCATGGATTTTATGGTTTTTTACGTTTTTAGGGATTTTTATGATTTTTTTAAGGTTTCAATGGAAATTAGGGGTTTTTAGGGATTTTGATCTTTTTAGGAGCTTTCAATGTTTTTAATATTGTTAGGGGGTTTAGGGTTTTGAGGGTATTATTTGGTGTAAGGGGTTTTTTGAGTTTTTATTTATTTAATATCTTTAGGTCTTTAAATTTTTTAGTGGTTCTATGGGGTTTTAATGTTTCTAATGGTTTCTATAGTTTTAATAGTGTTATATAGTTTTTTATTGTTTTTTTGGGGATTTCATGGTTTTTAGGGGCTTTCTTTGAGTTTTTTGGGTTTCAAGGGATTTTACTTTTAGTAATTTTTATGGTTTTTCGGGTTTTTAGGATTTTGAGGTTTTGGGTGGGGGTTTCATCATTATATTGGCGTTTTAGGGGTTTTCATAGTTTTTATGGTCTTCTGGGGGTTTTAGGGGTTTTATTTGTGTTTTTTGGGATTCAAGGGATTTTAGTTTTTTAAAATTTTTAGGGGTTTTAATATTTTTAGAGATTTTATTGGTGGTTTGGTATTTTTATTTGTATTTAGGGGTTATTATTTTTTTATAGGATTTTATGGATTTTAGTTGGGGGGGTTAGGGTTTTTAGGATTTTTTATTTGTTTGTGGAATTTAGGGTTGATTATGATTGGTTGGGTTTTCTGATTTTTAGGTATTTTTATGTTTGTTATGAGTTCTAAGGGTTTTTAAGGTTTTTAGACATTTTCAGGTTTTTGAGGGTCCCTTTGGTTTTTATGGTTTTTTTAACTTTTTTAGGTTTTATGAATTTCTAATGTTTTTAATTTTTTTTACGGTTTTTTGTGTTTTTATTTTTTTCTGTGGGACTTTGGGGTTTTATGAGATTTTTGTTGATTTTTATGGTTTTTAGGGGTTTTATGGTTATTAGTGGTTTCCCAAGGTTTTTAGTTTTTGGACATTTTTAAGGTTTATTTAGAACTTCATTAGAATATTTATGGTTTTTAGGTGTTTTAGGGGTTTATATATTTTGTCAGGTTTTAGGGTTTTTTATTGTTTTTAGGTGTTTTAGGGTTTTTAGATTTTTTAGGTTTTTTAATAATTTTTAGAGTTTTTTAAAATTTTTAGGGGTTTAAGGGTTTTTAGAGTTTTTAGTTGGTTTCAGGGTTATTATGGGTTTTATGTTACATGGGGGTTTTATGGTTTTGAGGGGTTGTCATGTTTTTAATGTATTCTAGGATTTTTTAAGGATTTTTTAGGAATTTTACGTTTTTTTGAGTTTTTTGTTTTTATAGGGATCTTGAAGGGTTTAATAAATTTTTATGGAGTTTAGGGTAATTTAGGAATTTTAGGGCCTTTAGAGTTTATGTTTTTTTTTTATTTTTTAGAGTTTTTATCGGTTTTTATAGTTTGTTAATATTTTTATCATTTTCTTTGGGCTTAAGGGTTTTAGAGTTCTTAGTGAATTTATGGAATTTGTGGATTTTTTGGGCTTTTAACAATTTTTAGTGGATTATATGAATTTCAAAAGGTTTCAAGGTTTTTTATGCTTCTAAAGGTTTTTAGGGATTTTTTAGGATTTTTATGGTTTTTAGGTTTTTTAGGGAATTTGAGGGTTTTTAGGGACTTTGAGGGTTTTAGTGGATTTCAGGGGTTTTAAGGGTTTGTAAGGTTCTTAATTTTTTAGTGACTTTTTCGGTTTCAAGGTATTTATGGAGTCTTTTAGGTTTTTTAATGTTTTTACAATGTTTTTAACATATTTAGGGGTTTAAAGTAGTTTTTTATTTTGATTTTTTTTAATGTTTTGTTGGTTTTTTGGGGTTTTTGGGTATAATTTTTATTTTTAAAAAAAATTCTTGCGTTTTTAAAAGTTTTTAGGGTATTTACGTATTTTGGGGTTTTAGGGATTTTTTTAATGTTTTTGGTGATTTTTAGGGATTTTAGTGATTTTGAGGATGTTTAGTGTTTTAATGGTTTTTAGGGGTTTTTGGATGTTTTTGGTTTTTATTGTTTTTGTAATTATTATTATTTTTAGATATTTTTTATTTCATAGGGGTTTTAATTTTTCTTGAATTTTTCATACTTTTTAGGTGTTTATTATTTTTTAGGGGTTTATGGTTTTTAGGGGTTTTAATGGTTTTCCTGTAATTTTTAGGTTTTTTAATATTTTTTATGTTTTTAGGGCTTTTTAGGGGTTTTGTTTTGGTTTTTATGTGTTTTAGTGTTTTTATTGTGTTTAGGGATTTTATTGGTTTTTACAATTTTGGGTGGTTTTAGGGTTTTTAGCAGTTTTAGGATTTTAAGAGTCTTTTGGGGGTTCTAGTGTTTTTTCATAGTATGGATATTTAAGGTTCTTTATAGTTTTTAACATTTTTAGTGTTTTTTTGGGTTTATTAGAGTTTTTAGTGAGTTTTATGGTTTTTATGGGGGTTTTAGGGGTTTTAGGGTTTTTTGGTTTTTTGGTTTTTTGGTTTTTAAGGGTTTTTAGTGTTTTTTATTTTTTCAAGGTTTTAGGGCATTTAGGATTTTTTTGTATTTTAATAATTATTAGTATTTTGATTTTTATTATTAGTTTTCAAGGATTAAAGTGGTTTGTAGTATTTTTCAATGTTTTTAGGGTATTTGTATGGTTTATAGTGTTTTTTGAGTTTTTTGGATTTTAATGTTTTTAGCATATTTAACATTTTTAGGGGTTTTATAGGGTTTTTATATTAGTAATTATATTTGGTTTTTTTGGGATTTTAGAGGTTTCAATTTTTTAGGGGTTATCATATTTTTCTAGGGTTTTTAGGATTTTTTGTTTTTCTATACATTCAAAGATTTTTTTGGGATTTTAATATTATTTTTTCAATGTTTTCTAGGGTTTTTTAGGGTTTTAGGTTTTCTACACATTCAATTATTTTTATGGGACTTTTGGATTATTTATTGTTTTTAGCCTTTTTAAGGGTTTTAATGTAATTTTAGGATTTTTTTGGATTTTCACGGTTTTTAGGGGTTTTAGATCTTTTGGGGATTTAGTGGGTTTTTTAGTTTTTATTGGTTTTTAATTATTTTTAAGGGTTTTTAGAGTTTTTAACTTTTTAGGTGTTTTAAGGTTTTTTATATTTTTTAGTAGTTTTTAGGTTTTTATATTTTTTGGGGGGTTTTAGTGTAATTATGGGTTTTTGAGTCTGTTTTTTTGGGTTTTTTATATTTTCAGCTTTTTTTTCCTTTTTTACAATTTTTTTTGGTTTTGGGGATTTCAGAGATTTTGATATTTTATGGGTTTATAAGTGTTTTAAGGGTTTTAATAGTATTTTGGGTTTTACGTTCTATTTGTATTTTTTGGATTTTTTGAGGTTTTTAGGGGTTTGTAATGTTTTTAGAGTCTTCTTAACATTTTTAAGGGCTTAATGTGATCTTACATTTCTTTGTGTGTTTAGTGTTTTAATGGGTTTTATGGGGTTTTAATGTTTTAGGGGTTTTTATGGGTTACCATGGGTTTCTAAAGTTTTTATGGTTTTTTACATTTTCAGGTATATTCAGGTAGTTTTTAGGAGTTTTTGGTTTTTATAGTTTTTATGGGTTTTAAGGATTTTAATGGGTTTTAAGGTAATTATGGTATTTATGGGTGTTTTGAGTTTGTTGGGATGTTTATGTTTTAAAGAGTTTTCTAATATATTTAACTATTTAAAGAGTTTGTAGAGTTTTTAGTGGATTTTATGGTTTTTATGGGGTATTAGTTTTGATTATGTTTTTTTTGATTTTTTGTTGTCTTTTTGGATTTTTCTAGGTATTTAGGGATTTTACATTTTCAATTATTTTTCAAGATTTTTATGATTTTTATGGTTTTTATGGTTTTTAGGATTTTAGGCATTTTTTGGGGGCTATGGGGTTTTCTATTTTTTCTAGGTTTCTTAAGATTTTATGGGGTTTTATGGTCTTTTGGGATTTATTTTTTTTAATTTGTTATGGGTTTAATGGTTTTGAGAGTTTTTAACCATTTTTAATGTTTTTAGGGGATTATGGGGTTTGGAATTTTCAATGTGTTTTTATGATTTTATGGGGTTTAAGGGTTATAAAAGGTTTTTAAGGATTTTTTTGGTTTTCAGTAATTTTTCGTGGTTTTTAGGGTTTTTGGGTTTGTAGGGATTTTTCGGAGTTTTTTTTGGATTTTTATGAGTTTTAGGTTTTTTAGGTTTTTAGGGGTTTTAGGGTTTTTACTGGGTTTTAGGTTTCTAGGTTTTTTCAAGGTTTTTTTTGGGTCTTTTGGGGTTTAGTTTTTTTTAGTTTTTTAGGGTTTTTTAGAGTTTTTAAACATTTTTAGGGGTTTTAATAGGTCTTAATGTTCTAGAGTTTTGTATGTTTTTATATGTTTTTCAGGTTTAATGGTATTTTGGAGTATTGCGCTTTTTAATAGTTTTAAGGGTTTTATAAATTTTAGAGATTTGGATAGGTTTTTTATATTTTTATAGGTTCTAGGGATTTTTTGTGTTTTTATTGTGTATTGGTGTTTTTAGTGTTTCTATTGGATTACCTGGTTTTTAGGGATTCTTTTTGAGATTTTTGGGGTCTTCAATGTTGCTTTAATTTTTAACCGTTCTAGGGGTTTCAGGGGATTTCATATTTTTTTGTTGTTTTAGGATTTTTAGAGATTTTTATGGTTTTGGGGGGTTTTATGGTTTTCAGGGTAGTTTTAGGGGTTTTATGATTTTTTTTGGTTTTCTAGGATTTTGGTCTTTCATGGATTTTTAAGGTTTTAATGGTTTATATTTTTTAGGTATTTTTATAATTTTATGGTTATTCCATGTTTTTTGGGTTTTTATGGTTTTTTTTATTTTGGGTATTTTTGGTTTTTAGGATATATTTTTTTGTATTTTAAGGGTCTTTATTGATTTTTCATGTTTTTAACATTTTTTTGGGTTTTTAATGTTTTTTGGCTTTTTATTTTTCTATGGGGTTTTAATCTTTTATGTGTTTTTATGGATTTCAAGGGATTCTAGTGTTTTAGGGTTTTTTATTCTTTTAGGGAATTTAATGGTATTTTGGTTTTTATGATTTTAGGGATTTCATTTTTTTAGGGTTTTTGATGGTTTTTATGATTTTTAAGGGTTTTAAGTGGTTTTAGGGTTCTATGGGTTTTTAGGGTATTGAGGAGGTTTTTTATGTTTTTAAGGGATTTTAGAGTTTTTAATCATTTTTAGGGATTTTAAGTCTTTTAGAGATTTTAGTGGTTTTATGTTTTTTGTGGGTTTTTTGGGGTTTTAAGACTTTTAATGGGTTTTATTGTTTTTAGGGGTATTTAGGGGTTTAAGGGTTTTGATGTTTCTAGCGATTTTAGGGCCTTTTCTATTTTTTTATTGTTTTAGGAATTTTCAGGGTTTTTGGGGGTTCTAGGGGTTTTTAGGATTTTTAGTGTTTTTATTGTCGTCTTTTGGTTTTTATGATTTTTTGTGTTTTTAAAGAATTTTAAGGTTTTTATATTTTTCTTTAATTTTATGATTATTAATATTTTTTTATATTTTTAGTGGGTTTTAGTGTTTTTATTGGTTTTTGAGTTTATATGGTTTTTATAGGATGTAATGTTTTTAGTGGTTTTTAGGAGTTTTTAGGTTTTTACATTTCAAATATTTTTAGTGATTTTTAAGATATTTATGGTTTTATGGATTGTAGGGTATTATATTTTGTAAGGTTTTAGGGGTTTTAGGGTTTATGTTTTTTTAGTGTTTTTATGGTTTATATTGGAATTTAGTGTTTTTGAGTTTTTAGTGTTTTATGGTGTTTTAAGTATTTTAAGGTCTCTAGGAGTTTAAATGGATTTCAAAAATTTTGTGGGGGTTTTAGTGTTCTTTTTTTGATTTTAGTATATTTTTTATTTTAATTATTTTTTATGGTTTTTTTCTCTTTTATGGGATTTTATGATATTAAAATTATCAAGGATTTTTTTGGGGATTTTTATGGATTTTTATGGTTTTTATGGTTTTTATGATTTTTTTTGGGTTTTTATGGTTTTTCAAGGTTTTTGCGTTTTTAGGGTCTGTACGTTTTTTATGGGTTTTTTTTTATGTTTATTATGTTTTTAGGTTTTTAAAGTGGTTTTATAGTTTTAACATTTTTGTCATTATATATGTTATTAGAGTTTTTTCTTTTTTTTTGTTTTATGGGATTTAAGGGTTTTTAACGCTTTTAGTGGGTTTGGTGGTTCTTAGTGTATTTTATAGTTTTTTATTGTTTTTATGATTTTACGGATATTAAGTTATTTTATGATTTTTATGGTTTTAAGGTCTTTATGGATTTTCAGGGTTTTCATGGTTTTCAGCCATTTTTTATAATTTAAAGGGGTTTTAATGGGTTTGATGATTTGTATGGGTTTTTAGATTTTTTGAGTTTTTAGGTATTTTAATTGTTTTTTGAGTTTTTAATGGTTTTTAAGAGTTTTATGGGATTTTAGAGTTTTTTGTGTTTTTAGGGTTTCAGAAGTTTTTTAATGTTTTTATGGGTTTAATGGGTTTAATGGTTTTTAAGTGTTTTTAGGGATTTTTAAATCTTCCTAGATTTTTAGTATTTTTTAGTTTTTTGGGTTTTTAGGGATTTAAAGGATTTTTATGATTTTTTTTATTTTTTTAGAATTTTTTTATTTTTTATGGATTTTGTGTGTTTTTAGGGTTTTTAGGGTTTGTTTGGTTTTTACGTGTTTTTACATTCCTTTTGGGTTTTAGTGTCATTTTTTAGTTTTTTAAAGATTTTTATGGGTTTATAGAGTTTTTAATTTCTTTAATTTTTTTAATTTTTTTAATAGTATTTAGAATTTTTGTGGGGTTTTGGAATTTTTATGGGTTTTTACGGTTTTAAGATGTTTTGTGGTTTTTAGGGTTTTAGGGTTTTTATGTTTTCAACAATTTTAAGAGATTTTTCATTTTTTAGCTTTTTTAAGGTTTTTAGGGAATTTAGTCATTTTGAGGTTTTTATATATTTTTAGGGTTTTTAGAGTTTTTAGAGTTCTTCATGGTATTCAGGGCCTTTTGGATTTTAGGTTTATTTTTAAAAATTTTAAGGATATTAATGAATTGTTAGGGCTTTTAAATATTTTTAGGGGCTTTAAGGGGTTGTAGACTTTTTAGTAGTTTTTTATGAATTTTGGGGGTATTATCTCTTTTACTAATTTTAAGGGTTTTATGTTTTTCAAGGGTTTTGAGGGGTTTAAACATTTTTGAGTATTCATAGGGAATTTTTATAATTTTTTATTATTAGGGTTTTTAGGGTTTTTAGGTATTGTGATGGTATTTATGGGTTTCAAGGTTTTATGGTTTATTATGGGTTTTTAGTGTTTATATGGGTTTAAGGGGTTTTTTCAGTTTTTATTGGGGATTATGGGGGATTTAGTGTTTTTTACTGGGGTTTTAAGGTTTTTATTGGATTTTAGGGTTTTTAAGGTTTTATGGGATTTATTGTTTTCAGGGGTTTTCAGAGTTTTTATGGATATTTTATGTTTATAGGGATTTTTATGGATTTTATTTATTTTTATGTATTTTTAGGGTTTTTAGGGATTTTTAGGATTTTAAGGTATTTTTACGGTTTTTAGGGTTTATAGGTTTTTTTGAGTTTTAAGGGTTTTATGATTTTTAGAGTTTATAAAAAATTTAAGGGATTTAAGGATTTTTTCTAGTTTTTAGTGTTTTTAGTGATTATAGAGTTTTTATGGTTTTAGGGTTTTTTAGGTTTTTAGGGTTTTTATTGTTTTTATGGGTTTTTAGGGTCTAGGGGTTCTTTCGTTTTCGAAATTTTTATGTTATTTTTAATGTATTTATGGTTTCTATATTTCTTAGGGATTTTGAGGGTTTTAATGTTTTTAATTTTTTGGGGGGTTTTGGGGTTTTCATGGGTGTTAGGGTATTTTGGGATTTAAGGATTTTATTGAGTTCTTGGTGTTTTATGGTTTTTGAGTGTTTTTGATATTTTAGGGGGTTTAAGGGTTTTGCAGTATTTAGTATGTTTTGAGGGTTTTAAGGGGTTTAGGGTTTTTATGGGTTTTATGGTGTTTTTTAGTTTTCAAGGGGTTTTCATGATTTTTATTTATTTTTATGTTTTCTGTGGTTTTTATGAATTTTTTGTTTTTTTATGGTTAAAATTGGTTTTTTGAATATAAAGGGTTTGGGGGGGCATGATTTTAGATGTTTTCAGGGGTTTTTAGAGTTCTTAATGTCTTTTGTGGTTTTATGGGGTTTTCTATGCTTTTAGGGTTTTAAGGGTTTTGTTTTTTTAGTTTCTAAGGTTAAATATTTTTTGAGGTTTCAATGGGTTGTAGGGGTTTACAGGTATTTATGTAATTTTATGATATTATTTGTTTTTATTGATTCAAGGGTTTTTTCCTTTTTTTTTCTTCTGATTTTTTACTTTTTTTGGGATTTTTAGGGATAATTATGAATTTTATGGTTTTTAGTGGTTTTTAGTAATTTTTAGTGTTCCAAAGGGTTTTCTAGGTTTTTAGGGTTCGTAGGGGATTTTGGGATTTATGGACTTTTTTTTTTAGGGACTTTTTGAGTTTTTATGGTTTTTAGAGTATTTTTTGGGTTATAGGGGATTTAAATGTTTTTAGAGTTTTTAGTGGGATTTTTTGTTCTATTGTGTTTTAATGATTTTTAAGGTTTCTAGGGTTGATAATGATTAATTTGGTTTTTTGATTTTTATGTAATTGTAGGGACTTTATGGGTTCTAAGGGGTTTTAAAGTTTTTAGATATTTTCAGGGTTTTTAGGGTCCTTTGGGTTTTAAGTTTTTTTTTGAATTTTTTAGGTTTTATGTATTTCTAATGTTTGTAATGTTTTTACGGGTTTTTGTGCTTTTATTTTTTTTAGTTGGACTTTGGGTTTTTATGAGATTTTTATTGATTTTTATGGTTTTTAGGGTTTTTATGGTTATTAGTGGTTTCCCAAGGTCTTTAGTTTTTGGAAATTTTCAATTTTTTTTTAAAGCTTTATTAAAATATTTATGGTTTTAGGTGTTTTATGGGTTTATATATTTTGACAGATTTTAGGGGTTTTGTTGTTTTTTAGGTGTTTTAGGGTTTTTATGGTTATTTTGGGTTTTTAGAGTTTTTTAGGGTTTTTAATAATTCTTAGATTTTTTAACATTTTTTGGGGTTTAAGGGTTTTTAGAGTTTTTAGTTGGTTTTAGGGTTATTATGGATCTTAAGATACATATGGGTTTTATTTTTTTAGGGGTTGTCATGTTATTTAATGGATTCTAGGATTTTTTAGGGATTTTTTATGAATTTTACGGTTTTTTTGGTTTTTTTTATAGGGATCATGAAGGGTTTAATAAATTTTTATGGGTTTTAGGGTTATTTTGGAATTTTAGGGCCTTTTGGATTTAGGTTTTTTTATTATTATTTAGGGTTTTATGGGTTTTTAGAGTTTCTCAATGTTTTTATCATTTTCATCGGGCTTAAGGGTTTTAGAGTTCTTATTGAATTTATGGTATTTGTGGATTTTTTGGACTTTTAATAGTTTTTAGTGGTTTATATGATTCTGAAAAGGTTTCTTGGTTTTTTATGCTCTTAGTGGTTTTTAGGGATTTTTTAGTATTTTTATAGTTTTTAGTGTTTTTAGAAACATTGAGGGTTTTTCGTAGATTTCAGGGATTTTTAGGGTCTGTACAGTTCTTAATTTTTTAGGGACTTTTAGTGTTTCAAGGGATTTATGGAGTCTTTTAGGTTTTTTAATATTTTTACTGTGTTTTTAACATATTTATGGGTTTAATGTAGTTTTTTATTTTTAGTTTTTTTAATGTTTTTTTGGTTTTTTAAGGTTTTTTGGGTTTTTTTAATTTATAAAATTTTTCTTGGGTTTTTAAAAGTTTTTAGGGAATTTAATTTTTTAGGGGTAATAGGGATTTTTTTATTTTTATTGTGTTTTGTGCTTTTTAGTGTTTTTAGGGATTTTGACGATGTTTAGTGTTTTAAAGGTTTTTAGGGGTTTTTGGGATGTTTTTGGTTTTTATTTTTTTATTTAATTATTTTATTTTTTTTATATAATTTTCATTTCTTAGGGGTTTTACGTTTTCTAAACATTTTCATAGTTTTCAGGTGTTTATTCATTTTTAGGGGTTTATGGTTTTTAGGGGTTTTAATTGTTTTCATGTAATTTTTAGGGTTTTTAATATTTTTATGTTTTTAGTGATTTTAAGGGAATTTTTTATGTGTTTTAGTGTTTTTATTGTGTTCAGGGATTGTACTGGTTTTTACGATTTTCGGGGGTTTTAGGGTTTTTAACAGTTTTAGAATTTTAAGTGTCTTTTTGGGGTTCTAGTGGTTTTTCATTATTTGGATATTTAAGGATCATTATAGTTTTTAACATTTGTAGTGGTTTTTAGAGTTTTGAGGGTTTTTAGTGGGTTTTATGGTTTTTATGGGGTTTTAGGGGTTTTATGATTTTAATGTTTGTTTTGGTTTTTAAGGGTTTTTAGTGTTTTTAATTTTTTATGATTTTTAAGTGAATTTAAGATTTCATTTGTATTTTAGGAATTATTAGGATTTTGATGTTTATTATTAGTTTACAAGGATTATAGTGGTTTTAGTATTTTTCAATGTTTTTAGGGTATTTTCTTGGTTTATAAGGTTTTTGGAGTTTTTTGGGTTTTAATGTTTTTAGCATTTTTAACATTTTTAGGGGTTTTAGAGGTTTTTTTATATTGGTGATTTTTTTGGGTTATTTGGGATTTTAGGGGTTTCAATTTTTTAGGGGTTATCATAGTTTTCTTGGATTTTTAGGATTTTTAGGTTTTCTATACATTCAAGGATATTTTTGGGTTTTTTTAGGTTTTAGGTTTTCTAAACATTCAAGTATTTTTATGGGTCTTTTGAATTATTTTTTGTTTTTAGACTTTTTAAGGGTTTAATGGAATTTGAGGATTTTGTTGCATTTTCATGGTTTTTAGGGGTTTTAGGTCTTTTGAGGTATTTTGTGGGTTTTTGAGTTTTTATTGTTTTTTAATTATTTTTAACGGTTTTGAAAGTTTTTAATGTTTTTTGGTCTTTTACGGATTATTATATTTTTTAGTGGTTTTTAGGTTTTTAAGGTTTTTGGGGGGTTTTTTTTAATTATGGATTTTAGAGTCTTTTATTGTTTTCATTGTTTTTCAAGGTTTTTTGGGTTTTTTATATATTCTGCTTTTTTTTTTCATTTTTACAATTTTTTGGTTTTGGGGATTTTAGGGATTCTGATATTTTTACGGGTTTATAAGTGTTTTAGGGGTTTTATTAGTTTTTTGGGTTTTAGGTTATTTCTGTATTTTTTTGGATTTTTATAGGTTTTTAGGGTTCTTTAATATTTTTAGAGTTTTCTTCACATTTTTAAGGGCTTAACGTGATCTTAGATTTCTTGGTGTGTTTAGGTTTTTAATGGGTTTTATGGGGTTTTTTGGGTTTTTGGGTTTTTATGGGTTACCTTGGGCTTCAGAGGTTTTTAGAGTTTTTAACATTTTAAGGTATTTTTAGGTAGTTTTTAGGAGTTTTTGGTATTTACAGGTTTTAGTGTTCTTAATTATTTTCATGTTTTAAGGTAATTTTGGTTTTTATGGGTGTTTTGAGTTTCTTGGGATGTTTAAGTTTTAAAGATTATTCTAATTTATTTTGGTGTTTAAAGGGTTTGTAGAGTTTCTAGTGGATTTTATGGTTTTTATGGGGTATTAATTTTTTTTTATGTTTTTCTGATTTTTTGTTGATTTAGAGATTATTCTAGGTATTTAGGGATTTTAAAATTTCAATTATTTTTCTAGATTTTTAGGATTTTTATGATTTTTATGTTTTTTTGGATTTTAGGCATTTTTAGGGGGATTTAGGGTTTTCTGTTTTTTCTAGGTTTCTAAAGATTTTCTGGGGTTTTATGGTCTTTTGGGATTTAGGGTTTTTATAAATTTGTCAGAGTTTTAATGGTGTTTATAGTTTTTTTAACAATTTTTAATGTTTTTTTGGGCTTAAGGGGTTTGATTTTTTTAATGGTTTTTTAGTATTTTATGGGGTTTAAGGGTATTAAATGGTTTTTAGGGATTTTTATGATTTTCGGTAATTTTTCATGGTTTTTAGGGTTTTTGGGTTTGTAAGGATTTTTAGGGGGTGTTTTGGATTTTTATGGGTTTTAGGTTTTTTAGGTTTTTTGGTTTTTTTGGGATTTTTGGGTATTTAGGGTTTTTACAATTTTTAGGGGGTTTTAGTTTTTTAGGCTTTTTGAAGGTTTTTTTTGGGTCTTTTGGGGTTTAATTTTTTTATAGTTTTTTTGGTTTAAGGTTTTTTAGATTTTTGGAACATTTTTATGAGTTCTAATAGGTCTTAGTGTTCTATATTTTTTTATGTTTTTATATGTTTTTGGGGTTTTATGGTATTTTGGAGTATTGTGGTTTTTAATAGTTTCAAGGGTTTCATAAATTTTAGATATTTTTAGGGGTTTTCTATATTTTTATAGGTTGTAGGGATTTTATGTTTTTTTTATTGGGTTTTGGTGATTTTAGAGTTTCTAGAGGATTTCCAGGTTTCTAGGGTTTCTTTTTTAGATTTTTAGGGTTTTTAATATTGCTTCTATTTTTAACCGCTCTTGGTGTTTTATGGGATTTTATATTTTTTAGTGGTTTTAGGATTTTTACGTATTTTTATGGTTTTGGGGGGTTTTATGGTTTTCAGGGTAGTTTTAAGGGTTTTATGATTTTTTAGTTTTCCTATGATTTTGGTCTTTCATGGATTTTTAAGGTTTTAATTATTTATATTTTTTAGGTATTTTCAGAATTTTATGGTTATTCCATGTTTTATTTGGTTTTTGGGGTTTTTAGTTTATTTTGGGTGTTTTTGGTTCTTTAGTAATTTTTTTATTTTAGTGTCTTTATTGATTTTTCATGTTTTTAACAATTTTTTGGGTTTTTAAGGGTTTTAGAATATTTATTTTTCTTTGGCGTTTTAATCATTTATGTGTTTTTAAGGGTTTCAAGGGTTTTCTAGGGTTTTAGGGGTTTTTATGTTTTTAGGGATTTTAATGGTATTTTGGTTTTTATGATTTTAGGGGCTTTATTTCTTTTAGGTATTTTGATGGTTTTTATGAGTTTTAAGGGTTTTGAAGTGGTTTTATGGGTTTAAGGGTTTTTAGGGTATTGATGGGTTTTTTTATGTTTTTAGGGTGTTTTAGAGTTTTTAATCATTTTTTCGAATTTTAAGGCATTTAGATATTTTAGTGGTTTTATGTTTTTTTAGGTTTTTAGGGATTTTAAGACTTTTAATGGGTTTTATTATTTTTAGGGGTATTCTGGGGTTTTAAGGGTTTTGATGTATCTACGGATTTTAGGGCCTTTTCTAGTTTTTAATGGTTTTAGGAATTTTGAGGTTTTTTGGGGGTTCTCGGGGTTTTTATCATTTTTAGTGTTTTTATTGACATATTTGGGTTTTTATGATTTTTTGTGCTTTTATGGAATTTTAAGGATTTCATATTTTTATATAATTTTATTGGTATTGAATTTTTTTTAGATTTTTAGTGGGTTTTAGTGTTTTTATTGGTTTTTGGGTTTATATGGTTTTTATAACATGTTATGTTTTTAGGGGTTTTTAATGGTTTTTATGCTTTTACAATTCAAATATTTTTAGTTATTTTTAATATATTTATGGTTTTATGGATTGTTGGGTATTATATTTTATATGGTTTTAGGGGTTTTAAGGTTTTAATTTTTTTTATTGTTTTTATGGTTTATATTAGAATTTAGTGTTTTTTGAGTTTTTAGTGTTTTACGGTGTTTTAGATATTTTAATAATTCTAGGGGTTTAAATGGGTTTCAAAGATTTTAATGGGTTTTTAGAGTTATTTTTTGGATTTTAGTATATTTTTTTATTTTAATTTGTTTTATGGTTTTATTCTCTTTTATGGGATTTTTTGATATTAACATTCTCACGGATTTTTTTGGATTTTTACGAATTTTTATGGGTCTTTAAGGTTTTTATTATTTTTTTGGGTTTTTAGGGTTTTTTATTGTTTTTGGGTTTTTAGGGTCTATAGGTTTTTTATGGTTTTTTGGGATTTTATGTTTTATTATCTTTTTAGGGTTTTAAAGTGGTTTTAGAGTTTTAACATTTTTTGTGATTTTATATGTTTTTAGAGTTTTTGGTTATTTAGTGTTTTTATGGGGTTTAAGGGGTTTTAATGCCTTTAGTGGGTTTTTTGGTTCTTAGTGTATTTTATATATTTTTATTTTTTATGATTTCAGGTATATTAGGGTATTTTATGATTTTTATGGTTTCAAGGTCTTTATGGATTTTGAGATTTTTAATGGTTTTGAGGCATTTTTTATAATTTAAAGGGGTTTTCATGGGTTTGATGATTTTTATGGGTTTTTAGAATCTATTGATTTTTTTGGTATTTTATGTTTTTTTGAGTTTTTATGGTTTTTAACGGTTTTTAGGGATTTTAGAGTTTTTTTTGTTTTTAGGGTTTTAGAAGTTTTTAAGGTTTTTAGGGGTTTTATGGGTTTTACGGTTTTTATGTATTTTTAGGGGTTTTTAAATCTTCTTAGATTTTTAGTATTTTTTAGTTTTTTGGGTTTCTAGGGCTATAAAGGATTTTAAGGAATTTTTATGATTTTTATAATTTTTTGTATTTTTATGGATTTTGTGTGTTTTTAGGGTTTTTAGGGGTTGTTTGGTTTTTAATGGTTTTTACGTTCCTTTTCGGTTTTAGTGTCATTTTTTAGTTTTATATTTTATTTTTATGGGTTTATAGAGTTTTAAATTTCTTTAATTTCTTTAAATATTTTAATAGTTTTTTAATTTTTTTGGGGGTTTTGGGGTTTTTATGGGTTTTTACGGTTTTAAGATGTTTTATGGTTTTTAGGGTTTTAAGAGTTTCATGGTTTTTATGTTTTCAATGATTTTAGGAGTTTTTTGGATTTATAGGGTTTTTAAGATTTTTAGGGAATTTAGGGATTTTAAGGTTTTTATATGTTGTTAGGGTTTTTAGGGGTTTTAGTGTTCTTCATTGTATTCAAGGCCTTTTGGTTTTTAGGTTTATTTTTAATAATTTTAAGGATATTAATGAATTTTTAGGGATTGTAAATATTTTTAGGGGCTTTAAGGGGTTTTAGAGTTTTTAGTAGTTTTTTATGTTTTTTGGGGGTATTATCATTTTTATAATTTTTAGGGGTTTTATGTTTTCAAGGGTTTTGTGGGGTTTAAACATTTTTTGGTATTTTTAGGGATTTTTTATGATTTTTTGATTATTAGGGTTTTTACAGTTTTTAGGTTTTGTGATGGTATTTATGGGTTTTAGGGTTTTAAGGTTTATTATGGGTTTTTAGTGTTTATATGATTTTTACGGGTTTTTTCAGTTTTTATTGGGGATTAAGGGGATTTAGAGTTTTTTTACTGGGGCTTTATGTTTTTTATTGGATTTTAGGGTTTTTAAGGTTTTATGGGATTTATTGTTTTCAGGGGTTTTCAATGTTGTATAGATATTTTATGTTTATATTGATTTTTATGAATTTTTAGGATATTATTTATTTATAGGCATTTTTAGCGTTTTTTGGGATTTTTAGGATTTTTAGGTATTTTTACGATTTTTAGGGTTTAAAGGGTTTTCAGAGTTTTTAAGGGTATTATGGTTTTAGTGTTTTTAATCATTTTATGGGTTTTAAGGTTTTTTCTAGTTTTCTGTGTTTTAGTGGTTATTGAGTTTTTATGGTTTTAAGGATTTTTTTTGGTTTTTAGGGTTTTTATTGTTTTCATGGGTTTTTTAGGGTCTAGGGGTTCTTTCATTTTCGAAAATTTTCTGTTATTTTTAAGGTTTTTATGGTTTCTATATTTTTTAGGGATATTGAGGGGTTTAGAGTTCATAATTATTTTGGAGGTTTAGGGGTTTTCATGGGTTTTAGGGTCTTTTGGGTTTTATGGATTTTATTGAGTTCTTGGTGTTTTATGGTTTTTGAGTGTTTTTGATGTTTTAAGGTGTTTATGGGTTTTGGGTAATTTAGTATGTTTTGAGGGTTTTTAGGGGTTTTAGTGTTTTTAGGGGGTTTAGGGTGTTTTTTAGTTTTTAATGGATTTTCATGATTGTTAGTGTTTTTTTATGTTTTCTGTGGTTTTTAGGTATTTTTTGTTTTTTATGGTTATAATGGGTTTTTAGAATATTAAGGGTTTTGGGGGTCATGATTTTAGAGGTTTTCATGGGTTTTTAGAGTTCTTAATGTCTTTTGGGGTTTTATGGTGTTTTCTATGTTTTTAGGGTTTTATGTGTTTTGTTTTTTTAGTTTTTGTGGTCAAATATTTTTAGAGGCTTTAATGGGGTTATGGGGTTTATGGGTATTTATGTATTTTTATGATATTATGTGTTTTTATAGATTCAAGGGGTTTTCCCCATTTTTCTTCTTCTATTTTTTTACATTTTTTTAGGATTTTAGGGATATTTATGAATTTTATGGTTTTTAGGGGTTTTTAGTGATTTTTAGTGTTTCTAGGGAGTTTCTAGGTTTTTCGGGTTTGTAGGGGATTTTAGGGGTTTAGGGAATTTTTTGTTTTTAGGGACTTTTTCATTTTTTATGGTTTTTAGAGTATTTTATGGGTTATAGGTGATATAAAGGTTTTTAGAGTTTTTAGTGGGATTTTAGGTTCTAATTTGTTTTAATGATTTTAAGGTTTTTATGGTTTTGGGGGGATTTCCATGGATTTTAGGGTTTTTTACGTATTCTTGGATTTTATGGAATTTTTTGGAATTTATTTTTTTGGCTATTTTGGTTTTAAAGGATTTTGAGGTTTTTAGGGGTTTTTTGTCTTTTTAGAGATTTAGGGGATTTATTGTTTTTATATGTTTTCATAGGTTTTAGAGTATTTTTGAGTGTTTAGTGTTTTATGGATATTTAGTGTTTTTAATTTTTTAAGGGTTTTAAGGGTTTTTTGTAGATTTTAGATTGTTTTTTGGGTTTTTAGATGTTTTTAGGGATTTTTTTTCTTTTATGATTTTGAGGGGTTTGAAGGGTTTTTTATTTTTAAAGGAATTTCAGTCTTTTTTTAGTATTTTTTTTGGGTTTTTTCGGTTTTAGGGATTTTGAAGTTTTTAGGGATTTTCTAGATTTTTAGGGATTCTAGGTTTTTAGGGATTTTAGTGTCTGTTTTGGTTTTAGGGTTTCTGGAGTATTTTGGGATTTTATGGTTTTTTGTTTTTATGTTATTTAGATTTTTAGAGATTTTTAATGTTTTTAGGGGCTTTAATGTCTCAAGGGTTTCCATTTGTTTTTAATGGATTTCTGGTTTTATATGTTTTTTATTCTTTTAAAGGGTTTTTGAGTTTTTATCATTTTTTATATATTTTTTCGATTTTTTGGGTTTTTAAGGTTTTTAGGATTCTTTATGGATTTGTTTTTTTCATGGATTTAGGGGTATTAAGTATTAAGATATTTTTATGGATTTTTTATAATTTTAATGGTTTTAATTTTTTAAGGGTTTTTATAGATTTTTTGGATATTTTGTATTTTTAGGGTTTTTATATTTTTTGGGACTTTTAGGGACTTTTGGGATTTTAGGGTTTTTTATATTTATGGTATTTTATAGTTTCTTAGAGATTTAAGGTGGTTTAAGTGTTTTAAGAGTTTCTATTAGTTTTATGGTGTTTTATTTGGTTTTTGGGTTTTTATGTTTTTAGTGGTTTCTATGGTTTTAGGGGTTTTCAGGGTTTTTATGGTATTTATGATTTCGAGGATTTGTTGTGTTTTCTTAAATATTTTCCAAGGTTTTATTGGCCTTGTGGTTTTTAGGTATTTTGATGGTTTTCAGGGGTTTTCTAGGTTCATAGGTTCTTTATGGGTTTTAATGTTTTATTGAGTTTTTATTGAGTTTATAGTTTGTCATAAGTTTTATCATTTTAGGGGTTTTAATGGCTCCTAGAGTATTATGTGCTTTTAGTGTTTTTATGGGGTTTAATGTTTTTCAATTTTAGGGGTTTTTATAGTTTTTAATGGTTTTTTTGTGGTTATTACATTTTTAGAGATTTTTAGGGATTTTTATATTTTTTATGTCTTTTAGGATTTTAGAGTTTTTTGGGTCTTTAATGGTTATTGTGGTTTTTCAAGGTTTTTTAGGGTTTTACAAGTTCTTACTGCCTTTTAATGTTTTTAGGATTTTATTGATTTTTTTGGGTTTTAATGGTTTATTAGTGTTTTTTATCATATAGTGGTTTTAAGTGTTTTTTGAGTTTTTAGTGGTTTTTAGGATATTATAGGTTTTTAGGGTCTATTATGTTTTTTGGGGATTTTTTTATTTTACAAGGTTTTTCATTCTTTTTTGGTTTTTTATGCTTTCAGAGATTTTCAGGTCCTTTTTAAGATTTTATGGTTTTTAGAGGTTTTAGCGATTTAATAAATTTTGAGGATTTTAGGGGTTTTCAGTGGTTTTTAGGTGTTTCCATTTTTTTGGGGATTTTTGGTTTTTAGGGTTTTTTATGGTTTTAATTTTTTAAGTGTTTTTAGAGTTTTAAATTTTTTAGGAGTCTCAATGGATTTTAGTGTTTTTAGTCATTTTGTGGTTTTACAGTTTTAAAGGTTTTTATGGTATTTATGTTTTTCATGTTTTTTGGGGTTTTTACCTTTTCATGTATTTTTTGGGCTTTTATAATATTTTTATGCACTTTAGGGTTTCTAGGGTAATGGGTATTTTTTGGGTTTTTAGTTTTTTTTCGGTTTTTAGTGTTTTCCAAGGTTTTAGTGCCTTTTTGGGATTTTAGGGATTTTTGAGTTGTTTGGGGGTATTTAATGTTTTATAGATATTTTAACGTTTGTAAGGGTTTTAATGATTCTTGAGTTTTTTTTGTAGGTATAGGGTTTTTATATATTTTTTTGGTTTTCATGGGTTTATGGGTTTTTAGGATTTTTTTTGTGGGATTTAGTGTTTTTACATTTTCATGGATTTTTACAGGATTTTTTTTTGGATTTATCATGGTTTTTATAGTTTTATAGTATTATGTAATTTGAGGGGTTTTAGTGATTTTCAAGGTTTTTAGGGGTTTTGAGGATTTTTCATATTTTTAGGGTTATATAGGTTTTTCGGGTTGTCTGGAGATATTTTTCAATTTTAATTTTTTTGGAGTTTCTACATTTTTATGGGTTCCAAGGTTCTTTTATATGTTTTAGTGTATTTTATTGTTTTTTGGGGGTTTTGGTCTGTTTATGTTGTTATGGGGTTTTATGGTTTTTATGGGGGCTTCAAGGTTTTTATAAGTTTTTATGTTTTGAAGGATTTTCTGGCATTTTTTATTATTTTTATCGTTTTTATATTTTTAAGGTCATTAAGGATTTTGGGGGGGTTTTAGGGTTATTAGAGTTATTTCGTCTTTTTATGGCCTTTTGGGGGTTTCAGGGTTTTTTTTGACTATTTTAGAGGTTTAATAGTTTTTATATTTTTTAACGATTTTAAAATTTTTATTGGTTTCAAAGTTTTTTATAGTTTTCAGTGGTTTTAGGATATTTATGGTTTCTTTGGGTTTTTATAAGGATTTTAGGGATTTTTATATATTTCAAGAGTTGTTTGGGTTTTGGGTTTTTTAGGTTTTATTTAATTTTTAGGAAATTTTATGATTTTTATGAGTTGTGATTTCCTTTTATCTTGAGGGTTTTTATTATTTTGGAGGTTTTGGGTATTTCTTGGTTTTAATGAAATTTTCAGATTTTTACATTTTTCATAATTTTTTATGTTTTCAATATATTTATATTTTTTTTAAAATTTTCATTGGCATTGATTGTTTTGGAATTTTTTGATCTTTTTAGGGTTTTTATTAGGTTTGGGGGTTTTTTTGAGTTTTTTATTTTGTTTATGGGTTTTTTATAGTTTTAGGGTTTTATACTTTTTCAAGGATTTTCAGTGTTTTCTGGATTTTTATGATTTTTATGTTTTTAAGGGTTTTAGGGATTTTGAGGGTTTTAAATGTTTTCAATCATTTTAGGGTTTCTTTAGGTATTTTAAGGATTCAATGGTTTTTTTTTATTTTTATGGTTTTAATTTTTTTATATTTTTTAGCATTTTAAGGGGTTTAATGGGTTTTTATATTTTTTAGTTATTTTATGGTATTTATGATATTTAGGGAGATTTTATGGATATATGGGTATTTAGGTTTTATTGATTTTTTATAGGTTTTATGGTTCATTGCCTTTTTTTATATTTTTAAGGCTTTATAAATATTTTTATGGTTTTATGGATTTAGGGTTTTTGTAATTTTGAGAGTTTTTGTTGGGTTTCAGGTGTTTTTAGAGTTTTAGAGTTTTTTGTGTCATTACGATTATTTAGGGTTTTTTTCAATTTTAAGAATCTTTATGCATTTAATGTTTTATAATGTTTTTTTTGGGTTTGGGGCGTTTTAGATTTGTTAGGGGTTTTATGGGGTTTCTAGTGTATTTATGAATTTTTAGGGATTATAAGGGTTCATCATGGTTTTATGTTTTTTTTACTTTTTAGCAACTTTTATAGAATTTTTAGGAATTTTTGGTTTTTAGAGTTTATAGGGTTTTAGGGTGTTTAGGATTTTTTGGATTTTCAGGGTATTTATTGGTTTTCATGGGTTTTAAGGTATTTTTTTGTTTTATGGTTTTTTGTGTTTTTTTGGGTTTTTATGTATTTCTAGTGTTTTTTAATGTTTTATGGGTTTTATGTAATTTTTTAGTTTTTAATGGTTTAGGGTTTTATGGGTTTTTAGGGTTTTCATGGTTTTTATGGGATTTTATGTTTTAAGGTGGTTTTAGGGTTTTTAGGTTTTTAATGATTTTTAGTGATTTTTGGGAATGTATTAGTTTTATGTATTTTAAGGTTTTTAGGTATTATGAGGGGTCTTCATTTTTAGCATTTTTAGGGTTTTTTGGGTTTTTTGGGTTTTTAGGATTTTTTGAGTTTGTAGGGGTTTTATGGGTTTTAGTATTTTTAAACGTTTTTAGGGGTTTTAATTGTTTTTAGTGTTTTTAGTGGGTTTTTGTGGGTTTTTGGGTTTGTAATGTTTTTAAGGTATTTTAATCTTTTAGGGGGTTTCAGTGGTTTTTAGGTGTTTCCATTTTTTTTGGGTATTATTGGTTTTTAGGGTTTTTATGGTGTTAATTTTTTAAGTGTTTTTAGAGTTTTAAATTTTTTAGGAGTCTCAATGGATTTTAGTGTTATTAGTCATTTTTTGGTTTTACAGTATTAGAGATTTTTATGGTATTTGTGTTTTTCATGTTTTTTGGGGTTTTTTCCTTTTCATTTATTTTTTGGGGCTTGTATAATATTTTTATGCACTTTAGGGTTTCTTGGGTAATGGGTATTTTGTGGGTTTTTTTTGTTTGGTTTTTAGTGTTTTCAAGGTTTTATGGTCTATTTGGGATTTTAGGTATTTTTTGAGTTGTTTGGGTGTATTTAAGGTTTTTATAGATATTTTAACGTTTGTAAGGGTTTTAATGATTCTTGAGTTTTTTTTGTAGGTATTGGGTTTTTATATATTTTTTTGGTTTTCATGGGTTTATGGGTTTTTAGGATTTATTTTGTGGGATTTAGTGTTTTTACATTTTCATGGATTTTTACAGGATTTTTTTGGATTTATCATGGTTTTTATAGTTTTATAGTATTATGTAATTTGAGGGTTTTTAGTGATTTTCTAGGTTTTTAGGGGTTTTAAGGATTTTTCATATTTTTAGGGTTATATATGTTTTTTGGGTTGTCTGGAGATATTTTTCAATTTTAATTTTTTTGGAGTTTCTATATTTTTATGGGTTTCAAGGTTCTTTTATATGTTTTAGTGTATTTTATTGTTTTTTGGGGGTTTTGGTCTGTTTATGTTATTTTGGGGTTTTATGGTTTTTATGGGGGCTTCATGGTTTTTATAAGTTTTTATGTTTTCAAGGATTTTCTGGTATTTTTTATTATTTTTATGGTTTTTATATTTTTAAGGTCATTAATGAATTTGGGTGGTTTTTAGGGTTTTTAGGGTTTTTAGAGTTATTTCGTCTTTTTAGGGCCTTTTGGGGGTTTCAGGGTTTTTTTTGACTATTTTAGCGGTTTAATAGTTTTTATATTTTTTAACGATTTTAAAATTTTTATTGGTTTCAAAGTTTTTTATAGTTTTCAGTGGTTTTAGGATATTTATGTTTTCTTTGGGTTTTTATAAGGATTTTAAATATTTTTATAGATTTCAAGAGTTGTTTGGGTTTTGGTTTTTTTTAGGTTTTATTTAATTTTTAGGACATTTTATGATTTTTATGAGTTGTGATTTTATTTTATCTTGAGGGTTTTTATTATTTTGGAGGTTTTGGGTATTTCTTGGTTTAATGAACTTTTCGGATTTTTACATTTTTCATAATTTTTTATGTTTTCAATATATTTATATTTTTTTAAAATTTTCATTGGCATTGATGGTTTTGGAATTTTTTGAGCTTTTTAGGTTTTTTATGAGTTTTGGGGGGTTTTTTGAGTTTTTTATTTTGATTATGGGTTTTTTATAGTTTTAGGGTTTTATACTTTTTCAAGGATTTTCAGTGTTTTCTAGATTTTTATAATTTTTATGTTTTTAAGGGTTTTATGGATTTTGAGGGTTTTAAATGTTTTCAATCATTTTAGGGTTTTTTAGGTATTTTAAGGTTTCAATGTTTTATTTGTTTTTTAAGGTATTAATTTTTTTATATTTTTTAGAATTTTAAGGGGTTTAATGGTTTTTTATATTTTAGCATTTTAGGGTTTTATGGGTTTTTTATTTGTTTTATTTTAGGGTATTTATGATTTTTTGGGTGATTTTATGGATATATGGGTATTTAGGTTTTATTGATTTTTTTATAGGTTTTATGGTTCATTACCTTTTTTGATATTTTTAAGGATTTATAAATATTTTTATGGTTTTATGGATTTAGGGATTTTGTAATTTTGAGAGTTTTTGTTGGGTTTTAGGGGTTTTTAGAGTTTTAGGGTTTTTAGTGTCTTTACGATTATTTAGGGTTTTTTAAATTTTAAGAATCTTTATGCATTTAATGTTTTATAATGTTTTTTTGGGTTTGGGGGGATTTAGATTTGTTAGGGTTTTTATGGGGTTTCTAGTGTATTTATGAATTTTTAGGGATTATAAGGGTTCATCATGGTTTTATGTTTTTTTTACGTTTTAGAAACTTTTATAGAATTTTTAGGAATATTTGGTTTTTAGAGTTTATAGGGTTTTAGGGTATTTAGGATTTTTTGGATTTTCAGGGTATTTATTGGTTTTCATGGCTTTTAAGGTATTTTTTTGTTTTATGGATTTTTTTTGTTTTTTTGGGTTTTTATGTATTTCTAGTGTTTTTTAATGTTTTATGGGTTTTATGTAATTTTTTATTTTTTAATGGTTTAGGTTCTTATGGGTTTTTAGGGTTTTCATGGTTTTTATGGGATTTTATGTTTTAAGGTGGTTTTAGGGTATTTAGGTTTTTAATTATTTGTAGTGATTTTTTGGAATGTAGTAGTTCTATGTATTTTGAGGTTAATAGGTATTATGAGGGGTCTTCAATTTTTAGCATTTATAGGGGTTTTTTGGGTTTTTTGGGTTTTTAGGATTTTTTGAGTTTTTAGGGGTTTTATGGGTTTTAGTATTTTTAAACATTTTTAGGGGTTTTAATTGTTTTTAGTGTTTTTAGTGGGTTTTTGTGGGTTTTTGGGTTTGTAATGTTTTAAAGGTATTTTATTCTTTTGGGGGGTTTTATATATTTGTAGTGTTTCTAATTTTTTAGTTTGCAATATTTTATGATATTTATGGTTTTTTTGTTTTAGGATATTGGAGATATGGGGGCGGGGGATTAGGGTTTTTGTGTTTTTTATGGTTTTAAGATTTTATTGATTTTTTATAGGTTTAGGGTTTTGGATATTTTAAGTGTTTCAATTTTTCTAGAGTTATTTATCAATTTTATGGTTTTAGATGGTTTTTATATTTTTAGTGGTTTTTTGAGTTTTTTATTTTGGGATTTATAGTATATAATTATTTTATGATTTTTAGGTTCTTTTTAAGACTTTTTGTGTTTTTTACATTTCTAATAATTTTATTGGGGGTTCTAGGTTTTTAGTGGTTCTGGTGTCTTTTAAATTGTTTTTCAATTTTATGGGGTTTTAGGGATTTTGATGGGTTTTAGTATTTTATTGTTTTTATGTATTCTTACATTTTTTTATATTTTTATTTTTTTAATTTTTTTAGTTATTTTTATTATATTTGGGTTTTTGATTGGTTTTTTAGATTTTTAGTAGCTTTTGAGGGTCTAATTTTTTTGGGAATTTTAGGAATTTTATAATTTTTTATAAATTTAGGGATTTTAGGGGTTTTAGGATTTTAATGGTTTTTAGGATTTTTAGGTATTTTTAGGATTTCTAGGTTTTTTTAGGTTTTTGTTGTTTTTATGGTGTTTTTGTGTTTTTATGGATTTTTCAAATTTTTTGGTTTTTAATGTTTTCAGAATTTTTTTTAATGTTTTTAGGGTTTTAATTGTTTTTAGAGTTTTTAATATTTTTAGGTTTTTTATGGAGTTTTATAGTTTCTATTGTTTTTAGGGGTTTTATGGTTTTTAGGGGTTTTAAGAGTTTTTTTTGTTTTTAGGGATTTTAAGGAATTTATTATGACTTTATTCAGTTTTAGAGATTTGGAGTATTTTTAGGGGATTTTTACTGGTTTTTATTTCTTTTTTAGATATTTGGATTTTTTTTTGAGTTTCTTGGGATTTTATGTAATGTTATAGTTTTTAACATTTATAAAATTTTAATTGATTTTAGTTTTTTTTCGTTTCATGGATTTTTTGGGTTTTTAATGGTTTTTATGGTTTTTTATGATTTTTAGGTGTTTAAGGGGTTTTTATGTTTTCAAGTATTTTTAGGATTTTTTTGGATTTTTATAGCTTTAGGTTCTAGAGTTTTTATGGATTTGGAGGGTTCTCAGAGTTTTCAGGATTTTCTTGTTTTTTTACGGTTCTTTTGAGATTTTAGGGACTTTTGGATTTTTAGGGTTTTTTTTATTTTTTAGATTCTTTAAGGTTTTTAGTTTTTAGAAAAAAAATTAGGACTTTTAAGGGTTTTTAGAGTTTTTAATGGGTTTCATGGGTTTTATGGGGTTTTATTGTATTTAGGGTTTTAAGGTTTTTTATGGTTTTAGTGGGTTTTTAGAGTTTTTAGTTTTTTTATTTTTCAGGGATTTTTGAATGATTTTTATTGATTTTGTGTTTTTTTCTATTTTAAGGATTTTTAGGGGTTTTGTGTGTTTTCAAGGTTTTTTCGGACTCTTATTATTTTCTCGAGTTTTATGGTCTTTGAGTTTTTTTTTTGTTTTTTTTTGTTTTTTAGGGTTTTAAAGTTCATTTTTTTTTTCAATATTTAAGAGGTTTTTTGGGTTTTCAATGTTTTAGTGGATTTTAGTGGATTTTAGGGTCTTATGGTTTTTACGGTTTTGAGGGGGATTATGGTTTTCAGGGGGTTTTCTTGGTTTTTCTTTGAATATTTTTACATTTTCAGTGATTCATTATAATTTCTGGGATTTTTATTGGATTTAGGAATTTTTGGATTTTTTGGGTTTATATGGGGTTTTGGGGTTTTTAGGGTATGGGGTCATTAGAGTAATTATGTTTTTTCTAGTGTAAAAGGTATTTTAGTGTTTTTTTCATTTTTAGGGGTGTAAATGGATTTTATATTTTTAGTTGTTTTTTAGGATTTTTATTGGTTTTTAGAGTTTCTATGTTTTTTTGGGTTTTTTGGGGTTTTTTGTGTTTTTAGATGTTTTCCCAATTTTTTTCATTTTTTAGTGATTTTTTTAGGATTTTTATGTGTTAATGATTTTTTGGATTTTTAGGGATTTTGAGGGTTTAGTGTTTTTCATGGGTTTTAGGGTTTTTATTATTTTTGAGGGTTTTAGGGTTTTTTTAGTTTTTCAGTTTTTCTATGGTTTTTAAAATTTTCAATGTTTTTAGTGGTTTTAGAGGTTTTTAGTTTTTTAGTGTTTTTCATTATTTTTTTTGGTTTTTTGTTTTTATTAATTTTCTTTTGGGATTTTATTGTTATGAAGGGTAGTTTAGGGGATTTTTTTTCAAAGATTTTTTGTATTTTTATGGTTTTGGGGGTTTCTTACGGTTTTTATAGATTTTGACAGTTTTAGTGTTTTTCTGGGGTTTTTTGGGTTTTTTAGATTTTATAGGATTTTTTGTTTTTTGTGGTTTTAGTTGGTTTTTTTAGGGTTTTATAGTTTTATTGGTGATTTCTAATGTTTTAGGGTTTTAATAATTTTAAGTGTTTTAGTGGTTTTTCTGCTTGTAGTAGTTTTTATGGTTATATAGGGTTTTTATGATTTTTAAGGTTTTTTTGGTTTTTATGGTTTTTATTGTTTTGTATATTTTAAGGGATGTTTATGTATTTTTATTGTTTTTATGTATTCTTACGTTTTTATGGATTTTGAATGTTTTAATGTTTTTTGTGGTTTATAGGGGTTTTATGGTTTTAAGCGGTGGTTAGTTTTTTCTGGTTTTCAAGGTATTTTATAATTTTTAATGTTTATGGAAGTTTTAAGGGTTTTTGGATTTTTTTAGTGGTTTTTAGGATTTTATGTGTTTTTTTTTTATTTTTAGGGTTTTTATAGTTTTTAAGGGTTTTATGGTTTTTATAGCATTTCAAGGAATTTAGGGATTTTTACATTTTCAAGGATTATAATGGATTTTTTTATGATTTTTATGGTTTTTAAATATTTTACTATTTTTGGGATTGTTAAGGTTTTAGGGGTTTTTCTAGAGTTTTAGGTGTTTTTATAGGTTGACGGTTATTTTGGTTTATTAAGGGTTTTATGTGTTTTTATGGTTTTTTTGGTTTTTAGTGTATTTCAATGTTTTTATGGTTATTAAGTGGGTTTTTATATTTTTTTTGATTTTATATGGTTTTAGAGGTTTTAATGTTTTTAGGGTTTTTATGGTTTTCAAGGTTTATTAAGGGTTTTTAGGAATGTTTATATTTTAAGGGATTTTTAGGGATTTTTATGATTTTTATGATTTTTATGATTTTTGTGGTTTTGGGGTTTTTAGGGGTTTTAGGAGTTCTCCTCGTTTTAGGGTTTTCTGGGGATTTTTATGGATTTATGTTTTTTGGGATTTTATGGATTTTTTATTTTTTAGTGTTTTTATAGTTTTTTAAAATTTTACAGTTTTAAAGGGTTTTTAGAGTTTTTAGTGCGTTTTAGAGTTTTTATTGGTTTTTTGGACTTTTAATTTTTTTTTTTGTCGGGGATTTTATGGTTATTAAGGGGATTTCAGGATCTAAATCGCTTTTTTAAGGATTTTTAGAGATTTATTTAAGATTTTTATGGTTTTCAGCAGTGTCTACATTTTTTTATGGATTTTGAGGGTTTTAGGATCTCCAGAGATTTTGAAGGTTTTTGTTGTGTTTTTTATGTTTTTTAGAGTTTTTAATGTTTTAACATGTTTTTAGTTGTTTGAAGGGTATTTATAGATTTTATTGGGATTTTTGGGTCTTTATCAGTTATTATTAGTTTAAAGGATTGTAAGGGATTTAATAGTTTTTAGGGTATTGGGGTATTATAATTTTTTTTGGATTTTTTATGAATTTTATAGATTTTTGCAGTTTTTAAAATTTTAGGGTTTTTAGCGATTTTAGGGTTATTATGGGTTATTAGGGTTTTAAGGGTTTTATTTTTCATTAGGGTTTTGGGGGGATCCATGGATTCTTAGTGGTTTTTGAGGTTTCTATGGTTTATTGTGTTTTTAGAGTTTTTAATTTTTTTAGGGGTTTTAATTTGTTTTAGTGTTTTCAGCAGTTTTTAGGTTTTAATGGGGTTTTAATAGTTTTATGTTCTTTAAAAGTTTTATGGTTTTCGAGGAGCGTTTTGTATTTTTATGGAATTTTATGTTTTATGAGGTTTTTTGGGATTTGTTTTTTACATTTGTATGGATTTAGGTGTTTTAGGGTTTTGAGGGCTTCTGAAGGTTTTTAGGATGTTTCACGTGTTTTTGAGTTGTTAGTGTTTTAGGGTTTTCGGGTCTTTTGTGTATTATTTTGAGTTTTTATAGGTTATAGTGTTTTTAATGTATTTTGGGGGTTTAGAGTTTTTATAGATTCTTGTAGTTTTCGGTGTTTTTAGTGTTTTTAGTGTTTTTAGTGTTTTTAGGGTTTTTAGAGTTTTTGAGGATTTAAGGATTTTATGGGTTTAAAGGGATTTTCAAGGTTTTAGGTTTTTTTATATCTTTAGGAATTTTTAAGGTTTTCTTGGATATTCATTTTTTTAGGTTAATATGATTTTGTTTTGATTTTTAGTAATTTTTAGGTGTTGCAGGGTTTTTATTATTTTTTGGGTTTTTACATTTTTTAAGGTTTCATCATTTTTAAGGTTTTTAGAGTTATTTAATGTTTTTATGGATTTTAAGGGTTTTAGAGTTTTTTTGCTATTTTTTAGGGATTTATGGGTTTCTAGGTTTATATGGGTTTCGATATTTTTATGGTTTTTGGGAGTTTTATGGTTTTCAAAGATTTGTTATGTTTTTTTGGATTTTTTATATTTTAATTTATTTTTGTTGGTTTCTTAGGCATCTTTTTTAGGGTTTTTTGGGTTTTATGTTTTTGATGGGTTTTTTGGGGTTTTGGGGGTTTTTTGGGGTATTATTGTTTTTTAAATTTTTATGGGTTTTTTTGTTTTTTTTTGGTTTTCTTTTGAGTTTATAGGATTTTAAGGTTGTAATGTTTTTTAAAACATTTTTTGGAATTTAATTTTTCAGATTTTTGGTGGTTTTTTGGGTTTTTAATAATTTTTATGTTTTATTAATGTTTTTAGATGTTTTATTATTTTTAAGAGTTTAGGATTTTTTATAGTTTTAGATATTTAAGTGATTTTCAATGATCTTTTTTAGTTTTTAGGGGCTTTCACGTGAGTTTGTTTTGTTTATGTTATTATGGTTTTTAGGGTTTTTAGGTTATTTTTCATTTTATTGTTTTTTATGTGGGTTTTAAGTTATTTCATAGTTTTTTAATGTTTTATAGGGTTTTAATGGTTATTAGAGTTTTATTGGGTTTTTATGTTTTTATGGGTTCTTATAGATTTCATGGGTTTTCAGAGTTTATAAGCTTTTTTACAATTTTATGAATTTTTAGGAATTCTTTAGAAATGTAATGGATATCAGGTTTTGATCATGTTTTTAGGTGTTTTCATGGTTTTTAGGGTCTTTTTAAGTTTTAGGGGTTTTTAGTGCTTGTTTTACAGATTTATGGATTTTAGATTTTTTAACATTTTTTTTGGGTTTTAAAGGGTTTTTAATGTTTTTGTGGTTTTAGGGTTTTTATGGGTTCTAGGTTTTTTATTTTTTATTGGGATTTTTGGCTTTCAGAGTAATTTATGGTATTTCAGTTTTAATATGTTTTTAGAAATTCTAAGGTATATTTTTAGGATTTTTATGGTTTTTATGTTTTTTTTTGGATTTTAATTGGTATTAGGGTTTTGGTTGTTTTTAGGGTTTTTCTAGGTTTTTAGTGTATTTTTGGATTTTATTATTTTGGTTTTTATCTTTTCAGGTTTTATGGTTTTAAGAGTTTTTAACCTTTTAGGGGTTTAAATAGTTTTTAGAGTTTTTAGTTGGTTTTTAACAATTTTTTTTGGGTTTTATGTTTTTTATGTTTTTTTGGTGTTTTATTTTTTTCAAGGGCTTTCAATGCATTTAGGGGATTTTTACATTTTCGTTGATTTTTTGTGGTTTTATAGGGTTTTAATGGTTTTATGTTTTTTTAGTGGTTTATGGATTTGGAGGGTTTTGGGGGGTTTTATGGTTTCTGCGGTTTTATGGGTCTTCAATGTTTTTAGGTTCTAGTGGGGTGTTGGGTGTTTTCTTGAGTTGTGTTATGGGTTTTATGGTTCTTTATAATTTTTAACATTTTTAGGGGCATTAATAGTTTTTTAGAGTTTTCAGTGGATTTTATGGTTTTTATGTGGGTTTTTTGGTTTTCTATGGTTTTTATGTGGTTTAATGTGTTTTCAGTGCTATAGGTGTTTTTACATTGTAAGGTGTTTTTAGGGATTTTTTAGGATTTTTATGGTTTTTATTTTTTTTAGGGTTTTTTAGTATTTTTATGTTTCTCACCATTTTATAGTGGTTTTGGATATTTTTAGGGATTTTAGGGTCATTTGTGGTATAAGAGGTTTTTTAGGGGTTTCAATGTTTTTTAGATTTTTTAAACTTTTTAGTCTTTTTATAGTTATTTTTTGTTTCAGAGGATTTAAGGGGGTTTTTAATGTTTTGAATCTATTTTATTAATGTTTTTAGATTTTTAAAATTTTTTGGGTTTTAAGTGATTTTGTAGTTTTTTTATTGTATTTATTGTTTTTTATGTTTTCTAGAGATATTAAGGGATTTTTGGGGTATCAGGGTTTTAAGGTTTTATTGTTTTTAGTGTCTTTTAGGTTTTTTTGGGTTTTCTAGTTTTTATGGGTTTTAAATATTGTAGAGTTTTTTTAACATTTTTAATAGATGTAAGGGTCCTAAGAGTTTTTAGTGGTTGTTTAGGATTTTATGGATTTAGTGATTTTTATGGTTTTATGGGTTTGTTGTGTTTCATGGGGATTTAATGGTATTAGGATTTCTTACATTTTCAAGTATTTTAGGGATTTTTATGATTTTTATAGTTTTTCGGATTTCAATTATTGTGGTTATTAGGGTTTTCTTGTTTTTTCATATTCTCTAAGTATTTTTTTAGGGTTTGTATAGTTTTTTGGGTGTTAGGGTTTTTTAGTTTTTATTTTTTTAAGTTTTTTATTTTTTTTCAAGGTTTATAAGGGTTTTATGATTTTTTGTGTTCTCTGTGGGTTTTTAGTTTTTTTTAGTTTTAGTGTTTTTTAGATTTTTATAAAATCTATTATTTTTATTGTATTTTTAACGTTTTAGGGTTTTTTATGTCTTATCGGATTTTTAGGTATTTTTTAGTATTTTTATGGTTTTATAATTTTTAGGATTTTTAGGGATTTTGTTGGTTCTATGGATCTTCATGGGTTTTATGGTTTTTATAGTTTTTTCATGTTTTCATCCTCTTTTGGAATTTTAGAGTATTTTTTGAGTTTTTAAAAATTTTAAGGGTTTTAATATATTTTTAATGTATTTAGGGGGTTTAAGGGTTGTTAAATTTTTTTGTGGTATTTTGTGATTTTTAAAAGTTTTTAGGTGTTTTATTGATTTTTATAGGCCCTAAGGGTTTTTAGGTCATTTTATGTTTTTTTTAGTTTTTTAATGATTTTGTATGAATTTTATGGTTTTTATGGTTTTAGGGATTTTGAAAGTTTTAGGGACTTATATTTTTTAGGGGTTTTCATGCTTTTTAGTGTATTTATTTCCTTTCATGTCCTTTTTTGAGTTTTTATGATTTTAATGTTTATTGAGTTTTTTAATGTTATTGGCAAGGAATGTATGGGGTCAGGCTAATCCTGACCCCGCAGATTTTATTTTAAAAAAGACGCAACACAAAAGGGTGGGGAGGGGCTAATAGACCAACTCCCAAAACCCGTAAAGACTCCATAACCAAAAAAGAATGAAAAAGAAAAGACCCAACAGAAAAAAAAATTCAGTCAACATCACCACCAAAATAAAAAACAAGAGTAGTTCCTTAATGTTGTTGGGGTTTTGAGGTATTTTAGTATTTTTAGTGAGTTTTAGGGGTTTAATGATTTTTAATGGTTTTAGGGGTTTTCAAGGGTTTTATGGATTTTTATGTTTTTCTATAATTGTTAGTACGGTTTTATGATTTTTATGGTTTATAGGATTTGTTATGTTCTTTTTGAATATTGAGATGTTTTTTGGTATTTATGACTTTAGGGTATTTTTGTTTTTTGGGTTTTTAACTTCTTTTTGGTCTTCTATGGGATATTTTTAGTTATTTTGAGTTTTTATAGTTTTTTAGATTTTCTAATGTTTATATTGTTTTCATTGTGTTTAATTGGATTTATAATTTTTTGTGGGTTTGGGTATTTCTGGGTTTTAGAAGGTATTTTGGTGTTTCTATAGTTTTCTGGGGTTTCCTCGATTTTTAGGGTTTTTACATATTTAGGAAATTTTATGGACCTTTTAAGGATTTTTATGGTTTTTAGGATTTTTTAATTTTTTTGGTAATTTAAGGGTTTTAAAGGTTTTTAAGGGGGTTTTGGGGTTTTCAGGGTTTTTAGGGTTTCTATGGCCTTTTTGGGTTTTTAGGATTTTTTGGTGTTTTATAGGGTTTTTATTGTTCTTAGAGTTTCTTAACTAATTTTGGGGTTTTAGAGTTTCTAGTGGGATTAAATGTTTTATGGTTTTTGAGGGTTTAGGGGTTTTATGATTATGGGTTGGGGGGGTATAGTTTTTATGTATTTTTATATTTCTAAAGATTTTAGGGATTTTTTAGGATTTTTATGATTTTAAGGTTCTGAGGGTTTGTTGGGATTTTGGGGGGTTTGGGGGTTTTAAGGAATTTTTAGTTTCTTTACGGTTCTTGGGGGTTAATATGTATTTTAGTGATCTTTAGAATCATTACTGGTTCTAATAGTTTTTATATATTTTAGTGGGTTGTAGGTTTTTTATGGGTCTTAGGGGTTTTTAGGGTTTTTAGGGGTTTTATGGGTTTTTCAAGAATATTTCAGGGATTTTTTGAGTTTTACATTTTCATAGAATTTTAGATATTTTTATGTTTTTTATTTTTTTACAGTTATTTTGCAATTTGAGGGTCTTCATGGTTTTTAGGTATTTTTAGGTTTTTTGGGGGTATTCAATGTTTTTATGTATTTTTTAGGTTTTAAGGTTTTTTTGAGTTTTTATGGGTTTTTATGTTTTTAGAGAATTTTTAATGTTTTTAGGGGTTTTGAAGGTTTTTAGAGGTTTTAGAGGGTTTTTAGAGTTTTTATGCGTTTTTATTGTTTTTAAGGATTTTATGTTTTTCAGGGTTTTTTAGGGTTTTTATGTTTTTAGGGATTTTTATGGATTTTTTATGTTATTTATATTTTTAACGTTTTTTTTGATATTTTGAGTGTTTTTAGGTTTGTTGATGTGTTTGAAGGGTTTTATGATTTTCTATGTCATTATTTTTTAAAAAAATTATGATTTTTAATGATTATTATGGTTTTATATGGTTTATGGGATTATTATGAATTTTTAGGTTTTTATGGTCTTTTGGGGTTGTTCACGGTTTTAGGGGTTTTTACATTTTTTGTGAATTTAGAGAATTTTTAGGATTTTTATAGTTTTAGGGTTTTGAAGGTGTTTTAGGGATTTTGAGGTTTTTAGGGGTTTTTGGGTTTTTAGGGTTTCTAGTGTTTTTGGTTTTTATGGTTTTCTGATTTTTTAGAGTTATTTTTAGTTTTTAGTGTTTTATGGTTTTTAGAGTTTCTATCATTTTTTTGGGGTATTAAGGGTTTTTATAATGTGAAGTGGTTTTCAGGGTTTTTAGTGTTTTTATCGTTTTTATGGTCTTCTGATTTTTTAGAGTTATTTTTATGAATTTTTTGTTTTTTTATGGTCTTTATGTTTTTTCTAGGGGTTTAGAGTATTTTTCTGTTTTTTAGTGTTTTTACTATTTTTTTGTGTTTTTAATGTTTTTTAATGTTATTAGGAGTTTAAAGGGTTTTTAGAGTTTTTGTTTGTTTTTATAATATGTATGGGTTCTTAGATTTTTATGGTTTTGTTGGATTTTAGTTTTTTTAGGGTTTTTAGGTTTTTATGGTTTTTTACATTTCCAAGGATTTTTTTGCCTTTTTATGATTGTTATGGGTATTTCGAATGTTGTGTGTTTTAGGTTTATTAGTGTTCTTAGGCTTTTTAGGGGTTTTAAAAGTTTTTTTTTGTATTTTGGTTTTTATGTTTTTTTTAAATTTTTTAGTTTTTTGGTTTTCTATAGTTTTTTTTCTTTTTCAGGATTTTAAATGTTTTTAATGTTTTTAGTAGGTTTTTAGAGTTTTTATGGGATTTTATGTTTTTAAGGGGTGTTTATGGTTTTCTTGGGGTTTTAAGATTTTTATGTTTTCATGGATTTTTAGGGAACTTTTAGTTGTTTTTATGGTTTTTAGGGGCGTTTAGTTTTTCTGGGGTTTTATGGTTTTTATAGATTTTATAGTTTTTATGGGATTTTAGGTTTTTTATTTTTTTTGGTTGTTAGAGTTTTTTGATATTTTTATAGTTTCTACCAATTTTTAGTGTTTTTCACACTTTTAGGATATTTGAGGGTTTTTATAGTTTTTTGTTGTTTTTTGGGGTTTTATGGGGTTTTATGGGGTTTAGGGTTTTAAGGATTTTGAGTTTCATAGTTTTTAGAACGTTTTTATGGGTATTCCTATGGTTTTTACATTATTAGGGAATTTTGGGGTTTTTTATGATTTTCTTGAATTTTTGGGTTTTTTGGGTTTTTTGGAAATTTGAGGAGTTTAGGGGATTTTGTTTTTTTTGGTTTTATAGTGATTTTAGTGTATTTAGGGTTTTAGGGATTTTTATTTTTAGGGGTTTAACAGTGTTTTAGATTTTTTCAACGTTTTAGGGGTTTAATGGTTTTCTTGGGGTTTTCAGTATTTTTAAAGTTTTATACATTTTAAGTTATTTTTAAAGATTATTTTAAAATTATATGGTTTTTAGGATTTTGAGGGTTTTTTGTGTTTTTATAGTTTATTTGTGTTTTTAGGGTTTGTAGGGGTTTTAGTTTCTTTTTGTGTTTTTAGGGATTCTTTTGTGTTTGTTTGGATTTTAGGTTTATTATAGTTTTATAATGATTTCAAGAGTTTTAGGGTATTTTATGTTTTTAGAGGTTTGTTAGGGGTTTTATGGGTTATTATGGTATTTAAAATTTTTTAATGCTTTTAATTGTTTTTAGTGATTTTTCTGTGCTTTTTGAGTGTTTTACATTTTTAAGAGTTTTTTAGGATTTTTTTGGTTTTTAGGTATTTTTTAGTTTTTAGGGATTTTGAATTGGTTATGGGGTTTTTCACGATTTTTTTGATTTTTGGGTTTTGAGGTTTTTTAGGACTTTTTGGGTGATTTGGGTTTTTTGAGTTCATTCTAGATTTAAGATTTTAAGAGAGATATAATAGTTTGGATGTTTTAGGGGTTTTAATGGTTTAAGATGTTTTTTGTTTTCTTGGTGTTTCTATGTGTTTTAGGGTTTATTAAGGTTTTTAATGGTGTTTATGGTTTCATAAAATTTTCAGGATTTTAGGATTTTTATGTTTTCGGGGATTTTTAGGACCTTTTTAGGATTTTAATGTTTTTAGTGTTTTTAGGGTTTTTAGGTATTTTGAGGGTTTTAAGGCGTTTTGAAGGTTTTTATTGTATTATGGGTTTTTGGGTTTTTATGTTCTTTTTAGGATTTATGGGATTTTTTGTTTTTTAGGATTTTAATTTTTTTTAGTGTTTTTTTGACATTTTTTGGGATTTATGTATTTTTTATAGTTTTATTGGTTTTTAGGGTATTTTTGTGTTTTGAGGGGTTTTGTGTTTTTAGGGGTTTTAATTTTTTTTAGGGGTTCTCCAAGATTTGTAGTTTTTTCTTTTATTTTCAATGATTTTTGGGATGTGTTGGGATTTTTATGGTTTTTAGGGTTTTTAGTGTTTTTAGGGATTTTGATTGTATTTGCAGTTATCATGGTTTTTAGGGGTTTTTTTTTCAGGGTTTACAGTTTTTATGAGGGATTGTTAGTTTTTTTAGTATTTGTGGCTTTTATGGTTTTATGTGTTTCAAAGGTTTTAAAGGGATATTATGGTTTTCAGGGTTTTTATGGGGTTTTATCGTTTATGGGTTTTTTAGAATTTTAATGACTTTATGGGTATTATGGTTTTATTGATTGTCTATGTTTTGTGTGTATTTTTGGGTTTTAGGTGTTTTTTTATTTTTAGGGATCTCATGATTTCTTTAGTTCTTAACTTTTATATGTTTTTTAAAGGTTTTTTTTTATTTTTTTGTTGGTTTTTTGTGTTTTATTTGTTTTTAGGAAAGTTAATATTTTTAGTGGTTTTTATTGTTTTCGTGGGTTTTAGGATTTTTTCGTTTTTATGGATTTTAGCGCCTTTTAGAATTTTTATAGTTTTTATTATTTTTTATTTTATATATATATTTTAATGTTTTTTAGGGTTTTGTAAGGGTTATCAGGTTTTTTATGGTTTTTAGGGGTTTTAGGTTCCTTTTGAGGTTCAAGGATGTTCTTTATGTTTTTGGGAGTTTTAAAGGTTTTTAGAGTTTTTTAACATTTTTAATTTTTTGAGAGGTTCTAAGGGCTATAAAAAAATTTAGTGGTATTTCGGGTATTTCGGGATTTTATAGATTTCAGGAATTATTTACAGTTTTATGGGTTTTCAAGATTTCATGGGTTTTTTAGTTTTTTTCAAGGATTTTTAGTATTTTTTTGGGTTTTGGGATTTTATTTTAAAAAATTAGGGTTTTAAGGTGATTAGTGTTTTTATCAATTGTATGGTATTTACGGACGTTTTGATTGTTTTAGTGAGATTTTAATTTTTTATGAGATTTATGGGTTCTATGGTTTTTATGGGGTTTTATGTGTTTTTAAGGGTTTTCAGGATTCTTAGTATTTTTTTGTTTTGAGGGATTTTATGTTCTATTTTAGTGTTTTTTTTAATGTTTTAAGTGTTTTTTAGATTTTTAAGGGCAAGGAAGATGCAGAGGTTAGGCTATTCACAACCCCCCCCATTTATTAGATACAAATACTCCCCAGAAAAGACACAAAAGACAAGGGAGGGGCGGGGTCAATCAACCCATACCCAGAAACCCCGGACAACCCCACAAAACACAAGAGTCCCTAAAAAACCCAAAAGACACAAAAAAACAAAAAAGGCAGAAAATAAGAACCATCTCTAATAGCATCACCCATCCAGACAGCAACCAGCATCCTGCAACACCATTATCGTCACCCATCACCTCCTTCCCAAGAATATCAATAACCATCATCACAGGACCATCATCATCAAAGTCATTAGTCTCACCTTCGCTAACTCACCGCAAAGCAGTAACTTCCAGTCCACTTCCATAAATTCAAAACTAGTAGCACATCCAAGAACACATCTGCAACACCCAAAGTAAAGATAGAAACCAGCACCACTCAACAGAACCAAATTCCAACATGCACACAGATTCACAACTAAACCTGCTACACCACAAAGGCCCATAGTCCAATATATCATCTATAACACATCATATCATAACCAGAACTTCATCAACAGCATGGGGGGAAACCAGCACCCATACAGAGAACCCTACCACAGCACCCAAAGCGGCGTTCAACACCACTCAGCAGAACCAAAAACCAGCATCCACAACAAATCACAACCAAAACATCCACCACACAGAAATCCACTATCCAACATAGAATCCAAAATGAAAAAAACATAATGTGACCTTCAGAATTAGCATGAGACAGATCTAAAAGTAAGAAACCAGAAAAAAGAACCTTCATTACATGCACAAATTCGTGCAAAGCCGATCTTATCAGCGCCACCTGAGCTGATCTGAGATCCCGCATCACAGCATGGAACACCATTTCCCCAATTCCATCACAAAATCCAGGGAAACCACCCTTTCTTGGTGTTTTTTTATTTTTATGGATTTTATGTATTTTTAGGGTTTTAAAAATTTTAAGTTTTTTAGGGTGTTTCTAGGATTTTCATGATTTTTAGGGATTTTTATGGGATCTTATGGTTTCTATAGTCTTTTAGATTTTTAGGTTTTTTGAGTTCTATGTGTTTTAATTCGGATTTAGATTGTTTTTACATTTTAAACCTTTTTAGTGGTTTTAAGGGATTTTTATATTTTTAATAGGTTTTTAGTGTTTTTATGGTTTTTAAGGGTTTTTAATGTTTTTCGGAGTTTTTCATTTTTTAGGGTTATTTGTGTTTTACAGTATTTTTAGGGTATTTGGTTTTTTTTGTTCTTTGGTTTTTTATGGTTTTTAATTAATTTGATGGTTTTTTTGGCGTTTTTAGGGTTTTTATGGTATTAGGGTTTCTTGAGGATTTTAGGGTCTTTTGAGTTTTTAATGTTATTTTATGTTTTTAGGGGTTTTTAGGGTTTTTAGTATTTTTAGGGTTCTTATAATTTTTATCATTTTAGGGGTTTTAATGTTTATACTATTTTTTGTTGAGTTTTAGGGGTTTTATGGGTTTTTATAGTTTTTATGGTTTTACGGTTTTTAGTATTTTAAGGGTTTTTAGAGTAATTTAACTATTTCATAGATGTTTATGGATTTTTAGGTTTTTTATTATATTTATGGTTTTTAGGTGTTTAGGTACTTTGTGTTTTTTTAGTGTTTGATCAAGGTTTTTTGGATTATTAAGCTTTTATATGGTTTTTAGGGTTTTTTTGTGTATATAGAGATTTTAGTGATTAATGGTTTTTAATGGGGTTTTATGGGTTTTTAGGGTTTTATAGTTTTAATGGGGTTTCGTGGATTTTAGGGTTTTTACAATTTCATGGGGTTTTTTGGGATTTTTTTGGATATTTATGGTTTTTAGGATTTTTAAGGTGATTACAGATAATAGGAATTTAGATGTTATAAGGTTTATTTAGCATTTTTAGGGTTTTTTTTATTTAGGGAGTTTTGGGGTTTTAGTGGTTTTGTTAGTATTTAGGGTTTTTAAGGTTTTTAGGAATTTTTAACATTTTTGTATTTATAATGGGTTTTAGTGTTTTCATATGGGTTTTAGGTGTTTTAGTTTTTTTTGTTAATTTATTTATTTTCATGTGCTTTCAGGTTTTTTATTATTTTTCATTTTAAATGATTTTTTTTATTTTTGATTATTTTAATGGTATTTGGATTTTTATGGATTTTTAGTGTTTTTATTGGGTTTCTATGTTTTTTAGTGTTTTTAGGGTTTTTACAGTCTTTTGGGTTCTTAGAGGTTTTTTATTTTTTAGTGATTTAAGGGTTTTTTGAGTTTATTAATGTTCATAGGGTTATTAAGGGTTTTAGAGTTTTTTTTGTGGTCTTTCAAATTTTTATGTGGTTTAAGTGATTTAAGGACTTTAGGAGTTATATGGTTTTAGTGGTTTCTCTGGGTTTTTATATTTCCATGAATTTTTAAAAACTTTTTAATATTTTTATTATTTTTAGGGATTTTAAGGTCTTTATATATTTTGAGGGTTTTCTAGTTTTCAGGGTTCTTTAGGGTTTTTAGGGGTTTTCAAATTTTTAGGGTCGTTTGGGTTTTTATGTTTTTATTTACGTTTTTTGTGTTTTTGAATGTTTTTAGGGGTTTAATTGATTTTTAGCGTATTTAGTGGGTTTTACGATAATATGTGTGTTCTGGGTTTTTATGGTTTTCAGGGGGTTTTCATGTTTTTTTGGGTTTTTAAAATTTTTATGTTTTCACATATTTTTAGGGAATTTTAAGAGTTTTATGGTTTTTAAGGTTTTATGAATTTTAGGTAATTTGGGGGTAGAAGGGGTTTTCACAATTTTTATGGGTATTATGGTTATTTACTGTTTTAGGTTATTTTTTGGGTTTTAGGGTTTATATAATGTTTCCAAGGATTTTTTATGTTTTTGAGATCTTTTTAACATTTTTAGAGGTTTTAGGGGTCTTTCTCATATTAAGTGGGTTTTCTTGTTTCTGGGTATATATGGGTTTTATGGTTTTAGTTATTTTATGGTTTTTAGTTGGATTTCATTTTTTTTTGTTTTTAGGTTTTTAGGGATTTTTGATATCCTAATTATTTTGTTGTTTTTAACCTTTTTATCATATTTTAGGGTTTTACAGGTTTTAAGGTTTTTAAAATTTTTATGGGGTTTTACGTTTTTTATGGTTTAGGGGGGTTTCATGGTTTTTTGGTGTTTTTTAGGGTTTAAGGGGTGTTTCTGTTTTCCATGTTTTTTTGTGAATTTTTAGGTTTTCTATGTTTTTAGTGTTTGTAGATATTTTTAGGGTTTTATGGGTTTTAATGTTTTGTTAGGGATTTTAGGGGTTTTAGGGTTTTAGGGTTTTAGGGTCCTTGGGCATATATAGGGTTTCAGGAGTTTTTTTGGGGGTTTTTATGGTTTTTATAATTTTTTAATTTTTTTTGGACTTTCAGTATTTTTTGGAGTATTCAATTTTTTTTGGGGTTTTATGGTGTTTTTAGGTTTTTAAGGTTTTTATCAGTCTTTATGGGATTAAAGGTTCTTTCATGGATTTTTGGTAATTTGATATTTTCAAGGATTTTTATAAATTTTTTGTAATTTTTTTGCTAGTATTTTTTATGTTTTTTATGTATTTTAAGGGTTTTTATGAATTTTCAATGATTATAATGTTTTTAGAGATTTTCAGGGTTTTAGGGTCTTTTTTATTTTTTACGGTTTTTTTAGATGTTTCGAATTTTTATGTTTTTATATTTTTTAGCATAAAGTTTTTTTTAGATATTCTAGTTGGTTTTTCAGATTTTCATTGGTTTTTAAGAAGTTTTAGGTTTTTTGGGGTTTCTATTTTTTGGGGGGGTTTATGGTTTTTTACATTTTTAGTTATTTTTATGGATTTTTATGGATTTTATTGTTTTTAGGGTTTATAGTGATTTTGATAATTTTAGTGTATTTTATGATTTTTGTAGGTTTTTAATGTTTTTAATATTTTTATGATCTTTTTGGGGTTATAGGGTATTCTGAGTATTTAGGGGTTAATTATTTTTTATAGTATTTTATCATTTTAGAGACTTTATGGGTTTTTAGAGTTTTTAGTGGTTTTTCTTAGGTTTTAAGGTTTTTTATGATTTTTAGGCGTTTTACAGTTTTTTTGGGTCGTTCAGGGGATTTAGGGTTTGTTACGTTTTATGGTATTTTTATGGATTTTTTATGATTTTTATAGCTCTCATGTTTTGTAGGATTTTTATATATTTTGAGTTTTATAATAGAGGTTTTTTGGTTTTTAAGGTATTTTAAGGGTATTTTGTGGGTTTTGGGTTTTTTGGGGTTTTAAGGATTCTTTTTGAGTTTTTAGGGTTTTTAATTTTATTTTATTTTTTTAACATTTTTATGGTTTTAAAGTGTTCAAATATATTTTGTGGTGTTTTAAGGGTTTTTTGTGGTTTTTAGGGTTTTTATTACCTTTTTAAATGTTTAGAGTTTTTTATGGTTTTTAGTGTTTTTAGTGGTTTTATGGTTTTATGTGTTTTCATTAATTTTTATTGATTTTATAGGTTTTCTTGGTTTTTAGGGTATTTTGGGATTTTTTAGGATTTTTAGAATTTTATGGTTATTATAGTTTCACGGCCTTTATGGATTTATGGCTTTACTTTAGTTTTTAATGGTTTTATCATTTTGAGAGTTTTTTATGTTTTTTGTGTTTTAAGGGGTTTTATTATTATTAGTGGTTTTATGTTTTGTAGGGTTTTTTTTGTTTTCAGATGTTTTCCTTTGTTCATATGGTTTTTAATGTTTTCAAGATTTTTTAGAGAATTTTTTGACCTCTATGGTTTTTAGTGTTTTTTTGTGATTTTGAGTGGTTTGAGGTGCTTTAAGGGTTATTAGGGGGTTTATGGGTTATTATGGTCTTTTGGGGTTTTATGGTTTTTTATTTTTTAATGAATTTAAGGGGTCATTATAGTTTTTAGTCATTTTTAGGATTTTGTGGGGTTTTAGGGGTTTTAAGGATTTTAGTGGATCTTATGGTATTTAGGGTTTTTTCTGGGTGTTTAGGGGTTTTTTTGTTTTAATGGATTCTTTTGGGACATTTAGGGTTTTTAGGGATTTAGGGCATTTATTTTTTTTAAGGATTTTGGTTCCATTAAGAGATTTTATGTGCTTTTAGTAGTTTTTAGGGTTTCTAATTTCTTTTGGGTTTCAGGGTTTTTTTTGTGTTTTAAAGGGTTTTAAAGGTTTCTTAATTTTTTTAGGATTTTAGGGGTTTCAAGGATTTTTATTTGATTTTTTTGGATTTTATTGCGTTTTAGGGTTTTTATGTTTTTAAGGGTTTTATAGTTTTATGGATTTTTTAGATATTTAATTGTTTTTTACATTTTAATGGATTTTTAGGCTTTTAAGTGTTATAAGGGTTTTATGGTTTTTGGGGTTTTTAGGGATTTTAGGTTTTTAGGGATTTTAGAGTTTTTATAGGATTTGTGGGTTTTATAGGGTTTTAGGGGATTTCATAGTTTTGAGAACCTTTTTGATTTTTTAGGGGTTTTAGAGTATTTTATGTTTTTTTACAGTTTTTTAATGTTATAGTGGTTTTAGGGATTTTAAGGGCTTTATTGTTTTCAGTGTTTTTAGGTTTTTAATGGTTTATTATGGTTTTAAAGGGTTTTTATGGTTTTAAGGGGTTTTCAGGGTTTTTAGGATTTTTAGGGATTCGGTTGGTATTTAGGGGTTTTTATGAATTTTTGGGTTTTCAAGGATTTCTATGTCTCATGGGTTATCATGGTGTTATTTGGAGTTTTTTGTGGTTTAATGATTTTTAAAAGTTTTTGTTATGTTTTTTCTGAATTAAATGGATTTTATTATTTTAAGTTGTTTGAGGGGTTTTATGGATTTTGAGGGGTTTTATTGGTTTTAGGGGCTTTATAGTTTTCAGGGGTGCTTTCAATTTTATTAGGGGTTTTTACATCTTCATGGATTTTTAGGGATTTTTATGTTTTTTATGGTTATAGGAATTTTTACAATTTAACTGATTTTGAGAGGTTTAGGAGTTTTGAGGGATTTAGTGATTTTTATGGAATTTATGGGGTTTTTAAGGATTTTTTAGTATTTTAGGATTTTATGTTTTTTTAGTGTTTCTGCTTTTTAATGATTTTAGAGTTTTCTTAGATTATTTTGGGGTTTTAAGGGATTTACTATTTTAGTGGGTTTTAAGGTTCTTAATGTTTTTAGGGGGTTGTATTAGTTTTATGGAAAATTTAGGGATTTTTGGGTTTTGTACGTTTTCCGTATTTTTATGAATTTTTTGCATTTTTATGGTTTTTAAGGATTTTGAGGGGATTAATGGGTCTTAAGCGTATAATATGTGTTTAGGGATTTTTAGATGTCTTAAAGATGTTTTGAGGTATTAGTGTTTTTTATAATTTTTTACAGTTTTTAATGTTTTTATGTTATTAATGATATTAGGAATATGATGGTTTTATATATTTTAGTGGGTTTTTAGGGTTTTAGGGTATTTCAAAAAAAATTGGGTTTTATTATTTTGATGGGGTTTCTAGAGTTTTTATGGTATTTAATGTTTTTTAGGGATTTTTAAGGAATTTCTAGGATTTTTAAGAATTTTTGAGTTTTTAGTGTTTCACGGATTTTGAAGGTTTTTTTAGTTTTCATGGTATTTAGGGTTTTTCAAGGGTTTTCATGGGTTTTAGGGTCTGTTTCGGGTTTTAGGTATTTTTGAGTTATTTAGGAGTTTTATGGTTTTCGAGAGTTTTTAAATGTTTTTATGGTTTTCATAATTTTTATGTTTTTTACGTTTTAAGTGATTTTTCATGTATTTTTGGATTTTTATGGGTTTTAGGTTTTTTAGGGTTTTAGGGATTTTGTGGGTTTTCAGGTTCTTCATGTTTTTCTAGGTTTGTTTGGGTTTTTAATCAATTTTAGTTTCTTTTGGGTTTTAGACTTTTTTTGAGTTTTTAGGTTCATTTATGTTTTTTAGAGTTTTTAATGGTTTTAGTGATTTAAAGTGGATTTTGAGAGTTTACTGATTTTTAGGGATTTTTTCGATTTTTAGAGATTTTTATGGTCTTTACCATTATATGGTTTTGATGGGTATTGGGATTTTATGGGTTTTTTAATTTTATAAGTATTTTTGGGGATTTAAGAGATTTTTAAGGATTCTTGTGTTGTTAACATTTTAATGGATTTTCGGGGTTTTCAGTGCTTTTTATTATTTTTATTGGTTCCAGGGTTTTAGGTTCTTTTGGAATTTTATGGTTTTGTTTTGAATTTTTAATGTTTTAATGGAATTGTAGCATTTATAACTTTTTTTGGGGTGTTAATGGTTTTAGTGTTTTTTCTAGGTTTTAGTGGATTTTTATTGGATTTTACGGTTTTATGATTTTTAATGTTTTTTTGTTTTCTCTTGGTTTTTAGGGATATTTATATTTTCATTTATTTTTATTGATTTTCAGGATTTTTATAGTTTTTTCGATTTTTATATTTTTTAGGTATTTTGGGGTTTTTAAGACATTTAGGCTTTTTAGTGGTTTTTTAGAGTTTTGGGTCTTATGGGGAGTTTTATGGGCTTATTTTGAGTTTTTTAGGTCTTTATATTTTTATGAATTTTTAAAAATTTTACCATTTTTAGGGGATTAAATGATTTTTTGTGTTTTCTTTCTATGTTTAATGAGTTTTTATGGTTTTATAAATATTTTAGGGTGGTTTTATGCTTTGTAAGGGAGTTTGAAGGTTTGAAGGTTTTTTACATTTTATGGAAATTTTAGGGCTTTTAAGATTTTTATGGTTTTATGAAATTGATAGTTTTTTTGTGATTTTTATGGTTTTGGGGTTTTTATGGATTATTTAGGGATTTTAATGGTTTTCAGTGTTTTTGGGGTTTTTTGAGGTATTATAGTTTTTATGAGTATTTTATGGTTTTCATGGTCTCTTATAGTTTTTTTCATTTATAGGGGTTTTATGGGGTTTTTGAGTTTTTTGTATTTTTTGTGTTTTTATAGGTTTTTTGGGATTTTAAAGTATTTTTGGAGTTTTTATGGTTTTTAATGGTTTTTAGATATTTTAAGGGTTTTTATGTTTTATGTATTTTTATGGATTTTTAGTATTTTTTTTATTTTAATGGTTTTTAGGGGTTTTAGAGTTTTTTTTTGAATTTCTAGGGTTGTAAGGTTTCATATATATTTTTAACACTTTAGGGGAGTTTATGATTTTTATGAATTTTAGTGGGTTTTATGGTTTTCTAGGGGGTTTAGGGATTTTATGAATTTTTACGTTTTTCAGTTTTTTTGGGTATTTTTTTGAATTTTTTTCATTTAGCTGTTTTTGGATTTTTATTGATTTTGAGTGTTTTAAGGGGTTTGAGTGGTTTCTATGGATTTTAGGGAGGGTTTAGGGTTTTTATGGTCTTTTGGGGTTTTGTGAATCTTTGAGTTTTTTAGTGTTTTTATGGGTTTTAGAGTTATTTTAATGTTTTTTGGTGTTTTAAGTGTTTTTAGAGTTTTTAGCAGGTTCTTAGGGTTTTATGGGTTTTAGGGGTTTTTAAGGGTTCTATAGGTTTTTATTTTTTTAGGGTGATTTGGATGGTTTTTTATGGTCTTTTAATGTTTTCATGGATGTTTAGAGTTTTTTTTTGGAGCTTTATGGTTTTTATGGTTTTTATGGTTTTTAGTGATTTTGAGGGTTTGGGGGGGGGGGGGTTTGGGATTTTTTAGGGTTTTCGGACTTTTAGTGATTTAATGTGATTTTTGTATTAAGGATTTTTTTAGTTTTTTAGGTTTTTAAAGGGTTTTTAGATTTTTTAAAAAAATTTAGGGGTTTGAGTGGTTTTAGAAATATTAGTGGTTTTTGGGTTTTTTGGGTGTTTGTGGATTTTTTATGGTCTTATAGATTTTACAGTTTATAGGGGTTGTTCAGGGTTTTTTGTTTTTCAATATTTTTTGTGATTTTTTTTATTTTTTATGGTTTTTAGTTATTTAGTGTTTCATGATATTTTTAGTGTTTTTTGGGGATTTTTTGGGTTCTTAGTTCATTTAGATTATTAGTGTTTTTTTAAATTTTACTTCTTTTAATGTTTCATATAATTTTTTTATGTTTTTAAAGTTTTTAAGGGGTTTTATAGATTTTAATGGGGTTTTAGGGGTGTTAGTGGTTTTTAGGGGTTTCCATGGTTTTTAGAGTTTTTTTGATTTTAGGGGGTTTTCTGGGTTTCTAGGGATTTCTACAATTTTTAGGTTTTTTAGGGATTTTTATTGTTTTTATGGTGTTAATAATTTTTTAACTTTTATAAGGATATTTTAGGTATTTCATGGTTTCTAGGGTGTTTTAGGGTTTCTAGGATCTTTTGGGTTTTTTTTGAGTTTTTATGGTTTTTAGAAATTTTAAACGTTTTTGGGTTTAAAGGTATTTTTGAGTTTTGAGTTTATTTATTTGTTTTTTGGTGGTTTTATTTTATTCGGGTTTATTATGGTTTTTATGGGGTTCACATGATTTTTAGGGTTTTTTACGTTTTCCTATATTTTTTGGATTTTTTTAACATTTTTTGGTTGATTATAGGGTTTTTCGAGACCTTACAGGTTTTTAGGGGTTTTCCATTTATTTAGGATATTTAGGATTCTTCTGGGTTTTAGGGTTTCTTTTAAGTATTTAATTGTTTTTATAGTTTTTGATGGTTTTTAACATTTATTATTGTTTTTATTTCTTTTAGGGTTTTAGAGTTTTCCCTTGATTTTGAGGGTTTTATGGATTTTTGTCAAATTTTTTGGGTTTTTAAGTATTAAATGGTTTTTATAGTTTTATGGGGATTTTATGGTTTTTAGTTTTTTTTTATTTTCTCTATGATTTTATGGATTTTTTTATGTTCTTGTGGTTTTTTGATAATTTTTTGGTTTTTAGCGATTTTGCGGGTTTTAGAGGCTTTAAGGGTTTTTAATAATTTTTTGGTGTTTTTTGAGTTTTCTAATGTTTTAACACTATTAAGTGTTTTTTAGATATTTTAGTGGGGTTTAGTGATTTTTAGGGTTTTTTTGATTCTTTAAGGTTTTAAAGGGTTTTAATTGTTTTCAGCGTGTGTTTAACATTTTAGGGTTCTTTATGTTTTCAAGAATATTTAGAGATTTTAGGATATTTATGATTTTTTTTTGTTTTTTTATGGATTTTAGGGACATCTAGGGTATTTATATTTTTTATGGGTTTATAGGTTTTTAGCAGTTTTTAGGGTTTTTAGGACCCCTTTGGGGTTTTAGGATTTTTTGGAGTTTTTTTTATTTTAAGGTTTTTAGATTTTATAAACGTTTTTAGCATTTTTAGTTGTTTTAAGGGTTTTTATAGTTTTAGTTTGTTTTTAAAGGTTTTATCGGTTTTACGGTTGGAAAATGATTTTATTTGTATTTAATTTTTATAGGGTTTTTTCAAGGAATTAGATTTTATAACATTTTCAGGGTTTTTTATTTCTTTTTCATGATTTTTATGGTTTTTCTGATTTATTAGTGTTTTTTTTATTTTGAGGGTTTTAGTGTTTTTAGTTTTTTATGGGTTTTTATTATTTTTAATATTTTAAGGGTATTTTTATGGTTTTTCGAGGGTTTTTTAGATTTCTAGTGTTTTTTATGTTTTCATGGATTTTTAGTGCTTTTAATGGATTTTATGGTTTTTAGGATTTTTATGGTTTTTAGGGATTTTAATGGTTTTTTGGTTTTTTGATTCTGTATGATTTTTGGGGGTTTCCATGGTTGTTAATGTGTATTGGGGTTTCTAGAGTTTTTTTATGTTGTTTAATTTTTTTCTTTGAGTTTTTTGTATTTTGAGGTGTTTCAATGATTTTTAGGGGTTTAGTAGGGTTTTAGGGTATTTTTGGGTATTTTGGGTTTTTTTAATGTTTTAGGGGGTTTTATGGGTTTCATTATATTTCAAGGTTTTTAAGTTTTTTTTATATTTTGATGGATTTTTTTATAACTTATTTAGGTATTTTAATATATAGGTTTTTTAGGGTTTTAGTGATTTTGAGGGTTTTTATAGGTTTTAGGGTATTTTAATGTTTTAAGGATTTTTTGGTTTTTAGGATTTTTATTTGAATTTTTTACAATTTAAATTTTTTTTAGATATATATAAATTTTTTTGGGGCTGTAAGTTTTTTTATAGTATTATGTAGTTTTTGGGGTTTTTCTGCGTTTTAGGGGTTTTTATGTGTTTTTTGAAGTTTTATGGTTTTGAAGAGTTCATCTGGATTTTTAGGGTATCTTCTATTTTAAGATATTTTTAGGTAATTTTTTGGATTTTTTTGTTTTATAGGGTTTTTTTCTTTTAGGGATTTTGAGGGGTGTTTTAGGTTCTCAAAGGGTTTTATGGTTTATAGGTTTTTCAGGTTTTTTAGGTTTTCTTGGTTTTCTATGGTTTTTTTGAGTATTTAGGTATTATCTTGTTTTTTTACAGATTTTTAACTTTTTCAACATTTTTAAGTGTTTAAAAGTTTTTTAGAGTTTCTAGTTGGGTTTTAGGGTTTTAATGTTTTTTAGGGGTTTTATGATTTCAGGGGGTTTTTAGGGATTTAGAATTATTTATGTTTTTATTGATTTTTAGGGGTTTTTAGTATTATTAGGGTTTTTAGGGGATTTAGGGTTTTTAAATATTTTGATGGGTTAATCGGGTTTTTGGGTTTTGGGGATTTTTAGGTTTGTAGGGTCTTTTGGGGGGTTTTGGGGTATTTTTTGAGTTTTTTATTATTCTTATGGTTTTTTAGAGTTTTTTATGTTTTTAGGGGTTTTAGGGTTTTTAGATTTTTTAGTGGTTCTTAAGGAATTTATGGGGTTTTAGGGGTTTTACGGTTTTTAGGGGTTTTATGGTTTTTAGGGGGGATTTTCATGGTTTTATGGTTTTTTATGTTTTTAAGAAATTTTACAGTTTTTAATGATTTGTATGATTTTTAGGGGTTTTTGGAGGATTTTGGGATTCTGAGTGTTTTTAGTGGTTTTCTTGGTTTTTATGGTCTATAGGGGTTTGGAGGACTTTTTTATTTTTAGGGGAATTTTGAGTTTTTAGGGTCCTTAATATGTTTTTTATTTTTAATGTTTTTATCATTTTTAAGGGTTTAGAGGGTTTTTATTGCTTTTATGGATTTTAACGTTTTTATGGGTTATTATGTTTTTTAAATTATTTTATTGGTTTTGATGATTTTAAGGGGTTTTTTTAGGTTTTAAGGATTTTTTTACCTTTTCATCAAATTTTATGGAATTTTTACGATTTTTATGTTTTTGGGGTTTTTAGGGTTATTGGGGAATTTTTTAGGGGTTTTAAGGGGTTTTGGGGTTTTAATGTTTTTAGTGATTTTTCATTAATTTTAGGGTCTTTGGGATTTTTAGAATTTTTATTAGTTTTATGGTTTCTTAGACTCTTAACATTTTTAGATAATTTATATTTTTTAGAGAATTTAGTGGGTTTTAAGGTTTTATAAGGTTTTGGGGTTTATTTATGGTTTTTAGGGGTTTTATGGGTTTTAGTGGGTTTTTAGGTTTTTTTATATTTTTTTACATTTTCAGGGATTTTTAGAGACTATTTACGATTTTTATATAATTTAGGAGTTCTATGGTTTTTAGGGATTTTGAGGGGTTTTTTAGTGTTTTAGGGGTTTTATAGATTATTTTGGCATATTAGGGATTTGAGGGTTTTTGGGTTATCTTGAGTCATTTAGGATTTGTATGGTTTATTAGATTTATATATTAGTTTTAAGGTTTTCAAGAGTTTTAAGCTTTTTCTATTTTATTGTATTTATGGTTCTTTATTGTTTTTAGGGTTGTATATGATTTTCATGGGTTTTTCTTGGTTATGATGGGTGTTTAGGTTTTTTTTATGTTTTTAGGGATTTCATTGGATTTTTTAGGTGTCTTATTTTTTATGTTTTTATGGTTTTAAGTATTTAGATAGTTTTTAGGGGTTTTAGTGTTTTTAGGGGTTTTAGGGGATTTCATGGTTATTATGTTATTATTTGGGGACTTAGGGGGTTTTTGAGTTTTTAGTGTTTTATTTTTTTTATATTTTTTTTATCAATTTTAGGGGTTTTAAGGGTTTTAGTCTTTCTAGTGGTTTTAGGGTTATGATAGGTTTTTATTTTCTTAGACGGTTTAATAATTTCATGTGTTTTTAGGGGTTTTAGTGGTTTTTACATTTTAATGGATTATAAGGAATTTTTTTTGGATTTTTTTGCTTATTAGGGGGATTTGTGTTTTTTTGGATTTTTATTATTTTAGGGTTATTAAGGGATTTTAGGCTTTTTAGGGACTTTCTTAGTAATTTTGGTCCTTTTTGGTTTTTTTAATTTTTAGATTTTTAAGGTTTTATATAGTTTTTTAATGAGTTTTCATTTTTATGATATTTATGGTGTTTGAAGTTTTTATTTAATTATTCGGTTTTAGAAGTTTTTAGGGGTTTTTGTGTTTTTATTGTTTTTAGTGATGTTTGGGGTGTTAGGGTTTTTTACATTTTTAGGTATTTGTATAGATTTTGTAAGACTTTTATTTTCTATATGGTTTTTAGGGGTTTTAGGGATTTTTAGGGTTTTATGGATTTTTAGGGATTTCATATTATTTCATAGTTTTTATGGTCTTCTTGGAGTTTTGTGGATTTCTTGAGTTTTTAGGGTTTTTATTTGTTTTTATAGTTTTTTTATCAATTTATAACACTTTTGGGTGCTTAATGTTTTTAAGGGTTTTTATTGGCTTTAGAATTTTTGTTGTTTTTTATAATTTTTAAGGTTTTTTGGTTTTTATGGTTTCTTGAGGGGTTTATGTTTTTAGGGTATTTTATGATTTTAGGTACTTTTATGATTTTTTTGGTTTTATGGTTTTTATGTTGTTTATGGGGGTTAGGTATTTGTTATTTTTTGAGGGGTTTTAAAGGGTTTTCTGGGTTTTTATGGTATTTTGCGTTAATGGGGATTTTTAGAATTATAGGGGATTTAATGATTATTATATATTTTAACAATTATGATATATTAAATGTTTTTAGAGTTTTTATGGGGTTTATGAGTTTTTTATGTTTTATGATTTTTTATTATTTTAAAAGGTTCATAATAGTTTTTGGGTTTTTATGTTTTGAAGGATTTTTTAGTCATTTTTACTATTTTTATGATTTTTATAATTTTATAGAGTTTTTATGGATTTTTATGATTTTTATGGTTTTTAGTGTCTTTTGGGGTTTTAGGGGTATTGTTGAGTTTTTAGGGTTGTTGATGACTTTTAGAGATTCTAGTGGTTTTTTGGGTTTTTTAGGTTTTTAGTGTCTCTATGGTATTTAGGGGTTATCTAATTTTTAGCGGGTTACATCATATTTAGGGGTACTGTGTTTTCTTGGAGTTTTATGGATTTTTTATGATTTTAATGGTTTTTAACATTTTTCTAGGTTTTATGTATTTTGAGGGGGTGTCGTGATTTTCTGAGTATTATTGGGTTATGGTTTTTCAAGGTTTTTAGAGAAGTTTGGGTTTTAGGGGTTTTTTTAGTTTTTAGGGGTTTTAAGGTTTTGTATAGTTTTGTAACATTTTTGGGATTTTATGGTTTTTTAGAGATTTAAGTTGTTTTAGGGTTTTCATAGGTTTTTAGTGTCTTCAAATGTTCTAAAGAGTTTTTATTATTTTTATTTGGTGTTTAGGGTTTTTTATCTTTGCATGTATTTTTATTAATTTTTTAGAAATTTTTTAATTTTTTGGCTTTTAGGGGTTTTTAGGGTTTTAGGGTTTTTTAATGTTTATGGTTTTAAGGTTTTTAGAGTTTTTTAATGTTTTTAATATTTTTAGGAATTTTATGGTGTTTCGAGTTTTTAGTGTCTCTCTATGGTTTTTATGGGGTTTTGGGTTTTAAGGGTTTTAGGTGTTTTATGGTTTTATTGAGTTTTTTAATGTTTTTAGGCTTTTTATGTTTTCAGGGATCTTTAGGGTTTTTTAAATATTTTTCTGGTCTTTGTGTTTTTCGGGTTTTTTAGGATTTTGAGGGGTTTATTATTTTCCAGGTTTTTAGGGATTTCATGTTTTTATGGGTTTTTTTTTGGGTTTTAAGGGGTTAATTAGTTTTTTAATTATTTTACTATTATTTAGTTTTTTACATATTTGGGGGGTTTAAGGGTTTTGAGTTTTTAGTGGGTTGTATGTTTTTTGGGTTTTAGGGTTTCTTATTGTAATTTTGGGTTTTATGTTTTTAATCAGTTTTTAGGGTTTTTGGGGTTCTTTACATTTTAGGAGCTATTAGTTTTTTTATGATTTTTATGATTTTAGTGTTTTTTCGGGTTTTATAGTTTTTGAGGGGTTTTAGTGAGTTTTAGGGTTTTTAGGGGTTTAGGGTTTTTCAGGGTTTTAGTGTGATTTGGGATTTTAGGGTTTCTATGCTTATTAGTAATTTTTAATGTTTTTAGGGGTTTAAGGGCTTAACAGTTTTTAGTGGGTTTTTAGGGTTTTAAGGGTTTTAGGGGTTTTCATGGTTTTTAGTTTTTTTTTTAAATTTTTTGGATTTTTAGAGTTTTTAATTATTTGTAGGGTTTTTATTGATTTTGAGGGTTTTTAGGGTTTTTAAAAAAAATAGGTTTTAGGTGATTTTTTGGTTTTTTGGGTCATTTTGGGATTTAAGGATTTTCTTTAGTTTTTTAAGGATTTATGTTCTTTTTGAATTTTTCAAATTTTTAGGGGTTTATAGGGTTTTTAGATTTTTTAGTGTGTTTTCATATTTTTTTGTGTTTTTTTGGTTTTTATGGTTTTTAGAGGATTCGATTGTTTTCGAGGGTTTTCAAGTTTTTATGGTTTTTTATGTTTTAGGGATTTTTAATGTTTTTAGGATTTTTATGATTTTTACAGTTATTCTAGTTTTTTATAAATTCTAAGGGATTTTGGAGGGTTCTCGGGTTTTTTTGTTGGTTTTTGGGGTTTTAATGATATTTAGGTTCTTTTGGGGTTTTAGGGTTTTTTGATTATTTATGGTTTTTAAGGTTTTTTGAAGTTTTCATCTTTTTTAGGGGTTTTAAGGCTTCTTATAATTTTATAATTTTTTTGGTTTTTATGGGTTTTATGGTTTTTAAGTATTTGAGGGGTGTTATTGTTTTTTTGGGTTTTCACGGTTTTTAGGGTTTTTTACATTTTCATGGATTTTTAGGGATTTTTAATTTTTTATTATTTTTAGGGATTTTAGTGCTTTTACGGATTTAGAGGGTTTTAAGGTTTATTTCTTTTTAATGTTTTCCATGGGTTTTAGGAATGTTTATTGTTTTTTACGGGATTTATGGTTTTTTATATTTTGTAATGATTTTAGGTGCTTAATGGGTTTCTATGGGTTTTTTGTTGCAATGTTTTTCATGGTTTGTTCGGGTTTTTATGGATTTTAGGGATTTTACTGTTTTCAAGGTTTTTTTATCATTTATATGTTTTCAAGGATTCTTGGATTTTTAATGATTTTTGGATTTTTGGGGTTTATTTAGCATTTTAATGATTTTATGGTTTTTTTTGGGATTTTTTTTTGTTTTTTAGGGGTTTTGGTGTTTTTTAGATTTTTTATGTTTTTTCAAGGTTTTAATTGTATATTTGGGTTTGAAGGTATTTTTTTAATGTTTAATGGTGTTATGGTTTTTTATAACTTTTTTAACTTAATTTGGTGTTTTAAGGGTTTTTAGAGTTATTATTGGGTTTTTTGGGATTTAATGGGTTTTCAAGGTTTTAAATTTTTTAAGGGGTTTTACGATTTTTAGGGGCTTTTAAGATTTTATGGATTTTTTAATATATTTTTTGTTTTCATGGGTCTTTAGGGTTTTTATGGTTTTTAGGTTTTTTAGGTTTTTTAGGGTTTTTAGTGGTTTTAAGGGGGTTTTAGTGGTTTTAGGGGTTTCAGGGAAATTAGGGACTATTTGGTTTTTAGGGGGGTTTTGTTTTTATGGGTTTTTAGGGTTCTAGTATTATTTTTTTGTTTTTAAGGGTTTAAATGGTTTTTAAAATTTTCAGTTGGTTTTTAGGTTTTTATGGGTATTTAGGGTTTTTAATGTTTTTAGATGTTATATGTTTTTCAGAATTATTCATGGTATTGAGGATTTTTTAATGAATTCTGGGATATTTTGGATTTATTTAGGATTTTTATTGTTTTTAGACATCTTATGTTTTTTATTGATTTTGAGGGTTTTAGGGTATCTCATGGGTTTAAAGGGGTGTTAGGGGTTTTCGGGGATTTTAGGGTTTTTTGGGGTTTTAGGGTTTTTTAGTTTTTTAGTATTTTAATGGATTTTATAGTTTTTAAAACTATTTATGGGTTTTAAAGGATTTTAGAGTTTTATTTTTTTTCATTTTGAGAATATTTATGGGGTTTTATGTTTTTTATGTTTTTATAGGGTTTTATTGTTTTTAGGTGGGTTTTATGTCTTTACGGTTCTATACATTTTCATGGATTTCTATAGATTATAAGGATTTTTATGGTTTTTAGTGTTTTTAGGGTTTTTAGGGGGTTTAGGTACTATGAGGGGTTTTATGTGTTTTGAGGGGTTTAAGGGTTTTTATGATTTTAAGGGTCTTTTGGGTTTTTATACGTTTTAATAATTTTTACTGTTTTTAGTAGTTTGATGTTTTTATGGGTATAAGGGTTTTTATGGTTTTTAATTGTTTTTATGGTTTTTGCGGAATTTATGGATTTAGGGGTATTTACATTTTTAGGGATTTATGGGTTTTTAAGATTTTTATGGGGTTTAGGGTTATTTTGGGGTTTTAAGGATTTTTAGATTTGTTAGGGTTATTTCAAGGTTTTTAGGGGTTTTATGGGTTTTCAAGGGTTTTAGGGATTTTCAACGGTTTTAGGGTCTTTTGGGGTTTCAGGTTCATTTTTGATTTTTTAGGGGGTTTAGTTTTTTTCAAAAAAATTTAACATTTTTAGGGGTTAAAAGGGTAAATATTGTTTTTAGTGGTTTATGGTTTAATGGGATTAAGGGTTTTAGGTTTGTTAAGGGGTATTATGGTTTTAGGGGTTTTATATGGTTTTTATGGGTTTTTATGTTTCGAGGTATTTTTGGGGATTTTAATATTTTTATGACTTGAGGGTATTTTATTTTTTAACGAATTTGATGGGGTTTCAGTGTTTTCTTTTTTTATTGGATTTCAATGGGTTTTATAGTTTTCATAGTTTTTTTTTGGGGGGGGGGTTGGGGTTTTTTCATTTTTAGGGATTTTATGGGATGTTTTATTATTTTTTATGGGTTTTAGGGTTTTTATGGAGGTTAAGGGTTATTTTATTTTTAGGTTTCTTAGGACTTTTTGGGGTTTTTAGAGTTTTTATATTCTTTTTGGTTTTTAGGTTTTTTTGAGTTTTTTAGTGTTTTTATTGTTTTTAGAGTATTTTAAAAATTGTGTGGTTTTAATGGTTTTTATTGTTTTTAGTGGGTATTAGGGTTTTTATGGGGTTTTAAAGTTATTTTTTGGTTTTGGGGGTCTTTTATTATTTTCAGGGGTTTTTAGGTTTTTTTTGGATTTTTACCTTTTTTTGGATTTCTTGGGATTTTTAGGATATTTATAGATTTTATGGTTTTAATTTATTTTGGGGATTTGATGGGTTTTTTTTGTTTCACATCATTTTTAGTGTTTTAAGGATTTAAGGGTTTTTAGGGTCATTTAGGGTTGTTAATGTTTTTTCGGTTTTTAGGGGTTTTAATTTTTTAGGGTTTTTTCATATTTAGGTGTTCTAAGAGTGTTTATAATTTTTATTGGGTTTTAGTATTTTTATAGGTTTTTTGGTGTTTTAAGGATTTTAGGGAATTTTAAATAATTTAGGGGTTTTTAGGGTTTTTAGGTTTTTTATAGGTTTTTTGTGTTTTAATTTATTTTACATTTTCATGTGTTTTAATGGAAATTTTATGATTTTTTTATAGTTTTTAAGGATTTTGAGGGTTTTGTGGTATTTCAGTGTTATGTTAGGGTTTTTAGGTGTCTTCACATGTTTTTGGGTCTTTTTCGTTGTTATGTTTTTTGTTATTTAATGGCTTTATGGGTTTTTAGATTTTTTAATGTTTTTAAGGTTTTTAAAGGTTTTTATGGTTTTCAGGGGTTCATGTGGTTTTTTTGGGTTTTTTACTTTCTCAGAGATTTTTAGAAATTTTTAGGTATTTTATGGTTTTAGGTGTTTTTTTGTATTTTGGTGGGTTTTTAGGATTTTTAGGGTTTTGAGAAGTTTTCATGGTTATGAGGTTCTTTTAGGGTTTAATGGTTTTTTTAGTTTTTTAGGGATTTTAATGTTTTATAAATATTTATAAGATTTTAAGGGGTTTATAGTTTTTTTTATATTTTAAGAGTGCTTTGGGTATTTATAGATTTTTAGGGTTTTTAAGGGTTTTAGAATTTTTTATGGGTTTCAGTGTTTATAAAGGCTTTTACATTTATAGATATTTTTGGGTCATTTATAATATTTAAATGGTTTTTAGGGTTTTTAAGTATTTTGATGGTATTTAAATGTTTTCATGTGTTTTGGGATTTAATGGTTTTAGGGTTTTTGTGGGTATTTAGTTTTTCTTTATCTTTTAAGGTTTTTTTGAGTTTTTATGGTTCAAAGGTTTTTTATGACATTAGATGTTTTTCGGAGTTTAAATGGTCTATAGTATTTATATAAGGTTTTAGGGTTTTTAAGGAGTTGGGGGTGTTTATGAATTTTAGGGTGTTTTATGGGTTTTTAGGGTGTTTTATGTTTTCAAGTATTTTTAGTGTTTTTTAATTTTTATGGGTTCTATGGGTTTTTATAGTTTTATGCTTCTTCCAGGGTTTTTATCAATTTTAGGGTATTTAGGTTCTTTTCTCATTTTTATGTATTTTTTTTTGTTTTTTGTGTTTTTAATGATTTTAGAGTATTTTAATTTTTTTAGTGTTGTTAATGATTTTTAGAGTTTTAAATTGGTTTTAGGGGTTTTATGTGTTTTTACGATTTTTATGGTTTTTAGGGATTTTTATGGTTTTATGGGGATCATCAAGGAATAATGTTTTTTTATTTTTTGGTAATTGTAGAGATTTTTTGGATTGTTATGGTTTTCAAAGGTTTTTTGGTTTTTAGGGATATTATGTGCTTTTTGGGGTTTTCATGATTTTTTGGATTTTTTGGGTTTTCCGAGTTATAGGGTCCTTAAGATTCATAGTGGTAATTTTTTTATTTTTTACAGTTTTAGGGGTCTTTTATTTTTTTGTTTTTTTAGGTATTTTAAGGGTTTTTTGAGATTTTAGTATGTATTTAGGGTTTTTATGAGTTTTTAGTGTTTTTATAGTTTTAGGGGGCTTTATAGTTTTTAGGGGTTCTTTGGAGTTATTTGGGTCTTTTACGCTTTCTAGTATTTTTATGGATTTTTTAGTATTTTAATGGTTATTGGGGTTTTTATGGTCTTATGGGTTTTCAATGTGTTTTAGTGTTTTTGGGATTTTTAGTATTTTTAGGGTGTTTTTTTTGGTTTTTTTGAATTTTTAGTAGTTTTTACAGTTTTCTTATATTTTTTTATCGTTTTTTGGGTTTCAAAGAGTTTCTTTATTTTTTTCATGTTTTTAGTATTTTTTTATAGGTTTTTGGGTTTTTATGGTTTTATAGGTTTTAATGGTTTTAAGGGGTTTTTTTGTGTTTTTGGTTTTTTACATTTTTAGAGATTTTTTAGATTTTTTAGTATTTTCAGGATTTTAAGGTTTTTAGGGCATTTATGGATTTTGATGGGTAATAGATTATTTCATCTTATTATGAATTTTAGGGTGTTTCTACTTTTTAGTGTCACTTTGGCTTTTTATAGATTTTTTTAGTGTTTTTATGGTTTTTATTGTTTTTATAGGTGTTGGAGTTTTAGTGGTTTTTTGGGATTTTATGGGTTTGAGTGGAATTTAATGTTTTTTGGAATTATTATGTTTTTCAGGGTTTATTTTTTATTTTTAGGGTTTCAAGGAGTTTTAGGTATTTTTTATGTTTTATATGTTTTTTGGGTTTTTTTGGTTTTTAAGGATTTTCAGGGTTTTTAGGGGTTTTCATGGGTTTTTTATAAATTTTATGGTTTTCAGGGATTTTAGGTTCTTTTGAGTTTTTAGTGGTTTTTAATGGGTTTTTAGTTTTTATATATTTTTTAACGTTTTTATAGTTTTTTAGGGTTTTTATATTTTTAGGAGTTTTAGGGTTTTGGGGGTTTTAATTTTTTTTTCTAGGCTTTAGGGGTTTATATTTTAAGGAATTTTTATGGATATTTTTTATTTTTATAGTTTAAAAGAATATTTGGGGTTTTTTTTATTTCAAGATGTTATCTGCATTTTTTAGGGGTTTTTGGTGGTTTTCATTTTTTAGTTTCTTTTTGTGTTTTTGGTGTTTTTTTAGATTTTTTGGGTTTCATGATTGTTTAATGTTTTTACCATTTTTTAAGGTCTAATTAGTGTTTTTAAAGGTTTTTAGTTTTTTATGGGAGTTTATGGGTTTTATTCATTTTAAGGAATTTTATTATTTTTAAGTGGTTTTCAAGGTTTTTAGTGTTTTTTACATTTCTAGGGATTCTTAGGATTATAATTAGGGTGTCTAGGTTTTTTAGTATTCTTTTCATATTTTCAGCATCTATTAGGTGTTTTCACTTTTTTTATGAACTTTATGTATTCTTTGGATCTTTGGAGTTCTTTTCTTGTTTTCCATGGTTTTTAGAGTTTTTAACGTTTTTAGGAGTTTTAAAGGGTTTTACAATTTTTGGTGGTTTTAAATGGTTTTATGGTGTTTTTGTGTTTTAAGGTATTTATGGGTTTTCATGGTTTTAGAGGTAATTTATGACATTTTAGGGTTTTTAAAATTTTCAGTTGTTTTTTGAGATTTCTAAGGATTTTTATGATTAAATTGATTTTTAGGGGTTTTAGGGATATTTTGGGTTTTAGGGATTTTGATTTTTTGGTTATCTATAGTATTATTCAATGTTTTTAATGTAATTTGGGATTTTTATAGTTTTTTTAGGTTTAAGGGGGTGTAAGGGTTTTATGGGGTTTTATGTGTTATTATTATGTTTTAGGTTTTTTATGGGATTTTAGGAATTTTTTAAGGTTTTGTGGGTTTATGGTTTTAAGTGTTTTTTGGGTGTTTTTAAATTTTAATGTAGTTTTAGACCTTTTTTATGATAATTATAGATTTTATTGTTTGTATAGTTTCTTGTGATTTTGAGGGTTCTTTGCTATTTAGTTTTATTTTGGGTTTTTAGGGGTTTTCTCGATCTTTAGTGTCTTTTTGGAATTATAGGACTTTCTTTGATTTTTTTGAGGGTTTTGATGTTTTTTTAGTTTTTAACATTGTGAGGGTTTTGACTCTTTTTGGGTTATTTGTGGGTTTTTATTTTTATATGTGTTTTTATTATTTTTATGGTTTTTCGAGGTAGATGGTTTTCAGGGTCTATTAGGTTCTTTAGGGTTTTTTATGTGATAAGGTATTTTTAAGGTTCTTAAGGATTTTTTTGGGTTTTATATTTTTATGGGTTTGAGGGATTTTCTAGTTTAGTAGGGGTTTAAAGGGGTATTTAGGGGTTTTCAAGGTTTTTTTGTGTCTTTTTGGGATTTTAGGGGTTTTCTATGTTTTTTGGGGGTTTTAATGTTTTTTAGATTTTTAAACATTTTAATGTGTTTTAAGAGTATTATAGTTTTTATTATGTTTTTATTGGGATTTTAGGGGTTTTATTGGGTTTTAGGGTTTTTAAAGGATTTATGGGGTTTTATGGTTTTCAGGGTTTTCTTAGGGGTTTTAAGGGTTTTGATGTTTTCCTGGATATTTACGGTTTTTTTTATGATTTTGATGGGGTTTTTAGGGTTTTTGTGGTCTTTTGTTTTTCTAGGTATTTTTTAGTTTTTGGGGTTTTTAATGTTTCTAGTGTTTTTTAAAAAAAATTTGGGGTTTGGGGCATATTATGGGTTTTAGTGTTTTTTGGTTCTTATGAGTTCTTAGGCGGATTTTATGTTTTTAGGGGTTTTATGGTTTTTGGGAGATTTTCATGTGTTTTAGTGTTCTTTACAATTTTAATTTTTTAGTGATTTTTGATATTTTTTTGGACTTTAGGGGTTTTTTTGGCATTTTTAGTGATTTTGAGGGTTTTTAGGGGGTTTTATGGGTTTTTATAATATTTAGAGTCTTCCAGAATATTAGGTATATTTGGGTTGTTAGGTGTGTTTTTAGTTTTTTTGTGCAAGGAAGGTGTGAGGCCAGGCTATTTCTGCCCCCCCCCCCCCCCCCCAATTTATTAAAAAAGAGACACAACAGATAAGGGAGGGGCGATGTCAACGAACCCACACCCAAAAACCTGGGACACCCCCACACACGAAAGTCCAAAAGACCCAAAAAAACAAAAGGATAGACTGCTACAGACCAAATTTACCATTCCCATAAGGGTCTCCATTAGCACTATAGCCGGAGAAAGCATCCAAGTCCACCGACTCCCATTTAGAGGATTCAAATTTCTTGAGGAATGATGCATAATACATCCTGAGTTCCACACCTGACTTTGCTTTAGTAGCCCGTTCTTCCCTACCATGTGCATCTCCTTTACCTTTTCTAGCCTTGGAGAAGGCCCTAGTAGTCATTGGCCTAGGCAGTAAGGAATAGTCCCTCCTTACACTCTGTTTCAATGGAGGGTCACTCGTCACCTTAGCCTTTATGTAGATTTTTTTTATTGGTTTTAAGGGTTTTGTGGTTTTTAATGTTTTTATGTTATTTAGGGTTTCAGGGTTTGTTTCATGTTTTTTAATATTTTTAAACATTGATAGTTTTTTTATGGTTTTTTTTTGTTTTTAGGTTTTTTGAGGGGTTTTTAGGTTTTGCATGTTTTTTAGGTTATTATGGGTTTTATGGGGTTTTAGTGTCTATTTGGGATTTTAGGTGTTTTTTAGTTTTTTAGGTGTTTTAATTTTTTAAATTTTTTTAACATTTTTAATTTTTTTAGGGGTTTTAGGAGTTTCTAGTGTTTTTAGTGGGTTTTTTTTTGTTTTTATGGGATTTTAGGAGTTTTAGGGTTTCTTAGGTTTTCATAGGTTTTTTTGGATTTCTTAGGTTTACAAGGATTTTTTTGTGCTTTTTTAGGATTGTATAGTTTTTAGGGTTTTCAGGGGTTTTAGGATTTTTAGGTATTTTAGGGGTTCTAAGGGGTTTAATAATCTTTTGGGTTTTAAAGGTTTTTCTGATTTTTTAGGGTTTTTATGGTTTTTAGAGTTTTTAATTTTTTAAGGTTATTAGTGTTTTTAGTGAGTTTTTGGGTTTTTATAGTTTTTAGTTTTCTCTGATGTTTTAGGGGTTTTTTGGTTTTTATGGGGATAATGGGTTTTTTTTGTTTTTTGGGATTTTTTCTGCATTTTTATGTTTTTTGGTAATTAGGTTGTTTTGTGTTTTTTGGGAATTTGAAGTTTTTAATAGTTTTTTGGTGTTATTAGGGTTTTATAGATTTTCATTGTTTTTATGGTCTTTTGGTTTTCTAGTGTTTTTTTAATTTTTTATGCTTTTTGGGTTTTTATAATTATTTAATGTTTTAGGGATTTTATTTGTTTTTACAATTCATAGTTTCTTAGGGGTTTTATGGGTTTTTATAATTTTTCAAGGTTTTTATTTATTTTTATGGATTTAAAGTGGTTTTATGTTATTTAAATTTTCAATGAATTTTATAGATTTTTATGTATTTTTAAGGTTTTTATTAATTTTGAGCATTTTGGGGTTTTAGGGGTTTTCAGGGTTTTTTGGTTTATTGGGTTTTTCATAGTTTTTATCTTCTTTTGGATTTTAAGGGGGGTTTTTTGAGTTTTAGGGTTTAATTTTTTTAGAGTTATTTAGAATTTCTATATATTTTAAGGGGTTTTAGATTTTTTTAGTGGTTTTAGGGTTTTTATGGGTTTTAGGGGTTTTATGATATTTACTTGTTTTTGGGGTTTTTCGAGTTTTTCAATGGATTTTACATTTTTTTGTATTTTTGGTTTTTTATGAATTTATAGTTTTTGAGTTTTCTGTTGTTTTAATAGATTTTCAGGATATTTGGGGTTTTTCATGACTTATTAGGGGGTCTAGGTATTATAGGGTTTTAGGGTCTTTTATGGGTTTTAGAATTTTTTATTTTTTAAGATTTCAATTTTTTAGAGTTTTTAATGTTTTAGTTATTTAATGGGTTTTAGGGGTTTTAGTGTTTTTTATTATAGTTGGGGTCTCTTAATTTTTTTATGATTTTTTTTTTGGATTTTGGGGGGTTTCATGGTTTTAGGGTTTTTACGTCTTCAGGGATTTATTAGGATTTTTAAGGTTTGTTGGGGTTATTAGGGTTTCTTTGGATTTTGAACGATTTTTAGTATTTTCATGGTTTTATTTTGTTTGTCATTATTTAGGTTCCTTTTTGTTTCTTAGAGTTTCTTTTGAAATTTATAAAGTTTTTTATTTTTTTGGAGTCTTTTAATGTTTTTTGGGATATTTGGGGTTTTTATAGTTTTTAGTGGTTTTTGGAATTTTTATTGGTTTTAGTGAATTTAAATGTTTTAGGGGTATTGGGGTTTTAAGGTTTTTCATTATTTTAGTGTTATTTATGTTTTCTGGGATTACTAGGCACTATATTAAGATTTTTATGGTTTTTTTGAATATCTTGGGTTTTTAGGTATTTTGAGGGTTTTGAGGGTTTTTATGGGTTTTAGGGTTTTTAGGGTTTTTCAAGGTTTTAGCTTCTTTTTCTGGTTTTATTGGTTTTTCAGTTAAGGGTTTTTAGAGTTTTTACCGTTTTTAGAGGTTTTATGTTGATTTTTCATTTTTAATGTGTTTTTAGTTTCTATGGTATTTATAGTTTTTATGGGTTTTATTATTTTCAGGGGGTTTTGAGGGGTTTTGGGGGATTTTTACATTTTTTGGTATTTTTCTTATTTTTTAGAATTTGTATGGGTTATATGGATTTTTTTAGTGTTCAGGGATTTTGAGGGTTTTATGGGAGTTTTCAAGGTTTTTAGGGTTTTTAGGGATTTTCAGGGTTTTGGGGTCTTTCAGGTTTTTAGGGGTTTTGGTGTTTTATGTATTTTAATGTTTTTTGGAGTTTCAAAATATTTCTATGGGTTTTATGGATTTTTAAAGTTTTTAATGGTTTTTCAGTTTTTATGGTTTCTGGGTTTTTATGGTTGTTAGGGGTTTTCATGGTTTCTAGTGGTCTTTAGAGTTTTTTAAATTTTCAATGGTATTTAGGGATATAAGGGTTTTTTATTTTTATGTTATTTTACAATTTTTATGAATTTTTAGGGTTTTTATTTTATTTTAGGGTTTTAGGGATTTTCTGGGGTTTTAGGGTGATTTTTTGGTTATTTTATTAATTTTATCAATTTTAATGTTTTTAGAGTTCTCTAACGTTTTATGGGTTTTAATTAATTTAATATCTTTTAGTGGTTTTAGGGTTTCTATAGGATTTTAGGTTATTTATTTTTTAGGGGGGTTTATGGTTTTCAGGGTTTTTGGAGGTGTTAGGGATTTTTTGGGCTCTTCTAGATTTATATGGTTTTTGTGTTTTTAATAGTATTTACGGTTTTTGACAGTTTCTTGGGGTTTTGATGTTTTTTATGTTGTTAAGGGTTTTTAAGGTTTTTACAGTGTTTTGGTATTTTAGAGATTTTTTTAGTATATTTAAGGTTTTTATTGTTTTTTGAGATTTCAATATTTTTATGTGTTTTATGGGTTTTATAGATTTTAGTTGGTTTTTAGAGGTTTTATTGGTTTTAATGTTTCTTTTGTTTTTAGGGGTTTTATGGATTTCATGGGTTTTATGGTTTTGCACATTTATAGGGATATTTAGGGATGTTTTATGGTTTTTATATATTTTGGAGGTTTTTTGGTATTTTATGGATTTGTGGGGGGGGTTTAGGGTTTTTAGGTGTTTTATGGTTTTTAGAATTTCTTTTTGGTTCTAGGATTTTTTGAGTTTTTATTGATTTTAATGTTATTAGCGTTTTTTACATTTTTAGGGTTTTTAATTTTTTTTAGCGTATTAGTGGGTTTCTAGGGTATTTATATGTTTTGGGGGTTTTTATTATTTTAGGGAATTTATGGATTTCAGTGGTTTTGAAGGTTTTTTTGGGTATTTACATTTTTTGGGTTTTTAGAACATTTTAGGATTTTTATTAGTATTGGTTTTTTGGGTTTTAAAATTTTTGAATGGTTTTCATAGATTATTTTTAATTATTCAGGTTTTTAGGTTATTTGTGGTGTTTAGGTTTTTTTTGAGTTTTTTGTATTTTTTAATGTTTTTAGGCGTTTAAAATGTTTTTAGTGTTTTAGTGGATTAGTTGTTTTATGTGTTTTTATAGGTTTTTAGGTTTTTATAATTCTAAGGCTTTTTTTGATTTCAGTGTTTTTTAGGATTGTTAGGGTGTTTTACATTTTTGGGGATTTATAGGGACTTTTAGGGGAATTAGGTTTTTTAGGATTTTTAGAAATTTTGACGGTTTTTATATTTTTTTATTTTTTGGGTATTTACAAGTTTTAGTATTTTAGGGTCTTTTGGGGTTTTAGGGTTTTTAAAGAATTTTAAATTTTCTTTTTTGTTTTTTAGTTTATAGGGATTTTATAGTTTTTAATGATTTTTAGGGTTTTTATGTTTTTAATGGGTTTTGGGTATTTTATGACGTTCATGTTTTTTTTAGGGTTTTTTATTTTTGAAGGATTTTTAAGTATTTTTTGGATTATTATGGTTGTGATGGTTTTTTTGTTTTTAGGGATTGTGATTGTCTCATAGGATTTTTTGGGGTTTATAATATTTTTAGGGTTTTGGGGGTTATTAGGGACTTTTTTGGTTTTATGGGTTTTGGGTGTTTTTTAATATTTTTATGGTTATTAAGTGTTTTTTGAGTTTTCATTAGGTCTTAAATGTTTTTTTTGGTTTTTATGAGTTTTTATGTTTTTCATAGATTTTTCATTGTTTTAAAGGTTTTTTATGTTTATGGTATTTTAATGGATATTTTATGTTTTTTATTGTTTTTTAGGTATTTTAGTGTTTTTTTGTTTTTTGAGGTTTTAAGGTGTTTAAGAGTTTTTATGGTTTTTAAGGGGTTTTCAAGGTTGTTGTGTTCTTTTTTGGGTTTTAGGGTTTTTAAGTTTTTATAGTTTTAATTGGTTTTTAGAGTTATTTAATGTTTTTAATGATTTTAATGGTATTTATGTTGTTTAGTGTTTTTAAGTGGCTCTAATTGGTTATTTGTTTTTTGGGGGGTTTTATGGGTTTTGAGTGATTTTTAGGGTCTTTGGGGTTTCAGGGTTTTTTTTGAGTTTTTATGGTTTTTAATGTTTTTTATATTTTTAAGGATTTTTAATGTTTTTAGGATTTTTATTTTTTTACAGTTTTAAGGATTATTTAGGGGTTTCAGGGTTTTTCAGGGAGTTTTTGGGTTTCTGGGTTTTTTCAGATGTTTTGTGGTATTTTATGATTTTTACTGTTTTTTTGACTTTTTATGGATTTAGGAATTTTTTGATTTTTTAACATCTTAGGGGTTTAATGGGTTTTTAAAGTTTGTAGTAGTTTTCAGGATTTGATTAGCTTATAGGGTCTTAATGTTTCAGGATGTTTCATGGTTTTCATTATTTTTTACATTTCAAGGAATTTTAAATATTTTTTTTGGATTTTTATGGTTTTATGATATTTTATGGTTCTTTGCGATATTTTCGGTTTTTAGGGATTTATGGTTTTTTTAGATTTTTTCATTTTTTAGGGTTTTAAAGAGTTTTCAATGTTTTTATTGGTTTTTTTGTTTTATGGGTTTTAGGAGTATTTAAGTTTTTATGGGATTTATGGTTTTCTAGGGGATTTTCTCGATTAAAGGTTTTCACATTTTTTTAGTGATTTTTTAGGTTTTTTTATGATTTTTTTGTTTTTTAGTTATTTTATGTTTTTACAGGTTTTGAGGATTGTTTATGATTTTACGGGTTCTCAGGGTTTTCATGGTTTTTAGGTTTTTTTGGATTTTATGTTTTTTTGGAATTTAAATGTTTTTAGTGTTTTTTAACATTTTTAGGGGTTTAAATTGTTTTTGAAGTTTTAATGGTATTTTAGGGGTTTTTTGGTTTTTATTATATTTAGGTGGTTTCCTAGTTCTCATGGGTTTGTCTATGTTTTTAGGGTATTTATGATTTCTGGGATTTTTATAATTTTATTCATATTTTTATGGTTTTTAGGGGTTTTTGTTTTTGAGGAATTTTAAGGGGTGTTCGGGCATTTCAGGGTTTTAAGGGGTTTTAGTGAATTTTACGGTTTTTAAGGTCTGGTTGGTTTTTAGGGTTTATTTGAATTTTTAGGGTTCTAAGGTTTTGTTAATATTTTAATGTTTTAAGGGGTTTTAAAGGGTATTTAGGGTTTTCACTTGGTTTTTAAAGATTTAATGTATTTCAAGTTTCTAAAGGATTTTTGTGGTTTTTATGGATTTCATAGGATTTTAAGGATTTAAAGACATTTAGGATATTTAGGATATTTTTTCCTTTTCGGTTTTTTAGTATTTTTAGGTATTATGAGGTTTATTAATTTTTTTACGTTTTTATGGGTTTTTTGGGTTTTTAGGTGTTTTATGGTTTCTAGGGATTTAAAGGGTTTATGGTTCTTTGGGGGTGTACGTTATTTTTTAAGTTTTTCAGGTTTTTCAGAGTTTTTTATTGATTTTATTGGTTTATGGGGTTATAGAGTTTTAGTGGGTTGTTAGGGTTTTTATGGTTTTTTTTCTAGTGATTTTATCGTTTTAATGGGGGGGGGTTTGGTTTTTGGGGTTTTTACCTTTTTCAGGTATTTTTTGGTATTTTATTTTTTTTTGGTTTTAAGGGATTTTAAGGATTTTTAGAGTTTGTGTCATTATTTAGGGTATTTATTGTGTTTAATTTTTCTTTTTTGGTTTTTATTTTATTTAGTTTGTTTGTGTTTTTATAGATTTTTGAGTTTTTTAACATCTTTAGTGGTTTAATGGTTTTTCGAGTTTTCAGTTAGTTAAAGGGGTTTTTTTGGTTTTTTATGATTTTAGGGGATTTAAGGTTTTCAATAGTTTTTTATTATTTTTTGTCTTTTTTACTTTTTCAATGGTTTTCTGGGTTTTTAGGGTTTTTATTATTTTTTACGGATTTTGATGGATTTTATGTTTTTTAGGAAATTTTTAGAGTTTTTAGGTATTTGGTGTTGTTATTGTTTTTATAATTTATTGAGTTTTTAAGGGTTTTTGGGATTTTGTCTTTTTTAAAATATCTCAGTGTTTAAAGGGTTCTTATAGTTTTTATTACTTATTAGGGTTATTATAAGTTTATATAGTTTTAAATGTTTTTAGGGGATTTTTTTTTTATGGTTTCTTAGTATTTTTTTCAGTTTTTTCATTTTCATGGATTCATAAATTTTTTTGGAATGTTATGGTTTTTAGGGTTTTTAAAGCTTTTATATTTTTAGGTATTTTGAGGGTTTTAGGGGAATTCAAGGTTTTTATGCTTTTTAGCGTTTTTTTTGGATTTTTAGTGTGTTTTTAGGATTTCAGGATTTTCTGAATTTTTTAGTGGTTTTAGGTTTATTTGGATTTTTAGGATTTTTTGTATTTTTAGGTTCTCTTTAGGATTTCAGGTTCTTTTGAATTATTTAGTGGTTTTAGGTTTTTTAGAGTATTTTTACATTTTTGGGGTTTTGAATGTTTTTAATGATTTTCATGGTTTTTAGGGTATTTAGGGTTTTCAAGTATTTAAGGGTTTTGACTGGTTTTAGGGAATTTTTAGTGCTTTAGGGTTTTTAAATTTTTAAGGATTTAAATTTAAATTTTTTTTGTTTTTTATGGTTTTAATAGATTTTTTTTTATTTTTAGATTTTTTTTATGGATTTTCAATTTTTTGGGATTTTTAAGGATTTGTGAGTTTTTATAGATTTTTTGGTTTTCAAAATTTTTAAAGTTTTATTGGATTTAGAGGGGATTTATATTTTTATTGGTTACTTGGGGTTAATTGTTTTTTTGGTTTTACAGTTTTTTGTTGATCTTATGGTTTTCAAGGATTTTTAGAGTTTTAAGGGTTTTTATATTTTTAGGGATTTTTAGGGATTTTTTATGATTTTTATGAATTCAAAGATTTTTTATTATTTTAAGGGATTTTTAGGTTTTATGTGGTCATCATTATTTTTATAGTTTTTTGGGTTTTTATTGTTTTCATGGATTTTGGGTTATTCTGGATTTTGGGTTTTTTGTGTGGGTTTTTAAGGATTCTTAAAATTATTTAACATTTTTAGTGGTTTTAAGGGTTCGTATAGTTTTTTGTGGTTATTTAGGGTTTTTAAAGGTTTCTTTGATTTTATAGGTATTTTTGGTTTTTAGGGTGTTCTATGTTTTAAGGGATTTTTAAGGGATTTTCTGGATTTTTATGGTTTTTGGGTTTTTTTAGTGTTTTAGTGATTTTGAGTGTTTCTATAATTTTTCAATGTTTTTTAGTTATTTATGGGTTTTTAGGGTTTTATGGTCTTTTGGGTTTATAGGATTTTTTAGTTTTTAAGGTTTTATGGGTTTTTAAATATTTTTAACATTTTCAGGGGCTATAGGGATTTTATTGTTTTAGTAGGTTTTTAAGCTTTTTATGGATTTTCAGGGTTTGAATGGTTTAAAGGTATTTTATAGTTTTCAAGAAGGTTTTCAAGTTTTTTATTGGTTTTTTTCCGTAGGATTTTTATGACTTTTTAGGATTTTTATTAATGCAGGGGTTTTATTGATTTTGGGGATTTTCAAGTTTGTTTTGGCATTCTCAGTGTTTCTAGAATTTTTGGGTGTTTTGTGTTTTTTGGGTTTTTCTAGGTATTTTGGGTTTATTTATGTTTTTTTATTTTAATTTTTTTTAAAATTTTCTTAACTATCTTTTGGTTTTTAAGGGTTTTTAGATTTTTTTGTTATTTTAATGTCTTTGTCGATTTTTTTGGGTTTTTATGGTTTTTATGGGTTCTTATTGTTTTCATGGACTTTCAAGGTTTTAATGGATTTTTATGTTTTCTTATATTTTGACATATTTTTTAGTATTTTTATGGTTTTTAGGGTTTTTTTAGCAGTTTTACGGATTTTAGTGTTTATATTTTTTAGAGGTTTTTAGGTTTCTATGTTTTTAAAGTTTTTTATTAATGTTTTTGGGTTTTTAGTTATTTTATTTTTATGGTTTTTAATGTATTTAGATTTTTTCAAACATTGTTTGGGGTTTTAAGGGTTTTTAGAGTTTTCACTGGGTTTTAGGGTTTTTAGGGTTTTATTGTTTTTATGTTTTTTATGCTTTTTTTGGGGGTTTATGAATTTTAGGGATTTTTATATCTTCAAGAATTTTATGGATTTTTTATGATTTATAGGGTTTGAGGGTTTTACGAAGTTTATTGATTTTGAGGTATTTTTGTGATTTTTATGGTTTTAGGGTTTTAATAGGATTTCCAAGTTTTATGGTCTTTGGGGGTTTTATTAGTTTTTAAGGGGTTTTAAAGTTTTCTATATTTTTTATAAATTTTATGGGTTTTAAGGGTTTTAAGAGTTTTTGAAGATTTTTTGGTTTTTTGGTTTTTTGGTTTTTTGTTTTTTATTGTTTTTATGGTTTTAAGGAGTTTTCATTGTTTTAGGGAATTTTTACGGTTTTTTGGGTTTTTAACTCTATTTGGTATTTTTAGGATTTTTTTTTGATTTTTATGGTTATAAAGGATTCTTAGGTTAATAAGGGATTTTTAGAATTTTTTAGGTTTTTATGGTTTTTTTTGGTTTCTTGGGTTTTGGTGATTTTTTTGAATCTTTATGGTTTTAATAGTTTTTTATTTTTTTTAACATTTTTGGGGTTTAAGGGATTTTAATAGTTTTTAGTGGTTTGGGGGTTAATGGGTTTTTAGTGTTTTTATGTTTTAGGGGGTTTTATGGTTATCATATGGTTAATAGAGTTATCGGTGTTATTTATGTTTTCAAGGGGATTTCATGAATTTTAGATATTTTTCATGTTTTTAGTGATTTTGATGGTTCTTAGGGTTTTTTTTTGGTTTTTAGGGGTTTTAGGGTCTTCAGGGTATTAGGATCTTTTGGGCCTTTTGGGTTTTTTTATGTTTTTAGGGGTTTATGGTTTTTATTTTTTAATGCTTTTATGGGTTTTCAGTGATTCTCATGGTTTTTAGGGTTGTTATATTTTTTAGGGTTTTATGGTTTTTATGGGTTTTTATAATTTTAGAAGTTTTTCATTAATTTTATGACTTTTTATGTTTTTTGGGATTTATATTAATTTTTATAAATTTTATGGTTTAAGGGGTTGATGGATTTTCTAGGTTTTTAGAGTTTTCCAGGGTTATTTAGGGGTTTTCAAGGTTTAAATGGTATTTCTTAGGTTTTAGGGTTTTGGATTATTTTTTGGGTTTTATGGTTATTTATAGTTTTTAAAAGGTTTAATGGATTTTAAGGGATTTAGATTTTTTATTGTTTTTAGGGAATATTTTTGGTTTTTTGGGGTTTTTTTACGTTTTAGGGGATTTCTGGTTTCCCTTGGGTTTTTAGGATTTTTTGGGTTTTTTACGTTTTCATGGTTTTTAGGGATTTTTTTAATATGTGTATGGTTTTTATAGGTTTCTAATGTTTTTAGGCCAAGGAAGGTGCATGGCCAGGCTATTCCTGACCCCCCGAAACATTTTAGAAAAAAGACACACAGACAAGGGATGGGTGGGGTCAATCAACCCACACCAAAAAACCATTGTCACCCCCACAAAAGCCAAAAGTCCCCAAGAAACCCAACAACACACAAAACCAGACAAAGAAAAAATTCAAAACCGTCTCCATTAGCATCTCCTAGATAATTAGTAACTATTATCCCATAACATAGATTTCCGCATCCATCACCTCCTTTCCAAGAATATCCATCACCAGCAACACAAAACCACCAGTGTCAGAATCATAAATATCACCTTCATCACATCACAACCAAGCATCAACCATCACCCAACAACTCAGATTCCAGAAACCATTACATCCTGACTAGTTAGAATCAAGAAATTCAAACTTAGTAACATAGCTAGAAACACAAGACCACCATCACCAACACCTAGAACCATTCCACAACACCCATAAACTCGTTGTACAAACCCAGAACCAGATAGCCCCTTAGGCTAGACAGTGCCCAACACCTCCCAACAAAACCAATATCCAACACCTGTAATAGCATGAATCTAAACCATCCACAACTCAAAAATCCACAGTCCAACATTGCAACCAAAACACAGAACAACCTGACCAGTCCTTTATCAGTAGAATAAACCAAAGACGAAGCAGGGGAAATAGAAACACAAACCGACATCTTCACCTTCCACATCTACTATATCCCAGCATGAATCCATTAGAGTTTTTAGTCATTTTTTTGGTTTTTATCGGTCATAAATATTTTTTTATGTTTTTAGAGATTTTGTGGTTTTTATAGGGTCTTGGTCATGTTAGGGTTTTTTACATTTTCAAGGATTTTTAGGTCTTTTACGATTTTTTAAATATTTTAGGGTTTTGGGGGGGGGGGGGGTCAGGGTTTTTTAGGGTTTCTAGGGTTTTAAATGTTTTATGGGACATTTAGTTTTTAGGGTTTTTTTTAGTTTTTTGGTTTCTTATAGGTATTTGGATTTTCATAACTCATCTAGGGGTTTTGAGGGGTTTTAGATATTTTAGTGGTTTTGAGGGTTTTTATGTGGTTTTTGGGCAGTTATGGGTTTTAAGGGTTTTTAATGTTTTAAGGCTCTTTTTCAAGGGTTAAGGGTTTTTACATCTTATGTTATTTATGGGGGGTTTTTGGATTTATATTTGTTTGACGGTTATTTGTGGTTTTAATGGATTCTTAGGGTTTTAAGTGTTTTTAATTTTTTTTAAGGGTTTTAGGGGTTTTCATGTGTTTGGGTTTTCAAGTGTTTTGGAATATTTTGGGGTTTTAAGTTTTTTGAGTTTTTACCATTTTTATGATTTTTTAGAGTTCTTAACATTTTATGTGGTTTAATGGGGTTTGTAGAGTTTTTAGTGGTTTTGGGTTTTTATTGGTTTTTAGGGGTTTTAGGGGGATTAGAGGGTTTATGTTTTTTAAGGGTAATTCATGTTTTACTTTTTTTATGTTTTTATAGATTTTATGGGTTTTTATAGTTTTAAGGTTTTTTCAATTTATTACGGAATTTGAGGGGTTTTACAGGTTTTCATGTTTTTTAGGGTTTTTAGGGTTTTTAGGGTGTTTTGGTGTTTTATGTGTTTTTTTAGGGTTTCGGGTTTTTTTATATTTTTTATGTTTTTAGCAGTTTAAGGGAAAGGAATTCTAAGAAATAGGAAATTTTTTCCCCCAAAAAATTTATTAGTGATTTTTTCTGTTTTTATGGGCATTGGGGTTTTAAGGTTTTTAGGGGTTGTATGGTTTTTAGGGTTCTTTTACGGTTTTTATGATTTTTTCATTTTTAGGTATTTTTGGCATTGTTTTTTTATTTTTATCATTTTATGTATTTTTAGGGGTTTTTAGGTTTTTTAGGGTTTTTATGAATTTTATGGTTTTTTAGGGTTTTATGATTTTTTAGTTTTTAGGTTTTTTAGGTTTTATAGGTTTTTTGGTTTTTTATGGTTTTTAGAGATTTTTAAAATTTTAGATGATTTATTGATTTTTTGAGTTTTAGGGGTTTTTGGGTTTTTAATATTTTATGGTTTTTGTGTTTTTATTGTTTTTAGGGGGGATTTAGGGATTTTTGGGTTTCTTACATTTTTAGGGATTCCTACTGATTTTTAGTATATTTATTTTTTTAGTGTTTTAAGTAATTTTAGGGTTTCTTTTCATTCTAGGGGGTTTCATTGTTTTTAGTGTTTTTAGGGGTTCTTAGGGTCTTTCTGGGGTTTCTGGTTTTTTCGGTTTTTTTAGTGGTTTTAATATTTTTTATATTTTTATTGTTTTTATTGGTTCTAAGGGTTTTTATACTTTTTAGTGGTTATATGGTTTTTAGATTTTTTAGTAGTTATTTAGTGTTTTTAAGGTTTTTTACATTTTCATGTATTTTTATAAGTTTTTATGGTTTTTAGGGGTTTTAGGGTTTTTAGTGATTTTGAGGGTTTTAGTGTTTTTTAGTGTTTTAGGGGTTTTCTTGGGTTTAATAGTCTTTTTTAGGTTTTATTTTATTTTTATGGGTTTTATGGTTTTTATAGTTTTATAACATTTTTAATATTTTTAAGGGTTATTACAAATTTTAGTGGTTTTTTTGTTTTTATGGGTTTTTATGGTTTTTATGGTTTTTAGTGGTTTTTATGGTTTTATGGGATCTTTAGAGTTTTTTTACATTTTCATGGATTTTTAGGGACTATTTACGAAATTTATGGTTTTTATCGTTTTTTTTGTAATTTGAGATTTTTTAGGATTTTTCTGAATGTTTTAGGGTTGTTAGGGTTTTAAGGGGGTTTCAGGGGTTTTAGGGTCTCTAACTATTTAATGTTTTTTTTAAATTTTGAAGGATTTTAATGGTTTTTAGATTTTTAATGTTTTATGGGTTTAAAGTGTTTTAAGAGTTTTTAGTGGTTTTAGGGATTTTATGGATTTTTAAGGGTTCTAAATGTTTTTAGGGGTTTTATGGTTTTCAAGGATTTTTGGGTTTTTTACATTTTCAAATATTTTTGGGATTTTTTAGGATTTAAATGGTTTTTTAGGGGTTTTAGTTATTTTTATGGTATTAATAGTTCTTCATGGGTTTTTATAGGTTTAGGGGTTATATGTTTTTTTGTGTTTTTGGGGGGTTTTTTGAGCTTTTAGGATTTTTATGGTTTTTTATAGTTTTTAACATCTTTAGGGTTTGACGGGTTTTTAGAGATCTTAGTGGTTTTATGGGTTTTCGGTTATTTTAGGGTTTTTATGTTATTTATGGGTTTTTATGCTTTTCATGGGTTTTTCTTTGTTTTTAGAGATTTTTACAATTTTATGGATCTTTTCCTCTTATTTAGGATTTGTATAGTATTTTTTTTGTGTTTTTAGTATTTTTGGATTTCGAGATTTTATATCATTTTTAGGGTATTTGGGTTCTTTTTTGGTTTATACATTTTTTTAGTATTTTGGGTTTTTAATGTTTTTTAGTGTTTTTTAATATATTTATGGATTTTAAAGATTTTTAGTGTTCATAGTTGGGTTTTTTGGGTTTTTTGTATTTTAGGTCTTTTTATGGGTTTTAGGGTTTTTTATATGTTCATTTTTTAGGAATTGATTAGGTTTTTATAGGGTTTTTAACATTTTTATGGATTTTGAGGTGTTTGGGGTTTTTGATGATTTTTTAGGCTTTTAGGGTTTTTAGGGTATTTTGGATTCTTAAGGGTTTTTTAGTTTTATTGGTATTTATGGTTTTTTTAAAAATTTAACCTGTTTAAGGGTTTAATGGTTATAGATATTTTAGTGGGGTTTTAAGGATTTTATAGGTTTTTAGGGTTTTTAAGGTTTTTAAGGGATTTTATAGTTTTTAGGTGGGGTTGGTTTTTATGGTTTTTTACATTTTGGGGGATTTTGGTGTCTTTTTTAGGATATTAATGGTTTTTGGGCTTTTAGGTAATTTGAGGGACTTAGGGTTTTTAGTTAATTTTAGTGGTCTTAGTGTTTTTAGGGTTTTTCAGGTCATCGTGTTTTTCTGGGATTTTTAGTATATAAGGGGTTTTAAGGTTCTTTAGTGTTTTTATCATTTTTAGGGTTTTAATAGTTTTAATAGATTTTAGTAGTATTTATGGTTTTAATGGGTTTATATGGTTTTTTATGTTTTTCATGTTTTTATGGTTTTCAGGGATTTTTCAGGGTTTTTAGGGTTTTTTACATTTTCAGAAATTTATAAGATTTTTTATTAATTTTATGGTCTTATTATTTTTAGGGATTTTATGGATTTTTAGGGGTTTAGGGGTTTTCAGGGGATTTGGGTTTTCAGGTTTTTCTTTGTTTACTGTCCTTTTGGGTTTTTAGGTTTTTTTAAATTTTTAGGGTTTTATGGGTTTTAGTGGTTTTAGATTTTTAGTGGGTTTTGGATTTTTATGTGTTTTAGGTTTTATAAGGTTTTTAGGGGTTGTTATGTTTTCTTGGGGTTTTTATGAATTTTTACTTTTTCAAGGATTTTCATGGATTTTTTAATAATTTTATGATTTTTATTGTTTTTAGTTTTTTTTGGATTTTAACGGTTTCTATGGATTTTCAGGATACGTTAGGTCTTCAATGTTTTTTCACGTCTTTAGGTTCTTTTGATATTTTAGAGGTTTTTTATATTTTAAGGGCTTAATGTTTTTTTATTATTTTTTCAATTTTTTTATTGGATTAAATTGATTTTAGAGTTATTAGTGGTTTTTAGGGGTTTTTAGGGTTTTTAGGGTTCACTATTGGAAAATTGTTCTAATATAATGAATCTATACCCGTGGTTTAGATAATCCATGGGTATAGAATATTTTCATAAATCTATGCCCACTATTTTTAAAAAACCTTGGCTATATCCACTTACATATCGGGCTCCTCCTCCCCTCCCCCTCTCACAAGTCCTAACCTCCCCTTCTACCTCCCTTACGTCCCCTATCCTCCCCGCCTCCACCTCAACCTCAACCTTCCGGAATTCACCTCCACCTCAACCTATGGGTCTCCACCTCCCGACCCCTACCTCCCTACCTCCACAAAATCCTCGGGACCTCCCCATCCATCCCTCTAGTTTCTTAACTCTATATAAACCTCAGCGTCTACCTTAGTGTCTGCCTCCGCCTCCGCCTCCTTGCCTCCAAGTCATTACTTCTACATCCCAGCCTCTGCCTCTAACTCCACCTCATCTCCCTACCTTACCTGTCTATAAAACCAAATTTACATGGGTCTCCTAGATTACCAACCAACTCATGCATCTCAGGCTATTCATTTTCACACTTTTCAGCGGTCTCAATATTCACTAACGACATCATAGGTAAGATCAATTCAAAATCAATTGATGTTCTCCTAATTTTAAATTGCATATCAACTCTCAAATATAGACTATGGAATTTCAATTCAATATTTCATGGGACCATAAAATTGTAGTTAATATCATCAATAGTTCCAAAAGACACCTCCCAAATCCATGGATTCTCTTACGAGTCCAATGGTTAGGTGTATCTACTATCAAACGTCTGATTTGAAGTATTTTTTCATTTTATTAAGTTATCCTACTTGAATATAATTATATTATTCTTATTTCATTATTCTTATTACCTATTTCATAACTACATCCTTATTATCAAAATTTTTATATACTTTATATCTGATTCTAGTTAAATGTTTCAAAATATTTGTTTTTCTATGTTGATAGAATACCCCATCAATCTATTATAATAAACCTATGTTTGAATTATGTTTTTCTAGTTCTGACGAGATTAAATCTTAAAATTACACGTGATATTATTGTTTGTGTATATGTTTCTTCTATTATTTTCTTATCTATATGCAATTCAATTGCTTATTATTCACTAGATATTTATTTTAAATTTCACTGTGATTAATTTTCTAGTGAAAATATTTTCCCTTAATGTTTTTTTACTCTTTATTTCCAACTCATTTGATATGAAGAGTTAATTATTTTCATTTAGAAAGACCTCCACATATACTAAATTGGTACACCTATCTTAAAATACCTCAACATTCAGTTTTATATTTATTTACATTACAACAACATAATTTCATTGTTGATAACTTTTAATGTTTCTACAGATCCTCATCAATTCTCTCATTGACCTGTCTAATTATGATTAAAATTTTTCTCTTTCTATATTTATTTTTTACCTCCAACATGACATCGATACAATTTTTTTCTTACTCCATAATTTTTATTGTATCTTTGGTATTCCATGTTTGTATTTCATATTTCATTCTACTAACAAAAGTATCTTTATTATTTAATATGTATTCTAATATTTTTTAGTATAAAATAATGAATATGAGATTGTTTTCCTTCAATTGATGTATGTTTATTACTAAAAGTTTGTTTATTACCCTTTCTAAACAAAATGTTAGTATATGATGATATGTTTGATGTTTGTTTGATTGATACATATAACATGTAAAAATTAATCATAAAATTTTTATTATAGATTTTAATATGATGATCATAAATAGATAAATTAGATCGTCATAATAAATACATATCAGATGATATTTAAAATACTATTAGATTATAAACTATCATTTAATACTATCTTCTATTATACACTATCCATTTAATGTTGTTTCCAATATTATACACAATCTTTTTTAATATTAGGAACCATTTATATTTATTAATTTCACTGGACGACCTACCCATTTAATTTGTTGGATGTGATAGATAAACAATCAGAGACTGAAATTTTTCTTATACTTCATTGATTCATTATCTATCCCATCTACAAAAATGTAATGGAATAAATGGGAATATCCTTCATCTGTAAGCTAACCCATATAATATTGAATCTCACATAAATGTATATTAATGTACCCATATTTGGGTATCTAACCATGTACTTGCTATTATAGATAAATAATTCAAATTCAAAACCCAATGAAAAAATATGAATGATTGTTTGGTTTTCATTACTATATTTTTTGTTTCCATTATATTTTTTTACAAATGAAATACTGATATATTTTAGATGTTTGGAAATAAATTTTCCTTATTAAAAGTTTAAAAAATGATGTCTTAGTATACTCTTATTGTGAATTCATTATATCATAATATTTAATGTAATAATTTTTTGATATTTGAGTATCATTAATTAAATTTTTTCAATAAAATTTTTTATAGGTGGGTTTTTTCCTATAATCCTCTTAATAATTTTGTGTTTTTTAGGGAAACCATGTTATTGGGTGCTCCTATTTTGTTTCTAGAAGATATAATGGTTAAAGGAGTATTTTTTTTGTTATCATGTTTTTTCTTTCTAATGGATCAACTTATATTTTTCGTTTTCTATTCACTGTTCATTTCATTTTTGATCACTACAACAGAACCCTAAATCACTTCAGAGTTTTTTTTATTGATGTTGGATGTCTAATGATTTTGTGTCCTATCGAGACTAGTTATATCCATATCCATCAAGGGAAGTGGGTTCCCCAGGGGTTTCGGGTAAGATTTGTTCCGTTTTAATTGATTATCTTTTTTAAATTTTGGGTTTTTGAGTTTTTAGTGTTTTTCTAGAGTATTTTATACTTGCTATGGTGGTTCTGGGTTTTCGTTGTTAAAGGTGACTTTAACATGTATGCATAGGTAGGCATATAGGTATATATATATTCCCTTATATATATACTCCTGTTTGTATGAATATATATATTCTGGGACTAGTTGTTCTTATGTATATATATGAAAAACGCATACATGTGTAATGTAAAGGGATAAATGCATGTATAAGAACATATATATGGAACCCATTGTACATATTTGGCCATGAAAATATGTGCGTAGGGGATTGGTGTCCTTATATACATGTGAAGGTTCATATGGGTGAAAGTGGTAAAGGGAATATTTAAGTAGTCTTCATCATAAGTAGAGTGCCTTGAGATTGATTCCTTGTGCATTAGATTTTAAATTCAAATCAATAATGATTAATTATATTTCAAACCACATTTTTATAGAAAAAAATGATATAGATTTAATATAATAATTGACCGGAACAAACTCAAAGAAAAAAATAACTGATATAAAATTCAGATACATTGAATTATATTAAATTTAATGAAATAGGATATCATATAAGTTGGAAAAACCAAAATAATCTAAATTTTATTATCCCTTAAAGAGTAAAACTGAATATTTAAAAATTATTCTACGTATAATTAAATCATCATATACTGAACTGATTAATTAAAACAAACTATATCTAAAAGAAATCATATCATGTTTTACCAAAGTGAATCATACATAAACAGTATAATCCAGTTAGACCTATCCTAACATGCCTCAATTAGGATTGAATCAAACATAACAAACAAAAATAGACCACAGGAAACTAATCCAAAGAAGACTAAGAAGTGTAAACCCATAATGTGTTTAACTAAATAATGTTGAACCATACAATACAATAATGAATATAATGAAACCAAATAAAAAATAGAATCAAATATTTTTTAAAAAACATTCAAATACTAACCAAATATTGATATTATAAAAGTAAATCAGATCAACCAAAATAGATATATAATGATAAAAATATATAAAATAGAATCAAAATAGAAAAAAAATTGGATGAAACTAAATTGGAAAAAGTCAAAAAAATCTACCTTGAACTAATATGATATTACAAATTATGAATAAAATTGGATCAAATATAACGAATTCAAACAAATATGACCACAATAGAATTTAAATAAAAAAAATAAAAAATAGATATGAACTAAATATAATCAAACTTAATTGATTATAACATAAATGAATGAAATTTTTGAAGAAAAAAAATTTAAAAATAGAAAAATAGAATCTAATGAAAATTTCGCTAAAAAATATTTATCAAACAAAACGTACCCTGAATTTCATGGTTTATGATAATTCAATCCAAACTAAAATGAATGGAAATCTCCAAAAATAAACCATAAATTAAAAATACAAAAAATTTAATTGAATTGAAAATAATAAATTTAAATGGAATAGAAATAAATAAAACAAAATTTAAGTGTATCAAACTAAATTAATGTGAACTGGGCCAAATAGAATAACCAAAATCAACTAAATAAAACTATACATATCATAACTAATAAAAATTGATCCTAGAAAAACAAAACACAAAAAATAGATTGATCCACATCCTCTTGAACTAATATAATCTATTTCCCCTTTCTTGAAGAAATATATTTTGACCCATGGGGCATTGTAGTTCTTATATGTTTGGAAGTGACTTGTATAGTCATAGGAGATAGGTATATACTTTTTTAGTTTTTATTTTCTTTATCATAATTTCCACATAGGACTTTTACTAATTTCTATAGATGGAGGGTAGTTATATTCTATGAAGGGGTAAAAGAGCACTAGATGTGGCTAAATGGTTTTATTTTCAGGGGTGGGAGATCAGGGTAGTGGACGGACTAATTATTGTATCTCAATTTTTATACCATTATTCCATGTTTCTTTTATTTATATTCTTCTCATTCATCATGGATGTCCGATGTATGGGTTGGTTTTATTAATTTTCTGATTCTTTTTGGATTAATTTTATCTAGGTGAAATATTTCCTGAGTGGTCATTCCATAATTTCATGACAATTATGCTAGCCCATGGGGTAGACCATCGAACTCAATCCATCCTAATCATGCCTATATTAGATTCTAACTAGGTAATTTTTATGTTTGAACCGTGGGAGGGCCTAGGAAACATGGAATAATAAGGGATGTATTGGGAATGTCTTGGAATGAATTGTGAATTCCCAAGCATAAGGATTTAGGACATTGGGATTTACAATGAGGAGATATGGGAGACCACGCAATATATAAAGACTCTAGAAATTCTATGGTTATAAAAAGTGGTTAAATGGGAATGCATTGGGACTACTAAAAATAAATTAACATTCATAACAAATTTGATAATGTAAAAACAAATCACCAGATAATCTACATTGTTGGAGTTTATGATTACACTCCTTCATAATGAAACTAATGAAATACATTAGTTCCAAAATAACTCTATCATAAAATACATAGTTTGGTTTTAAATTCCCAGTAAAACCATCATTGATCTCCAATTGGTTTTAGTCGAAATTTATTTCAATTATTTCACTTCAAATCACAATTCATCAACTCTAAACACTAATATGGGCATGAATCAACTAGGAATATCACTCTACTATTCTAGGTGGATATACTAGTTTAGTAGGATATCTATAGAGAGAAACTTAACGACTATGATGAGTCGATTACTAGAATTGACTACTCTTCATCAAGGTGGTTTTAAAATGAGCATATTAAGAGTTCAGTTTCTTCTTAAGTTGATAATTATTAAACTCCTATGTTTGGATCATAAAATAGGACTACCACAACAACATTATTATTTTGAAATGATGATGTGAATTAAGAAATAAATTTCTCATTTATATGTGTAAGAGTTTTTGAATGAAATCTTGTGTTCTCAATTGAAATTTTTTGTTCTTAATAGTTATTTACAGATTTTATTGAGATCATGGTAGAAGTATAACATTCCATACAAATAAGATGAATTATACCACTCACTTTGTTAATAGTATTATTGATAAGGGTGATCTTGGGTTGTATATTTTTGTTGGATTATTATAGCATGATCCGCTTAGAAAATGTTTTATTGAATACTTGTGGCTCATAGTATGGACAAGTCCACAACTCAGTGGTGAGCTCTTTTGGGGTTATAGGTGTAAGGTTCCCCTACTCTGGGGGTCTGGGGGCAGAAGGACCCTAGGACAATTTTTGGGGTGTTGTGGAAACTTTTAGTAATTGTAGAATATCTGACCAGACGACACCTACAGGGAACATTAGAAACTCACATCATTCACTATTCAGAACCTATCTTCCTAGATCATTGTGTAACCTAGTACAGTTTACCATGGAGTAGTTTGAAATCCTATATGGAAATTTTTAACACTATAATGATGTAGTGTGGGATGTAATTCAATTTAAATGGTGACAAACATGATAGATTTCATAAACCTACAAAACTAAACTGAACTAGAACGAGTTATTTTAAAATGTTTCATGTTGATAAGTTGAATATGATTTTTTAACCCATTTTTATATGTAAATTAATTCCTTGACAAAATGTTATATGAACAATTTTCATTTACTCATTATAGCTACCATGTACTATGTTTTTTATTATTTTATAGGTTCATGATGGAAGGAAGGCTAGTATTGCCTATTTGGGATAGGTATTTATACCCACGGCTCAATGACCTATGGGTATAATAGGTCTGGTGCGATAACCTATACCCATAGTTTTGTAAACGATGGGTATAGATATATTCTCAAAGTTTAACTAAAACCTTGGGTATTAGAGAAATTTCTAGGTCTATAACCAAGTATCTATGAAAACCATGGGTATAGCTCTATACCCATGCTTCCTGAGGCCACGGTTCATCTTACCGTGGGTATAGCCAATACACACGGTTTGAAACAGTGGGTGTAAATGATGTTCCCAGTACTATTTTTTATGGTATTTGGGGTTTTTATGGTTTTAGGGGTTTTTGGGTATTTATGTTTTTAAGTATTCATAGAGAATTTTTAGGGTTTTAATGGTTTTTAGGATTTTTGCGGTTTTTGATGATTTTGAGGTTTTTAGAGACTTTCAGTGTTTTTACGGCCTTTTAAGGGTTCATAAAAACCCTATAATAATTTTTATGGGTTTTGAATTTTTTATAGGTATTTAGTGTCTTTTTTTTTTGGTTTGTAGGATTTATTTTGAGTTTTCCTGGATTTAGAAGAATATTATTTAATTTTTTTTACTATTTTTAGGGGTTTGAGTGTTTATTTGGTTTTTAATTATTTGTTAGGATTTTATGGTTTTTTATTTTATTTTACAGTTTTTAGGTGTTTTATGGGGTTCAACTGGTTTTCAAGGATTTCAGGGTTTTTTTATGTTTTCATGGATTATTAGGGTTTTTATGTATTTTAATGGGTTTTAGTTTTTTAGTATTTTTATTCATTTTTTAGAGTTTTAGGGGTTTTAATGGGTGTTTATGGATTTTCAAGGTTTTTGTGGGTGTTTTGTGTTTTTAGATTTTTTTTTTGTGTTTTTAGGTTATTTATTATTTTTTAGAGTTCTAAATATTTTAAGTGTTTTAAGGGTTTCAGAGTTTTTGGTTTGTTTTTAGGGGTTTTATTGGGATTTATTATTTTTATGGTGTTTGGGGGATTCTTAGGTTTTTAATTTTTTTTTATTTTTTCATGGATTTTAGAGATTTTTCTTATTTTTATTGGGCTTTTATAGTTTTTATTTATTTTGGGTTTCTAAGTGTTTTTTTTTTGAATTTTTAGGGTTTTTAATGTATTTTGAAAAATTTTAACATTTTTATAGGTTTTGTGGGTTTTTTAGAGTCCAGTTATTTTTTACTGTTTTTATGTGTAATAAGGGGTTTTAAGGTTGTTATGGGTTTTATGGATTTTGGGAGTTTTTTAGGGTTTTTAGGGTTTTTTATGTTTTCAATAATTTTTAATGTTTTTAAATATTTTTATGTGTTTTTGGTTTTTTTGGTTTTATTAGTTTTTTGGGATTTTGAGGGTTTTTAGGGGTTTTTATCATATTTAAGGATTTTCAGGGATGTAGGTTCATTTGAGTTTTTATATGTTTTTTTATCATTTTTAGTGGTTTTAATTTTTTAGTGTTTTGTAACATTTTTAGAGGTTTTATGATTTTTGGAGTTTTATGTTGTTTTTCAGGATTTTTAGGATTTGTAAGGTTTTCAAGTGCTTTATAGTTTTCCGGGGGTTTTTTTATGTTTTTAGGGTTTTTTATGTTTTTATATATTTTTAGGGATCTTTAAGGGTTTTTATGGTTGTTAAAGATTTTAAGGGTTTTCAAGGTTTTATGTTTTCTTAGGGTTTTTAGTTTCTTTTTGCGTTTTTAGGGGATTTTTTGTGTTTTCTATTTGTTTTATGATTTTTTAGGATTTTCAACATTTCCTTATCATTTTTATGGGTATTAAGAGATTTTAGAGTTTTTAGTTGTTTTAGGTTTTTTCGTTATTTTTAAGTGGGTTTTGAGGGTTTTTAGGTTTTTAGGGGTTTTTAGGGTTTCATAAATTACATTGATTTTTAGGGTTTTTAGAATTTTTTTTATTTTTAAATTTTTTAGGGATGTTGATTGTTTTTAGGGTTTTTAGGGTTTTTTGTAGTTTTAGGGGTTTTAAGGTTTTTATCATCATTTTGGTTTACAAGGGGTTTTCATTAATTTTTTTGGGTTTTTATGTTTGTTTAGAGTTTTTAATGTTTTTTTGGGTTATAAGGATTATTATATATTTTAATGATTATGTACTGGGTTTATGGATTTAGGGTTTTTATGGATTTTAGGTGATTACAGGTTTTTTATCTTTTCATATATATTTAGTGCATTTTTTGTTTTTTTTGTTTTTTGGTTTTTTCGGGGTTTGGAATGTTTAGGTTTCTTATGGTATCTCAGGGGTTTTTAGGTTTTTAAGGGGTTTCTTGCCTTTAACATAATTTTGGGGGTCTAGGTTTTTTAGTGTTTTAGGAATTTTATAGTTTCTTAACGTTTTTATGGAATTTATGTTTTTTTCAGAGTGTTTAGTGTCTTGATAGGGTATTTTCGGTTTTTATCATTTTTATGGTTTTTCGTGGTTTTATGAATTTCAAGGGTTTTTAGGGGTTTTAAATTTCATTCAATTGTTAGGAATTTTTTAGGATTTTTATGGGTTTCATTGTGTATTCGGGTTTTAGGCATTTAAATGGTTTTTTGGATTTTTTTGGGTTTTAGTGTTTTTTTGGATTTCTATAATAATTTGGGTTTTATGGTATTTTTAGTTTTAGGTTTTTTAATGTTTTTGGGGTTCTTTAACGTTTCTATGTATTTTAAGGGTTTTTTTTATGTTTTTAGTGGTTTTAGATTTTTTCTTAGTTTTTAGTGTTTTTAAGATATTCATGGGTTTTATAGTTTTAGTGGTTTTTTAGGGGATTTTATGTTTTTTGGGAATTTATTGGTTTTTTGGAATTTTTTGGATTTTATGGGTATTTAGTGTTTTTATGAATTTTTAAGGGTTTAGGGTTTTTTTCCTTTTTAGGGGTTTTAGGGATTTTTAGGGATTGTTTTGGGTCTTTTGGGGTTTTGGGGTTTATTGAGTTTTTAGGATTTTATGATTTTTGGATTTTTTAATTTTTTTTTAGGGGTTTAAGGGGTTTAGATTTTTAGTATTTTATTAGGGTTTTTATGGTTTCTTGGGGTTTTTATGTATTTTGAGAAATTTTAGGGGTTTTTAGTGTTTTTTGGGTTTTTTATGTTTTCAGATATTATTTATGTTATTTATGATTTTTATTGTTTTTAGGGTTTTAGTGATTTGGAAGGATTTTTGGGGGTTCAAGTTTTGGATGCTATTTCAAGGATTTTATGGTCCCTTTTGGGATTTAGAGTTTATTTTTGAGTGTTTATATTTTTAATGTGTTTTTGTTTTTTTTAATGTTTTTAGGGGTTTTTAGAGTTTTTAGTGGGTTTTAGGATTTAAATAGGTTTTAGTGGTTTTAATGTTTTAAGGGGTTTTACGGTTTTTAGGTGGTCTTCACTATTTTAGGTATTTTACAGTTTCCATGTATTTTTTGTGCTACTCTATGATTTTTATGGGTTGTTGGGTTTTCTGGGGTTTTTAGGGATTTTGTGGGTTTTTAGGGTTCTTAGAGGTTGTAGGGTTGTTTGGAATCATTAGGGTTTAGCGTCTTTTTGGGTTTTTAGGGGTTTTTTAGAATTTTATGATTTTTAGAGTTTTTTATGTTTTTAGAAGGTTTAAAGAGGATTTGGGGCTTTAATGTACTTTTTATTTTTTTATCGGTTCTTAAGGGTTTTATGGGTTTTAAGGGTTTCATTATCATTAATTATTTTTCATGTTTTTTAGGGTTTTTTAAAATTTTTGGGGATATTTTGAGATTTTTAGGATTTTAATGGGTCATAAGTTTTTTTAGGGTTATAGGAAATTTGAAGGGATTTTTTGGGTTTATTAGGGTTTGTATTGTTTTTAGGGATTTTTTTTGGGTTTCTAGGGTCTTTTAGGTTTAAGTTGTTTTTTGGAGCTTTTCGGGATTTTAAATTTTTTTAGAGTTATTTCATTTTTGGGTTGGTTTTATGGGTTTTTAGAGTTTTTACTAGTTTTTTTATTAGTTTTTATGGTTTTGGGGGGTTTTAATATAGTTAGGGGTTTTAATGTTTTTAAGTGGTTTTTAGGGTTATCTACATTTTCAGATGTTTTAGGGATTTTATGATTTTTTTGGTGTTTATGGTTTAGTAGTATTTCTAAGGATTTTGAGTCTGTTATGGTTTTTAGGGCTTTTAGGATTTTTAGGGTATTTGGGATTTTATAATTTTATTTTTTTTTTAGAGTTCAATAATTTTTTATGGGTTTTAATGGTTTTTGGGGATTTTCAGTGGTTTTAGGGTTTTTATCGATTTTTAAGGTTTTTATGGTTTTAGGGGTTTTTTATGGTTTTTAGAGTTTTTAGGATTTTTAGGAGATTTTTTGGATTTTTGTATTTGTATTGCCTTTTGAATTTTTATGGATTTTTGGGATTTTGAGGTTTTTTGATATTTTATGGTTTTTTTTGGTTTTTCGGGGATATTATAGTGTTTTAGGGTTTTAGAATTTTTTTGATTTTTAGGATTTTAATCTTCTTCTTTTTTGAGTTTTTAACGTTTTTATAGGTTTTAAAGGTTTTATAGTTTTTAGTTTTTAATGGTTTTATGTTTTTTATGGTTTTTAAGGTTTTTGGTGTTTTATGGCTTTCATGGAGTTTTTGGGTTTTTTAGATGTATATGGAATTTTAGAGATTTTTTAGGAAATTTAAGGATATTAGAGTTTTTAGGGATTTAGGGATTTTTAGAGTTTTTTGGGGTTTTAGGTTTTTGGGGTTTTCAAATTCTTAGGGGGTTTATGGTTTTTAGATTCTTTTTTGGTTTCTACGGTTTTGTTTATTTTTTAGGGTTTCTAAGGGGGTTTTTTGAATTTTTAACGTTAATAGGGGATTGAAGGGTTTTTAGATTTTTTGTGGGTTTCTATGGTTTATATGGTTTATGGTTTTTTATTTTCGTTAGGGATTTTATGGGTTTGATGGATTTTTAGGGTACATTCTGTCTTTAGGATTATTTAGGCCTTTATCTATTTGTATGGTTTTGGGGGTTTTTTTGGTTTTTAGGGATTATTAGGGTTTATTAGGTTTTTAGGGATTTATGGTTTTTTTGTTTTTTAGGTTTTAAGGGGTTTTGAGTTTTTAACATTTTTAGGGGTTTAAATATTTTTAGTGTTATTAGTTGGTATTTAGGTTTTTTATAGATATATATGTATTTTAAGGATTTTTGGAGTTTTATGGTTTTAGGGAGTTCTTATTGTTTTTAGGTTGTTTTAAGTTTTTAGGGATTTTTAAGGCCTTTTATGAATTTAAGGATTTATAGTTTTTTACGATTTTTAGGGATTTTGATGGTTTTTAGTGTTTTTAATGGTATTATGGTTTTTAGGATCTTTCAGTGTTCTTACGATATTTTTGGGTTTTAGTGTTTTTTTGAGTTAATCATTTTTTTTTGATTGTATAGTTTTTAATGTTTTTATGGGTTTTAAGGGGTTATAGTATTTTTTTATTTGTTGGATGTTTTGGGTTTTTAGGGTTTTTATCATTTTAGGGGGTATTATAGTGTTTAGTTTTCTTGGGGGGGTTTTAGGGTTTTTACATCTTTAGTGATTTTTAGGGATTTTTAGGCTTTGTGGTTTTAATGGGTCTTTTGGGTATTTATGGATTTTGAGGGTCTCTAGTGTTTTTATGGGTTTTAGGTATTTTTTGGGTCTTCTTTGGATTTTAGGTTTTTTTAGTGTTTATGTGTTTTATGATTTTTTTTTGTTTTTATGGGTTTTATGAATTTTTTAGAGCTTTATAATGTTTTATGGTTTTCAAGGGTTTTTATTGTTTTTAGTTGGGTTTTAATGTTTTTTTCTTTTTTTTGTTTTCTAAGGGGTTTTCATTGTTTTTTTTATTTTTTTATTTTTAGGGATTTTTATGGATTTTTTATGATTGTTATTGTTTATAAGGTATTTTAGGGTTTTTAAGGTGTTTAATTGTTTTCAAGGTTAGGTTTTTTTGGGGGTTTTACGGGTTTTTTTGAAATTTTTTGGTTCTTAGTTGTTTGTAATAATTTTTAATATTTTTAGTGGTTTTAATGGTTTTTAGAGTATTTAGGAATTTAATGGATTTTAAGGGGTTTTAATATTTTAGGAGTTTATAATTTTCAGTGGGTTTTCAGGATTTTTTTGGGTTTTTTATGTTTTCAGGGATTTTTAGTGTCTTTTTAGAATATTTATGGTTTTTAGGATGTTTTATGTTTTGTACGTATTGTTTGGTTTTTGGGGTTTTCAGAGTTTTTATACTTTTTAGGGTTTTTTGGGGTTTTAGGGATTTTAGAGTTTTTAGATATTTTATGGGTTTTAGTGTTTTTTAATGTTTTTTTTTGTATTTAAAGGGTTTTTAGAGTCTTTAGTGGGGTTTTAGGTTTTTTATATGGTTTTTTGGGGTTTTATGTTTTTAAAAGGATTTTATAGTTTTCTAGGGGTTTCATGGTTTTTAGAGGGTTTTTACATTCACATGAAATTTTAGTGATTTTTAGGATTTTAATGGTTTTTATGGTTTTAGGGAATCTGTGGATTTTTAGGGTTTTTAGGGTTTTATTGTCTTTTTGAGTTTTTTTAACATTTTTTTGTTTTAAAAGGTTTATAGATTTTTTTAGTTTTTAGGATTTTTATCGGTTTTTAGAGATTTTATGGTTTTTCGTGGTTTTTAAGGTTTTTAGAGTTCTTAACATTATTAATGATTTATTTGGGATTTTTTAGTATTTGTATGTTTTCCTGATTTTTTATGGTTTTAGGAATTTTGGTGATTTTTTGGGGGTTTTTGGTATTTTAGGGTTTTTAGCAATTTTTAGGGTTTTAGGGTCTTTTTTTGTTTTCATGGGTTTTTTGAGTTTTTCTAGGATTTCAAGAGTTATTAGAGTATTCTACATTTTTAGCAGTGTAAATAGATTTTATAGTTCTTTTTAGTTTTTTGGGTTTTTTGGGTTTTTATATTTTTAGGGGTTTTATTATTTTAAGGGGTTTATGGTTTTTAACGTTTTCATGGATTTTTTTAGTATATTCTATTTTTTAGAATTTTAGGCTATTTTTTGGGGGTTTGGGGGGGGGGGGGGTTTAGGTTTGTTTTGTATATTTAGGGGTTTTTAGAGTTTTTAATGTATTTTTGGTATTTAGGGAGTTATTTATTTTATAATTTTTAATTTTTTTATATTTTATTTACCTTTTTATGGATTTAAAGGGTTTTTAGACTTTTTAATAGTTTTAGGGTTTTTATAGATTTTTACAGTTTTAATGGTTTTTAGGTGTTTTTATAGTTATCAATGTTTTTTCATGTCTTTTAGAGTTTTTTATATTTTGAATGATTTTTATGGTCTTATTAATATTTTTATGGTTCTTAGGGGTTTTACGTTTTTTATGATTTTTGAGGGATTTTTTTGACATTTCTGGGTTTTATAAGGAATTCATGGTTTTTATGAGTTTTTAATGTTTTTTTTGGGTTTTATGTTACTTTGAATTTATTAGGGTTCTATGAATTTTTTATTATTTTAATCTTTTTATTAGTTTAAAGGGTTTTTAGAGTTTTTAGTTGTTTTTAGGGTTTTATGGATTTTATGGTTTCTAATGGTTGTAAGGTTTTTGGAGGTCTTTATGAATTTTAGGGGTTTTTATATTTTCAGGGGTTTTTATGGATTTTATGAATTTTATTCCTTCTTAGGGTTTTAGGGTTTTTTATGGATTTTGAGGGGTTTTAAGGATATTTAGGGATTTTGTTTTTATGGATTTTTAGGTTTGTATGGTTTTTTAATTTTAATTTTTTTTAGTTTTTTGGTTTTTAAAAAAATTTAGTGTTTTTAAAAGGTTTTTGGGGTTTAAATGGTATTTAGAGTATTTGAGGGTTTCTGTGATTTTTATCGGTTATATGGTTTTTTAGGGGTTTCATGGGTTTCTAGGGTGTCTATGGGTTTTAGGACTTATTACATTTTTAGTGATTATTATACATTTTTTTTCTTTTTTTGGTTTCCATGTTTTTAGGGTTCATAAGTATGTTGAGGGATTTTTAGGTTTTTTTTGGGTTTTAGGGTTTTTAGTGGCTTCTGATGTTTTAGGGTATATTTTTTGTTTTTAGGTTTTCTATATTTTTTTAGCATTCTTTTGGGTTTTATGGTTACTTATAATAATTAATGGGTTTTAATATTTTTTTGGGTTTTTTAGTTTTTTAAGGATATTTGGCGTTTTAGGGTTTCCATGGATTTTTTTGGGGTTTAGGGTTTTTCATGTTTTTAGGGATTTTTAGGGCCTTTTAATATTTTTAAGGTTTTTTTAGGTTTTTTAGGATTTTTAGGGATTTTGAATGATTTTAGTGTTTCAATGGATTTAATGGGGTCTTTAAAGTTTTCATCTTTTTAGTGTCTTTTTGGGTTTTTAGGTATTTTTATTATTTTATGGGTTTTCAAATATTATTAATATTTTATTGGTTTTAAGTGTTTTTAGAGTTTTTGGTGATTTTTAGGGATTTTATGAGTTTTTCATTTATTTTAACCATGGTCTTTTAGGGTTTTTTATGCCTTTATGGATTTTTCGATTTTTTTGGAATTTTACGATTCTAATTGTATTTTTGTTTTTTAGATATTTTTACGGTTTCTATAGGGGTGTCTGGGTTTTTTAGGGTTTTATGGATTTTTGAGGTAGGTAGGGTCATTTGGGTTTTTAGGATTTTTGAGTTTTTTAGGATTTTTAATATTTTTTAGATTTTGTTTACATTTTTATTGGGGTTAAGGGTTTTTAGAATTTTTATTGGTTTTATAAATTTTTAATGGGTTCTGGATGGGATTTATGTCTTTCAAGGGTTTTTAGGGTTTTAGGGGTGTTTACATATTTTGAAAATTTTACATATTTTTTATGTATTGTTTGGTTTTTAGGGGTATTTAGGGTTTTTTAGGATTTTGAGGGGTTTAATGGTTTTTTATATTATCCAGGGTTTTTTGGGTTGGTAGAGGTTTTACGGGTTTCTGGGGTCTTTTTTGGTTTTTAGGGTCTTTTTGAGATTTTGTGGGTTTTCATGGGGTTTTGGATTTTTTTTAATGTTTTAGATTTTTTAATTTGTATTGTGTTTTTAATGGATTTTATGTTTTTAATAGGTTTTTAAGTTATTTTAATGTTTTTAGTGTTTTTATGATTTTTAGAGTTTTTTCATGGTTTTAGGGTTTTTTACATTTTTTTGTGATTTTTATGGCCTTTTAAGATATTTATGGTTATTAGGGTGTGTATTATATTTAGGTATTTTGTCTGGGTTTATAGATTCTTATTGTTTTCAGTAGTTTTGGGATTTCTCTGGGTTTTACGGTCATTTGGGGGTTTTAGTATTTTTATGAGTTTTTAGGGCAGAAGAGGTTCAGGACTAGGCAAGCCTAGCCCCCAATATATCAAAGGAAAACAAAAGTACAAGACCAGGGGAGGGTCCTGGTCAATCAAACCATACCCAAAAACAATCCCCAAATGGAAAAAAAAGAAAACAAAGGAATAGAAAAAGACATAACAGACTGAACAACACATTACCGCATCACACGTCTTCCCATCCATAGGGATCCTCCTCTGCACCATACCTAGAGGAGGCATCCGAGTCCACTGTCTCCCATTCAAATGACTCGTATTGCATGAGGGAGTCAGTACAATACCTCTTGAGTCGCATCTTCTCCAGCTTCTTATCTGATCGATCCTTGGCGAGAGCATGCTCCACAGCTTTGGTAGCCTTCGAGGAGGCCCTTGTAGCCATTGGTTTTGGAAGGGTGGTATAGTCTCTCCTTGTTCTCCTCTTTGCAGGGGAAGTACTCCCCCTCCTCTTGCTGTGAAGGACATCATCGGCACTCACCACCTTGGGTCTCCCCTCCTTCTTGGAACCAACAGTCGTGGGCTCCAACCCTCCTCTTTGATTCTGGGGGTCCGATTCATGATGGACTGAGCCATCCATCAAGGTCCTCCCATCCAATTCTTGGGTGTGTTCGCATCAATGAAGTCATTACAGTCCCCAAAGAAAAAATAATATTTGAAATCTTCATCAATGTTATCCTAGTCAAACGTAACCTTCAGTTTGGGCGGTTGTAGAATCTCTCGTCGGTGTTGCTAAAGGGGGATTTCAGAACCATCCAGCATGATCATATCTGCAAGTTCAACACAGGGGGTAGCTAGTTTTTTTAATGTTCTCAAGGGTTTTTTTGGTTTTCAATGATTTTTTAGGGTTTCTTGTGTTTTTTATGTTTTGAGGGATTTTTCAGGAGTTTTAGTATTTTTTTGGTTTTTATAGTTTTAGGGGTTTTGAGGGTTTTAAAGTTGTTCATGTTTTTTTGGGTTTTAGAGGTTTTTAGGCTTTTCATGGCCTTTTAGGTTTTAGGGTTCTTGGAGTCTTTTAGGGCTTTAATTTTTTTTGATGTTTTCTATCATTTTTAGGTGTTTTACATATTTTTACAGTTTTTATAATTTTTTAAATTTTTTATGGGTTTTATAGGGGTTTTACGGTTTTGAAACATTCTTTACAATTTTTTTGGATATTTCAGGCTTTTATGATTTTTATGGTTTTTTAGTTTTTTAGGGTTTTACGAATTCTATGGGTTTTTTGGGTTGCTGGGTTTTTAGGTTTTTTATGGGTTTTCATAATTTTTAGGGTCCTTGGGGTTTTTAGGTGGTTTTAGTCTTTTAGGGTTTAAAGGTTTTTTATTGTTTTTAGGAATTTTTTGTTATTAAATAATTTTTAGAGTTTTTTAGTGGTACTTTGTTTTTTATGGGTTTTTATGTTTTTATGGGTTTTAAGGTTTTCATGTGTTTTATTATTTAAATGTTTTCAAGGGCTTTTAGTGATTCTTTAGGATTTTTATGATTTTTTGGGTTTTAGATATTTTTTGGGATTTGAGTGTTTTTTAGGGCTATTAGGGATTTTAGGGGTTTTAGGCGTTTCATGGTTTTATATTCATTTGGGTTTTTTTATTGTTTTTGGTTTTGAAGGGTTTTTATAGTTTTTTAACATTTCTAGGGGTTTCACGTGTTTTTACAGTTTTTATTACATTTTTAGGGTTTTATGGTTTTATGGATTTATAGGATTTTATGGGGTTTTCGGGGATTTTCAGTGTTTGTTTTGAGGGAGTTTTACTTTTTTAGTATTTTTATGGTTTTTAGGGTTTCTTTGAAATTTTTTGTCATTTTCAGGTTTTTTATGGGTTTTTCATCTATATGGGTTTTTAGGTTTTTAGTATCGTTTTGGGTTTTTAGGGATTCTTTTATTTTTAAGGTTTCTGAGGTTTTTTTTGAGTTGTTTTATTGTTTTTAAGGGTTTAAAGGTTTTTAGAGTTTTCAGTGGGATTTATGGTTTTACGGTTTTTAGGGTATCCGAAGGTTTTAATGGTTTTTATGTGTTTTTATGGATTTCTGGGGTGTTTATGGTTCTTATGTTTTCAATGTTTTTAATGATTATATGGATTTTTATGGATTTTTTGTTTTTCTTGTTTTTAAGGGATTTTGGTGGTTATTTGGGTTTTAAGGGATTTAATGGATTTTGTAAGTTTTTAGGGTCTTGTTTTTTGGTTTTATGGGGTTTTTTTGAGTTTTTTAGGTTTTAGGTTTTATAAGAGTTTTTTTAAAATTCATAAGAATTTAAATTTTTGTCATAGTTTTAATTTCTTTTTTAGAGATTTAATGGGTTTTTTCTTTTTTTATGGTTTTTAGGGGATTATGGATTTCATTATTTTTCAGGGTTTTTAGAGGTCTTACATTTTCATGGATTTTTAGTGATTTTTTTAATTTGTAGCGTTTGTAGGGTTCTAGTGATTATGAATGTTTTTAGGGATTTCAGGGAATTTGGGGGGGGGGGGTTAGGCATTTTTAGGTAATTTTTTCAGGTCTTAGCGATTTTAATGTTTTATGGATTTATTAAGGGTTTTTAGAGTTTTTCATCATTTCTATGTGTTTTAAGGGTTCTTTGGAGTTTTTAGTTATTTTTAGTGTTTTTATGGGTTTTAGCGTTTTAATATTTTTTGGGGGTTTTATGTTTTTCTGGGATTTTCAGGGTTTTTAGGGTTGTTGAATATTTTATATTTTTTTGGGATTTTTAATATTTTTATAGTTTTAATGGGTTTTTAGGGATTTTGATGATTTCTTGGGACTTTTTGGGTTTTTTGGGTCTTTCGAGGTTTTTTTGGTCTTTTAGGGTTTTTGGGTTTTTTGAGTTCATTGAGGGTTTTTTATGCTTTTTAGAAATTTTAAAATTTTTATGTGTTTTAAGTGTTTATAGAGTTTTTATTGGGTTTAAGGGATCATTATTCTTCTTATAGGGTTTTTAGGGTTTTAGGGGTTTTATATTTTTAGGGATTATTAGTAATATTTTATGATTTCTATGGTTTTTTGGGTTTTTTAGGGATTTTCAAGATTTTTAGGGGTTTTAAGGATAATCAGGGTTGCTATGAGTTTTCATGGTTTTTAGGGACATTTTCATTCTTAGGATTTTTTGAGTTCTTTTACGATTTTTATGATTTATATTTTTTAATTTTTTTCTGGGTTTTAATGTTTTTAGAGTTTTACGTGGGTTTTAGGGGTTTTAGGGGTATTTAAGGGTTTTATGGTATTAAGGGGTTTTATGATATTTTTGGGTTTTCATATTTTTTCATTTTTTATGTTATCAATAATTTTTATGGTATTTTCATGATTTTTTGGATTTTTAGGGTATTTAGTGTTTTTCCAGGGTTTTAGGGACTTTTTAGGGTTATGGGTATTTTTTTAATTTTTTATGGTTTTTAGTGTTTTTGAAATTTTTGGTGGTTCTGATGGTTTTTATAGTTTTTAGTGGATTCTATATAATTTATTGTTTTTTAAGGTTTTTAGATTTTAAGGGGTTTTAATGGATTTGAAGGGTTTTTTTGGGTTTTTTGGTTTTTTTATATTTTCTTGGATTTTTGGGCCTTTTATTATTTTTATAGATTTTATGATTTTATTAATTTTGATGGATTTTAGGGGGTTTTAGTGTTTTTTACGTTTTAGGGTTTTTCATGGGATTTAGGGACTTTTTGAGTTTTGGGGGGTTTTTTGAAATTTTTATGGTTTTATGGTTTTTTGGAGGTTTTAAAAAAAAATAGGTTTTAAAGGTTTTTTGAGTTTTTAGTTGTTTTATGGTTTTTATGGGTTTTTAGGGATTTTTTGGTATTTAGAGGTTTTTAGGGTTTTCATTTTTTTTCATTTTAAGAGAATTTTCATGATTTGTTAGTGTTTTTATAGATTTTTGGTGTTTTAAGGTATTTTTGGGTATTTAGGGGATTTTATGTGTTTTTTGTGGTTTTAATATTTATAAGAGTTTTTTATGTTTTTAAGGCTTTAATGTGTTTTTAGAGTGTTCAATTATATTTATGTGTTTTTAGGGATTTTTATTATTTCAGGGGTTTAAAGGTTTTTAGGGGTTTTTTTGGGTTCTTTATGTTTTTAGGGATTTCTAGGTCTTCTATAGAATTTTTATGATTTTTTGGGTTTTAGGGATTTTGATGGATTTTATGGTCTTTCATGGTTTTTTTGGGGGGTTTAGGGGTGTTTATTGTTTTAGGATCATTTGGGTTTTAGGTTTTTTCAGTGTTTTTATGGTTTATAACTTTTTTTGGGGGTTCTAAGGGGTTTTTTAGTTTTAAGTGGTTGTTATAGTTTTTATGGTTTTATATCGGTTTTAGGGGTTTTTATTATTTTTAGGGGGTTCTCAGCGTTTTTTCTGTTTTTATTTTTTAAGAGATTTTTAAGAATTGTTTTTTATTTTTAGGGTTATTAGGGTTTTATAAATTATGAGGGGTTTTTAAGACATTCTTTTTTTTGATTTTACATATTTTCAGGGTTTTAGGATTATTTTTGTTTTAGGATTTCGTAGACATTTTTAGGGTTCTACGTTTTTTAGTTTTTTAATTTTTTTAGGGGAATTAATTGTTTTTAGACTTTTCAGTGGGTGTTTAATGTTTAGGGGTTTTTGGGCTTCATAGGGTTCTTAGGGGTTTTTTAGGTTTTTCTTGGTTTTGAATGGAATTTAGGGTTTTTTATGGTTTTTTTATTTTTAGTTATTGTTTAGGATTGTTATTGTCTTAAGGGGTTTGGGGGGGGGGTTTGGTATTTTGATGGTTTTTAGGTTTTCATTTTTCATGTTTTTTAAGTTTTTTAGGGTTTTTGGGGACTTTAAATTTTTTATGGTTTATTTGTTGAATTTTTTATGGTTTTTAATGTTTTTAGTTTTTTTAAATTTTTATGGTTCTAAAGGGTATTAGATTCTTTATGGTTTTATTAGTTTTATGGTTTCTAAAGGATATCAAGTATTTATGTCTTTCATGGGGTGTTTAGGATTTTTATGTATTTTAAAAAACAATATTATTTTTAGGTTTTTTAGGGATTGTTTGGATTTTAGGGATTATGTTGGGTTTTTGTGGTTTTTATGATTTTTTATGATATCGGTGTTACTAGGGATTTAGGGACTTTTATCGTTTTTAGGTTTTTTTGTGTTTTTTAGGGTTTTTAGGTTTTTATATTGTTTTAATGTCTTTAGGGGTTTAATAGGGGGTTTTGTGGTTTTTGTGGTTTTAGCTCTTTTCTTAGTTTCTAGGTGTTTTAAGGTTTTTAGTGGGTTTTATAGTTTTCAATGTATTTTCAAAGTTTTTATGATTTATTACATTTTCTGGGTTTTTTAAGGATATTTATTTATTTTTATGGTTTTTTAGTTATTTAGGTATTTTTGAGATTTTGTGGAATTTTAGGGTTTTTATAGGTTTTATGGTTTTTATAGAATTGTATGTTTTTTGATGTCTTTATGGGTTTCATGTTTTTCATGGTGGTGTTTAGGGTTTTAATTTTTTTTTTCATTTTTAGAGATTTTAAGGGTTTTTATTATTTTTATGGTTTTAGGGGTTTTTAGGGTTTCTAAGGGGTTTTTGTGTTTTTTGGGTATTTATTATTTTTTACAAGGGTTTTCGTGGTTTTTAGGGTCTTTTTGGTTTTAGGGGTTTTGAGTTACTTAGGATTTGAAGTTTTTTGGAGTTTTTTTGATTTTTTTGTATTTTTAAGGTTATTTTGAGTTTTTATTTTATTTTTTGGGTTTTATTAATTTTTTGGGGTTTTATGTTTTTTGGTGATTTCATGGGTTCTGAGGATGTTTTTTCCTTTTCAAGTATTTTTTATTGATTTTTTAGGATTTTTATGTTTTTTTGTGGTTTATGGATTTTATGAATTTGGAGGGTTTTAGGGTTTTTAATGGTTTACGAGGTTTTTAGAGTTTTACGGGATTTTGGTGTTTTTAGGGACTTTGGGGGTTTTTTTGGTTTTTTGAGTTTTTGAGGTTTTTACGATTTTTAGTGTTTTTTAAAGTTTTTCGGGTTTGAAGATTATTTATAGTTTTTAGAGGGATATAGGTATTTTATGGGATTTTAGGGGTTTTTAATAATTTTAGGTGTTTTATGGTTTTTAGGTGGTGTTCATGGTTTTTAGTGGTTTTTATGCTTTCATAGGTTTTTAGGGATTTTGGGGATTATTATGGTTTTTTGGGGTTTTAGGGTTTTTAGGGGTTTTATGGTTTTTATAATATTCAAGGGTTTGTAGGGGTTTTAAGGTATTTTCTGGATTTAATTTTTATTTTTCATTTTTTATGGGTTTTCAAAATTTTTATAGTTTTTAAAAATTTAAGGGGTTTTAAGGGTTTTTATAGTTTTTAGTAATTTTTTGGTTTTATGTGGTTTTAGTGTTCTTTAAAGTTTGAGAGGTTTTTATAGTTGTCCGAGATTTTCAAGGGTTTTTGGGATTTTATGTTTTTTGGAATTTTAAGGGATTTTTTTCTGGATTATTATGCTTTTTATGTTTTTTATTGATTTTGAGGTTTTTATGGGCATTGAAGGTTTTACATGGTCTTTAGAGTTTTCATGATTTTAGGGTCTTTTGGGGGTTTAGGGGTTTTAAGAGTTTTATGGGTTTTATTTTATTTTTATAATTTTTAACATTTTATGGGGTTTTAGATTTTTTATTGTGTTTTTTGATTTTTAGGGGGTGTATGGGTTTTAAATGTTTTTAGGGGTTTTATGGTTTTCACAGTGTTTTCAGGGTTTTTAGAGTTTCTATATTCAAAGAATTTTTATGGAATTATTAGTATTTTTATAGATTTTAGGGTTTTTAGGATTTTTTGGGATTTGAGGGTTTTTAGGGTTTTCAGGGGGTTTTAGGGGTGTTAGGGTCCTTTAGGGGTTTTTGGGGATTTTTTATATTTTAGCAGGTTTACTGTTTTTAGCATGATTTAAACTTTTTTAATGTCCTTAGAGGTTTTAAGGGGTTTTATCAGTTTTAGAGGTTTTATGGTTTTTATGGATTATTATGGATTTGTAAGGTTTTTAGTGTTTTATGGTTTTTAGGGGGTTTTAGGGTTTTTAGGGTTTTTTTATGTTTTCATTTATTTTTTGGATTTTCATGATTTTAATGGTTTTAAGGGTTTTATTTTTTTTATTGTTTTGAGAGATTTTTGGTTTTCTCAAGGTTTTTGGGGGTATTTTGGGTTTTAGGGTTTTTTGTGATATCTAGGATTTTTACGGTTTATTGGTATTTTTTACATATATTATTTTTTTAGATGTCTTAATGATTTGTAAGGATTTTAGTGGGGTCTTAGGGTTTTTAAGCACTTTTATGGTTTTTAAAAGAATTTATTTTTATCATGGTTTTCAAGGGTTTTATGGTTTTTTAGGGATTTTTTACGTTTTCCATGATTTTTATGGAATTTTTCATGATTTATATTGTTTTTCAGTTTTTTAGTAATTTTTAAGAATTTTCGGGTTTTGGGGTTTCTTGTGTTCTTATGGTTTTTAACGTTTTTTAACATTTTAGGGGTTTTCAAGATTTTAATTTTTTAGTGGGTTTTTTTGGGTTTTATTGGATTTAGGATTTTCGGAAGATTTTTATGGGTTTTATGGTTTCCAAGAGTTTTAGGGGTTTTATGGTTTTTAATGTTTTCAGTTAATTTTAGGGATTTTTTAGGATTTTATGGATTTTTTAGGGGTTTTAGGGGTGTTAGGGTTTTTAGTATTTTTTAAGGTTTTAGGGTTTTAAAGGTTTCAATGGTTTTTCAAGGATTTTATGGTCTTTTGGATTTTAGGGTTATTTTTGAGTTATTAGCTGTTTAATTGTTTTTTTGAGTTTTTAAAAAACTTAATGTTTTTGAGGGTTTTAAGGGTTTTAGAGTCTTTAGAGGTTTTAGGGGTTTTATGGTTTTTAGGTTTTTTATGTTTTTTATGGTTTTTATGGATTTTCATTGTTTTTTAGGGGTTGTTAGGATTTTTATGTTTTCCAGGATTTTGAAGGATTTTTTTTGCTTTATGTGGATTTTGGGTTTTTTAGGGTTTTTAGTTATTTTGATGGGTTTAGGGTTTTTTTCCGATGTTTTTAGGGTTATAAGGGTGCTTTAAGGATTTTTGGGTCTATTTGGGTTTTTAGGGTACTTTTGATAATTTTAGAGGTTTTCAGGTATTTTAGAGTTTTTAACATTTTTTATGTTTTTATAGTTTTAAGGGTTATATATATTTTTATTTTTTAGGGTTCTTATGTATTTTTTGGGGTTTTAATTGTTTCAGGGTTTTTTTTGTCTTTAGGGGTCTATTAGGGTTTTCTGTTTTTTTTTTGTTTTTTTGGGATTTTAGGTATTTTTAAATATGTTTATGGTTTTGAGAATTTTTAGTGGTTTAGGGATTTTGAGGGTTTTTAGTGGTTTCCATGATTTTTTTGGGAATTTTTGGGTTGTTATGGTTTTTAGAGTTTTTAGGGGTTTCAATTTTTTTTTGTTTTTTTAACATTTGTAATGTTTTAGGGGTTTTATGTGGTTTTATATTTTTTAGTTTTTTATGCTTTTTTGGAGGGTTTTAGTTTATTTTTGGTTTTCATATATTTTTATGGTTTTCATGGGGTTTTTGGGGGGTATTTAGGGATTTTACATTTTTTTGTATTTGTAGGATTTTAATGGGTTTCAGGTGTTTAATGGTTATTTAGGGATTTATAATTTTTTAGAGGTATTTAAGGGATTTCATGGATTTTTTTGGATTTTAGGATATTTCTGGATTTTCAAGGTTTTATAGACTTTTTTGGTATTTAGGGTTCTCATATGATATGGTTTTTATGTTTTTTTAGAGATTTTGACAATTTTTAATAATTTAGTGGTTTAAAGTGTGTTTATAGATTTTAGTGGGTGTTTAATATTTTTATGGGGTTTTAGAACATATTAAGGTTTTTAGTGCTTTTTATGGTTTTTAGTGAGGTTTTAAGGGTTTTAGGTTATTTTATGGTTTTTGGTATTTTTTAGCATTTTTTAGGAATTTAATGGTTTTTAGAATTTTAGGGTTGTTTTACCCTCATTGAATTTGTCTCCCACAGATTGATTGTAGGGGGTGTTTTTTGTGAAATCATTCATCTCATTTTCACTATTTTCAAATGGTTTCCATCGGGCTTGTTTATGGAACCAGAAACACCCAACATTTCTGCATCTATGGGGACCTACATTCCAAAGGCTGGTATTCATCGGCTGGTTTGGTTAACAATTCTTGAGAACTCACTTTGGTCAATAGGATGGGAGGTCGGGCTTATCACACCCTTTGGGGGGGGGATTATTACCTACTATGGGACTCCCTTATATATATAAGACATATATGAAAATTCTTAGTTAATTTCATAGTATGGTGAGTTTTTTCCATGAATTAATAATAAATCATTATCATGTATGAAATTTAGAATCATCTGTATTAATCTAGGATTCTTCATCAATGGAGACATCTTTAGGTATATGAGGTTCTCCATTAATGGTATCCTCTTGTGTACTACATATAGATTTTTTGGACTCTATTATGACAATTATAGTTTTCAAGACACCCAATAGGGCACTTTGGAGTGTATTCTCATACAGGGAGACATAAGTTGTTTTGATGATGGGATCGAACCCATAAAATTGCTTCCTACATATCCTTTTGAAAAGAATAAAATACAATATAATTTGGTGCCACTTAATGGGGAGCATCATACCATGTAAGGTCATGTGATAAGGACCTAACCATATAGTTTAATCTCATGAGGTAAGGAATTCTCGGAAAAAGTTTCCAAGTCAAAGTTTAGTGTTGGACTTATGTAAAAGAATCCTAGGGTACTTGGATGCGAAATGAATTTCCCTATTGAATCAATCCCTTCTGGAAATGTATCCTAGAGATAATAGGGTTATTTAGGGGTGTTAGGTTTGGATATCATAGAGGCTTCCTATGTATCCATTTAAACGATAATAAAAAAACATGTACATTGATTACGAAGAACCTTGCCTATAGAGGCTTTTGGAATGTTTTTTTCATAGGAGAGTATAACCCTTTTAGAGGATAAAGTTGAGGATTATTCCGGAAAAAGATTCCCAATCTATTTTATGACATAATAGGGGCTTACTCCTGAGGTGGATGCCTAGTTAAAGGGTTCGTGAGGTTTGTTTAACTCATGGATATTTTGAGGCCTATTTTAAGGCTTACTCCTGAGTTGTATGATCAGATTAAGGGAAATAGGGTCTGGGCTTACTCCTTAGGTGTCTGTCTGGATTAAGGGAAATATGATATGAGATTACTCCATATGAGGATTCCCATTGAGCTCCGGACCTATGTTGGCATCCTACGTATCCTGATTTTAAAAGGAATCAGAGTTCTCATAGTTCAATATATCACATGGATCATGTAGATTCCATGATTTTCCTTAACATCTATGCCCATGTGATTCATGATCGGTGTGAGAAACAAGAGGAAATGGAAGATTTGAGATACCACACAATCTGTTTCCATCTGTAGGTGGACATGGAAACAAATCCCAAAGGGAGAGGGATGGGTTACTAAGTGTGGTCATATCCTATATCCTAGGGTGATGGTGGAAGAGGCCAATGGTATGTAACTCCACTATCTTCACATTACCCTAGAATGGGTCCATGGTATAGAGACTAAGAAGGGAAGGCAACAACAGAGAGGGGAGAGGGATTGGGTGTTCATCCCCTCTTTGGCCTACTGGCCGAGAGGTAGAGAGGAGGGAGATTGAAAACTACTACAAGAAAGGATAGGTGATTACTCAAAGAGGTATTCCCTAAAATGGGTCTCATAGTGAGGGAGGATCATTTCATTCCATGTCAAAAATAAATTCAATCATAATCCACATCCTCCCAACTAGAATCTAGAGGCTCTGGGTGTTAGAGAGAAAAAGGGGAGGACATGGTCCTAACCCTAGTACCCAAGTTTGGGAACTCCCTGACATCGTCCCTAGGGTAAGGCCCCTTGTGACCATATGGATACACTCTCACATGAAACCTGTTCACTCTGACCTACCAACTAGATTAGTGCAGGAAAACCTCTTACCATAGGAATAAATACCCAAATGGTGGGACAAGGTATTGTTCCACTAACCATGGTTATTTTAGTATGGATGTTTTGGTGGTGGCTTCAACTTGGTCCCTTTCTAAAAAGGGAGACAAAGAATGATGGGCCTTTCCATGGGTGTTTTGGAAAATTTCCTGAAGGGTGACTAATATAGGTCCTGGGTGAAGGTACTTGGTGTAGGTGTTCCACACAGGGCCTTGGAGGAACTAAAAATGCTTTGTGAAAGGGGGAATAGGCCTATGGGAACTGAATATGCCTTCGGAAATGGACCAAAGGGGAAAACAAACTCATGTGTGGCTTTATCCTAGGTACACAGGGTCTCCTCAGGTTTCCCTAGAAGGGTCTCATGATTGACCATGATTAGGGATAGAGGCCTCACACAGGTGGGTTCTCTTAATGGTAGAATAGTCCTCATGAATGTTTCATTTGTTTGGGACCCTTAAGGGAATTTGATATTACTTATCCACATTAATTACCTCTTCTCTAGTGTTTTGGAGATCTACATGAGAAATTTTGGGGCACCAGAGTGAAGGTTCTATGCAATCAGATGTTCAGGGTTCTTCTGATTTTTCAATTGTTCAAATAAGGATCCATGGGGTCTTATTTATATGAAAATATATGACCCTGGTAAAAGAGGGTTTTCCATGTAGGTCCACGACATATGTTAGTGGTCGAATTTTATACCTTATGGGTGTATATCTCATTTAGATTGTGCAGGGTATCCGCACAGCCATTGTAACGTGAAGGGGTCTTCACATGTAGGTTGATTAGGGAAGGACTCTTTGTTTTCATCAAATATCATTAGAATTTTAACATTCCCAATACATTCCTCATAATATTTTCATATGACTTTTTAATAATTACTGTTTACAACCCCCCCCCCCCCCCCCTCATGATTGGATCCTAACAAAAGGGGAGGGTCTAGTTCTGGGGTATAACTAAATGGGGAAAATATAATAAACATTTGATATGATGGATCATGTAGGAAATTCGTGTAAGGTCTCCGTGCATGTTTCCCCACATAGGTGTTGGTTGTAGTGCATCTATGTATGTGCATGATGCAGACTAGCGGTGTCTATAAATACCCCCTTCCATTTTCTTCACATTTAGAGTTTTTTATGTTCACTTTCAATGTGCAGGTCATCCACCTACCAACATCACATTTTTCTTACATGAAGGTCTCTTAATGGTCTTATCAAGGTACAACCACCTGACTCATGAGGATGTGAGGAGTTAGATTGGTGAGGATCTTAGTCTAGGCATATCATCTAGGTACTTTCATAAAGGACTTGGTCGAAACTGATACATGTAAACCCCTGTCATGGAATATGCATGGGAACCCTTGTTGAGGGACCTATGCGGGAATGATATTCATTGGACCTACATGAGTTCTTCCCTTTTATAATTTTCTGGAATCCATTTATGTTAAAATTTGACCTTTATTAAGTGATTATTTCAATATAATGTTAGAATTTGGTGCCTTTTTTCATGTTATAAATGGATTCTTTAGTGACTGCAACTGGGAAATCTGTTGCACATTCTTTTCAAATGGTCAAAGGTGTCAGGCATGATTATTATGAAATCGTTGAATCTAATATTATATATTTGTAAAATTATTTGATACCTTGTTGACACAATTTCCCAAAATGTGGCTAATTGCCTCTATAAAGGCACAGGCTTATGAGGGATGCTCATATTCCAGTGTTTACGAAATATTTCCCAACATCATTTTTTGTGAAGAAAAACCACTTCCCTGTTAATAACATCTCCTTGAAGGGAGTTCTCATTAAGGAGGGAACATTCCCTATCAAGTGTATTATGCATCACAGTGACTGAACTCTAGATATGACGTTTCATATTGAAGAGTCATGGCCTCATTGTTATGACTCAACCTTCCATGATTTAAAGATTTATAAGACTCAATCCTGGAAGGAAAACTGTGACTTCTTCTCTAGTAATGGAGTTAGGACTTTGTGGATGTGGGGGTTTTGGGTGCACCAAACAAGCACAAAATTTAAAAAGTATTTTCCATATGTTTATATTTATTTGGTTATTTGGGTAGGACATAACTATGTTTATAATAATTAGACATCATCCCTACATTACTAAGCTGGTGGAGTCTATATAGAAATTCATTTCACTTTATTCATGGTGAATTTTGAATCATCTTGTGGGATTTATAAAAAATCATTGGGGTCTCCATTTTGGAAAAATGTATGATAATGTTATCATAAAAACGATAATATGGGATGAAACTGAGAGGATTCCACCATTATCCTTTGATATCTTCAATATTGTGAAAAAATTTCAGAGAGATGAAGATCCTTTCCACAAGGATGGAATCCATGTGGGAACATGGATAAAGACTTTATCAGAACTAGTAGAATTGGTTCCTACATAATACGCCCAACTATTTTCCCCACTATGAAAAATAAGTGTACTTTGGACATGTTCTAGGCCACATTGGAGAAGGGTGAGTATAAGAGTTGGGATTAAAAGGTTAACCCCAAGATTGATACGACAATTCACCTGGCATGATTCCATTCTATGTGGCTAAGAATTTATCTTCTCCCAAATTGTGAGTCTGGTAGAGGTGTGAGGCTAAGGACTTTTTCCAGTGTTTCCAAATTAGCAGAGGAGAAGTACATAAGGTTGGATTCCCCTATTCAAGCAAGGATCTATTTTTTTCTACATACATACTATGGGAAGGATCCCATTAGAATTGAAGTTCCATTTTAATGTTCTATGGGGGTGGATTGTAGCACATTTTAGCTCATATTCAGTGCCGAGTTTAGTTAAAATCCCAGACAACTACTTCCACCCGTTTGTTTATAAATTCTCTAGGATTCAGCCTCTAAAGTTGATGCATGATTATGTGCTAAGGGAACTAACTGTTTCTAGATACATTAATTTCTTTCGGTATAGTAACCCACTAATCAGATCATTTATCGATGGTGGTAGGGAGAATAATTATGATATAAGATCGTATAAGATATCATTTTGGGATAGTATATTGGTTTCTCGTATTCATAGTGAGATCTTCTGTGAGGTTTATAATCCTTATCAACTTTCTCCAAAGTTAAAATGTCTTTAAAAATCAACCATGTTTCCCTCAAATTCATGTTAGGAGTGAAAATAATTTGATGTTGGACCAGTAGTTAAGGAACATATTTGATATAGAGCTATCCAAAATTTCAAAAACATATCCTCCATTCATGGCATCAGTCGGTATGAAGACCAGATATTCCATGGTGTGGATCTCATCATATCCTCATGGGGAAATGAAGAAAGTCATTCATTAGGTGTAAACCCGTAAAAATGTTATTCATGGTATAGATAATAAATATTATCAAGAAAATTATGATGGAGAGGGTTTAGAGCCTTCAAAAAATTCTCAGATAAAGACCACCAAGTAGGATGGGGTTGACTGGAAAACACGTACAGTGAAAAGGTGATATAGTCCTCACCACCATGAGGAGGCCTCTATTAAATCCCCACATTATTCTAAAAGAGAAAGGTGGACTAAAGTGGATTCCCAATCGAAGGGTGCCGAGTCTTCTTTACGACCAGCTGTATCAAAGCCAAACTATGTGTGACCCTTGGTAAACCAATTATGGGATAACATGACTTACAGTGTTAGAGATTCATGGAATTTTTATCAATATATTTTATAAATCCAAGAGTTGGGTGATATAAAATCACTCTCTGATATCCTCCCTGACAACAATTTGGATGAGGTAATAAATTATTTCCCATAGTTGGGGGATTTGGTATATGGAACTGATGATCAAGTCCTGGCCTCAAAGAGAGTATCTAATATGATCAGATGAGGAGTGATTAAAGGGTTAACTGTTAATCCTATGGAGTAATGGGACATTTACATTAACCATGATGGCATATTTTTCTTTGCTTCATTCCTTTTCCTTCTCTTCCACCCACAATCATTAATCTCTAGGTAATTTTATTTTGTAGCTTGGAATAATAAAAATGGGAGACGAACCAACAAAATTGGATCATGGATCACCAATATATAGGACCATGGTTGCCCCTAATGAGGTAATGAATGATGCCCTTGGGTAACCGTAACTATCCCCAGGTTATAAGATCATGATGGAGCTGATGGTGGTGGGAACTCCCTAACTGCTATCTCGGGTCTCTGTTTCTAAGAAGAGTGGTACAATCTATTTGATATCTCATGAGAGGAATCCAAAATAGAGTATTAAATTTGTTCTGATTAATGAATCACAATGAGTATTTGTGTTTCCATATGATATTACAACATTCTTGAAACACCCTTCTATATGTGGTTATATTTTTTAGAATCTTCATTGCTTTCCTCTCTTAAATGATGTTGTACTTTTCCTTCGAGGATTGAGGAGGATACACAAGGGATATAGATTAATGCTAATGAATCCTTCATCTTGACTGATGAAGAATCATGAGGTGTGTTTTTATCCTCTCCCACTTCCACATAGAGTGGATAGGGTTATAGTATGTTTAGATACACTCATTTAAGTGTCACAAACTATTTCACACATTCACCTTTTCAGGATATTTCATATCCCTCTTCTACACTGGAGAGTCATGATATAGTCAACATTGGCCCAAATACTTACCTAGAAGTGGATACTAGGTATCACATGTAATTTAAGGAATTTTTTTATGATTATCCTAACTCTGTGGGGGCCTGATGATCTTGTTCTGGCTGAGCAGTAAACAAAGGGGATCATTAGTAGAGGCAATTTGGGTTCTGAGAAACATGCTTCAGATACACCTAATAGTGAGTATTCTATAATTATTACCACCATTTATCATTACATTATGGATGTACTTAATCCAGGAATTTATATTCTAGGTTGCACTAATGTGTTCAAATACTTCCGCAAGGAATTGGAAGGACATGAGTTTTATTATCTGTGCACATTGCAAGCATAGTTGATTTTATTTCACTTGGTGTGTCACAACATGGCCCAACTTGTGAATATTTTCATGTAGATAATGTTGAAAATTAACTTCAAGAATAGGGAATTAAAATCCACCTTACTCCTTATATTTAAGGAGATATAATTAAGAATCCCTAAGTGTAGGATTCTAGGGGGTCTTTGATTTTTACTGTTTAGCATACTCTAGAGGATGCTCCTCTTTAAGATGTCCCAACCCTAAGAGTTGAGCCATGGGTAATGGAGATGTACCAGTTCTAGAAGTTGAACCAATTATGGTGAGTTTCATCAACCATTTTGGTTGTTTTACTCCCCCACTAATTTTTTACCTTACGATGTAAACGAAAAGAATCATTTTCTCTTGTGTTTCTTCAAACGTATACTACAGGTCTTGGGATGGGGCTTCTATTTCATCTCTACCAATGTTGGTAGGTGAGCAGGAGATAATTTAGATGGAGTGGATTAAGGTGTCTCATTAAGTGAAATGATCTTATATTATCTCTCTTCTTATGAAAGTGGATCTGAGTATGACCTAGAGACTAATGAATATTTTCACCCTATGTGTCTTCTTGTCTGGGTAGAAATATTGATGAAAGTCGGTGAGACGCCTCTTGAAGAAATTCCATTGTGACTTCACCAACATCCATTCAATATTTCCATATTAGGATATAATATGTTTTACTATCATGTGATCCATGGTATGTTAAGGATATCATTTGGAAATGGCAGGAGGAGTGAAGGGTATAGTAGGATGAGGTGAAACAAATAGACCAGTTTGAGGAACATAAAGATGTTGTGATCCAAGATGATATCAGCCACTCCAATAATATGGAGATGTACCATGGTAACCTTGATGTTATGTCTCTTCAAATAATGCACATAAAAGATGAATTACATGTTTCAAGGGAAGATGTAGTTCGGATTCTCTGATCCCTTAATGAAGTTTTTTCATAGAGGATTGATGTTGTTGATGTTACGTAAGAGATTGTTCATATAGCTAAGAAGGATATCGCGATGAAAATGTTTGAGCATCGTGAAGTTGTGATAGCATTTTGGGGTTCAGTCCAATATATAAAATTTTATGTTGAAGAAAAACTATAATGTTTTTTGGATAGGATCTGACATGTGCATATCCCTACATGTTTATAAACATAAAATAAAAGGATTCTTTTTTATTTCAAATCACCTTTTTCTTCATCAATTTTTTTTTTCTATGATTATATTATAACAATGAAACTAATTTTCAGTAAAAAAATATTTGTGATATCCATTTGTAACCATAATGAAATGTATTGGTAATAAACTCTAATTTCTTCCTAAACTAAGGGTTCCAGTGAGTAGATTTTGACTATTTTCAGTGTCATATGGAAAAACCTACAAAAATTATGCCTTATTATGTGATTTCACTAAGTTTTTACAAATCTCAATAAAAATGATACATATATGGTATGACTTGTCTTTTTTATAGACTCCCCTTTTGTGGGTTTTCAGCCTAACATGTTTTATGTATATTTTTCTTTTTATCGCTCGATATTTTTCCTAAACCATATATAGTGTCGATATAGTGAGATAAGACTAGATATTTTGTCCTGAGTTCCCTTTGTTGTTTTTCAATCCAATGAGTAATTTGTCTCTTATCATGGTATATTTAATGTTGTGAAAGTTTTACTATAATGGATAGTGTTTTAGGTCAAACATCTTTGACCATAATGTTTGAAATATTGACCCATACAGTTCTTGATTACCAAGAATTTTATGAAATTTTTTCTGATTTTTTATGGGGAATCCTAAGTCATGGTCTATTGGTTCCTGATTCTAAAATATGATATTCAGAAATAGAGGAGGTCCCTCTTGAGGAAGAAGTTACTACTGGTTGACAAAACATGTTGCGAGGGATTTTTATGCAAGGCCAACTTGGGAACATACTGTATAGTCAATTATGGAATATTTTGGATGATATTCCCTGAATTGTGTAAATAGATTATGCAAATCCAACTTGGTTGTGTTATAGTATATGCAGGAAAATAAGTCCTTAGGAATTTTTACATTCTATTTATGTTTGTTAATGGACATTTTTGATGATTAATATTTCTCAAGTAATTGATGGGAGTTTTTTCTCAAACGAAGGTATCTAAGAATGAAGGGGGTATTTGTGTTGGCATTATCCATGAGTGAGAAACCTCTCCTACATGAATTAAACTCAAGTGAATGAGGGTTTATTTAATTATATGGTTAATGATAGGTTGATTTCCCCTTTTTGATAAGATAAAAGGGATCTAGTAGATTAAATTCAAGTGATCTATACATTGACTATTTATTTTAATGTATTATAATGATGACGTTGTTCTATGTAGTATAAATTCATACATCAAAGAAATAAGTCTATGAAGTTTAAATTCATATATCTAGGACATTATGGGGATATAATTTAAGGTCATTAACTTTGACTAATGGGTTGATGATTCTCCCAATCTTGTTAATTTTTCTAGAATTGTTTTACTATATTAAGGTGTGAGAGGATAAAATTGTACGTTTTGATTGGGAATCCCCAGATCTGAAGAGTGTTATGGTGAAGAGGGATTATGAAGTTAAAGGAGGGCCCTCCTAACGATGAAATTACTATTGATTGAAAACCCCATTTTTATGGGATATTTTATGCAAGGCCAATTAGGGAAGGTATTGCATATCCATCAATGGAATCCTTTGGATGACATGCGCAAATATTTGTGAGAAACTTATGAAAATCCAACTTGGGTGTAATACAACATAGTTAAACGAAGGATTCTTCAAGAATTATGATATTCTATAGCTAAAAGATGATTAATGTTTGTGGCTATTTGGATTTCCTTGGGAACTGAGTTTGATTTATAGGATGAAATTACCTAAATACAAAAGGGAAATTTAAAGGAAATGTTTTCTAATAATGGGGTAAAGAGGTTTCCTATGCATGTATGATCCAATATTAGGAATACATTGACTATATTCATAGGTCATACAATTATGACCAAAATATCATTGAAACAATAAGAGTTATGTGGTCTTATTGGACCAAGTTCTTTCTTGTATACTTTGAAAATGAGGGTGGAAATTGTAGACCATGGTTTTAAAGACATTCAGTTCAGGAGAGATTACATGGGAGAAATATGTGTGGGATGACCACTGAAATTGAATCATGGGTTCCAACATATTGTCTTCAAAGATTATAGGGATTGAAGAATCTTCTCCCAATGGAGACATTACCACCTATTAAAAAACCCATTTTTTGGCTATTTTATGAATGTCCAATTAGGGAACATACTGTATAGTCAACTAGATGCATCTTTTGGCTAACCAACCCATTTTGTGGGTCATTTTATGGAAATAAAACTAGGGAGTATTCTAGTATAGTTAGGAAAAAGATATATTAGGAATCAAAAATTCTTCTATCAGAAGCCCTAGATAGATTATGAAGATCTAAAAGTATTCAATATTAAGAGTATGGTGTGTGGAATGGATATTTCCAAACATAGAGGAATAATTTGGACTTATATTGGCAATGAGTTGGAAGTCCCTTTCCTATATCTGAATCATACATAGAATGGGTACATCTCTATTTTCTAGGGGGACCCTAATAAGGGGAAAAAATAAAATATCATTCATGGACCATTATTTGTATGCAGCATAGGAAGAATTTTTCTTTACCTCATGTCTAGGACTAGGATTATGGCCTAGGAATCACTATGTATCCAAATAGGATGAGAATCAAGCCACACATAGTCCTAAAAATAATTTTATCCATTACTAATTTAATTCTTGTGTGGAGGACATGGGGGGTTTTGGATACAGGTTCACTCATAGGGTGATAACTCATATTGGATCTACTCATGTAGATATGTATCGTACATGGGAGAGTATAAGAATTTCTAGTTTTGTGTTGAGGATGGTCATAGGATTGATGATCTTGATCTCACTACCTATCTCATATAGGTGAGAATTAATCCACACATAGATCTTGAAGAACCTTGTTGTTTAGATTTATGCAGAATGTATATGGATGATTCTGATGTGATGAGGAATATCATAGGTATACTAGGGTGTGGTACCTAGGCATCACAATATAACTTTTCTAGGGAAAGAATGTATCTACACATAGTTCTTATAGAGATCACTCAATTTATTATCATGATATGAGGAAACCTGTCGTAACTTTTAGGGTCTTATATCTAGGACCAAGATATCCCCAATGGGAATTGATACAACTTATTTATACGGAGAAATTCCTTAACAAAATCCTATGCCCATATGAGTTTTGATCATTGTTAGAAACAAGTATTTGAAAGAAGGTTTCTTTTATAGAATAAAGGCAACATAAGAGAAGGATATGGGCATAGATACTCTATAGTGGCTGGGCCAAGTTGTATTGTCTAGGCATCATTGTGTATCACATTGAGATAAGAATAAATCCATACATAGTATTTAAATATGGTTCCCCAACACCAACTAGTTTTTGAAATGGGTGTGGGGGAATTAAAAATATTTTTTTGATTGATGGTTTCACCCAAAACATTAGTTCTAGATATCATTACACATTTCATTGTAATTATAATTGATCCATATATTCTGGAAAATGGTTTCCTGTGTAGAATAGTTTCATACATAGGGAAAAGAGGTTATATATATTTTTTCATGGATGGACCCAAGATTGGAGATATGGGAATCACTACATATCCCATTAGAAATGAGAATCAAGACACGCATAATTATTAGATATATCATGTAGTTTACTGAAAAATGAGGAGGATATTGGTCATGGAATTTATTTTCTTGCGGTAAGGACAAGAAAATGTTGGGTCTTATACCTATAAAATGGAGCCCAAATACCATTATGGAGTAGAAATGATGTAAGTGGGTCTTATGTATGGGATCTGACAACATTTTCTTACTCATGTCAGGTCCAGAGAACATATCGATCCACTATGGGGTTAGAGGGATGTGATTGGAACCTACGTGTGAGATGGAGGCATGTTTTTTTAAAGGATCATGGGGGGATATGTCAACTTGAGGTACTTTTGGGGTTTCTTAATGATGAATGACTGGGATGATAACCGTACAGTTTAATTTCATGTGGTTTAGACACTGGGTGTCATTTAGTTTTAAGTCATACGACTTTGAACCTATGTTTTTTTTAGTTTACTATCATGCAATAAGGACAGTGATACCATGTTGTTTAATGTCATAAGGAATTGACATTACGTCATTCCATTTATGGATATGCGACAAAGACCCACTATATAGTTTAACATCTTGTAGCTTGGATGTATATGGTGATATGATTTTTAACATCCTAAATATAAGAGGAATTACAAGTGATTACATGAAATATTTCTTCAAGAACCTTTCATTGGTTGGATTCTTAATGGACTATCCATCTGTTGAGGTCAAGAAATAAGATCGGTTAGAGTGGAATTTGTGTATGGAGTACAGTCCCTCCCACTTTTTTGCAATCTTTGAAGGATTTTTTCCTAGTATTGTTGGAGTCCTCAGGACCAGTACAAATTCTACTTAGATGAAAGAATGGAGGTCGAATTTCTTGTTGAAATAACGTGTTATCCAGTTATGGTAGACCTCCATGTGATGCAAGGTATGAAATCTCATTTCATCCAATTACTCCAATTCTTCTAGTCATTTGTACTATTTCTCATCTATGGATAGCTGATCATCGATGGAAACTAAGAGTAATGGGAACTAGACCTCAATGGGATGGACTACTTTTGTTCTATATACCAATGAGTATGTGGTCACTCATGTGGTAATACATGTTGTATTCTGGTAATCCCATGAGGAATACCGAATACTGTAAGGATAATACTTATTATATGTATCCACCATATTCCAGAGTATGTTCTATAGGGTCTTTTTGAAAGCCTCAATCTATGCATTAGTTGTTCCATGATAGCAGGATGAATGGTTGGATTTGATATTATACTTCTGATATGGAATTTACACCTCATAGAAGAATAAATTGTTTCCATTTTCCATTAATGTTTTATGAGGGACACCAAATCTGGTAATGATGTTATCTGTGAGAAAAATAATAATTCATTTGTCTCTAACTTCATTGAGGGGTATTTCCTCTACCCATTTGGAGAAGAAATATGTAACTATCAAGATGTTCTTGAACAGTTTGGCTGTCGCTGAGGGGTATGGACCCACTAAATTCATTCCCTATATGAAAAATATCCATGATTATTTGGATGTATGTAGAAACTCTAGGGATTGATGGATAATGTTGTCCTGAACCTAGAAGGAATGAAATTTCATGGTAAATTATAAGCAATCAAGCATCTGGAAATTCCATAAGTATCCTAGCCTTCAGATTCGATCATAAATCCAATATCATGATTGGTGAGTAACAATGGATCCTGTATTTACTTCTTCCATGATTTCCAAAATATCTTATCCATCAATGAACCTGAGAAGGATTCTATAAAATCCTCTCTTGTAGAGGATATTTGGGTGATTCGGGTCATCATAAAGAGTGATGTGGACTGTTCACCACCATATTTTCTCTCTCCCAGCACTATCTAGTGGGAACACTCCATATTGAAGATATCCGATGATTTACATCATCCATCACATGGAAATAACACATGGATCAGGGATGGGGATGACTTAATTAATATCTTCTATTGTAATTTTAACAAAAGGAGAGACCATATGGGGATGGGAAATATAGATGACTATTTTTCCTGGTTTGGATCATCCATGGATCTAGCTCCATTTTCCAATGCATCGGCCTTGGTGTTCTATGATCACAGAACATGAGTCATTGTTGGATCTGATGGAAATTCTATCATTAACACTCATACATAATCACACCTGGAGTATTAAATCATCCTTTCTAATGGCGTAATCCCCATTGATATGTTTGTTTACAAACTCTGATTCTCCTTTCACCTCCAATTGGTTTGATACTACTTCTAGTTCCAATGACTATCCTACAATGAGAATGTAATATTCTTCATCCTTATTGTTACATCCTTTTGATAATAGGAAGTATAATATAAATAATTCCCTCTTTGGGGAGATAAAATAATACCTCACCCAACATTTTTCAACTTATGGTCCTCCATTCTCTTCCATGGTGGACTCTAGGATGTGATATCAAAATACATTTCCCATGTTAGGTGGTTATCCTAAATATAGAATATTCGTTCATCTATAAATTCAGTATTTAATGATGACATCTCCTCTTCATATGAGTGCTCAATGAGGAAAGCTACTAAGGCATGACCTTCCAATGACTTGTGAGGAACGATATATATATAGAACTTTTGTATAATAATTGACCATTGGGTCATACGTCCTGTTATACTAGGATGAATGAGGATAAATTTGAGTGGGTTTTTGCATGAAACCAAGTGGACCTTGTGGTTCTTCAAATAGTGACTCATCTACTAAACCGCAAAGATTAATTCTAGACATTTATTCTTGATATCTGAATAATCATTCTCTATGTCAATCATGGTTTGACTGAGATAATAAAGGCTTTTTCATTACCAATATCATTATTTTTCACAATGAAAGTGCCTAGTGATCATTCCATGTAAATCACATATAAAATGATCATATTTTTATATATAGGGGGAATTAACACTGGTGGACTTAATAGATATTTCTTGAGGCCATCAAATGCTTCCTAACATTCATCGGTCCATTGATATGTAACCCCCTTCTTTATTAGTTTGGAGGAGGGAAAAAACACTCCTACAAGGTTTGATATGAATCATCGTATGTAGGCCAAGTATCCTTGAATTAATCTAAAAAATATCATGTTTCAAGGAGGATACATTCTCAGTATAACTTTTTTTTCAAAGGATCAACTTTGATGTCATGATGGCATACAATGAAGCCATGAAATTTCCCCATGGTTACACCAAAAACAAATTTCAAGGGGATCAACTTCTGGATATGATGTCGAAGCTTGTTAAAGATGGTTTCCAGGTTTTCCAAGTGGTTAGAAATTTATCAAGACTAGACCACTAGACCATTAACATAACTTTAAATAAACTTCCCCCGGAAGGGTTTCAATTTGTGGTGCATGACATGTTGGTATGTAGCACCGGTGTTCTTTAAGCCAGTGGGAATTACTCTATACAAGAATACCCCATGGGGATCTATGAACTCTATGGATTTTTTATCTTCTGGAGATATTTGGATTTGGTTATAACCTAAATATCCATCCATGATGCAGAGGGATTGATAACAAACTATTTCATCAATCAATAGTTTTATGATTGGAATCCAGAATTCATCTTTAGAACAATGCAAGTTGAGGTATCTGAAATCAATGAAAATTATTATTTTTCTGTTCTTCTTTTTCATTGGGAAAATATTGGCTATCCATTTTGGATACTTCACCTCTTGGATAAATTCAACCTAGATGATCTTATCCACCGTATCCTCAATTTTGGAGGCATGAGTTGAGTGTGTTTTTCGAGTAGATTTTTTGTACCGCCAATTGTCTTCTAGTAGACCCATAAGATGGGTGGCCACCACAAGATCACGAACATTCATATATGTGTAGTTCCTAGAAAACAGATCCCTATGATAACTCATAAAGGAAGTATATACCTCATGTTCTTTGGAATTCATGGCTGAAAAAATCAAAGTGGGTTGTGGATCTTATTTTATACCTAGATTAATCTCTCTATGTTCATCCATAGTGGTGGAGACACCTTCTCTAATTTTGTAGTGGAATCCCTAAAATATTTCCTTTTCTATCCTTCTATATGTTTTATTTATTTTTCCTCTACAAGGGGATTCAATGATGAACCATGTTCCTTAAAGGGAAAAGGGGATTCACTATTTGGAAATATAGAAGATGAGATAATCATTATGGGATCAATGAATAGTGATAGGAATTTTTAGAGCATCTAAGGGGAAAATAAGGAGTAAGAATGAGCCTCTTCACATTCCCATTTTTTTGTAATAAATTCTTTCATACCAGTTTATAGAAGTATTCTTTTTTGGAGATTAGGGGATGGAATGAAGACATTTTCATTCATGATTTCATTATTACATGGAGAGTTGATAAATTTTTCAGTGCCATCAGGCTTACTATTCATACATGAAATCATGAAAGTTTCTAAATGAGTTCATTAATTAAGATCCTCCTTTCATTTTATTAATGGGAAGCACATAATCTACATTGATCATCTTTTAAGGGTTATCTAGGATCATCTCTAGACCATTTTGAGAATTAATTTGTGAAATATTATCAGTCGTGGATTATTTTCCTCCATTTGGGACGAATGTTATGTCAATGTATTATAAATCACATGATTTGAATGGGGCCTTAACATCATGAAATGTCCAAATTTACCATTGGTATAGTATTTGAGGCATTGGTGATATGTCTAAGGAATGATTACATGATGATACAGTTAGGGTCTTCCTTGCAGGGAATTGAAAGTTGTATCATACTAAAAAACCATGAACATTGAGTCAAACATGATATCTATGCACTAAGTTCTATGTATGATCTATGAAAGAATATCATTCTCATTCATTCCACAACACCATAACATCGGAGTGAAGAGAGACAGGTGATATTCGTTGAGACCCAATTGGAAAATATTCTGGACCAGAATGAGGGTGACCCTTGATCTATTATCAATAAATACTTGTTCGATAACAATGTGATTTATCCTTCCATATTTTTAAAGGGGCATAACATGTCCACATATGACATCATCCTCATCCTGATCTGTGAAAGATATGATCACATGAAATTATACATGACCACTCTCTATGAGATATACTTCAGCTACAGAAAAATTGACGTCAAAATCATGAGGGCTTCACAAGTCCCCGATGAGTGGTTCTTGGAGATCTTTTGATAGAAATAGGGAATCCATGATTGATAACTTAGCAGGTACTTGGGTCAATTTCATCAAAACATCATACTTCAGGTCCAAAGGTATGTGTTTCCCAACATGAGGGTGTTCATTCACATGTTCATTGTGATTTTATGTTTCTAATGTATATGGATCATCCCTTAGTGTAGGAGTTGAAAGTGCTTCTATTATTTTTGGATTAGGTTGGTTGGGTCAACCTACATGCATAATTGATCAGGTGATAACACATCATCTAACCAATCTTCAATGATGATAGTTTCAGAGATGATCTTTCCATTCATGGTGGAATTAACTTGTTCCTTCTGAGCTCTTTGGAGACCTCTTCCACCCATTTTGTCCTTATATATGTCCTGGGCTGGGTCGTGGTTGAATTAGAAACTTCTTTCACGACCGTGTCCTCCCATGCACCCTCGGTTCCGATGGCCTCTTCCTTCATTTCCCCACTCATGTGTAGGGAATCAGGGTTTATAAATAGAATCTTATTGTGATAAGGTATCCATTTAGTGAATAATTTAATGGAAACAATGTTCAGCTCTTCATCTAATGAATATTTCATTTGATGGGTCAATTCTTGTTGTGTCATTTGGGGGGGGGGTCTCATACTTTTGGGACTATTTGAATGAAGTACACTAAAGTTAAGGACAAATTTGAATTTGGAATAATCTCATATTCTTTCATTTTATTCTTACACTTTTGGTCATGTTGATTTTTAGAGTAGTAGAATTCAAAGGATTATGTTGATGATGGAGCTGGTTGTACAGTAACGGAAGTGGCTGGAGGCACAATTGGTTATTTAAACTGTGTTTGGATAATAACGTGAGTCTGGTTGATCATTTTCCTAACCATAAAGTCATCGAATATATGTGAAATACTTATCCTAACCTATTTAATTCATTTTACTCCTCTAGATTATTGGTAGAATCATATGCAACATGGGAATGTGAATTTTTCAACTACACATTCCTGTAGTACCCCATATTTTATAGGATTTTTAAAAAAAAACTATTCTTGATGTGCTGTCACATCATTTGATGGAAGAGGAAATATTTTGGGTGCTATTAAACACCTTATTTTATTGGCTTCTTGGGATTTGGTAACTTGATCAAGTGTTTTTACAATACACAGATGAAGTAGTCGGGGACTTGGTCATTTTGAAAACAATAGTCCTTGTTTTTCATTCCCTCAAACTGCTTCCACCTCTAGTCCCTATGATCATCCTGAGGAGGTGGGTGTTTCTGCTAACATTTTAAAGGTTTATCCATACGATATGTTGTGGGATTTGAAGTAGGACTGGGTACAAGGTCCAACATTATTATAATTGTAGAAACCTCTACTTTTCCTATTATCCTTCCATAAGTTGATAGAATTACATAGGACTTTTATTTGGTCTCTGCGATGGAGTTTTCCACCTATTAAGAAATTGAGGCAAGGCCTTAAAACCCTCTCATGTATTTCGTAGGGATAAATAGTATGTGAAACTCATAATAACTTTTTACTACAAATATGGGAAATTACTCTTCTTGAAAGAGTGACAGGTTTAAGGAGTATGTCAGTACTTTTCAACAAGAAAAGAAATATGAGACTCTTAAATTATCCCATTTTATACAATTTGGGAGATCGAAGACTATTGTATTCTATGAAAATGATATGAACAAGAAATGGAATTTATGATGGCGGTCTTCCCACCCGGTAATTCAACAAGAATTCAAACTTGTGTACAACACGAAGGATGGTCCTTGTTAGGATTTAAAAAACCACCTGATTCCCACCACTTCCTGTTGTTTAGGGGTGAACATTAGAGAATCACAAAGAGATATGAGATGCATCAAGTTCTACTACAAGTCTACTAATACATTGAATATTTGAAATATGGGAATCCCAATGTTTGTTAGGGGATGATTCAAGTACACCCATTCCGGGTAAGGCTTATTTTTAGGATTTATTAGAAAGTGTTGTTCCTCCATGGATTCTAATAGATTCGTTAGTGACTCAATGGTTTTAATAATAATTCATGTAATGTATCAATGATCCATATCCTAGATAGGTGTGGTAGCTAGATCTGAAATAGGAATAATGGAAGGTAGGGCCCTTGGAGGTGGAACTGATCGTACATTTCCCAGGTAAACAATAGGGTCAGGCCTATAGGGTTGTGCTTGAACCTTCTCTATTTGTGCACCCAACGGAGGTAATTCATGATATTCTACTATAGTATCCACATATATTGGTGTTTAGTACCCTGTATTGATTGGATTTTCCAGATATAATTTCGTTTTTATGAAAAACTCTCTTTGTTGAGGTGCATCAACTCGGCATGCTAGTTGAGGATCTTCTTGCAGAACATACCTTGAAGGAATACTTCCTCAGAGTAATTTTGTATTCAGTCTCCTAAATTCATTCATCTCTCCCTGATACTAATCAAATATATCCTCTATTTAAAGGGACTTAGCCTCTCTGGAAGGGGGTGAGACATGAATTGAACATTAATGTTTTACTTATTTTGAGGAATTAAAGGTGGATTATTCGAGGTAGTTCCCAAAATTAGCGAGAGCCTTTGGTTTAGAGTACACACACCATCTTCAATTGTTATACTGTGAATAGCATCATGAAGCAAAAACTAATATTTTGTATCTTTTAAATTGTCCCCTTTTTCTGTGGAATCTACGAGGGTGGCATTGATGATGTTATATGATGATAAACTCATTTTGGACATTATATCAATGTATTTGTTATACCATTATCATTTGTTACCTCCATTAGTACATAAAATCTTCTTTTTTTAATTTTATGGGAACTATTTGGAAGATATTAACCTTAAGGGAGTCTTAATATAGTTCAGTTATGCATGTTCGAAGTGAAAATATCATATCACAGAATGGGATGAACAAAGAGGATTCATTTTTTAGTTTCTTCCCTAATCAAGATAAAAATAATTCCCACTGAGGAGGTGGTTGTTGAGGTGAAAATTCCCCCAGCCTTGAGGGCTCGGGTTATTCTCTTTCTTCTTTCATAACCCTTTTGGTCTGATTTTCTAGGCCACTAGGTTTGGTTAATGAATCCCCCAGCCATGTGGGATGGGGTATCTCGTGAACTTTGCGATTAATATCATTGTGTATGATCTTATGATTTTATAGAGTTTTTTCCAAAATGGTATTGGTGCATCATTCACTATACACTTGGGTCGACCATTTCGGAATATCGTTGTGCTATTTCAAAATCTTTCGCTACCTGACAGATGAAATATTAAAAATGGGAGACTTTCTATATATTCTCAGATATTTAACAAAAAATTATCCAAACAACCTATTCTATTTTTGCTTAATATCCGTGAAAATTGGTCAATGCTTGTTATTTTTGATCACGTATTCATCAATGAATAGATTCTATTTGTTTAATTCATCCCAAAGCGATAACATTGAATGCTGCAACCTTTATAAGAATTTTCTAGTTAAGGATCATAGAGAAATGCAATGTTCCATGTACACCCCATCCTCTGATACAAGCAATATATGGGGTATTTAGGATTATTTTTCTCAAACTCATTAGTGCACTTAAGCTTTCATATTGAAAAGATCTTTATGGTATCTTTAACTTTGGGTGTTAGGAATCTAGTAGAGAATTTGAGTTAAATTTTCATTACAACCCTTCAATTACATTCACGTGTCTTTGAAAATCTTTGAATGGTAATAATTCCACTCTTAAGTGATTAATATTTTCCCATATATTTAGGTGATTTTTGTTCACAAAATATTTCTGTAAAACCTTTGGAATGCTATATTAAAATGTGGACAGAGTGGAGAACATAATAGGTATGTCACATTTAGCCAACTATTTTCTCATATTTCACACATCTTCTTTGTATTTTTCTAGAGGTTCTTCTACCTGGTCCGACCATAGTGGATTATTTTGGAACACATTATCATAATCAATGAGATTAATATGGGATTCCTCTGTTGTGATGGAAGATAGAGAACCAAAGGAGGTTCATAGAATTACCATCTTCTTAGGCTATCTTATGATTGATAAATGATTTAAACTAGAAATGAAAAAAAAAATTACATGACTGGAATTTTTTTGAAATTAACTCATTATAGGTGGGCTTTATCATTACTATATTTAAAATTGGGAAATTATCATGGTAACGTGAAACACTATAATGGATAGAACATTCACAGTGAACTCTATCATGGGGAGGACTACCATGGTGGATTATTTCAAGGGAATACCATTTTGATCCTCGATCTTTTGGCCATGCAGAAGGTTGTCACATCTCTCATCAGTATATGGACTATCAAGATCAATAACATTATGGACATTAATTAATCCTTCATTATGATTTTTTTAATGAGGACCTTTATAATTTTTACTACAGATCCCATAATCTGGTAACAAGAGTAAAGGATCCTAACCAACCATAAATAATAATATATGTTCTTTTAGAACTCAAGCATTAAGAAGATATAGATGGTAGGTCATATCTTGAATTTACAATCATGTTTGAAGAGGGTTTTTTTTGATGAATTCTTATAACCGATTGGGGAAACATTCTAGGAGAAGTTATTTTCATAGAAAGTTGTTTGTTCCTACCATGGAGTGGCCATTAGGATATGGTAATTGCATCATAGTTGTAATGGGTGTATCTTTCCTATCTGGTTTTCCATTTAATATGGGGTAGTTTCTCCATGACCCTCCTGGATGGGAGTAGAGATGATTATTTTCTTCAGGGTGACATGATGATGAGTCTTCCTAATTGTGGGTACATAGTTATGTTTCCATCCCTCTGGAACTACTTTCTTTATCGTTATGATATCTGGGAAAGCTTATATGATATGGTAAGGTATTTTCATCTATCATTTAACCATTTAAAAGATATTATTAGTGACTTTAGAAACTTTAAAAAAGATATATGTTTATTTAATACACATAGGAGGTGTATGTGCCTTCTTCTGTCCTCCCTTTCCATTAGAGTATATTGACAGCACTCATGTTTGGGGGAAGAGAGTTGAGTATTCCCCAAACTCATCGACGAGACTTTCTGAATAACTTTTCTAGGTGATACCAAATGAGGATATTCGCAGTCTTGATGGGTGTAGGTAGGTTTATGTTCATGATAATAATATTCCACCATACTTGTTTGGTGATCTTCGTTAAATTCCAATAGAAAAGTCTGCTGGATGGATGAATGAATGTGAAAATGTGTTTGTGTCTGCTTGCAATTTTCCACCGAATTGGGTTGGTGGGATTCTCCATAGGGGGAAGAGGTGTGTATTTCTTCCCTGATGGTCAGTGATCATCCCTAGAGGGTCATCTTGTGTGCCCAGGTTTAAATGTTGCGGCCAAAAAGCTGAGAAAAACGCCATCATCATCTTGATTGGTTACTACTACACAACTTTGGAGATGAATATGGTTGGTAGGATCCCTAGATAAGGACCCCTATGTATTCTAGGAGTTGTTATATGTGTCCTCTTGATACACCTCCCTATGATATGTGAGTAATTGTTTTGTCACATTCCAAATATAAGCTTTTGAAATGTTTGAAGATGATGGTCATCACTATCTACCTCAGGACCACCGATCATTGCCGAACAGATGATTGGTGGTGTTTGATAAGATGGTGGGAATGTCTAGTGTCCTCCATGGTAAATATAGTACCATTCTAGTGGTAATTTTGAACCAGTGAGTTTGAGAACCATCACTGAAGACATTGGGTTGGAAATGGAGTCCTCATCATGGATGAATACTGGGTAGGTGTAGCTTCCATGGAGTTTATTGGTGAAAGATATAATGTAGTAATTGGATTGTGGGGAACTTAGGAAGTCATTTCTTGTATATATGACAAACAAAAACAAGAAAATCAGTCAAATAATCATCTTGTTTAGATGAATACATGCATAATTAATTTCCTTATCTTGCCTACATTTATGAATTGAAAGGGTTCTAATAGATGGGTGACACTATCATCATTGTTAAGAATTTAAATAGGGTTCACCATTTTTGTTTCCCTCAATGATTTATTTTTATGCAATAATTAATCTGAGGTACACAATTTCTGAGTGGTTTCCATTGGGCTTGTTCGTGGAACCTAAAAAACCCAATGGTTCTGTATCCATGAGGACCTTCTTTCCAAGGGTAGGTGTTCATTGGGAGGTTTGGCTGATGATTCTTGAGAACTCACATTTGTCGAGAGGATAGGATTTCAAACTCATCACACCCTTTGGGGGGGGGGGGATTATTTCCTACTATGGGATTCTCTAATAGATTTAAGACATATTCATGAATTATTTATTAATTCCCATGTATGGCATGATTTTACATTGAATTAGAAATCAATTATTAGAACCAATGAAATTTATAATAATACATATCTTTCTGAGGTTCTTCATCAATGAAGATATATTTATGTATTCAAGTTTCTCCCACAATGGCATTACGTTAGGTAATACCTAGAGATTATTTTGTTGCTATTATGGAAATACTGGTTTTCTAGCCACATAGTGGGGGAATTCTAGAGTTTATTTTCATCCAGGGAGATAGAATTTTTTTTGATGTTGGGATAAAAACCATAAATAGGCTTCCTACATAATCTCATGAATGGAATCACAACCCACGTAGTTTGATACCAATTAATGGGGCACATCATACCATTTAAGGTCATGTGATAAGTACCTTACCATATAGTTCAATATCATGTATAAATTATTTTTAGGTGTAAGGTTCGTAGTCTATGTTTGGTATGGGAATTATGCTGAAGCGGGCCAGGGAACCTAGGAGGGATATGATATTCAAAGTTGCATCGAACCCACTGAGAATGTTTCCCAAAGAGAATATGTCTATTTAAAGGTGTTGGGTTTGGTCCTTATGGATGCTTCCTCTGTATCCCATATGGATAGGAATCAAATCCCCAATATTTCAGTTATGAAGAAACTAAAATATGGAAGACTTCAGTTGGTTTTTATTATAGGGTGTATAGCCCTTTATGATGATAATGTTGGGGATTATTCCTAAAAATGATGCCCAACCGATTTGATGACATGACTGGGTATTAATCCTAAGGAGGATTCCCATTTCAAGGGTCCCTGAGTGGTGTTTAACTCATGGAGATTTGGAGGCTTGTTTTAGGGCTTACTCCTATGGAGGGTGCCCATATTTATGGAAATAGGATAGAGGATTACACTTTAGGAGGATTCCCATTATTCTCGGGCCATAAGCAGGCATCATACATATACATATTGTAATAAGAATCAGAGTTCTCGTAGTTAAATATGTCACATGGAACGTTCAAGTTTCATGATTGGTGTTAACCTTGCAGCCTAAAAGATTCATGATTGGTGTGAGAGACTAGGGGAAATGGTAGATTCGAGATACCAAAAAAACTACTTCTATCAGTAGTTGTACATGGATACAAAGAACCAAAAAAGAGTTATGGGTAATTGAGTGTGACCATATCCTCTATCCCTAGATGATGGTGGAAGAGGCCAAGGATATGACACTTCCCTATCTTCAAATTTCTATAGAATGGGTTGAGGGTATGGAGACTAAGGATGGAAGGCATCAAGTGATATGGTAGAGGGATCAAGTTCCCATCCCCTCTTTGACCTTGTTGCCAAAAGGAAAAGAGGAACGATAGTAAAATATCTTAAAAATAGGTTAGGGTATTACTATAAGAGGGATGCTCTAAAATGGATCTTGTAGCAAGGGAGGAGGATTTAATTCCATATCCAAAGGAAACCCATGCATAATCCTCATCCTCGATATTTAAAACTAGAGGCTCCAGGTCATAGAGAGGAGAAGGGGAGGATGGATTTCTAACCCTAGTACCCATGATCAGGAACTCCCTAACACTATACATGGGGTAAGGGTCCTAGTGAATGTAAATATAAACACTCAGATTCACCCTGAGGACCTTAGCTGGGAAACCATACAAGTGCGGGAAACCTCTGACCATAGGGATACACACCCAAATGGGGGACACACTGGTGTTCCCCTCGCCATGGTTGTGTAAGTCTGGAGGTTTTGGTGGAGGCTTCAAACTGATCTCTTTCTAAAAAGGTGTCCAAAGAAAGAGGGTCCCTGCCATGGGTGGATTGGAAAAGGGCATGAAGGGCGAGTCACATAGGTCCTGGGTGTGGGTACTTGGTGTAGGTGTGCTACTCACCTATGATTCCTAGGGCCTAGGAGAAACAGATAATTCTTCACACATGGGGAGAATAGGCCCATACGAATTGGATATGCCTCTATTAATGGACAACCAAGGAAAAAACCCTTGGGTGAGTCTTTAGCCTAGGAACATTATGTCACCTTTGGTTCCCCCTGAAGGGTCTTGCATAGGTCTATAATTTGGGAGAGGGGCCTCGTGAAAGTGTTCTCTCTTTAGGGGAGAATGATCATCATGTAGGTGCCTTCTGTTTGGGACCCTAATATAAATTTTATCTTACTTACCCCCGCTAATTCCATCTCCTCTCTAGTTTTAGAGAGGTAGCTAAGATATTTCGTTGGAATTGGGAGAAGGGAATGCGAAATCAGAGCTCCGAGGGTTCATTTAATTTTTCAGTTGTTCAAATCCTGAGCCCTGGGGTCCTATTTATAGAAAAATATTAAACCCTGGATGAAGGAGTTTTTCCATGCCATTACATGGTATAGTCTCTTGGTTTTCGTCAATCCTTTTTATATTTTTAACATGAACAAGATGTTCTTTATAATATTTTCATCCTCCTTGACAAAAACGAGTGTCTAAAAGTGTTTTAGAGATTTTTATGGTTTTACGGTTTTTAGGCGAGTTCGCGTTTTTTTTTTGTTTTTAGTGTATTTTTTTTTTGTTTTTTAACAATTTAATGTTTATAGAGTTTTTAACCTCTTTAAGAGATTTAAGTGGTTTTGGTGTTTTTAGATAGTTTTTTGGGGATTTGTGGTTTTTTATGTTTTAACGGGTTTTTTAAATTTTCAGGTATTTTTATGTTATTTCTAGGATTTTTATGGTTTTTAGGGTTTCTAGAGTTTTTATAGATTTTGAGGATTTTAAAACCATTTTGGTATTAGTACGGGATTTCAGAGTTTTAGGGACTTTTAGTTTTTTTTGGGTTTTCTTGTTTTTAGGGTTTTTATGGGTTTTTAGAGTTGTTATGTTTTTAGGATTTTAATGGGTTTTAGAGTATTTAGAGGTTTTGAGGGAATTTATGTTTTTAGGGGTTTAATGGGTTTTATGGGTTATTATAGATTTCTATGGGGTTTCTAGAGTTTTAGGGTTTTTTATGTTTTCACTGAATTTAATGGTTTTTTGGGTTTTTTTGTTTTTTACGGGGTTTAAGGGTTTTTTTGGGGTTTTCAGGGTTTTTAGAGGTTTTCATGGGTTTTTAGGGTTTTCAGTTTTTTGGGGGTTTTGCGATTTTTTGAGTTTTTTAGGGATTTTGGTTTTTAAATTTTTTAAACATTTTTAGGGGTTTCAAGGGTTTAGTTTTTTTTATTTTGGGGTTTATAGGTTTTTAATCCTTTTAGAGGTTTCTATGGTTTTCAGTGGTTTTTCTTGGATTTCATTTTTTCATTTCCATGGGGTTTAAGGTTATTTTATGAATTTTATGGATTTTAGGTTTTTAAAGGTTTTGTTGATTTTTTAGGGTTTTAGGGTTTATTAGGTTTTTAGGGGGGTCTTTTTGGTTTTAGGTTTTTTGGGGGTTTAAGTGTTTTTTGAGTTATTTACCAGTTTTATGGTTTTTATGTATCGTTATCATTTTTAAGTGTTTAAATGTTTTTAGAGTTTTTATTATTATTTATGGGTTTTATGGGATTTTAGTGTTTTGAAGGTTTTTAGGGGTTTTTTATGGTTTTTATGGGTTACTCAAGGATTTATGAGTTTTATGGTTTATAGGTATTTTTAGGTACATTTAATATTTTTAGGTTTTTAGGATTTTTATATATTTTAAGAGTTTGTATGGGTTTAAAAGATTTTTAGGGTTTTCAGGGTTTATAGGATCTCAGTGATTTTTGGGTTTTTTTGAGTTTTAATGGGTTTTAAGGTTTTTAGAGTTTTTTTAAAATTTTAGGGGTATTAAGGGTTTTTATTGTGTTTAATGGATTCAGGGTTTTAGGGGAGTTTTGGGGTTTTTGGGATTTTAATTGCTTTTATAGTTTTAGGGGGTTTTAGGGTTTTTTTATGTTTTATACATTTTCATATATTTTTTATGATTTTTATGGTTTTATGGGTTTCTTTGTTTTTTTGGGTTTTTAGGGATTTTGTGGGTTTTTAGGATTTTTCCGAGATTTTTATGGTTTTTTGTTTTTTTCATTATTTTTAAGGTCCTTTTTAGGGTTTATTTTATAAGTTTTTATGGTTCATATGTATTTAGTTTTTTTACATTTTTTGGTTTTTTATAGTTTATTAGTGCTTTTAGTGGTATTTAGGAGTTTTTTGAGTTTTTTGGGTTGTTTATAGTATTATGGTTTTCAAGGTTTTTTTGGGTTTTTATGTTTTTAAGGATTTTTTTAGGATTATTATAGTTTTCTTGGTATTTTGTGTTTATAGGGATTTTGAGAGTTTTTTTTTGGGGGGGGGGTCAGGGTTTTTTATGGGAAGTTAGGGTTTTATGGTTCATTTGGGTTTGTAGGGTTTTTTGTGTTTTTAGGGGTTTTAAGGTTTTTATAGTTTTTTAACTTATTTAAGCTTTTTATGGGTTTTTAGAAATTTTAATGGTTTTCATGATGTTTTGGGGTTTTAGTGTTCTGTATGTTTTTATGTATTTTTATGTTTTTCAGGGGCTTCTTATGGTTTTTAGGGTTTCAATGTATTTAGGTATTTTTAGTGATTTATAGGTTTTTTTATAGATTTTAATGTTTTTAGGGGTTTTAGGGATTTTAGGTTTTATAATTGTTTTTTTATATTTTTTAAGGTATTAAGGGGTTTTTATGTTTTTGGGGTTCGAATTGTTTATAGTGGGGTTCTAGAATTTTTATGGGTTTTTAGGGTTTTTATGGTTTTATGGGTGTTTATGGTTTTCAAGGGGTTTTCAAGGATTTTTATAGTTTTTTACATTTTTAATGATTTTTAAGGATTTAAAGGTATTTATAGTTTTTAGGAGTTTTAGGGGTTTTAGGGTTTTTATGGACTTTTAAGGGTTTTAGTGTCTTTTTGGGTGTTTAGATATTTTTGGGTATTTTGAGGGATTTTATGGGTTTTAAGGGGTTTTAGTGTTTTACAAGGTTTTTTGGCTATTTTTGGGGTTTTAGGGTTTTTTCTGTTTTTAGTGGTATTATGCTACATTGTATCTATTAATCATTTTTAGGGGTCTTAAGGGTTTTTATAGTTTCTATGGTTTTCAGTTTCTTAGGGGGTTTAATGGTGTTCGAGGGTTTTTCATGTTATTTAGGTTTATTTATATTTTCATGGATTTTAAGGCTTTTTTATTATTTTTATCATTTTTAGGGTTATATTATTTTTACTAGTTTTGAGGGGTTTTAGTTTTCTTCAGGTTTAAGGGGTTTCTGGGGTTTTATGGTCTTTTGGTTTTTAATTTTTTTATTTAGTTCTTTATGGTTTTAATGGTATTTAAATTTTTTTAACATTTTTGTGGGTTTAATGAGATTTTAGAGTTTTTAATGTTATTTCTTGGTATTTTTATTGTTTTTAGGGGTTGTTAATGTTTTTAGTGGTTTTTTATGGTTTTCAATGTTTGTTAAGGAGTTTATGGTTTTTTACGTTGTCATTTATTTTTAGGGCTTCTTATGATTTTAACAATTTTATGGATTTTTAGGGAATTTAGTGATTTTGAGTGTTTATAAGTTATTTTAGGGGTTTTTAGAGTTTTTATGTTTTTATTATATTTAGGTGGTTTATGATTTTTAGAATTTTCAATAGTTTTATGTGGTTTTGTGGGTTTTAGTGTTTTTTATGTTTTTTGGTTATTAATTGTTTTTTAGGTTTTAAGGGTTTTTTTTAAAATTTCATTGATTTTTTATAGATTTTTAAAATCTTATGGTTTTTATGGTTTTAAGGGTTTTAATGGATTTTTTGGCTTTTTAGAGTTATTTAGTTTTTTAGTGTTTTAGGGGTGTTGAAGGTTTTCATGGTTTTTAGGGTCTTTTGGTGTTTTAGGGTTTCTTTTATTTTTTATTATTTTTATGGATTTCAGAGCGTTTAGGGGGTTTAATGGATTTTATTGTTTTTAGTGGGTTTTACATGTTTTTATGGGTTTTTAGGATTTTCAATTTTTTGGGGGTTTTTATGATTTTTCATGGTATTTTCATGGGATTTAGGATTTTTCATGTTATCTGGGATTTTTCATGAATTTTTTGGTTGTTATGGGATTAAGAATTTTCTAGGGATTTGAGCTATTTTACTGGTTTTTTGGGTTTTTTTAGTGTTAACGTTTTTATGATTTTTTGTGATTTTAGACGTTTTTAAAAAAATTATGATTTTCAAAGTTTTTTATAGTTTTTAAAGGTTTAAGGGTATTTAGAGTATTATCTTGTTTTTAGATATTTTAGTATTTTTTAATATATTAGGGTATTTTATGTGTTTAAGTGGTTTTTTATCATTTATATTGGTATTTAGGTTCCCAGGTAATTTTATGGATTTTGTAAAAAATATATTGTTTAAGGGGTTTTTGGTTATTTTTTGACTTTGAAGGTTTATAGGGGTTTTCAGGATTTATAAATGATTTTAGGGTCGTTCATGTTTTATGGGTCTTTGGTTTTTTATAATTTTTTTGATTATTTATGGTTTTATAGGGTTTTAGAGTTTTTTAATGCATTTAGGGTGTTAAGGGTTTTTGATTTTTTAGTTAATTTTTAGGTTTTTTAATGGTTTTAATAATTTTAGGGGTTTTATACATTTCATTGGGTTTTAATGAATTTTAGGGTTTTTATGTTTTTATGTATTTTATATGTTTTTTTATATTTTATGGGTTATTTTATTTTTAGGGTTTTAGGGATTTTGGTGGGTTTATATGGATTTTCAGGGTTTTTTATGGTTTTATGTGGTTTATAGTTTTTTTCGGGTTTTTCGGGTTTTTCAAAGTATTTAACATCTTTTTGGGTATTTAGATATCTTTTAAGATTTTTAGTGTTTTAGTGGGTTTTTGAGGTTTTTTTGGGTTTTTTGGGTTCTTAGTGTTTTAGTGGGGTTTCTGCGGTTTTATGGGGTTTTATGCATTTCAAGGTGTGTTAAGGATTTTTTACATTTTCATTGTTTTTTTATCATTTTTTAGGATTTTTATGGTTTTTTGGGTTTTTATTGATTTTTACGGATTTTGATGGTTATTTTTTAATTTCAGTGTTCTTTTTGAGTTTTTAGGTGTTTTAAGAATTTCTATAGTTTTATAACATTTTCAAGGTTTTTAATGGTTTTTAGTTTTTTAGGGTTTTAATGGGGTTTTATGTTTTTAGTTATTTTCTGGTTTTTAGGGTTTTAAGAGGGGGTTTTATGTTTTCACGGTTTCTAGGGATTTTTTTGGATGTTTATGGTTTTATGATTTTTTCAGAGTTTTTATGGATTTTGATAGCTTTTAGGTATTTTGAATGTTTTTTTGGTGATTTATGGGTTATAATATATTTAGAGTCTTTGGGGAGTTTTAGGGTTTTTTTTGAGTTTTTATGTTTTTATGGGTTTTTTGTGTTTGTTGGCATTTTTGTGGAGTTTTAAGGGTTTTTATAATTTATAGTGATTTCTAGGGTTTTTATGTATTTTTTGGTTTTTAAGGGTTTTAGGGGTTTTTAAAATAATATGATGTTTTTATGGTTTTAAGGATTTTTACGTTTTTAGGGTTTTTTAGGTCTTTTGAAGGGTTTTTTTGGTTTTTATGGTTTTTATGGTTTAAGGGATTTTGATTGTTTTTGGGGTTATTGCGTATTTTAGGGTTTTTATGGGTTTTCAGAGATTTTATATTATTTTGTATATTTAGGGTTTTTTTAGTTTTTAGGGTTTTCACGACTTTTTGGCGTTTTATTGTTTTTAGGGGTCCTATGGTTTTTATATTTTTTAGTCGTTTCATGGTTTTTTGGGTTTCTGGGTTTTTTGAAGGTTTTGGGGGGTTTTATGGTTTTCAGGGGGTATTCGTGAGTTTTAGGTTTTTCTATGTTTTCAAGGTTATTATGGATTTTTAGGATTTTTATAGATTTTAGGGATTTTGATAGTTTTTATAGATTTTCAGGGGTTTTCAGGCTTTTTAGGGGGTTTATGGTCATTTTGTGTATTTTGGGTTTTCTGAGTTTTTAGGTTTTTATGGTTTTTTAGAGCATTTCAATTTTAGGAGGATTTATGAGTTTTTATAGTTTTAAGTTGGATTTTGTGTTTTTATAGGGTTTTAGCGGTTCTAAAGGTTTTATGTATTTTTATGGTCTTTAGGGGTTCTTCAGGGTTTTAAGGTTTTTTACAGTTTCATGGATGTTTAGGGATATATTAGGATAATTATTACTTTTTCGTTTTTACAGTTTTTAGTTATCTTTAGGGTTTTAGAGGTATTCATGGGTTTTTATGTTTCTTAGTGGTTTTCAGGGTTATATGTTATTTGGGGGATTTTAGGATTCTTTTCTGATTTTTTTGGGTTTTAATGTTTTTATAGTTTTTATTGTTTTGAGTGGATTAAAGGGTTTTTTTTGGAGTTTTAGTGGGGATTTATGTTTTTATGGGTATTTAGTTTTTTCAATGTTTTAGGTACTTTTATTGTTTTTGAGGGTTTTGAGGGTTTTATGGTATTTAGGTTTTCAGGTATTGTTTTAGGACTTTTTACAATTTTGATGGTTTTTAAGGTTTTTAGTGATTTTGGTGGATTTTAAGGGTTTTCAGTGTTTTTAGGGTTTTAGCCAGTTTTTAGGATTTTATAGGTCTTTTATGGGTTTAAGGTATTTTGGGTTTTTAGGGATTTTAATGTTTTTAGGAGTTTTAAGCTTTTTTATATTTTTTTATTGTTTCTTAGGATTTTAATGGGATTTTATGGTTTTTATGGTTTTTAGCGGTTTTTATGGTTTGCAATGGGTTTTCATGTTTTCTATTTTTTATATTTTTAAGGATGTCAGTGGGTTTTTAGGATTTTTATATTTCTTAGTTTTTTAGTAATTTTTAGGTGTTTTAGGATTTTTATGGGGATTCATGGTTTTTAAGGTCTTTCTGGGTTTTTAGGGATTTTTTGGATTATTATTTTTTTAAGAGTTCTTTAAATTTTAAGGGTTTTATGGGTTATAGAGTTTTTAGTTGTTTTTAGTACTTTTATGGGATTTTATGTCCTTTACATTTTTAGGAATATTTTGGTATTTTTTATGATTTTTAGGGTATTTGGAGATTCTGAGGTGTTTTTAAAGCTTTTTTAGACTTTCTAGTGGTTTTAGGGGTTTATGTTCTTTTGTGGGGTTTAGGGTTTTATTGAGATTTTAAGAATTTTTATGGTTTTTAGTGTTTTAAACGTTTTATGTGTTTAAACGGTTTTTAGAGATTTTATTGGTTTTATGGGGGTTTTATGGGTTTTTATTGATTTCAGGGGTTTTTCAAGTTTTGAATCGGGTTTCATTATTTTTTGGGGTTTTATATTTTCAATTATTTTTTTGGGATTTTGTAGGTTTTTATATATTTTAATGGTTTTTAGGGATTTTAGTCATTTTGAGGGTTTTAAGTGTATTTTACAGTTTTCAGCAGTTTTAGGGGTTTTAGGGTTTTCAGGGTATTTTGGGGTATTTTGGGGGTTTTATAGTATTTTAGTGTTTTTAATGTATTTTGGGGGTTTTAACATTTTTGGGTGTTTTAAGTGTTTGTATAGTTTTACTAGGTTTTAGGGATTTTATGGGTATTTTGGTTTTTTCAATTTTTTTTAGGTGATTTTTATTTTTTTCATTGGTTTTTATGGGTTTTAGGGAATTTATTTTTTTAGGTATTTTTATGTGTTTTAGGGGGTGTTAGGGTTTTCACTTTTTTTGAGGGTTTTTCAGCTTTTAGGGTATTTATGGTTCATAAGGATTTTCGGTTTTTGGGGGTTTTGGGTTTTTTAGTTTTTTAGTGTTTTTTTGTTTTTTTGTGTATTCAATTTTTTTAGGGGTCTGAAAGATTTTTTTTGGTATTTTAGAGGTATTTATGGTTTTTGGATTTTCTATGGTTTTATGGGTTTTGTAACGGCCCGACCCCAGTTACCCAGAGTTGGTGCATTATTACATAACATTGGCATGAAACAAGGAAATAATGTCTCAAAACACCGATCAGTTTAGTACCCTTGGAAATACTAGATACATTCATAAGGTTTACATTATATCATAAAATGGAAATCTAAAACAACATTGTTTCCATAGACAACACTGAGATCCCATAGACTATCCTTGCAGGTCACTCATAATATACTTTCGCGGATCTTGGGAAAAATAAAACATAGAAAGGGGTGAGCTCAGATGATCAGTAAGGATAACAATATAGCGGAATCTTTCATAAATAAGAACAAATATTTAAGGCAATGTATAAAACTAAAACAAAATCCCTTTCAAGATAAACTTCATCATAATATGGCAATATAAATCAAAATAATTCCATTACTTACTGACATGGGTATTCTACTAGTAGAATAATCACATGCAATATCAATAGCCACTTTCACCGTGATGGAAGGCATAATGCCAGAATTCATAATGACATAGTCATGGGATTATTCTAGGACTTCAAATAAGATTTTGTCAAGGAATTGTGCCAAGAAACTAGTTTGTCTAATTAGACCTACTGATGCATCGAGGAGATATAGCGGGCTCCACCCATTACTTACTATGTACAATGTATTCCTCATATGAAAAGGTTTAAACATAACATAATCATTTGTATTAAATCTAGCATACGAAATGTCAATAATTTATCCATAAACCATGACTGGTGTAAAAATAACACATCCATAGTCAAACATATCACAAAATATTCAATAAAATATGGAAGTTTTGAATCATAATAAATTAACTTCAAATAAGCTTAAAACCCATCAAAGGATGTTAAGAAGATTAAATCAAAACCTTTTTTTAGAGAAATATTTCTTTCTATTTTAAAATCATTTAAGAGTCACGTAATTATAAAGAAAAAATTTATTTGGAAAATATTCTTATAAGCTTGTAAGGGAAGCTTCGATGATGTTATAACGGTGGAAAATAGCCGCACCTTCCATATAAGTTAAAAAACATTCTTACCTTAATTTTGTTGAAATGGTCATAAAGTACCCTGTTTGGAAAATGACAGAAATATTACTTTAAAACCAATTTTTAAAAATTCAAACAAGGGTATAAATGACTTTAAACCACAGTCTAGTAATTAGTAAAAACTTTTTGGAATACATTTTTAAGAAACATGGATGTGGATGATAAAGAGGTCTCAGTAGATACTTACTTAAAAACAATCTCAAATAATAAAGAGATTGTGAAATTAGCCCTTACCTTGTACTTTTCCTTGGACGAGGGGAGGTTAAACTCCTGTATAATGGTGAAATAATTCTTATTAAATTATACAGGAATCAAATACATTATTATGATATCATATATGATCTTTTAACATTGATTTGTTAATAATATCTTAGTATTATTATCGTTTGGGGAGTTAACTGATTCATTTTCCTTTATATGATTTGTTATGTAAGTAATGTTTGTTATGGATAAGATGTATCTTATTAATATTCAGAATTATTTTAAGTCTTTAAAAATTATTTTTAATCATCTAATGAAAATTAGTCTTGAATGGATATGATGGGGAATGAATCTCATCGCGTTCGTGGAGACGGTAATCCGTACGTACGCACGAGCGACAATATCATTTTGTTGATATTAAAATAATATATAATTGGATGTTATATAATTTATACGCAATCATTATCATGTTATATTGATTATTTACATCAATTACACATCATTATTATATCAATCCAAATAATAATTTATTCCACGACCTGGGGACGGTAATCCATACGTACGCATGTATGGTGAAATTTCATTAAAAGTATGGATATAATAATGAATATGGTTGTAACATATTTATAATAACATCACAGTATATAGAAGATACTGGAGTTATTATTTTAGAATGGAAACAACAAGGAAATATGAAGTGGAAGAAGAATAGAACTTGAAAGATGTGATGAAATATCTACCTCTTCTTCGGTTTCTTCTTTTTTATTTGATCAAAAGGACTCCATATGTTGGATTTCTGACTAAAGGAAGGCCTCTAGGATGAAGTAAGGACTGTTTAAGGGGTATTTGGGTTGGTTTTGGCCGATCCAAATGGCTTTAAAGGTGTGAATTTGAGAGAAGGGGGAGTTTCCTTTTATTAGAGGGGTGAGAGGCACCTTAGGAAAAGCTAAAAATATTATTTTATAATAAAATCATTTTCTGTTTCTAATGGCTCTAAAATAAATTATTTAAAGTATATGGTGTGGATGGGTATAAAACCACTCAATCAATAGGTTTTAGACTGGGTTGGGTCACTATATTATCTTTATCTTTTAGATTTAACTCTTAGTTAAATAGTTTGACATTTACCATGTCTCTTTGTATTATTATATTATATGGTTAATAAACATACTATAACCATCCTAGATAACCCCAAGTGGTTAATTAATGAAAAACTGTTCATTATATAAGTCTTTTTTCCAAACCTTATATTTTTAGGAATAGATTATCAATTAATAATATAATATTTTTTTTAAAATCTCTTTTATGTCAATTTTGACACTATTTGGTATTTGGTTTTTTCTAAATTCATAACAGCTTTTTAAAAAAAATTAATCTAACCAACCATAAAATGTAATATTATCCTTGAAAATTAGTGTAATTCATGAAAAGTCTCAAATTATATTTATTTGGATATTTATAATATCAAATATTTTAATATTTCATTAATTAAGTAATTAATGCATCAGCATTGTGTCATTAATAAATTAAATTATTTAATGTCGAAAAACTATAAATAAAATACCATTATGTAGGAAATATTTTTAAATTACTAATGAATATTTATTTTTGAATTTATATTATGTGTAACCTTATATTAAAAATCATTTAGTTATTAAACTTTGAATTTAACACTTTTAACTCTTCTTTGAATTAAATAATAATAAATGTCCTAATCTAATCCAAGTGGACCAAAGAGGTTCATATTTTATTCTTAAGGTTTTTTTGGTCAAATTACACTTATCAAATAGAATTAGGACATGTGTTAGGGTAAGAATAATATCATTTTTAACCTTAGTTACCCTATTTACTTTTAACCGTGGTAAATAAAAGTAAAAAAGTTACTATTCACCAAAAAAATATTTTCATATTATTGAACAATATATTACTTACTAATATCAACTATGTCTCCCGAATTTTTGAAATTCAAGTCATTAAAGAGGTAAAATTATGTTTTATGTAAATTTTTAAATTCTCCTGGGAGGTGGGTAAAGGATGGTAAAAAGTTCAATAAAATTTTTATATATCTAAAATTATTAAAAACTGACTCAAATGAATTAAATTGAACTTATAAAGGTATTATGTATCTCATTTTACTTAAAATAAATTTAAATAAAATAAATAATTTTTTAATGAAAAATTTGGTTTTAAAATATAACTTAGTGTTTTTCACTATTCATCAAAATTTTAAAGTTTTCCGAAAAATACAAAAAATTCACCATCAGCTAATTTCAATATTCAGAATCCAAAAATGAAGTCCATTTTGAATGAAAAAATTTATAAAATTTAAAAAACGGGGTATTGCTATTCATAATTGCTAGTTTTGTTGGTTGTGGTGTGTTAGAACATGAAGTTGTGTATAACACACGCTATTGTATTATTCAAAGATAAGTGTACCATAGAAGCATGGGATTTTACATTTTCCCCTCCTTCAAATAATTTCGTCCTTGAAATTTCTAGAGTATTACTGCATAAAAAGACTCAGGTGGTTCTTCATCATAAGTTCCTCGGGTTCCTACATTGCCTCTTCCATCTAATGGTTTCTCCAAAGAACTTTTACTAGAAAAGTCATCCAGTTTCTCAACACTTGTTCTCTTGTATCAAGAACCTTGACAAGATCTTATCAATAATATGGATCGGGTTTCAGTTCTAATTCCTCATAGGTGAGTACATGCGTTGGGTTAGGCATGTATTTTCTCAATAGTGATATGTGGAATACAACTTGAACTTTGGAAAGACTTGGCGGCATTGCCAAATGGTAATCTACATCCCCAATTTTTTCTAAAATTTTGAAAGCTCCGATGTACTTGGGACTCAATTTTCCCTTCTTATCGAAACATATAACACCCTTCCATAGAGATACTTTCATGAAAACATGATCTCCTACTGAAATTTCAAATCCTTCCTTCGGTTATCGATATAGCTCTACTACCTAATTTGAGATGATTTAATGTGTTTTTGGATTACCTTCACCTTTTACATCATTTCCTCCACATGTTCGAGTCCTACGAGTTTTCTTTCACCAACATCATACCAACAGGTTGGTGTGCGACATCTCTTTCCATATAACACTTCATATAGTGCCATCTGAATACTTGAAAGGAAGCTATTATTATAGTAAAATTATACTAGTGGTAAATATTGATCCCACATACCTTGAAAGTCAAGATATCATGATATCGACATTTCTTATAAGGTTTTAATAGTCTATTCAAATTTTTCATCAGTTTGGGGGTGGTAGGCAGTGCTCAAACGAATTTCAGTATCTAGGGATTTTTGAAGACTTTTTTAGAATCTTGATGTAAATCAGGGATCACGATCAGAAACAATAGATAGTGGTACTCCATGAAGTCTTACAACTTCATTATTATATAGTCTTGAAAAATGTTCAAGTGGTAAATCTTCCCATATAGCAAGAAAATGTGATGAATTGGTAAGACGATCAATAATGACCTATATTGGATCATTCCTTCCAGGAGTCTTTGGTAGCCCCATGACAAGGTCCATCGTGATATCATCCCATTTTCACTCAGGTATGGGAAGAGGGTGCATGACTCCTCTAGGCTGTTTCCTTCGAGCTTTCACTTGTTGAGAAACCATATATATTGGCACAAAATCAGCAATCTCCCGCTTCATGTTGTACCACCAAAAATGTTCCTTCAAATCTCTATACATTTTGGTTCTCCCAGGGTGTATAGAGAAATTGGAGCTATGAGCATCATCCAAAAATTCTCTTTTTAGATCAGGTATACCAGGAACCCAAATTATCTTCCCAAACTTCAAAACTCCATCTTCAAATACGATGTCACTCCATCTCTCTTTATTCACAGCTTTAATCTTCTTTTGAAACTCTTCATCATCATCCTGATAACTTTTTATCCTTTCTAGTAAAGATGGTTTGGAAACCATTTGAAAAAGCATTGGCGTTTCACCTTCCATGGTTATTCCCATATCCATCTTTACAAGATCCATGTATATAGGATCCTTTTTAACTCTCATCTTGTTCAAAACTCCATGATATTTTCAGATAAAATCATTTTACACCATATTTTCCTTCCCCAGGTGGTAGTTTATAGTGCAATCATAATCCTTGAGTAGTTCAAACCCTATCTGTTGCCTCATGTTGATTTATTTCTATGAGAAAATATACTTCAAACTCTTGTGATCAGTATATATCTTAAATTTTCACTATATGGATAGTGTATCCAAATATTCAAAGCAAATATTACAATTTCTTACCCAATATCATGAGTAGGATAGTTTTGGTCATGAATATTTAGCCATCATTAATCATAGGCAATAACCATATCATTCTGCATAAGGAGACAACCAATTCCTTTCTTTGATTAATCAATATAAATAAAAAATCCATCATTCCCAGATAGCAGAGTTAATATAGGATCATTGATTAATATTCTCTTAAGTTCTTAAAAATATTATTCACACTCTTTTGTCTAAACAAATTTAACCCATTTACGTGTGAGCTTGCTAAATGGGTTAGACAATCGGGAAAAATTCTGGATAAAACACCGATAATAACCTGCTAAACCAATAAAACTATGTACCTCAATTATACTCATCAGTTATAGCCATTCATGGATTTCCTTGGTCTTTTAAGGATTAATAGATATTCTATACTTAGAGACAATATGTCTAAGAAAATAAATATATTAAAGCCAGAATTCTCACTTTCTAATCTTCCCATATAACTCATTCCTTCTAAGAGTCTTCAGGATAATGAGAAAGTGAATTTCATGATCTTCATAGCTTTTGGAGTATACCAAGATATCATTAATAAATACCATTATAAAGTCATCAAGATCTTCCTTGAAAACCCTATTCATTAGATCCATGAAGAAAGAGGGTGCATTAGTCAATCCAAAAGGCATTACTGTAAACTCGCAATGCCTGTACCTGGTTCGAAATGCTATCTTTGGAATGTCTTCCTTATTCACACAAAACTAATGATATCTAGATCAAAGGTCAATCTTTGAAAATTATTGAGCTCCATGAAGTTGGTAAAATAAATCATCAATGCGAGGTAGGGGATACTTGTTCTTTATTGTTTTAGCATTGATCTCCCTGTAGTCAATGCACAACCTTATAGATCCATCTCTCTTCCTAACAAAAAGGACAGGGGATCCCCATGAAGAAACACTAGGGAGAATAAATCTCTTATTACTAAATTCCTCTAGTTGTTTCTTTAGTTCCATTAATTCCATAGTGTCCATTCTATAAGGGGTCTTCGATATGGGCCTTGATCCAGGAATTAAATCAATGGAAAACTCAATTTCTCATTTTGGAGGATGTCTAGAAAAATATTCTGGAAACACATCATCATATTCTTTAACAATAGGTACGTACTCTATTTTAACATTCCTTTCCTCACACATAGTTGTTTCATTCTCTTCCACCCCAATAATTGAATTTAGTTGAGATATTGGGGGTGGATCTGGATAAGAATCAGGTGGTGATGATTTCCCTATAAAGATAAGGTGTTTTTTAATCATCATCATCAAAAATAGTAACCTCATTCTTCTTATAATAAATTTTTTCATCATGGTTCGAATGACAATCCATAACAAGGATTATATCAAATTCAATCATTGGCATGATGATGAGATCAGCAGATAATGAAAATTTATATGCCCTAATGGGGACTGATTAACAAAACTTTGTTGCAATAATTCTTCCCTTAGTAGTTTTGACTGATAACTCCCTTATTAAATCAAATTGGAAATATCTAATTTTCTTTTCAAACTAGGAAGATATGAAATAATGAAATGATCCAGAATCAAATAATGCATTGGAAAAACTTGAGGAAACCATTAAATTACCTGCCACTACGTCTTTCAGAGCTTCAACCTCAGCAGTAGTGATAGTATAAGAACGACCTTAATCCCTTGGCCTTTTCTGAGGTAAGTTCCTCTGACCCTTAGGACATTCATTTGTATAATTCCCCCATTCTCTAAAATTGTATCATTCAACATAAACAACCTATTTCTTCCCAATGCAATCACGAGCTTGGTGGACTTTTTCACCACACTTGTAACATAATACCATTCCCTTCAGACAAGTACCATGGTGTTTCTTCCCACATTTACCACAGGATGGATATTAAACTTTTCCCTTATTCCCATTATTTTCATTTCCATAGTGTTCAACAGATCTCTTCTTCTCCTGATTTGTTTTAATGTCGTAAGACTTAGAGAATTATTTTTCTGTATTGATAACAAATAAGACAATATCTTCGTATGAGGAGAATGATTGTGAGACTAATTATCAATAGAGAAATGGTTTTAACCAATCAAAGAAATGATCAACCTTACTTATTGGGTTACGTATATAATCTGCAGCATGCCTCGCTATCCTTGTAATGTTATCTTCATACATTGCGACATTCTCATCTTTCTTTTGCCTCAGACTTAGAAATTTCCATTCCATATCTTCTCAATGGTCACGTGGAAAGTATTTTTCCAAGAAAATCTCTTTAAACTTCTTCCATTATATATTTGATACTTCATTATCTTCTTTGTGTTTTGAATCAATGTCAACCATTGATCAGCATCTCCAGTGAGGTGGTAAACTACCATGACAACGTTTTCCCTTTCACGACTCCCTAAGGAATGGAATATTTTCTCTAAGAAATTTATCCATTGTTCGGTACTTGTCTATTTGTACCCCCATTGAATGTTGGTGGTTGTTCCCTCATGAAGCGATCTAACAATGATCTTCCATGCCATGGATCAATGTGCTCTATACAGGTTAGGTTATTATTCATAACCTGAGTGAGTTTTCTCAGTTTGATGATAAGCTGATTAGCACTAGTTGTATCACCAAATCCACGATAATTATCTTGAGTAGGAGGGAAATCCCTACATGGAGTTCATGCATTGATACATTTTCAATTCCTTAAACTAGTTTCCATTTCTAAATAATGGCATAAACTAAATTAGTTTATGAATCGACATACATAATTAAAAACTTGTAAAACACTTAACATATATTGAACAGTTTATGGATATAATCAATAATCATAAAAAAAAATTCTTTGAGGAAGTATATACTCATAAAAACTTCATAATGGTTTGTAAAGAAAATGAGAATTATCCTAAGCATATCCCCTGGGAGTTTCGTAACCAAGAGTGCAGCAAGGACCGTTGTCATGCACCAATTCCCGTTTGAGTCTACCTCAAAGCGGTGTTTTTGGTTTTTAGACAAAGGTACATATATGCCAGAGCCGCCTCTACTTGTTCGTATCCAGGTAGGGATGTATTTCTTGTAAAACTCAAAAAATCTCTACAATACAAAAATTCTAGGATGTTCTTCTATACTAATCCTCAAATTCTATTTTAGGGTAAGCTTCTCTAATCATAGTTTATCTAAATCTAGATTCCACGGTTTTTACTAAACTTCCTCTAATACCAACTGTAACACCCCGACCCCAGTTACCTAGAGTAAGTGCATTATTACATAACATTGGCATAATAGAAGGAAATCATGTCCTGAAAGACCGATCAGTTTAGTATCCTTGGAAGTACTAGATACATTCATAAGGATTAAATAACATCATAAAATTGAAAACTACAACAACATTATTTCCATAAATAACACTGATATCCCATAGACTATCCCTTCTGGTCAGTAATAATATACATTTTCACATCCTGGAAAAAATAAAACATAGAAAGGGGTGAGCTCAGATGCTCAGTAAGGATAACAATATAGTAGAAGCTTTCCTAAATAAGAATAAACATTTAAGGTAATGTATAAAACTAAAACAAAATCTTTTTCAACATAAACATAATCATAATATGGAAAATATGAATCAAAATAATTCCATTTACTTACTCACAAGGATATTCTACTAGTCTAATAATCACATGCAATATCAATAGCCACTTTCACAATGATGGAATACATAATGCGAGACTTCATAACCACATAGTCAAAGCCTTGTTCCATGACTACAAAAAATATTTTGTCAAGGCCTTGTGCCAAGACACAAGTTTTTCTCATGATACCTACCGATGCATTGAGGATCTATAGCGGGCTCCACCCATCACTTACTATGTCCAATTCATTCTTCATATGAAAAGGTTTAAACATAATATAAACATTCGTATTAAAACTAGAATACTAAATGTCAATACATTATCCATAAAACATGAATGGTGTAAAAATAACACATCCACAGTCAAACATATCAAAAATACTTCAACACAATATGGAAGTTTTTTATTACAACAAATCAACTTCAAATAAGCTTATAATCTATCAAAGGATATTGACATTGATGGAATCAAAACCTTTTTTAGAGAAATATCTCTTTCTATTTTGAAATCATTTAATAGTCACATAATTAAAAAGAAAAAATTTATTTGTAAAATATTCTTATAAGGTTGTAAGGGAATCTTCGATGATGTTATAATGACAGAAAATAGTCGCACCTGCCGTATATGTTAAAAAGACATTCTTACCTTAATTTTGTCGAAAAGGTCATAAAGTACCTTGTTTGGAAAATGACAGAACGATTCCTTTCAAAACATTTTTTAAAAAGTCAAACAAGGGTATAAATGACTTTAAACCTTAGTCTTGTAAATATTAATAATGTTCTGGAGTACATTTTTAAGAAACCTGGATGTGGATGATAAAGACTTCCCAGTAGATACTTACGTAAAAACAACCTCGGATAATAAAGAGATTGTAAAATTAACACTTACCTTGTAATTTTCCATGGTTGAGGGTAGCTTAACCTCTTGTATAATGGTGAAATAATTTTTATTAAATTATACATGAATAATATAAATTAATATGATATCATATATGATCTTTTAACATTTCTTTGTTATTAATAGCTAAGTATTATCGTTGTTTCCGGTGTTAACTGATTCATTTTCCTTTATATGATTTGTTACGTAAGTAATGTTTATTATGGATATTATGTATATTATTCACATTCATAATGATATTAAGTCTTTAAACATTTTTCATAATAATCTAATGAAAATTATTCTTGAATTGATATGATGGGGAATGAATCTCATCGCGGTCATGGAGACGGTAATCCGTACGTACGTACGAGCGACAATATCATTATTTGGATATTAAAATAATATATAATTGGGTATTATATCATTTATACACAATACATATCATTTAATATTTATTATTTACATCAATTACACATCATTATTATACCCATCCAAATAAGAATGTATTGAACAACAATTACACCACGACGTGGAGACGGTAAGACGTACGTACGCACGTATGGTGACATGTCATTCAAAAGATGGATAGAATAATGAATATGGTTTTACCATATTTATAATAACATCACATTATATATAAGATACTGTATTTATTATTTAATAACAGAAACAACAAGGAAATAGGAGGTGGAAAAATAAAAGAACTTGAAAGAGGTGATGCAATATTTTCCTCTTCTTCTGGTTCTTCCTTTTTATTTGATCAAAAGAATTCATTAAGTTGGATTTCTGACTAAATGAATGCATCTAGGATGAAGGGGGGACAATTGAGAGGGTATTTGGGCAGGGGTTGTCTGATCCAAATGGCTATTAAGGAGTGAATTTGAGAGAAGGGGTGGTGCCCATTTATAAGAGGGGTGAGGGGCACCTTAGGAGAAGCTAGAATTATTATTTTATAACAAAAACATTTTCGGTTTCTAATGGCTAAAAAATAAATTATTTAAAGTATTAAGTAGGGATTGGTCTAAAACCACTCAACCAATAGGATTTAGACTGGTTTGGGTTGCTATATTAACTCTATATTTTAGATTTAACTCTTAGTTAAATAGTTTGACATTTACCATGTCTCTTTGTACTTTTAAATTATATGGTTAATAAACATACTATAAACTTATAAGGGAACCCCATGTGGTTAATTAATGATACATATATCATTATATATGTCTTTTGGCCGAACCTTAGATTTTTAGGAATAGAATATCAATTAATAATATAATATTTGTTTTAAAAACTCTTTTTTGTCAATTTTGATACTATTTGGTATTTTTTTCTAAATTTAAAACAACATTATTATTTTGAAAAAAAAATTATCTAACCAACCCTAACATGTCATATGTAAATATAAAATTAGTTTAATTCATAAAAATTCTCAAATTACATTTATTTGGATATTTATAATATCAAATATTTTAATATTTTATTATTTAGGTAATTACTGCATTATCATTGTGTCATAAATAAATTAAATTGTTTAATTTCTAAAAAATATAAATAAAATACCATTATGTTGGAAATATTTTTATCTTTCTATAGAATATTTATTGTCAAATTTATTTTATGTGTAACCCTATATTAAAAATCATTTTTTATTAAACATTGAATTTATCACTTTTAACTCTTCTTTGAATTAAATAATAATAAATTTCCTTATCTAATATAAGTGGACCAAAGCGGTTCATATTTTATTCCTAAGGTTTTTTTTGGTCGAATTAAACTTATCCAATAGTATTAGGATATGTGTTAGGGAAATAATAATATCATTTTTACCCTTAATTACCCTATTTACTTTTAACCGTGGTAAATAAAAGTAAAAAGTTGCTAATCACTAGAAATTATTTTCATCTTATTGGAACACATTTAACTTAATGATATAAACCATGTCTCTTGGATTTTGGAAATTCAATTCACGGAAGCGGTAAAATAATGTTTTATGTAAATTTGCAAATGCTCCTAAGAGGTGGGTAAAAGATGGTAAAAAGTTCAATAAATTTTTTATATATATAATATTTTTATAAACTGAATCCAATGAATTAAATTAAACATATATTGGTATTATATATCTATTTTTACCTAAAATAAATTTTTATAAAATAAATAATTATTTAAATAAAAATTTAGTTTTAAACTATAACTTAGTGTTTTTCACTATTCATCAAAAATTGAAAGTTTTCAGAAATATAAAAAAAATCAACCTAAGATAATTTCGATATTCTGAATCTAAAAATGAAGTCCATCTTGAATGATAAAATTTATAAAATTTCAAAAAGTTATTATTACTATTCATAACAGCTAGTTTGATTGGATGTGGAGTGTTAGAACTCGAATTTGCGTACAACACACGCTATTGTATTATTCAAAGACAAGCGTACCATGGAAGATTGGGGTATTGAATGTTTTTATTATTTTCATGTGGGTTTTTTGGTTTTTATGATTTTTTTTCTTTCTTGAAATTTTAGGGATTGTTAGAATTATTATGTTTTTTAGGGTTTTCATAGATTTTATGGATTTGAGGGTGTTATGGGTTTTCATGCTTTTTGTTTCTTTTATAGATTTTTAGGATTTTTTTTCATTTTGGATTATGTTTTTGGTTTTTTATGTTTTATATAGTTTTTAAAGTTATTAGGGGTTTTAATGGGTTTTATTGTTTTAAGGGGTTTTAGGGATTTTTATGGATTTTTAATTTTTATATGGTTTTTTTGTATTTTTTATTATTTTCAGGGCGTTAGGATTTTAGGGTTTTTATATTTTCAGTGGGTTTTTAGGGATTTTTTTGGATTTTATGGTTCTTTTAGATTTTGTGTGGTTTTTAGGACAAGATAGGTGTAGGGACAGGCTATTCCCAAAGCCCCCAAAATTTATTAGTAAGAGAGACACAACAAAAAAAAAGAAGGGGCGGTGTCAAACAACCCATACCCAAAGACAACCCCAATAAAACAAACAAAGTAATTAAAAGACACAACAAACAAAACACAAAACCAGCTTCAGCACCACGAAGCCACAAACACCAACCTCCAGCAGCCCCAACGCCAATCACTATCACATCATCCATCAGAAAACACTTTCATCACCTTCCGAACAATCATCAACCTAAAACCAGCAGTTCAAAACACCAAAAGAACCCACCACATTAAATCACCAATTTTATTATTCATTATCCCAAAGCTATAGGGATTTGAGGGATTTGAGTAATTATTTTTGGATTTTTATGGTTTTTCAGGATTTTAGTGTTTTAGGTATATTGATGGGTTTTATGGGTTTAAATGGGTTTTATTGTTTTTATGCTCTTTTTGGGTTTTTTTAGTTTAGTTGAGTTTTTAAGGGTAATTAAGGTTTTTTTAGTTTTTAATATTTTTAGGTGTTTTTATGGATTTTTGGGGTTTAGTGGGTTTTAAGTTCTTATGGGGTTTTTTGGATTATTTTATGTTTTAGGTGTTTTATGGGGTTTAGGGGGTTTTCTAGGATTTTAAGGGTTTTTTTCATTTTTAAGGATTTTTAGGGATTTATGAAGATTTTTATGGTTTTTAGTTTTTTGAGGGGTTTTAGGGGTTTTCGTGGTCTCTTCTATTATTAGGGATTTTAAGGGTTTTAGGATCTTTTTTGAATTTTAGGGTTTTTAAAAAAAAATTGGGTTTTATTTTTTTATATTTTTTAACATTTTTAGTTGTTTTAAGGGTTTTTTAGATTTTTAGGGGCTTTAGTGTTTTTATATATGTTTAGGGATTTTTTAGGTTTTTAGGGGGTTTTATGGTCCTCAAGGTGTTTTATGGGTTTTTATATTTTCTTGGATTTCTAGAGCTTCATTGGTATTTTTATGGTTTTTGTATTTTTAGGGATTATAGGGGTTTTGAGGGGTTTTAGATTTTTTTAGGGATTTTACTGTTTTTAGGGGTTTTATCATCTTTTGGGGTTTTTTGGGTTTTTAGGGTTTTATAGGTTTCTATCATTTTATGGGCTTGAAATATTTTTAGTGTCTTTAAAGAGGTTTATATTTTTTATTGATTTTATAGGTTTTTAAGGGTTTTCATGATTCTTTAGTTATGAGGAGGTTTTACATGGTTTTTTTGATTTTTAAGTAATTTTGGGTTTTAGAGATTTTTAGGATTTTTATAGATTTTCGGGTGTTTAGTGATTTTGATGGTTTTTAGTGATAATGTTTTCATGGGTTTTCAGGGTTTATAAAATCTTTTGTGGTTTAATGTTTTATTGTGAGTTTTTTAGGTTTTAAGGCTTTTTAGATTTTTTAGGGGATTAAGGGTTTTTAGAGTTTTAGTGGTTGGGGGGTTATGGTTTTTAAGTTATTTTATGGTTTTTAGAGTTTTTTAAATGATTTTAGGGTTTTTTACATTTTTTGGATATTTATAGATATTTTAGGATTTTTAGAGATTTTATGGATTTTATGGGATTTCATTGGTTTTTATTATTTTTTAGTGTTTTTATGGTCATGTGGGTTAGTAGTATTTTTATTTTTTAACATCTGATGGTTAATTTGGGTTCTTTACTTTTAGGGGTTTTAGTACTTCTAAGTGTTTTTATATAGTTTTATGGGGTATTATGGGGGATTCTTCCTTAATTAGGGTTTTTAGGATTTTTATGGTTTTCAGTGTGTTTTTATGGTTTTTTTATGTTTTTTGGGATTTTTTAGGATTTTTATGGGTTTCATGGTTTTTAAGGTTTTAGGGGTTTTGATGGATTTTAGTGGTTTTCAGTGGTTTTAGGGGTTTTATGGGTTTTTATTACATTCATTAGTTTTTAGGGGGTTTAAGGGTTTTATTATGTTTTTAAATACTTTTATGGGTTTTACACATTTTTAGAGTTTTTAGTGATTTCTTTGATTTTTATGGGTTTTGAGGGTTTTGAATGGGTTTTTGGGGTTTTTATGGTTTCTTATGTTTTTGGGGATTTTTTTGTTATTTATAATTTTTAGGTTTTTTTTTGGTTTTAAATGGTTTTTAAGGGTTCTTATAGTTTTTTGGGGTTTAAAGGCTTTTTTTGAGTTTATAGGGTTTTATCGTTTTTTATATTTCTAATCGTTCTTAGGGGTTATAAGGGTTATTGTGGTTTTTGGGGTTTTCATGTATTTTGGGGTTATTTTAAAAAATTTAGAATTTTTATTGTTTTTAGGAGTTTTGGAGGTTATTTTACATTTTCATGGGTTTAAGGATTTCTTTTTAAGGTTTTAGGATTTTTTGGGTTTTTTCAGTTTTGGAGGGATTTTTGGGGGGTTTAGTGGTTTTATTGGTTTTAGGGAATTTCATTTCTTTTAGGGACTTTTGAGGTTTTATGATTTTTTTTATTTTTTTGGTGTTTTTATGTATTTAGAGTTTTTTAACATATTTAGGTGTTTTTAGATTTTTTAGTGGGGTTTAATATTTTAATGGGTCTTTAGGGTTTTTTAATGTTTTTAATGGTTTTATGGTTACTAATAGTTTATTAGGGTTTATAGGGTTTTTAAAATCTTTTGGGAATTTTTGTTATTTTATAATATTTTATGGTTTTTATGGTTTTTTGGGTTTTTAGGGTTTTTAGGGTTTTGATGGATTTTAGTGGGTTTCAGTGTCTTTTGGTTTTCAGGTCTTTGGGAATCTTTTATAGTTTTATGGGTTTCTTTAGTTTTTAGTTATTCAGAGTTCTTAAGATTGTTTTTACATTTTTAAGTGTTTTATTTGTTTTTAGTGTTTTTTTTCGGTTTCAATGTTTTAATGGGGTTTTAGGGTTTTTATGCTTTTTGGGGATTTTATGGTTTTAGGAGGGTTTCAGGGTTTTTAGGGTTTTTTATATTTCCAAGGATTTTTAGGGATTTTTAAGACTTTTATGGTTTTTGGGTTTTAAGGGTTTTTTATAGATTTTTATGGTTTTAGTGATTAGGGGTTTAGCGTCATTTATGGGTTTTCAGGGGTTTTAGGTTCTTTTGGGTTTTTATGGTTTTTTAAGTTTGTTATGTTTTTAATTGTTTTAGAGTTTTTAAACATTTGTTGGTGTTTTTAGGGTTTTTAGTTTTTCTATTAGTTTTTAAGGTATTATGGGATTGAGGTTTTTATTGTTTTAGGGGTCTTTCTAGTTTTCAATAGAATTGTACTGTTTTTTACATTTTTAGGGGGTTTTCATGAATTTTAGGATTTTTTTTAAATTTTTGGGTATTTAGGGATTTTTGGGTGTTTTTGGGTCTTCACAAGTTTTAGGGGTTTTCAAGGGTTTTATAGTTATTTTGGGGTTTTATGGTTTTTTCCTGTTTTTAGGGTTCTTAAATATTTTAAATGTATTCAGGGGTTTTAAGGGGTTTTAGTGGTTTTATAGGGTTTTGGGATTTTAGGGTTTATTATGGATTTTATGGGAAAAGAAAGTGTAGGGACATGCTATTAATATCCCTCCAAAATGTATTAGAATAAATAAAAAATAGGGATGTGATCAAACAACCCATGCCCAAAAGAAAAAAAAGTCTGTCAAAATCTCCACCGAAGTCATTAAAAAGGCCTGCACCATTAGGGTCACCATCCGTACCATATTCAGAAGCTGTGTCAGCAAACCAGAAGTTAGAGTCTTCACCTGTGTCCATTAATTCCCAACCAAACTCAAGATCCTCATAATGTTTGAAGAGTTCCAGATACTTCTCCCTCAGTCATTCTTGCTCTATGGTGTGTAGAGGCCACTCCTGCTTGTTGACTTTTAATGTCAGTTTAGCAGCCTTTGAGGAAGCCCGAGTATCCATGGGTGTAGGAATAGTAGAGTAAACCCTCTTCAGCCTCATTGGGGGGGGGGGGGTAGAAGTGACGTTATTAGCCTGAGATTCCTTCCCATATAAGATGTTTTCACTTTCCACACTCAAGGAACTCTTTTCACCATCTCTATTCTCACACATTGTCTACCAAGGATTGAAAACCATTCCATTAATCCCAAGGTCGTTATCTCCTGAAGTGAACAATAAAGATTTATTTTCTTTACAAATTAGAGAGGAAACCCAAATTTTAGCCTTCTCCCTCATAATCTGAGCCTTCTTGGTGTTGATCTTGTGATCATCCTCGGCAAAAATCACTCCTAACTATTTAGCTTTGTCCATATTACAAGTAAACTGAAGGTCATGAATATGAGGTTCTCCTTGAAAATGAACATTCATAAATTTCACAACTAGATCAGTCTCATCTGGAGCCTTTCCATCCAGCTCGCGATCACCTAGATGTCCCTCCCTGACCATGTCTTGCAGCACTACACAACAGACATCATAAATAGAGGCCCCCTCATACACAACCATAACCTACTTAATGTCCTGAGTCATACCTTCCTCATTATGGGTTTCTGAATTCCCAGGAATCTTGTGTGCATCCACATACTCAACACTAGTTTCTCCAACCTCCTCATTGTTAATCTATGAAAGAACCCACAGACCATCCCGTACATTGCCACTGAATCCAGGTAATTTCACAGAAGAGTCACCCACACTCCGATTAGGGGCCCCATCAAACATGCATAAGGACTTCTTCTCAACCATATTTTTCTCTTTCAAAAACCGAGCCACCTCCCCATGATTAGCCACCTCCCCCTTCTTATCCCCCCAAGACAGTATCTCCCCCAGTTGACTCAACTGAGTCAGGACACTCGAACGTATTACTCCATGAGACACCATCCAGAAACTGCAATTGGCCGCTACCGGCCTTCCCACTATTCTTTCCCAAGGTCACTGCATCCATGCTCAAATGGATGCTTCAGGGGTTCCTCAATAAGACTCTAGTTTTTAGGGTTTTTATGATTTCTAGGATTTTTTCAACTTTTTTTTGGGTTATTTAGGTTTTTTTATATTTTAAGGGAAATTTAATATTTTAATTATTTTTAATGTTTTTAGGGAGTTTTTGGGGTTTTAGTGTTTTTAGTTCTTTCATGGGGTTTTAGGGTATTTTTGGGATTTTAGGGTTGTTTTTGGTTTAAGGAGGTTTGTTTAGTTTGTAGGGGTTTTATGGTTTTCCCAAAATTTTAACATTTTTAGGGGTTTAAAGGGTTTTTTCATTTTTAAGGGTTTTTAAGATCTTTTTGGGGTATTAGTGGTTTTATGGTTTTTAGGGGTTTTCATGGTTTTTAGGGGTTTTTGCATTTTTAATATTTTTAGTGATTTTAGTATTTTTATAGTTTTTATGGGTTTTAGGGGTTTTAATGGTTTTAATAGAGTGTCAAGGGTTTTGTTGGGGTTATTGGGGTTTTAGGGTTTTTTCCCTAGTTTTTTTCATTTTTATGGGTTTTATGGTTTCGTTAATGTTTTTTGAGTTTTTAAGGGTTTAGAGTTTTTAGTGGGTTTTATGGGTTTTATGGTGTTTTATGTATTTTTAAGGGTTCTAAGGTTTTTAATAATTTTAAGGTTTTTTTAAGGATTTTAGGGTTTTTTATGTTCGTAAGGATTTTTATTGCATTTTGTATGGTTTTTATGGACTTCATGGTTTATATGTATTTTGAGGGTTTCTAGGAGTTTTGATGGGTTTTTAGTTTTTTTATTATTTTTAGGGTTTTCAATGTATTTTTATGTCTTTATGGGTTTTTTAGTATTTAATGGAATTTATGTTTTTAGAATCTTTTATCATTTTTAGGGGTTTAATAGATTTTATATTTTTTTAGTGGTTTTTTATGATTTTATAGGTTTTAGGGGTTTTTAGGGTTTTAAGGTGATTTAATGGTTTTCAATGGTTTTAGGTGTTTTTACTATTTTAGGGATTTTTTGGGGGTTTAGGATTTTTATGGTTTTAAGGCGGATTTTAGGGTTTTTATTAATTTTAAGGGTTTTATGGTTTTTTTGGGTTCTTTAGGCTTTTTTAAGGGTTTTCTAGGTTTTTAAGGTCTTTTAGGGTTTTAAGGGTTTTTTCATGTTTTTTATGATTTCAAGGATTGTTAGTTTTTTAAACATTTTCAGGGGTTAATAGGGTATTTATAGTTTTTAATGATTTTTTGGGTTTTTATGGGGTTTTAGTTTTTACAAGGTTTTTTGTGTAATTTATGGTTTTCAAGGGGTTTTATGGTTTTTATGGATTTTTATGTTTTCCTGGAATTTTATGTATTTTTTAGGATTTATGGTTTTTATGTGATTTTTCTGTTTTAAGGATTTTAATTGGTTTTAGGGTTTTTATGTTTTTTATGTCATTTAGGGTTTTTAAGATTTTAGGGCTTTAGGGTCTTTTAGGTTTTTAGTGTTTTTTTGAGATTTTTGGATTTTTAGAGTATTTTAACGTTTTTAGGGTTTTTACGGTGTTTTGAGATTTTTGAAAATTTTAGTGTTTTTATGAGATTTAGGGGTTTTATGGTTTTAAGGGAATTTAATGATTATTATGGTGTTTTAGGGTTTTTGGATTTTTTTTACCTTTTCAAGGATTTTTAGGATTTTTTGTGATTTTTATGGGTTTTAGGGTATGTTGGTGTTTTTAGGGATTTTCAGGATTTTCAGGTTTTAAGTTTTTTTTTCATTTTCAAAGTCATAGGGGTCTATTTGGGGTTTTAGGGGTATTTGAGTTATTGAAGGTTATATGGTTTTTAGAGTTTTTAAATAATTTTAGGGGTTTTGTGGCTTTTTATATTTTTTATCAGTTTTATGGTTTTAAATGTTTTTTATGGTTTTAGGGGTTATTATGGTTTTCATGGGGTTTTCACGATTTTTATGGATTTTTAGTATTTCTATGGTTTTTATAATTTTGAGGATTTTTAGTGTTTTTCATAATTTTTTATGTTTTTAGGGGTTTTCAGGGTTTTGAGGGTATTGTTTTGTTATAAGGTTTTTTTAAACAATTTATGATTTTTATGGCCTTTAGAGTTATTTAAAAATTTTAAGTGCTTTTAAGGGGTTTTAGTGTTTTCAGTGAGTTTCCAGGGTATTTATAGGATTTATGTTTTTTATGATATTTTACGATTTTGGGGGATATTCAGGTTTTTTTACTTTTTAAGTGATTTTGGAGGTTTTATAATTTTAATTTTTTTAGGGTTTAGAAGGTTTTTTCAGGATTTGACGGTTGTTTGTAATTTTCAATTATATTAGTGTTTTTAGGGTTTCTCTGGGTTTCTAGGTTATTTTTGAAATTCTACTGTCTTTTTGTTATTATGGTTTTAATGGTTTTTATTTTTTTAATGTTTTTAGGGGTTTAAAATATTTTTAGAGTTTTTAGTGGGGTTTTAGGGGTTTTATAGGTTTTTGGTTATTTTATTTGATTTAGGGGATTCTTGGGGGTTTTATGGGTTTTTAGGGATTTTCAAAATTTTAGGGATTTTTAATTCTTTATTAGGATAGTTATCATTTTTAAGGTTTTACGTTTTTATGGATTTCTAGGTCTTCTGGGATTTTCGCATTTTTTTAGTTATTAGGGTGTTTAGGTTTTTTATAGTAATGTAATGGATTATGGATATTAAGGGGTTTATGAGTTTTTATTGGATTCATTTTGTTTTCTGGGTTTTCATTGCTTTTAGGGATTTTATAGATTTTAGGGTATTCAGGATTATTTATGTTATCAAGGATTTTTTGGAACATTTTTATGATTTTTAGGGTTTTTAGGGTTTTATAAATATTGAGGGTTTTTAGGGGTTTCCAGGTATTTGTTGGGTTTTTATCGTTTTCATGTTTTTTAGGAATTTTTGGATTTTTAGGATATTTTTTAGTTTTTAGGGGTTTTATGGTTTTTATATTTTTTAACATTTTTATGGGGTTTAATGGGTTTTAGTGTTTTTAGTGGGTTTTAGTATTTTTATGGGTTTTAGGGTTTTTAATGTTTTTAGGGGTTTTTATTTTTATCAATGGGTTTTTATAATTTTTACGTTTTCAAGGTTTTTATGGTGTTTTTACAAAGTTTATGTATTTTAGGGGTTTTTAGGGTTTCTAGGGATTTTGAGGGCTTTTATGGTTTTCCATTATTTTATAGGTGTTTTATGGTTTTTTATTTTTATTGTGTTTTAATGTTTTTTAGTGTTTTTATCATTTTTAGGGGTTTAAGGTGTTTTTAGAGAATTTAGTGGGTATTAGTGATTTTTTAGATATATTGTGTTAATATTTTTATGGGTTTTATGATTTTTTGGGGTTTTTATATTTTTTTACGATTTTTTATATTTTTAGGGCATTTTCTAGATTTTTTGGATTCTTCTGATATTTTTTATGGGTTTTCAAGAATTTGTGGGTTTTAGTGGTTTTTAGTGTTTTTTTTTGGTTTTATGGGTTTTCATGGTTTTTAGTGTGTTTTTTGGTTTTAGAGTTTTTTTAGTAATATATGGTTTTTAAGGTTTTTTTGGGTTTTAAGGATTTTGGGGGTTTTATGTTTTTTATAATTTTTATTTGTTTTTAAGGATTTTATGGATTTTTCAGTTTTTATGTTTTTAGTGGTTTTGTGGTTTTTAGGGGGTTTCAAGTGTTTTAGGGTTTTCACTTTATTCATGTATTTTTTGGGATTTTTAGGATTTTTGTGGGTTTTAGGATTTTTTATCTGTTTTTGGTATTTTTAGTGTATTATGTTTTTTAAGGATTTGAGATCTTTAAGGGGGTTTTCTTAGACTTTTTAGTTTTTGAGTTTTTCAGGGGTTTTTTAGTTTTCTAGGATATCTAGGTTTTTTCTAAGTTATTTAATGATTATGGAATTTAAAGGCTTTTAGAATTTTTAATGGGTTTTTATGTTTTTTCTGTTTTCTAGGGTTTTTTATGTTTAAGAGTGTTTTATGGTTTTCAAGTGGTTTTTAGAGTTTTTAGGATTTTTAAAATTTTTAGGAAATTTTAATGCTTTTTAGGATTTTTATTTTTTTATGGTTTCTTTGTGTTTTTAGTGTTTTTCATTTTTTTGGGTTTTCATATTTTTTATAGTTATTTAATATTTTTTGGTGTCTTTAGGCATTTTATATTTTATAATTTTGTTTGGGTTTTCTAATTTTTAACTTTTTTGGGTTTTATGGTTTTTATGGGGTTTTTCAAGGTTTTAGGGGTTTCTTTCATTTTTAGAAATTTTTTGGGATTTATAGTATTTTAATGGTTTTTTAGGTTTTTTGGGATTTTAAGGGGTTTTATTGTTTTTTTGAATTTTTAGTGGTTTAGGGGGTTTTAGGGGTTTAGGTTTTATTTGGGTGTTTAGGGTTTTTTGGATTTTTTATGGGCTTTAGAGTATTTTAATGTTTTTTCTCGATTTTAATGTGTTTTAGAGTTTTTAGTGAGTTTTAGATTCATTAGTGGGTTTTTATATTATTATGGGTTTTTAAGGTTTCAATTGATTTTATGGATTTTATGGTTATGATGGGTTTCTTAGGGGTTTTTGTATTTTTTTTTGATTTAAGTGATTTTTAGGGATTTTTAATGATTATTATGGTTTTTGGGTTTTTAATGTTTTTTTGGGATTTTTTGGGGCTTTTGGGTTTTTCAGGCTTTTTAAGATCTTTTACAGTTTTAAGGGTTTTTTCAATTTTCTTGGTTTTATGGTTTTTAGAGGGTTTTAATATTTTTTGGGGTTTAAATGTTTCTAGGTGTTTTATTGGGTTATTCTGGATTTTATGGTGTTTTAGGTGTTTTTATAGTTTTGTGGTGGTTTTATGGTTTTCTGTGGGGGGGGGGGGCTCAGGGTTTTTAGGGACATTTATATTTTCATGCATTTTCAGGGATTCTAAGGGGTTTTAGGGGTTTTTAGGGTTTTAGGCGGTTTTAGGGTATTTTTGAGTTTTTAGGATTTTTATGGTATTTTAGAGTATTTTTTATTTTTTTTTTGGGTTTTCATGGTTTGTATTGTTTTTAGTTGATTTTTAGGTTTTTTATGGGTTTCATGGATTTTAATTGTTTTTATTAGTTTTTATGGTATTCAATTGTTTTTCATAGATTTTATGGTTTTTTACATTTTCATGGATTTTTTAGGATTTTTTGGGTTTTACGGTTTTTAGTGTTTTGGGGGATTTTAAGGGTGTTTATGATTTTTAGTGTTTTTGGGTTTTTAGGGTTTTTAGGGTTTTATTATCATTTATATTTTTTATTTTTTTTAGTTTTTATGTGTTTTAATGTTTTAAACGTTTTTAGGGGTTTAATTTTTTTTTATTTTTTGTGGGTTTTAATGTTTTTTTGTTTTTAGTGTTTTTAGGTTTTTTAGTGTTTTAGATATTTCATAGTTTTCTTGGGGTTTTCATTTTTTTATGTATTGTTACATTTTGAGTCATTTTGATTGATTTATATGTTTTTTTGGATTTAGTTTTTTATGGTTTTAAGATATTTTGAGGGTTTTTATAGTTCTTTTGAGTATTTAAGGGGTTTAAGGTATTTTAGACTTTTTTAACATTATTAGGGGGTTTATAAGGTTTTAATGTTTATAGTGTGTTTGTTTGTTTTTATGGGTTTTTATGTTTTTAAGGACTTTAGGGTTTTATGGTTTTTAGGTCATTATCATGATTTTTAGGTTTTTTACATTTTCATGTATTTATTGTGGTTTTTATGATTTTTAGGTTTTTTAGTATTTTATGGATTTTGAGGTTTTTAGGGGTTTTCCATGGATTTTTTTTGTTTGTAGTGGTTTTATTGGGTTTTATGGTTTTTTATACTTTTATCATTTTTTTATATTTTAAGAGTATTTAGGTTTTTTAACATTTTAGGGTTATTAATGGTTTTTTTGGATTCTTAGTGGGTTTTATGGTTTTTATATAGTTTAGTGGATTTATATTTTCTTGTTATTATGATTTTTAGGTTTTTTCATCTTTTTTAGGGTTTTTTATGTTTCTAGGGATTTTTAGTGCTAATTTAGGATTTTCATGGTCTTCAGGGTTTTTAGAATTTTTAGGGAATTTGAGGGGTTTTATGGTTTTTCAAATTTTTAGTGGTTTTATAGGTTTTCAGGGTTTTTAGGGACTTTTTTTTGTAACTTATGGTATTTTGAGTTTTTTAGAGTTTTTAGGCTTTGTACATTTTTTATCATTTTTAGGTTTTTTTTAGGATTTTATAATTTTTAAGGATTTTATGGATTTTTATTTATTTTTACAATTTTTATAGTTTTTAGGGCCTTTCAGGGTTTTTAGTTTTTTCATGTTTTTAGTGATTTTCAGGGATTTTTTATGATTTTATGGTTTTTAGTATTTTTAGGGGTTTTATGGATTTTGAGGTGTTTTTTCGGGGGTTTTCTAGGTTTTTAGAGTTTTTAGGGGTTTTCATGGTTTTTAGGATCTTTTATGTTTATTAGGTATTTATTTATTTTTTGTGGGTTTTAAGGTTTTTTGAATTGTATATCATTTTTAGGGGTTTAAAGGGTTTTAGAGTTTTATTGGTTTTTATGGTTTTTATGGGGTATTAGGGTTTTTTAATGTTTTATGGGTTTTATGGTTTTTATGAGTTTTCGTGTCTCTATAAGAATAGAATTAATTTTAGGGGTTTTATTAATTTTAAGGTTTTTTGGGATTTTTTGGGCTTTATTGGTTTTTAGGGTCATTTTGGATTTTAGGGTCGTTTGGGGGTTTAGGGGGTTTTGATTTTTTTTAGGGTTTTTAAGGATTTTCAGAATTTTTAAGGATTTTAAGGAGTTAATGGTTTTTTCATGGGTTTTCAAGGATTTCATTATTTTTAGGGGGTTTAAGGTGTCTAGTGGTTCTTAAGGCTTTTTACATTTTTAGTGATTGGGGGGGTTAGAAATTTTTTAGGGTTTTTATGTCATTGGATGGTTTTTTGGGTTTTAATTTTTTTAGTGTTTTAGTGTGTATTTTTGTATTTTAGGTGTTTTTATGTTTTTTAGAGTTTTTATGGGTTTTTATTGTTTTTGTCATTTTTTGGGGTTTTAAGGGTCTTCATATTTTAAGTGGGGTTTTTTATTTTTATAGGTTTTTGGAAGGTTTTAAGGTTTTTAGAGGGTTTTATGGTTATTAGAGGGGTTTAAATGGTTTCTATTTTTTCATGAATTTTTAGGGATCTTTTGGATTTGAGGAGTTTTTTAGGGTTTTTATGGTTTTAGGATTTTTTTAGATTTTCATGGGATTTCAAAATTTTTCAAGGGGATTTTGGGTTTTGGTACATTCCGGGTTTTTTTGGTCATTATTTTCGGAATTTTTGAGTTTTTTTAGTGTTATATTGGTTTTTTAGAGTTTTCAACATGTCTTATGTTTTAGTGATTTTTAGAGTTTTTATTGGGTTTTTAGGTTTTTATTAATTTTATAGGGTTTTTAATGTTTTTATGGGTTTTTATGGGTTTCATTGGTTTTTTAGGGTTTTATACACTTTCAATATTTTGTATGGATTTTTCAGATTTTTTGGTTTTTAGGGGTTTTTGGGATTTTGTGGGTTTGGGGGGTTTTTTGTGTTTTTAGGGATTTTTATTGGTTTTTTGGGTTTTAAGGTCTTTTGGGGATTTAGGATTATTTTGATTTTTTAGGGTTTTTAAGGTTTTTTATATTTTGTTAACATTTTTTGGAGTATTAATGGTTTTTATAATTTTCTGTGGATTTTAGCTTTTTAATGGGTTTTTAGGGTTGTTAGGGGTTTTAAGGGGTTTTAGGGGGTTTTGTGGTTACAGGTTCATTTCAGGTCTTTATGGGGGTTTTATTTTTTTTATAATTTTTCTGTGTTTTTTGGATTTTTATGGTTTTAATGGATTTTTAGGGTTGTTATAAATTTTAGGGGTTTTTGGGGTTTTAAGGTTTTTTGGGTTTTAAAGGTATTTAGGGAATTTTTTTTTGATTTAATGGTTCTTTTTTATTTATCTAGTATTTTAAGATTTTTTATAGTTTTTAAAATTTTAGAGGGTATAAGGGTTTTTAGTGTTTTTAGTTTTTATAGAGTTATTATGGGTTTTTAGGGTTTTTAGGAGTTTTTAGTGTCTTCAAAAGTTCTCTATGTTTTTAGAGGTCTTTACATTATTAATATTTTTATGTATTTTTAAGGAATTTATTGTTATTACATATTTTTATTGTTTTTAGGGATTTAAAGAGTATTTAGAGGTTTTAGGGTTTTTAGCGGTCTTCAGGGTTTTTTTGGTCTTTTTGGGTGTTTTTTTGAGTTTATCATAAATTTTATGTTTTTATAGTTTTTATGCATTTTTAGGGGTTTAAAGAGTTCATAGATTTTTAGTGGGTTTTTATCATCTTTGTGGGTTTTTAGGTTTATTATGTGTTTTAAGGGTTTTTTTGTTTTTTTTGGTTTTTAGGACTTTTAGGGGTTTTTACCTTTAAAAGTTTTTTTTGGGCTATGTAGGATTTTTAAGGGTTTTTGGGTTTTTGGGATTTTTGGTGTTTTGGGGGTTTATGGGGATTTTGTTTTTTTTGGATTTTTTATGGTTTTTAGGTTTTTTGATAGTTTTTTTTAATGTTTTTAGAGATTTTAAGGGTTTTAGGGGTTTTAGATCACCTTTAGGATTTTATGATTTTTAGGGTTTTTATGGGTTTTTATGGTTATCAGGGGTTTTTTATGGTTTTTACTGTTTCATATGTTCTCAAGGATATTTAGGGTTTTTTGGGAGTTTATTTTTTTTATGGATATATATTATTTTTAAGGATTTTTATGATTTTATGGATTTTTAGGTTTTTATTTGGTTTTTGGGAGTTTAGGGTCTTTTGGGAGTTTTATGGATTTTTTTGTTTTTTGGGGTTCATAGTTTTTTAGAGGTTTTTATCATTTTTATTGTTTTTAGAGTTTTTATTAGGTTTTAGGGTTTTTATTGGTTTTTGTGTTTTTATGATTTTTAGGGGTTTTGTGGTTTTCTAGGGGTTTTAAAGATATTTAGGTTAGTTTCTGTTTTTAGGGATATTTTGGGTTTTTATGGATTTTGATTGTTTTTAGTGTTTTTATTTTTTTTATGGATTTGGAGGGGTTTCGAGCTATTTTAATGTTTTTGGGGTTTTTGGGTTTTTAGTTTTTATAGGGCCCTTTTTTGTTTTTAGTTTTTTTGTGTGTTTTTTAGGTTTTTATGTTTTTTATTGTTTTTTAACATTTTTATCGGTATCAATTGTTTTAAAATTTTTTTTGTGTATTATAGATTTTAAAGGATTTTTTGGATTTAATAATTTTAGGGGTTTTAAGGTTTTGAGTTTATTTTTAGTTTTTCAGTGTTTTCTTACGTGTTTATGGATTTCTTATGGAATTTTAACAATTTTTATTGTTTCTGGGTATTTTATGGATTTTATGGATTTAATGATTTTTACGGGTTTTGGGGTTTTCCAGCCTTTATGGTTTTTGGCCCAAATAGCCAAAATGCCTTATTTTTATTTTATTATGGATAATCTCCCTTTTAAGTCTTGAAGTGGAATCTGTAAATGACCCGTAGGCCCAAGGCACAAGGCCTAACTGTCCTGAAATACATTACGCGAAGGCCTAGAGGCATACCATTCCAATTAAATGACTCGTAGTCCCAACCCACTAGAACTGCCCCTCTCCGGGTTCTGTATCCTTGATCACCTAGATCCCCACCTTTCATTTCTAATCTTCTAGCATTTCACTATACAAAGCTACATGGTGCCTGGTCCCAATGGCGACTGCCATACACTGTCACTCTTCTAGTCTGGTTAGTTTTGCTTCTAGTGGCTACTACTCTTGTTACTCTGATCAACTTCTAGGGCTTGATCTGTGTGAACTGGGCTAATCCATGGTCTCTATGGCCAGAAGGCCCTGTAGACCAAAGGCCTTTGATGACCCGAAGTCCCTTGAGACCCGCAAGCCCAAACGGGTGGCCTGAAGGCCCAAATTGTGTGAATAGTTCCGGATGCTACAGTACCGAATAGTAACTGCTACAGTAATGCTACATTAACCGAAATTTCACCTCCACCCATTTTTAACCTGGCTCTCTTGGATTTCAAGCAATATCCCTTACCACTCAGGTACGAGCTCTTTGTCTTTAATGGTTTTTAGCAGTTTCCAGTGCTTTTATGTCGTTTTTTGGAGTTCTAGGGGTTTTTTGAGTTTTAGGGGTTTTTATAGTTTTTTAACATCATTATGGGTTTTAAGTGTTTTTATATCATTTTGTGGGGTTTTTGGGATTTTATGAATTTTTAGGGTTTTTTTGTTTTTATTGGTTTTATTATTTATAGGGTTTTTTATAGGGTTTTTTGGGTTTCTTACGTTTTTAGGGATTTTTAAGGATTTTAGGATTTTTATGGTTTTTAGTTTCTTTTATGGGGTTTTAGGATCCTTTTGTTTGTAATTGATTTTATGGTTTTTAGTTTTATTCATGATTTTTTGGGTCTTAATGGGGTTTTAGGGGGTTTGGGGGTTTTAAGGGTGTTATAGGTTTTCAGGTTATTTTTTTGTAATAGTGTTTTTTAGTTTTTTATGGGTTTTATGGTTTTTTAGGGGTTTTATGTTTTTTGGGTATTAAATAATTTTTTGGATTTTTAGTGTTGTTTTAGGGTTTTTATTGGGTCATTGGGTGTTTTTAATGATTTTACGGGATTTTATGGTTTTCAGTGGTTTCCAGGGTTTTTAGTGTTTTTATTTCTTTATGGATTTTTAGGGATTTTTAGGATTTTTATGTTTTTATTTGTTTTTAGGGTTTTAGGGACATTGAAGGTCTTTAGGTGTTTTGAGGGTATTTAAGAAATTTAGGGTTGTTAAGGGTATTAAATAATTTTTGGGGTTTTAGGTTTTTTTTAGTTTTCTAGGGGTTTAAGGTTTTTTTAGTTTTCTAGGGCTATTAATGGTTTTTAGTTTTTTAAAGATTATGGTGTTTAAATAGGGTCTTGGAGTTTTTAGTGGGTTTTAGGTGTTTTCTTAGATTAAAAGTTTTTTAAGGGTTTTAAGAGTTTTAAGTGTTTTCAGAATTTTTTAAAATTTCTAGTTTTTGGGGTATTTTTTAAGATTGTAATGGTTTTTACGATTTTTTTGGTTATTTAGGTTGTCTGGTTTCATAGTGGTTAAAATGTTTCTAGAGTCCTTTAATTTTTTTGGGGTTTTCGAGTTTTTAGTGGTTTTTAGTGTTTTATGGATTTTTAATGTTTTTTGGGTTTTTATGTTCATCAAGGGGTTTTTATGGATTTTCGAGTTTTTTACATTTATTTGGGATTTTTTGTGTTTTTTTGGATCTTTTTGGTTTTTAGGGTTTTAGGGTTTGTAGTTACTTTAATGGGTTTTGGGACTTTAAAATATTTTTAGGGTTTTTTAGTTTTTCAGGAATTTTAGGTTCACCTAATGTATTTAGGGTTTTTTTAGTTTTTCGCCGTTTTATGTTTTTTAGAGTTTTTAATGTTTTTTAGTTTTTAATGTTTTTTTAGTTTTTAGTGGGGTTTTATAGTATTTCTGGGTTTTTAGGGTTTTTTTACTTTTTATGGGTTTTATGCTTTTAGGGGGTGTTCATGGATTTTAGTATTTTTTCCATTTTCTATTATTATTAATTATTTTTATTATATTTATGGTTCTTTAGATTTTTTGGATTTCAAATATTATGAGGGGTCATAGGGTTTTTATGTGTTTTTATAGTTTTATGGTTTTTCATGGTGTTTAGGATGTTTTTAATTTTTTTGGGTTTTTTGTGATTTCATTGTTTTTAAGGGTTTTTTTTAGTGTTTTTGGTGTTTTATGGTTTTATTTGTTTTTATGGGTTTTATTATTTAAGGGGTTTTATGGTTTTTAGTTTATTTTTGAGGTTTTTTGGGGTTTTTATGTTCTGATTGATTTTTAGAGCTATTTTAGGTTTTTTATGTGTTTATAATTTTTAAGGATTTATGTATTTTGATGGGTTTTAGGGTATTTTAGTGTTTTTCTAGTGTTTAAGGGGTTCTCGTGGTTTTTAGCCTCTTTTTAGGGTTATTTATGGATTTTTGATTTTTAGGGGTTTTAAGGTATTTAAGTGTTTTTTTACATTTTTTTTGTGTGTAAGGATTTGTAGAGTTTTTTTTGGGCTTTAGAAATTTTATGGATTTTTTGGAATTTTTTAATTTTTTGTGATTTTATGGTTTTTAGAGGGATTTTACGGTGTAAGTATTTTTTTATGCCTTCAGATATTTTTAGATATTTTTTTATTATTTTTATGCTTTTATTGGTTTTTTTTACGGTTTTGGGGTATTTGGATTTTTAGTAATTTTAGGGGTTTTCAGGATTTTATGGTTTTAAGTGTTTTTATTTGTTTTTATGGTCTTTTGGGGGTTTCTAATAGTTTAGGGTTTTAAGGTTTTTTTTTGACTTTTTAACGTTATTATCGGTTTAAGGATTTTTAGAGTTTTAGTGGGGTTTTAGAGTTTTTATGTGTTTTATGGTTTATTAACGTTATTGTTAGTTTGTATGATTTTAAATAGTTTTTCAGGATATTTTGGGTTTTATGTTTTTTTTAGATTTTTAGGGCTATTTTGGGGTTTTTATTGTTTTTTTGGGTTTTTAGGGTTTTAGGGTTTTTTGGGTCTTTTGTTATATTAGGGGTTTTTTTGAGATTTTTTGTTTTAAGGTTTATTTGATTTTTTATCATTTTTTGGGTTTTTAAGGGTTTCCAAGTTTTCAGAAGGTCTTAGTGCTTTTTTCTTTGAAGGATTCTAGCTATTTTTATGGTTTTCGAGGTGTTATTTGGATTTGTACAACATTTTACATTTTTAAGGATTTTTAGGGATTTTTAAGACTTTAATGATGTTATGGTTGTTAGGGTTTTTAGGGATTTTGAATGTTTTTAGATGGTTTACGGGTTTTACGGGGTTTTATGGTTTTATGGTTTTTTAGTTTTTAGTGGTTTTTTAGGTTTTTTATTTTTTTAAAGGGGTTTTAATTTTCCTAGATGGGTTTTAGGGGTTTTGTTGGTTTTTAGGGGGTTTTAATGAAATATATTGTATTTTATGGTTTTCAGGGATTTTACAAATTTTTGGGGGTTTTCACATTTTAAGGATTTTAAGGGTGTGTAGGATTTTAGTGTTTTTTAGTATTTTTATTGTTTTTAGGGATTTTCTATTTTTTAGGGGTTTTATTAGTTTTTATGGTCTTTTTGGTTTTTTAGATTTTCTCAAAATTTTAGGGAATTTTATGTGTTTTAGGTTTTTTAACATTTTTTGGTTTTAAAGGGGTTTTAGTGTTTTTAGTGGTTTTTTTTGGGTTTTCATAGGGTTTTAAATTCTTTATGGGTTTTTTGGGATTTTTATGGATTTAGGGGTTATTAGGGAATTTAGTCTTTTTAATGTTTTCTATGATTTTTGGGACTTTTTTATAATTTTATGTTCTTTAAAGAATTACTAGAATTTTTAGTTTTGCGGTTGTGGAAGCTGGAGACCGCCTTTGGTAGTCTCTATTGGTGGTAATAGCGACTGCCAAAAGATGTCTATTTTACCTTTTCATATTCACGTGGGGTTTTTCTCAGATAGCCTTTATACTTCTACCACATCCTTTATTCTTACTGCTGATCCGTCTCTGGTTCTCCCTGCATCGTCTTCAACCTACACTATTTATCCCTACATCAGACGTTTCCACCCATAAACCGTCGGTCGATTCTCCTTCGTCCTTCCGCTGGTGACCTTGACTGACATCATACCATCCCAACCCCATATCGCCAATCCAACAATTTTCTGACCACCATGTATCTCCCATGGACAATGAATCCATGGTCGGGAAACACCCCTGGTGGTTGTGCGATGGTGAGCATTCAATATTCGAACATTGTTTATAGATTCTGATAGGGATTTTAGTGTCCACCAATGGTGGTCGGTAAATGTTATTACCGAGGAAGCAGCTGTGATGGCCAATAGCGGCGGCTGGGTAGTCTCTAAAGACCTTTAAATACCACTTCTGGTGGTCGCTAAATGTCCCTTTTCTAGAATTGGGGGTGTTTTTTATTTTGAGGTTATTTAGCAGTTTTTAGGGGTGTTTTGATTTTTATGGTTATTCATTGTTTTTATGCATTTTTAGGGTTTTCATGATTTTTTAATTTTTTTATAAATTTTTTTGTTTTGATTTTTTTTGGGTTTTAAGGGTTTTAGGGTTTTTAGGGTTTTTATGGTTCTATGGGGTTTTTATATTTTCCAGAGGTCATTAATGTTTTTTACCTTTAGATGGATATTTAGGTTTTTTTCAATGTTTTTACGGATTTTATGAGTTTTTTTTGGATTATAAGGTTTTTATAATTTTTTTTCATTTTTTTGGGTTTCAATGGTTCTTAGAGGTTTTCGTAGTTTTTATCATTTTTAGGATTTTTAAGGTCTTTATGTTTCTCCAAGCGATTTTAGTGTTTTTTAAATTTTCGGAGATTTTTATGGATTTTTTAGTATTTTTATGGATTTAATGGTTTCTTTGGATTTCAGGGGGTTTCAAGGTTTTTTTAGGGTTTTATGGTTTATAATGGTTTTCAAGGAATTCGTGGTCTTTTAGGGATTTTAAGGTTTTTTGGATTTTTTAGAGTTTTAAAGGGTTTTTAATGTTTTTAACATTTTATAGGTTTTAATGGTTTTTATAGTTTTTATTGGTTTAAAAATTTTTTTAGGGGTTTTAGGTTGTTATGGGTTTTTGGGTTTTTATTGGTTTCATGGTGTTTTCATTTTTTTTAGGGTTTTATTCATTTTTCAGTATATTTAGGGTTTTGAGTATTTATATGGGTTTTAGTGTTTTAAAATGATTTTATTAATTTTCTAGGTTTTCAGGGGATTTAATATGTCTCTAGGGATTTTATGGGTTTTCTAGGTTTTAGGTTATTATTGGATTTTTTATATTTTTTAGATTTTTTAGAATTTTTAAAATTTTTAGATTTTTTAAATTTTTTAGGGTTTTTATGGTTTTTAGAGTTCTTAAAAAATTTGGTGGTTTTAAGTGTTTTTAGAATTTTTAATTTTTTTAATGGTTTTAAATGGTTTTTATGGGTTTTTAGGATTTATGGTTTTTAATGGTTTTCAAGGTACTTTTAGAGGTTTTCATGTTTTTTTTGGGGGGGGGGGTTAGGGTTCTTATAGACTTATGGATTTGTATGGTTCTTTTTAAAATTTTCACAATTTTTAATGTTTTAGATATTTTTTAAAGTTTTAAGGGTTAAAATGCTTTTAGTGTTTTTAGTTGTTTTAGAGTTTTTATGGTGTTTTAAAGTTTTTAGGGGTTTTAGGCTTTTCAAAGGATTTCATGATTTTTATTGGTTTTACGTTTTGAGGGATTTTTAATGAATTTTTTGGATTTTGATGGTTATTAGGTTTTCTTAAGGGCTTTAGGGATTTTAAGGGTTTTAGTATTTTTACTGGGGTTTAGGGTTTTAGGGGGTTTTAGGATTTTTAGTGTCTTTTAGGTCTTTTTTTGTTTTTTTGAGTTTGTTTGGAATTTTATTAATTTTTCTATTTTCTTAAAATTTTAGGGGTTTAAAATGTATTTTTTTTGGGTTTTAAGGGTCTTTATGGCTTTTAGGTTATTCTTCATTTTTAGAAATTTTTATGGTTTTCAGATATTTTCCGTAGTTTCGAGGGATTTTTATTATTTGATATATTTTTTGGCATTCTAAGGTTTTTATGGTTTTAGGGATTTTTATAGTTTTTAGTGATTATGATGGTTTGTAGGGGTTTTCAACGTTTTTCATGGTTTTAAGGGTTTTTTATGGGTTTTCAAGAATTTTAGTTTTTATTGTTATTTGGTGTTATTTAATGTTTTTCAGGATTCTATAGTTTTTTAATGTTTTTTGGGGTTTAAAGGTTTTTATAGTTTTAGTGGTATTTTATGGATTTTATTGTTTTTAGTGTTTTATGGGGTATACGGGTTTTATGGTTTTCAATGGTTTTTTAGGGTTTTTTTGGGTTTGTTTTGTTTTCAGATACTTTTAGGGTATTTTAGATTTTTTTAGTTTTTAGGGGTTTATAGGGTTTGAGGTATTTTGAATATTTTTAGGGGTTTTTAGGGTTTAGGCATTTTCTGGGAATTTAGGGACTTTTGGGTCTTTAGGGTTTATTTGAGTTTTTAAGGGGTTTTAAGGAGTTTTAGTGTTTTAAACAATTTGGGGTCTAAATGTTTTTTCTTGTTTTAGTGGGGTTATATGGTTTTTTGGGTTATTATGGTTGTAAGATTTTAGGGGTTTTTATTGTTTTCCGGGGGTTTTAGGTTTTTAGGTTTTCAAGGATTTTTTTTGTATGAAATGATATTTATCGTAATTAGGGTTTTTATGGTGTTAGTGATTCTGAATGGTTTTAGGTTTTTTGGTGGTGTTCTAGTTTTTTTTTTGGGATTTTAGGGTTTATAGTGATTTTTTTGAGTTATAAGGTTTTTTTTATAATTTTGGGTTTTAAGTTTTCATAATGTTTTTAACATTTTTATGCTTTGTATGGATTTTTAGAGTTGTCAGTTTTTTATGGTTTTTATGGGGTTTTAGGTTTGCATTGGTTTTTAATGTTTTCATGGGATTTTTAGGGTTTTAGCGTTTTTTATGCTTTCAATGATTTTAGGGAATTATTCAGATATTTCATATTCTAGGGTTTTTAGTGATTTTAAGGGATTTGGGGTTTTCTATTTTTTATTGTTTGGGGGTTTTCGAGGTTTTATGTCATTTTTTGATTTTTATTTTTTTTATTTTTTATGTTTATAAATGTTTTTTAGTGTTTTTAATTTTTTTAGGGGTTTTAAGGGTTTTTAGAGTTTTTAGTTGGTTTTAAGGATTTAATTGTTTTTTAAGATTTTAATTTTTATGGGATCTGTGGTTTTCAGGGATTTTTAAGGGGTTTTTATGTTTTCATAGATTTCATGGGATTTTTTAGCTTTTTTATGGATTTTTAATCTTTTTGGTATTTAGATATTTTGAGGATTTTTATGGTTTTCATGTTTCTTTAGGGTTTTTAGGGTTTTTATGGTCTTTTAGGTTTTAGGGAATTTTTTGATTTTGTAGGGGTTTTAATGTTTTTAGGGTTTTTAACAATGTTTTGGGGTTTAATGTGTCTTTAGCGTTTTTAGTGATTTTTGAAGATTTTATTGGGTTTTATGGGTTTTTACGGGTTTAAGTGTTTTAATGGGTTTTGGAGGGATTTCATTGATTTTAGGGTGTTTTACATTTTCTTGTATATGTAGGCCATTCTTATGATTTTCATTGTTTTAATGAATTTTTAGGGTGTCAAGGAATTTTGAGGGGTTTTTAGGATTTTTTGGGTTTTTTTGGGGTTTTCAGGGTTTTTATAATCTTTTAGGTTTTTATGATTTTTAGGGGTTTTAAAGTATTTTTGTGTTTTTATGTTTTTATGGGGTTTAAGGGTTTATTTTGGTTTTTATAATTTTATGATGTTTTTGGGTTTTTTAGGTATTTGTGGAATTTTATTGTTTTCAGGGGATTTTAGAGTTATTACTATTTTTTAGGTTTCCATGGATGTTTTTTGATTTCATGCTTTCCTGGAAAATAGGATTTTAGGTATTTAGAGTGTTTTTTAGTTTTTAGGGGTTATATGATTTTTCATTGTTTTTAAGTTATTTTTAGGTTTTTAGTTTTTATCTGAGTTTTTTTTTGTTTTTAATGTTTTTTAAATTTTTAAATTTTTTTGGGGGTTTTAAGTGTTTTTTGAGTTTTTATTAGGGTTTTACGGTTTTTATGTGTTTTTATGTTTTTAGGTATTTTAATTTTTTTCAAGGTGTTAGGGTTTTTATTTTTTCTGGAATTTTATTGTGATTTTTAAGGGTTTTAGGTGTTTTAAGTGTTTTTAAGTATTTTCAGGTTTTTTATGGTTTTAGGAGTTTTCATGTTTTTAGGGAATTTTTGGGTTTTTAGGGTTTTTTGACTTTTTAGGGGTTTATTGTTTTTTATAGTTTCTAACGCATTAATGGATTTAAGGGTGTTAATTTTTTTAGAGGTTTTAGGGGTTTGTTGTGTTTTTTTTTGTGTGTTTTTATGGGTTATTATTATTTTCATTGGATTTTTGGATTTTTTATTTTTTTTTGGAATTTTTTTATATTTTTTATGATTTTATTGTTTTTAGGGATTTTATGTTTATGAGGATTTTTAGGGGATTTATAATTTTTTTGGTTTTTAGGGGTTTTAGGGATTTTTTAGTTTTTTATTCTCCTTTTGGGGTTTTAGGGTTTCTTTAAATTTCTACCAATTTTTAGGTTTTTTAGAAATTTCGGACATTTTTAGTTATTTTAAGGGTTTTATTGTTTTTAGGGGGTTTTGTGAGTCATTTTTATTTTAAAGGTTTTTCCTTGTTTTTAGGTGGTTTTATGGTTTTCTATTTTTTTACTTTATTTTTTTGGTTTTTCACATTTTATGGGATTTTAATGGATTTTTATAATTTTAATGGGATTTAGGGGATTTAGGGATTTTGAGGGTTTTTAGGTTTTTTAAGGGGGGGTTGAGGATTTTAAGGGATCGTATAGTTTTTTAGACTTTTTTGGGTATTTATGGGTTTTTTGGGTTTTTACTTTTTTAGGGGGTTTTAGGGTTTTTAGTGTTTTTAAGTATTTTATGATTTTTTAGGGGTTTTATGAGTTTTTAGGGGTACATATAGTTTAGGGGGGTATTATAGTTTTCAAGAAATTTATTTGTGTTGTTAGGGTTTATGGGATTTACGGATTTACGGATTTTTAGGGGTTTTAGGGGGTTTTATAGTTTTTTAGGATCAAAGGGTTTTTTAGGGTTTTTAGGGTCTTCTTGGTTGTTAGTGTTTTTTCAGTTTTTTTGGGATTCTAAATTTTTTTATATTTTTTAAGGTTTTCATAAGATTAAAATTTTTTATATTTTATAGTTGTGTTTAAATTTATTTAGGGTTATGGGTTTTCTATATTTTTTTGGTGTTTTTATGTATTTCCAGGGTTTTTAGGCTTTCTAAGGTTTATTATGTTTTTATAGATTTTTAGGTAACATTTAGGATTTTTGTTTTTTTTTGTTTTTTTAGGATTTTTATATATTTTTAGGGGTATTTCGGTTTTTCATGATTTCTTAAGGTTTTAGGGGTTTTAGGGATTTTAGGGTCTTTTGGATTTTTAAGAGTTTTTTGTGTTTTGGGGTTTTAGGTTTTTTAAGTTTTTCTAACGTCTTTATTGGTTTTAACAATTTTTTGGGTTTTTATATTTTATGGTGTTTTCGGGTTTTTACATTTTTTTAGGGGTTTATATGGGTTGTAGGGGGTTTTCAAGGGATTTAAGAATTTTTTAATTTTCAGGAATTTTTAGGCCTTTTTAAGAAGCTTTTTGTCTTTTGGGGTTTTAGGGTTGTTTGGATTTGGATTATTTTTCATGTTTTCTATGTGTTTTAGGGGTTTTTGTATTTTCATGTTTTTATTATCTTTTTGTGTTTTTAGGGTATTTTTAAGTCTTTTAGGGCTATAAGGTTTTTTAGTGTTTTTTAATTTTTTTTGGTTTTAATGGAATTTTAAAATTTTAATGGTTTTAGGGATTTTATTGTTCATTAGGGGTTTTAAGGCTTTTTAGGGATTATGGTTTTTAGAGGGGGTTTTAAAGGTTTTTAGGTGTTTTTTACATTTTATGGGATTTTAAGTTATTTTTAAGATTTTTATGGTTTTTAGAGTTATTTAGGGTTTTTAGGTATTTATATAGTTTTTATGGGGTTTATCAGTTTTAAATTGTTTATACAGGATTTTAGGGATTTATGGTTTTCTGGGTATTATAGGGGTTTTTAGATTTGTTGGCTTTTTACAGTTATAAATATTTTTATGTATTTTAAGGATTTTAAGAGTTTTTAGTGGAATTTTATAGTTTTTTATGTTTTTTAGGCTTTTTAAGGGTTTTGGGGATTTTTATGGTTTTTAGGGGTTTTAATATATATTTTTTTTATGTTTTTAAAGAATTTGTAGGGATTTTTATGTTTTTTATCGTTTTTAGGTTTTTAGTTATTTTAGGTATTTTCAAGGTTTTTAGAGGTTTTTTGGGTTTTTATAGGTTTTTGGGTTTTTACAGGTTTTAGGGTTTTCCAAGGTTTGTATGGTCTTTCGGGTTTTAGGTTTTTTTTAGTTTTTAGTGTTATTAATATTTTTATAGTTTCTTTTGACATTTTTAGGACTTTTTAGGGATTTTATAGTTTTAGTGGTTCTAAATATTTTATGGGGTTTTTATGTTTTTTATGATTTTTAGGGGGTTTAATGGATTTTAGGGGTTTTGGGATTTTACGTCTTCAGGTGTCTTTAGGTATTTTTTAGGATTTTAATGGTTTTATGTTTTTTATAGATCTTGAAGTATTTGTTATTTTCCCATGTTTTTAGGGGTCTTAACATCATTTTTATTTTTACGGTCTTCTTGGGGTTTTTTGTGTTTTTTTTAGTTTTAGGGTTTTTAATGTTTATAGAGTTTTAGCATTATTAGTGGCCTTAAGGGTTTTTTGAGTTTTTCATAGTTTTTCATGGTTTGTATTTATTTTTATGATTTTTTGAGTTTTTTATGGTTATTAGGTGTTTTTAGTGTTTTTAAGGTTTTTTTACTTTTTTATGGATTCTTAGGCCTTTTAAGATTTTAATGGGTTTTAGGGGTTTTAGTGTCTTTAGTTAGTATAAGCATTTTAAGGGGTTTTCATGTTTTTTAGGGATTTTAGGATTTCCCATATTTTTTAGAGTATTATTGGGATTTTATGATTTTTTTAGTATTTATGTTTTTTTATGGTTTTTAGCGATTTTTAACAATTTTAGGGGTTTTAATTTTTTTAGAGTTTTTAGTGTTTTACTTGTTTTATGCTATTTTAGGAGGTTTTATTGGTTTCAGGTGTTTTTATTGTTTTCAGAATTTTTTTTGGACTTTTTAATGGAATTTTATGGGTTTTAGTATTCTTTAGGGTTTTAGGTATTTAGAGCAGCTTTAGGGGTTTTATGGGTTTTTAGGGTTTCTACGGGATTCCAGGTTTTTTAGAATCTTTTAGGAGTTTTATGTTTTGTTGGTGATTTTAGTGTTTTTATAGATTTTAGGGGTTTTTATCAATTTTTGTGTGTTATAAGAGTTTCAGTGGTTTTTTATATTTTTAATTGTTTTTAGGTTTTTTTACATATTAGGGGTTTTTATGGGTTTCTAGGGTTTGTTATATTTTTTAAGATTTTTTACATTTTCAATGATTTTTAATTTTTGTTAGGATTTTTAAGGTTTTTTTGGGAGGTAAGGGTTTTTAAGGATATTGTGAGTATTTATGGGTTTTAGGGTTTCACATGTTGTAAGGGGTTCTTAAGGTTTTTAGGGTCTTTTTCAATTTTAGGCGTATATTAGTTATTTAGAGTTTTTAATAATATATAATGCTTCTTAATATTTATAGGGGGTCTAAGGGTTTTTAGAGTTTTTAGTGGGTTTTAAATGTTTTTATTGGTTTTAGGGTTTTATGGTATTAAGGGTTTTTATGGGTTTTAGGGGAATTGTGGGGGTTTGAGCGATTTGTACTTTTTCATGAATTTTTAGGTCATTATTTTTATTTTTATGTATTTTTGTGTTTGTTATGAATTTTAGGGGTTTTAGGTTATTTATGGTTTTTCATGGTTTTGGGGGTTTTCAGGGGTTTTAGGGTTTTTATTCTTTTAGGGCATAATGGTTTTTAAGGTTTTTAACATATTTTGGAGTTTGAAGTGTTTCTAGGGTTTTTAGTGGGCTTTATAGGATTTTTATGTTTTATGGTTTTTATGGTTTTAAAGGGGTTTCCAGTTTTTTACCGTTTTTAAATTTTTTGGAAATTTTAGGGTTTTTAGAATTTTCATTATTTTTAGTGTTTTTAAGGTAATTATGGATTTAAATGGTTTTAATTTTTTTGTTTTTTCTTTTTTTAGTGTTTTCAATGTTTTTATGGTCTTTTGGGTTTTAGGGGTTTAAAAGGTTTTAGAGTTTTTATTTATTTATTTAGTGTTTTTAGGCTTTTATGGTTTTTTTTATTTTTAGTGGTTTTAAGGTTTCAGGAATTTTTTTGTGTTTTTAGGTTTTTTATATTTTCAAGTATATTTAGGGTATTTTTAGTATTTTCATTAAATTTAGGGATTGTTGGTTTTTAGAGATGTTGAGGCGTTTTAGGGGTTTTCATGGTATTTGATACATTTTTAGGTTTTCAGGGTCTTTTCAGGTTTTTTGGAATTTTTAGATTTTTAGTGTCCTTATGGGGTTTTAGTTTTTTTAAACATTTTAAGGGGTTTTATATTATTTAATGTTTTTATGGGTTTTATGGATTTTTATGGAATTATAAGTTTTATATTGATTTTTGCGGTTATAAGAATTTGTTCAGGGGTTTTAGGGTTTTTTCCGTTTTCTGAATTTTTAGGTATTATTTGAATTTTTATGGTTTTTATGGTTTTTAAGGTGTTTTATGGTTTTTAAAGGGTTTTATTTTTTTTGATGTTTTTAGGTATTTTTAGGATTTTATTGGGTTTTTATCTTTTTTCTGGAGTTTTAATTTCTATTGGGTTCTATGGTTTTTCTGATTTTTTATGGGTTTTAAGATTTTATAGAGTTTTTAATGTTTTCAGGGGTTTTATGTGTTTTTGAGTCTTTTGGGTTTTAATGTGTTTTTTGGGTTTTTATGGTTTTCAAAACAAAACATGGTTTTTTGGGTATTTTTAAATTTCCGTCAATTTTTTTGATTTGTAGGATTTTTTTTATTTTTAGGGTTTTTTGGGTTTTTTGTATTTTGAGAGTTTATAGAGAATTTTCAGGGTTAGTTATTTTTATTAGATTTTCATGTCTTTAGGTCCTTTTATATTTTAGGGGGTTTTAGAGTTTTTAGCATTTATATATGTTTATATGGGTTTCTATGGGTTTTAAGGTTTTACGGGTTTTATGGTTTTTAGAGGGATTTAGGTTTTATGGGATTTTTTATGTTTTTATGGATTTTTAGGGCATTTAGGGAATTTTAATGGTCATTGGGTTTCCTGATTTTTTATGATTTTGATGGTTTTTAGGGTTCCTTAGGTTTTAGGGATTTTCGAGGATTTTTGGGTCTTTTGGGTTTTTAGGTTTTTCTGAGTATTTTAGATATTTTAATGTTTTTTTATATTTTTTTACATATTTATGGTTTTAAGGGGTTTTAGAGTTTTTAGTGGTTTTTTGGGTTTAATGGTTTTTTTGGTTTATTGGGATTTTCATGGTTTTCAGAAATTTTTAATTTTATTGTGGTTTTCATATTTTCATATATGTTTGAGGCCTTTTTAGGATTTTTATGCATTTTCTAGTTTTTATGGATTTTAAGGATTTGGAGGGTTGTTGGTGTTTTTTACAAATTTTTGACTTTTTAGGGTTTTTGGGTTTTTTGGGCATTTAGGGATTTTCAAAGTTTTTATTGGTTTTAATGTTTTAGAGTTTTTTAAAAAAAATTCAGGTTTTTAATGGGTTTTAGTGTTTTTAGTTTTTTTTAGGGTTTTTTTGTATTTATAGTGGTTTTAAAGGATTTTAGGAGTTCTTATGATTGGGGGGGTCATGGTTTTAGGTTGTTAGGTTTTCATGTAATTTTATGGATGTTTGAGGAATTTTATGTTCATTAGGTTTATGGGTTTTAAATATTTTGATGTTTTTACGGTTTTCAGTGTTTTCATGGTTTTATGGATTTTTGTTGTTTAATGTTTTTTTAATTTTTAGGGTTTTGTGTTTTTTAGATTTTTTTATCAATTTTAGGAGTTTTATAGGTTTTTATATTTTTACAGGGTTATAGGGTTCTTATGATTTTTTACAGTTTTTATATTTCTTAGTGGTTTTAGGGGTTTTATGATTTTCAATAATATTTCTAGGTTTTTAGGTTTTTTTTTATTTTTTTTCTTGGATTTGAGGTTATTTTAGGATTTTTTTCGTTTTCAGGGGTTTTAGGGTTATTTGTGGTTTTAGTGATTTTGAGGATCTTTTTTAGGTTTTTGGGATTTTACAGGTTTTGAGCGTTATAAAGTTTTTTTATGCTTTTAGGATTTTTTTTTGAATTTATAGGGTTTTTATTGTTTTATAGTTTTGAACATTTTTATGGGATTTTAGTATATTTTAATGTTTTTTGAGTTATTTTGGATTTTCAGGTTTTTTCAATGATCTTAGGGTATTTTATGTTTTTTTTGGATTTTAGAAATTTATTTGGATTTTTATGGTTTTTAGGTTTTTAGTGATTTTGAGGGTTTTCTGAGATATTTTTTTTGTTTTTTTGGTTTTTTATAGTTTTTTTTGGTTTTTATGGTTTTTTGAGTGTTGATAATGTTTTCAAGGCTCTTTATATTTTTTAATTATTTTAGTGGTTCTAAGTGGTTTTAGAGTTTTTTAGGGGTTTAATGGAGGTTTTATGGTTTTTTGAGGTTTTTATGGTTTTCATGGGGTTTTCAGGGTTTTTTGGTTTTAAATTATCAAGTATTTTCAGATATTTTAGGCATTTTTAGGATATTTTTGGATTCTAAGTATTTTTGGGGTTTTTAAAGATTTTTAGGGTTTTCAGGGGTTTTCATTGGTTTTATGGTATTTAGTGTTTTTAAGGGATTTTAGGATTTTTTTGGGTTTTTAGGGAATCTATATTTTTTAGGGGTTTTACGGTTGATTTACAGTTTTTAAAAATTTTATGGGTTTTGAAGGGTTTATAATTTTATTGGTTTTTAGGGTTTTCATGGGGTAAACAGGTTTTTATGTTTTATAAGTTTTTAATGGTTTTCCTAGTTTTGGGAGTATTTTTTTTCATTTTCAAGAATTTTTTGGGATATTTAAGATTTTTATGGTTTTTACGGTATTCCATTGTTTTTATAGATTTTGTGGTGTTTTTGAGGTTTTAGGAGTTTTTAGGGTTTTTATAGTTTTTAATGATTTTAATCAATTTTATGGATTTCTATGTTTATTAATTATTTAGGTGTTTTAATGGTTTTTAAGGGTTTTCAAAAAAATTTATTGTTTTTTACATTTTCGTCAATTTTTGGGATTTTAAGATATTTTTGGTTTTTATGATTTTTGAGGTTTTTGGGGTTTTTGAGGGTTATTTGGGTTTTCAGGGATTTTATGGGTTTTAATTGTTTTTAGATCCTTTTGGGTTTTTATGCATTTTTTTATTTTTTAGGGTTTTAAGGTTTCTAGATTTTTTTGACATTTTTTGGGGTATATAATGTTCCAACGATTTTTGTGGGGTATTAGGGTTTTTTTGGGTTCATAGATATTTTTATATACTTTGGGATTTTATGGTTTTCATGGGGGTTTTAATGGTTTTTATTTTATTTACATTTTCATATTTTTTTAGATATTTTAAGAATTTTTATGGTTTTAGGGTTTTTAAAGGATTATTGGGATCTTGTTTGTTTTTATGGGTTTTTATGCATTTTTATTATTTTCTAGGGTATTAAAGGACTTTGGTAGGTATTTAGGTTTTTTGGAGATTTTTAGGAATACCATGTTTTTTATAATTATTAATGTATTATGTGTTTTAAAGTGTTTTTAGAGTTTTTTGTGGGTTTTTACTATTTTTAGTATTTTTAATGTTTTTAGGTGTCTTTTAGGGTTTTTATAGTTTTATACATTTGCAAGGATTTATATTGATTTTTTTTATTTTTTCTTGTTTTTTAGTCTTTTATGGATTTATGGATTTTGAAGGTTTTTTTGGGGGTTTCATGGATTTTTAGGGTTTTAGGGGTTCTATGGATTTTTATGGTTTTTTTTGGGGTTTTAGGGTTTTTTTACTTTTTATGGTTTTGAACCATTTTTATAGATTTTAAATGTTTTCTGGGGTTTTATGTTTTGTTATAGTTTTTATGGATTTTTAGGGGTTTTATGTATATCTAGGTTCTTTATTGTTTTTAGCGTTTTTTATGATTTCATGGGTTTTTCTAGGGTTTTAATGTTTTTTATGTTTTCGATTATTTTTTGGTATTTTTTAAAAAATTTATGTTTTTTAGGTTATTCTGGGATTTTGTGTGATTTTTTGGGTTTTAGGGTTTTAAGGGGATTATTTGTTTTCAATGTTTTTAGGGTATTTTTGGGTTTTAGTGTTATTTTGATTTTTTAAAGGTGTTTATGTTTAATAAACTTTTTAATGTTTTAAGAGTTTCAACGGTTTTTAGAGTTTTTAGTGGCTTTTGGGGTTATATGGTTTTTATGTTTTTTATATGGTTTAGTGTTTTTATGGGTTTTCATGGTTTTTAGGGATTTTTACATATATAGGGATTTTTAGAGTTTTCCATGATTTTCAGTGTTTTTTGAGTTTTTTATGTTTTTTAGGATTTTTAGGGTTTTAGGGTTTTTCAGGGTTTTTATGGTTTCAATGGGTTTTATAGCTATTTTTGTTTTTTAAGTGTTTATGTTTTTTTGGGTTTTTGAAGATTTTGCATTGTTTTAAATTTTTAGTGGTTTTTGGGTTTTTAGAGTTCTTAGTGGCTTTTAGGGATTTAATTTGTTTTAGGGTTATAATTTTTTTTTGCGTTTTTATGGTTTTTATGTGTTTTTTAGGGATTTATGGGTTTTTTAAAATTTTTAGGAATTTTTGGGCCTTTTGGTGTTTTTATGGTTTTGTAATATTGATGGTTTTTAGGGGTTTTCATGTCTTTTTGGGGTTTTCTAAGGTATTAAAGGACTTTTGTAGGTATTTAAGGTTATTTAGAATTTTTTGAGAATGCTAATGTTTTTTATAGTTATTAATGTATTTAGTGTTTTAAAGGATTTTTAGAGATTTTTGGGGGGTTTTAACTATTTTTATTATTTTTGAAGCTTTTTAGGTGTCTTTTAGGATTTTTATGGTTTTCTACATTTTGAAGGTATTTTAATTATTTTTTGATTTTTATTTTTTGGGGTCTTTTAGGGATTTATGGATTTTGATGGTTTTTTGGGCAAAGAAGGCATGAGTCCAGGCTATTCCCGGAACCCCCCAAAATTTATAAACAGAGGATACAGACACTGCAGACAAGGGAGGGGTTTTTAGTGTTTTTAGGGGTTTTTAGGGTATTTAGGGTATTTTTTGTTTTTTAGGTATTTTTTTACTTTTTTAGGGTTTTGAGAGTTTTTTATAGGTTTTAAATGTTTTTTACGGTTTTCAGATTTTTTATAGTATTTTTGGATTTTGATGGTTTTTATGAGTACCTAGGGTGTTTATGGATTTAAGGGTTTTTACGATTTCATGGGTTTTTTCCACAGTTTTAATATTTTTTATGTTTTCTATGATTTTTTTTATTTTTTAAAAATATAATTATTTTTGTGTAATTTTGGGATTTTGTGGGGTTTTAATGGATTTAGTATTTTTAAGGGGTTTAGGGATTTTCAAGGTATTTAAGGTCATTTGGGGGTTTAAGGTTCTTCGGAGTCTTTGAGGGTTTTTATGATTATTAGAAATTTTAATATTTTAGGAGTTTTAATGGTTATTAGAGTTTTTAGGGGTTTCGGGGTTTTATGGTTTTTGGTTTTTTATAGGTTTTATGGTTTTCTGGATTTTTCATGGTTTTCAAGGATTCTTACATTTGTAGGGATTTTTAGGGGTTTTCACTATTTTATGTGTTTTTCGAGTAATTTATGTTTTTCGGGATTTTTAGAGATTTTAGTGGTTTTTAGGTTTTATATGGGTTTTAGAACTATTTTGGTTTTTAGGTGTTTATGGTTATTTAATTTTTTTGGTGTTTTTGATGTTTTTGGGATTTTTTTACATTTTTAGGGGTTTTTAGGGTTTTAGAATTCTTACTGGCTTTTATGGATTTTATGTGTTGTAGGGTTTTAATGTTTTTTGGTGGGTTTTATGGATTTCATGGGGTTTTCACGGTTTTCAGGGTTTTTTAAAATTATCAGGGATTTATGGGCCTTTTTGTGTTTTTAAGCTTTTAGGGATTTTGGAATATTGAGGGTTTTAAGTGGTTTTCCAGGTTTTCCATGATTTTTGGGTATTTTTTGGTTTAAATGGTTTTTAATGGTTTTGATGTTTTTTAGTGACTTTAAAATTTTAAGAGGTTTAAAGGATTTCTAGATTTGTCATGGGTTTTTATTAGTTTTTATTTTTTTTATGGATATTAGGGGGTTTTCTGGTTTTCAGGGGGGGTTTCTAGGGTTTTAAGGTCTTTATGTGTTTAAAGATATTTAGGGACTTTTGGTGTTTTGTGTTTTTTATGTTTTTATCCATTTTGAGAGATTTTATGGTCTTTATGGGTTTTTAGGGTGTTTTTGGTATTTTTGTGTTTTATGGTTATTTTTGTCTTTCAGGGTTTTAATGGTTATATTATTTTTAACGATTTTAGGGTTTTCACTATTTTTAGAGTAATTTGTTGTTTTAAAATTTTACAGGGTTTAAGGATTTTCAAAAAAATTAGGTGTTTTATGGTTTGAAATTGTTTTTCATGGTTTTTAGGGTATTTTAAATTTTCATGGATTATTTTTTATTTTCTATGACTATTGTGGATTATTAGGGGTTTTAGGGGTTTTAATGATTCTGATGGTTTTTAGGGTTTTTTCGTTTTTATGGTTTTATAGGTTCTTAGGGTATTTTTTTTATTTGTTTAGTTTTTTGGATTTTCATAAAGTTTTAATGGTTTTTATGGTTTTTAGAGTTTATTAATGTTTTTAGGCGTTCAAATGTTTCTCGAGTTTTAAGTGGGTTTTTAGGGTTTTATGGCTTTTTGGTTTTTAACGATTATTTGATATTTATGGTTTTTTAAAATTTCAGGGTTCTTAAGGACATTAACATTTATTTGGAATATTATGTTTTTAGGGTTTCTTATGTTTTCAGAGATTTGTAGGGATTTTTTTTGGATTTTTATACTTTTTAGGGTTTTTATGGATTTTGAGGGTTTTTAAGGATTTTAGATTTTTATCCTTTTTAGGGTGTTAAAGGGGTTTTAGAGTTCGTAGTGAATTTTAGGGATTTTATCTCTTTTTTTTGGGTTTTATGGTTTTTAGCATTTTTTACAGTTTTTAATGTGCTTTCATGGTTTTAAGGATTTTTTTTGTGTTCATGGATTTTTAAGGATATTTATGGTATTAATTTTTTAGTGTTTGTAGTGACCATAATGGTTTTTAGGGTTTTTTGAGATTTTAGGGGTTTTCAATGTCTTTAAGGTCTTTTGGAGTTTTGGGTTTTTTCTATTTTTAGTTATTTAATATTTTTTATAGTTTTTAATGTTTTTGTGGTTTTTAATGGGTTTTATAGTTTTTATTAATTCTTTTCGTTTTTTGGGTTTCTAAGGTTTTTATGGTTTCTAGGATATTTAAGGGTTTTTAGGTTTTTATGGTTTTGTATGTTTTTAGTGTTTTTTGATATTTTTAGGTTTTTTATGGCTTTTAGGTTTTTTAGGGATTTTGAGAGTTTTTAGGGTTTTCCAAGGGTTTAAAGTTTTTAGGGGTTTTTAAGATCATTTTGGTTTTTATGAGGTTTTTGGGTTTTTAGAGTTCTTTGTTTTTCAAGAGTTTTTTAATGTTTTTAGAGGTTTTATGTTTTTAGTTTTTTGGGGATTTTTTGGTTTTTTATGGAGTTTTATGGGGTTTTATGGTTTTTATCGGGTTTGATGGGTATTTAAGTTTATTAGGTGTTTTAGGGTTTTTTACTATTTCTGTGATGTTTAGTGAATTTTTTAGATTTTTAAGGGTTTTTGGGGTCTTAAATAATTTTAGTGTTTTTGAGGTATTTTGGGGTTTTAAGGGTTTAAGTTGGTTTTTAGAATTTTTATGAGGTTATAAGGTTTTTATGGTTGTATGTAATATTATGGTTTTAAAGGGACTTTCAGAGTGTTTACTATTTTATATGTTTCCAGGGTTATTTAGGGGTTTCATGATTTCATGGATTTTAGGATTTTAGGTATATATAGTGTTTTCTGGTTTTTAAGGGTTATATGATTTGTCATTTTTAGGGTGTTTTTAGGTTTTTTGTTTTTATCTGCGTTTTTTTGTTTTTAATGTTTTTAGGATTTTTAATGTTTTAGGGGTTTTATGTGTTTTTTGAGTTTTTAGTGTGGTTTTAGTGTTTTATGAGTTTTTATGGTTTTAGGTGTTTTTTCATAGTGTTTAGGGTTTTTATGTTTTCTGGTATTTTTGTTATTTTATGATTTTGATTGTTTTCAGAGGATTTTAGTGTTTTTAAGGATTTGGGGGTTTTTATGGTTATAGATGTTTTCATAGTTTTTAGGGTATTTTGGGTTTTTGGGGTTTTTTAAGTTCTTAGGGGTTTGTTGCTATTTATTATTTTTAATTCATTTTGCGGTTTATGGTTTTTTATAGTTTTAAGAGGTTTTTTTGGGGTTTTATGGGTTTTTAAATGTTTTTATGGGTCTTTATTATTTTCATGAGATTTTTGGATTTTTTACATTTTAGATATTTTTTGAGATTTTTTAGGAATTTATAGTTTTTATAATTATTAAGATTTATGGGATTTTGAGGGGATTTGGTATTTTCTTAGGTTTTTTGGGGTTTTAGGGATTTTCTAATTTTTATGCTCCTTTTGGGGTCTTAGGGTTTTTTTGTGTGTTTTCAATCATTTTTTATGTTTTTTAGAAATTTATTAAATATTTAGTTATTTTAAGGGTTTTAGTGTTTTTAGGGGGGGGGGGTTTGGAGTTTTTTTGTTTTAATGGTTTTTAAGTTTTTATGGGTTTTAGGGATTTTGAGGGTTCTCAGGTGTTTTAAGGGGGGGGTTTAGAATTTTTAGGGGTTTTCTAGTATTATAGGGTCGTTTGGGTATTTATGGTTTTTTTCGGATTTTAGTTTTTAATGGTTTTATGGTTTTTAGGGTTTATAAGTAGTTTATGAGTTTTTAGGGTTTTTACAGGTTTTTAGGGTATTATATAGTTTTGGAGGGTATTATAGTTTTCAATGATTTTATTAGTGTTTTAGGGTTTTATGGATTTAGGGATTTAGGGGTTTTGAGGGGTGTTAGGGGTTTTTATGGTTTTTTATGATCTTAGGGGTTTTTAGCGTCTTTTTGGTTTTTAGTGTTCTTGGAGTTTTTTTGGGATTTTTAATTTTTTTGGAGTTTTATTTTTTTCAAGGGTTTCAAAGTTTTTAGTTGTTTTTAGCATTATTTGGGGTTTTGGGTTTTATATTCTATTTAGGTGTTATTATGTATTTCATGGGTTTTTGGGCTTTCAAAGCGTTATTATGTTTTAAGAGATTTTTAGTAAATATTTAGTATTTAGTATTTATTTTATTTAGAGGTATGTTATATTTTAATGATTTTTAGGGTTTTTTATGAATTTTAAGGGTTTTAGGGGTTTTAGGGAATTTAGGGTTTTTTTTATTTTGTGGGGTTTTTTTTTTGTGTTTTTAGGGGTTTTATGTTTTTTCATAGGTTCTAAAATTTTGAGGAGTTTTAACAGTTTATTGGGTTTTTAGTGTTTCAATGGGGTTTTAGGGTTTTTACAATTATTAGGGGTTTATATGGGTTTATGGGGTTTTCATTGTTTTTAGGGGTTTTGACATTTTCAGGGATTTTTATGAAGATTATTATCTTTCAGGTTTTTTGGTTTTGTGGATTTTGATGGGTTTTCATGTTTTCTAGGTATATTAGGGGTTTTAGTGTTTTCAAATCTTTAATTTCTATTTTTAGTTTTTGGGTTTTTCTGAGTCTTTTAGGGTTATAAGGTTTTTTTATTGTTATTTTTTTTATTTTTTTGGGTTTTAATGGTCTTTACAAAATTTAATAGATTTAGGGTTTTTATGCTTTGTTAAGGTTTTTAAGGCTTTTCTGGGTTTATGGTTGTTAGGGGGGGTTTTCAGGGTTTTTAGGGAGTTTTTACATTTTTTGAGTTTTTAATTTATTTTTAGGATTTTTATGTTTTTAGAGTTATATTGGGTTTTTAGCTATTTAGATAGTTTTTCTGGGATTTTCAGGTTTTTAATGGTTTATAAGGTTTTTAAGAGATTTTATGGTTTTTTGGGTATTTTAGGGTTTTTTAGATTTTTAGGGTCTTTACAGTTTTGAACATTTTTAGGGATTTTTAGGGTTTTAGGGATTTCTAGGGTTTTTGAAGGTTTTTATCGTTTTTCTGTTTTTAGTTATTAATATGAATTTCTATGTTTTTTTGTTTTTCTTAAGTTTTTAGGGATTTTAGGTATTTCTATGCTTTTTAGGGGTTTTTTTGGGTTTTTATAGGTTTTGGTGTTTTTAAAATATTTGTAGGGTCTTTTGGGTTTTATGTTTTTTTTGAGTTTTTAGTGTTTTTTATCATTTTTATGGGTTTTTATAATTTTTATTTATTCTAAGGATTTTATGGGTTTTTAGTTTTTTTATGGTTTTTTGGGGGTTTATGGATTTTAGGGGTTTTAAGGTTTTTAGGGGTTTCATGTCTTCAGTAATCTTTAAGACCTTTTCTGGATTTGAATGGTTTTTATGGTTTTTATGGATCATGATGGTTTTGATATTATTCTGTAGTTTTTAGGGGTTCTAGCATTTTTAGGTTTTTAGGGTATTCTGGGTTTTTTTTTGTGTTTTTTATTTTTTCGGTTTTTATATTTTTTTGAGTTTTAACATTTTTAGGGTGCTTAAAGTGTTTTTCTGTTTTTCCTAGTTTTTCATGCATTCTATCAGGTTTTAATATTTTTTTATGTTTTTAGTGTTTTTATAGTAATTAGTTGTTTTTAGTTTTTTTATGGCTTTTTTACTTCTTTATGGATGCTTACGCCATTTAAGAATTTAAGGGGTTTAAGGGTTTTTTAGTGTCTTTATTTATTATAAGGGTTTTAAGGTTTTTTCATGGTTTTAATGGGTTTTAGGGTTTACAATATTTTTTTAGCATATTTTTTCAATTTTATTGATTTTTTAATTTTTTATTGTTTTTATGGTTTTTAGGGATTTTTAACAGTTTTAGGGGTTTTAATGGTTTTTAGAGTTTTTACTGTTTTATGGGTTTTTTTGGTATTTTTAGGGTTTTTAGGGTTTCAAGGTTGTTTGTTGTTTTTGTGAATTATTATAGGCATTTTTAATGAATTTTATGTTTTTTGGTATTTTTTAGGGTTTTAGGGATTTTTAGTGGCCTTAATGGTTTTCAGGATTTTTAGGGTTTCCAGGGTTTTTAGATATTTTGAGTTTTTTAGGTTTTGTTAGTAATTTTTGTGTTTTTATGGTTTTTAGAGTTTTTTTATCATTTTGGGTGATTTTTGGGTTTTCAGTGGTTTTAAATGTTTTTATGTGTTTTTATGGTAATTTAATGTTTTAGGGGATTTTATGGGTTTCTATGTTTTGTTAAATTTTTTAGGATTTCTCACATTTTCAATGGGTTTTAATGAATTTTTAGTATTTTTATGGTTTGGGGGTGTGGTTTTTATTAATATTGGGAGTATTTATGGGTTTTGAGTTTTAAGGGTTTTAAGGGGTTATTAAGCGTTTTTTGGTCTCTTTCATTTTTATGAGGTTTTTAGTTTTTTAGTGTTTTTAAGGACTTTCATAGATTTTAAATATTTATAGGGGTTTGAAGGATTATTTGGGTTTTTAGTGGATTTTAAATGTTGTTATGGGTTTTATGGTTTTATGGGTTTTAAGGGTTTTTATGGTTTTTAGTGGTTTTGAGGGATTTTTAGGGATTTTTAATTTTTTCACGTATTTTTTAGGACTTTATTTAGATTTGTATGGATTTTATTAATTTTTATGAATTTTAGGGTTTTTAGGGTATTTATAGTTTTTCATGGCTTTTAGGGGTTTTAGGGACTTTTGGGTTTTGGGGTTTTTTTATTATTTAATGGTTTTATGGTTTTTAATGTTTTTAACATATTTAGGATTTTTAAGTGTTCTAGTGTATTTAGTTGGATTTAAGGTTTTTATTGGATTTTTAGGATTTTAGGGTTTTCTGTGGTTTTTTGGGGGTTTCCCTTTTTTTAGCATTTTTTACATTTTTTGGGAACATTAGAGTTTTTATAATTTTAAATATTTTTTAGCATTTTTAGGGAAATTATGAATTTTAGGGGTTTATAGTTTTTTAGTGATTCGTGGTTTTTAGTGTTTTTCAATGTCTTTATACTCTTTTGGGTTTTAGTTGTTTAAAGAGTTTTGATTGTTTATAGTGACTTTTTTGTGTTTTAATGGTTTTAGGGTTTATAAATTTTTTAGTGGTTTTTAAGGTTTTTAGGAATTTTTCAGAATTTTTAGGTTTTTTACGTTCTCAATTATGCTTATGGATTTTTTAGTATTTTCATGTATTTTATGGTTTGTGTTTTTAGATATATTGATGGGTTTTATGGGTTTTCAAGTTTTTAGATAAATTTTTACATTTTCAAGGTCTTTCGGGGTTTTATGGTATTTTTATATTTTTAGTGTCTTTAGGGGGTTTTAGAGTTTTTAATCATTTTAAAGGGGTTTTAGAGTATTTAGTGGTTTTTTTGGGTTTTATGGATTTTTATGGATTTTTAAGGTCTATTTTGGTTTGTATGGGTTTGAGATGTTTTTCAGTGGTTTTAGGGTTTTTTTACATTTTCATTATTTTTAGGGAATTTCTTTAATTTTTAGGGTTTTTATGGTGTTTATGGTTTTTAGGGGTTTTCATGGATTTTGATGTTATTTAGTTATTTTTAGGATTTTATTAGGTTTTTAGGTTTTTTATTGGGTTTTAAGGTCTTTTGGGTTATGAGGGTTTTCTAAGTTTTTAGTTATTTTAAGGTTTTGTAGTGTTTTTTAATGTTTTCAGGGGTTTTAAGTGTTTTTTTGGTTATTTAGTGTTTTAATGTGTTTATTTTTTTTTTTATGGTTTTAAAAAAACTCATGGTTATTTGGGTTGTTTTAATTTTTTCATCATTTTTTGGGATTTTTTGGATTTTTTGGATTTTTATAGTCTTTAGGGATTGTTGGCATTTAGAGAGTTTTTAGGGTATTTTTAGGCTTTGTTATTTTTTGCAGGATTCGAAAGTTTTTTGGGGACGTTTTGGTTTTTAGGTTTTTTTAGTTTTTATTGCATGTATATGTTTTTATGGGTTTTTATGGTTTTTAAGGTTTTAGAGGTTTTTATTATTCTCAAGGGGTTTTTGGTTTTGTGGGATTTTTTATGTTTTCAGGGATTTTAAGGGAATTTTTAGGATTTAATGGTCTTTGGTGTTTCAGGTTTTTAGGGATTTTGATGGTTTTTAGGGTTCTTCAGGTTTTTAGGGTTTTCAGGATCTTTCGGCTTTTGGAAGTTTAGGTTTGTTTTAGTATTGTATGGATTTTAATGTTTTTTAGAGTTTCTAAACATTTTTAGGGTTTTAATGGGTTTTAGGGTTTTAGTGGTTTTATGGGTTTAACGGATTTTATGATTTATTGGGATTTTCATGGTTTTCATACATTTTTAATTTTTTTATGGTTTTCATATTATTAGGTATTTTTAGGGCTTGTTTCAAATTTTTATTGATTTTTATGTTTTTATAGATTTCAAGGATTTTGAGTGTTGTTGGGTTTTTTACACTTTTTAGGATTTTTAAAGGTTTTCTGGTCTTTTGGTTGATCAAGGATTTTTTGAGTTTTCTATTGGTTTTATGGTTTTAAATATTTTTAAAAATTTAGGGGTTTTAAGGGATTTTAGAGTTTTTAGTGGTTTTAGGGTGTTTATGCGTATTTAGGGTTTTTGATGGTTTTTAGGATTTCATGTGGGTTTTTAGGTTTTTGTTTATTTTTATGGATTTTTCTGGATCTTTATGTTCTTTCGGTTTTTGGGGTTTAAAAGATTTTGATGGTTTAAATGGTTATTCAGTGTTTTCAGGGTTTTTTTGATTCTTATGGTTTAAATGCTTTTTTTATATTTTTAGGGTTTTATGGTTTTTTATATTTTTTAAAAAATTTAGGCATTTTTCATGATTCTAGATTTTTAGTGGGTCATAGAGTTATTATGGGTTTTTATGGTTTTTATAGGTTTTAGGGGTTTTTAGGGGTTTTATGTCTTTTAGTAATCTTTCCTGGTTTTCGATTTTTTATTTTTTTCACGGATTTGAGGTATTTTTTAAGATTTTTATGGATTTTTTGGTTTTCAGGGCGATTAGGGGTTTTAGAGATTTTGATGATTTTTCTGGATTTTCAGGTTTTTTAAGTTTTATAGGTTTTCATGGTTCTTTTGTTTTTTTTGTTTTAAAGTTTTTTTTGAATTTATAAGGGTTTTAGTTTTTAAGAGTTTTTTAAAATTTTATTGGTTTTTAGGTTATTTTAATGTTCTTTGAGGTTTTTATGATATTTAGGTTTTTTAATGGTTTTTAAAGTTTTTTATGTTTTTGAGATTTTAGATATTTTTAATATTTTTTATGGTTTTTAGGTTTTTTATTTATTTTGAGGGTTTTTGTGGTTTTTTGTGGTTTTTTCAGGTTTTTATAGTTTCTTAGGTTTTAGGGGTTTTTTAAAGAGTTTTTAGTGATTTCTAGTATTTTTATATTTTTTTAATTTTTTATGGGTTCCAAGTGTTTTTAGAGTTTTTAGGGGTTTTTTGGGTTTTTAAGGTTTTTTGGGGTTTTTAGGGTTTTCATAAAGTTTTCATGGGTTTTTAGTTTTTAAATTTTCATGAATTTTTAGAAATTTTTGTCCTTTTTTAAGATTTTTATGGTTTCTAGAGATTTTTGGGGTTTTTAGGGATTTTGAGGGTTTTGGGGGGTTTACTATGGTTTTATAGTATTTGGGGGGGTCTTAAAGGTGTTTTATTTTTTTAGGTTTTTAGGGATTATAATTTTTTTAGTGTTTTTAAGGTTGATTTATAGTTTATTACGTTTTTATGGTTTTTGAGGGGTTTATAGTTTTAATGGTTTTTATGTTTTTATGGGGTTTTAGGGTTTTTTATGTTTTTTAAGGTTCATATGGTTTTCCTGGTTTTTGGGTGTTTTTAAGTTTTTTTCCATTTTCATGGATTTGTTGGGATTTTTAGGATTTGTATGGTTTGTAAGGTATTTTAGTGTTCTTATAGACTCTGAGGGCTTTCAAATATTTTAAGATGTTGTTAGGGTTTTAATATTATATAGTGGGTTTTTGGGTTTTTCGAGTATTTTGTGGTTTTAACCAATTTTATGGGTTTCTATGTTTTTTAATTTTGTAGGCGTTTTAATGGTTTTTAGTGGTTTTCAAGAATATTTTGGGGTTTTAACGTTTTCATCGATTTTTGGGACTTTTTTGAATTTTTTTGGTTTTTAGGATTTTTTACGCTTTTTGGGGGGTTTATAAGGTTATTAGGGTTTTCAGGGTTTTTTAGGGGTTTTCAATGTTTTTGGGGAGTTTTGGGTTTTCATTCCTATTTTTATTTTTTAGGGTTTTAAGGTTTTTAGAGTTTTTTTTACATTTTTTGAGGTTTAAAATATTCCAATGAATTTAGTGGGGTTTTAGTGTTTTTATGGGTTTTTAGGTTTTTTAATATTTTTTGGGTTTTTATGGTTTTCCTGGGGGTTTAACGGATTTTTAAATTATTTATATTTTCATATATTTTTAAGGGTTTTTATAATTTTTATGGTTTTATGGTTTTTTACGGTTTTTTGGGATTTTGTTTGTTTTAATTGGTTTTCATACATTTTTAGGGGTTTTTATCGTATTGAAGGACTTTTGTAAGTATTTTATTGTTTTTAGAGTTTTTTAGAACTACTAAGGGTTTTTATAGTTTTTAACGTATTTAGTGTTTTAAAAGGTTTTTAGATATTTTTAGGGGTTTTTTCAATTTTAAGTGTATTGGAATCTTTTTAGGTGTCTTTTAGGGTTTTATGGTTTTCTACATTTCCAAGGATTTTTAGTACTTTTTTTAATTTTTAATGTTTTTAGGGTCTTTCAGGGAGTTTGGGATTTTGAAGGTTTTTTGTGGTATTCCTAGTTTTTTAGGCGAGGAAGATGTGAGGGTCGGGCTATTCCCAGCCCCCCCAAATTTATTAGAAAGAAAACAGAGACACAACAGACAAGGGAGGGGAGGGGTCAAACGACCCACACCCAAAACCCCTTACAAACCAAGACGAAAAGACCCCAAAAATAAAGAAAAACAAAAGCGAAAAAAGAAAAATCACACCAAGCCAAGCAGCCACCACCATCATCCAACATCAACTAGCATCCAGCATCTCACAACTAACCAGCAACCAGCAATCAAACTCAACCAGCAATCAACATCCAACAGCAGCACGATCATAAACCACAGCTTCAGCAACTCCCAGCTCAGCAGCAACCAGCATTCAACATCACAATTTTCATCATCCAGCACATTTCGGCATCCAGCAGCACCACATCCCATCATCACAGTAACATAGCAGCAGCAGCATGTCCAAACCAACCAGCCCCCAGTAACCAACAACACCAAATCTGACATCGCAACCGCTCACAACCAGAAGCATGAAACCACAGCACGAGCCCCGCAACCAAATGCGGCCATCATCACTTCCCAGCAGACAACAATGAGCAAATCCAATCACACCATTTCCAGCAACTAGAATGTCCTCCCTAGGAGGATCCACTGCCAGTGAAAACAAGTAGAAAAAACCAATGAACGAAAGCACCAAAACACCAGCATCAACAACAAAAGCACCACCGCCTCCTTGCCGACCAGCTCCTATGAACTTGCAGGTCATAAAGTAACAGCCAGCACATCCTAACCCATCATCAAACCAGGAATTGCATCTCCGCAAACAGCCGTAATGATCTTCGAACCAAATAACTCTCAGAAATCCACATCTCGTAGCATAGCAAACCGCAGACCACCAGAAATTGCACAAAGATTTCCAAACCCATCTCAGAAAACCCAGAGACCAGCACTCATTCATAACTGAAATCATAACCAAGTAGTTGGAGAACATGGAATGCCAAAAGATCCGACCGAAACTAGCATCAACAAACTGGAGCAAAGACGAAACCCAGAGACCAGCACTCATTCGGGGGTTTTAAAGGTTTTTAGGGACTTTTTGGGATTTAAGGTTCTTTTGTGTTTTTGAGGGTTTTCAGATTTATTATGATTTATTAATGTTTTAGATGTTTTAACGGTTTTTAGAATTTTCAATGGTTTTGGGGGTTTTATGGTTTTTATGTATTTAGTGGTTTTATGGTTTTCAGGGGTTTTCATCATTTTCAAGGGTTTTTTACATATTTATGTATTTTTATGGTTTTCACGATTTTTGGTGTTTTTAGAGTTTTGTAGGTTTTTAAGGGTTTTTAGGGTTTCTCTGGGTTTTTAGGTTTTCTACTGTTTTTAGATCTATTTTGGTTTCATAGGTGTTTATGGTTTTTTTGGGGTTTTTTGGGTTTTTTGTATTTTTTAACATTTAAGGGGGTTTTAGGATTTTAGAGTTCTTAGTGGGTTTTTGGGATATTATGTTTTTAAGGTTTTAAAGTTTTTTTTGTTTTTTATGGTATTCATGTAGTTTTAAGGGATTTTAGTGGTTTTTTAAAATTTTCAAGAATTTTCGGTCATTTTGGGGTTTTTATGTTTTTAGGGATTTTAGAATTTGAGGGTTTTAGGGATTTTTTGAGTTTTCCATGATTTTTGGGGTTTTTTTGTTTTTAGGGTTTTTATGGTTTTGATTTTTTTGTAGAGTTTTTAAAAAATTTAGGGGCTTATATGGTTATAGAGTTTTTAGTGGGGTTTTATTGGTTTTCAGGGTTTTTTATGGATTTTAGTTTTTTTTCTGGTTTTCAGGGGGTTTTCAGTGTTTTTATGGTTTTTATGAGTTTATATATTTTTAGGTATTTTTTCTAGTTTATGATATTTAGGGTTTTATTCCATTTTGAGATATTTTTGTATTTTTATGGCGATTTAGGGT